>CM028137.1:509050000-510403333 GCA_016271365.2 Neoceratodus forsteri
ACTTTCAGCTTAGTTTGTCTTTTCTGGTAAAACAAAGATAAATAAAACTGTGCATTTCTTGGGAATCGATGTATGGTCAGGTAAGGTGTTTAGACCAAGGAAATTTTTAGGATTCTGAAATCCATTTTATGAAATTTTTAATGCAAGCATGTGCAGTATTGCATTAATATGCAGCAGGGTTGAATAAGGCCCTGTCCCATTTGTTATGCATAAAGAGTTTAAATGCAAGGATATGTTCTTTCTGCTCCTTTTCTGCCTCTTGTTTGTCTGGTTGTGCAACCAAATTTTCTTGTGAGACCTAGGAACTGATCACTCTGACAGTTTTGCAATTCTCCGGCTCTCGCTATCTCTCTGCCTTCCCTTGCTATTTCTGTCTTTTCTTCCCCCTTGCATATCTGCGGGTATAAAAATATATGTGAACCTTTATGTGGAAATGTCACTGATACTAGGATCCCTTTGTTTAAAACGATATCGTTTTACTGTTGAAATGATTGCAAAAAGCTATTTGGAACTCAAGGGGTTAACCTGAGATACTGTTTTTAAGCCCTTTGCAGAGCTGTGAATAAGAGGTCTGTTCTGGAACACCATGTACTGTTTTGTTGCACCTGCAAGGAATGAAACTTACAAGAATATTCTGTAAATTTACAAGAACATTCTGTGAGAAGCAGGCTCTCATAACCAGTTCCCAGACTAAGACTTATAAAAACAGCAGCAATGCTATTGCTAGAGAGACAAGGAGAGTGAGCGACTGAAACTTGGAATTAAGAGATACCCTTAGAAGGAGGACTTGGTTTTCTCTGTTTGTACTGAATTTGTAAATAGTTGTAATGAATATTTTTTTATTTTGCTGTTATTGAGAAAAATAAAATACTGTTTGTGAATTTTGAAACTGCTCCTGGTTTTCCTGTGCTTCCTGACCTGTGCCTTGATGACATACTAGCCATGAAAACTTGTCTGAACACTGAACTGCAAAGCACACAGTTCGATTTCCTAGTACGGCAGACAATAACTACCTGGAAATTCCTGCTGGTGTAAACAAAGTGTTACTGCTTGATGTACTGCCACAATAATTTGAAAACAAAGGTTTTTTTTCTGGGTTAGTACTGTACAGTCACTATAATCCCCTCTGACAGTGTGCCTTTCCAGACAGATTCATAACTGGTTAAGGAGGAGTAGGGCCCATGATGCACCCCTCGAACCAGTCATTTACTGCCAATAAATGCCTACAGTGTTGAGGATTGTTTCTTAAAGGGGACGCAAACTTTGTTAAGGTCAATCAAATTGTGAAAGCCCATGAAAAGAGCATTGAAATGAATGATTGAGCTTACCTGTAGATTTAAGGAGTCCTGTGATACAAATATCTAAACTATCTGTAAATTAAATCAAGGCAGCCGTCATTCTGCTACAGCTTGACCCTCAGTGACATCACCTTATGTCTCGAGATTACATGGAATTGCTGCTGCCTTGATTTAATTGCTAGATGATTTAAATATGTATATCTCAGGACTTCTGACCCCAACAGGTAAGCCAGATACTGCATTTGAAAGATCTAGTCATAGACGTTCACAATTTGAATGTCCAAGCAATGCTCCCCTCCAATTAGTTGTTGAAGGAAAGTTGAAAATATTTGCACTCGATCAGTTGTATTTTATCTAATGTAGTCTTTAACCATGACTTCTGTGAGATGCATGCACAGTGAATTAAGAGCTTTTAATTAAGTACATTTGACTAATTGTCTTTACTTGTCTACATTTTAAATATCGAACCTATACAAGTGAAAACATAACATGAATTATACAGACAAATAAGATAGATATGTAGATAGATAAATAGACTGAGAGAAGAAAGAAAGAGAGAGAGAAAGAAAGAGAGAAAGAGAGAAAGAGAGAGAAAGAAGGAAAGACTAAATATTAAGAAGCCCAGTCTAAGAAACTCTGGATGACATGGACGTGGGGAAGCAGAACAGTGTAACAAGAATAAATGAGAGTGAAACTCAAATAATGAGACTATGCAGTGTAAGGAAAAAAAATAAAGAACAGCAATTTAAATTTAAAGAGAAAGTAATAAACAACATCAGGAGTGCAGATGTATTGGGGCTTTTCATCTTGGCTGTCTTGAAATGGACTTGCCATATTTGATTATATTATATTCTTTCTAAAGCTAAAACAGTGGCCATAAATTATGAGCGACCTAAAGGGAGTGGTACTGTCCCCTGAGAACTTGCTTATGGTCTACGAAATGTATGCATCTGAGCTTAGGCAGTGGGGATGTTAATAGAATATAAAAAATGCAGACAAAGGCTCTTGCAATTATTGGTAATGGACTCTCATATGAAGAGATTAAGGAAAATTGGTGAGTGTAACAACAATGCAAACAGACAAGAAGATACATGTGTTTATAAAAAAAAATAATTTTTATATGAAGCTGCCATAGAGTACATGCAAAGAAGCCAGCAGAAGGCCATTTGGTCTATCAAGTCTGCTCATATTACAAGGTCCACAGCTTGAGCTAATGTCCCTGCCCTCCCTCCCCACTCCTCCCATCATCCCTACCCATGATCCTTACCTTCCTCCTATGCCTATCCCAGCCTCTCTTAAAGATGCCCACTGTCCTCTTCTGGCAGTGCATTCCAAGTGTCCACCACCCTCTCTGTGAAGAAGTGCTTCCTGACCTCCCTCCTAAACCTCCCACCCTCCAGCTTAAGACTGTGCCCCCCTCGTGTTATGGTTGCCACTCAGCTTAAAGAGACTCTCCTTATCAACCTTTTTTATCCCTTTCAAGTACTTAAAGGTCCCAATCATGTCCCCTCTCTCTCTGTCCTGTCTTCCAGGGAGCACATGTTCAGTGCCCTCAAGCTCTCCTCATATGCCTTACCCTGCTGACCCGCTATCATCTTTGTAGCCCTCCTCTGGACCTTCTCCAGCAGGTTAATGTCCTTTTTGAGGTGTGAGCACCAGTATTGAACTCCATACTCTAGATGCGGTCTTACCAGTGACCTGTACAAGGCAGTATAACCTCCTCTATCCTACTACGGATTCTCCTAGATATGCATCCCAGCATCTTGTTTGCCTTTGCTGCTGCTTTCTTGCACTGCATGGAGTGCTTCAGGTCACTAGTGATCATCACTCCTAGGTCCTTTTCCTCCTCCTCTGATGCAGATACTCGGACTCCACTCAGGTAGTACTCTGTCCTGGGATTCTTGGCTCCAGTATGCATAACTTTGCATTTCTTGGCATTGAAGCCAAGCTGCCAGATCCTGGACCATCTCCCCAGCTTTTTCAGATCTTCCTGTAAGTCCTGTATCCCTTCAGCTGTGCCCATTCTCCAGCAGAGCTTGGTGTCATCTGCGAATAGGCACATTTTGCCCTTAATGCCATCCCAATGTCATTGATGAAGCCATTGAACAACACTGGCCCCAGCACCCAGCCCTGCGGGACCCCACTGGTTACCTGTCTGGTGCCAGATAACTCTCCCCCCACAGCCACCCTCTGGGTTCTGTCTCTCGGCCAGAGTAGAGTCAGGGGTTGATTTGGGAGAATAAATTGGAAAGATATCCAACTCAATTTTGAAAAAAAAAAAAAGAGAAGGTGACTAATTCGGTGACAATAAAATGTTTCAACTTAAGTAAATAGGCCAAAAAGAATCTGACTGATGTAGATTTAAGCAAGAAATGCTTTGGGAATGTCATAACTGCAGTTATCCTCTTGTTGGATATAGTAACCTAAGTGTAATAGAAAAAGAATCAACATGAGTACTAGGATGTGCTGCTGAGAATAAATATGTCAGGGCTGGCTGAATGCAAAAGGTATGGAGATTCAGTGTCACTGTGTAGGTTCAGTGTTTATGTTGGTATTAAGTGTGCTAAGGTATTTCTGGCTTGTACGATATGTTAAACTTAATTTCTAAGACGTACTAACTACTTTAGATGTTGTGTATGTACACTCTGTTGTGCTGTATTAACTTCAACTTGTTTTTTGCCAGGTTGCAATATATAATAATTTGACATTTAACAATACCATTGCAACTCTACTGTGACAAGGTACCTTTGTAAATGAGCCTATGGCTCAAAGGTTTTCCAAACTGCTGTTTAAATAAAATAAATAAAAATAAATAAAACTTCAGCATTACAAAACTGTACAGTCATAAAGCTTGAAATTTGAGTGTTGTTATCATGAATTCCAAACAAAATCTGGAAGTAGAAACTCAGTTTGTGCTGTTGTAAAGAAGAGACATGCATTCTAAATCATGGCAGTGAGAATGAAGGAAAGTTTTCAAAACACTGCAGGTTCTCATGGTGCAGAGCAAGCTGGAGTTGTTAGAGGGGATTAGGGGACACAGCTGGTGAGCAGATGGAATGTTTGCTATTCAAAGCAAAGAGGAACTTGCACATAGTCCACTTGTTTCTGTATAGGGTTATTTCATTTATTCCCACCAGGATCTTAATCCTTTTTTAATTTTGACAATTTAAGATGTAGCATCCCACTTTTGAGGCATAATTTAAATGCCATGTCAAAAAAAAAAAAGGGCACAAAACAATGTTCCCGTCTATTAAAAGAAAAATAAACACATTTAGGACATTTTAGATGTTGGTAATTCTGTACTATAGTGAAAGGTTGCTCTTTAAAATTATGGGCATATTTATAACAGTTTAACCTTCAGTTAAGGTCAGGTCGTCTCCAGGCATGGTGAGCCAAGGAGGGCTGCAGCTTGATTGCTGGGAGCCGAAAGTGGCCCACTAATAAGCACCAAACATTAAGCCCTAATTACAGAGCTCTAGGAGCCAAATGGCCTGATTAATAGCCCTGACTAACAAACTCTACTTCTAGGGCTTTATGAAAGGACCTGCCCATAGCAGAAGGTTAAAACACGAAGGGAACAGTTGAAAAAACTGAGACGAAAACAAACAGTGTCCAGAATGTGCACTGGAAAAAAAAAAGATAATCCGAACATGGTTACCATAGAAAATGTCATCAGAAAAACACCATCAGTCCATCCCGTCTGCCCTTTTTTTCCGTATCCTACCCCAGCACCTAATGTCTAGTCAGGTTCCGTGATGAAGTGACTAGTCACAAAAGGTTAATGCATTCATGGGTCATGCATTATCATCTTTTTAGCAAAATAAATAAACTATGTGGAAACAATATAAATTAGTGAGTGGGACCATAGCGTCCATATTGTTAAAATTAGCACTGATGCAAACCACGTCATGTGGATGGTTGCTGTGTACGTGAACCACCACATTTCTAAAGAAAATAAGATTTGGCTAGTGCCAACAAGACTGGTCTTGATTTTTTATTTTATGTTTGATCATCTTTGTGACTTTTTTTGTTATTTCTTATAGTATTGTATATGTCTTAGTCAGGGGTCAACCTTAACTTTTCTTTGCACTAGCTAGCAGGACAAGTTGATTCAAAACTGCACTAGCCCTCAGATGGTTTCACTAGCCCACAATTATAATAGTACATTTTAATCACTTATACCGCCAAAAAATGCAAGCCAATAAATACTTTAATTATTGCACGTTTATCCGGCTCCAACACTGCTTCCGGCTCCAGCAGAAAAAAAGAATGCAATGCCATCACACACAGTGTGCCCCCATCTATTGTTTTGTACCATGACTTCCTCTTTTCCTATTTCTGCACCCCCTGAACCAGGGGATAACACGGCAGCAAATGTTCAGTCAAGTAGACTTCGCTGTGCACACACAATACCTGGCATCATCATGCACCTCACCAGACTCTCACCACCACCCACAAGGCAATGAACAGAGTCAGGTAGAGAAAGACACTCTCAGCCCCACCATGTGATCAACTGGAACCTGACATTTCTGGACATTTTTATACACTGTCAAGTGAGCTAAGATCACATGTAGGATTTCTTTGGGGAGGGGACTACGCAGACGTGAGGGGCTTTGGAAACTAAACTCTATGACATTTTTATTTTTAAAAGTATTGATTATAACATGCAATGCCTCAACAGTAACAGATTTATTTATTTTTTAATCATGCAACATTTTTCTCGCCTTTGCCTGGCTAGCCCCCATCAGACCGACCCCCCCCCCAGCCCCGTCCCCCAGAATTACCGGAGCTTACCTTACGCCTGGCCTGGGAGCGGTGCCTGCGGAGAGTCAGTTGCCATCCTGCTGCCAACAATGTTTTCCCCACCACCATTTTCTCCCAAGGCCCCGGGAGTGGGTACGCATATGCGTGGAGGCACGCATCAGTCCCATGGCCCCAGTAACGGCACCTTTCCTCCCTCCCCATTGGCCTAGCACCTGGCTCCTCTCTTGGCCTGTGATGTCCCCATCCTCCACCAAGTGGCAGCCATCAGCCGAGAGGAGCCATCCCACCTCTCTGGAGAGGACAGCGTGCCTGTCAGCAGCTCCATCCAGCTCCGCCCTCCCTTAAATGATTTAAAAGCAACTCACCAATGTGGTGCAGCTTCTTAGAGATGCAGGAGAATGAAAGCAAGAGTGAGTGCATTTGCGTCATATTATAGCTACCACCGGTTCCATGATATATCGTCAGTGACACTTTGGGAAATAAGTCAGATATTCATGTACCATGAGAGATACAATCTTCAAATAAGTGTAATTTCACATAAAAATAATGGTTGTTGGGCCGGCCCGGTAGTGCTGAGGGCTGAGGGGCTGGACGCCACACCTTGCGCCACTCTGGAGACCCGGGTATGGGAATGACCTCGGGTTGTCGGGGTGCTGGCATGGGGGGGGAGGGATGAAGTAGGATTGAGCAGCCTAATGGCAGCTGTCCTCTCCTGGGGTGGTTGTTGCCCCCCCCCCATAGTTCTGGTGCCACCAGGTGGAGGTTCGGTGGCAGCACAGGTGGGAGGGGGGCTGCAAGTTGAGAGGGCACCTCGGAACATGGCAAATGCATGCCTCCACATGCATGCCCATGGAAGGGGAAGGATGAAAATGGGGAAAAACACCGGATAAAAACATAATAGAAATAAAAATAATGGTTGTTTTTATGTGTTTTAAAAACTGATGGGAGAGAGCGGGGTTTGGGAATGAGTGAGTGATCCTTGGCTGGTGGGCAGGCGGGCAGACATACAGATGGTTTGATAAAAAATAAGAAAAACAAAAAGGAAAAAATGAGGATTAGCATTTGGCTGACTTTTGTGTGCTTATGTACTGTGTGGTGACAGGGGAAAGAAGCAGCTTATGTACAGCAAACTAAACTGGAAGCTTGTGAATACTGTAACTCTCGCTAAGTGGGGAAAAAATGGCAACTGTTATTTTGCTCAACTTTTAAGGTACAAGGATTTCTATGTTAACCTGAGTTCTGCTTGGTAGCACTTGTTTTTAGCCATGCATTAGACCCGTCTAATGCACGGCTAATGACCAATCAAGATGCAGGATTTTCCCTTCCTGTTTGATAATATATATTAACCCATGCTGGACCATATGAGGTACATCATCTCATTTTCAGTGAGGTTCTGCTTTTAAACATTTTTGCAATATATTTCCCAAGTATAGCGCAGTGGAGAGGCAGTATCGAATTTTCAGTGATTTCCTGCTCTTACACATTGTTAGACTACATGTACCCAGAAAAGCACAGTGGAAATGCAGTATCTCATTTTCAGTGGTGGGGGATACTATTTTTTTTTACCCATTTTTACAATATTTTTATCTAGGATAGGCTGGCTGAGGGGCAGTATCTCACTTTCAGTTAGCTTCAACATTTTGAACCCAAATTTCCAACATAGTCTTCTTATGATCTCACGTTATGATCAAGACAGGTGGAATTTTTTACATCCTGTGTGAAAGGTGATTTTGAGGTGCAACTGTGCAAACGTGTTTTAGTGGGGATTTTAAAAATGATATCTGTCCTGTTCTTGAGGTGGGGTAACACAAAAGCTATGTTGAAAATTTGAGGGCAAAATCTGCACAAATGACAAAATAATGACTATAAAAGTAAATGAGTAAACATTGGAAAAGTTCAACATGTGTTCATACAACCTAGTTGTTTTTTCACATATTGACCCCAGATTCTCTACATAGTCTTTTCATGACCCCCATCTTGTTTTGAAGAAAGGTGTAATCTAAATTCTGTCCAAAAGGTGATTTGCTGAGCGACTGTGAAAACATGTTTCAGAAGGAGTTTGAGGGCTACCAAAATGGCTGAGCTGAATATTTAGGACCAAAATCTACAAAAATCACAAAGTTGTGAATAAACATTGAAAACATTCAGAAGTTTCTTCATAACTTCATTGTTTGGCAGTTTTACCCCAAATTCTCAACATAGCCTTTTTATGACCCCACCTTATGATCAAGACAGGTGGAATTTTAAAAATTCCATCCGAAACATGATTTCACGGAGTGTCAGCAGAAAACATTTTTTTTGGGGGGGAGGGGCGGATTTGAAAGATTTCACCTACCTGGTTCATCAGGTGGAGTAGAAAAACGGACATGTTAAAAATTTGGGGCAAAAATATTAAAAATTGATAAAGTTATGATGAGTGAAAGTTTAATGGCATTGAAAAGCCATTAACTGAACTTACCTTATTTCACACACTTTTTGTGGTTCACACTGGAAGCAGCAGGTCGTTTGAGAGGTAATGCGGGACCCACTTCATAGATAAGTGAGGGGTTGGGGTGGTGGGTGCTGAGAAAGTAGTTGAGGTGGGAGCATGAGATAAAGAACATGCCAAGAGACTGTTATTTAAAGGTTTAAAATAAAAAAAAAGACTAAGAGGGATCTCTTCAGGGGTATCTCAGTCATCAGGTCATGCCATTGGTGGAGCAGGATCCACATGGAAGATTTTCCAGCAGTGCAGCTGAGGCTGGCAACATCGACGTCACCTGCCAATGGCATCAACCCTATAAAGGCATGAGTGGCCCCACTCCCTACTCAGTTCTTTCCTGCCATCGACTCTGTTTGCATGGGTCTCCGCAGAAGCTCCAATGCAGTTCGCGACATTTTTGCCTACTATTTTTTTCTTGTACCCTAGTTTTTAGGATCTCTTTTAAGCAAGAGATTCTTTTACCTTGTTTATGTCGAAAGGTACTCCTTCAGCTTCTATCTTCCATTGCTGCCACTGCGGAAAGAAGATAGCTTTTCAGACGATCACAACTTCTGTGTCTGCTGTCTTGAGCTTGACCACGATGTCTCTGACTGTGAGCTCTGCCAAATGTTTAATCTTGCAACTCTTAGGTGATGCAAAAGGGCTTTGAAGAAATTCCTCATGGAGCAACAGGTAGCCAGTACTGGGCAGGGGTCCTCTGGGGTCCCTCCTTCCCAGTTGCTGGTGGGTTCGTTGAGCTCCCAGGCTTCAAAGGCCTGAGAAAAGTCCTCGGGGGGAGGAGTCATAAAAAGACCACGAAAGGGACCCCCCAGGCGGCACTCCTGATCCCCAACAGCCTCTTCTTCCTCCTCCGAGTGCCCCCTGTTATCTGCGGCTGCGCCTCTGCACTCTGCTGTCCAGGCCTGAGCTTCTTCCAGACCCTTCCAGAAAGCTCCTCCTCCCGCTTCTCAGGGAGGTTGGCCATTGACCTCAGGTATTGTCCCCCTGTTCATCAACCCTTGGGTCATTGACGACAGCCCCTCTGTCGCAGCCTGATGCTGCTCCAGGCCGTCGGATGTTGGTGCTCGCGGGTTCTTAAGATCCAACTGATGGCTATTTGCGCATTGTGCCGGTGACCCCTCCACCATTGATGCACTCTTCTTCTGCCATCAACCTCAATGATATTTTAGCCAGGTTAACCACAGCCCTAGTGCATCAGTTGGACTCTTACAGGCCCGGCTTCCCAGTGCAGTCAATGGCTCCATTGTCGTTGATGCCACTTAGGCCTTCTTGGGCTGTGGCCTGTAGGGCATCAGTAGTCCCTCAATCATCGAACCTTGAGTTATAACAGGTTGGCATTGAAGAGGAGTACCACCCTGACCTCATCCTCCCTAAGGAGGAGGAGGAGGAGGAAGAACCTCTTTTCTCTGATAGGTCTACAGCATCTTTAGTGAGTGAGGACTCTGTTAAAGATGCTCCCAGGTTCCCCTAAGGATCCTATCTTTTTCAGTGTTATGAAACAGCTGTCCACAGCTATGGGCTTCCATACTGAGGAAGAGGATGCCACCAGGAGTGTAGTGGTGGACTTCTTGGAGATCCCTGAATCTTCCCCCTGAGGTTATTCCTCTTGTCCTCCCAGCTCTGAGGAATGCCTCTACTTCAGCTTGGTACTGTCCAGATATGGTTCCTACCATGTCTTGCGGGGTAGATATGCTCTATCATGCCCTCAGGGCCTGCCTTACTATGCTGCACAACCTGAGACCAATTCTGTGGTCATCAAAGCAGCACATGACAGTCCAAGGTGCCTAAGCACCGTAGTTCCCCCACCCAGGGAATCCAGAAGGATAGACCTTTGGGGTAAGAGGATTTATGCCTCCTCCACCTTGAGACTTCAGATTTGCAACTATCTTTCTCACATGGTTAAGTACCAAAACACTATCTGGAAGAATGGCAAGGCGGCTGACCAAGCCCTCCCAGACTGCTCTCAAAAACAGGAGGTTCTCAGATCTTTGCAGGTCCCCGAGGACATCAGTAAGCACCTCCTCATGGCCTTGTATGGCATTTCTGATACTGGTACCAGGGATGCTTCCACTGGCATTTGCCTTTGTAGGCGTGCCTGGCTCAAGGTCTCAGGCTTTGCAGTGGATGTCCAGCAGAAGATGCTGAATGCCCTCTTCAATGGCTCAAAATTATTTGGACCAGATGTCCAAGACATCATTAATGATCTGCAGGCTTCTGGCAGGGCTAGTAAGTCTGTCCATTTGCTCTACTATACCTTGCCTAGCAGCAGACAGGGCCCGTGAGTCCGGAGCAGGCTCCTGTCCCCAAGGGAAAAGAAAAGCCTCCTCGGCCTTGCCTGCCCCCTACTCCTTGGGCCCAACCACCAAGCACCCCAGACGCGATGGATCAGCCCCAGCGGCCAGATCTGCCTCTGCCTGACTCCTTGCCAGACTCCCTCTTCCGGTCCCTGACCAAGAGATGGTGTTTGGAAGTTGGTTCTCCTCCATCTAAACCAGTGGAGAACCATAACTTCAGATGCCTGGATCCTTTAGATCATAGAACGGGGTCACACTCTGGAGCTTATAGAACAGCCTCCGGAGGCACCCCCTCAGTGCCCTCCACATCCTCAGACCCCATGTAATGGTTCTTTGGGAAGAAGTACATTCCCTTCTGCAGAAAAGGGCAATAGAGCCAGTGCCCAGGCAACAGCAAAACAGGTTTCTATTCCATGTTCTTCCTGGTCCCCAAAAAGACTGGAGATTTGAGGCCTATTCTAGATCTCAGGAACCTCAGCCATTATAGACAATAAAACAAGTTTCATGTGGTCATGCTGCCATGCCTGCTGCCCCTACTCAAGTAGGGCAACTGTCTATGCTCCCTCGATATGCAGGACACTTGCCTGCATATTTCGATCTGTCCCCCACACAGGTGGTTTCTCTGGTTTCTTTACATGGTGAACACTACCAATTTAAGATATTGTCCTGTGGCTTATCCTCTGTGCCTAGGGTCTTTACAAAATGCTTAGCAGCGGTAGCTGCAGCCCTCTGGAGAGAAGGTCTGTATGTCTTCCTTTACCTGGACTACTGGCTCCTCAAAGCCCCATCCAGGGATTTGCTCCTTCAGACCCTGGAGAGGACCCCCCAGTCATTCCACTCTCTGGGCATCACTGTCAATCTGCCCAAATCTGTCTTGATTCCATCCCGGAGACTGCAGTATATAGGGGCAGTCCTGGACTCAGCACAGGGCAGGGTCTTCCTGCCCCAAATAGGGTGGAGTGCCTAATTTTCCAGGCTCAGGAGGTTGCTCAGAACCATTATGTACCCATGAGGGTGTACTTGAGGCTGTTAGGCCTCATGGCTGTGTGGCCATTGCCATGGTTCCCCTGGCCAGACTGCACATGCAGGTGTTCCAGTGGACCCTCCGGGTGCAGTGGTACCAATGTACAGGCAACCTGGAGCAGCCAGTGCTGGTCTCTTCTCCAGTCCACAAGGTGCTCTGGTGGTGGATGGACCTCCAGAACCTGTTATGGGGGTCCCATTCTAGATCTCCTGTCCCCTGCAGATTCTAACTATGGATGCCTCCGGTTCTGGCTGGAATGCACATATGGGTCTTTCCAGACTCCCAGATAGAGGCGTCTCTGCATATCAGCATCCTTGAGATGTGGGTGGTCCTGTATGCCATGCAGGCATTTCAGAACCATCTCCTTCTGGGCCAGTTGCTGATTCAGTCAGACAACCTCAATATTGTGTACTACATCAAGAAGCAGTGGGAACACATTTGTAACCGCTGTGCAGGAAGCCCATGAGAATCTGGTACTGGCACTGGACCATGACCTCGTTCTCTCGGCAGTCCACATCCCAGGTGTGCTGAACTCTCTGGTGGGCAATCTCAGCTGGACTCAGTCCAGGGTGTTTGTGTAGAATGTTAGACAAGCTTAAGCGGGTTTGCATAAACACTTCATGAATACAATACTTCTTACTTCGTGCACTGCCCACTACGAATTGTCCGCCCTTCTACCAAACTGTGAAGTATGACTGGGGGAACTCTGCTCCCCCACCCCTTCCCTTCTTAGCATGCATCATAACGATCATTAATTTGGGGGGCCCTCCAACACCCCCCTTCACTGCTACATACATAATACACAATACATAATTATAACAACTAAACCAATAAAATAAATGATAAAAAAAAAAAATCATGTGCATCATGACACGATGTGCGACGTGACTTTGCACGTAAGTAGCGCTACGAATTTAACGTAGCCGATTAGGGTGTCCGATATGCTACACAATCCCCCAGTCCAGAATGCTCGTGTAACCCCCCTGCAAATGGGGGTTCCCAAAAGACTTCCAGGAGCTTGCTTGAATGCTCCAAGCCTGAATGGTGTTTGGCATTTAAGCCATTTATCAGTGAGTGTTTTTAGAGCCTCTGGTACTGTCTCTTTAAGAGCTGTCTGCTTGCAGACATAATTAGTTTGTATGGGGGGACTGTGTGCTTCTCTGAGTACCACTCGAGCTGCTGCCAATTCACTTCATTTTTGCAGTCACTAGGAGTGCAAAGGGAACCTATCTGAAAGATGTAACTGTTTGCCAGAAATTATTTAGAGTAATAATGAAATTACAGTTTGTCTAACCTGCTTTCTTTGCAGTCAGAACTGTGTCTGCTAGTTCCCATTCTAGTTTTGAACTGCTGAACTGACCAATCAGTGTGGGGTAAGCTAGCTCTAAATGATGCCTTGGACGAATCAGAACTTGACTCATAATCTGAGCCAGCCACAAGAGGATTGTATGGGCAGTGACTCTGGGAGATGTAGTTTAGACTTCAGTGCCTTTTTGGACCAACAGCAGCAGTCTATTGTGAGTGACAGCCAATCCAGTCAAGAACTGGGAGGAACTCAAAGGAAGTGCCCGGTTTCGTCAGTTGGAGTTCAGTTGAGCTTTGGCAGTGAAGAAGGAAGGAGCCCTGTGCTTTTTCAGTGTGCAGTTTTAGTCAAAAAACGTGTGTAAGGCCCAGAGTTCCGGTCTGCAGCTTGTGTAACAGCTTGTTAGGACTGAATCCGTCCCAGAAAAGAATCAAAGGATCTCTGAAGAGTAGAAACCAGGCTCACCCTGTAGAAGACTGGAAGAATTGCTGAAAATTGCACTCGGTCTGTCAGGAACTGAATCTGCTGTGTGTTCTCCCGGTATTTGCAGTAATTGCGATCGGATACAGATGCAGCCTGCCTGGTATAGTACTTTCTTTTATATGGATGTGTGAAGAGGTTTGTGTACCTCAAGTGAGCCCTGCTGACATTGAAGGACCCTATCTTATTTGGAGGTCGTGAGTACTAATTCAGGGTTGCTCCTGTTGAATTGCCACATTAAATCCAAATGGAATTACTGTACTGCTGACTGTTTAATTCTCCTTTTCTCTGTGTGAAAGGGCCCCTACCAGCTGCCACGGTTTGGACTAGCCACTAGGGCTTGGGTACCAGGGACAGTAACTGATAGGGATAGGCCTGTGCACAGAGCCATAGGTAGATTATTAGAGTGATAAGCTAATTAACCTGATTTCCCTGTCCTTGTTATATCCCCTAAATAAATCAGAGCTGCTTGTTTCAGCAAAGTTATACTGCCTGAGGTATTTGTCTATGTTAAAGTACTGTACTGTGATTGTTGCACTGTATCTCATTTCACAGGAGGTCCCAGTGCCGGAACCAGACCTGGGGGTGTATACTGTGAAGGTAATTTGATATATTGTGTGGGCCACTAGTGGGAAGAAAGGGGTTGCAGTGTCCCAGAGGGCTGTGACCAAGTTAGTTTAACTATTGCAAACCCTGACCTCTGGGTGGAGGCACCCGCCATTGGATCCAGGCCCTCAACCTGTTAGTGGCAAATCAGGCAGGGGTAGTAGCCCTGGGATAGCGCCATCTAGGGGTTACATCTTGAGGCTCACCGCTGGGATTGTGTGTCCTCTAGTGGCCATATTTACGAACCACTGTTAAGAAAAAAATGGGTACCCCGACAGAAGTGGCTGTGCACCGGCTGGTGGAGTGGTGTACTGGGGAGGAGATCGACCCCCAAAATGCTATGCTTATCCTGGACATCCCCCTGGGTATCAATACGGACACTGTGCAGGGAGTACTTTCCAAGGTGGAAGGTTTACAAAACCCTGTGGTGGTGGGTCGGCATGCTAATCTGCTCACCCACACTTTCCTGGCCCTAGTAGAGTTTAAGGATCCCATAGATAGCTCCAAAGTGCCACAGACCATTACCCCAGAGGGAGCCCTCACTGCTTGGAGAGTGATAACTAAGGACAGTAAAGACCCGGGGAATCAGCCTCACCACTATCTGAAACTTTGAGGAGAAATTTGCTGAATGGTTGCTGGGAGAGGGAAAACTGTGGAGGACTTGAAGAAACTATTCTTGCCACCTGGGGTGTTCCTCCCCAAAACCTCTCCTGCTCCAGTGCCCGTAATGGTGGCTGAACCAATGCAGACTCCTATTTCTGCACCTGCCATTAGTCACGACTCTTACCGAAGGTTGAGGATCTTCTCTGGCACCCTCCCCACTCCCCAAGGGGAGGATGACTGGGAGACCTGGATAGACTATGTTGCCCCCCAAGTGCTAGAATGGCAATGCTCGGAAGGTGAAAAGCGAAAGAGGGTTAGTGAGAGCCTCCGAGGTCCTGCCCTGGCTACCATCCGTGCTAAACGGGCCAGTAACCCTGAAGCGACTGCACAGGCCTATCTTGAGGCCTTGGAGAATGTGTATGGGAGCCCAGATTCTGATGAGGACCTATGGTGGAGAGTAAAGATGCACAACAGTACCAAGGGAGTTGTTGTCTGTGTATGTATCTCGCTGGAAAAATTGTTGCAAGAATGCCTCAGAAAAGGTAGTTTGCCAGCGATTGAACTGGACCGAACCAGGCTGGACAGGATCCTTAAGTCTGCCCCTTCTCAGAACTGCTGTTGCTTCAGTTACACCTGGCAGATCGACTGGAATCCCCACCCTCCTATGATGAGTTAATGAGAGAAATTCGAGGAGTTGAGAAAAGACGACCTCGGAGGGACCTGCACCAATAGCTTGCTACGACCCGGTGACTGAGGGTGACCCATCAAGTGAAGTTCAGGGGCAGAGGTTGGCAGTCAATGAGTGCTCTGACAAGGAAAAAGATATGTCACAATGGGGCCTAACTGTTGAGAGAGATCCGGGAATTCAAAACAGTCCTTTATGAAGGCCACGCCTGCAAGTACGGGCCCTGACCTATATCCGACTGCATCTGCTATGGGGTGGGGGTACCCACCCATGTATCTCCTGCTGATAACAGCTCCGAACTCGATTCCTTGACCATGGAAGTGGAGAACTGACGAGATGTCTCCAAATGCTTATCACGTCAGAGACAGAGATGGCACCAAGGTTTCCAGTTAGTAATACCCCGCCTCTGGCTCCCAGTGTGGCGCTCGCCAGCTCAAACTCCAGAAAGTATGTTTTGCTATAATTGTGGGAAAGATGGGCACATGAAAGGAATGCCAGTCCCCAAAAGACACTGACAAAGTTGCATATAGGCTACAAGGAGAGCTTGAGAAGAAATCAGTGGTTAAGAGGTGCACGACATGATCCCAGTGAGGGCACCAAAATGCTAATTCACGTCCTTTTGTGGCAAGGTCAGTTGCCCAGGCCCCCACTACCGCCTCTCCAGACTGGTCCAGAATAGTGGGTCCCTCCATGGAGACCACTGTAAAGGTGAACGGAGTGTCTACAAGAGCTATATTAGACAGTGGCTCCTAAGTGACAATTATGTTCCAAGATTGGTATCAGAAGCATTTGTCAGACGACTCTTACAACCATTAGAAGGACTGCATGTATGGGGTTAAGTGAAGGCCTACCCTATTCCGGTATATCCGAATTTGGCTGTCTTTCCCCACCTCCGTGGCTGGAGTGGCGAACAAGTAGAGACCCTAGCCTTTGTGTCCCCCACTGGACTGTATGATGGTGTCCCTTTGTTGATTGGAACAAATGCTCATATGTTCGGAAGGCTGGCACAGTTGTGTTATGAAAACAGGGGTCAAAGACTAGTAGAGCTTTAAGAGTTCGCTTTAATTAAGAAGGCCTATGAGGCACAGAGAGATGCTGAAAAACAGAACCAGAGGAACCGGTCGGAATTGTATGGAAGAAGGATCCTGAGTCTCTGATCCTGGCGCCAAATGCCCAGTGTACCTTACAGGAGAGGTCCGTGATCAGAAAGGATGTTAAGAATAAAATATTAATGTTGGATGCACCAGGCGATGGAAAATTGCCAGAGGGACTGCTGGTCAAGCCTAGTATTTTGCCCGCTAGAGCCCATGCTTATGCCAGAAGGGTAATGGTCCAAGTTCATAATGTGTCTGAAAGAGACATTCGAGTAAACAGAGGTTGCATCCTGGCTAATGTGCATTGTGCAGACACTGCAGTGCTACCCAGCAGCAAGAGTTCAAGGAAGAATGACAGAGTAACGCCTGACTTGTTTGATTTCGCGACTCCCGCTGCCAGCTGAATGGAAAGTGAAGATCAGTGAGAAGCTTGCCCAGAGAGACCAGGTGTTTTTTTAAGGAATGGGATGTAGGATGCGTGCAAGGAGCTGAGCACAATATCCGGCTGCATGACGAAAGACCATTTCGTGAGAGGTCTCGACGCCTGGCACCTGCTGACATAGATGATGTGAGACGGCATCTGCAAGAGATGTTAGCTGCTGGTGTAATACAAGAATCCAGAAGCCCTTATGCTTCCCCATTGTGGTAGTGAGGAAAAAGAATGGAACAGTAAGGATGTGTGGATTATCGCACCTTAAACCGGGCGGACTATCCTGATCAGTACACAATGCCCGCATTCAGGATGCTTTGACTGCCTAAACGGGAGCAAGTGGTTCTCTGTGCTGGATCTCCGTAGTGGGTACTATCAGATCCCGATGGCCCCAGAGGACCGTGAAAAGACAGCCTTTATCTGTCCGGGCTTTTATGAATTCATGAGGATGCCTCAAGGATTTCAGGTGCCCCAGCCACTTTTCAACGATTGATGGAGCGTGCAGTGGGGACATGAACTTACTAGAGTGCCTGGTATACCTAGATGATGTTATTGTGTTTGGCAGCTCACTGGAGGAACATGAGAGCAGATTATTTAAGGTATTGGACCGACTGGAGGACTTTGGCCTTAAACTGTCCATTGATAAGTGTCAATTTTTCAAACATCAGTAAAGTATGTGGGACACATAGTATCCACCGAGGAATAGAGACCGACCCAAGTAAAGTTGAGGCCTTGACCACCTGGCCACAGCCCAAAAATCTAAAAGAACTGCAAAGATTCCTGGGATTCTGTGGTTATTATCGGCGCTTCATCAAGGACTATTCAAGAGTGATCCGCCTTTACTTAACCTTACTCAAGGGTATCCCCAACCCACAAAAATACCAAAAGTCAGCATCCTCAAGACTGAAAGAGTGTATTTTCATCCGAGTGAAGTATTTGGGCCCGCTGGACTCCTGATTGTGAGACTGCTTTTCATGAGATCATATATCAACTTACCCATGCTCCAGTGCTGGCCTATGCCGATCCAAGAAAACCTTACGCCCTGCACACTGATGCTAGCTTGCAAGGGTTGGGGCTGTGTTGTACCAAGAGCACGAGAATGGCCTGAGACCAGTGGCCTTTGCCAGTAGAAGCCTGACCCCATCCGAAAAGAACTATCCTGTACAGAGTTCCTAGCTTTGAAGTGGGCTATTGTTGACCAATTCCATGAGTACTTGTATGGGGCTAAAATACTAGTAAAACTGACAATAATCCTTTGACCTATGTGCAGACCTCAGCTAAGTTGGATGCCACTGGCCATAGGTGGCTTTCTGCATTATCTACATATGACTATGCTCTCGAATACCGAGCAGGTCTGAACCCATAGATGCTGATGCTTCTCCCGGAGGCCTGTTCCCCAGAATGATTGGGTCCGACTGGCAGAACCTGACATTCGGCACTCTGCCGGAAGTTTGACAGGAGGAACAAATGTCCACGGACGCAGTGGACTGCATGGTGGATTGCTTGGGAGCCTCTGAGAATTGCATACCTGCTGCTTATTGCCACTTTTCTGCAATAGACATTGGTGCACTGCCTCAGCTGGACAATGACAGTATTCGGCGGCTCAACTCGCGATCCCATGATCAAAGCAGCTTTAGAAGCCCTCTATGCAGGAAAAGATGTGTCCAAATTACGCCCACTGATTTGAGAACTGCACTGTTATACAAAGAAGGTCCTAAGTTGAAACTGATCAATAAACTGTTATACAGAGAAACAGTAGACAGAGGGGGACAAGTAGACAAACAACAACTAGTGCTGCCCACTGCCTTTCGAGACTCAGTATTGAGGTCCTTGCACAACCACATGGGGCACCTTGGTATAGACAGAACACTTGACTTGGTGAGATCCAGATTCTATTGGCCTAAGATGGGGCTGATGTGGAGCAACACATTCGAACTTGTAGTCGCTATTACAGAGGAAAGCTTTGCCCCAGAGGGCTGCCCCTTGTTAACATAACCACCAGTGCACCCATGGAGCTGGTCTGTATTGATTTTCTAAGTTTGGAGTCAGATCAAAGAAATATCAGTAATGTGCTGGTGGTCACTGACCATTTCACGAGATATGCCCAAGCTTTCCCACCAAAGACCAGAAAGCATCCACTGTAGCCAAAGTACTTGTAGAAAACTTTTGTTCACTATGGGGCTCCACAAAGAATCCATTCTGATCAAGGGAGACTTTGAGAGTCGCCTGATCAAAGAGATGCTTTTCTGTGGGGAGTGCGAAAGTCCAGAACCACTCCTTACCACCCCAGGGGACCCACAGCCTGAACGTTTCAACCTGACTTTGCTAGATATGCTAGGCACCCTGCACCCAAAGGACAAGCCTAGATGGAGCTAACAAATTAGCACCCTGGTACATGCTTATAACTGCACCAAAAGTGATGCCACTGGATTCTCCCCCACCGCCTGATGTTTGGAAGAGAAGCTCGACTACCAGTAGATGTGTGTTTGGTGGTCTCTCCTGATGGGGTTCAAGCTGACAACTATTTACAGTATGTGCAAAAGTTAAAGGCCCAGCTAACTCATGCGTACTCAACTGGCTCAAACCATGGCTGCCAAAAGAAATCTGGCCAACAAAGAAAGGTATGATAAAAGGTGAAAGCACAGGAACCCAGGAGGGAGATCGGGTATTAGCAGAAATCTGGGACTGCATGGCAAGCACAAGATTGCTGACAGATGGCACCATCTCCCTCACATTGTAGTGGGCAAACTAGATGATCTGCCAGTGTACAAAGTAAGGCCTGAGAATAATTCAAAAGATGTAAAAACAATGCATAGAAATCATTTACTGCCCATTGGACAAATCTTAATTGAGTCTGAGCCCCTAGAAGATGCCCCTCTGGACCAGTGACTAGAGCTGCTGCTAAGAAAAGATCAAGAAAGTCTGCACCTACAGAAGTAAAGTTAAAGTGTTCCTCCACAAGTCCCAGTTGAGCATGACTGTCAGTCCATATCGGAAGAAAGTGAGAGTGACTTTGAATACTATCCTTCTTACGAACTGAGTCAATTGTTTCGGGCAATCCCTAGTCAATACTGGAGACAAAGCTGGGCCTTCTGACTGTCTAAGCCCCAGCTTCATCCCTGAGCCAATGCTCCCAGAAAGTGAAGTGCAAAGCATCAGATCAGATGAAATGGAATCATTGTCATGGTTGAACTGTTTGAGCTTTCAGGGAGGAAATGATAGATTGGGGCAGACTGGTGATACACCCGAACAAGAAGAGTATTTTGAGTGCCCTGACAGTCCACTGCCAGTGTCCGAAAGCTTCCATGCGAGCCAAATGTTGTGGACTCAGAAACTGTAACTCCTGGAGCTGAAAGTGCCCCAAGTTCTAGCTCTCTACCCCCATGGAGACTCCCTGACAAGTGAGGACAATGCTGAAAATGAGGCTCAGAGTGCAGAGACTATAACAGTTCCCCTAGAAAGACTGGTCGAGCTGTAAAGCCTGTGGTGCACCTCAGTTATGATTCACTTGGGAGGCCTGTGGACTTGCCTCTCAATGTTGTCCATAAAGGAGTGTATGTGTCCCGAGCTCATTGCCCAAACTGAGCATCAGTGCTAACTCCAAGTTACTTGTGTTGCCCTCTATATGGTGCCCTTGCCCCATCCAGCCCCAAGGTAACTGATAGGAAGGGCCCTCTCTTCAGGTTTCATGTACAAGAGGTAATAACTTGAGTTATGGTACAATGTGTATGTAATACTGTGTAAAGAGTGACGACTGCAATGTTTCAGAAATGTGTTCTTGGTAAAATGATATATTGACTGATGATTACATGTGCGGCCTAATGCAAATGTATATGGTTGCAGTTGAAACTTATGGGGGTACTTGCTTGACGCGGACGTCAAGCTTTCCCAGGCCAGGAAGGGTGTAACCCCCCTGCAAATGGGGGTTCCCAAAAGACTTCCAGGAGCTTGCTTGAATGCTCCAAGCCTGAATGGTGTTTGGCATTTAAGCCATTTATCAGTGAGTGTTTTTAGAGCCTCTGGTACTGTCTCTTTAAGAGCTGTCTGCTTGCAGACATAATTAGTTTGTATGGGGGGACTGTGTGCTTCTCTGAGTACCACTTGAGCTGCTGCCAATTCACTTCATTTTTGCAGTCACTAGGAGTGCAAAGGGAACCTATCTGAAAGATGTAACTGTTTGCCAGAAATTATTTAGAGTAATAATGAAATTACAGTTTGTCTAACCTGCTTTTTGCAGTCAGAACTGTGTCTGCTAGTTCCCATTCTAGTTTTGAACTGCTGAACTGGACCAATCAGTGGGTAAGCTAGCTCTAAAATGATGCCTTGGACGAATCAGAACTTGGACTCATAATCTGAGCCAGCCACAAGAGGATTGTATGGGCAGTGACTCTGGGAGATGTAGTTTAGACTTCAGTGCCTTTTTGGACCAACAGCAGCAGTCTATTGTGAGTGACAGCCAATCCAGTCAAGAACTGGGAGGAACTCAAAGGAAGTGCCCGGTTTCGCCAGTTGGAGTTCAGTTGAGCTTTGGCAGTGAAGAAGGAAGGAGCCCTGTGCTTTTTAGTGTGCAGTTTTAGTCAAAAACGTGTGTAAGGCCCAGAGTTCCGTCTGCAGCTTGTGTAACAGCTTGTTAGGACTGAATCCGGCCCTGTGAAAAGAATCAAAGGATCTCTGAAGAGTAGAAACCAGGCTCACCCCTGTAGAAGACTGGAAGAATTGCTGAAAATTGCACTCGGTCTGTCAGGAACTGAATCTGCTGTGTGTTCTCCCGGTATTGTGCAGTAATTGCATCGGGATACAGATGCAGCCTGCCTGGTATAGTACTTTCTTTTATATGGATGTGTGAAGAGGTTTGTGTACCTCAAGTGAGCCCTGATGACATTGAAGGACCCTATCTTATTTGGAGGTCGTGAGTACTAATTCAGGGTTGCTCCTGTTGAATTGCCACATTAAATCCAAATGGAATTACTGTACTGCTGACTGTTTAATTCTCCTTTCTGTGTGAAAGGGCCCTACCAGCTGCCACGGTTTGGACTAGCCACTAGGGCTTGGGTACCAGGACAGTAACTGATAGGGATAGGCCTGTGCACAGAGCCACAGGTAGATTATTAGAGTGATAAGCTAATTAACCTGATTTCCTGTCCTTGTTATATCCCCCTAAATAAATCAGAGCTGCTTGTTTCAGCAAAGTTATACTGCCTGAGGTATTTGTCTATGTTAAAGTACTGTACTGTGATTGTTGCACTGTATCTCATTTCACAGGAGGTCCCAGTGCCGGAACCAGACCTGGGGTAAGTGTATACTGTGAAGGTAATTTGATATATTGTGTGGGCCACTAGTGGGAAGAAAGGGGTTGCAGTGTCCCAGAGGGCTGTGACCAAGTTAGTTTAACTATTGCAAACCCTGACCTCTGGGTGGAGGCACCCGCCATTGGATCCAGGCCCCTCAACCTGTTAGTGGCAAATCAGGCAGGGGTAGTAGCCCCTGGGATAGCGCCATCTAGGGGTTACACTCGTGTGGGAACTTCTCTCATCCGTCGCAGAAGGTCTGTTTGACAGATGGGGTCGTCCAGAGTTGGACCTTTTTGTGTCCCCACTCAACGCAAAACTGCCTAATTTCTGCTTATTAGATCTAGGGCCTGGAATTTTCTGATGAGACGTGTTGTCCCTCTGCTGGAGCAGGAAGTTTCTTTATGCCTTCCCTCCTTTTCCTTTCATTCAGAGGGTGCTAATCAAACTGCAGATGGAGGGGGCCAGCATGATCCTGATTGCACCATGCTGGCCACGGCAGATATGGTTTCCATTACTGTAGCAGTTAGCAGAGGAACCTCCAGTCCCTCTGCCCCCTTGCAGGGATCTGCTGATGCAGGCTCAAGGGACCCTGGTCCATCCGAACCTCAAGTCCCTTCGGCTGCATGCCTGGCTCCTGGGGATGTAGCCATAACCCAGTTCGGAGTGTCTCATCAAGTGACTGGTGTCCTTGCGGCTGCTCGGAAACCCCCCACTAAAGTCATGTATGCCATGAATTTTTATTTATTTATTTAAAGTTCGGTTACTGGGAGAGGCACACTGGAGCGACCTGGGCAAAAAATACATAAGTACATAGTGTCAGGCAGGTTACAAATAGTACATAAGCAGAAGTACATTGGTACATAGCGTCAGGCAGGTTACAGTAGTTGCCTGGATAGGTGACAAGATACATGGGTGCAGAGTGTAAGACAGGTAACGAGGTTGCCTGTGTAAGAGTGATTTCAAATGCAAAGACATGGCATGTAAACTGTGCAGGAAACACAGGCTTGAAAAGGCACGGAACAATAAAGCAAAAATGGACAAGGCAGAGAACAAGGTCAACAATGTATATGAAGGAACAATCAAGCATAAGATTTGAAGGGAGTGTAACCCCTAGGTGGCGCTATCCCAAGGGCTACTACCCCTGCCTGCTTGGCTAGTTGCAGGTTAAGGGGCCTAGGTTTTGATACGGGTGCCTCCACCCAGAGGTCAGGGTTGGTAGTGGTCGAACTGACCTGGGCATAGCCCTCTGGGACACTGTAACCCCCCCATTTCTCCTTCTAATGGCCTGAACAGTACACACTAATCACTTTCACAATGACCCTTATTCACCAGGCAATTACCCACACTGTTTGCACTTACCACCAGGGCTGGTTCCTCTAGCTTGACCCTGTGGACTCCCTGTAAAACAAGGTTAAGCACAGCAACTAACAACAGTACAGTACTCTTGGCTCAAACTGGAACCACAGTCAGGTTAAATGCAAACAAAGTCAAATCTGATTTATTCAGGGGACTTGAACAAGGGAGGGGCGTAATCAGGTTGATTTGCTTAAAAGCTACATTAATCAGACAGTTATGCATGCAGTTCAGAGTCCCTACACAGTCACACACTCTGGGCACCCAGGTAGGAAAACGGTGGGCTAGCCAGGAACATTGCAGCTGGTTGGGGCCCTGTGGTGGAAGAAAGCAACATGCACAACACACACTATTTGTAATCTGGAGCTGGAGGGCTCAGTTCATGAAAGAAAAGGCAACAAGACAATCAGATGACAACACTTTTAGATTTAGCTGTTGTTGCAGAGAGCTACCCTGATGTTTACTCACGATACCCAATACTGGACACAGGCAGGATGAATTCGAGACTGCAGGCTGTTGAGCTGGAGTGCCCGGAGAAGCAGGGCCCACACGAATCACTGAGGCGTCATTCCTGTTCAAGGTGTTGAGCAGGGGGCTGATCCCCAGGTCGGTCTCTTGTTGATAACTTTCTCTGCGTAGCAGGTATTCTGGCTGGGCCAGTGTTGCAGGGCCCAGGCAAATGGAAATGGATACAGATTCAGTCCGTGGAGCTGGATACAGCCTCCAGCAAGCAAAACGCAGTTCAGACACACGGTGGGGAACCAAATCACGACCCACTATAAGTACACAGCACATTCACATGTAAGGAAGTTCCACTGTACCAGGCAAATGGCTCTCCGGTCGCAATTACAGAGTCTCTGCACAATCCGGGAGTTCAGAGGTAGCTGGAAGTCATGACAGGCCGATTGCATTCAGCAAATCTTCGGTCTTCTGCAGGTTAAAGCCTGGTCACAATTCAGTGGCTTAATTCGCTCTCCAAGTTCGGATTCAGTCCGAAAAAAACACACAAGTTCCCTCTCAGAAACAGCAGGCAGGCATGCTGGCCAAACTCAGGCCTTTCCACAGTTCCCCTGCACGAATCCACTATGGATTGCTGCTCGAATTATCTCGAGCTGTTACTTCTTCACTTCCCAACTCAGATCTAACTGAAACTGCAAGCAGTGTGGGACTTTCCCCAAGATCCAAAAGGTTCGGTTGGCTGATCTGTCAGTCAGTCACAACAAGGGTTCCCCCTCCAGGTTATTTTAGGTGCCAAAAACCCAAAACTACAATTCCTACAAGTTTTGGCCCCACCAAGCCCCTGTAGGCAGGCTCCATTTTAGAGTCCCAAATGTACTGATTGGCCCATTCTGCAGTACAGGACCAAGATGATGGAAACAAACGGAACTGTCCATGCTGCAAAGAAGGCAGGTTAGAAAAAACTGCAATATTATTACTACTCTAACAAATGACCAGCAAACAAGTACATCTTCTAACAGAGCTCCCTCTCAGATTAATTATGACTGCAATCCAGGCAGCTCTTAAAAGGACAGTACACAGAGGCTATACAAGCACTCTCTGGCAATCACATTTAAACTGCTAAAACGCAGGACACAAGCCTGGCAGTGAGCATTTAGGCAAGCTCAAGGAAGACTTTTCGGGAACCCCCATGTGTAGGCAGGTTACAGGGAGTATTGACATTTTACCCTGGTAACAACTTTTGGTCCAGTTGTAGGGGATAAGACTAATTTCAAGGGGTGATAGAGAGTTAGTATTGGCGGGCCCAGCAAGGGATTAGACAAGTTAAAAGCATGAGCAGGTCGGGGGGGTGGAGGAGGGACATTTAAAGATAATTAGCGATGGCAGCATTCGGAGAGGGAGGTCAGGAGTTCCACAAGGAGGGGGAGGGAAGGAGAAAGCAGCCTTACCAGAGTTAGACTGAGGGAGGGGTAGGGCAAAAGAGTGGGTGTCCCATGAGCAGAGACAATAAGAAGTGTGGGGGGATAGGAGGGAGATGAATTGGGGAGGGATAGGAGGGAGATGAGTTGGGGGGTGAGCCAAACCAGTATTTGACATAGATAATGGAGGTATGGTGGTTGCAGTGGGAGGTAAAGTAGGGGAGTGATAGGGATGAGTAGAGGGTGCAATGATGGGTCCTTGGGGGGGGGTGTTTAAGGTGAAGCAACAAAAGGCATTGAAAAGGACTGCCAGCCTGGAGAGGGCGGATGTGGAGGCAGACCTGTACATGACGTTGGCATAATCAAAGAGTGGCAGGATTGTTTTACTAAGGAGAATTCGGCAACTGGGGAGGGAGAGGGCCTCTTGATTTCTGTAGAGGGCCCTAAGTTTGGGGCAGAGCTTAGTGTGAATGTAATTGACGTGTTGTGAAATCCAGGTGGCTATCCAGCTAGACTCCTAGGTATTTGTAGGCCAGGACTGTGTCTAAGGTTGTGCCATCAAGGGTGGAGAAAGAGGGGGGGTTTGAAGAGTTTGGCAAGTTTTTTGGGGGTGCTGAAATTCATGGAGACTGATTTTGAAGTATTGACCTTTAGTTGATTGGCCTGGAACCAGTTTAGTACACAGGCAAAATCAAATTACAGCTGAGAGGACACCTTGGAGGCAGAGGGGCCAGAATTTTGGGGGATGGTGTCATCGGCATAGAGATGTACAGTGTGTAGGAGGAGGAGCATACGAGAGGGAGGCCATTAAGAAAGATGGAAAAGAAGATGGGACCACGGTTAGAGCCTTGTGGTACTCCTGCTAGGATGGGGGGGGAGTACATCTCCAGCTTGGATGCATTTTGAGCGACCAGAGAGGTAAGATCCAAACCATTTGACTGACAGGGGGGAGAGAGGCCATCAGATTCTAGTTTGGTGGGTAGGAGAGGATGTAAGACGGAATCAAAGGCCTTGGCTAGGTCAATAAATATAGCTGAGGTAAGGTGGCCTTGGTCCATACCGGTGAGAATGGCGTTGGTAACCCTGAGTAGTGAGGAGATAGTTGAGTGTTTTTTCCTGAAGCCCGACTGATAAGGGTACAGGAAATTTGTGGAGGTGAGGAAGTGGGTGAGTCTGGTTAGGACATGGGATTCTTGGCTAAAGTGAGGAGGAAGGAGATGGGGCGGTGATTACCAGGTTGTGAGAATGATCACTGCCTTTGCGAAGGGGGATCACTTTTGCAGATTTCCAGGCCTACGGTACTGTGCCAAGGGAGAAGGAGATTTGGCAGATAGGTCAGAGGATGAGCAATGGCTGGGGCAGAGACCTTAAGTATGAGAGGGTGGAGACCATCAGGGCTAGATTTGCATGGATTTAGGGACAGAAAAGCACAGAGAACCTCATGGACAGTGACAGGGGAGAGTTGCCAAGCATCTGGGGTAGAAAGAGACGGTGGTGCTGTGTGTGTGTGTTTGTGTGGGGGGGGGTTACAGGGGAATTAGGGGTAGTGGAAGAGGTTTTCCATCTGGCTGCCAAACATCATCTGGACCCTTTTACTTGTCCGGTGAGTCAGATTCTGGACTACCTGATATAGCTGTCAGACTCAGGTCTCCAGTACTCCTCCATCAAGGTGCACCTTTTGGCCATCTCTGCCTTTCACAAGCCCATGGGCGGTTGTACCATGGCTCAGCTAGATGTGTCCCATACCTTTCTTAGGGGCATCTTGCACCTGAAACCTCCAATCTGTTCCCCTGTCCTGGCTTGGGATTTAAATTTTATTTTGGAGAAACTGACCCTGTCTCTGTTTGCGCTGGCCGCAACTTGTGAGCTAAGCTTTCTTTCTTGGAAAGCGTTATTTTTCGTTGCTATTACTTGCTCAAAGGATCTCCGAGTTGCAGGCTCTCTGGTGTGAAGAGCCTTATTTGATTTTTTTACAATGACAGGGTGTCTTTGTGCGTGAATCCTAAGTTTCTCCTCAAGGTGGTGTCTGAGTTTACCCTGAACCAATCTATCCACCTATCAGTTTATTTTCCAGAGCATGCCAGTCCGGGGAAGCACTGCTCCATACATTAGACGTGTGCAGAGTTTTGAAATATTACAGTATCTGCTCCATATCAAGGACTGCAGAAAGGCAAAGCAGCTTTTTGTTTCTTTTGCCCCAGGAAGAGAGGGCATTAAGGTTTCCAAACAATGTTTGTCTAAATGGTTGGCACATTGAATTGTGTTCTGTTACAGCAAGCATGACAAAGAGTTTCCAGGGGTGGTGAAAGCCTGCTCCACAAGGGGCATGGCTACCATTGTGGCCTGTTTCATAGGGGTCTCAGTCCTTGACATTTGCGCTGCTGCCATCTGGAGTACCGTCCATACTTTCACGAAACACTGCAGTCTGGTCATTGCTTCTAGAGCCCATGCAGTTTTGGCAGAGCAGTTCTGCAGCATCTCCTATCCTATCCTACGCTTTGGTTGGCCTTCCTCCCAGACTGTTCTGTTGCACCTGTAACTGCTTGGGACTCATTCCTACACTGTGACCTGATGACTGAGATACCCCCCAAAGAAGGTAGAACAGTTATGTAAGAACTTACCGTAACAGTAGCTCTTCGAGGAAATCTCAGTCATCATGTCTGCCTTCCCTCCCGCCATCCCCCTTTTTTTGATTCTCTTCTCAGAACTGGCTAACTGGTGAATCCAGCCTTTTATTTTTGGCCTGGGCACCTCTACATCTCTCTTTGGTCCTCTGTGGCATGGCTATGCTTCCTTAGTCTCCGTGGGAAAGAACTGAGGAGGGAGCGGGGCTGCTCCACACCTTTATAGGGTTGATGACGTCGGGAGGTGACGTTGGTAGGTAAGGGTGGCCCCAGTTGTACTGCTGGAAAGTCTTCCGTGTTGATCGTGCTTCACTGACGGTGATATTCGTATGGTGTGACCTGATGACTGAGATCCCCTCGAAGATCTTATGTTACAGTAAGTTCTTACATAGCTGTTCTTTTCCTTTATTTCAGGTACCCAACACTTTGGGTTGGACACCCAACTGTTGGTTTGTTGTTTAGCGGCACTGGGGTTGGGCTCCCTACTGTCACATCATGTTTGCAGGGGGGCTGATGATCCATGGATCAGGCAGGAGGGGGATGCTGTTGTTTGGCGGCATAAAAAGGCATATCCCAGTCCCCAAATGCATTTCAGTGGGGCAACTACAAAACACTTCCTGACTTTGATTACAACAGGAAATGGAATGCGATGTAGACCAGCCCTAAAAAACTATGCACAGGTATCAGCACAAATGTTACACAAAAAAGGTATTGGCAGTAAAGTTGTAAAGAAACACAGAATAAGAGGGTCTGCCCCAATGACCCAATGGCAGCATGTCACACTGCAGTGCAGGCAGCCAGGGTTCAGGAGAGAATGCGAGTCACCACATTGGGAGACAGGCCAGGTTGGGGCAGTTGCCACATGGCAGCCTGCCTCGGTTGTGGAGGCTTGATGGTGAGCTCTGGCACCATAGCAACCCCTATCGCTTGGCCAGGGAGATTGCTCCTGCTGCAGGGATGTGGTGTGCATGCACGAGGCCACCCAGAGTGCTGTGCTCATGGCAGGGGAGGTGGGAGGGGACTAAAGGGTGAAAATCCCCTGTCTGTTTGTAAGACGGTCAGTGTCCCTGGATTACTCTGGGTACTAGTACCTGCTGGCACTGGATCCTTGTCCACACACTGTGGAATACCCTGAGGGGGGGAATCACACTGTGGACTGCCTGGAGGAGGGGGGAGGACTGCCTTCCCCCTGGAGTCCCTGCTGTGGAGGGGAAGCCATGGGGGTAGTTGCTGTGGCATGAGACCTGAGTAGGCAGGGTTGTTAGGCTTGAACAGGGTATATCCCTGGAAAGATGAGCCTAGCTGGAAGAAAAAAGCACTATGGAAAGAAAAGCACAGAATTACTCATACCTGTCAGATGCAATGTATCATGGTTAATATGCACATGGAATTTAGTTACATCATATCTTTATGAGGCTCTCAGTCACACTACAAATCACTTGCTAACTGGAGCATAGTATTTGAGACACACTCCAGTCTCATGTTGTGTGTACAGGTGCTCAGATTGTTGGCCTATTACAGCTTCCATTATAAATCCAAAGCATCTTTCTTTTGAAGCTCAGTCAGTGGGAATCTGTACATAATGTAAATTTCTAAGTTTTTGTTTTTGGTTTTTGGGCTTTAATCCTGGTGGCAGAATTATGATTTTATTTCACGTCCTATGTGGGAGGGGAAGGGGTCATGCCTGCAGCCGATCCCACGGCTAGTTGATCCCTTCTGCATTCTGGTCTGCTGGCCCTGCCCCAGTGCTTAGACATTCTGTGATGTATAAGCAGGGAGAGCATGTGGGCACACCCCATAGAAGCTCCAAGTGGGGAAGGATTAGCATTTTTACGTTCACTGGCGCTGATGCTTAAGGAACGCTTAGAGAGTAGCACACTTGGAGGTGTGCCTTCCCATCCAATGCACTGCCCTTGAGCAGGCGTGAAAGCAGTCCTGCACTCATCGGGTAGGAGCCAGCATGACAGCGGTGTTCCTCTGCTTCAAAGGAAAACACTGCTGCCATACTGAGCGCCGCCGCCGTCCCCTCCGTCACGCGCTCCCCCCGCGCGCATCACGCCGCCCCCCCAAAGCTTTCCTGCCACGCTGGGAGCCCACCCCAGCGTGCAAGCGTTGCTTGCCGACGGGGGTGCCCAACCTCCGCCGCTCCACGGCCCCCGTTGATCCCTGCTGCCACGCTGGGAGCCCACCTCAGCGTGGCAAACCGTTGGTTTGTTTTGCTGACGGGTGCCCAATCCCCGCCGGCCTCGGCCCCTCCCGGCGATGACGACGGGGTGCCCAACCCCGCCGGCCCTCGGCCCCCACATCTTCTCCATGCTGGGAGACCACCCCAGTGTGGCAACGTCCCATGTCGCCTTTGTTTTTTTTTTTCCCCTGTAAACAAAACGGTCCGCGCTGCCTCCCAACCTCCCCACAACCCGCACTCCACCCACTGCGCACTCCAGCCTCCCCACACCCCCCACCCCATACTTACTCTCTGACTCCGGCGCGAACGATCCGTGGATCGGGAACACGCCTGCACTCTTCAAAGCCGACCGCGAACTGAGGAAATGCCAGTAAGCTGTATAATGGGCTCATAGGGGTTTCACTTTTATTGCATACCTCAGTCATTTTTTGAATTTTGCACCAATTTCCAACATGGGGTTTTGGGACCCTTCTCATGAATGATGTCACTGTCATGGCGTTATTCGCCCGAAGGGTGATTTCGCAGGCACTGCACAGTCACTGTGTGAAATCACCCTTGGCCTCGAATAACGCCATGACAGTGACATCATTCATGAGAAGGGGTCCCAAAAACCCCATGTTGAAACTTTGGTGCAAAAATTCCAAAAAATGACTGTTTTATGAGCGTGCGTTGCGCAGTTCCTACGCAGGCTCGTAAGTTCGCGAATTTTCAATATTTTCACTCCAGATTTTCAACATTGCCATTTTATCACACCTTCTTATGAGTTGTACAGCTGTCATTTTTCACATCTCACCCAAAACATCTTTCCGCCCATGTAGCGCACAATGGCGCAGTCGGTGTGCGAAATCAATGTATGGGACACATTAAGAAAATCACAGTGACACTGTTCATGAGCAGAGGTCTTAAAATGGCTGTGCTGAAAATTTGGTGAAAAATTTCCTAAAAATGACTGTTTTGTGAGTCTGCGTTACGCAGTTCCTACGCACGCTCGTAAGTTTGCGAATTTTCAATATTTTCACTCCAGATTTTCAACATTGCCATTTTACCACACCTCCTTATGAGCACTGCAGCTGTCATTTTTCACATCTTGCCCAAAACGTGTTTCCGCCCATGTAGCGCACAATGGCACAGTCGGTGTGCAAACTCAGTGTATGGGACACATTAAGAAAATCACAGTGTCACTGTTCATGAGCAGAGATCTTAAAATGGCTATGTTGAAAATTTAGTGAAAAAATTCCTACAAATAACGCTGTTTCACAGTGCGTTGTGTGCAGTTCTCGCTCATCAAGTTTGCTAATTCAATATTTTCCTCCAGATTTTCAACATTGCCATTTTACCACACCTCCTTATGAGCAGTACAGCTGTCATTTTCACAGCCTGCCCAAAACGCCTTCCCCATGTAGTGCACAATGGTGCAGTCGGAAGTAAATCAATGTATGGGACACAGTAAGAAAATCACAGTGACACTGTTCATTAGCAGAGGTTTTAAAATGGCAATGTTGAAAATTTGGTGAAAAAAGATTCCTAAAAATTACTGTTTTCTGATAGGTACGATTCCATGCGCTCGTAGATTTTGCGAATTTCAATATTTCCACTCCAGATTTTCAACATTGGCATTTTACCACACTTCCTTATGAGCAGTACAGCTATCATTTTTCACATCCTGCCCAATACGTGTTTCTGCCTATGTAGCGCACAATGGGGGTAACACAAAGATCATGCTGACAATTTATTGTGCAAATACCAGCAATCGCACAGGGCATTAGGGTAAAGCACCATACATGCCAAACACCACTGCAAATACCTGCAAGCGAACGTTCGGCATTGACAAATGCTTGTTTCTATATGTGTAAGCAACCTCAGAGAAAGTGAAAGCCACTGCTGAACTAATAGGACCCCTGTTAGTTGAGTGGTGGCTTTCATTTATGGAAAAAAGTATTGAAATCCTTCCTCACAGACATCTGTGGGGCATGCCTCCACTCCCGCTGCTTAGATGTCAAAAAACGTCTAGACGCAGGGATGTGGAAAGCGACCCAGGAGGTGGAAGGAATTGGCTGGCTGTGGGTTCGACTGCAGTTACAATCCCTTTCCCACCAGCACAGGATGTGAAATAAAATCATAATTTTGCCACCAGGAGTCTAGTGGCAACATAAGGTAATAGGCAGTAAAGCCCTTATAGAAATTTCGTGTAAGAGTGAGAGCCGCCCTTATGTGATAAGAGTGCCCCTCTTACTGAGTGTACTATCATAATTTGGACTGCTCAAGCGCACACTAAAACTGCTAAGAGGTAACAGTATATTAAAATTGCATTTTCACTTTCTGGGCATTTAACAACAAAAAACGGATTCATGATATGTGAATATGTTCTGACTCTGCGCTTTTCACTATACAAGTGGTTTCAGTTGTGTCATTTGGGTGTCAGAATAGATGATTTTTATGATGTTTAGTTCCCTTCCAGCTCCTGCTGCCCTAGCATATCCCCTGGATACCCTGTACATTATTCCTAGCCAAAGCACTGCTCAGTCACTCCACCCCCCTATCCTTCCCCTGTTCCCAAATCTCTTCCCCTGACAATGGAGTCCCCCACCAACAGTTGCTTCCTCTTGGACTGTGGGCCTCTCACTCCCTTCCTGGGGCCTCCACTTCTCGGGCCCCTTCCTCCTCTCTTCCCGCTGTGATAGGAGCCTCATCTCTGCTGCTCCTTCCCACCAGTATGGTGAAGGAATTCTGCAGTAGTATAGGTGGAGGAGTGTGCACCCTTCTTGCCACCCCGCCCTCCTGGAACCCACTAAGGGCCATCCACTCTGTTTCTTCCTAGGCATCCTCTGAGGGAGCGGTGGCAGACTTGGTGGCCCCTGAGTGGGTCAGAATGTTCTCTCTGTACCCTTGAAAGTGCAGCCCAGAGTCTAGCAACCTTTGTCCACAGCCCTGAGAGGAGAGGAGAAGACTAATGAGGCAGCAGCTTAGTCTCCAGAAGGTGTCACGAAAGACTGGGACACCACATCCGCTGTGCAGGGCTACACCCATGATCTTTCCTTTCTTGGCTTTGTGTTTATTGAAATTTCTCTGTACCTTTCTGCCTCCTTCCTGCTACCTCTGTGCTCCTACCTCTCCCTTTTGCTTCCCTGAAACTACTTGTAACTACTTTATCGTGGGTGTCTACTACTCTTTACCCACTTGTAGTATGGCTATGACATGTAGCTACATTCCCCCTAGCTGGTTGTTCAAGTAAACAGTAATGTATTACCACCTTATCTTGATCTGATGTGCCCCTGCAGAGTATCATGTGGACCACCACACTCCGATCACTGTCCCCGTAATATTTGTTATCTTTCCCTGGTGTCTATTGACACCTCTCACCCTCTGATCACTGTTCCTGTATTATATTTGTCTTTCCCTGGTGTCTAGTGGCACTTCCCACCCTCCGATCACTGTCCACATAATATTTGTATCTTTCCTTGGTGTCTAGTGGCATCCCCACCTTCCAGTCGCTGTCCCCATATTATCATTGTCTTTCCCTGGTGTCTAGTGGCACCCTCCGCCCTCCAGCACTGTCCTGGTCTACAGTAAAGAAAGCCATTTCTCAATGTGTTTTTTTTTTAAACTGCAAAACAGAAAACAGTCCTTCGCCGATCTGGCTGCCCACCCTCACCTCCCACTCAGCACCCACACCCCCAGTACATCCCCACACACCCTTACTCACCTGAACAGATCCCATGGTGTAGATCCACTCTCTGATTGAAGACACATCTTGCTGCTGGAACCACTTGCTGCAATATGAGAAACTAACGTAAGTGCAGTTCAGTGTATTTCAATGGTGCTTTGAAGTTTGATGCATAATTCAGCTGGCCTGCTAGTGTAATGTCAAAATGTACCGCTGCAACGCAGGTAACCCAGGTTCAGGAGTGGACTCGGGATGCTCGATGGCCAGCTGGGGCGGAGGTGGATTGAGCAGTGATGGCACGCTCCCCACCTCTAAAGGGGGGTAGAGTGTATCTGGTCCCGAGTGACAACAGGCCACACTGACATCACAGCACCAGCTAGTGGTGGCCTGGGAGGCATGTCGGATGCATGGCATGGCTACACTGCAGCGTCCGCATGACATGCCCCCTGAAACACCAACAGTAACGTTAAAAATCCTCCCTGGTGAGCCCAATGATGCCCCTGTCCCGTGGCAGATCTGGGGTCCCCTGTCGCAACTGAGACCTAGATCCGACAGATCTAATTAGGGGGCTCCGGAGGCTCCACCCTGGGGGGTAATCCATGGGACACTGTATCAGGGATCCTGGGGTTTGCCCATGGAGGCAGGGGCTGAGGGGGTGGCCGCCAGTGTCAAAAAGAAAGCATAGAATAAAAAAAAAACTTTGATGCATAACTTTGTCATTCTTGCATATTTTGGCCTCAGATTTTTAACATGGCCTTTTTTGGGACCCCACCTCATGACCAGTGGTGGTGGAATTATGCAAATCAAGCCCAAAAGGCAATTTCTTGGTTGCTTGGTGAAATCCCCTTTTGGGCAGGATTTGAAATTTTCACTACCTTTTTTCATGAGGTGGGGTCATAAGCAGGCTATGTTGAAGATTTGGGGTCAAAATATGTAAAATTGGCAAAGTTATGCACATACATTAAAATTTTACTACGCTTACTCATAACTTTGGTAATTTTAAATATTTTGACCCCAAATTTTGAACATAGCCATTTTTTTAAACCACCTCATGAACATGACACCTGTCATTTTTCAAATCCCTGCCAAAATGAATTTCGCACCTGTGGCGCCGAATGACATTTTGATGCCAAGGGATGATGTTTGGGCAGGGATTTGAAAATGTTCACTACCGGATTCATGAGGTGGGGTAATAAGAAGTCTGTGCTGGCAATTTGAACATTCACTCATAACTTCACTAATTGTCATTATTTTGAGTCTAAACTTTCAACATAGCCATTTTTTCACACCACCTCATAAACGTGACATGTCATTTTTTAAAAAAAATCCTGGTTAAGATGTGTTTTTGCACTTGCTGGTGTGAAATGACATTTTGTCCGGTATACAATAAACAGTACGTCATGTTCATAAGACAAATCATAAAACCAGAATTTTGAAACTTTGGTGTTAAAATTGAAAACATATATATATATATATAATTGTTAACAAATTTTGTGTGTAGTGCCACTCTTGACCCCAGTAGGTATGCTTTGTGATCCCATGCTGGGGGTGAGCTCAGCGACCCAGCTGGATGGGGTGAGGTTGGGGGGATGGTGCTGTTATGCAACACCCTCCCCCCCCGCCAGGGAATGAAAGGTGCAGGGTTGTCCACATGGGTCTGGGTATCATATATTGAAGGTGACTGTCCTCTTGGCATTAGACCGTGGACCTCTGTACCCCTGGGTGACAGATGGCCCTGTGCATTGGCTGACAGATGCACTCTTTGTCCTGTGAATCTGTATGTGAAGCCACATGGAAGCGTAAGGAACACAGGGCCCTGTACTTCCGCAGCCAGCTAGACAGCCCCATGAATTCTTCACAGCCATTGCTTCACTTCACAAGGGCCCTGCACTTCTGTAGGCCAGATGGAGTTGATCCCTTGCGCAGAGCATCAGGTCCCAAAGGAACCTGTGAGAATGAGGATATGATTCCAGTATCTCAGAAAGAAAGGAAATTCTTTGCAAAAAATGTCGTTAATGCACTAGTTAGGGTTAAGCTGACAAACGTAGGGAAATGTGGCATTAGGGTTTCCAACCCTAACACCCCACCCTCACCCTCTAGGTAGCAACAGGAAAAAACATTACAGTTTCACCTCTCCTGTATCTTCGCAAATCAGGCATGGGGTGTGCCTTGGGGTTGTCAACCCTAATGCTAACCCCATTCTTATATACTCTACACATCTCAGCTTCTTCAGTGATCGAATGAGGTGAGCGTTCGGGTTGACAACCCCTAGGCACACCCCATGACTGATTCGTAAAGATGTAGGAGAGATGAAACCATAATGTTTTTTCCTGTTGCTATCTGAAGGGTGGTGTGGGGTGTTAGGATTGAAAACCCTAACACCACACTTCCTTACTTTTGTTGGTTTAACCTTAACTAGTGCATTAATAAAGTTTTCTTTTCAAAAAAGCTTTGTTAATGCACCAGTTAAGGTAACTTAATGCCACTAAACTAGGGAAATATGGCATTAGGATTTCCAACCCTAACTTCCCACTCCCCACCCCTCAAGCAGCAAAAGGAAAAAACATTAGGATTTTGGGTCTCCAGAGTCTTGGCGAATCAGTGGTGGGGTCTTCCTTGGGTTTGTCAACCCAAATGCTCAACCCATTCTGTGAGCAAACAACATCACACATGATCTCCTTTATTCATGCAGAGCCCTGGAAGATACGGTAGGTATAGCAAATTCTGATGTCAGCCTGTGATGGGATATACTTCTGTACCTTTGAGTAGTGCATGATTATGAGGGTGCCTGTGATGAGATATACTTCTCTACCTTTGAGTAGTGCATGATTATGAGGGTAGTGGCTTGGAGCAGTACCTTGTGCTTCAGACTGGAGACTGTGCGCTGAGGGGAGGGGTGAGCATCAGGGTTGCCAACCCAAAGGAAGACTCCACCACTGATTCGCCAAGACTCTGGAGACCCAAAACCCTAATGTTTTTTGCTTTTGCTGCTTAGGGGGTGGGGAGTTATGGTTGGAGACCCTAACACCACATTTCCCTACTTTTATGGCGTTAAGTTACCCTAATTGGTGCATTAACAAAGTTTTTTTTACAAAGCATTTCCCTTCTTTTTGAGACAGTGGAATAATATCCTCATACACACAGATCCTTTCAGGACCAGCGTGAACAGGTGCAGATGAGCAGGGCCTATGAAAATGCAGAGCCCTGCTGACCTTGCCATTCTGTGCAGTGTCAGATGTCAGAAGTTGCCAAACTTTCCAAAGTGCATAGAAAAAAGTAAACATTTCTTCATAATTGTGTTTTTTAAAATATTTTGACCCCAAATTTTCAACATAGTGTTGTTACAAACTCACCTTGTGAACCTGGTATGTGAACATTTTCAAATCTTGGCTGAAACATCATTCCGTGGTACAGGTGTAAAAACACAGTTTGGCCAGGTTTTGAAAAATGACAGTTGTTAATAACTCCTTTACCGACCTTAGCTCAGTACTTCCTGGTAACTTTTTCAGTCCACCTCCTCCATCTGTACCACCACCCATTGCCCGCCTCTCTTTCCACCTGCGTCATGTCACCATGCAAGAAGCTAGGCCTTACTTGCTAAAAGCCCTAAAAGGTAACGCCATCGGGTAATGACTCACTTGATCCCTGCCTTTACGTCAGGGTCCTGGATCAGGTCCTCTCACCTATTACATGCATTTTCAACAAATCACTCTGTCTTGGACAATTCCCTCTGCCTGGAAGATTGCCACAGTTACCCCTGTCCATAAAGGTGGTGACAGGACTCTTCCAGGTAACACCACCATCTCAATCCTCTCCCCTCTCTAAGGCGTTAGAAAATTGTGGCGCCCAAGTCTCTGACTACCTCTGTAGGTACAATGTTCTCTGCCCTGAACAACATGGGTTCAGAGCAGGTCATAGTACCAATACAGCACTCCTGGAATTTTCCAACTTCCTCCATGCCTCCTTGGACTCTGGTGCCCTGGCTGGTGCTATGTTCATTGACCTGTCTAAAGCATTCGATACTGTTTCGCATCTCTTTTTGCTCTCCACCTCGACCTAATAGGCTTTGCCTCAGGACCTGTTTCCTGGTGCACCAGCCATCTCTCCGCTCGGTCTCAATGTGTGAAAGTCAACGGTACTCTCTCTGAAACATGCCCCATTCGCTTGGGGTGCCGTGAGGGCTCAATTCTGGACCCCTACTATTCTCACTCTTTCTTAACTCCCTACCCAGCAGTTGTACGGTAAGATGCTTTCTATGCTGATGATGCTGTTCTCGCTGCCTCCCACAATGACCCCATGCTGCTACAGAACTCCCTCCAACTAGTCTTTGACTCTGCAGCTACCTGGTTCACTGAGCACCGACTTGTTATCAACCTTAAGAAAACAAAAACGATGCTCTTCTCCCACCCCCAAATAAGTACAGCAAGTTTCCCTTAGCTGTCCACTCCACACCCAATCTCGTCATTGACCAGGTGCAGTCCTATAAATATCTTGGTATAACCTTTGACCCTGCACTTTCATTCCATGGACATATATCTGCCCTAAATTCTGTCGCCAACTCACGGCTAGGCATTCTTTACCGGCACAAGAAATGCCTCCCTCCTGATGCCCTCCGCCTGGCTGTCACCTCCTCTGTCATGTCTCTCATTGACTATGGCCTTCCGGTCTACGGCTCAGCAGATCAGACTGCCCTCAACAAGGTTCGCCTCACAGTTAATAAGGCCTGCAGACTTATCACTGGTGCTCCCAGACTCACTCACACATGTGAGCTGTACACCCTGGCTACCCTACTCAACCTGGAAGAGCGACTCATGTATCAGACATGCCAGCTCACCTTTAAAGCCCTGCATGGCCTATCCCACATAGGCCTATCCAACTCCATTCGCCGTACTGCACCGACCCTGATCACGCGCAGCTCGTCAAGAGCTACCCTAATTATTCCGAGAGCCAGGACCTCACAAGGTCAGAGGGCATTCCTCACTGCGGCGCCCCACTGGTATAACTCCTCCCTGCCAGTGTCTCAAACTCACTAACCTTAGCTTGCTTTTAAGCCCAGGCTCAGAAACTTCCTGCTTAGCTCTCGCAAATGCAACTGCCGCTAGCCTAGTGTAAAAACAAATATATATATATATATATATATATATATATATATATATATACTCTGTTTGACAATGCTCACTGAGCGGCCCCCTTCCTTTCCCTACTAATTCCTCCTCCCTATCTCCCTCCTTCTACCCCACCAGCTCTCCCCGACCATAAGTTTTGCACCTTTTGTTATCTTTTGCTCGTTGGAGATTGTACTCTATTGTAACAAAATTGTAATTGAACTGTAACTTTTTGTTTGTAAGTACTGTGTCCCTTGTACTACTGTTCTGATGTCCTCTTTGAGACGAGGTGTCTTTGTAAATGAGCCTCTGGCTCAAAGGTTTCTAAACTGATGTTTAACTAAATAAATAAATAAATAAATCATTCATGAGGTAATATGAAAAAATAGCAATGTTGAAAATCTGGGGTGAAAATATTTAAATTTACCCAAGTTATGAGTATGCATTGTAAAATGTCAGTGTACGCTCATAACTTTGTTGTTTTATAATTAATGGGGTTAGTTTTTTACTATACGAAACCCGTAGCGTAATTTGCCATAATAAAGGAGTGTTTATTACAGCAAACACGCACCGGGTAATGTTTCTACTGCGCATGCGCCAGGCTAGCACTACTCACCACTCTTCCGCATTCCCCTAACCCCAGCGACCGCCACTCTACCTCGTCGGTAAGTACATTTTTTTTTTTTAAAAGAGAAACGACTGCCCAAAACCAATTCAGCTGTCTCCTACCAAGAGCGGGGAACAAAAACAAAGTCCCATCCTTCCAACGGCCACATCCGACTGCTGAAACTTGGTCGGACCGTGGCTGCACCAGACATCTTCTGTTTATTTTATATAATTGCTGTGGAGAAAAGACGAACCCCAACAATTATATAAAATAAAATATGGGTTGGGTATGTAACTGAGCATACACCTGAGGGGTTATATAAGAAACATAACCCTCGAGTCATTTCTCCTCGGGTTTATATAGCATCTAACCCTCAGGTGTGTAAATTTCTCGTTACACATCCCGACCCATACTTTATTCTATTTGTAATATCCGCACCCCAGATTTTCAACTTAGCCTTCTTATGATCCTGCCTCATTAACAATGGTGAAGAAAAATGTTCAAAACCCGCCCTAAAGGTGATTTCACGAATCGACAATGCCATTCTGTGCCACAGGAATGAAAACACATTTTGGCCAGGATTTGAAAAATGACAGGTCTCAAGTTCATGGGGTGATGTGACAAGATGGCTATGTTGAACATTTGGGTCAGAATACGTAAAATTACCAAAGTTATAAACTTGTGTTGTAAAATTTCAACGTACGCTCAGAACTTTGCCATTTTTTAAATATTTTGACCCTGAATTTTCAACACAGCCTTCTTATGACCCCACCTCATGTACAAAGGCAGTGAAAATTTTCAAATCCAGTCCGAAAGGTGATTGCGCCAAGCGACAACGAAATCGCCTTTCGGGCCTGATTTTCATAATTCCACTGCCATTGGTCATTAGATGGGATCCCAAAAAAGCCACAAGAAACATTTAGGGTGAAAATTTGCAAAACTTTCAAAGTTATGCATCAACATTGAAAACCCTATTGAAATACATTGATCCACACTTACAGTACATTAGTTTCTCATACTGCAGTCATCGGTTCCAGCAGCAAGACATGTCTTCGATCAGAGAGTGGATGTTTGCCCTGGGATCTGTTCAAGTGAATGAGGGTGTGTGGGGGTGTTGAGTGGTTAGTGCTGAGTGGGCTGTCGGAGTGGTGGGGTCAGATCAGCGAAGGACCATTTTCTTTTTTTACAGCTAAAAAAATATGTATTGAGGGACGGTTTTCTTCATTACAGCTAACAATGTGGGGACAGTGATTGGAAGGTGGGGGGGTTCCACTATACACCAGGGAAACGTACTATAGGAGGGGACTACAATTAGAGAGTGGGGGGGCACCACTATACACTAGGGAAACGAATTATATGAGTTGACGGCAATCAGAGGGTGGGGGTACTACTAGAGGTGCTGAACATGAGGGGACAATGTTCAGGGGGTGGGTGGTGCCACTAGACACCAGTGAAAAGTACAGTACCTAAGGGGGTGGCAGTCAGAGGGTGGGGGTGCCACTAGACACCAGGGAAACATCCTACACACGAGGGGATGGCGATTGGTGGGTGGCGGGTGCCACTAGACGACAGGGAAACATACTATAGATAAGGGGATGGTGACTGGAAGGTGAGGGGGTGCCATTAGACACCAGGGAAACAGTGCCTTACTGCTCTCAGAGCAGCCTGCAGCTCCAGCTCCAGCTGCAGAAGTCAGAAAAGTCACACTCTTCTCATACAGAGAACATGGATGGAGGGTTCCTCTAACTAAGCTGGGCACCCTGGATTTTGAGTGCCCAAAAGAAGCATTTCTGGCAACTTAAAAAAAACAAAAAAAACACCAGAATCTAGGTTATTAGTTCCCATATAGCTATATTCAGGTGAATGTTTTTTTTTTTTAAAGTCATTTTCATGTACTTTAAAGGGTTGTAGGTTTAAACAGTAAAAAGAAAATGGTGTCCATCTCTACTGTTTTCTTCCCCCACGACAAGTAAATCATGCAAATAACCACTTGGAATATGTTTTTTGGCCTTTTGCAGTATGTTGTTTTTTTTTAACCAGTCGAACTGGAACGTTAACTCAAAAATTGTTTTAACTTTAAAACAGTATAATATTTTTTCACCAAACCTTCCAAAGGCACACCCTAGGCATGAGCTCTTTCAACCCTGAAAAGTTCATGAAAAAATTCCACGTGCTCTAGGCTGTAGGGGAGAGTAAAAAATACCCAATGTTAAGTATAAGGAAACAAAATGTGTTTTTTTTTTTTTTTTTGAGCTCCGTATCTCAAATACTGTACAAGATGCCATCACAAAGCTTTACACATCTTGAGACTCTGACAGCCTGACCACACATGCCAAATTCTGTGCTATTTTGTCAAATGATGCCAAAGTGATTAAGGTGCAAAATTTGGGGTTTAACGTTAAACGGCGTGGCGGATAGAGAGGGTTATGACCACAGCCTGGGAGTCACAGTGCCAGAGTCAAAAATAAAATAGAGAAAGAAGCAGAGGACTGGCACCTGTGGTAAAGGCAATGTTCAATGAACTTCCACAGCTCAGAATAAAGTTAATTTATTGATAAAGCGCAAACACAGAACTACAACGTAAAAAAGTCACACAAGGCAGCAGAATTCCTGAATTGAAGTTCAGAAAATGTCGAACCACATGCGAAACGCGTCAGGTGATGTCTGTTTGTGAGGGAGGGGTTTTACCTGAGACCTACCTGTATGTGTTTGAAGGCCAGCTGACTTTCCTGCTGTGGTTGGACTTTTTATGAACTTCAGTTCAGGAATTCTACTGCCTTGTGTGAGTGATTTTTTACGTTGTAGCTCTTTGTTTGCACTTTATCAGTAAATTGACTTCACTCAGTGTGTGTCTCAAGTCCTGCTTACTTTGTAACTGTGGAAGTTCACTGAACTTTGCCTTTACTGCAGGTGCCAGTCCCCTGTTTCTTTCTAAATTGTATTTTTTGACTTTGGCACTGCGACTCCCAGGCTGCGGTCATAATCCTCTCTATCCACCACATTGTACTTACTTTTGTGACCAGCATGGGTTATCTAAGAAAAAGGTACTCCTGGACTCAGGTTTACATTCAGTTGTCACACTCCTGCTATTTATGGGTTTTTATAGCTTGAATGGCTGATGCACAGCAGGTGAAGCGTGTTAATGAACCCCGCTCTCTGAAGGTTTCCCAGGGCCTTTCTGTAATTGATAGCACAACACTAATTGGTATATATAATTAATAGTGTTTATGAATTGCATATTTAGTTTCTGTTTTACAATTATTTTTAACAAGCTGAGAACTGCTGTTTCATTACACTGATATGTACTGTTGCTGTTTAACAGAGACAGTATACATATGATGTTGGCCTCTAGGAAAGCACATTCTACAAATATCAAACTTATCTCCCCGAGTGGAGCTTGACCTTTGACATCATTCATGGCTTCACCACTCGTGATGTCATAAGGTCAAACTGCACTTGAAGAAAAATAATTTTGATATTTGTAGTGGGGCCATGGCATATCCCTATCTATCTATCTATCTATCTATCTATCTATCTATCTATCTATCTATCATAGCAGAAAGAGGAAGGTGGTGTTGCCATTGTATAGATTGCTGGTGAGACCCCACCTAGAGTACTGTGTCCAGTTCTGGAGATCACATCTCAGGATGCATATAGACGGGGTGGATGCTGTCCAGAGGAGGGCAACTGAAATGGCACAGGGGCTGTATCAGAAGCCCTGTGAGGAGAGACTAAAGAACCTGACTATGTACACCCTGGAAGAGAGAAGTGAGAAGGGGGTACATGTGATAGAGACCTATAAATACCTCACGGGGTTAAATAAAATAAAGGAGGGGAGTATTTTTCAGAGGAAAAGACGCATGAAAACAAGGGGATATGCAATGAAGCTGGAAGGGGGAGCATTTAGGAGAGACAGAGAAAGTACTTCTTCACTGAAAGAGTGGTGGATACCCAGAAAAGTCTTCCAGTGGAGGTGGTGTGGGAGGAAACAGTGGTGGGCTTCAAGCATGTATTGGATAGGCACAAGGAAATCTTAGTTGGTGAAGTGGGGGGGATGGAGCCAGAGATCAAGTAGGGTCTGCAGTGACAGGATAGGATAGGCAGGGAAAATGGGCAGACTAGGTGGGCCAAGCAGTCCTTATCTGCCATCAAATTCTGTGTTTCTGTGTATATGTATTTATGCACTTAAGTTCATCTGTGTCGCTGATGGGCACTCTATTTCTCTGCCTCCCACCCTGCTCATCTTCTTACTATCTTATTCCCTACCTCCTTTCTTCTCCTTTCCTACGTACTGTCCTGTTCCATGCATCTCTCCCTCTCCCCTCCTCTAAACCTTTCTGACAACACTACCATGAAGTGGCCTTCTGAAAACAAAAATTTATAAGTGCTGTTGTATTCACTGTATTAATGTACTGTGTGTCATGTCCTAATAATACTGCTGTAGCCCTGTAAATGTGACGTGGAACCTTTGTAAATGAGCTCCGCTCAAAGGTGTATCCGAATACTCAGTAAATAAGTAAATATGTATCTCTAAGTATAAGCTGGGAACTTATTCTCCTCTTTGTCAGCAGTCCAGCTAGTTGTGCATAAAGCTTAGCTAGTCTAATTTTGTTTATGGTTATTTGAATTTCCCATAATGCTTTGCAGTAGGGGTTATGTGCAAGCTATGCTTCTGGGTGTCCTGTAGTTGATAAAGTGATTAACAACAGTAAAATTCAAATTAAACTGTCATACCAGTGAATTGTTTTTGCATTTCTTAGTGAGTGGCATAAGTGTTGTTAGATCTAGTACAAAGGGCTGTACTAATTTTTTTTTTTAACTTTCTATTTATGCTTTCCCTGCCCCCTACACTCCACTGCCTCTGGAGTCACCTATGGCGTCTGTCCTGCCCCTTCTTACCTGGAGCCCATGGTAGTTCCTCCATGCCGCCGTGGTTTGCCCCTCAGGCGGGGACGAGGTGGGGGCCCGTACACCCCGAACATCTTCTGTTCGTCAGGGCACCGGTCCAGGACAGACAAGGGAGCCATGGATCTGCGCCGGAGTGCTCTGTCTCCCCGGAGTGCAGGGAGCCATTTTCCTTGTTCTGTACTGGGTGTGATGTGTGCCCCAACGTCAAGGTGTGACTGCTGATGTCCAGCACACCTCCCCTCTTTATGTGGCTGGGCACTTGCTGTACCCCCGGCCTCTGACTGGGGCCAGTCAAGCACTGAGCCGCAGCCCCCCCTCCCTCCCTGGAGAAGATGAGCAGTCCCCTTGTCATTTAGCCTCTTCCCCCCGGCCAACCGTCCGGCTCCCAGGATCATTCCCGAACCCGGGTCACTGGCATCATGAGCGGTACCGCTAGACTGGCGAGCCGGCCTTGTAGTAATTGTTATCTAGGAGTTCCAGATCTTCGAGGATATCTTTTCATCAGACCACACCTTGGGAGCATACAGCTGCCAGGCACTAGGACCACATTGAAACTTTTGCAAGCAGTCAACCAGGGACCGCCCATGATGACATCAGATGTCAGCATATGTATATATAAACGTGAGCAGCCCCATCTCTCCTCAGTTCTTTTCCCATCATTGATCAGACTCGTCACACTGCTGTGGGAAAGATTGCTGCTATTGCCGCTGATTTATTTCTTTCACTTACTATTCATTTTTATAATGATTTTCGATGGCATGCATGTCATCGATGGAACTATCCAGATTTTCCTAATACTGTGAGTGTGGACAAAAGACCTACACCGGAGACTCCCATGAAGTTTGTGTCTGCTGCCTAGGCCTAGACCACAGTGTGAAAGCCTATGAAATCTGCCAGAGTTTAATTCCACAACTAGGCAATGCAAAAAAGGAGCTTTGGAAAATTTTTTACTCCAAAAGACCATAGATGGAATGGAGAAGCAGCTCCAAGAGAAATCCATATTGCCGGCTCCATCAACCAATTCACAGTTGTCCGGATTCCAAGAGGAAACTACGGGGAGTCGCAAGCACAACCACTGGAACAATGAGAAGTCTTCCCTGGTCTGCTTCAGGTCACCCCTGCGTTCTGCAGTACAACCTCTGCTTCAACATCATCTGCTCCAGTGGTGACACCGACGCCGACTGCCCCCCCCCCGACTATCAACCTGACACCAAGGTCAGTGCTTGGCATGGGCCCTACCGGGCCTTTTATGGCTGGTACGTCGCCGTCGATAACAGGGACTCAGCCTTCCCCATTGACTACTTCAGCCATGCCACTTACCAAAGCCGCGCTGATGCTTCATAGATTCATAGATATGTGTTGGCAGAAAAGGACGTTCTTGACCCATCGAGTTTACCCATTCCCCCCTTCTTTATGTGTTCCCCCTTCCCATAGATTCCACCCTCCAGTCCCTAGTCAACCTCTTGTGTTTCTCCCATGCCCTCTTGAATCCCTCCACAGTTCTGGCCCCCAACACTTCCTCTGGCAGATGTTTCAAGGGTGCCATGATCCTCTAAATGAAGTAACGTCCCCTCACGTTTCCCTTAATCCTGCCTCCCTCCACCCTCAGTCCATGACCTTTAGTTCTAGCGCCCACCTTCCCTGTGAATAAGCTCCCCCCCACTTTATTGATCCCCATCACATACTTCCTTTACCTCTGGGGGGTGATTGTAGGGGGTCACCTCTCCCTACATTTAGCCCAGTAGTGAGAAATTACAACAGATAAATGGGTTCTGGAGATCATAGAAAATGGATCATATTCTGATTCAATTGGTTCTAGTCACATCCCCTGTGCGCAAAGTGCTCTCAAATGGTGGATGGAGCACAGCAATCTGCTCAAGGGGTTCCATTCTTGATTTCCTCCCCACTCTAGATCCTGACTTCGGATGCTTTGGGGTTTGAATTGAGAACCCTTGTGGTCCCTTACCAGACACAGGGAACATGGACCCCAGTGGTGCGCACTTTGCACAACTGTGTTACGGAAATGTGGGCAGTCCTTTACAGACTCCAGGATTTCCAGAATCACTTGTTCCCAGGTCCTCTGTTAATACAGATGGAGGGTGTTAGTATGATGCATTACATCAACAAACTCGGGGTACTCAGTCCTGTCCACTGTGCAGGGAAGCAATGAGGGTTTAGTTTTGGGCTCAGGAACACAGTCTAGAACTACCAGCAGTACATGTTCCGGGTGTCCAAAACATCTTTGCAGACAAGCTAAGCAGATCACAGTCCAGGATGCATCAGTGAGCACTGTTGATCTCGGTGGTAGATGACCTGTTCGAGAGATGGGGTCATCCAGAGTTGGGCCTTTTTGCGTCCCCACACAACACAAAACTGCCGCTTTTCTGCTCACTTGCTCCAGGGCCTGGAATTTTTTTTTTTTTGGGACTTGCTTTTCTCCTGTTCACCTCTCCCCATCCCCTGGGACCTTCGTCACTCCCCGCCGACGTTCACCCTGGATTGCCCCCCGGGCAGGGCCACTGGGTGAGGCACCTCCAAGTACCCCTCTGAATGGTGTCACGTTGTCTAGTCTGGCAGTTTGTGGATCTCTGGGCTCGGCTACGTGGGGCTGGGGCTACTGAACTCCAGTGCGTCCATTTTGTACCCTTAGGTGGGAGGTGTGGTATGCAATGATGTACTGGCAAATGTGTGCCCACATCTGGCACACCTCCAGAAACTGTTAAGCCTCGCCTGCATTGGTCCCTAGCCTCTGCTATGGGCAGGTCACAGAGCAAGTGCTTGCCCACCATCCCCCCCCCCGAAGGAGAGCAGTCCATTGGATGCTCAGTCCTCCTCCCTCCCCCGGCTGGCCTTCCAGCACCTGAGTCCATTCCCAAACCTGGGTCACCGGCGTCACAAGCCGAAATCCAACCACTGCGCCGACGGGCCAGTCAGGGCCTGGAATTTTCTGGCAAAAGACATACTGTATTGTCCCTCTCTTGGAAGTGGAGGTTTCTGTATGCCTTCCCTCCCTTTCTGATAATTCAGAGAGTACTGCTCAAGTTGCTGATGGAGGGGGCAACTCTGATACTCATTGCTCCCCTATGGCCTGGACAGATCTGGCTCCCCCTACTGCAGCAACTGGCAGTGGAACCTCCAATACGTCTGCCCTTGTGCAAGGGTCTCCTGTCTCAGGAACAGAGAGTCCTGGCCCATCCAGACCTGAAGTCTCTTCATCAGCACGCATGGCTGCTGAAGACATAGCCATAGCTTGCTATAGGTTTTCCCAAAAAGTGGCAGATGTTCTGGTGGCTGCTAGAAAATCATCCACCAGAATTACTTACTCTATGAAGTGGAAGTGGTTTGCTTTATGGGCCGCTTCACATAACCTGGATCCATTTACCTACTGTTCTTATCGGATTGAGGCCTCCATTATTCCTTGCTCAAATGCACCTGGCTGCCATATCAGCTTTCCATGTGCCTATTGATGGCCATATGGTTGCCCAGCTGGAGGTAGACTGTACATTCTTGAGAGGCATTTTACACATAAAGTCTCCCAGTCGTAATACAGTCCTAGCTTGGGACTTGAATTTTCTTTTGGAGAAGTTGACCTTGGCTCCATTTGAGCCAGCCATGACTTGTGGCTTACACTGTCTTTCTTGGAAAATGTTATTTTTAGTTGCAGTCACTTCTGCTTGAAAGATTTCAGAGCTGCAGACTCTGATGTGTGAGCCTCCTTATTTGATTTTCCACAAAAACAGAGTGTCTTTGCGTACTAATCCGAAGTTTCTCCCAAAAGTGGTGTCTGAGTTTACTTTAAATCAAACCACCTGCCAGTTTATTATCCAGAACATGCCAATCCAGGAAAAGCATTGCTCCATACTTTAGATGTGCATAGCATACTCACGTACCAAAGGCTGCAGAAAGTCTTCACAGCTTTTTGTTTTATTCACCTCTGGGATAAGGACACCCCAGTTTCTAAACAATGCATGTCCAAATGGCTAACAAACTGTATTACATTTTGTTACAGAAAGTATTCTAGGGAGCTTCCTGGTGTGTTCCGAGGTTATTCCACCAAAGACGTGGCCACCTCTGTTACTTGTTTCCAGAATGTCTCCACTGCAGATTTGTGCAGGTGCTACTTGACATACTGTCCACACTTTCATTAAACAGTACAGTTTTGTTTTTTTTAACTTTTTATTTATAGCATTTAGTACATAAGCATACATAATTCTGTATTCTGCCTTACTTGTGTCATGATGTCCTATGTGTGAACCTGTATTCTCATTCTACTCTCCCGGGTCGTACCTGAAAATAGGCATATAACTTGTCTAGTATAGCTACCTGGTCAACAAAAGCTGAATAAATAAATAAATAACTAAATAATACTCGATTCCTGAATAGGTATACAAATTACAGATACTTTAGTACATTACTCAGGATGGTGAGGTACAGCATAAGGGATATAAACCATCATAGGAGTAGAGTAAGCATCACATCTATTTCAGGAGCTTTAATGCAGCCAATGTCGTAATTAGGTTGCTTAGTAGTGATAAACTTTAACATGTTAAACCGACCAAAGGTCTTGTATTGTATTTGTCATCAATAAAGTAACAGAGGGATTTCTGTTCTAGAGTACCCCCTAAAGTACAGGGGGGTAAATGGTGCTGCCTACAGCAGTCTGGGAAATAAGCCCACTGAGAGGTGCAACAAAGATAATATGTTTGGTGCCTATAGTGGAAAAACTTCACTCGCACCAAGACCAGCTCGTGCCTTAAGTTTATATAATAGTGGCACCAAATTATGAGAGATCATGTCTCCAGGGCTCCCAGGGACTACTGCATTGTCGCATGTATTAGGTTACTAAAAGGCAGAAAGCACCTCTCACTCCATCTTATTCAGTTAATTAATATACTGTTATGCTATAAGGCAAAGATCGTAACAGCTAAACACTGACAGAGAGGAGTGCATAGTAAACTTAAACATCACTTATGAAAGGTCCCAGTTCACTTAAGTTTTTTGTATAGGAAGTCTAGTTCTTCAAACATAAGAATTAAAGAAGATCTCAATATTCGGCGCCTTAAGGATCAGATATGGCCACCAGAGTGAGAAAACTCACTTAACTCAAGAAAAAAGAGCGTATAACATATTAACATGTCTCACAGTCTCAAATCAGTATCAGTCCACTTCTGATTCTTCCCCCTCTGAGGGGTGCTCATCCTGTTGCTGTTTAGCGACTATTCTTTCAAAACATGCCCCAGCTTCCTTCGGGTCAGTAAAACGGTATTGACGGCGATCAACCGTGAAGCAGAGTCAGGCAGGAAAGGCAAGGGAATATGTGATGTCCAGTTCTCGGAGACGTTGCTTCACACCGTCGAAGGCCTTCCTTCTCATGCGGGTGGCGTAGGATACATCCAGAAAGAATAGAATACAGGCCTCATCAGTATGTATCGGGCCCCTATTTCTTAGGTATCCCAACAACAGATCTCATTCTCCCGGGGAGCGCAATGTTAGCAAGACAGTACGGGGATTAGTAAGTCCATTCGAGGATCTTCTAGGAGTGATTCGTATACTTTAATTATTTTAAAATCCTTCAGATCAGTCAGACCCTCGAGCCAGGGTTGTAAAAAGTTGAGTAGTGAGTTACCTTCAGACTCCTCTGGCAAACCAAGGACCCGGACATTGGCAGCCCATACTGAGTTTTCGAGCTGTTCCACGTGGCTTCCCAGGGCAGCCTGTTCTTTTAGAGATGTAGCCATGGTGGCCAAAGTCCTTCCAGCCGTAGCTTCCGCCGACTTCGTGATTTCCCCTATAGCATCGAGTCTGTGCTCCATCGTAAGGAATTTTTCAGAGAAATTATCTAACTTTTGGTCCATTTGTTGGACCATTTTGGTGAGAGCTTGCACCGCGATTTGCAAAGACATCAGGGTGGCCCCAGTGGAATTAGAGCTCCAAGCTTGGGTTGGTGGGCCTGGTGGTTCATGTGATGGTTTGGAGTTGGAGGAGCGTGGCAAGAAAAAGTCCTGTTTAGTCATTTTTGTACGCCCTATTATCGATGTTTAGTGCAGTACTCCAAGTGCAGTATCTCCTCTTCTATTAGTATTCTGCAGTTAATGATAGCTCTAGGCTCAGAATTGTATTTTGTTAAGGATTAAATAACACAGAGTCGGAGCTCCAGAAAATTGCTGCTGCTGTCTGGCTGCTAGCTCCCCCACTAAACAGTACAGTTTGAACATTGTCTCTTGTAGATGATCTGGGTTTGGCCTAGCTGTACTACAAGGCCTACTTTCCTAAGCCTATAGGTTCCAGCTGCCCAGGCTGCTAGCTTTTGGTGCTGCTTGGGACTTGTTCCAAAGGTGTGGCCTGATGAAATAGATATCCTTGAAGAAAATAGAACAGTTACTGTACATACTTACCATAATGGTAGCTCTTAGAGAAAATCTCTTTCATCAAGCCATGCCGTCCCACCCCCCTTCCCCTTTTTTGGGTCTGCAACAACAGATTCTGGTGCTGTTTTCTCCATTTCTACATTTTCCAGCCCCCTGTGTTGCCTGATGTGTGGAGTGTTGGGTTCTCTTTTGGTTCCCTAGAGGGAGGTCCTCCAAGCATGATCTCTGACAAGGAACTGAGGAGAAGAGGGGCCGCCCTCGTTTATGTATACGTTGATGTCTGACATTGGCGGCCCCAGGCTGACTGCTTGCAAAAGTTTCCATGTGGTCCTAGTGCCTGGCACCTATATGTTCTGAAGGTGTGACCTGATGAAAAAGATTCTCTCGAAGATCCACTGTTAACGGTAAGTACTAATTGTTCTTTCTGCATTGTATTGTATTGTGAGAGAGCTGCAGATGCATTTTAGTTGTGTTGCTCTTAAGCTGGCTAACTTGCAAAAAACTGTGAATGTGCATTTTCAATGCATTGCCAACCTTAAAAATACACTGCAAGATCAACTCCTTCATGTGACAGTTTGCTGCAAATCAAAGGGCCATGCCTGAGCTTTGGAGACGGAGTGGGCCACCCTTGCACTCCTCCCAAGCAGTATATATTTCGGTTATGCTCGGGTGCTCATTTTCATTGTGGTGCCTGCTGCCAGTTACTCTTCCCTCCATTTCTGCCCTCCTTGGCCAGATCAGCTTCTTCTGCAGCTGCTCCCACTTCTATAGCTGGTGGTCCTTGAGCATTCATGAATGCTGCCCCTCTGTGCTTCATTGTGGCTTCTCAGCCTCCTGGCCACCCTCCTGCTGCACGTTTCCTGTGCATCTGCCTTAGTTTCTCATACTTTGATGTCTCTTGATGCTGTTTCAACTGCCTGCTCATCCTGGTTTGCTGCTGATCCGATTCTCCCTGTCTGGGTGCCCTTTAGCTCACTTTCTGATGCCTACCTGGGCCATTCTACTCCAGACCACTGATTTGCTGGTTTGTTGGTCACTCTGTTGCTCATTGGTCCTGGCTGTTAGGCTGTTTTGTCTTTTGTTGCTGAACTCTTGCCCTGTAGGAATTGGTTGACTTTTTTGCATCCTGTTTTAAGCCTGCCCTGCTGCCTCTGGTGGCCTTCTCTCTTTTTCCTACACCCAGTAGCCCTGCATGCTGCTTTCTTCTGCCCCATTTTGTCCATTGCTTGATGAGATCTTGTGTTTGTTTTCTGTTTGGTGTCACCATAACTCTTTTGTCCTGTTCATCTTTTGCATCCCTCTGCCTGTTGTATCGGTGCTGCTCTTCTCACTTTGTCATCAATATCTGTGCTACCTAGGCTGCTCATGCTTCCTCTTCCTTGAGTTTTGGCTGCCTTGCCTAGCCCTAGACTTGCTGCTTCTCCATTAGCAGTGCCCATCAATCTGCCTAGATGGTAGTCCAGCTACTCTGCTCAGGGTTCAACTCTCATGCCATCATACTTTACACAGGGCTCTGCCCACTATTTCCATACTGTTTCATACTACCCAGCACTAACCCCAATGGCTGCCTGGCTTTCACCCCATTGACTAATAGGCCATCACATCAATGAGTAATGGGCACTTACCCCAGTGCTTGCTGTCCTGCAAGGGATTCCTACTACTTTTGTGACTATCCCTCAAGAGCTTGGCTCTAACTTCGGTTACCCCCCCCCCGACAGTGACGTTTCACCAGCGAGGTCCCCCACAGCAACTACAGCACCATGCCGCTGTGGGAAACCTGCTTGAACCTGGCGCTGTTCGACAGGGGTCCTGCACCCCCAATCAGCTCTGGACTCGGAGTTGATAATCCTGTGGGGCATAGGGGCACAGCCTCACATGGTGTGTTCGGGGCAAAGCCTCAAGAAAACACAGACAGCCTGTGGGAACTGGCAGCCGACTGCAGAATGCGGTCAACTTGCCGGTTTCGCTGACAGGGTGTTCAACAAATATTTTGTCGAGCACCCGTCATGGATCCCTCCAACTTTTCTAACCATGGGCCTTGTACTTCAGAAGGGAGAGAGAGAGAGAGACTGGGTAGCCATACCTACAGCAGCAGCAGTTCTATGTACATTTTCTCCTTCTTCATGGGGTTTCTTCTGTAACCCTGACATTATTTTGGCATTTTGCCTAAGCCTAAATGCGCCATTCCAAGGAGAGAATACACGTGTGAAGGGACTCCTTAAGTTGCAGGGCTGGGCCCTGTTTCAGCTTCATAAGGATGGAAGTCTCATACGAGACAGAAGGAGGGGACAGTTTATCCTTATAAACTCGAAGCAGCATTTCAGGTTATCAGTGTCTTCCTTTGGAGTTGTTTTCATAAATTATATATAAGTTAGCCTAGAGAGATTGTGACATAAGGCACTGGATCTCCAGCTGTTTCCTTCAAAATGGGATTTTCTTCTCCTCCATGCCAAATGTCATGATAAAATAGTTTAATTAAATATTTTGCCATGAATTGTGCCTGAATGGTGGATCTCAAAGTATGTTCTGGGATTAGTGCTTCCTCTATCCAGTCCTCTGACTGCATTCCCTCTTTATGCTATATGTTTGACTTGTGACCTTACCACTAAATGCCTTCTGCTGCTTTTTTTGGCATCTTCCCAAAGGTACCTTTAGCATAAGAGGACCATGTCTCTCTAACACCTGTAGGAGAGGAAGAAGGTTCCTGTGCCTTCACAGTACCTTGAAAGGGTGGTTGTCCCTGCAACAGGAACAGAGAGAATGCCCAGCCACAACCACATTACATGAGCATTCAGCCATTCTGTCTGGCACCTCCACAAAGCCTTGGGCTCACCTGAGGATTTGATGCGATATAAAACACTATGTAATTACAGCACAGAGGCCATCACGGAGGCTAAATCAATTTACTTTGGCAACAATCTTCAGGTCAACCTTAAATCTCCCAGTAGGTTTTGGAAGGTTATTCACTCCTATATCATCCTCTTCCACCCAGTCTACCTCCCCCATCTTCAAACCAGGAATGTCACCGATCATCTGTCTTGCAACTGAGCTTGCCAACACCTTTAAAAAAATTCTTCACCTTCTGTGCTGTCCTTACTCCCTCCCTATCTCATTCCCATCCCACTTGCTCTGTCTCTCTCCAAATGTACCAATTCCCCCACCCTGTAGCCCAGCATCTTTTTCCTTCTCTCCATTCTTCTCTGAGACAACCTCACTTTGTTGATCTCTCTTAGTCCCTCTAATTGGCAGAACTGTGATAGGTTGCATATTAATCTTCATTCTCAGCTCTGGCGACCACCGACCCTCCTTCCTCCCTTTACAGTTTTTCTTTCCAACTCTGGTCCATCCCCCAGTCCTGGAAGCAGAACGGTGTCTTCCCCTCCATAAATTGGATGATTTCCTTTCCTGGTAGTTACCAGTCCATCTCCTTCCTTGCTGCTTTGGCTAAGTGACAGGAAAAACATGTTCTTTTTCAGCTATCCATCTTACTTGACTCCTCTTCTTTCTTCCCCCTTTTCCAGCGTGACTTCTGAAAGCACCATTCCACCATCTCCTCCCTCCCTACACTTACTGCATGTTGAAAGGCATGGAGCAAAGCCTTATCACTGTGGCCATTTTCATCATCTTAGCAAAGACTTTCAATACAGCAAGAGTTCCATAGTTGGAGACAAGGGAGTCCTCCTTCCTGCAACATAGCGGCCCGATGGAACGGCGGTAGGAGCTCTATAAAAGAGCTTAAAGAGGCAGCCAATTGGGATGCTTGCTGTGCTCCCTGCCTCTAGACCAACCAATTGAGGAGCAGCCCAGACTTCTGGTTGCTTTAAGAGGACAAGGCAAACCAAACATCCCCCCCCCCCATGCTGAGGACCCTTGAGACAAGGAAAGCACAGAGGAGTCTTCCCACCAGAGTCAGCCAAACAAGCAACTGGTGGCCGGGCACTCTGCAACTCAACAAGCCAGCAGGGGAGCAACGAAGGAGTAAGACAGGAGGAAGCAGGACATCAGGATGGTTTACCCTACATCAGAGGTCAGCTTCCTGTCTAAACTCCTGTAACTGCATATACATTGCAAGGGAGCGAAGAGGGTCAGGGACATGAAATAAGAAGGGTACAGGTAGGAATAAGAGAAAAAAAAGGTAGTGGCAAGTTAGGATCTAGCAATAATTTGGGTATAGGTAAAAAAAAAAACATCTAGGGTAGGAGTAACTAAGGGTTTAAAGAGAGCAAAACAAAAACAGGCAGGGTAGAGGCGAGTTAGGATCAAGCAATAGTTTGGGCAAGGGTTAAAAAGGGTTTAAAGGAGGCAAAACAGAAAAACAGGCAAGGTAGGACATAGTTATGCTGGGAGTGGTGCAGTGCAGTGGCTGTGGGGTGGCAGTCTTCAAGGAGACTTTCTGGAGACTGTGGTGCTGCCTCATATGCATGCATCTCTCTAGGCTGAGGAAGGAAGTTGCTAGACTCCAGGCTGAGTTGGCTAGGATTCAAGGTTCCTTCATCCCCACCCAGAGACTGACAAGTCTGCCGCCGTGGCCTCAGTGGATGCCTAGAACGAGGTGCGCTGGACTATGGTTGGCTTGGGAAGGGAAGGGAAGGGTGAGGGTGGTGGGTCAGAGACACATCCCCCACATGGTACCACTGCCAAATTCCTACTCCGCTCTGGTAGTGCGGGACTGTCCCATGGAGGCACCCGCAGTAGTGACAAAGGAGGATGTGGATGTCCTCCATAGTGGAGACCCCAAGGTGGGTGGTAGAGGACCCCAGAGGAGAAGGAAGTAACTCCAGGGGGGAGGGGGGACTTGGTTGTTAGGGGGATAGATTTAGGGACAGGGAGGTTAGGTGCCTACCCGGTGCCACTGCTCGGAGGGATGGGGAGCGGATCCTGAGGATCGCTAGAGAAGCAGGACAGGAGGGAGAGCTGAATGTCGTGGTCCACCTAGGGATCAATGACCTGGCTAGGGATGAGGCTAGGATAGTTCAAGAAGAGTTCAGGGAGTTGGGGAAGGGTCTTAGGCAGGTAGCACGCTCCGTGGACTTTTCTGAGGTACTACCTGTCTGCAACAGGGGGGATATGGTACTCCTTACCAGGAGCTTCAACGTATGGTTGAAGGAATGCTGCAGAGAGGAGGGGTTTGGCTGCATTGGGGATTGGGTTCCTACCTGGAGGGATAGAGGCCTGTACAGGGGAGATGGCCTGCATCCATCCGGGAGGGGAACAACAGTCCTCAGTGAACGGTTTAAATATTACATTGATGGGCATCTAAACTAGCCGAGAGGGGTGACGGAAGGAAACAGGGAGATATAAACTACCCCACCCCCCCCAATGAAGTAGGCAGTAGGGAGAGACCTAAGGGAAAGAAATCCCCAAGGGTACCCAACAAAAAAGAAAGCAAAGTGGTAGAAGTGAAGAAAGGTGCGACTGGGAGTACAGGGGCAAGGAAAGATGGCAAAAGGGGACAGTGGATGATAACAAACAGGGTGATAGCACATTTTGGAAGGCCATGCATGCAAATGCTTGAAGTCTGGGAAACAAAATCCTGGACCTAGAGACCATAATGACGGAGGCTTACCTGGACATTGTTGCCATTACCGAGTTATGGTACAGTGAGAATCATTACTGGGATATAGCCATACCAGGCTATACACTGTTCAGAAAGGTCAGGGTGGGGAAAGAAAGGCGGGGGAGTGGCTTTTTATATGAGGGATAGCATAAAGGCTACTGAGATACACGGAAATCAGGAAGGGGTGGAGGTATTGTGGGTCACCCTAGAAACAGAGAAAGGAGCTGATCTGTTTGCATTGGAGTGTTCTACAGACCTCCAATGGGGAGCTGGATAATGTTCTAGTGAAGCCATCCAAAAGATGGCAAACAAGGGAGAGGTGCTGCTGGTGAGGGACTTCAACCGGCCGGATGTAGATTGGAGCATCCCAGCTGCAGCTTCGGCTAGGAGCAAGGACAGCATGGATTCCTTGCAGAGGGCATTCCTCAGGCAACTAGTAAAGGAGCCCACTTATTGGGGGGCAGTACTGGACCTTGTACTCACCAATGGGGACAGTGTTGCAGACATCACAGTGGGTGGCCACCTGGGGACCAGTGATCACTGTACAGTGTGGTTCAATGTGAGTACTGCGGCAGGATCAAACCACACAAAGGGGAGGGCCCTGGACTTCAGGAGAGCCAATTTTAAAAAAATGCGGGAATGTTTAGGATGCCCGGCGCGGGGGACTGGAGGATGTGTCGGAACAGTGGGCAAATCTAAAAGGAGGTATAGAGATAGCAATAAACCTCTATGTCAGACAAGTAAGCAAAAGCAGGTGGAAAAAGAGCCCGCTATGGTTCTCAAAAGTGATGGCCAGGAAGGTAAGGGCAAAAAAGTTAGTATTCAGGAGGTATAAGGCGACACAGAGAGAAGACGATAAAGAGGTGTACCAGGAGAAACAGAGGGAGGCTGGGAAAGCAATTACAAGTGCAAAGATGCAGATGGAGGAGAATGTAGCCTAGGCAGTGCAGAAAGAGGACAAGGTATATTTCAGGTATGTTAGCGAAAAGAGAAGGACCAGGGGAGAGGATAGTAAGGCTTAGGAAGGAGGAAGGAGGGGAGTGTATGGCGGGGGACCAGGAGAAGCGGACATCTTGAACAAGTACTTTTGTTCAGTGTTCACAGAGGAAGGGAAAGGAAAGGGACCACAGATAAGGGTTAGGAGTGTTGAAGAAAGGGAACCTGCTGGCTTGGATGCTGCACTTCTGCCTGTTGTCAATCAGATAGTAGTATAGCAGTGGTGCTAGCAGACCCTCCCTGGAGGAGGAGAGCATCCTCTGGGCACTTGCAATCCCCAACCATACCTCTCATCATTAAAATACAGAGCACTGACCTTAAACGTCAAAGCAGATGGCCAAAACGTGTAGCATGTTCTTATTGTATAGTGTGAAGGAATGGTTCTAGCAAGTTAGTTCAATGTCTTAATAGTTTGTCTGTCCAGAAATGATGCTAACATTTTGAGGAACATCAGTAAACCTTTGCTGAGCAAGGATACACTTGAGTGTAAAAATCATACCACAATACGAAATTCATGGCAGTTGAGAGCTATGTCCCCATCTGGCCCAAGCTTGGGACATAAACACCTGGGTTACCAGCGTTGTGAGTGGCAAAGCTGTAGTTCCACCAGTGGGCAGCTTCTAACAGTTTTTTTAAGGGGGGCATTCAGCTTTTTGTCTCCTGGTCCACCACTTGCTCCTTCAATCAGACATTTCTGCAACAACCTCCCAGTCCTATCTGTCACCCCTGCCCGCTCTGAGACTGGTGTGGAGCCACATGGGGTAGGGCCTGAGAATGCTGGTGCTGTCATACAGGCGGACAGGTATTTATGGTATTTATTAGTTTTTAAGGGTGTGGATACAGTTTACATCCATACTTTGGCAGTTCCCTGGAGCAGGCTGATTCATTGGACATCTTCAAGCTTAAGCTCCTTCCACCACCTGGGTGGTATATCCTCTGGCTGCACCCAGTGATGTCAGATATTTCATTCCGCTGGAAGGGACAGGTCTTGTCCTTCTCAGGTCTGCAGTGTTTGAGGGATATCCTTTTTCAAAATACTTTCTTGGCCTACTTCTTCGACTGTATCTTAGCCTATTCACTGAAATCCTTGTCTCTGGCTTTGACCCTCGATGTCAATCCAAAATGGAAGAACGGAAGCAAACGTGTTTCAAATTTTGTATCCAGTGCCGGCAGAAAATGTCAGTTACCGACCCCCACATTACTTGTCTCTGCTGTTTTGGCAGGCAACTTAATGTGGCAGGTTGCGGCCTTTGCCAGGCGATGTGGAGAGGGGGCATGATTGAGACCTATAAGTATGTTACAGGGGTGAACAAGCTGCAAGTGGAAGTCTTTTTCAGAGGAGAAAAAGCACCAAAACATGGGGATGTGCAGTGAAGATTGGGGGGCTTAGGAGGGATGAGAGGAAATACTTCTTCATGGCAAGGGTGGTGTGCACCTGAAACAAACTGCTAGAAGAGGTGGAGGGGGTGAAAACAATGGGGGGGCTTAGAGCATGTGTGGGATAATCACATGGGCATAATAAGCAGAGGAAAGGGAGGTGGGAGGGACGCTGGTGACTAAATAAGGTCTGAGGTGTCAGAATAGGCAGGGGAAAAACAGGAAAGACTGGATGGGCCTACTGGTCTTTTCCTACTGACAAATTCTGCTTCTGTGTCCCTTCATTCGTAGAGAACCAGAAGGCAAGGCTCACGCTCGGTCGACCCTCAGAGCTAGATTGAGGTAAGGGCTACAAGAAAGCCTCAGTGGCTGCCAGGTCAGCTTCACAGCTCTTGAGAAGGAGGCGACTGGAGCCGCAGTCAGTTCCTCATCGGTCTCAGTGCTGCTTCCGGGTGAGGCCAGCATTGGAAGGTCCTTTCCCGAAGACTTGCAGGAAATGTGTCAGGCCCTCCAGATCTTCGGGGAGAACCCCTCTCACTCGGGCAAGAATCACAAGTGCCACCGGCTCAGAGCGTGGTATCAGAAACAAACACATTTCTCCTGCTCCCTCGAATGCCCCAATCGCTCGATTTTGGTTGAGCTCCCTTCAGTTGAGGGACAGATCAAGAGCTCCTTGGTACCCTCATTGGGCTTGTAGTCATGAGGTTGAGATCTTCCTTGAGCCAATTAACTGGTTGCCAAAGGAGCTTGGTGAAGAATCTATCTCCCAGACTCTGGTGCTTCTGGCTCTCACACAAGAGGATGTGGCACAGTCAGTGTCCCCAACTGGGTCACTGCGGGATCAGCTTCAGCTGTTGGTTGTGCTTCTGAAGCCTGTTTTACTGGATGTAGCATGGCATGTGGTCTACCATGACTATCTGGAGGACCCATCTTGACTTCGACCCTTGAATTGATGACTGAGGTGCCCTTTATGTTCTCTGTCTTCCTCAACCGGGAGGCACCGCCATCAGTGCTTCTTGGCCTTCTCATCCTCCAGCTAGGAGAGGCAACACTGGAAGATGTGTCAGTGCTACGAGGAGCTCCTCTTGCAGAAGTGGACCACTGTGAGGTAGGGCTGTACTTTCTGGACCCACGGTTGCCTGGCAGCTGCCAGTCATGCCCACGCCAGCCCATCCAAGGCAGATGACCCTGGCATCTTTTTCTGTACCATTCATGGTAGAGCTGTCATCACTGCTTCCTTTGGTGGATGCTTCTACAAACAAGTCTAGTGCTGCTGCCAGCTTGATTAGCCAGTTATGTGTGGGGATCACCCAATTAGATGACACCAGGGTGGTCCACGGTGGTAAATGGTCAAGGACATTTTTGAGAGGTCCTTGGATGACTCTGAGGGGTCATCCATGCTTTCCTTGAGGACTCACACTTTTGACCATGACTCAGTCAAGGAAGTGTTCACCACCCATGGGCCGATGTCATTTGGCGCTACACTCCACATCATGATGGAGTATATGAGTATGCCCTTGGAGCCAGTTCAGAAGAGGGCTGAATACCCCTTTTACTGACATCCTGGACAGGGATGAATCCCTGGGGATTGCATTTCCCATGGCTGAGGCCATTTTGGGACCAGCCCTGGAGCTTTTACAGTGTCCAGCATCCTACCAGGCACCCTCCACCCATATGATCTGCAAGTATGTGGTCCCCACCGGGTCCCTTTCAAGGTTCTCCAATCATCCTTTATACAATAGGTCTGTCTCAGTCTCAGTTTTGTGGAAATCTGTTGGCCAAGCAGATATGGACAAGCCTCCGGACAGAGTCTGAAAAGAGCGACCAGCCAGCTAGAAAGGACAGTGCTGCTGCATCATCAGGCAGGCTATGCTGTGATGATGGCAAACTTTGGCCACTCCCTGTTGGGAGTGCTGGATGATGTCCTCCCTCATGTTCCTGCTGACCGTCTGCTACCAATGAAGTTGGTCAGAGACCAGGGTCAACTGCTGACTAAACAGCTCCAGACAGCTCTGGACATGGGAGACTTCTCTGCCCATGCCAAGCCAACAGTCATTGCAATGTATCGCAGGGCCTGGCTGTGGCATTCCACCTTCACGGTTGATACCCAGCACAAACTGGCCAGTGCCCCTTTTTGGGCACTTACCTCTTTGGCCCTGGGGTGGAGGGACCTCCATCCAGGATTGGAAAGTCCAGTAGCATCCTAGATTCTGTGTCGTCATCCCAGAAGGACCTGAAAGCACAGAAGGCAAAGAAGTAGATCATCCAGTAAAGGTTCTTTCTGCTACAGCAGCTCCAGAAGCAGCCTCAGCAGGGGTAGTACCAAAACTAGCAACTGAAGCCTAAGTTTGGAGGCCAGGGGCCAAAAAGAGGTGGGGGCAGGGGAACTGGTGTCCCTTCGGCCCCAGTGACTGGTGCCCCTCCCAGTGCTGCAAAGTGACAGGGTGGGGGTGTCATCCTCCCACCTGTCCAGTCACTGACCCAGTTCCCAGTGGGGGGGGGTGACTGCACCACTTCTGGCCACAGTAATTTGTCATTACTATGGACAATTGGGTATTAGAAGTGGTAAGCAGAGGGTTGCCTCTGGAACTCAAGGCTGTCCTGCCATACCGAATCCATGCTGCTTGGGAGATCAGGGTGTTGCAGGACATGCTTTCTGCCCTCAGGGAAGATGTAGCTCAGCTCCTTGCCAAAGGAGTCATAGCCTGTATCCCAGCCACCCTGGCAAGTCATAGGTATGTGTCTAGCTACTTCCCGGTCCCAAAACGAATAGGGGCTGGCACTCCATTCTGGATCTGCATGATCTCAATTAGTTCATGCAGAAGCACAAGTTCTGGATAGTCACTCTGAAGCAGCTTATAGTATACCTGGAGCAGGGCATATGGTTCTGCTCCCTGCACCTCCTGGACATTTTCTTCCACATCTCAGTCCGTCTGTCCCACTGGTGGTGCCTTCAGTTCCATGCAGAAGCGGTTCTGTACCAGTTAAAGGTCATGCCCTTCAGTTTCTTGTCTGCACCCAGGGTATTTACCAAGTGCATGGCAGTGGTGGCAGCCTTCCTAACGTGCAAAGGCATCAGAGTGTATCCCTAACTGCTGAACATCAATTCAAGCAACACCCACCATCAGAAATAACACCAAGGGAGACACAAAAACAGGTCAAATTGTAACCATATTTATTCACAATAGTGCTGAGACCTCTTACTAGTAAAAGGGATACTAGTGGGACGCAAAGAAACCTTCAATCAGTTTAGTCTTCAAGGTGTCATCAGGGAGTTACTGGCAAAATAAGGATATCAAAAAATAATGGATGGCTGGATGGGACCCTGCACTCCTACAGCAACCTAAGTATATCAATATACTATCTCAAAAAGTAAGGAAATAAATTGTAAAAACTTTGTTAATGCACTAGTTAGGGTCAAAGTGACAAAAGTTGGGAATGTGGCATTAGGGTTTTCAACCCTACCTCCCCCCAGTAGCTATAGCAGGTGTGGGTGTTTGAGTTCCTGCTCAGTGCTCACCCCATTCTCAGAAACCCACATCTGACCTTATTTACAGATGGAATGGGTTGAGTGTTAGGCTTGAGAACCCCAAGGCACACCCCCACCTGCTGTGCTGCTGGTTTGGGTGAGGTGTTAGAGTTGGAAACCCTAACACTATGTTTCCCAACTTTTGTCGCTTACCTAACTAGTGATTAACAAAGTTTTTTGCAATATATATATATATATATATATATATATTATGGTAGCACGGTAGTGCTAACATAGTTAGGGTTGAGTAGCACTTTTAAGGTTAAAGGGTCAAACTTTGCACCTTAATAACTTTGACGGATTTGCCTGAAATTTGGAATGCATGATCAAGAACCATATATCTTGGGATCTGCCAACTTTCATACCGTCGGATATACGGCTGCGGAGTTATTAAATGTGATCTGCGCATACGTTTACAGTTTCTGGTGAATTCTTTGTTTAGAATCTACAGGTCGCATCGGTTTATGCCGACTGGTCTGAAAACTTCAGGGAACGTGCGGCTGGGGTCCCCGATGTGCCTTTTGAAGATTTTGTGAAAAAATATTAAAAGGTTCAAAAGTTATTCAAAAAACAAGTTCCCATTATAAGTCAATGGGAAAAGTTAACAAAAAGTTTGACAGTGTCGCAAATGCACTCTTTAGTGTAGCAAATGGCCCTAGTAGTGTCGCAAATCCACCATTTTGTTTTCAGTTGGTGATCAGAAAAATGCTTGGCATTTAAAATTGGGACCATCTAGGGACACAATTCTTTTTGTGTTTATCTAGTTGAGCCCTGAGGATGCTAGGTAGGTGTTTATGTTAGGGTTAAACACCCTAGAAATATGTTTTTCAAATTTCTTGAAAAGTAGTGTCGCACTCACACAATTTCAAATCATTTACACCTTTTTCAGACTATGCACAAACTGACAGCAGTTCTTGCCACCCTGCTGCAAAAGAACGGTTTGGTCTTTTAGCTGAAATTTGAGGGAATGCGCCAACATCTCACAGATGTGACTTTTGGTAGTTTGGTGAAAAAATATTGCATGGCTGCAAAGTTACGATACTCCAAAATTGCCATTTTTCCCTTAGACTAACATGGTTGTGTATGCTGCGCTTTTCGTGGCTCGTATCTCGAAAACGATGTGAGATACAGATTTTTTGTTGCGAGTTGCTTAGCCATTTGGGCTATGTAATAACAAAAACCTAGCCAGGAAAATCATGATTTCTGTGAAATTTAATTTTTTTTTTCTATGTTGTGCGGTTGCTGAGATATTAGCAATTAAGTACTTCCAATGCTCGTTTTAAGCTTCAATGCCCATTACAATGCATACATTCTTTGTACACACTGTGTTCTCTATGCACTGTTCGACAAAAACAGGGTATGCACTTCGTTACTGTTACAGTTACTGTTTCACTTATGCTTATGTCCCCGCTTATGCTATCGCTCCTGCACGCCACCCTGTGCATTACCCTTTATGCTGTCATTTGCATTTCATGCTGCTACTGTTACCAATTTATGCTTCCACTCACTGTTTCTGCTTACGCTTTTGTTTGTGTCACTGTGCGCATTGCCATTTGCGTTTCCGGCAGCCGTTTCGTTTGCGTTTCCATTTCTCTTCATTTTGTGTCTTCCTTGCTGTAACTGTTACCATTTGTGTTTGCAATTGCATTACTGTGAACGTGCGCATTACGGTTTGCATTTCCATATGCGCTTGCATTTCCTTTTGCGTTTCTGTTTCCATTGCTATTATTGTTGCTGTTACCGTTGCCATTTGCATTTACAATTGCGGTACTGTGCCTGTGTGCGTTTCGGTTTGCGTCTCCGTATGTGCTTCTGTTCCCGTTTCCATTTCTGTTTCCTTTGGCATTATTCTTCATATTAACTTTACCATTTGCATTTACAATTGCGGTACCATGCCTGTGCGCATTACGGTTTTGTGTTTACTGCAGCGCTTGCATTCGCGTTTCCGCTTTCTGTTACCTTTGCTTCTTTTGCTGTGACACTTAACATTTCCATTTAAAATACTGCTGCTATCAGTGTTCACGTTACCAGTTGTGTTTTCGTATGCGCTTCAATGTCCGTTTGCATCACTGTTTGCTTCGGCATCACTTTGCGCTTGCATTTCTATTAATGTTTCTTTTACCATTTACGTTTGCGTTACCATGTGCACCACTGTTGGCATTTCTGTTTGCGTTGCTGTTCCTGTTACTGTGTCACAAGACATCACGTGGATTCGGGCCCGCGCTCCACGCATTACATTCACTGTTTCTCATCATCATTCCCAAAGAAGAACATTAGAGACAAAAACTCAGTTTATCGCATCAGGTTATCCACAGCCACTAAAGTGAAATTGAGTTGAAAGCTTCCGCCACCCCTCAACCAGCATCGGGTGCGCTTGGGGTCGTCGGGTCCTCACCTCACCCCATTCTCCTATTCCTCAGCTTTTACACATGTGATGGAGTGAGAGTTACTCGATTACCCCAACATGCACCGATGCGGGTTGGGGGTGGCTGAGGGGTCCAAGGGGGGCTTTCAACCCTAACACCGAATTTCTTCGCTTTTGTCGCTGTGGAACAGCCCTAACTGATGTATTAAACAGAGTTTTTTGCCTCTAATATACATATATATGTACAAATTTACAACAAGATGACACCAACAGTATATAGAAAATATACAGTTCTAGGAGCGTGGATATGTTGTTCATCCACACTCTCTGGCATATCCCCTTCCACTTTAAAATCTACCGGAAGTCTTCAGGCTGGCTCCTCCCACCCACCCGGGTGGTATATACCTCAGCTCCGCCCTATGACATCAGATGTTCCTTTCCGCTGGAAGATTCAGGTTGCCTCCCTCATGCTCACGCATTTTGTAGGCCCTTGCTTTCAAATCTTCAGTTTTACCGAAACTTCGAATCATTCGAGTTAGTGATCACAATTGCGCACCTTTGATCATGGAAGATAAATCTTCCCCTGGATTTCAAGAGGTGCTCATGTGGCTAAAAGATGCTGCATGCCGATCCCCATTCTGCGCAGAGCTCCACTGCCCGCCGGCCATGACACTCGCCCTTCAGTTTCTGCTGCCTTCCATCCCAACGTGCTGGACGACTGTCTCGCATGCCTAAATTTGGGGAGACCGGAAAAGAGGAGCCTTCCAGTGAAATCCAAGGAGGCTCGATGGGCGGTTTCCATGGCTGCAGGATCCGCCGAGCAACTGGAACGCATGCAAGCGTTTGAGGAAGAAGCGGCTCGCGCTGTGGACTGTTCTCGGAGCTTCTTCGTTCCGCTCAACCTGGGCTCCACCTTCTTGGGTTCCTTCCAGGAGTTGTGCCAGTCTCTCCCTACCAAGGGAGAGGTGCCTGCGGGCTCGCACTCCTCTCGATCCTGTAAGCGGGAGAAGGATCCGAGTGCGTCTTCGTCCAGACGGAAACGTTCTTGGGACTGGGAGAGGTCTCAGTCCCAGAAGCACATGGTCTCGACTTCAGTTGAGATCGCTTCTTGGGTCTCTGGCTTCTCGGACCTCCTGTCGAGCCAGCCAACTGAGGGTGTGGTTGACGAAGTCGAAATAGTTATCGACCCAATCGATTTGCTGTCGCCGACTCCAGTCGCTGACTCCTTGGAGAGGACCCCGGTCCTTGTTTTCCCCGATGAGGAGACCCAGCCCTCTGAAGTCCCTATCGAGGAACTGGTTCCGGACCCTGGGAAGTCACTGGCCCTGCCGGTGTCCCCCAAGCGACTGAGTCGGCCTGCCCGATCTCGATCGAGGTCTAGGACCCCCTCGACCAACAGGCCGAAGAAGAGCCATAAGCACTCTAAAAAGAGGTAGGTGACGCCATCGGCCGTCCTTGTCCTCCTCAGATGAGGAGAGGCTCCGGCGGAAACTTCATTGGCGCTACGAGGACCTCATGTGGCAACAGCTGATTTTGTTCGGGCACAAGCCTACCCCGGCTTCTACCCTGGCCGCTACTTGGCTTTCGCCCAGGTCGGGTCAATTCTCTGAGCCGAAATCTTCAGTTCTCGCCTGTAGCTGGGTAAAACACCTGTTTGGCCTAAAATGGTCTCTCCACCAATTGTGGTGGAACCACCCCCTAAACAGCCTGTGGGAGGGGCTCCTTCTAAGGATGACAGACCAGACACCGGGGTTCCCTGGTGCATGTTGGTCATGGTCCCCCCCGGACCGCCCCCGGTGAGTCGAGGGTGATCTGGGCAGTAGGCCATTGTATCCAGATTCCTCGGATTCGGATGTCACCGGTTTGCATTCTCATTCAAGGGATGATGAATCGACCGGTGGCCTAGAGATTGAGGAAGGTCCCTCATCTTTCCAAGGGATCCTTCACCTCATCTCTAAATCTACAGGGATGCCCCTGGAGCCTATCCAGAAAAAGGCGGAGTACCATTTTACAGACATCCTTAAGAGAGGGGATACCCCGATGGAGGCCTTTCCTGTGGCTGAGGCCATTGGTGGCCCGGCCTTGAACTTTGGCAGTGTCCTGCCTCTTGTCCAGCTCCATCTGCCCACATGGCCTACAAGTACACGGTGCCCATGGGGTCCCTAGTGGGGTTCACAGAGCACCCTTCAGCCAAGAACGTGGTGACCGCCTCTGTGTTCAGGCATACTGGCAGTTCTGCCGACACTGACCGACCTCCTGATAAAGAGTCCAAACTTTTGGACCACTCAGCCAGGAAGGTCTATGCAGCTTCCTCCTTGGGCCTTCATCAGGCAAGTTCGGCCATCATCATGGCACATTTCTCCCACGCTCTTCTCTGGTCACTGGATGAAGTCCTCCCACATCTCCCTGTGGACATGCAGACCACGGTCAAGCAGGTCCGTGATCAGGGCCGAGCTGTTGCAAACAGCAGCTTCAGGCGGCTCTGGACATTGGGGACTCCTTTGCCCGTTCAATGGCAGCCGCAGTTGTCTCTCGTTGCAGGGCTTGGCTGAGGCTCTCCTCCTTTCCAGCAGATACTCAGCACATACTAACTGACGTGCCCTTCCTCAGGACTGACTTGTTCGGCCCAGGAGTGGCCGGTCACCTTCAGCGCATTGAGCAGTCCAGTGCCACCTTGGATGCTACTTCTGCCAAGGGTTCTTCGGGCAAGAACCAGCAGAAGAAGAAGCCTTTTTGGCATTCTTCCCCTGTGGCTCAGCAGTCCTTCTTCCAAGGGGGACAGCAGCACCAGCATTAGCAGCACCAGCATTAGCAGCAGGCTCAAGCTTGGCGTCCTCAGCCCAAGCCCGGATCCCAACAGGCCCATAAAGGAGGCTGAGGCTCAGGTCCTGGAGCCTCCTCCTCCTCCAAGCCTGCTCAGTGATGAGGCGGGGGCTGTCAACCCCTCTCCCATCATCTCAGCTCTGAGTCCTCCCATGGGGGGCCGGCTCTGCCACTTCCTTTCCGCCTGGTCCTCTGTCACTTCAGACAGGTGGGTTCTCGAAGTGGTCGGTCAGGGACTGCCTCTGGAATTCGAGCAGTACCCTCCAAGCAGGAGCCCGCGCCCCTCAGGACGAAAGAGTATCCACTCAGACCCAGTCGGCTCTCAGAGACGACATTGCTCAGGTACTTCTCAAGGAGGCAGTAGCCCCAGTAGCGGATCCTCCAGCAGACCCAGGCTTTGTCTCCAGGTACTTCCTGGTGCCCAAGCGGATGGGGGGCTGGCACCCCATTCTAGATCTGCATGATCTGAATCAATATCTCAGGTCACGCACCTTTCAGATGGTCACTCTATCTCAGATCATACCATCCTTGGAGTGAAACATGTGGTTCTGTTCACTGGATCTGCAGGACGCGTTCTTTCATGTCCTAATCTGTCCATCCCATCAGTGGTTCCTCCGCTTCAGGGTTGAAGGGACCCTGTACGAGTTCCGAGCCATGCCGTTCGGCCCGTCATCGGCTCCATGGGTCTTCACAAAATGCATTGCAGTGGTGGCAGCCCATCTCCAGCATTCGGGGATTTACCATTACCTCGACGATTGGCTCTTAGCAGGTTCCACCCAACAGGAGACGGAGAGGTCCAGGGACTTGGCCCTCCAGACCTGCTCTCAGCTTGGCCTCCTGATCAATGAGGCCAAGTCGGGGCTCATGGCTTTTCAAGTGATGGATTTCATCAGGGCAGAGCTTGACTCTTGTCAAGCCAGAGCTCAGCTCCCGATGGACAGGGCGGAGGTTCTTTCCTCCTTTGCCCAGTCATTTCTGGTTGGGCAGTTGCACCCTTCCCAGGACTTTCTGCGCCTTCTGGGCTACATGGCAGCATGCACCTCAGTGGTCCATTGGCCTGGTTGCACATGCACCCCCTCCAATGGGAGTTGGCCGCCCAGTGGACTCAGCGCCACGGTCAATTCGACCAGCTGATCACTGTAACCCAGAAGATGTGGGATGTTCTCCTTTGGTGGACTGCCCCAGACTGGTTGCAGGAAGGGATCCCATTTGTCCGCCCTGAGTCGACGGTTGTACTCATGACCGATGCCTCTCTCATGGGCTGGGGAGCCCACATGGGGGACAAAAGGGCCCATGGGCTTTGGACCTCCGAGGATTCCCGATGCCACATCAATCTGTTAGAGCTCAGAGCAGTCAGACTGGCACTGTCAGCTTTCGCTTCTGAGCTCCAGGGTCAAGTGGTTCAAGTCCAGATGGACAAAACCACGACCATGTACTACCTCAACAAACAGGGCGGGACGCAGTCCCATCTGCTGTGCAAGGAGGCGATACGCATCTGAACCCTCGTGGCCAATTGGAGGTAGATCTCCTAGCTATCCATGTGGCAGGAGCCTGAAACCAGCTGGCAGATTCTCTCAGCCGCTTAGGCCAGACATCCCACGAGTGGTCTCTCCATCCAGAGGTAGTTCATAGCCTGTTCTCCCGTTGGGGCAAACCGATGATGGACCAGTTTGCTTCCAGGGAAAACACCAAACTGAGGCTGTTTTGTGCCCACCCCTGTCAGCAGGGCTCACTGCAGGAGGATGCCTTCTCGAGGCCGTGGACCCCAGGCCTCCTCTATGCCTTCCTTCCATTTCCCTTGATCCACAAGGTGCTCCCCAAGTTGAGGAGGGACAAGGAGAAGGTGATCCTGGTAGCCCCAGACTGGCCGCGCCAGTTCTGGTATCCAGATCTCCTCAGCCTCAGCTGCAGGCCCCTGGAGCAGCTTTGCACACGCCCGGACCTGATCTCTCTCAATCAGGGGAAGGTTTTCCATCCGGACCTTCAATCCCTGCACCTCACAGCCTGTTACCTGAGCGGCTAGAGTTCCAGGCTTTGGGTCTTTCCGAAGATGTCTATACCGTAGTGGAGGCATTCAGAAAGGAATCAACCAGGAAATGTTATGCTTTCAAATGGAAAAAGTTTTCCATTTGGTGTCAGGGCAAGGGCCTGGACCCTTTGTCCTGTCCACTGGCTAAGATTCTCGACTACCTTTGGTCTATCTCAAAGGGGTCTTCAGTCATTGACCCTTGGTGCCTGGCAGCATCTACGGCTTACCGGGTGCGGGCCGGTCAGCCAACGTTGGTGCAGGAGACAGTGGTCGGGCGCTTTTTCAAAGGCCTGGATGATATTTCCCCTCCGGTGTGTGAACCTCCACCTCCGTGGGATCTACTGCTGGTACTGGCAAAGCTCATGGGCAAGCCATTTGAACCATTGCACAAGTGTGCATTGTCACACTTGTCATGGAAGACGGCCTTCCTGGTGGCTATCCCGTCTGCCAGAAGGACAGGGGAGCTCCAGGCACTTTCGGTGGACTCCCCTTATCTGGTCTCCCACAGGGACAAGGTCGTCCTGCGTCCCCACCTGAAATTCCTTCCGAAGGTGGTGTCAGAATTTTACCTTAACCAGGTGTTAACTGTGCCGGTTTATTACCCCAACTACACCTCGGAGGCTGAGTACAACCTCCATACTCTGGTCCTGAGACGTGCTCTCTCCTACTATAAGGAGAGGATGGCAGAAATTCAGGAGAGGTTCGCCAGCTGTTTGTCACCTACGCTGAAGCCACTTCTGGCAGACCTGCAGCAAAACAGACCATTGCAAGGTGGATTACATCATGCATAGGTCTGTGTTATGAGTTGGCGGGCAAGGAGCCTCTCAGAGAGTTAAGAACTCATTCTACCCGCCATACCGCTGCATCAGTGGCTGCTTCCAGAGACATCCCTATCCTGGAAATCTGCTGGGCTGCTACCTGAAAGTCAGCAAACATCTTTATTGCCCATTACCACATCGACCTTGGGTATCGCCGGGATGCTGGTTTTGGGACCTCAGTTCTCCAATCGCTGTTTCCTAAGTAGGGGTGTGTGCCTTGCCTCCCTCCTCCCGGAGAACTGCTAGGAGTCTGCCAAAGAGTGTTGATGAACAACATATCTACGCTCCTAGAAGAACAGGTTACTCACCTGTAACAGTAATTCTAGGAGTAGTATGTGTTGTTCATCCACACGCACCCACCCGACCTCCCTGGCTGTGGACGCACAACACTTGGCTTCCAGCGGGCTAAGATCTGGCATCATGGGGCGGAGCCGAGGTATATACCACCGGGGTGGGTGGGAGGAGCTAACTTGAAGACTTCCGGTAGATTTTAAAGTGGAAGGGGACATGCCAAAGAGTGTGGATGAACAACATATACCATTCCTAGAACAACTGTTACAGGTGAGTAACCTGTTCTTATATTTCAGTGTGGCTGTCTACAGTAATCTCTTTCTGCTGCATCCATCACCTACCTCAAAAGCTCAAGCTGAAGTTGACTCAATTCCCCTGCAACAGGTCTGTAATTTTCAGGATCCAGAGATCCTGTCACTGACTCTGTGTGTGGCAGATGTCAGACTATTCAGTCCAACGAAAGCTGCACTGTTAAGGTGCAACATTCAGGGTTTTATATTTATTTATTTATTAATTTATTTATTTATGTCTTTGGTTACTGGATAGGTGCACTGATCCAAAGGACCGTTGTCAGGAACAACCCGGGCCACAGGATGGCACAGAAAACATACAATGCAAATGTGTGAGAAACAGTAATACAGAAATAAACAGATATGAAATCCAACACAGTTACAAATGAAGAATACAGGCAATATAAATGGAACAGATACATTCCTGGGAATACAATGCAAACATACTGTATAAGGCAGATCAGAATAAATCCAAGTCAGCATGCAAAATTACCACAGTAACAAATGAGAAGTGCAAGCTACAGAGGGGTACAGATACACCCCAAAGGTGAGCAGAACGGGGATGCACTCCCCCAGAAGAGGGCTGGTAGCTTGAGGAGTGCAGGGGCAGGGAGTAGAAGGAAACGGTTATGGGTAGCAAGGGCTACCCTGGCGAACAGTAGCAGCTTACTTCCACCATAAGCCAGGCTTTGAGGTTGGATTTGAAAGTGATTTGTGTGTGTCATACGAATGCTGGGATGCGGGGAGTCTATTCCAAAGGGAGGGGGCTACTACAGATAGGGCTTTGCCTCCCATGTTAGTGGAGACTTTCGGAACCTCTGGGGGGGGTAAACTTTTTTTTTTTTTTACTTACACACTGCACAGTTTCAAATTTGAGATTAGCAAAGCACTCGAATTTAACACTATACAGAACAGGATTGTACAATTCGGAATTGGCGGTACATTAGGCAACAACAACAATCTTCAGACGTCAACTGCATAATTAGGTATAAAGAGCAGAGATTTAGAAAAGAAACACAGAGGGCAGTTCCAAAAGTAAAATTTCGGCAGTCTGCTATGCAGTTGAATGGGTGCAGAGCCCAGATAGCAGAAACAAGTTTAATCCAATCAGGAGGCAGTGGCTGAAGCCGGAGACCAATCAGGTGATGGAGCGGAGAGCGGTCGGCCAATGGCAGCTGATCACAGCTTCCCTGGCCCAGGCTGTTTCCTTACCTGGCTTGCTAGAACTCTGCAGCGGCAAGTGGAGGTGTCTGGGGTGGCAGCTTGAGGAGCCGCAGCCGCGCCTGTGGGAGTCACGGCTGGCCCGTTCAGGGCTCGATCCGGCTTGCTGGTACTCTGCAGCAGCAAGTGGAGTTGTCTGGGGTGGTGGCTTGAGAAGCCGCAGCTGCGCCTGCGGGGGACATGGCTGGCCCATTCAGGGCTCGATCCAGCTTGCTGGTACTCTGCACTGGCAAGTGGAGGTGTCTGGGGTGGCAGCTTGAAGAGCCGCAGCCGCGCCTGTGGGAGACACGGCTGGCCCGTTCAGGGCTCAATCCGGCTTGCTGGTACTCTGCAGCGGCAAGTAGAGGTGTCTGGGAGGCGGCTTGAGGAGCTGCAGCTGCGCTCTGTAGATACTAGCTGGCCCATTCAGGGCTCGATCCGGCTTGCTGGTACTCTGCAGCAGCAAGTGGAGTTGTCTGGGGTGGCAGCTTGAAGAGCCGCAGCCAGGCCTGCGGGGGACACAGCTGGCCTGTTCTGGGCTCAATCCGGCTTTCTGGTACTCGGCAGTGGCAAGTGGAGGTGTCTGGGGTGGTGGCTTGAGGAACCGCAGCTGTGCCTGCGGGGGACACGGCTGGCCTGTTCAGGGCTCGATCTAGAAGGGTTTAGACCCAAACAGCATGGCTTTGGTTTTCTTTTTATTAACCAGAAGTAGATTAGACATGAGCCAGTGTTGGGCTGATCCATAGTTCTGGGTGAGAACAGAAGATATGTTAGATGGGGACATTTCGCTGTGAAAGAGGACAAGATCATCCATGTACAGGAGTGTCATAGTAGAGGCCATCGGGGAGGGAGTTAACAAAGATGGAGAATAATAGGGGGCCCAGGATGGAGCCCTGGGGAATGCCTGTGGAGACAGGCAGGGCAGGGGAAATGGCAGTACCTATGCACACAGATTGGGAGTGGCATGAGAGGTAGCTCTGAAACCAGTTGGCGGTCTTGGTAGAGCAGCCGAGTAGGTGGACTTTGGTGAGTAGGAGGGAGTGGTTGACCAGGTCAAAGGCCTTGGTCAGGTCCAAGAATACAGCACCAGTGGCTCTCCATGGTCCATATTCCTGAGTACGTGATCAGTAAAGTGTGCCAGGGCAGTTGAGGGTTTTGCAGAACCCATGCTGTTGACTGCACATTAGTTTGTGCTTCTCGATGTGATCAGACAGTTGGCAGTGGACTATTTTCTCAAGTAGCTTACTTAGGTGGGAGAGAATGGAAATCGACCTGTAGTTGTTGGAGGAGCGGGGTTCACTAGCTTTGAATATGGGTACCACCTTGACAATTTACCAAGAGTCTGGCATGGTGGAGGTGGGCAGTGCCAGGTTAAAAATAAATGTGAGGGGCTTGGAGATGGCAGGGGAGATGAGCTTGAGCAGGAAGGGGGAGAGGCCATCTGTCCTGGGGCTGCCCCAATTAGGGAGACTCTTAAGGAGATTAATGGTATCCTTTTGGGAGATAGCCCTGAAGTAGAAAGGGGGATGGGGTGGGTGGCAGCAGAAGAGGAGGAGGAAGAGGGTGGGCCACTCGGGTTGGGTCTGGGGCTCATTAGTTGACTAATAGGTAGCTTGCTGAGGTGAGCAGTAAAGTCCGTGAATTTTAGGTTGAAAGCCTGGGCAACCTCAGACGATTTAGTCAGAGGGCCAGTAGGGGAGCTCAGTTGAATAACAGAATTGTTATAGCAGGGATTGAGGAGGGAGCTAATGGAGCCCCAGAATCTGCTGGGGTTACCTAGGTTATCCCTCAGGAGATCATGGTAGAAAGTCCATTTTAGGGACTTGGCCATTTGTTTGCACTGATTACACAAGTGCCTGTAATCATTTCGGGGGGCGGCGGGGGTTATAAGCAGCCCACTTTCTGTCCCTAAATTTCATGAGGGCCAGGAGTTCCTTAGAGATCCAGCAGAGCACAGCCACCTCTCTCTCTCCTAGTAGTGAGCGGGAAGTGGTGATCTTGGATCTGTAGTAGGGCATCTGTGAGAAAAGCCACGGCCGATGACATATCTGTTAGGAAGTAGAGTACCAATTTACAGACCATATGTCCTCCAGGAGGTTAGAGGTGTCCGAACAGTTCAAGTTACGGGAAGGATAGATATTTTGGGGGGGGGGGGTGTCTGGTCCTAGAGGACCAAATGATGTATGTGGGAGAGTGATCACTGATACCCAGCTTAGAGTACCTTGTCTTCCCTGTTTGTGACCACCCAGTCCAGCAGGAAGTGGTTTAAAGTATGTGGATTATGTCTGATGGGGATTGTGGTAGTTTGCACCTGGTGGTGTTGTTTTAACAAGTTGGCATAGTCAGGTTCCTGAGCACGTAACCAATTTAGGTTGAAGTCACCTAGGAGAATGGTGTCCCTGGATAGAGTGAGAGCTTTCAGGCAAGACAGAATTCTGCAGGCCCTCTGTGCCCCCTGCCAGTGGATTATAACAGCACCCAATAAAGAGTTTTTTTAGTAGAGCCCAGGGTCATCTCAGAGATGAACCATTCACTGGGGGTCAGTGCTGAGGGTGGTGATGGCAGAGAGAGGTTCTCTGAGGTATATGGCGACACCACCACCCTTCTTTTTCCTTAGCCTATCATGACATAGGAGGGAATAGCCCGGCAGTTGGTATGTGGCATCAGGAGTGGGTGGCTTTAGCCAAGTTTCAGTGAGGCCAAGGACATGGGGTTTGTGGAGGGATATCCAAGCTTGGAGATCAGAGTATTTGGAAGGGAGACTACAGATGTTCATATGGACAATTTTCAGTCTGGGGGGCTGGCCCAGATGCTGTTAGATGAGGCTATAGGGATATTAGTGGGGTCCGGGTTGCTTTCTGCAGAGAAAGTAGTGGACAGATGGGGCATGGTGGTAAGGAGGGTGATAGTGAGAGGAAGTGCAAAAAGAAACCAAGTAGGTGGTGCTCATGGTTAGTGAGGAAGGCGAGGGTTATGGGGCCAAGTTGGAGTTTGCTCCCTTCTAATTAGGCTGGAGTGGGGGGGCCAACCGGTTGGCATGTTTCAGAGAAGAAGGATATGTTCCCTTGGTCAAGAGCAAGCACAGGGGCACCAGAATCCACTATTATTAGGATGTCTAGCAGCGTAGCTGCCAGCAGAGGGGGCAGTGCAGGATTCATACAGCGAGTCATATTACAGATTCTGAGTAGGAATAGTAGGGAGATGGTTCATAAGAGGAAAATAAGGGGTGGAGGAGTATTTTGAGAGGTAATATTTCAGATTCAGAGTAGAATAGTAGTAGCAGAAGGTAAAGATTGAATAGAGTGTTGAGGAAGACAAGATGGCTGTGTGGTATAGTAGAACGTGTCACTGACTCCGGAGGGGAGTGTGCACCACAGGTGGGTGTTCGAATCTAATGGGGGAGAAATGATTCAGAAGAGGAGAATTGGGTGGAGGTGTATTTTATGATACAGAGTAGAATAATTGTAGCAGAAGATAAAGGTTGAGTAGAGTAGTGAGGAAGACAAGAAGGCTATATGGCCTAGTGGAAGGTGTCACCAGCTCCAGCAAATGTGTACCACAGGTGGGTGTTTGAAACTCACAGGGGGAGATGATACAGCAGAGGAAAGAAAGTGGTGGAGGAGTATTTTATGAGGTGCAAGGGGGAGCAAATTGGAGGTGTCTAAAGCTGGTCCGTGCGTACAGGGTAATGATAAAATATATTTAAGAGTAGAGGGGTAGTTTACAGAAGTACCATGGGAAATGGTTCAGAGGCATGTAGTAGGAGGCTGAATGGCTAGATCATCAGAGATGCAGCCTTTGGTAAAGTAGGTATATGTCTGGTTGGGGATTCGAGACTCAGCAGGGGCGAAGGAGTGATTTAAGATAAGCGAGTTTCTGGGCATACAAGGCGTAGTGATAATAGCAGGCTTAGGGCAAGGGGGTTCCTAACAAAATTCTATTAAAATCAAGAGAGATTCAATGGGAAACACAGCACCAACTAATGACTGTGAGGTGTAAGGAGCAAAAGGAATAAGGGTAGTGCAGCGCTAACTAGTGTTTGAACGGTATATGGTGCAAAGGGGAGTTTTGGGTGTTAGGGGAAATGGGTGATAGGTCATATGACCCACACTTCCTATAAGGAAGTGGCAATCTGGGGTGGGAGGGGCAGCTGAGCAGGGAGAGAGCAGTGCCCCCTAGTGGCTGGTCAGTATAAGCTGCAAGTGGAAGTTTAGGGAGATAGCATAAATTGCAGTGATCACATGCAAATGTCACATGACCTATTTGGTCTATAAATCAAGAGTATGCCCAGGTCGGGAGGGTTCGTTGCTGGATGCTGTTGGGGAGGGGGAGAGGGTGTCTGGCCCCTGAACTCTTCCGCTCAGCCCTAATATAGGGGCAGTACTCTGCCTGTATGATATACTGAGTTGGATGAACAGTCACACTTAAGCAATATCATTTGGGAACGTAATAAGATTTTGGCCTTACTAAGTTTGACTTAAATTCCTTTTATTAATGAGAAAAAAATGACTATTGATAACCTGACAAAAAAAAACAAAACGTTAAATAAGCTAAGCAGCTGAAGTTTTTATCAGGGTTCTACAACACAAACATTCCCTTTGATACCCGTTCTTTAAAATGTTCTGAGCCTGTCATTTCATCAGAAGAGCATTTTCCCTGCCTTTCATGTTCTTCATGCATGCTGAATGGATTTCTAAGGCGGTCAGTGCCAAGCAGATTGTTGGTTTTGGCTGTGAACCTGCTCTTGATGTGCACCAAGCCTAAGGCTGTTAGATTGTACAGACAGCAATTTCCCTTTCAGATATGCAAATTGTGACTTTCTGCATACTATGACATGAAAACCAGGCAAGTACAATAGAAATAAGTGAATTCTAATGCTAATGCGCCTTTCCAAACTGCTCAAAACACTGAAGCAATCAAAAACACAGGATACAAACACAACTGTTCAGCAATGGATTAAAATAGATTTTGTTTTAGGTGGGGGCGTTTAAGACTGTGTGTCTGTGTGTGGGGAGATAGGTACATAACACTACGGAAAGGACATTTCAGCTGCGTTGAATGCTACCAGAATTACTGTTGGCTAAAGAGTTTAATTTTAATCTCATGACTGCTAGAAGTTATTGCCTATAAAGTTAAAACTTTTGTTTTAGGTAACATTTTAAGGTGTTGTGTAGTGCATTTGTGCTGTTTACATTTATGCTTCTTAAGGATATTATAAAATGCACAACATATTGACAATATTCCTATTTTAGTTTTAAATATTGGGTACTCTAAACTATCTCTTCTTCTCAACAGAGAAATCTATCTCTTTTTATTAAGCATCCCTAGGCAGGTTTTGCTTTGATGACTCTAGTGATTTTGCGACTATCAGTGCCCCACAATTGCTGAGTTATGGTATCTATGAATTTGTTAAGATTATTAGCTTTAGACTTGGGCCCCAATATTCTGAACCGTGCCTGGCAATGGCAGATGTGGTGGCGCAGCGCAACTGAGTTGTGCTGGTATAACTCAGGGATATAGTCAAAAGAGATGAGCCGTGGCGCATCTCCTTTGAATATATCAGGTAATGCGCACTGCGCAAATACCATGCGCTGGCGGATCCCCCCAGACAGGGATGAATACCAGGAATGGAAACTGCGCCAGTGCAACAGAGGTGAGCTTTCAAAGAAATTCTGATATTCAGTCAGCAAAGTGCAAAATGGGGCCATAATACATGCAAGGCACTAATAGGACCATTTGCATGTCATTATGGCCCCATTTGCATGTGTTGTGCAGGACAGGGCAGCGAAATGTGCATGGCGCCCTGCACAGCATGTGGTGCTGCCAGAGTGGGTCTTGTGGCATCCCCGGCCCTCCCCGATCCCTGAAACAGAGGAGTTCCATAATACTCTGGCAGTCTAGTGGTCCCCCTACCCCTCCTGTAGCTCTGATCGGCAAAAATATATTTCAGTAAATGCCCTGGTAGTTTAGTAGTACCCCCTCCCTCCCCATAGCCCCGAGCAGCAAAAATATCTGTCAGTAAATGCCCTGATAGTCTAGTGGTACCCCCTCTCTCTCCCCATAGCTCTGATTGGCTGCAATATAGTAGAATAATTGCCCTGGTAGTCTAGTGGTACCCCTTCCCTCCCCATAGCTCCGATCGGCTACAGTGTAGTAGAATAATTGCCCTGGTAGTCCAGTGGTTTCCCCCGTCCCTCCCGTAGCTCCAATTGGCCAACAGATATTATAAAACATGCCCCAGTGGTCCAGTGGTTCCTCTCGCACCATTCTGGAACACCGATCGCCAATATGCGAAAATAAGAAGAGCAGTAGTCTAGTGGTAACCCCACCCCGGGGCCTGTATCCCCAATCGCCTATAATCACCGTAAATAATTCTCAGGTGGTCCAGTGGCACCCCACCACACGGGACCCTCTGCCCACCCAGCTCCCCCAGTCATCAGCGGTCATCAGCAAACCCACCCACATACCTCCGCAGCTGCCTGCCGAATGGCAGCTTACAGCTTCAGGTGCAAGCCCATTGGACCACACTGTATACCAATGGGCTTGCAGTGCATACTGTAACTGGGGATCGGTGTTCCGGGATGGGACGGGGGGAACCACTGGACCACAGGGGCATGTTTTATAATATCTGTCGGATGATCTGAGCTATGGGAGGGGCGGAGGGAACCACTGGACTACCAGGGCAATTATTCTACTATACAGTGGTCGATCAGAGCTACGGGGCGGGAGGGGGATACCACTAGACTACCAGGGCTATTTAAACATATTATTTTCAGTGCTCAGGGCTACGGGGTTGGTGTGGGGGACCACTGGACCACCAGGGATGTTTTGGGTGCTTATGCACAGTGTACTGGGGGGGTTGGCCACCCATGGCTGGCGGCTGCTGTGTTGCGCCTTGCATTATGGTAGCTCGCCTGTGGTTGGCTACCTTGAGCCTTATTTTTCAGGCTCAACTTTGTACATCGGTGGCTGTGCATCTCAGGTTGTGTAGGCATATGTCGGATGTGCTAGTATGTGCATGGCATGCCCCCTGGAGCTGGCGCCATACATTATCTTTTGCGCCTGTCACATCAGGAATTGCACTGCATAATTCCCTCTTTTGAATATCGCCTTGGGGTGCATTTCTGGGGTTGTGCTAGCGCAACCCCTTTGAATATCTAGGCCTTAGTGTACACCGATCTTTGGGGAATTGGATGTTGTATCCAAAGTCTTGTGCTTTTGGGTAGAGCAGCACTCATTAACATGATGCCACTTATGCCGTGCTGTTTGCAGACTGGATCAAAAACGTCTGATGAGCAGACATATTTGTAGAACTCGCATAACCATAAATTTCTCATTTTCAGAAACGGGTACTCTTAATATAAAGGTGCACTCGCTGTTTGCACTTTAGTGCTCACGGAGACTGAGTAGTAACCAAGACAGCTGACTTTCAGGCATCTTTGGTAAAATTTCATTATTATAGTTGCTACAAAGTGTCTAAATTAGCTTGTAAATAGTGAGGTACAATAAATAGACTTTCATATATTCATTCATAATTTACTTACAGATTTTACGGAAAGGTTTAACTTTTATAAAAGTGTGCTAAGTGTACTTTTGATACTTTCTGGATAAAGGGTGCATGACTAGCAACCAGCTTTCTTTAGCTCTCGTCGCTGCTGTCACCCTCAAACAGATTAATCTGTTTTCTTCACATTTTGCTGGACATTTATAATAAAAGGTTTAATAATATCAATTTACTATTTGCTGACATTTGTTCCTAATTATTTACGGTCGTTGCCAAACTGTCCTTGGCCCAGCCCCTCCACACCTCTGGCATGGTCACTACTGGCTTCAGGTAATCACTGATCTCCCCCAGGCCCAGACATTTTGACTGAGTGCCAAGTTATTGGGTGGAAGAGGCAGACAGCAGCATTCACGTTCAGAGATGGAGGATGGCAGATTTTTACCTGAACATCATTTTTCCTATTTTCTACCGTATTTAGGAATGTCAACTGCGCCACTCCTGCCGCTTCTGTATAAGCAAATGATGCAGATGAATTTTCTCTAAGCACGATGGCCAAGACTGTTGAGATACCAGATCTGGGGTGGTGTTGGGAGGGCAGGGCATGCAACTGGATGATCCTGTTTGAGGGTGGGGCCTTATCTGTCTGGACTGTGCACTCTTGTCCTCAGTTTCTCTTCTCCTGTGACTACTGTGATAGACAAGGCTACTATGTCACAGAAGGATCTGAAAGTTAGCAATAATATTCCACAGAGTGGGTGGTATTGAACTATATGGGAATGCCCAGGGACATACTAATGGCCAGTGCTGCAGTTGGAGGTCCTTATATCCTGTCGGAGGTCTGGTATAGCCCACACTGCCCACCCTGTAGGGTATTATTGCACTTAGAAAATTGGTAATTTATGAGTTTTGTACAAAATATTAAAAAAAATTACAAAATATTCTTAAAAAGTAGTAAAAATGAATTAAAAAAAATGTATCTTGTAGTAGTCTATTTAGTGCTGCAGCTACCACTAGAGAGCGCTGCTGTTTTATGCCTGCTTATTTTTATGTTCACCCTTGCACTTCTGCAAAGTGAACATATTGGTATGATAGTGGATTTTGAGAGGTGTGTCACTGTTGGTCCAATGTAGGTTAGTCTGTAAGGGCTTGACAGTGTCAGAGCAATCATCATCCAGGCTGATCATGACACTGTTCTGGTCTTGCTAGATGGAAACGTTATGTAGTTCAAAGAAAAGAGCTGCTCGAATCATAGGGCGGCTCTTTCCTTTGATCAGTATAATGCCACCCAGCAAACAGAGCTGATTAACATCCCCCCCGTAGTCCTCCCCCCAATATAAAAAAATCTATTCTGACACCAGGGTGCACAATCCACAGTGCAGGCTAGTACCCCCCACCTGCTTGTTTTCACTGTGCAACACTGGGGAGCCCACCGCCAGTGCCACCAAACATAACACTGACACTGGGGATCCCAATCCCCAATGTGGGTACCTGAAATCAAGAAAACTGTCCCTCAATTCCCCCCACCCTTCCTTCTTGATCTTCCGACACAGGGAAGCCCAATCTCCGGTGCTGGCTACTACCCCTCATCAACCCATTTCCACTGTGCAACACCGGGGAGCCCACCCCCACTGCCACCAAACATAAGAAAACCATTCCTCACTCCCTCCCACCCCTTTCTTATTAATTTTCCGACACCAGGGTGCCCAATCCCCGGTGCCAGCTACTACCCCTGTCCCTCCCATTTTCACTGTGCAACACTAGGCAGCCCACCCCTAGTACTGCTAAACATAGCATTAGCACTGGGATTCCCAGTCCACAGTATCAGTATCTGAAATAAAGAAAACCGTCCCTCGTAGTCTTTTTTTTTTTTTTAAATACACCCTGTAAAAAAAAGAAAACCATCCATCGATGTCTGTTGCCACCGCTGGCTCACTGTTGGCAGTACCCTCCCCCACCAAACCCTCTCACTCAGCACCCACAACCCCAAGCCCCCACCCCTTACTTATCTACTGGGGGTCCAATGCCGTAATCCTGTCTGGACCGGAGACACGTCTTTACTCTTAAATGCCGGACCAGGAACAGAGGAAATCGGGTATACGGTTGATGTATTTTAGTGGGTTAAAATATTTTAGACTTGTCCTCATAACTTGGTCATTTTTGAACATTTAATTTTCAATATGTCCTTTTTGGGACTGCACCCCATGAACAATGGTAGTGAAATTATGCAAATCCGCCATGAAAGGTGATTTTGCGGTTGCTGCACAAAATCACCTTTCTGGCAGGATTTGAAAAATGTCTCCACCTTTGTTCGTGATGTGGGGTCATAAAAATGTTATGTTGAACATTTGGGGTAAAAATATATAAAAAAAGCAACAAAGATATGAGCGTACATTGACATTTTTCAATGCATGCTCGTAATTTTGGTAATTTTCAGTATTTTAATTCAAGTTATCAACATAGCCATTTTTAACCACCTCATGAATGTGACAGCTGTTGTTTTTCAGATACTGGCCAACATGTGCACTTGTGGCACGAAATTACCTTTTAGGCAGGATTTAAAAATTGTCTCTGCCCTTGTTCATGAGGTGGGATCATCAGAAGGTTATGCGGGATCATAAGGCTACATACAGTATGTTGAAAATGTGGGATAAGAATATTAAAAAAACAGCAGTTGTGAACATACATTGAAATTTTTCAGTGCATACTCATAACTTTGGTAATTTTCAATATTTTAATCTCAAATGTTCAACATAGCCATTTTTTCACAACACCTCATGAAAGTTTTTTATTTATTGAAATGTTTCACCGGGAAGGCACACTGAACAACAAGTTGCTCGTCTCACGGTGCAACCTGGGGGGGGGTGGGGTACAATGCGGATTAGAAACAAAGAATTAACAGATACAGAGAACAGATACAGTATGGAGCATTAGATCAAAATAATACATAATACACAATAGTGAGCAGTACAGACAGTTACAGCACAAGACAATTGAATACACCAGTGGGTGGACACAGATACATGAAACAGTAAACCTGTCGGATAGTAATGCATCAATACAATCACAGTGCCCTGATGTTTACAGTGCTACGCACAAAGATAGGCAAACAAGTGCTAGGTGCAAACAAGGGCAGGAGGGGGCAATTGCCCAAGATAGAGAAGTGAGGGAGGAGGCTAAGGTGAGCTGGAAAGGGAGATGGGTGTAGCTTAAGAAGTGGGGGGAGACTGCCGAGACCAAGTACCTCCAGGGTGTAGAGAACCTGCAAGGGGGTGGGATCTGGAAGCAGACAAGAACAGTGAAATTAAGAAGGGGTAAGGAAGACCGCCGAGACCAAGTACCCCTCCAGGGTGTAGAGAACCCTGCAAGGGGGTGGGATCTGGAAGCAGACAAGAACAGTGAAATTAAGAAGGGGGTAAGGAAGACCGCCGAGACCAAGTACCCCTCCAGGGTGTAGAGAACCCTGCAAGGGGGTGGGATCTGACAGCAGACAAGAACAGTGAAATTAGGAAAGCTGGAGGCAAGCCACAATACCCATTTCCTCTTCAGGATGCATGAACCCTGCAAGGGGATCAGGGTGTTGATGAGCTGGACAGGGTATAGAGGGGTTAGGGAGGTTAAAGCAAAGTGGCAGCTTCTGTTTTATAAATAACACCTGTCATGTTCAGAAGGAGTGGTCATAAAAAGACTTGAAAATTTGGGGTCAAAATGTGAAAAAACAACCAAGTTATGAATATTGCAGATTTTGGCCCCTAATGTTCAACAAAGCACTTGTGTTACTCCACCTTCTGAACATGACAGGTATCATTTTTCAGATCCCCTCTGAAACTTGTTTTCGCAGTCTCACTTGAAATCAGCTTTTGGATAGGATTTAAAAAATTCCACCTGTCTTGATCATAACATCAGGTCATAAAAAGACTGTTTGAAATTTGGGATCAAAATGTGGGAGCCCACTGAAAATTAAATATTGCCTCTCAGTTGGCCTGTCCTGGGTAAATACAATCTAAAAATGTGTAAAAGCAGGACACCACTGAAAATTAGATATTACATCTGGTCTATCCTGGGCAGTGATAGCGCTAGACGTTTTAAAATATGAGTCAAATTAGACTCACTGGTTTAAAAAATGTGAGTCAAAATGAGAAAAAGCTGGGCCAAAAAGTACAGATTTTACCAGTACAGAAGTTAAAACGTGTCAAGTAGAATTACTTTCCTATTCACTTTTTACATCTCTCATCTATTGTTACAGACCAGGTGCACCGGTGTGGACCCACTGTCATGTGGAAAGTGGGTCATTTCTGAGCAGGCTGCAACTTTTTCCCTTTTTACCCTATCAAGCGCTGTCCTAGCCTGGGTCAATATATTGTAAAAATGTGTGCAAGCAAGACTGGGCACAACAGTAATGCAAACAGCGAATATCTGGCATTGACAAATGCTTGTTTTTATTTGTGTCTGTCTCCAAGTTCCATTTCTTTAAAACTGAGGGAACTGTTGCTGCTCGAGAACTTGGAGAGTGGGTGAACACAGTCGGGAGAGCAAGGTGGGGAGACTGGCCAAGCGTAGTCAGGGATGAAAAGAGTGGTACTTTTAGGATTGTTGCTCCCACAAATGGAGATGGCCTTCTGAGTTGCAGTAGCACAGAGAACGTGTGAGTGGTTAAAGTTCAGAACTGTACAGGAAGCGCAGCCGGGAGGTGGAGTGAGATGCTACAAAAATAAACCTTACACTCGTCAAAACAGGTAAATCGTGCTGCTTTTTTTACGGTGCTTTTATAAGTGGGTTTAGAGAGCTGCATCTCTCTGAGCAAGGGGGAAAAAATGGCAGCCCAAAAGATTTTGAAAATAGACTTGGCACAGCGATATTTTTTGTGTAAGGGCAGGCTGGAACTGGGATTAGTTATTTCCTGGTCTCTGTTGGCATATAAATGTACCCCTTGCCAGGGGTCTCAACCAGAGGCAAAGACATTTCTGTCCCATTTTCTGAGCCTTCATAAATTCTCCCCTCCCATGTAGTGCTCACACCACATAGATCACCAGAGGGCGCTCCAGCAGCAGTAGAGCACTGCACCCTTCCTCCCCAGAGCAGGAGAGGGTCCTCTGGGATGTCTCTGCTTTCTTCTCCTGAACAGATCGTTTTTAATTCTCCCTAGGATGCTCCAGTACTGTTTGAAATCAGATAGTTACCATTTTTTTTTGTGACCCACAACTTTATAAAAACAATTTGGTATTACTGTGTGAGAAATATTTTTTGTAAGTTTAAAATTTGTTTTAATACAGTATTCACAAAATCCAAATGCTCACGTGTGACCTTGTGTAAGTCACTTAATCACTCTGCACTCCAGTCCGTCCAGCTGAGGACCAGGGTAGAAGCAGTACCACACTGGAAATAAGATGTTGCATCTCAGCTGGGCTATCCGGGGTAAATCAATTAAAAAAAAATGTAATTCTAATATAAGAGTGGCACGGCAGTTGTGTTAACTTGTCTGAACACAAAGCCTCTGCAAGGCTGATTTACAGTGGTGATCTTTGCTCAGTTACCGAGAAACTCTCCGAATTAATTCCGAGAAAGCATCTACTGTTAGGACTGGTAGTTGAGCAAATGCATACCTCAGCCTGACAACCAGAGACTGGGCCTACAAGCAGCTAGTGGTGATGTCATTGCCTTGGTATGAAGGGCTTGTTGAAACAGTAAATATCTCCAGGTTCTTTGCATCCAGCAACCACTAGGCTACTGTTCAGCTGGAATAGGAAACAGGAAAAAATAGTTACAGTGACTACTAAAAGTGCCAAATTAAACAAGTGTGGGTAGTAGATTTTACCAAGTATTCTATAAGAAGTTTTTTCCACCCAAGGAAACCTTAAGTTCCACAAAAATGTGATTTTTTCTTCAAAAATCAGTTCAAGCTGTTACCAAAATTAGAATGTTTTAGGTTTGTTTATGCAGTATTACCAATGGAATAATAATGACATGTAACCCCTAGATGGCGCTATCCCAGGGGCTACTACCCCTGCCTGATTTGCCACTAACAGGTTGAGGGGCCTGGATCCAATGGCGGGTGCCTCCACCCAGAGGTCAGGGTTTGCAATAGTTAAACTAACTTGGTCACAGCCCTCTGGGACACTGCAACCCCTTCTTCCCACTAGTGGCCCACACAATATATCAGAATTACCTTCACAGTATACACTTACCCCCAGGTCTGGTTCCAGCACTGGGACCTCCTGTGAAATGAGATACAGTGCAACAATCACAGTACAGTACTTTAACATAGACAAATACCTCAGGCAGTATAACTTTGCTGAAACAAGCAGCTCTGATTTATTTAGGGGATATAACAAGGACAGGGGAAATCAGGTTAATTAGCTTATCACTCTAATAATCTACCTATGGCTCTGTGCATGCGCCTATCCCTATCAGTTACTGTCCCTGGGTACCCAAGCCCTAGTGGCTAGTCCAAACCGTGGCAGCTGGTAGGGGCCCTTTCCACAGAAAAAGGAGAATTAAACAGTCAGCAGTACAGTAATTCCATTTGGATTTAATGGCAATTCAACAGGGAGCGACCCTGAATTAGTACTCACGACCTCCAAATAAGATAGGGTCCTTCAATGTCAGCAGGGCTCACTTGAGGTACACAAACCTCTTCACACATCCATATAAAAGAAAGCACTATACCAGGCAGGCTGCATCTGTATCCCGATCGCAATTACTGCACAATACCGGAGAACACACAGCAGATTCAGTTCCTGACAGACAGAGTGCAATTTTCAGCAATTCCTCCAGTCTTCTACAGGGTGAGCCCTGGTTTCTACTCTTCAGAGATCCTTTGATTCTTTTCACAGGATGGATTCAGTCCTAACAAGCTGTTACACAAGCTGCAGACCGAACTCTGGGCCTTACACACGTTTTTACTAAAACTGCACACTGAAAAAGCACAGGGCTCCTTCCTTCTTCACTGCCAAAGCTCAACTGAAACTCCAACCGACAAAACCGGGCACTTCCTTTGAGTTCCTCCTAGTTCTTGACTGGATTGGCTGTCACTCACAATAGACTGCTGCTGTTGGTCCAAAAAGGTGCTGAAGTCTAAACTACATCTCCCAGAGTCACTGCCCATACAATCCTCTTGTGGCTGGCTCAGATTATGAGTCCAAGTTCTGATTCGATTCAAGGCACCATTTTAGAGCTAGCTTACCCCACACTGATTGGTCCAGTTCAGCAGTTCAAAACTAGAATGGGAACTAGCAGACACAGTTCTGACTGCAAAAGAAAGCAGGTTAGACAAACTGTAATTTCATTATTACTGTAAATGATTTCTGGCAAACAGTTACATCTTTCAGATAGGTTCCCTTGCACTCCTAGTGACTGCAAAATGGAGTGAATTGGCAGCAGCTTGAGTGGTACTCAATCAAAGAAACACACAGTCCCCCATACAACTAATTATGTCTGCAAGCAGACAGCTCTTAAAGAGACAGTACCAGAGGTTCTAAAACACTCACTGATAAATGGCTTAAACGCCAAACACCATTCAGGCTTGGAGCATTCAAGCAAGCTCCTGAAGTCTTTGGGAACCCCCATTTGCAGGGGGTTACACCCTTCCTGGTTTGGGAAAGCTTGACGTCCGCGGCAAGCAAGTACCCCATAAGTTTCAACTGCAACCATATACATTTGCATTAGGCTCGCACATGTAATCATCAGTCAATATATCATTTTACCAAGAACACATTTCTGAAACATTGCAGTATCGCTTCTTTACACAGTATTACATACACATTGTACCATAACTCAAGTTATTACCTCTTGTACATGAAACCTGAAGAGAGGGGGCCTTCCCTATCAGTTACCTTGGGGCTGGACGGGGCAAGGGCACCATACTTAGAGGGCAACACAAGTAACTTGAGTTAGCACTGGACGCTCAGTTTGGGCAATGAGCCTGGGACACACACTTTTATGGACAACATTGGAGGCAACCACAGGCCTCCCAAGGGAATCATAACTGAGGTGCACCACAGGCTTTACAGCTCGACCAGTCTTTCTAGGGGAACTGTTACAGTCTCTGCACTCTGAGCCTCATTTTCAGCATTGTCCTCACTTGTCAGGGAGTCTCCCTGGGGGTAGAGAGGCTAGAACTTGGGGCACTTTCAGCTCCAGGAGTTACAGTTTCTGAGTCCACAACATTTGGCTCGTAGGAGAGCTTTCGGACACTGGCAGTGGACTGTCAGGGCACTCAAAATACTCTTCTTGTTCTGGTGTATCACCAGTCTGACCTAATCCATCATTTTCTCCCCTGAAAGCTCAAACAGTTCAACCATGCACAATGATTCCATTTCATCTGATCTGATGCTTTGCACTTCACTTTCTGGGAGCATTGGCTCCAGGGATGAAGCTGGGGGCTTAGACAGTCCAGAAGGCCTAGCTTCATCTCCAGTATTGACTAGGGATTGCCCCAAACACAATGACTCAGTTCGTAAGAAGGATAGTATTCAAAGTCACTCTCACTTTCTTCCGATATGGACTGACAGTCATGCTCAACTGGGACTTGTGGAGGGGAACACTTTAACTTTGCTTCTGTAGGTGCAGACTTTCTTGATCTTTTCTTAGCAGCAGCTCCAGTCACTGGTCCAGAGGGGCATCTTCTAGGGCTCAGACTCAATTAAGATTTGTCCAATGGGCAGTAAATGATTTCTATGCATTGTTTTACATCTTTTGAATTATTCTCAGGCCTTACTTTGTACACTGGCAGATCATCTAGTTTGCCCACTACAATGTGAGGGAGATGGTGCCATCTGTCAGCAATCTTGTGCTTGCCATGCAGTCCCAGATTTCTTAGCAATACCCGATCTCCCTCCTGGAGTTCCTGTGCTTTCACCTTTTTATCATACCTTTCTTTGTTGGCCAGATTTCTTTTGGCAGCCATGGTTTGAGCCAGTTGGTACGCATGAGTTAGCTGGGCCTTTAACTTTTGCACATACTGTAAATAGTTGTCAGCTTGAACCCTATCAGGAGAGACCCCAAAACAGACATCTACTGGTAGTCGAGCTTCTTCCAAACATCAGGCGGTAGGGAGAATCCAGTGGCATCACTTTTGGTGCAGTTATAAGCATGTACCAGGTTTGCTAATTTGTTGGCTCCATCTAGGCATCCTTTGGGTGCAGGGTGCCTAGCATATCTAAAAGTGCGGTTGAAACGTTCAGGCTGTGGGTCCCCTGGGGTGGTAAGGAGTGGTTCTGGACTTTCGCACTCCCACAGAGAAAGCATCTCTTTGATCAGACGATCTCAAAGTCTCTCCTTGATCAGAATGGATTCTTTGTGGAGCCCCATAGTGAACAAAAAGTTTTCTTCAAGTACTTTGGCCACAGTGGATGCTTTCTGGTCTTTGGTGGGGAAAGCTTGGGCATATCTCGTGAAATGGTCAGTGACCACCAGCACATTACTGATATTTCTTTGATCTGACTCCAAACTCAGAAAATCAATACAGACCAGCTCCATGGGTGCACTGGTGGTGATGTTAACAAGGGGCAGCCCTCTGGGCAAAGCTTTCCTCTGTAAGCAGCGACTACAAGTTCGAATGTGTTGCTCACATCAGCCCCATCTTAGGCCAATAGAATCTGGATCTCACCAAGTCAAGTGTTCTGTCTATACCAAGGTGCCCCATGTGGTTGTGCAAGGACCTCAGTACTGAGTCTCGAAAGGCAGTGGGCAGCACTAGTTGTTGTTTGTCTACTTGTCCCCCTCTGTCTACTGTTTCTCTGTATAACAGTTTATTGATCAGTTTCAACTTAGGACCTTCTTTGTATAACAGTGCAGTTCTCAAATCAGTGGAGCGTAATTTGGACACATCTTTTCCTGCATAGAGGGCTTCTAAAGCTGCTTTGATCATGGGATCGCGGGATTGAGCCCGCCCGAATACTGTCATTGTCCAGCTGAGGCAGTGCACCAATGTCTATTGCAGAAAGTGGCAATAAGCAGCAGGTATGCAATTCTCAGAGGGTCCCAAGCAATCCACCATGCAGTCCACTGCGTCCGCGGACATCCGCTCCTCCCTGTCAAACCCAGGCAGAGTGCTCAATGTCAGGTTCTCGCAATCGGACCCAATCACTCTGGGGAACAGGCCTCCGGGAGAGAGCATCAGCATCTATGTGGTTCAGACCTGCTCGGTATTCGAGAGCATAGTCATATGTAGATAATGCAGAAAGCCACCTATGGCCAGTGGCATCCAATTTAGCTGAGGTCTGCACATAGGTCAAAGGATTATTGTCAGTTTTTACTAGTATTTTAGCCCCATACAAGTACTCATGGAATTGGTCAACAATAGCCCACTTCAAAGCTAGGAACTCTAACTTATGTACAGGATAGTTCTTTTCGGATGGGGTCAGGCTTCTACTGGCAAAGGCCACTGGTCTCAGGCCATTCTCGTGCTCTTGGTACAACACAGCCCCCAACCCTTGCAAGCTAGCATCAGTGTGCAGGACGTAAGGTTTTCTTGGATCGGCATAGGCCAGCACTGGAGCATGGGTAAGTTGATATATGATCTCATGAAAAGCAGTCTCACAATCAGGAGTCCAGCGGGCCCCAAATACTTCACTGGATGAAAATACACTCTTTCAGTCTTGAGGGACGCTGACTTTGGTATTTTTGTGGGTTGGGGATACCTTGAGTAAGGTTAAGTAAAGGCGGATCACTCTTGAATAGTCCTTGATGAAGCGACGATAATAACCACAGAATCCAGGAATCTTTGCAGTTCTTTTAGATTTTTGGGCTGTGCCAGGTGGTCAAGGCCTCAACTTTACTTGGTCGGTCTCTATTCCTCGTGGATACTATGTGTCCCACATACTTTACTGATGTTTGAAAGAATTGACACTTATCAATGGACAGTTTAAGGCCAAAGTCCTCCAGTCGGTCCAGTACCTTAAATAATCTGCTCTCATGTTCCTCCAGTGAGCTGCCAAACACAATAACATCATCTAGGTATACCAGGCACTCTAGTAAGTTCATGTCCCCCACTGCACGCTCCATCAATCGTTGAAAAGTGGCTGGGGCACCTGAAATCCCTTGAGGCATCCTCATGAATTCATAGAAGCCAAGCGGACAGATAAAGGCCGTCTTCTCACGGTCCTCTGGGGCCATCGGGATCTGGTAGTACCCACCGCGGAGATCCAGCACAGAGAACCACTTGCTCCCGCTTAGGCAGTCCAAAGCATCCTGAATGCGGGCATTGTGTACTGATCAGGGATAGTCCACGTGTTTAAGGTGCGATAATCCCACACATCCTTACTGTTCCATTCTTTTCCTCACTACCACAATGGGGAAGCATAAGGGCTTCTGGATTCTTGTATTACACCAGCAGCTAACATCTCTTGCAGATGCCGCCTCACATCATCTATGTCAGCAGGTGCCAGGCGTCGAGACCTCTCACGAAATGGTCTTTCGTCATGCAGCCGGATATTGTGCTCAGCTCCTGCACGCATCCTACATCCCATTCCTTTAAAGAAAACACCTGGTCTCTCTGGCAAGCTTCTCACTGATCCTCACTTTCCATTCAGCTGGCAGCGGGAGTCGCCGAAATCAAACAAGTCAGGCTGTTACTCTGTCATTCTTCCTTGAACTCTTGCTGCTGGGTAGCACTGCAGTGTCTGCACAATGCACATTAGCCAGGATGCAACCTCTGTTTACTCGAATGTCTTTCAGACACATTATGAACTTGGACCATTACCCTTCTGGCATAAGCATGGGCTCTAGCGGGCAAAATACTAGGCTTGACCAGCAGTCCCTCTGGCAATTTTCCATCGCCTGGTGCATCCAACATTAATATTTTATTCTTAACATCCTTTCTGATACGGACCTCTCCTGTAAGGTACACTGGGCATTTGGCGCCAGGATCAGAGACTCAGGATCCTTCTTCCATACATTCCACCGGTTCCTCTGGTTCTGTTTTTCAGCATCTCTGTGCCTCATAGGCCTTCTTAATTAAAGCCGGAACTCTTAAAGCTCTACTAGTCTTTGACCCCTGTTTTCATAACACAACTGTGCCAGCCTTCCAACATATGAGCATTTGTTCCAATCAACAAAGGGACACCATCATACAGTCCAGTGGGGGACACACTAAGGCTAGGGTCTCTACTTGTTCGCCACTCCAGCCACGGAGGTGGGGAAAGACAGCCAAATTTGATATACCCGGAATAGGGGTAGCCTTCTCACTTAACCCCATACATGCAGTCCTTCTAATGGTTGTAAGGGTACGCTTGACAAATGCTTCTGATACCAATCCTGGAACATAATTGTCACTTGGGGAGCCACTGTCTAATACAGCTCTTGTAGACACTCCATTCACCTTACAGTGGTCTCCATGGAGGGACCCACTATTCTGGACCAGTCTGAGAGGCGGTAGTGGGGGCCTGGGCAACGGACCTTGCCACAAAAGGACGTGAATTAGCATTTTGGTGCCCTCACTGGGATCATGTCGTGCACCTCTTAACCACTGATTTCTTCTCCAAGCTCTCCTTGTAGCCTATATGCAACTTTGTCAGTGTCTTTTGGAGACTGGCATTCCCTTTCATGTGCCCATCTTTCCCACAATTATAGCAAAACATACTTTCTGGAGTTTGAGCTGGCCGAGGCGCCACACTGGGAGCCAGGCGGGGTATACTAACTGGAAACCTGGGTGCCATCTCTGTCTGCGGCGTGATAAGCATTTGGAGACATTCTCAGTTTCTCCACTTCCATGGTCAAGGAATTGAGTTTGGAGCTGTTATCAGTAGGAGATACATGGGTGGGTACCCCACCCCATGGCAGATGCAGTCGGATATAGGTCAGGGCCTGTACTTGCAGGCGTGGCCTTCATAAAGGGACTGTTTTGAATTCCCGGATCTCTCTCAACAGTTCGCCCCATTGTGGCATATCTTTTCCTTGTCAGAGCACTCATTGACTGTCAACCTCTGCCCCTGAACTTCACTTTGATGGGTCACCCTCAGTCACTCGGTCATAGCCACAGCTGTTGGTGCAGGTACCTCCGAGGTCGCCTTTTCTCAACTCCTCAATTCTCTCATTAACTCATCATAGAGGGTGGGATTCCAGTCGATTTGCCAGGCGAACTAACAACAGCAGTTCTGAGAAGGGGCAGACTTAAGGATTCTGTCCAGTCTGTTCTGTCCAGTTCAATCACTGGCAAACTACCCTTTCTGAGGCATTCTTGCAACAATTTTTCCAGCCGAGACATACACAGACAACAACTCCCTTGGTACTGTTGTGCATTTCTTACTCTCCACCATAGGTCCTCATCAGAATCTGGGCTCCCATACATTCTCCAAGGCCTCAAGATAGGCCTGTGCAGTCGGCTTCAGGGTTACTGGCCCGTTTAGCACGGATGGTAGCCAGGGCAGGACCTCGAGGCTCTCACTAACCCTCTTTCGCCGCTTCCGAGCATTGCCATTCTAGCACTTGGGGGCAACATAGTCTATCCAGGTCTCCCAGTCATCCTCCCTTGGGGGTGGGGAGGTGCCAGAGAAGATCCTCAACCTTCGTAAGAGTCGTGACTAATGGCAGGTGCAGAAATAGGAGTCTGCATTGGTTCAGCCACCATTACGGGCACTGGAGCAGGAGAGGGTGTTGGGGGAGGAACACCCTCAGGTGGCAAGAATAGTTTCTTCAAGTCCTCCACAGTTTTCCCCTCTCCCAGCAACCATTCAGCAAATTTCTTCTCAAAAGTTTCAGATAGTGGTGGGGGCTGATTCCCCGGTCTTTACTGTCCTTAGTTATCACTCTCCAAGCAGTGAGGGCTCCCTCTGGGGTAATGGTCTGTGGCACTTTGAGCTATCTATGGATCCTTAAACTCTACTAGGGCCAGGAAAGTGTGGGTGAGCAGATTAGCATGCCGACCCACCACCACAGGGTTTTGTAAACCTTCCACCTTGGAAAGTACTCCTGCACAGTGTCCGTATTGATACCCAGGGGATGTCCAGGATAAGCATAGCATTTTGGGGGTCGATCCTCCCAGTACACCACTCCACCAGCCGTGCACAGCCACTTCTGTCGGGTACCCATTTTTTCTTAACAGTGGTTCGAATATGGCCACTAGAGGACACACAATCCTGGTGAGCCTCCAAGATGTAACCCCTAGATGGCGCATCCCAGGGCTACACCCTGCCTGATTTGCCACTAACAGGTTGAGGGGCCTGGATCCAATGGCGGTGCCTCCACCCAGAGGTCAGGGTTTGCAATAGTTAAACTAACTTGGTCACAGCCTCTGGGACACTGCAACCCCTTTCTTCCCACTAGTGGCCCACACAATATATCAGAATTACCTTCACAGTATACACTTACCCCAGGTCTGGTTCCAGCACTGGGACCTCCTGTGAAATGAGATACAGTGCAACAATCACAGTACAGTACTTTAACATAGACAAATACCTCAGGCAGTATAACTTTGCTGAAACAAGCAGCTCTGATTTATTTAGGGGATATAACAAGGACAGGGGAAATCAGGTTAATTAGCTTATCACTCTAATAATCTACCTATGGCTCTGTGCACAGGCCTATCCCTATCAGTTACTGTCCCTGGGTACCCAAGCCCTAGTGGCTAGTCCAAACCGTGGCAGCTGGTAGGGCCCTTTCACACAGAGAAAAGGAGAATTAAACAGTCAGCAGTACAGTAATTCCATTTGGATTTAATGTGGCAATTCAACAGGGGCGACCCTGAATTAGTACTCACGACCTCCAAATAAGATAGGGTCCTTCAATGTCAGCAGGGCTCACTTGAGGTACACAAACCTCTTCACACATCCATATAAAAGAAAGCACTATACCAGGCAGGCTGCATCTGTATCCCGATCGCAATTACTGCACAATACCCGGGAGAACACACAGCAGATTCAGTTCCTGACAGACAGAGTGCAATTTTCAGCAATTCCTCCAGTCTTCTACAGGGTGAGCCTGGTTTCTACTCTTCAGAGATCCTTTGATTCTTTTCACAGGATGGATTCAGTCCTAACAAGCTGTTACACAAGCTGCAGACCGGAACTCTGGGCCTTACACACGTTTTTACTAAAACTGCACACTGAAAAAGCACAGGGCTCCTTCCTTCTTCACTGCCAAAGCTCAACTGAAACTCCAACCGACAAAACCGGCACTTCCTTTGAGTTCCTCCCAGTTCTTGACTGGATTGGCTGTCACTCACAATAGACTGCTGCTGTTGGTCCAAAAGGTGCTGAAGTCTAAACTACATCTCCCAGAGTCACTGCCCATACAGTCCTCTTGTGGCTGGCTCAGATTATGAGTCCAAGTTCTGATTCGTCTAAGGCACCATTTTAGAGCTAGCTTACCCCACACACTGATTGGTCCAGTTCAGCAGTTCAAAACTAGAATGGGGAACTAGCAGACACAGTTCTGACTGCAAAAGAAAGCAGGTTAGACAAACTGTAATTTCATTATTACTGTAAATGATTTCTGGCAAACAGTTACATCTTTCAGATAGGTTCCTTTGCACTCCTAGTGACTGCTAAATGGAGTGAATTGCAGCAGCTTGAGTGGTACTCAATCAAAGAAACACACAGTCCCCCATACAAACTAATTATGTCTGCAAGCAGACAGCTCTTAAAGAGACAGTACCAGAGGTTCTAAAAACACTCACTGATAAATGGCTTAAACGCCAAACACCATTCAGGCTTGGAGCATTCAAGCAAGCTCCTGGAAGTCTTTTGGGAACCCCCATTTGCAGGGGGGTTACAGACATACTGTGGAAACTTTGTACTTGGTATGTACTATATGATCTAATGCATTTTGCTTAATGGGTAGATAATTCATTTGGATGAAGTATGTTCATTTTTGTTAGCAAATTAAAAACCACATTCTTAGTATTTAGTATACAGGTAACGCATATGAACATAATTTACTGGGAAACCAGGGCAAAAGGGGTACAATTCTTGCATAATGCAAAACAACACATTACATAAAGGATAATGTATGGGCAGCCATACACAACAAACCTGTGCATCAAGGGGTTTCTATGGCAACCAGGAACTTTGGAGGAGAGCAGAGCGCGATAAGTTCCATGGTTGCTGTAGAAAACTCGAGATGAAGACACAGGCTTGTCCGTGTATGGATGCCCATACATTACCTTTCCTAGAGTATGGGCATCCATGCCCATTTCAGACACTCCCCTTCCTTTCAGTGAACTGGTGGTTGGTGAGGGAGGCACTGGAGGGTTAGTGGTAGGCTCCAGTGACTGATTCTGTGTGTGGCTAACAACTGCAGCTATGGCTGTTTCTGTTAAGTTCAAGTTTAAAAAAAATGAAAAGCTTCCAAGCTATGCAGCAACATTCTGAGTTGTGCTGCAGCAGTGACATCATTCCTGCAGCACAACATATTGATGTCAAGACTGCTGCACAGCAGCCCTATTTAAGGCATGGATTTCCACGTGGAACAACATATCACCATGCACTGTAAAAAGTTTCTCTTCTGCAGGGCAGCTTCTCGGAGACACTAAAGGTACTAACGCAATGTTTTGGGACTTCTAAACCTCTCATTATAGCTCCAAGTTGAACCCAGACTCTCCTACCCCGCAATACTCCTTCACATAAAAACAGGGACAGTGCCGGCAGAAAAAGACTATTGGTCCATCTAGTCTACCTAGTTATACCCTCTCCTACACTGAGGCCTGTTGTCTAGATTGGATTTTTGCCTTTGTCCCCATACCCACCCCCGAACCCTGCCTATCTGCTACCCCTTCCCGAGTAACTTTTAATCCATTCACTCAATCCCACCCATGCATAACATCATTAATGGTTTTTACATCCACCACCTCTGACAATAGGCTGTTCCAGGGCTCAGCCACTCTCTTTGTAAAATAAAATTTTCTCATGTCACTCCTGAATCTGCCCCCTTTCAGCTTCTACTAATGTCCATGTGTTTTAGACTCAAAATTCTTGCATAATAGTTCTGCATAGTTTACCACTGTTCATTCCTTTCAGGAACTCGAAGGTCTCTGTCCTATCACCCGTCTTCCTTCTGTCAGCTCCATCGCATACCAGAGGCTCTGCAGGTATCCCTTCATGTCTCACACCAGCTAGCAGAGGTTGAGGCAGCCATAAAAACATCTAGCTAATGCCCCCCAAGCCATGATGTGTTCCAGAGTTCTATCAAACCATGGAAACAGAACTCAATACCAGGTAACTGCTGGTGCTTACTTCAGCCAGGGTACAAGGGCATTTACCTCCCACCATGGGGGAGGCTCTATTGTGGTGCTGCGCACCAGCAGTAAAGACCCTAAAGCAGTGGATAACTATCATCCTATCTCCCTCATAAATCTACAGGCCAAGATTTTGGCCGAGATTCTACCAACTCTCTTGGAAAAGGCCCTTCACTCTGTCATCTCAGAATATCAGATGAGCTTTTAAATGGGCAGCAAGGAGCTCATACCACAAGAATGGTATGCTTTGCCATATTCATTTATTTGAAAATTGGCAGCTGGGAAAGGTGCACTGAGCATGAGTTAATTTCCGGGCATGATCCGGGGAACTACCTAAGCAGACCTGTGACCATCACAAGTATTGATATGGAGCAGGCCTTTGACTCTGGAATGTTGCTATCTATACAAAGCTTTAGAGGTGGTGGCACTGGATCCAAACGTCACAGATTGGGAAAGACTGCTATATATGTTTCTAAAGGCAGTGATCCTCACTGGTAGCTACATCTCAGATTACGTTTGCCTTTAAAGAGGCACACACCAGGGATGCCCCCTTCTTCTATGTCATAGCCATGGAAATCTTCATATAGTAATTAAACTGCAGAGCATGTTGGATGTGCAGGGAATACCCTTAGGGAGACTAGAGTCCAACAACCTTGGCATTTGCAAAAGACCTCCTTTTTCTCTCTAACGCCAAAGAATCCAGACCTGTTGCCTGTGCATATTCAACAATTTGCTGAACACCTGTGGTCTTACTGTAACTGTTACTAGGACTGAGGGAATAGCCCTTAATTTGTTATGCAGGCAAGAACAAATAACACAATGGAATCTAAAATGGTCACCCTCAGCCCTTCAGTACCAGTGGGTGCTTCTGAGTCTCTCCACCCCTTTCTCATCTACCCTGCCAATGGCAAAAGGGAACAAGAAGTGAACTCTGCTTAAAGATACATAACCAGCTTTTCTTTCTTCCTCTCCCCCGCAGGCATACTAAACACCAGTTCCAGAACTGCAACAAGGGGTAGGCTGCTCCTGGCTTAACACACCAGGGGCTGCATAACCACCTAGAATTTCTCTTTTAAGCTACTGCAGAATGACTCACAATTAGAAATACATATCACATTAATCCCCAGCCAGACTTCTACTTAAAGAAAATAAATAAATAAAATTAAGAAGGAGAAAATATGAGAAAATGGTTAGGGAAATAATCGCTGCTACTCTGTATGCCCTGTTGATCTTGAGCTCAGATCACATCCTGGAACATGAACGTCATGGACCTGAACAGGCAGCCAGTTCACCTCAACACAACCACCCTAATATCAGTACCTTAGGCGAGTCATGATATGCCCCAGATATAAGCCTACAGGGTCTCAGACAAAGAGGCACCCTGTATAAATTAATGTGTTACATAATAGACCATAGACCAAGGATCCCCCTCCCCATGCCAGGATTCATAATCAAAATCCTAGCAAAACTGAAGTTGCTACTAGGGGGTGACATCAAACAAACCCTGCCCCCCCACGCGCATTAATGCTCTCGTCACCTCCCCACCACACCAGAATGGACTAACACAAAGGGATTAAAGATAATCCATATTAAAATTAACAGTTTGAGGCCAAAAATACACGAATTAGAAGCCTGGACTAGTCTGTACTCCCCAGATGTGTTAGCAATTTCAGAAACCTGGCTTAAACCACACATACTTGACACAGAGATAGTGCTACAGGGATTCAAAATTTTCAGACAGGACAGAATAGGAAAATAAGGGGGAGGAGTCCTAATCTATGCTAAAACCTCTCTAAATGCCTCCTAGCTGATAGCGCCTGCCTTGCATGCTACCAGCTGCGAGGCTTTATTCATAAACATACTATTGGGTGGATCAAAACCACTGACAATAGGATGTGTGTACAACCCACTCAAGGCATCCACAGCCACCCTTAATTCCCTCATAACCTCCCTGCCTGTCCTCCCGAGGGGCGAGAAAATAATATTGGGTGACTTTAACATACATTGGAGGCCCCAAACAAACAAGGATCTAAAAAAACTCTTATTGGAGGCTAACCTAGCACAGCTGATCAGTGAATACACAAGACTAAACATGAACACAGGGAAATATTTTGCATTAGACTGGATTCTGGCCTCAAACCCTGTCAACTTTAAACTGGTAGGAACACACGCAGATTCCCTTAGTGAGTCTGACCACTCACCAACTTTCGGAATATGGAAGAATAGCTACCGCACTATGCCTTCCAGAATCATCTGGGCACGGAACTACTCAAACTTCAATGAGAAATCCTTTCTTACAACACTAGCTGAGGTAAACTGGATACAAGTCAAACATGCCCCAAACTTAGACACAGCCCTCGACTTCTTCATTAATAATTTCCTATCTGCCGCAAATAAACATGCCCCAATGAGAAAGCTTAGGGTAAAAGGTCAAGAAGCAAGATGGATAACCCAAGACTTAAAAAGTTGCATGAAAGAAAGAGACAGGGCATGGGGAACATTCAAAATCACAAGTCTGCCTCAGGATTGGCAGACTTTCAGGGCACTACAAAACAAATGTAAAAATGACCTAAGAGTGGCAGAAAAACTCTACCTCAGACATCTCCAAGCGAAAAATCTCTCAGACCCCAATAAATTCTGGTCTCAGATCAATACCCTCATCAAAGGCAGCCCAGACCAGGGAAAATGTGACATAATGGCAAATAGTATTATACTAAAAAGTCCAGCCGGAGCCGCAGATGCTTTCAGCCTTTTCTTCACTGACCTGGACAAATTCAAGACACATAGTACAGGTTCACATCCACCCATACATACAGAGTCTGCCACCCCCCCGAATTTCCACTTCAAACTCACTTCCAAATGCGAGGTCCTTAAATTACTTAGGAAAATTAAAACCCATGGATCAGCCATGCATGATAAGTTACTACCCAGGCTACTCAAAATCGCTGCCCAAATCATAACGTCCTCAGTCACATGGTTGTTTAACAGATCCATGCTAGAGGGGCGAGTCCCAGCTCTCTGGAAAGTCACACTAGTTACCCCAATACATAAAGGCAGCCCCCGTGATAAAGTTGAGAACTACCGACCCATCTCGCTTCTCTCCATCCTGAGCAAAGTGCTAGAGAGAGTCATCTATGAACAACTCATAGACTACATTGAGAGTCATAACATCTTCACAGCCAGGCAACATGGCTTCAGGAAGAACCATGGAGTGGACGCTGCCCTAGTCAGCCTCACCTCGGATATCTTGTCTGCCCTTGATGAAGGGCTCTTAACCAGTGCAATCTTTGTCGACCTCACCAAGGCCCTTGACCTGGTGGATAATAAGCTACTCATAAAATTCAGGTGGTGGAGATTCTGTAAATTAAGCTATTTTTTTGCCCCCTCTTCAAATTCTGAACATTGCCATGCGGGATTGTCCCACTCACACACACTCCCTTATAGTGCAGTGGCAGAGTGCCATAGAGCGCCGTCTATGACACTTTGCCACTGTCATTTTTTTTCCTGGGTCCCTTGACCCTTTGTAGCTGCTGTAGTCCCCGGTGATCTGGTGTGTGCACCTCTCTCATCCCTCCACTGCTCTAGCGAGACTGGTGCATATGGAAGGACTGGAGAGAAATGTTGCAGGAGCCACCATTTCATCAGCGTGCAGGTCGAGGGAAGATCCGATGAGGAGAAACGACGATGGAGGAGAGAGAGATGATGACTACTAGCTACGACAACCCCCCCCTCTCCCCCCCAAAACTCCAGCATAGGCAGAGATATGTCTAGACAACCACAGCGATGGAAGACCTGTGGAGTCTGGCAGTGATGATCAGCAGTGGGTGGCAGTTGGCACTTCAGGATCCAAAAGTGGGGGTAAAAAACTGTTAAACTGATTGATAGCTAGCCATGTAAAATTGTAAAACAAGTCATACTGCACAGCCATTGTGGGTTCAGAGGGGTAAAATAAATGACATCCCTCCTGATGTAGAACACAGTGATGTAAAGGTAGCATGGAAGAGGTTTGGGATTTCCAGGGAGAAAGGGGACATCAGATGTTACAGGGCCCTCTCTGACTGTTGTCACAGCAACAGTAGGCACTCTTTCTTCTCACCGGTTTGTTAAATGTTATCCCCCCAAATTGTAGTCCTCCCACCAAAAATTTGGGTTCATCCCATTTGGTGGATCTGGTGGTGGAGGGGGGAATTTTCCCCAGACATGAACCTGAATTTTAAGCCCTGTCTTTTGATCTCTTTTCTCCTGGTGGTCAGTGGACCAATATGTTACAAAACAAGGAATTTGTTGTGCTGTACTACAAGGGACACCCCCCCAAATATGATTTTTTTTTTGCCATTTACCTGATTGTTATAAGTTTGAGTTAACATTAAAGCTACCCCATTCATATTTGCTCGAGTCCCACCCAACTGCAGTACAGAAGTAAGAATTTAGAATAAGTGGCTATTAATTTAGTTTTACTTGTTATAAAAGGTTTGTACAATGGCAAGTGATAAATAGTCATCGTTTTGATGTTTACCCCAGTCTAAGTATTGTCGCTGTATAAACCAGCAGCGTTCACACTAGCAGAAACATTGAAAGGATAAGGATTCATCACTTACTGTTTGAAAATTTTGTTCCAACAAGTTAAAGCTAAAAATTAAAAGAGAAAGACACATTCTAAATAGTTATTTCTTGGGACATTGATAGATCCTTTGAAGATGGGAGCGGGACGGGTTTTTTTGTTTGTAAATTTGAAACAAAATGAAATTCAATGGTTAAATGGCAAAAAACATTTTGAGGAATGGGGTGGGTGGCTATCCCTTATCACAAAATGACCATGACCACACCATATATTAAATAAATTAAATAAAAAAAAAAAAAAACACCTACATGTTAAGAACAGGCTGTTTGGGACACCTCTGAGCTACTCAGGCACCAGGACAGCTGCAGCTTGGCGCTGTGTTTCCATGATGTAACTTGAGTTAACATTAAAGCTACCCCATTCATATTTGCTTGAGTCCCACCTAACTACAGTGCAGAAGTAAAAATTTAGAATAAGTGGCCATTAATTTAGTTTTACTTGTTATAAAAGGTTTGTACAGCGATAAGTGATAAATATTCATTGTTTTGTTTTAACAGTAGCCCCTTGGTGTCCCAGTCAGCCTGTTCATAACACTTAGGTATTATTATATATATATATGTGTATTATTACCTGCATATTACAGGAATTGCTATGTGCATACTATAAACCGAGCTTTTCTTTTCACACACAGCAGCCCTCAGCAGGGCAGTTAAAGGATGATCCTGCTCTTCTTAGCAGCACCAGCAGTCTTTGTGAAACAAACTTGTGTGAAAGTTAACCTGAGTGGTGGTAGTGGAAAAGACGGTGGCACCTGGTCCTGGTACCGACCACAAGAAAAGAAACTTTTTTTTTTTTTTTACTTAACCACACCAGTTGGTGCCTTCAGAAAGCAGCTATAGCATCCAAGCCCACCCAAGAGGCAGAGTTGTGCTGTGCTCATGCTGCAGTTTCCACCCACATCATTTCCATACCAGAACAAGTAATTATAGAAAATAAAACATAAAATGAGAAGTTTTTGTTACGCTTCCAAGGTGTGCAATGGTTGTGACCCTTGAGCGAAGAAAATGGGGACTGGACACTTCCGGCTTCATACTTTATTCCCTCTGTATTTTGTTCATTATTCACTAATTTACAACCCCCAAGTAAGCAATAAACCATGCCAAGGTGTGCATTGAGGGGCATCGGTGCATGCCCCAGATGTGTTGTGAGGCACATGGCACCACTGAGTGCCCATAGCCATCCAGGAGTGCATTGATTCCCCACAATGCAAACCCTGAAGGAGTTCTTGCACTTTTAAAATGTTTTTTTTTTTTCTGGTAATTTAAGAAAAAAATCAGAACACTTTTTTTTTTAATTAGTTTGAAAAGGGAATTGGATTATTTTTCATCTTGCTGCGATATGGTTATTTTGTTTAGCTTTGTAGAATATAAGGGAATTTTTGCCATATAGTTCTACAACTCTCTTTGATTATTACTATCTGCATTACTAGTATGCAGAAGTCAGTTTAAGCAGCTGGTCTTATCTGTGGGAACGAGGCGTAGTCATTCTGCCAGTCATAGACCTTCATTTTATAATGTCGATCTTCGCCATTTATTTTGGTTTCCAAATCCAGTTGTATGGTGCTGGATCTCATTTTATATTCACCATGTTAGAACCTACATTTATGGCCTTAAGTTATTCCTGCTGTCCCCAGTGTCCTATGACGTCAGAGAGCAGTGCCAGAATACTGGTGCCTTGGACATCCCCACCCACGAGTTGGCCCTTCAGCCACACTACCACCTCTGGACACCCAGGTGGCAATATCTCATTGAAGGATGGCACCCTCCTCCCAGCAGAGGAGAGCATCTCTGGGGATGCTCAGTCCTCCCCCTCGCTGACCCCCCAATGACCCTGGCTCATATCCAAATCCTGGTTACTGGCGACATGATTGGTAGCCCCACCCCTGCCCTGATGGGCCCTCCCTCTTTGTATTTTTTATCAGTTTTATAAGTGTAATAACACACTTCAGGTTGCACTGTTATTATTGTAACCCCTAGGTGGCGCTATCCCAAGGGCTGCTACCCCTGCCTGTCTTGCCAGGGTGCTTATTGCTGGGCAACACTGCAGTGTCTGCGCAGTGTACCGTAGCTAGGGTGCATCCTCTGTTCACCCGGATCTCCCGATCTGACACATTTTGAATCTGGACCATCACTCATCGTGCATAGGCATGAGCACGAGCTGGCAAGATGCTGGGCTTAACCAGTAATCCTTCCAGCAATTTTCCATTGCCTGGCACGTCCAACATCAGTATTTTGTTCTTGACATCTTTGCGGAGGTGGACCTCCCCTTGAATGGTACACTGGGCGTTAGGGGCCAGTACCATTGAATCGGGGACCTTCTTCCACACAACCCCTACCGGTTCATCCTGGTCCACTCCCTTGGGGTTCTGTTGCAAATCATAGGCCCTCTTGATCAGAGCGGGAATTCTTAGGGCCCTCCCAGTCCGTCGCCCTTGTTTCTCATGACATAGTTGTGCCAGTCTCCCAAACATATGAGTGTTGGTCTCAATTAACAGGGTAACCCCATCATACAGTCCAGTAGGGGGACACATTAAGGTCAGTGTCTCGACTTGCTCCTCTACACCAGTTACAGCTGCAGGAAATGACAACCAGAGGCAGACATATCCTAGGTAGGGATAAGACTTGTTGCTCAGCCCCCACACATGTAGGCCTTCCAGGGATTGGAAGGGCGCAGCAGATAAGTGTTTGTCATACCAGTCCTGAAATACAGTGGTCACTTGCGACCCACTGTCCAACACAGCCTGAGTAGGAATACCATTCACAGCCATGGTAGTCTCCATTGAAGGGCCCACTATTTTGGACCAGTCTGGAGGGACAGCAGCAGGGGCCTGGATGGACGATTTAGCCACAAAGGGGTTTGAGTTAGGATGTCTGAAGCTTTCACTGCTGTCATTTTGTGTACCCCTTGACCACTGATTCATTTTCCGAAGCTCTCCTTGAAGCCAGTTCACCACTTTCTCCAAGTCTTTCTGAGACCGGCATTCCCTCTTCATATGGCCATCCTTTCCACAGTTGTGACAAATGATAGACTCCTGGGTCATCCTTGGAGAGAACATTGCATGAGGAACTGAAGTAGTAGCAAGGGATCGGGGTCCAATATCTGCTTGCAGCGGTGAGAGGGGTGCAACGTGTCTCAATAGTTCCTTTATTGTGGCAGTCAACTCTTTGATTTCAGCCTGGGAGCTATCCTCGGTAGAGGATGCCTGAGGGTGCACCCCAACCCCCATGGCAGTCATGTCCTGAGAGGAACCAGATTCTTGTTCCATGGGGGGAACCCTTGCAGAGGTGCCTGTCTTCAACTCTCGGACTTCCTTTAATAGCTCGACTTTCAAAAACTGGGCCCAGGGCGGGAAGTCCTTTGCATTCTCAGAGTGCTTGTTAGGTGTTGACGTTTGCCCCTGAACCCCACTTGGATGATCACCCTCTGTCATTTGAGTAGCAGCAGATATTGGTGGAATTTCCCCGAGGTCGCCTTTGCTCAACCCCCCGAATTTCTTTCATTAGCTTGTCATAAGAGGGGGGCGATTCCAGTCGGTTGGCGAGGTGCAACTGAAGCAGTAACAATTCTGAAAATGGAGCAGACTTAAGGATCCGGTCTAGCCTAGTTCAATCTAATCCATTTGATGGCAAACTACCCTTTGTGAGGTGCTCTTGTAGCAGCTTTTCAAGCCAAGGTACATACACAGACAATGGCTCCCCTGAGTACTGCTGGGTGTTTCTTACTCTCCACCACAGGTCCTTATCTGAATCTGGGCTCCCATACACATTCTCCAATGCATCAAGATAGTCCTGTGCAGTTGCTTCGGGGTTATTGGCCCACTTGGCATGGATGGTAGCCAGGACAGGACCTCGGAGGCTCTCACTCAACCTCTTTCATTTCATTGCTTCTGAGCATTGCCATTCAAGTACTAGAGGGGCAACATAGTCTATCCAGGTCTCCCAGTCATCCTCCCCCTAGGGGTTGGGGAGGGTGCCTGAGAAGATTCTCAACCTTTGGTAGGAGTCGTGACTAATGACAGGTACAGATAGAGGGGCCAGCATTGTCACGGGCACAGAAGGCAGGGCAGTAACAGGTGCTGGAGTGGGAGGGGGTGTTGGGGAGGGAACACACCCAGGGGGCAGGAATAGTTTCTTAAAGTCCTCTACGGTTTTCCCTTCCTCCAGCAGCAGCTTAGCAAATTTCTCCTCAGAAGTCTCAGATAATAGGGGGAGCTCATCCTCCCCAGGGTCTTTACTGTCTCTAGTTATCACTCTCCAGGCAGCTGGGGCCCCTTCTAGGGCAATAGTCCGTGGCACTTTGGAACTGTCCACTGGGTCGCTATACTGTACTAACGCCATGAAAGTTTGGGCGGTCAAATCAGCCTGTCGCCCCACCACCACAACGTTTGTTAAACATTCAGCTTTGGAAAGTACTCCTTCTACAGCTTCTTTACCAATGTTCAGGGGAATATCGAATACAAGCAGAGCATTGTGAGGGTCAATCTCCTGCCCTGTACACCACCCCACCAACTGGTGCGCAGCCACTTCTGTTGGAGTAGCCATTTATGTCTGACAATAATTTCGGCCACTAGAAGACACAAAATCCCAGCAGTGAGCCTCCAAGATGTAACCCCTAGGTGGTGCTATCCCAAGGGCTACTACCCCTGCCTGCTTGGCTAGTAGCAGGTTAAGGGACCTGAGTTCTGAAACGGGTGCCTCCACCCGGAGGTCAGGGTTGGTAGTGGTCAAGCTAACCTGGACACAGCCCTCCGGGACACTGTAACCCCCCTCTTTCCCCTCTAGTGGCCTGAACACTGTACAATAATCACTTTCACAACAGCCCTGGTACACCACACAAGTACCCACACTGTTTGCACTTACCACGAGGGCTGGTTCCTCTGGCTCGACCCTGGGAACCCCCTGTAAAACAAGGTTGTGCACAGCAAATAGCAACAGTACAGTACTCTGAGCACAAACTGGAACCACAGTCAGATTACATGCAGAAAAAGTTAGATCTGATTTATTCAGGGGATTTGAACAAGGGAGGGGCAAAATCAGGTTAATTAGCTTAAAGGTTATATCAGTTATGCATGCACTTTGAGTCCCCCCACACAGTCACACCTCTGGGTACCCAGGTGGAGAAGAGATGGGCTAGCCAGGACCGTTGCCCGGGATTGGCCAGCGTCACAGCTAGTTGGGGCCCTGTGATGGAAAACACAACATGCACAGTACACAATATTTGTAATCCGGAGCCAGATGGCTCAGTTTGTAAAGGAAACGAAACATCAAGACAATCAGATGACACACTCAGATTAAGCTGTTGTTGCAGGGAGCTACCCTGGTATTTACTCACGATACCCAAGACTGGACATAAGCTGGATGAAAATCGAGACTGCAGGTGGTTGATCTGGAATGCCAGGAGAAGCAGGGCCCACACGAGTCGCAGAGGCGCCGTTCCTGTTCAAGCATGGAGCAGGGGGCTGATCCCCAGGCAGGTCTCTCATCGATGGCTTCTCTGTGCAGCGGGTAGTCTGGCTGGGCCAGTCTGGCAAGGCCCAGACTGCATGGAGACAAATTCGGATGCAGTCCGTTTTGGGCTGGATACAGCTTCCGGCAAGCAGAACACAGTTCACACAGTGGGGAACTAACTCACGACCCACTAGCAGCAAACACCACATTTACATGTAAGGGAATTCTACTGTGCCAGGCAAAGCGCTCCCCAGTCACAATCGCAAAGTCTCTGCATGCACCAGGAGCTTAGGGGTAGCTGGATCACCTGACAGGCCGATCGCATTCAGCAAAATCTTCGGTCTTCTTCAGGTTGAGCCTGGCCCACTTCAGTAGCTTACTTTAGTCACACAACTCAGATTCAGTCTGAAAACAGTTCTCTTTCCCCTCTCAGGGCAGCAGGCAGACATGCAAGCCACAATTTCAGGCCTTTCCATAGAGACTGTCTCAAGCATCTTGCTTCTTCAGCTGCCAGCTTAGATCTGCCCTAAACAGCAGGGCGCTTGGGGAATTCTGTCAGATCCAAAAGGTTTGGTTGGCTGTCAGTCAAAGCAAGATCCCCCTTCAGTTGCAAAAAAGGCGCAAAAAGCCCAAAACTACAATTCCTACAGACTTTTACTTCAGACAGCTCTTGTAGTCCGGCTACATTTTAGGTCCCACCAGAAGTGATTGGTCCAATTCATATTCCTGGGCCAAAGGGTGGGGATAAACAAGACAGTCCTTGCTGCAAAGAAGGCAGGGTAGATAAACTACATTATCATTAACACTCTAAATGATTTTCAGCAAATAGTTACATCTTTCAACAGAGCTTCCTCTCAGGTTACTTATAACTGCAAGTAGGCAGTTCTTAAAGAGACAGTACACAGAGGCTATACAGGCTCTGGCAATCACATTTAAACTGCTAAAATGCAGGACACCAGCCTGGCAGTGAGCATTTTGGCAAGCTCAAGGAAGACTTTTTGGGAACCCCCATTTGTATGGGGGTTACATTATATTGCAGTAAATGCCCTACTGCTCTACGGGGGTGATTGAAAGTCCTTATCCACCTAGGGTGAGCAGTAATTACAGTATAATAACTGGTGACTGCTTTGTGTCACACTGATTAGCAGTGTAATCGAACATAAGCGAATGTGTGCTTATAAAGTTTTTTTTCTTTTCACGCCCTCGGTGTGTGATGATCACATAAACCTCTTGAGCTTTGCTGTCAAGATTTATGGGTCATCACACACTGAGGGTGTGTTTAACAAAAAAACGTCATACCATCCAGTCGCCTATGCATTATTCTGTACATAAGAACTTTCTCTGTCATGTAATGCTCCATACAGCCATCTTTTTTTTTGTTTTAAAGGAGTCTCCAGCTCTGAATTAGGAAGCTGTGTGAGAAAGCACTTGTATATATTACCATTGTACTGTATCTCATTGTTTTGTACTCTGCAAGTTGTAGAGGCAGTAAAGGACAGGTTTTATGAAATGCTGTGTCCGTAGGCAGGCTGTGTATAACATGTGACAGCTACGTGTGGGAACTATAAATTCCTTCCATGGCATTTGTTGTTATTTCTAAAGGATTTACTAGAGCCATCACATTACCACTGTTTCTCTTCTAATGGGCCTGTGAGTAAGAGTCGGTGACAGTATGGTTATAGGTTACGTTAATGAGATGAACTAGAGGCTGCTTTGCAGAAAAACTGCCTCACTAATTATACAGTAATAAGGCGCTTAACAAGTCTTGCACATCCAGTAGTAATAAAATGACTCACCTGCCAGATTATGAAGTATCCATCCAGGGAACTCGTGATGCTAGAACACATCTAAGATAGTAAGCAGGAGAGTCTCCAAAGGACATTGTTAAAGGTAAAATGACTCATTACCTGAATTTAGGCATTTATAGCTTCAATCAGTACTGTATGCAGTTTTCTGTTAAAAATATATTAACAATGCATTCATTTTTATATTCTTTAATCCTGGCTTCACCCTTTCCTTGTACAGCGTTTCTGATACTCTTTTACATGTCCAGTTGAAACAAAGTTTTCAGACTTGCTTTTCCTTTTGAAATCACCAGTTTTTTTACAGTAATAGGGAGAGGTTGGGTTACAAGGATTACTAAAAGGGAACTCTGGTGGCATTTAAGATTACTTATTCTAAAGTGTATCCCTAAATGGGGTGAGCAAGCTCATGGCAGGTTTTCCTTACATTAACCAGAGGCTTACCCATTAGGTGCACTGGTTCCAGGGACGGTTTGTAGGAATGACCCAAGCCATGAAGATAGCACACAATGGTACAGTAGGAATGCAGTTGTAACCCCCCTGCAAATGGGGGTTCCCAAAAGACTTCCAGGAGCTTGCTTGAATGCTCCAAGCCTGAATGGTGTTTGGCATTTAAGCCATTTATCAGTGAGTGTTTTTAGAGCCTCTGGTACTGTCTCTTTAAGAGCTGTCTGCTTGCAGACATAATTAGTTTGTATGGGGGGACTGTGTGCTTCTCTGAGTACCACTCGAGCTGCTGCCAATTCACTTCATTTTGCAGTCACTAGGAGTGCAAAGGAACCTATCTGAAAGATGTAACTGTTTGCCAGAAATTATTTAGAGTAATAATGAAATTACAGTTTGTCTAACCTGCTTTCTTTGCAGTCAGAACTGTGTCTGCTAGTTCCCCATTCTAGTTTTGAACTGCTGAACTGGACCAATCAGTGTGGGTAAGCTAGCTCTAAAATGGTGCCTTGACGAATCAGAACTTGGACTCATAATCTGAGCCAGCCACAAGAGGATTGTATGGGCAGTGACTCTGGAGATGTAGTTTAGACTTCAGTGCCTTTTGGACCAACAGCAGCAGTCTATTGTGAGTGACAGCCAATCCAGTCAAGAACTAGGAGGAACTCAAAGGAAGTGCCGGTTTTGTCGGTTGGAGTTTCAGTTGAGCTTTGCAGTGAAGAAGGAAGGAGCCCTGTGCTTTTCAGTGTGCAGTTTTAGTCAAAAACGTGTGTAAGGCCCAGAGTTCCGGTCTGCAGCTTGTGTAACAGCTTTTAGGACTGAATCCATCCTGTGAAAGAATCAAAGGATCTCTGAAGAGTAGAAACCAGGCTCACCCTGTAGAAGACTGGAGGAATTGCTGAAAATTGCACTCGGTCTGTCAGGAACTGAATCTGCTGTGTGTTCTCCAGGGTATTGTGCAGTAATTGCGATCGGGATACAGATGCAGCCTGCCTGGTATAGTGCTTTCTTTTATATGGATGTGTGAAGAGGTTTGTGTACCTCAAGTGAGCCCTGCTGACATTGAAGAACCCTATCTTATTTGGAGGTCGTGAGTACTAATTCAGGGTCGCTCCCTGTTGAATTGCCACATTAAATCCAAATGGAATTACTGTACTGCTGACTGTTTAATTTTCCTTTTCTCTGTGTGAAAGGGCCCCTACCAGCTGCCACGGTTTGGACTAGCCACTAGGGCTTGGGTACCCAGGGACAGTAACTGATAGGGATAGGCCTGTGCACAGAGCCATGAAATAGATTATTAGAGTGATAAGCTAATTAAACCTGATTTCCCCTGTCCTTGTTATATCCCCTAAATAAATCAGAGCTGCTTGTTTCAGCAAAGTTATACTACCTGAGGTATTTGTCTATGTTAAAGTACTGTACTGTGGTTGTTGCACTGTATCTACGTTTCTGAGGAGGTCCCAGTGCGGAACCAGACCTGGGGGTAAGTGTATACTGTGAAGGTAATTCTGATATATTGTGTGGGCCACTAGTGGGAAGAAAGGGGGGTTGCAGTGTCCCAGAGGGCTGTGACCAAGTTAGTTTAACTATTGCCAACCCTGTCCTCTGGGTGGAGGCACCCGCCATTGGATCCAGGCCCCTCAACCTGTTAGTGGCAAATCAGGCAGGGGTAGTAGCCCCTGGGATAGCGCCATCTAGGGGTTACACAGTACATACAGAACAAATTATAAATAAATAATTTGTCACTTTATTGCTCGTTTACTTTTGTTCTTAAAGTAACATCAACTTTACTTTTTTAAGAAAAGGTCGCTTGCCACCTAAAATTAAATAAAAATGTTATATTGATGAAGGGGTAGGAAACTGAGGTTTGGGGTGGTATACAGGCCACCGTCCCAGTCTGAGTAGCTTGACAGGGAATTAACAGGACAAATCAGAATGGTATGTATGTAATCCCCCCCCCCTGCAAATGGGGGTTCCCAAAAGACTTCCAGGAGCTTGCTTGAATGCTCCAAGCCTGAATGGTGTTTGGCGTTTACGCCATTTATCAGTGAGTGTTTTTAGAGCCTCTGGTACTGTCTCTTTAAGAGCTGTCTGCTTGCAGACGTAATTAGTTTGTATGGGGGGACTGCGTGCTTCTCTGTTTGAGTACCACTCGAGCTGCTGCCAATTCACTCCATTTTGCAGTCACTAGGAGTGCAAAGGAACCTATCTGAAAAATGTAACTGTTTGCCGAAATCATTTAGAGTAATAATGAAATTACAGTTTGTCTAACCTGCTTTCTTTGCAGTCAGAACTGTGTCTGCCTAGTTCCCCATTCTGGTTTTGAACTGCTGAACTGGACCAATCAGTGTGGGGTAAGCTAGCTCTAAAATGGTGTCTTGGATGAATCAGAACTTGGACTCATAATCTGAGCCAGCCACAAGAGGATTGTATGGGCAGTGACTCTGGGAGATGTAGTTTAGACTTGGTGCCTTTTGGACCAACAGCAGCAGCAGTCTATTGTGAGTGACAGCCAATCCAGTCAAGAACTGGGAGGAACTCAAAGGAAGTGCCGGTTTGTCGGTTGGAGTTTCAGCTTTAGCTCTGGCAGTGAAGGGAAAGGAACCCTGTGTCCTTCAGTGCACAGTTTTAGTCAAAAACATTGTAAGGTCCAGAGTTCCGTCTGCAGCTTGTGTAACTGCTTGTTAGGACTGAATCCGTCCTGTGAAGAGAATCAAAGGATATCTGAAGAGTAGAAACCAGGCTCACCCTGTAGAAGACTGGAGAAATTTTTGAATTGCACTTGGTCTGTCAGGAACTGAATCTGCTGTGTGTTCTCCCGGGTATTGTGCAGTAATTGCGATCGGGATAGAGAAGCAGCCTGCCTGGTATAGTACTTTCTTGTTTACCATATAAATGTGTGAGGAGTCTCGTGGAGCTCAAGAGTAGCCCTGCTGACGTTGAAGGACCCTATCTTGTTTGGAGGTCGTGAGTACTAATTCAGGGTCGCTCTGTTGAATTGCCACATTAAATCCAAATGGAATCACTGTACTGCTGACTGTTTAAACCAATTTTTTCTTTTCTCTGTGTGAAAGGGCCCTACCAGCTGCCACGGTTTGGACTAGCCACTAGGCTTGGGTACCCAGGGACAGTAACTGATAGGGTAGGCCTGTGCACAGAGCCATAGTAGATGAGTAGAGTGATAGCTAATTAACCTGATTTCCCCTGTCCTTGTTATAGCCCCCTAAATAAATCAGAGCTGCTTGTTTCAGCAAAGTTATACTGCCTGAGGTATTTGTCTATGTTAAAGTACTGTACTGTGATTGTTGCACTGTATCTTATTTCACAGGAGGTCCCAGTGCTGGAACCAGTCCTGGGGGTAAGTATATACTGTGAAGATAATTCTGATATATTGTGTGGGCCACTAGTGGGAAGAAAGGGGGGTTGCAGTGTCCCAGAGGGCTGTGACCAAGTTAGTTTAACTATTGCAAACCCTGACCTCTGGGTGGAGGCACCCGCCATTGGATCCAGGACCCTCAACCTGTTAGGTGAGCAAATCAGGCAGGGGTAGTAGCCCTGGGATAGTGCCATCTAGGAGTTACATCTTGGAGGCTCACCGCTGGGATTGTGTGTCCTCTAGTGGCCATATTCTGAACCACTGTTAAGAAAAAAATGGGTACCCCGACAGAAGTGGCTGTGCACCGGCTGGTGGAGTGGTGTACTGGGGAGGAGATTGACCCCCAAAATGCTATGCTTATCCTGGACATTCCCCTGGGTATCAATACGGACACTGTACAGGGAGTACTTTCCAAGGTGGAAGGTTTACAAAACCCTGTGGTGGTGGGTCGACATGCTAATCTGCTCACCTACACTTTCCTGGCCCTAGTAGAGTTTAAGGATCCCATAGATAGCTCCAAAGTGCCACAGACCATTACCCCAGAGGGAGCCCTCACTTCCTGGAGAGTGATAACTAAGGACAGTAAAGACCCGGGGGGGAATGAGCCCCCACCACTGTCTGAAACTTTTGAGGAGAAATTTGCTAAATGGTTGCTGGAGGAAGGGAAAACTGTGGAGGACTTGAAGAAACTATTCTTGCCACCTGGGGGTGTTCCTCCCCCAACACCCTCTCCCGCTCCAGTACCCGTAATGGTGGCTGAACCAATGCAGACTCCTATTTCTGCACCTGCCATTAGTCACGACTCTTACCGAAGGTTGAGGATCTTCTCTGGCACCCTCCCCACCCCCCAAGGGGAGGATGACTGGGAGACCTGGATAGACTATGTTGCCCCCCAAGTGCTTGAATGGCAATGCTCGGAAGCCGAAAAGCGAAAGAGGGTTAGTGAGAGCCTCCGAGGTCCTGCCCTGGCTACCATCCGTGCTAAACGGGCCAGTAACCCTGAAGTGACTGCACAGGGCCTATCTTGAGGCCCTGGAGAATGTATGGGAGCCCAGATTCTGATGAGGACCTATGGTGGAGAGAGAGATGCACAACAGTACCAAGGGAGTTGTCTGTGTATGTATCTCGCTGGAAAAATTGTTGCAAGAATGCCTCAGAAAGGTAGTTTGCCAGCGATTGAACTGGACCAAACCAGGCTGGACAGGATCCTTAAGTCTGCCCCTTCTCAGAACTGCTGTTGCTTCCAGTTACTCTGGCAAATCGACTGGAATCCCACCCTCCTATGATGAGTTAATGAGAGAAATTCGAGGAGTTGAGAAAAGCGACCTCGGGAGGACCTGCACCAATAGCTGTGGCTCTGACCGAGTGACTGAGGGTGACCCGTCAAGTGAAGTTCAGGGGCAGAGGTTGGCAGTCAATGAGTGCTCTGACAAGGAAAAGATATGCCACAATGGGGTGAACTGTTGAGAGAATCGGGAATTCAAAACCAGTCCCTTTATGAAGGCCACGCCTGCAAGTACGGCCTTGACCTACATCCGACTGCACCTGCTATGGGGGTGAGGGTACCACCCATGTATCTCCTGCTGATAACAGCTCCAAACTCGATTCCTTGACCATGGAAGTGGAGAAACTGACGAGATGTCTCCAAATGCTTATCACGCCGCAGACAGAGATGGCACCAAGGTTTCCAGTTAGTAATACCTCCTCTGGCTCCCAGTGTGGCACCCTGCCAGCTCAAACTCCAGAAAGTATGTTTTGCTATAATTGTGGGAAGGATGGGCACATGAAAGGGAATGCCAGTCCCCAAAAGACACTGACAAAGTTGCATATAGGCTCAAGGAGAGCTTCGAGAACAAATCAGTGGTTAAGAGGTGCACGAAATGATCCCAGTGAGGGCACCAAAATGCTAACTCACTCCTTTGTGGCAAGGTCAGTTGCCCAGGCCCCCACTACCGCCTCTCCAGACTGGTCCAGAATAGTGGGTCCCTCCATGGAGACCACTGTAAAGGTGAATGGAGTGTCTACCAGAGCTGTATTAGACAGTGGCTCCCAAGTGACAATTATGTTCCAGGATTGGTATCAGAAGCATTTGTCAGACGACTCTTACAACCATTAGAAGGACTGCATGTATGGGGTTAAGTGAGAAGGCCTACCTCTATTCCGGGTATATCCGACTTGGCTGTCTTTCCCACCTCGTGGCTGGAGTGGCTGAACAAGTAGAGACCTAGCCTTAGTGTGTCCCCCACTGGACTGTATGATGGTGTCCCTTGTTGATTGGAACAAATGCTCATATGTTTGGAAGGCTGGCAGTTGTGTTAGTGAAAACAGGGGTCAAAGACTAGTAGAGCTTAAGAGTTCCAGCTTTAATTAAGAAGGCCTATGAGGCACAGAGAGATACTGAAAAAATAGAACCAGAGGAACCGTCAGAATTGTATGGAAGAAGGATCCTGAGTCTCTGATCCTGGCGCTAAAAGCCCAGTGTACCTTACAGGAGAGGTCCGTATCAGAAAGGATGTTAAGAATAAAATATTAATGTTGGATGCACCAGGCGATGGAAAATTGCCAGAGGGACTGCTGGTCGTTTAGTATTTTGCCCGCTAGAGCCCATGCTTATGCCAGAAGGGTAATGGTCCAAGTTCATAATGTGTCTGAAAGAGACATTCGAGTAAATAGAGGTTGCATCCTGGCTAATGTGCATTGTGCAGACACTGCAGTGCTACACAGCAGCAAGAGTTCAAGGAAGAATGACAGAGTAACGCCTGACTTATTTGATTTCGCTACTCCCCGCTGCCAGCTGAATGGAAAGTGAGGATCAGTGAGAAGCTTGCCCAGAGAGACACAGGTGTTTTTTTAAAGGAATGGGATGTAGGATGCGCAAGGAGCTGAGCACAATATCCGGCTGCATGATGAAAGACCATTTCGTGAGAGGTCTCGACGCCTGGCACCTGCTGACATAGATGATGTGAGACGGCATCTGCAAGAGATGTTAGCTGCTGGTGGAATACAAGAATCCAGAAGCCCTTATGCTTCCCCCATTGTGGTAGTGAGGAAAAAGAATGGGACGGTAAGGATGTGTGTGGATTATCGCACCTTAAACCAGCGGACTATCCCTGATCAGTACACAATGCCCCGCATTCAGGATGCTTTGACTGCCTAAACGGGAGGTGGTTCTTCTGTGTTGGATCTCCGCAGGGGTACTACCTAGATCCCGATGGCCCCAGAGGACCGTGGAGAAGACAGCCTTTATCTGTCCGCTTGGCTTCTATGAATTCATGAGGATGCCCAAGATTTTCAGGTGCCCCAGCCACTTTTCAACGATTGATGGAGCGTGCAGGGGGACATGAACATCATTTTAGAGTGCCTGGTATACCTAGATGATGTTATTGTGTTTGGCAGCTCACTGGAGGAACATGAGAGCAGATTATTTAAGGTATTGGACCGACTGGAGGACTTTGGTATTAAACTGTCCATTGATAAGTGTCAATTCTTTCAAACATCAGTAAAGTATGGGACACATAGTATCCACCGAGGGAATAGAGACCGACCCAAGTAGAGTTGAGGCCTTGACCACCTGGCCACAGCCCAAAAATCTAAAAGAACTGCAAAGATTCCTGGGATTCTGTGGTTATTATCGGCGCTCATCAAGGACTATTCAAGAGTGATCCGCCTTTACTTAACCTTACTCAAGGGTATCCCCAACCCACAAAAATACCAAAGTCAGCTCCTCAAGACTGAAAGAGTGTATTTTCATCCCAGTGAAGTATTTGGGGCCCGCTGGACTCCTGATTGTGAGACTGCTTTTCATGAGATCATATATCACTTACCCATGCTCCAGTGCTGGCCTATGCCGATCCAAGAAAACCTACATCCTGCACACTGATGCTAGCTTGCAAGGGTTGGGGCTGTGTTGTACCAAGAGCACGAGAATGGCCTGAGACCAGTGGCCTTTGCCAGTAGAAGCTTGACCCCATCCGAAAAGAACTTTCCTGTACATAAGTTAGAGTTCCTAGCTTTGAAGTGGGCTATTGTTGACCAATTCCATGAGTACTTGTATGGGGCTAAAATACTAGTAAAACCGACAATAATCCTTTGACCTATGTGCAGACCTCAGCTGTTGGATGCCACTGGCCATAGGTGGCTTTCTGCATTATCTACATATGACTATGCTCTCGAATACACGAGCAGGTCTGAACCACATAGATGCTGATGCTCTTCCCGAGGCCTGTTCCCTGAATGATTGGGTCCGATTGGCAGAACCTGACTTCGGGCACTCTGCCGGAAGTTTGACAGGGAGGAACAATGTCCACGGACGCAGTGGACTGCATGGTGGATTGCTTGGGACCCTCTGAGAATTGCATACCTGCTGCTTATTGCCACTTTTCTGCAATAGACATTGGTGCACTGCCTCAGCTGGACAATGATAGTATTCGTGGCTCAATCCCGCGATCCCATGATCAAAGCAGCTTTAGAAGCCCTCTATGCAGGAAAAGATGTGTCCAAATTACGCTCCACTGATTTGAGAACTGCACTGTTATACAAAGAAGGTCCTAAGTTGAAACTGATCAATAAACTGTTATACAGAGAAACAGTAGACAGAGGGGGCAAGTAGACAAACAACAACTAGTGCTGCCCACTGCCTTCGAGACTCAGTACTGAGGTCCTTGCACAGCCACATGGGGCACCTTTGTATAGACAGAACACTTGACTTGGTGAGATCCAGATTCTATTGGCCTAAGATGGGGCTGATGTGGAGCAACACATTCAACTTGTAGTCGCTGCTTACAGAGGAAAGCTTTGCCCAGTGGGCTGCCCCTTGTTAACATCACCACCAGTGCACCCATGGAGCTGGTCTGTATTGATTTTCTGAGTTTGGAGTCAGATCAAAGAAATATCAGTAATGTGCTGGTGGTCACTGACCATTTCACTAGATATGTCCAAGCTTTCCCACCAAAGACCAGAAAGCATCCACTGTGGCCAAAGTACTGTAGAAAACTTTTGTTCACTATGGGGCTCCACAAAGAATCCATTCTGATCAAGGGAGAGACTTTGAGAGTCGCCTCATCAAAGAGATGCTTTCTCTGTGGGGAGTACGAAGTCCAGAACCACTCACCACTCCCTAGGGGACCCACAGCATGAACGTTTCAACCGCACTTTGCTAGATATGCTAGGCACCCTGCACCCAAAGGACAAGCCTAGATGGAGCCAACAAATTAGCACCCTGGTACATGCGTATAATTGCACCAAAAGTGATGCCACTGGTCTCTCCCCTACGCCTGATGTTTGGAAGAGAAGCTCGACTGCCGTAGATGTGTGTTTTGGGGTCTCCTGATGGGGTTCAAGCTGACAACTATTTACAGTATGTCAAAGTTAAAGGCCCAGCTAACTCATGCGTACTAACTGGCTCAAACCATGGCTGCCAAAAGAAATCTGCAACAAAGAAAGGTATGATAAAAGGTGAAAGCACAGGAACTCCAGGAGGGAGATCGGGATTGCTAAGAAATCTGGGACTGCATGGCAAACACAAGATTGCTGACAGATGGCACCATCTCCCTCACATTGTAGTGGGCAAACTAGATGATCTGCCAGTGTGCAAAGTAAGGCCTGAGAATAATTCAAAGATGTAAAACAATGCATAGAAATCATTTACTGCCCATTGGACAAATCTTGATTGAGTCTGAGCCCCAGAAGATGCCCCTCTGGACCAGTGACTAGAGCTGCTGCTAAGAAAAGATCAAGAAAGTCTGCACCTACAGAAGCAAAGTTAAAGTGTTCCCCTCCACAAGTCCCAGTTGAGCATGACTGTCAGTCCATATCAGAAGAAAGTGAGAGTGACTTTGAATACTATCCTTCTTACAAACTGAGTCATTTGTTTCGGGGCAATCCCTAGTCAATACTGGAGACAAAGCTGGGCCTTCTGGACTGTCTAAGCCCCAACCGTCCCTGGAGCCAATGTTCCCAGAAAGTGAGGTGCAAGCATCAGATCAGATGAAATGGAATCATTGTGCATGGTTGAACTGTTTGAGCTTTCAGGAGGAAAATGATGGATTGGGGCAGACTGGTGATACACCAGAACCAGAAGAGTATTTTGAGTGCCCTGACAGTCCACTGCCAGTGTCCGAAAGCTCTCATGCGAGCCAAATGTTGTGACTCAGAAACTGTAACTCCTGGAGCTGAAAGTGCCCCAAGTTCTAGCCTCTACCCTCATGGAGACTCCTGACAAGTGAGGACAATGCTGAAAATGAGGCTCAGAGTGCAGAGACTGTAACAGTTCCCCTAGAAAGACTGGTCAAGCTGTAAAGCCTGTGGTGCACCTCAGTTATGATTCCCTTGGAGGCCTGTGGACTTGCCTCTCAATGTTGTCCATAAAGGAGTGTATGTGTCCCGAGCTCATTGCCCAAACTGGAGCCAGTGCTAACTCCAGGTTACTTGTGTTGCCCTCTATATGGTGCCCTTGCCTGCCAGCCCCAAGGTAACTGATAGGGAAGGGCCCCTCTCTCAGGTTTCATGTACAAGAGGTAATAACTTGAGTTATGGTACAATGTGTGTAATACTGTAAAGAGTGACATACTGCAATGTTTCAGAAATGTGTTCTTGGTAAAATGATATATTGACTGATGATTACAGTGTGTGAGCCTAATGCAAATGTATATGGTTGCAGTTAAAACTTATGGTACTTGCTTGACGCCGGACGCTGCTTTCCCAGGCTAGAAGGGTGTAACCCCTGCAAATGGGGTTCCCAAAGACTTCAGGAGCTTGCTTGAATGCTTCAAGCCTGAATGGTGTTTGACGCTAGTTTCATTTATCAGTGAGTGTTTTTAGAGCCTCTGGTACTGTCTCTTAAGAGCTGTCTGCTTGCAGACATAATTAGTTTGTATGGGGGGACTGTGTGCTTTCTGTTTGAGTACCACCGAGCTGCTGCCAATTCACCCATTTTGCAGTCACTAGGAGTGCAAAGGGAACCTATCTGAAAGATGTAACTGTTTGCCAGAAATCATTTAGAGTAATAATGAAATTACAGTTTGTCTAACCTGCTTTCTTTGCAGTCAGAACTGTGTCTGCCTAGTTCCCATCTGGTTTTGAACTGCTGAACTGGACCAATCAGTGGTAAGCTAGCTCTAAAATGGTGCCTTGGACGAATCAGAACTTGGACTCAGAATCTGAGCCAGCCACAAGAGGATTGTATGGGCAGTGACTTGGGAGATGTAGTTTAGACTTCGCGCCTCTTTGGACCAACAGCAGCAGCAGTCTATTGTGAGTGACAGCCAATCCAGTCAAGAACTGGGAGGAACTCAAAGGAAGTGCCCGGTTTTGTCTGTTGGAGTTTCAGTTTAGCTCTGGCAGTGAAGGGAAAGGAACCTTGTGCTCCTTCAGTGCACAGTTTTAGTCAAAAACATGTGTAAGGTCCAGAGTTCCGTCTGCAGCTTGTGTAACTGCTTGTTAGGACTGAACTGGCCCTGTGAAGAGAATCAAAGGATATCTGAAGAGTAGAAACCAGGCTCACCCTGTAGAAGACTGGAGAAATTTCTGAATTGATCTTGGTCTGTCAGGAACTGAATCTGCTGTGTGTTCTCCCGGTATTGTGCAGTAATTGCATCGATAGAGAAGCAGCCTGCCTGGTATAGTACTTTCTTGTTTACCATATAAATGTGTGAGAGTCTCGTGGAGCTCAAGAGTAGCCCTGCTGGACGCTGAAGGACCCTATCTTGTTTGGAGGTCGTGAGTACTAATTCAGGGTCGCTCCTTTTGAATTGCTACATTAAATCCAAATGGAATCACTGTACTGCTGACTGTTTAAACTAATTTTTCTTTTCTCTGTGTGAAAGGGCCCCTACCAGCTGCCACGGTTTGGACTAGCCACTAGGGCTTGGGTACCCAGGGACAGTAACTGATAGGGGTAGGCCTGTGCACAGAGCCATAGGTAGATGAGTAGAGTGATAAGCTAATTAACCTGATTTCCCCCTGTCCTTGTTATATCCCCCTAAATAAATCAGAGCTGCTTGTTTCAGCAAAGTTATACTGCCTGAGGTATTTGTCTATGTTAAAGTACTGTACTGTGATTGTTGCACTGTATCTTATTTCACAGGAGGTCCCAGTGCCGGAACCAGTCCTGGGGGTAAGTGTATACTGTGAAGGTAATTCTGATATATTGTGTGGGCCACTAGTGGGAAGAAAGGGGGGTTGCAGTGTCCCAGAGGGCTGTGACCAAGTTAGTTTAACTATTGCAAACCCTGACCTCTGGGTGGAGGCACCCGCCATTGGATCCAGGCCCCTCAACCTGTTAGTGGAAAATCAGGCAGGAGTAGTAGCCCCTGGGATAGCGCCATCTAGGGGTTACATGTAGAAAAGGGAAGGTGGTCTTCGTGAGGGATTTCAACTTGCCGGGGGTTGACTGGAGCATTCCGGCCACCTCCAGTGCTAGGGAGCAAGTGCTCCTGGACGCAGTCCAGGAGGGTCTCCTGACACAGTTAGTTAGTGTACCTACTAGCTAAAAACACTTTAGATCTGGTGTTGTCGAATGGGAGGCAGTAAGGAAATAAAGGTGGAGGACCCACTAGCTGACAGCGATCACCAAACAGTGTGGTTTAATATCACAATGTGCGGGGAGCCAGAGAAATCAGTTACTCAGGTAGTAAACTTCAGGGGGCAGACTTTGGGTGGATGCAGGAAGTACTGAAAGGGAAACTAGAGGGCATAAGGCAGGAGATGGATGCAGAGCAGAAATGGGATATTATTAAACAGGGGATTACAGAGGCAACAGAAGCCTGCACCAAGACACAGAGTAAGAGTAACAGAGCAAGAAAACCATGCTGGTTGAACAGCGAGGTAGTGGAGATGGTGAGAGCAAAACAGAGAAGCACACCAGAGGTATAGAAGGACAGAGAAGGAAGTGGACAGGGAGGAGTATGCAAGATGGTCCACGGAGGTGTCCAGAAAAGTGAGAGAAGCCAAGGCCCAGAGAGAGCTGAGATTTGCACAGGGAATTAACGGGGGGAGAGAAAGACTTTTCCAGATACATCAGGGAGAAAAGGAAGTGCGAGGAGACAATAGAGAGGATACAAGGGGGTGGAGAGTGGACTGAAAAGGGTGAGGAGCAGGCAGAAGCACTGAATGAATACTTTTGCTCATTGTTCACGGAAGAAAAGGTGGGCCGCTACCACCATGGGCTGGGAGGGTGGGAACAGGGGAGAGGAGGCAACAGATGGAAGAATTGAGGCAAGTAGAGTCCTAGAGGGACTGAGGGCACTGAAGGTAGACAAGGCACCAGGGCCGGATGGTATCCACCCCAGGGTGCTGAGGGAGATGGCGGAGGTGTTGGCAGAGCCACTGGCGGATCTGTACAGCACCTCACTGGAGTCGGGATATGTGCCACTAGGTGGAGGATGGCACATGTAGTACCATTACACAAGAGTGGACCAAGGGATGAACCAGGTAATTAACGCCCTATAAGTTTCACCTCCATAGTGTACGAACTCATGGAGACAATACTAAAGGAAAGACTGGTGTCGTACCTGGAGGACAGTGGCCTCCAGGATGTGAGGCAGCATGGGTTTGTTTCAGGGAAATCTTGTCAAACCAACCTGATACAATATTATGACTTGGTGACAGGTGAGCTGGATAAGGGTCATGCGGTAGATGTTCTTTACTTGGACTTCAGCAAGGCCTTCGATTCTGTGCCTCATGGGCAGCTTGGGGGGAAGCTAACTGGTGTAGGGATGGGGTAAAAATGTTGAACTGGATTACAAGCTGGCTGAGTGGGAGGCTGCAACGGGTGGTGGTGAGAGGGGAGCTCTCAACTCTGAGGCCAGTGACGAGTGGGGTGCCACAGGGCTCTGTGTTGGGGCCAGTATTGCTTGGGCTCTTTATATCAGACATTGCACATGGGGTGGTGAGCAAGATAAGTCTGTTCGCTGACAACACCAAAATCGGAGCAGTGGTGAATGGAGAGGAGGGATGGAAGCAGCTGCAGGAGGACCTAAGCAAGCTAGAGGAGTGATCACAGAGGTGGCAGCTGGGGTTCAATGCAAAGAAGTGTAAGGTTGTGCACTTTGGGGTGAAGAACCCAAGGAGAGAATACTGGCTGGGAGGGGTTAAGCTGGGGATCACTGAGGAGGAGAAGGACCTAGGGGTAATGATAACAGGGGCCATGGACAACCCTACCTAGTGCAGGAGAGCGGCTGCAAAAACGAACAAAATGCTGGGGTACATAGCGAGGGGAGTTTCGTCCAGGCGAAGAGAGGTGATCTTGCCCCTCTCCAGGTCGCTGGTAAGGCCACACTTAGAGTATTGTGTGCAGTTTTGGAGGCCGTACCTAGAGCGTGATATCAAGCTACTGGAGGGGGTGCAGAGGAGGGCAACAAAGATGATATGTGGAATGGAAGGGACAGACTATGACAGCAGGCTGAGAGACCTGAATATGTACACCCTGGAGGACAGAAGGGACGGGGGGACATGACAGAGACATTCAAGTATCTGAGGGGAATCAATAAGGATGGGGCAGATGGGGTCTTTAAGTTAAGGAGGAGGAGAGTCACAAGGAGGCACGGGCAAAGAATAGAGGGGGAAGAGTTAGGAAGGAAATGAGGAGACACTATTTCATAGAGAGGGTGGTAGCAAAATGGAACGCCCTACCAGAATGGGTGGTATCATATTTATTTATTTATTGTATTTATTAAATTTTGATAACCGGGTAAGCCCGCTGGGCCCCGAAGGTCCCTTTTTCAGGGGCGACCTGGGGAATTACATGGAATAATACATGTGGTAGCATACAGCACTGGTACATTACACTAGACAGCGAGGAACATAATATGTAGTAGTTTTTCAGCAGTTACATTTAAGAGGTAAGACATAGTAGCTTTTTAGCAGTTAACATTTCCTTATGAATCTGTGAACAGCTTCAAAAGGGCATGGGACAGGGAACAGAGGAGAGTGAGGTTGGGGGAGGTGGGGGTGGCAGTGGGATGACAAAGGGAAGGGGGATTGGAGAAGCTGCAAACTAGGGGTGCTAGCTGCAACTCGAGCAGACTTAGATAGACCGGGTGGTCTGTTTCTGCTGGCACAGTCATATGTTCATCTTTTCCCACTGTGACATTTCGAAACCAGTTGGGCTGGTGCACAGCTGCTGAGATATCTGGGTTTTTTTTATGTATTTTTATTGCTTTTATAACTGTTACATTAGAAGTTTCCTATTTGAAACAAATGCATACAGAAGACGTACTGGATAAGTATAATTACAGGAGGAATTATATCAGGTAATTTTACTTTTATGGTACACTTCTAACCCCAGGAATCCATCAGTATAGTTTTACAATAGCAATCAGTCCACTGGATTGAGTTGCCTGGGAGATATAACTTGTGCTAATTTTGGTATCTTAGAACCAAGTTCAGACTCTGCACTGTGGTTGCCATCCCCCCAGCAGTCAGATTTGTTTCTCTGCTTGAAGATAGCAGTTGCCCTGAAGCACTCTTCTGGCCTCTAGAATTGATTAGCATTTCTATTTCTTTTAAAAAATACATTATTTTAGTTATTTGATACTCTGCATTAGTTACTTTTTTTTCTAGGATCATGGATATGTTGTTCATCCACACTTATTGACATGTCCCTTTCTCCTTTAAGAATCACCGGAAGTCTTCAAGCTGGCTCCTCCCACCAACCCGGGTGATATAACCCTTGTCTCCTCCCCATGACGCCATGTTTTTTCAGCTTGCTAGTGATCCTGTAAACCGATGCATTAAAGTCACACCACAGGTTGCATTTAACTAAAAACAGATTTCACTGTTGAAAATCGAGAATAAGCATCCACTTAATCGGGGAACGTTTTGAACTCTAAGTGAAAATTGCATACATTTACTTAAAAACTGTGACACATCAGAAACTGTGTCCACCTTGGGAAGGGGAGAAGATGGCAGGAAAAGTTTCATACTCTTTTCATACTCTCTCTTTCCCCGAGAAGGTGGGAAAAAGGCTCACTTGGCTCAACAAAGGAGGAACCATTGTATATGCACATAAGCAGAGAAAACTGTAAACACTACAGCATGTATACATTAATTACAGTGTACAGTACTTACAAATAACATTGTTGACCCGTTCATACATATCCCCAAGTCCTACAGTCTTCGTTATAACATAGATACAGTACTTTTTAATGAAAATGTTTATACTTGAGATGTCTAAATCTGATAACCCATCCTCCTGTCTAGATGAAAATTCTCAACAGATGTTTTTTTTTTTTTTAGGAACATCCACACCACTACCTGCCTGGAAGACTAAATTTAAATATTGTTAAGTAAACTGCTTCCGAGGGGAACAGGCATCACAAAGAGCCCCACACTCAAGTGTAGGACTTGTCCCAGTGTGCACTTTATGTGCAAAAACTATTTGGTTTACTTTCTGCTTACTGTAGTATAGTAGATTGTATCAGACTAATTTTGCTTACTTATAAACAGACATTTTCTGTTACTACAAATCCCAGAATCCCCTGCAACTAACATCAGAGCAGTAGGAAGCAGTTGGTGATTCAGTAGCCTGCAGTGCATGTTACAGCTTTTATAATCTCCAGTTGGATGTTTTCAGGTTCCGCTTTTCTCCAAGAGCTATGTACAATCCTCTGTGACTATACTTAGCCCAGGGAGGACAGTTGGACCAGCAAACAAAAGATTAGAGCCGATATTATTTCTAACATGTACTGTAGGTTATTGAATCTCCCACTGCTGCCTACTGCTTGGATGACAGCTGCAGCAGATTCTGGGATTTGTAGTAACAGAAGATGTCTGCCTGCAAGTGAGCAAAATTAGTCTGATGCAATGTACCATACTAAACCAAAATGTTTATTATCACAAAGAGCACATTGGGACCAGCCCCACACTTGAGTGTGAGGTGCATTGTGATGACTGTTCCCCTTCAACTAAAGTATATTGTATCCTTATACTGTTTTTTTTTTTTTTTTAAGTGTTTATGTTCCAGTTCCCCCAACAGCACCACACTGACCGACCCCCATCCCCAGCCTCATCACCTGGCTTCTCTGGGACTTAACTTCCTCGGAATCCTCTGCCACAGGACCTGTGAGGGGTGCCCAGTCGCTGGCACGGAGCCTGAGAGGAGTCAGTCATCATCCTGCCATCGGGGGTTGTTTTCTACTGATTTTCACACCTGGGTCCCACAGACATGAAGTCGGCACAATGTGCGAGCTGCGCCTCTGTGGAAATGCCTCCGGTTCCCTGAGCATGGTCCCTTCCCTCTACATGTGAGTTGTATGCGCTGCCGCCTTGGAAACCTGCAGGTAGCAGACAAGTAGCAAGCCACGGCAACCCCCCTTCCTGAGGGAGGAGAGCAGTCCTACAGATGCTTAATCCTCCCTCCCCTGGCTGGCCCACGAGCAACCTGCATCCATTTCCAAATCCAACTCGCTGGTGTGGCAGAAGGTGAGGCACTGAACACCGTAGCCTTCCATGTCACTGGGCCAGCCATTATACTGTTAATTTAACTCCCTCTGCTCCCTTCGCTTCTCCACCAGGGGCCTTCTCGTGGTTCCGAGGGCTAGGCTGAAAACCTCTGGCGATTGAGCTTTTGAGATGGCCTGCCCGGCCCTCTGGAATTCGCTACCTAAATCTGTAAGGGAGACTCTGTCGGTGGAGGTATTTAAGAGGGACCTAAAGACACATCTATTTAAAATGGCCTTTCCGGACTATCCATAATGTTTTAAATCTGTTTTCCTGTTTTATCATTTATAAACTGTTTATAAAATCAGCTTATTTATGTTTGTATTTAAAAATGTTATATGATCCAGTAGAGCTTTATTTTATTCTTATTATTACCCTGTCTGGTTTTGCCCGTGTAAGGTGCCCAGAGCCTCTGGGATTGGGTGCCATATAAATAAACCTTCCTTCCTTACTCAGACTGCTGTAACCAATGTAACATGCTGGCTCCTGAGCAGCTTGCATCCATTTCTGAACCTGGGTCACTGGCACAGCAGGAGGTGAGGCACTGAGCACGTCAGCTCGCCACACCACCGGGCCAGCTGTTACACTGTTAATTTAACTGCTGTAACCAGTGTAACGCACTGGCCCCCTAGCAACCTGTGTCCTTTTCTAAGTCCGGGTGACTGGCGTGTTAATGGGTGAAGTGCTGAGCACTTCAACCGTCCATGCCACTGGGCCAGCTGTTATACTGTTAATTTAACTGCTGCAACCAGTGTAATGCATCTTGCCTGTTTCCACTGAAACTGTCACTACTGTAACTAATGCGTTATACCTCATCATAAGACAGCTTCGAAAATAGGACCATGGTGTTCCTAACAGTTTTATCCTGTCAAAAAAAAAGATTTTTACTACTACTACTTCTGATTTGCCATATAGGAAACTTTAAACTGAGTAAGTGATGTGCAGTTTTGCAGGGAGCTGGAGGTGATGAGACACTCCAAGCTCCTTTAGTCCTGCACAAAAAGCATCAAAGCTTTCTTGTCTTTCTCAAGTGGCAAAACTGAGATCAGGATATAAGGAAAGTTGTTCATCAGTGTCTGTAGAGAAAGTTACCCCATCTGAGTTTTGGGGATCATTCTCACAGAGCTGAGGGACCCTGCTGACCATGATAGGTGACGTCACTGGAGCTTGGGGACATTTTCTGTTCAGCCCACTATCCCATCCCAAGAATTTACATACCCATGGTGCTTTGGGCTGGGTTTGAGTCTTAGACTGTTTGTGGTTTGGAGAAATTTACAGAAATAAAATGGATATGATCTGTCGCCTTGTATTGTTTATGCGTCCTACATTTGCTCTTTCTCCAAACTACTCCTCTAGGATGCTGCGTCAGAGTGTATTAGTTGTGGGATATGGTCTCTGTTGTACTGGGTAGATCAGAGAGGAAGTGATGGCATTGAGCTGCACTGTTACATCCCTCAACTAGGGTATCGGTGATCAGGCAGGCTGATTCTCATTACGGCTTCACGTTGGTCTGTCACTGCTCAAACGAGCTGATGCTTACAGTGTGCCACAGCTGGGTTGTTAGTGATTAAGCCAGCCAGTTAACTTTGCACTGTGTTTGGCTGTCGGTTGTAATGCAGGTGGAACATTCTATTATATATATTGTGCAAGATAAACAATAGGTAGACATCCTGGTGTGAATGAGGTTTTCTCTTTTCATTTTCACTTTATTATGTCTTGTGTGTTTATTTATTTATTAATGGAAAATCGTAATTACAATTCTTTGAGTCATTGACTCCTTTGCAAAGGCTCCACTTCATTATTTACAGATAGTTGTTACAACACAGTGTTACAGACAATTATTACAATAAGGTGTTACAGCAGGAAATATAGTACAGAGTAGTCAACATACTAGCAGCATAGGTAGAGTAGAGTTAAACATCAAAGGGTAGAGTAGACCCTGAGTCAGATAACATTCAAGGGTTGCGAGAGCCGGAGTCAAGTAGCATACATGAAACATTCAGTGAAATTAAATAAGGTCTTGTATCCAAACTACAGTCAGGTTCCTAGTTCAGCACACCAAATGAAATGAGGAAAGGCTAGCAAGGGAACAGTGGCTGGGACTTGGTCTGGAAGGAGGGATGTGCGGCACAGGCTGGGGAGTTTAAGTGCAGTCACAGGCCGAGCCTTGAAGGAGGAATTCCCTGAGGCAGGTTTTGTAGGGACCAATGTTAGGCAAGGTTGTGATAGAGATAGGGAGGCCATTGAGCCATAGAGGGGCTTTATGATAGAAGGCTGTTTGGCCAAGAGCGGTCCTACAGCAGGGAACCAGATGAGGAGCTTTGGACGAGCTCCTGGATACCCTTTGTTGGGGATTGAGGTGGATAAGGATGTGGAGACCTGGTGGGGAGAGTTTGCTGTGAATCTTCTTGGTCAGTAGACAGGTGTGATATTTTAGATGGGCCTCAAAGTTTAGCCAGTTGGTACGACCATAGAGTTCACACATGTGGGTCCATCTGTCAAAGCCCATTACAAGGCGGCAGGCTTTGTTCAAGGCAGTCTTTATTCTGCACAGAGTGGTATCATCTGCAGCCCCTTAGAACACGAACCCATAGTTTACAACAGAAAGGATCAAGGATTGCACAGCTAGACGGAGGGCAACCAAGGATAGGCAGTGTTTGAGCCTGTAGAGTAGGCCAATTCTGGTGTTGATGGTGGTACTCAGAGTGTGGATGTGTGGGTGGTAGGTGAGGGATGAGTCAAGGGTGATACCCAAATATTTGAAGGAGTTTACCTGCTTGAGCAGGGAGCCTTGATGATTGTGAGCATGAAGGGTGAGGTCCCTGAGGGGGTTTTGGTGATGAGAGAAAACCATTGATTTTTTTTTTTTTTTTTTATAGTTGAGAATTAGCCTACGCTCTGTGAACCAGGTTTCCATTTCTGTGAATGACTTTTGAAGGGTTTGTTGTAGTATGGTGAGATTAGGGTGGCTTGTGAAGATGACAGTGTCATCAATGTAGAGAAGTAAACAACTCGAGCAGGCATTGGGCAAGGAGTTTAAGAAGAGGCTAAAAAGGAATGGACCAAGTATAGGGCCTTGCAGGACTCCTGAATGGACAGGGAAACAGGTGGAGAGAGTGATGTTGATTTTGACCTGCTGGATCCTGTCACTTAGGTAGCACTTAAACCAGGACGTGGGTTCAGGGGCTAGACCCAGGGAGATCAGAGAGTTTAGTAGGAGGGCATGGTTGACCATGTTAAACACCTTTGTTTGGTCTATATAGACAGACCCAACTAAGTGTTCATGGTCGAGGGCCTTGTGTTTGAACGTGGTGTATTCTATAGGGGCTGTAGTGATGTTGTGACCCTTGCAGAAACTATGTTGTTCAGGGCACAGGAGATAATATTTGGATAGGTAGTCTGAGAGCTGTTCAGCCACCACTGTTTTTAGGGCTTTGGAGAGGGGAGGTAATATGGAAATAGGACAGTAGTTGTTGGGAGAGGTACGGTCTCTGGTTTTGGGGATGGGGGTGATGACTGCCCATTTCAAGGGGGTAGCAAACTGCCCTAGACAGAGGGAGATGTTAATGATGTTGGTTAAGGGGACAATGACTGTATCGAGAGTGAGGTGAAGTAGTTTGAGGTTCAGTTTATCCCTATGGCGTGACTTGCCCAGGACCTTGGAGAGATAGGTTTTGGCTTCTTGCATAGATATGACACGAAACTGGAAGAGGAGGGCGATTGTGGTAGGGGAGGAAAGTATTTCTTAGGCCTTTTTCACACTGGGGCTCTTAAAACGTTATAACTGTCTTAATCCATTTTAAGACCCCACTAACTCATTTTGTGTTTGCACCTAACATGGAATCGGAAGCGTTTTTCAAAACCGTGTTTAAACCCTGATGTGGCCTATGTTTAAACACGGTTTTAAAATCAGTTCATTGTGTGAAGCATTCTTACCATAGTGCGAATGGGCTTCTGTCCTGCGTTTCGTATTTTGTCTCTACATGATCCCATAATGCAGCGCTGTGTATCCTCGCATGCCATTGTGACACCAAACACAGTGTGAATGCTGTAAAATGATTTTTAAAACATGTCAAAACACACTTTCAGTAGTGCAGACGTAGAAGCACGGTAAGGATTAATCTATTTTTGAAAACGCTTTAAACAACTGTGCTGCAGTGTAAACAGGGCATAAGTTGATTCCTTTGTTATGTGGCATTATGGATCTAAGTAAGGTGGCTAGCTCAGACTATTGACTGTAAAAGCGTGAATATCTATTTATAATTTAATATGCACATTGTTTTGTCATGTTATATTTCCTTCTGTTTTGTGGAGATTGTGTAGGGTGAGGTTCACTTGTAATGTTGCTTTCGCATTTAAAATTTCAGTAAACTTTCATTGCAAAAAACAAATAAACACATAACCAGTCAATACTCACTATGGCCCCATGTTGGGATGTCACTGCTCAAACAAGTTGATACCCACTAGGGTGCTCTGGTGGATCGTTGTTGATCAAATGGCTCTCTGTCGTGCTGTCACTGATTAAACAAGCTGGTACACACTATGGCCCACTGGTGGGCAGTCTGTGAACAAACAAGTCAGGGCTCACTGCAGCGCTCCGCTGGTTGTCAGTGATCAAATGGTCATATGTTGGGCTGTCTGATGGGGTGCACCCAAGGCTGCTCAGGGAGCTGGCTAGAACCCGTGGCAGGGCTATTTAAGTTCAAGTAGTCTTATTGATCAGCTCCAAGCTTTTACAATACAGTACAAAAAAAAAAAAAAAAGAAAGACAAGTAATCCAACTACACCACATAAAAACTAATATTGTAAAACTATACATAATACTGAAAAAAGCTCTGAGCACAACATAAATAAAATACATGACACATTTATTGCACCTGTGCCTCTGGTTAGATCCACAATGGATTGAAATTCATTTTAGTCTGTAACATTAACAAATACCTTAAGGCATGAAACCCTGGACATATGTTCAGGTTTGGGCTTGGTTACCTACACCCCTAATCATACAGGGCAATCCTTACATTAGATGATGTGCAAAGCACACAAAATGAGAGTCTAGAATGAATAGCAGTTGCCATAGTTTTAACGATAATGATATTTTGCCAACCTTGATAAAGTATTAATATAATCTGAACAGTAGAAAAAGACCAGTGTAATCCCCCTGCAAATGGGGGTTCCCAGAAGTCTTTCAGGAGCTTGCCTGAATGCTCCAAGTCTGGAGGTGTTCGGCGTTTAAGCCGCTTAAGTGTGAGTGCTTTTAGAGCGTCTGGTACTGTCTCTTTAAGAGCTGCCTGCTTGTAGCCATAATTAATTGAAAAGGGGGACTATGTGTTCTAATATCCGAATCCCGCCTCGGCTGCTGTCAATTCGCTCTGTTTCTGCCATCGCTTCATGTGCAGAGGGAGGCTTGTTGAAAGACATAACTGTTTCCCAGAAATCATTTAGAGTGCCTGAAAAAATGTAGTTTGTCTAACCTGTCTTTATTTCAGCACAAACTGTTTCAGTGTAGCTCCTTCATTTTGGTCCTGAACTGCTGACTTGGACCAATCAGGGTGATAGGGAGACCCTAAAATGGAGCCTGTGAATAAATCAGAACTTGGACTCTCATCTGGAGCCTGCTAAAAGGGGATTATATGTAGAGAGCCTCTGGGAAATGTAGTTTGGACCTTGGTACCTTTTTGCAGCAACAGAGGGAGACCTACTGTGATGGACAGCCCAACCAGCCAACCGAAATGGGAGGAACTCAAAGGAAATGCCTGGCACTGTGGCTGGCAAGCTCAGATCAGTAGTGACAGTGAAGAGAGAAGGAGCCCTGCTTCTGCTGCGGCGTGCAGTTCGCGCGGGAAGCTCGTGGGAGGCCCTGAAGCCGGCCAGCAGCTGTCTGTAAGTGCTAGTTCGGACCGAATCCGAGTTTGTGAAGAGAAGGAAGCAGTGTGTAGAACCAGGCTTGCCCGTAGAAGACCAAAGATTTGCTGACGTGCGATCGGCCTGTCGGGGACTGCTGATGCTGTGTGTTCTCCTGGATAATTTGCAAGTGTTTGCGATTGGGATAGAGAAGCAGCTGACTGGTATAGTACTTTCCTTTTACATATAAATGTGCATAGTGCTTGTGGGGGATTGCAATGTTGTTTCCCCTTTTTCTGTGAGCTGTGTGCTAAAGCTGGAAACAGATCCCAGCTTGAGTCGGACTAAATCCGCTTGCTATCAACTGCAGTTGGGTCCAGCCACAGGGACCCTGTCTCCATACCTTGTTGTTTCTGGCAATCCAGCTAGAACATCCTCCATCCAGCTTTCAGCTTTGGTATTGTGAGTACAAATCAGGGTATCTCCCTGCAGCCTTTTATTGATTACAAGTGTGTCATCTGATTATTGCTGTTAACATTTCTTCACGAACTGAGCCCCAGGGCTCCAGATTACAATTTGTGTGTGCATGTGTTTTCCATCAAAGGGCCCTAACCAGCTGCACTGACCCTGGCTAGCCCCCCACCATCCTGGGTACCCTGAGAGTGACATTTTGGACCCTATATGCATGCACAGTACTGTGATTTATTTCCTAACCAAATCAACCTGATTACCCCCTCCTTGTTAACTGCCCCCTCTAGTAAATCAGATTTGTTGTTATTGAACTATAGGCTGTCTGTGGTGTCAGTACATGTAGAAAAAACATTTTTTTATTTTATTTTATTTTATTTTATTGAAGGTCTAGGAATCACAACCCTTTGAGTCAGAGACTCATTTGCAAAGGCTCCACGTCATACATAGGTGAGGACAGGTACAAAGTATAACAGAATACAGAATACAGAGTACTGCTCTAATACAGAGATACAGTGCTAGGTACAGAGGCAAAGCTAGATAATAATACATATGTATGGGAACACCAAAGGTGTGTGTAGTTGAGGCATATATTGGAGACACGAGCATAAACTGCAGAAAAGACATATTTAGGTCTTTTAGTGGAGTTTATCTCCAGTCACAGTGAGAGTTGGACATAATGCAGCTCCACAGCTCAGGTTTAAAAGGTCCTAGCCTGGGGATTGATGCAATAGAATCAAGGACTGAGTTCATCCAGAGTGGGGCCCTGTAGCAAAAGGACCTTTGGCCAGCAGAGGTCTTTACAAAAGGGACATGGAATGTTATAGTGTCAGAAAGTCTAGTGGCGTGGGCCGGCAGACTCTTTTGGAGGAGCTGGAGACAGCCAGGGGGGGATAAGCCCAACTGGATTTTCTGGGCCAGTAAGCAGGTCTGGTAGAAAAGTCGCCAGTTGAAAGTTTAGCCATGCTAACCGTTGGTAGAGGTCACAGGTGTGCGTGAGCTGATCGCAGCCTGTGGCCAACCTGCAGGCTTTGTTTAGGGTGCGTTTAATGTTGGTCAGTGCAGTGTCAGAGGCAGCGCCATAGATGATTTTTCCATAGTCCACCAGGGAAAGGATGGAGCTGGAGATGGCTAACCTTAGTGCATCAGGTGGGAGACAGGATCTATGCCTGTAAAGGAGACCGATTCTGATGTTTATTGCAGAGCATGTGGATGCAACATGCTCATGAAAGGTAAGTGCAGAGTCAAGGGTAATCCCTAGATATTTGAATTTAGTAACTGGTTCCAGCATGGTACCCAGTGAGGTTTGTATAGATATTTTGGACGTGCTGTGTTTGTGTTGCGGGTGGCCGAATAGCATTACTTTCGCCTTTTTAGAGTTGAGTATAAGCTTGGGAGGTAAACCAAGTTTTTACCTGTGTGAAGGAGCACTGCAAGGATTTTTGAGCTGGTAGGGTCGGTGCGGACTAAAGATCACAGCATCATCCGCATAGAGGAGAAGGTGTCCAGAGGAGGCCATAGATAAGGAGTTCAAGTATAGTGAGAAAAGAAGCGGGCCCAGGATGGACCCTTGGGGGACACCCGACTGGATGGGAAGGGTAGTAGAGAGGGTGTCATTTATCTTCACTTGTTGGGTACGACCGTGGAGATAGTTGGTGAACCAGCCAGCTGATTCTTGGGAAACGCCAATGGAGAGGAGGGAGGTAATGAGCATATTGTGATTGACGGTATCAAATGTCTTGGAGAGATCAATAAAGACTGACCCAGCTAAGTCTCCTTGGTCTAGGGCATCATGGATAAAGTAGGTGAATTCCAGTAGGGCAGTGGTTGTGATGTGTCCTTTCCTGAAACCGTGTTGTTGCTTGCATAGTAGATGGTGCGAGTCTAAGTAGTCAATAAGCTGATCAGCCACTATTTTTTCCAGTGCTTTTGAGAGGGGAGGGAATATGGAAATGGGCCTGTAGTTACTAGTTGAGGTACGGTCACCATTTTTATGAATTGGCGTAATCACCGCTTTTTTCCACAGAGATGGGAACTGCCCTAAGCATAGGGACATGTTGATAATTTTTGTGAGGGGTGTTAGGGCTGCATCAAGGGTTAAGGAGAGCAGTTTTTCATCAAGGGGGTCGCCGCTTTGCCTGGTCTTATCTAGAGACCTGGCCAGGTATGAGCAGGCAGCACTAGGGGAGACAGTTTTGAAGTGAAAAGGTGGAGCACTTGCAGGTGGTGGGAATTGTCCAGCATCTACAGTGAAAAAGTCAGGGGGGAGATTAGTACTGAGGTCAGAGAAAGAATTATTGAATGCATTTGATATTTTGTAGGAGTCCTGGGTGGAGACATTATCGATAATAAGCATGGTAGGGGAAGGGGAGGTGGACTTGCCACTGAGTTCCTTTACATTTTCCCAGAACCTTTTCCCATTTCCCCAGTTGGCAGTAAGGTTGGCCTTATGGTAAGCAGCCTTTGCCTGTCGGATAGCCCAGGTGCATGAGTTTCGGGCAGCCTGGTACAATTGTCGGTCAGAAAAGCAACCTGACTGAAGGGCGAGGTGCCACAGGTCATCACAGGCCTTCATTTGGTCGAGCAAGGACCGAGTTACCCAGGCGAGGATTTGTTTTTTTCCATCCTTTTTACAAAGGGGCAACAATGTCGCAGGTGGATTGGAAGGAACTTTTGAAGAAGGACAGGGCGGTATCAACTGACAACTGATGATCAAGTGGAGACCAGTCGAGGTTTCTGAGATGGTTTCGGAAATGTATCAAAGTCCCTTTCTTAAGTTGGCGATACCTGGAGATCCTGGGGGGCAGGGGTTTCCAGCTGTTTGTCCAGAGACAAGTTACAGGGGAGTGATCACTGAGCGAGTCCGAGAGGACCTGGACATCCTGTATGTGCTCGGGATGATTCGTGAGTATGAGATCAAGGAGGGAACTTGGGCCTAGGTTTTTGTTTACTCTAGTAGGGGTAAGGACCATTTGGGACAGATTTTGGATGGCAGTTGCATCCCTGAGGGAGGCTGACTGGGGAGCAAGCCAGTTTGTATTGAAATCACCAAGTGCTATGACTTCCAAGTTTTTGGGGAGCTGGGCGATAGTGTTAAGGATGGATGTGAAAGCATCCCTTTGGTTGCGAGGGGGTATGTATACTGACATTAGATAGAGAGATTTACCTGAGTTACCAATAACAACCCTTATGGTGAGGGACTGTGCTCCCTCTGCAGGGTTCAATGTTGCAATATTTATGCCTTGCAGGTATTCCAGAAGATACGGAGTGCTGCCCCCACCCCGCTTACCCAGTTTGTGTGATCTGAACAATGTGTAGCCTGGTATGCACACAGCCGAGTCAGGGGTATGCTGCGATAGCCAAGTCTCAGTTATGGCTAGAGCATCAGGGTGGTGGAGGCTGATCCAGGCTTGGAGTGGGGTTAGTTTCTTTTGGAGGCTACATATATTAATGGTAGCCAGGCATAGCCCTTTGTGTTGCATTGTTAAGCAAGGGGTGTGGTCAGTGGGGCCAGGATTGGGGTGTATGTTGGCAACAAGTAGCAGGAGGATAATGGCTATCCTGGATAGGGTACTTTTTAGGATCTTCTTGTGAGTGTGCATCGATGGGATTGCCTGGTGGTGCGGTTTGTTGGTAATATGGGAGCATGTGAAGCGCAGTATTTCGTGGCCATATAGAAAAGGGGTAGTCTTAATAACTGGGAGTAGGTGGCTTGGCATGAGGGGAGGATGGGGGGCTGACATGGTTATAGAGGCAGGAGTGGACTTCGGGCTGAGAGTCAGAGGAGGCGTTTGGCGAGAAGGGGGGGGTTGTGTGAGGTTGAGTATGGGTAGGGCAGGAGGGTGGTGTGCAGAGGGGAAGGGTCATCAAGAGGAGAGTAAGCCATGATGTTATTTTGTGAGTGAGAGAGGGAAATACAGCAATGTTGCTTGGCATTTTAGGAAGTAATTAGTATCAAGTTTAACGTTGATAGTGTTTAGAAGTTTGATAAAGAATGATATTTTCCTGCTGCTGGTTGAGGGGGGGGAAGGCTAGTGGGTGTAAACAGGAAATTTTTTTTTTTTTTACAGGTATGGGTATTAATTAAGTGTCACACACCGAGGCAACGTGTTGTAATGTAGGGCTGAGAAAATCCCAGCTGAGAGACGATAGCAGCCTCTAGTGGTAGGTCCTGATAACCTGCCAATGGAAAAGTTGCCTGATTGGTTAAAACAGGTCACCAGGGGCCTCTCCTTCCCTATAAAGCAACAAGCCAACCAGCCCTTCCCTATAAAGCAACAAGCCAACCAGCCCTTCCCTATAAAGCAACAAGCCGACCAAGGGTGGTGGTGGGGGCAGTGGGGAGCTGATGAGCAGCGTCAGCAGGGCTCTTATTGCGAGTTCGGAATTTTCAGCGTTTTGATAGAGCTGCTGTTCCTCCACTTAAAGCGCATGTTACCTGGCCAAAAAATGCTGCGGGAGTCCCTGCAAACCTCGTGGGAGGGTGTCCTACCCTCACGACCAGCACCCACGAGGGGAGTCTTGCCGCTCTGGCTGAAAAATGCTGCGGGGGTCCCTGCAAAGCTAGTGAGAGGGTGTCCTACCCTCATGACCAGCACCCATGAGGGGAGCCTTGCTGTTCTGGCTGAAAAATGCTCGGGGTTCCCTGCAAAGCTCGTGGGAGGGTGTCCTACCCTCACAACCAGCATCCACGAAGGGAGCCTTGCGTTCTGGCCAAAAAATGCTGCGGGGGTCCCTGCAAAGCTCGTGGGAGGGTGTTCTACCCTCACGACCAGCACCCATGAGGAGAGCCTTGCTGTTCTGCATTGCATCGTGTGTGTGTATATTGCCTAACCTTGTTTTACAGGGGGGCCTCAGAGACGTGCTGCAAGACATCAGTCCTGAGGGTAAGTATTACTATATGTGTAAGAAGTGTGCATTTGTGGGGCATTGGGAAGGTAACTCCCGTGTATTGTGTGGGCCACTAGTGGGAACAAAGGGGGAGTCACAGTGTCACAGAGGGCTGTACCCGAGCTAGTTTAACCACTATCAACCCTGACCTCTGGATGGAGGCACCCCTCATAGAACCTATGCCCCACAACCTGTCAGTAGCTAGGCAGGCAGGGGTAGTAGCCCTTGGGATAGCGCCACCTGGGGGGTTACACCAGCATGTCTGTGGAATCCATACAAGTTCATTCTTGAATAGGTTTGTCAGTTTTCTGCAGGCAGCTAACAAAAACTTGAGATTCCAGATGGAATATAGCCCCGCACAAGTGTTCATTTCTTAGACTTAGAAATCCTGAAATATGTATATGGCACAGTCAGTACTGATCATTACAATAAGAGTACTGATAAAAATGCATGGTTATTCCCCTCTAGCTGCTATCCACGTCACATTGTTGACAATATCCCCAAGGCTCAGTTTGTGAGAGATCATAGAAATTGTTCTACAGAATCTGCTTTTGAAAATCGTGCTTCTAAAATGCAACAATGGTGTATGAGTAGGGGATACAGATCAGACATAGTTGTTGATGCCAGGGAAGCAGCTAGAGGTACTGACAGGAGTAATTTGTTTGTGTACAATCAACATGAACGACGTCAGGATAACATTTTGAACTTTGTGAAAATGTATACCGGTTCTTAAAGAATGTTTTGGGGATACTGCAAAAACATTGTAACATTCTACAAGCAAAACCCCTTTTAGAGGGAGAGGTGGATTCCTCACCACACATGGTGTACCACAGGGGCCAGAGCCTTGCAGACAAATTAGTTCACAGCCTGCAGCCAACTCCCACTCTACGTGCCACCTGGTAACCAGATCTTCGAAAAGGATGTTTCCATTGTGGTCACTGCAGGTGCTGTAACTGTGTACAAAAGATAAGACACCTTTAGTACAGTCAATAGCCAAAAAGAATTCAGAATTTGGCAGTTTATCAACTGCTCTTTGGTGGGCATTAAGTGACATGCAGATGCAGGGCCTTTTGTGAGGGGAGGACCTCACAAATGTTTAAGCTCTGAATTGGGGAGCACCTTAGCTCTGATTAGAATGATGACAGGTCTATTGCATTGACTAAGCATATCGCAGAAAGCACAGAACATAGAGAACTTTCCTTTGTTGAAAATGTATCTGTGGGGAAAAGTGGGGGTGATATGGATAGCTTGATTTTGAGAAGAGAAGCCTTCTGGATTTACTGATTGTGTGCTCTGAAACATCGTGGTCTGAATGATTATTTTAATATTGCCCCATTATTTTGAGAAAAATAAAATAATTTTCTGTGATGGAGATTTGTTTCATATAACTTAATGTAGGCAAAGCTTGCTCAGATTCATATATGTAAAGTAGAAGTGCATATCATTACCCCCATTAACCTTTTTGGACTCCCAACTTAAATAATGACAAAAAAAAAATAGTTAAGGAGGTAAAGTCAGATACAATAAGTGATTGGTAATAGTGTTGTAACCTGTTTGCTTTTTTGTCTCTTATGATATGGTGTATTATGCCGAGTCTGATACTGCTCTTACAATATGGCGTAGTATGCCGATTCTGATACTGGATGCTATATGGCAACAGTTTTGGCTTGAAAAGACACTGGAAGAACTATCCTAAAGCTGCTATTCTGAGCTGTCTTTTGATTTAACATTGTTTCATACACCTGGTTTTGTACTGTGTATTAATTATATGCACAAAGGGGCACATTGCCAATGTGCCATGGATCTGTGGCACCTAGGCAACCCTAAGACACTCACCTGTGCCATGCATGGAAGGGGAGTGCATCCCTTCGGCACTGGATCCTCCAGCCGTTCGTGCAACTATGCACACAGATGGTCCAAGGCTTGTCAGGGGGGGTGCCTGCACTCTGTACCATTCACAAAGGCATGGAGTACTGGGCGAGGGGGGCACAGGATATGGCAGCAGGGACCCTTCTGTATCCGTAGCACACCCCCCCCCAAAAAAAAACTGCAGACTGCAAAACATCAAGCTCACTCCTAACATACTGCCCCAGCCCTTTAGTTAGCAAAGGAGGGCTGGAGGGCAGCCTGTCGGGCATCCCAACCCCCTTTTAAAATTTTACCCTCCCGCTCATTCCAAGAATTCCCTGTTCATGCGGAGTAGAGGATCCACTTTGGGGGGCACATTATTGAATGCCTGTCTGTGTCCTGCAATCCATCCCTCTGCAGCAACATGCTAGGAGGGGCAGGGCTGCACACAGGCACCACGCAGTTGCACACGTACATGTATGCCAGCCACCCATGAGCACGGAGCTGCATGGCTAGAGTATGCGTCGCTTATGCATACCCTATGCTGCTTGGTACATAGGCACCATTATCTTTTAATGGGTTCACCATATTAGTACTGTCTTAGTGCTGGACTGGCTTCCCTGAGGAAACACGCATGCAAGAAACCTGTCGGGGCTTTGGCTAGCATGGTTGAATTCCTGGTATGGCACTTGATCCTGTATGCATTGTTTTTACAATTTTTTCAAACTACTTTACAAATAAAAGATTTGATGATAGTACTTGGTGTCCATGCCAGTCTTCTTTTGCATATAGTCTAGAATAGGTTTAAGTCAAGTGTCTGTATATTACATTTGTGGAATGGGCATCTTAGAGTTATACGCTGTATATCATCTGAAGCCCTAAATGTGCAGTTACACATGGGAGAGTTAGACGCCATTTAATTTTTGTGAGATGAGTAACTGGTTACTGTCATAAACCTCGATTCTGAACCTTGTTATTGCACTCCTTACCGTGGAGTTTTTAGTAGGGGGAGATAACTTTCACGAGAGAATACATGTTCATTTTCCTTATGCTATGTATGCAGTTTAAAATTTTTAATTGCCTCAGAATCTTGGTGCCTCACCATATTACTAAATATTTGTTTAATTTCAGAAATCGGAACTTCTCTCTAGGCTCCAAGTAGATGCTGCTCTGAATAGAAGATAAACCAGTTGGGTAGACAGTATATTCCAAAAATTGTATATATGGATAAATGAAACCTTGATCAGAGTAGCTAACTTGTTCCTGCATGCGTTTTGCTGGGAGCCTATACTCTGGAAGATTACAGGGTAATTCAGTAGCGCAGTACAATCAGCCATGGTTCTGAAAGATTAGGTGGTAGTGCACATAGTTCTCCTCCACAAGGGAGGGGACAAGGAGCACCCAGGTAACAGGCCCATCAGTCGTACCCCCCGCTGTGGGTAAAGTGATAGAGACACTAGTCAAAGAAGATCTAGTGGAGTACCTGAAGAGCAACAATCCAGCACACTCGCACACCAAGAGAAAGATAAGGTCAAAGACGGACTATTTAGGTAAATATTTTAGAGCTTCATTAACCAATATAACTAGCACCACATAAGCCTCTTATCAGTGCTTGTTGAAGCCGTGGTGACTGAAGCACTATCCTCATGCACAACGAGTAAAAGATTAAAGCCAACTTGCTTATTTTCACTCCACAGGATGAAAACCACTCAGGAAAGTCAGTGGTGGTGCTAGGAAGCAACCCTTTCTCAGTCCGTGGCACTTGAAAGTCAAGCACCCAGAGCTTCTGCAGTCAAAAAGCACAGATTCAAGTAGTAGTCCAAAACAGACCGCAAACACTCACTGTTGAGACGGGTGCGAGTAAAAGGCAGCATGCCCAGTTTGCACAAACAACAATCCAGCACCACACATTGGCACACCTAGAGAAAGATACTGTCAAAGACAGAGTATTTAAGTAAATATTTTACCTGAAGAGAAATGGGCTCCAGGATAATAAACAGTATGGGTTTTTGGCAGGGAGGGCTTGTCAGACCAACTTTGATTGTATCCTGTTCGCCATGTAGGAGTGTGCATCTTGTTCTGTCCTACTGGAGAACTGCTGGAAGTCTGCCAATGTGCAGATAGTGAACTATATCCACACCCCTAGAAAAATAGGTTACCCACCTGTAACCATAGTTCTAGGAATGGTATATAGTTCACATCCACACCACCCACCTGGCTTCCCCTGGCAAGTGGCACATAGATCCCTGCTTCCATCATGCCAGATCTGATGTCACAGGGTGGAGACAGAAGATGTACCACCTAGGTGGTGGGAGGAGCTTAGCTTAAAGACGTTCCAATGAATCAGTACTTCCAGTGGAACTGCCAGTGTGTGTGGATGAGAACTACATACCACTGCTGGAACCATGGGTACAGTTGAGTAACCGATTTTTTCAGCAGTTAATATATTGAATTTTAATTGTACTAGCTTAAAGTCTTAAGTTGTAACACCTTTACATTTCTAGGGGAGATCTACCTCTAAATAAAGTGTATGGTGAAGGGGATGTCATTCACCCCTAATAACACGGATATCTATTTGGGGAATTGGGAGCAGCATGTGGAACAGTCAAGAGATGGGAAGCTGCTTTACGATTGTCTCAAAATGTATTACCAATATTTTGATAACATATAAATTGTGTCACAAGGGACTGTAGAACAACTGCAAGAATTTTTGTTGTACCTTTAGAGGACAGTAGCCCAAACTTAAAATGTTCTCTTAGTTGGGATTGTGAAAGCATTAACATTCTGGATTTGGTTGTATCGAAGGATGGTCATGGGGGAGTGCAGATCAATCTTTTTAGAAGAGATACAAATTGAAACTATATTCTCCACTACAATAGCAGCCACCCATGGCATACGGTGGAAAATGTCTCCACTGGACAATTTATTCACCTAAAGAGGAACTGCAGCAGCACACTGTCACATATTTTGAGGGGCACATATTTATGCTCAGAAATAGTTCCTACAAGGTGGGTATAGCAGTGACTGTATTAAGACAGCTAAAGACAAAGCATATGCTTTCCATAGAGAGAAGATGTTGAACCAAGATCTTATGAGACATAGGCAACAAGATGGGCTAAGTGATAAAAAAAAACAAAAAAACTTCACGACGGCTTATGCATGCCTCTTTGGTTTAATGAATACTCAGACACAATTGGCACATTCTAGAGACAGAACCAAAATTAGCTAGCTGTACTAATAGGATCCGAAAAACGGCATATAGAAGGGGCACTGATTTAGCTGAAAAGGTGGTGTACTCACTGTTCATGCACCTCAAGGTGGTGTACACTGTTCATGCACCTTACTGGGCTCCAGCCTCCCTGGATTCCACGCCCCGGCGACTCCTGCCAAGCGCCGCCCGCCAAGCAGCCCATCCCTAAGGTCCCCTGAAGGCCCTCGCCAGCCCCTTACCGGGCTCCAGCCTCCCTGAATTCCACATCCTGGCAGCTCCTGCCGAGCACCGCCCACCAAGCAGCTCATCCCTGAGGTCCCCGGAAGGCTCTCACCAGTCCGTTACCGGATTCCAGCCTCCCTGGATTCCACGCCCTGGCGGTTCCTGCCGAGTGACGCCCACCTGCCAAGCAGCCTGTCCCTGAGGTCCCCCAAAGATACGGGTTCTTCTTCGCGAACCAGAGAATACTCTGGTTAGGATCTTGGACTTTCAAATTTTGGCACCTTTTTTTGCTCGAGAACTTTACCTCTCCCTGCACTTAGTGCTGCCCCCAGAAAGACTGCTTTTGTGATATTATTTGTTCTCTGCTGCTTGGAGCAAACAAAATTAATTTTACCAGCTGCATTTTAACTCTATTTTTAGACAGTATTTAAAGCCAATTATAGTACTGCACTGAAACTGATGTTTAGAGCACACTTAAACTAGTTTTAGACTGCATGTAAACTAACTTTAGGAGTGCTTTGAATGCATTTCTAAGTCTGCATTAAAACCAATTATTTTGCATCTGCTGGAACTGTTTTTTGCTTTCTTTTCTGGTACCATTTGGAAATCCTTAGTCCTCCCCTGCCTGCTCTCTGCACTGCTCACCCTCTAGCTCCATCCCCCTTCTGTGATCCCTCCCCCCTGATTTTCTCTGAATCAGGCTTTCCCTTTGTTAATTGTTTCTTAGAATTTCTGTCCCTCTGTGTCCCCACAGTCATGCATGCCACCGGGCTCCAGCCTCCCTGAATTCCGTGCCCCAACAGCTCCTGCACAAGTGCTGCCCACCAGGTAGCTCATCCTAGGAGTCCCCAAAGGTACAGGTTCTTCCTCGGCGACCAGAGAATACTCTGATTAGGATCTTGGACTTTCAAATTTTGGCACCTTTTTTGCCCGAGAACTTTACCTCTCCCTGCACTTAGTGCTGGCCCCAGAAAGACTGCTTTTGTGATATTATTTGTTCTTTGCTGCTCAGAGCAAAGTACCCCACCCACCCTCCCTCACACTGCGCCCTATGTGGGTGTTTACCTTAATAGTCTCCGGGATCACGTGACTGCTGTGTTTACCTTTATAGTCTCCCAGGATCACATGACTGCCATTTATATCCAAGTGTCTGATTTTCCACTCTCTCGTTATATATTTCAGCCACGAGAGGCATCGCAACACCCTCTGTTTTTGTTCCATCCTTTTGTCAACTTGATAAACTCATTCCCCCCCTCTGCAACTTTTGTGGGCTTCCGTTTTTCCAAATTTAAGTTTTTCAAGTATTTTCTGCTGTGTTTTAATCGTCTACTTATGCAAATTAGCTCTAGGGCTATCTACCTTATTCCCCACCAATCTGTTCCTGTTCCTTCTTCCCCCACCAAACTGTTTCAGTTCCTTCTTCCTGCTCCTCTTACTCCAGTTTCACCACAGCCTCTCCTGACTCACCCTCTGGCCTTCATTATGTTCCCTTACACACTCTTCATACTATCCGCCCTCCCCTGCTCCCTTCCCTTGATACCTTTCTTACCCCTCCTGCTTCTCACCCCTCTCTGCCCTCTTTTCCCCATCAGGCCCCACCCCTACCCTCGAATACTACCTCGCTTCCCATCCCCCGCATTGTTTCCAGCCCTAGCTCTCTTCTCCACCCCCCAGCTCACACCTGCCTACCTACCTCTCCTGTCTACCCTCTCCCTTTATCCTCCCCTCTTATCCACCCTGGGCTGCTATCTTCATGCGTACTTAACCTTGAAGCTCTGTATCCCCTGCACCTCCCTGCCTACCCATACCTCCCATCAAAACCTCCGGAGTTACAGGTACCCCCCACCTCCCTCTTTTCCTCCTTCTCCTTCTTATCTCTGGAGATGTCCATCCTAATCCAGGTCCTACCCTTCCCCCTCTCTCTGCCAACTCCTGCTGAGGCACTACTCTCAATTTCTCTACCCTGCCAAAAGGTCTTCGCACCTTTCATTTAAATGCTTGCAGCCTCCTCCCCAAAATGGACGATCTTAAAGTCTGGATCACCCAGTATCAGCCTGACATTCTCTGTGTAACAGAAACTTGGCTTTCAGCTAGAAGCCACGACTCCGCCCTCTCTGTCCCAGAGTTCAGTTTATTCCATGAAGACCATAGGAAGCGAGGTGGTGGCATTGCCCTTTACATTAATCAATCTCTCTCCTGCTCCATTACCTTTAAGGATTCCCTCACTTCCTCCCATGAAATGATCCTAGCACTACTATCCCTCCCTTCCTTTCCTGCCCCGCTCTTTATAGGTGCCCTCTATGCTCCACCTAAAACAACCACTGCAGGGTTTTATTTAACTCTAAAAATTGATTAGCGTTTTGCTCATAAAAGTTCTAAAACATTGTGAAAATACATCGCACTTGCCTCACTGTGTTTAACACACATAACACTTCTAGAAAACCTATATAAATGCTTTCTGTACAGTTAGTATTGTCCCAAGAAAAAAACTGCTAATCAATTATTTAAAACCCTGCACTGACAACCTAGTTACCAACTTACCTAGTTACCAACCTAGTAACCAACTTACCCCTGAACCCTCTAGAGCCCCTTTATATCTTACTGCATCCTACATTCCTCCTAGACACCAACACCTGGCCTTCCAATCCCTCGTTGATCATCTTACCTCCTTGCCACCCAAGATGGAGCAAATCTTACTTGGCGACTCTGCCTCCCAGCCTAGGGATGCCGCTGCCACCCTAGACCTTACTCAACTTGTTACTCTGCCTACCAGATCTAACCTGGTCACTGGTACCTCTATCTTACTGGATCTTGTTCTATCCAACACACCCCACAAGATCTCCAACCTTGCTGTGCTCCCTGCTGTGCTCAGTGATCACTCCCCTGTCAGTTTCTCCTGGTCGTAAACTGTCCACTCGTCATCTCTTATGCCCTGGTAAACTTGCTCAACTAAAAGAGTACCTTGCTGGTTGTGATTGGTCCCCCATTGATCGTGCCCCTGACATTGACTCAGCCCTGCTCTATTTTTTCCAAGTTTTCAACAAGGCCTACGACACCTTTGCTCCCCTTTCCAAAGTTGTCTCCAAGGACCGTGAATCTCCCTGGGTCACTCCATCTCTGCTTGGTCTCATGCACCACAGAGACAACCTTTGGCACAGAATTGTTGAATCCAGTAGGACTGCGGACAGGCAAGCTTATCGTATTGCTAGAAATAAATATACCTGGGCTATCTGTAAAGCCAAGGCTGAACACTACAGGTCCACCCTTGCCTCCTCCTGGGGCTCATCCTGTAATTTCTGGAACAATATCAAGGAACTTAATGGCAAGGCTGTGACCCCCCCTTGTTGCCTTTCTCTTTGTTAACGGTGCCTTGTCTACTGATCCTATGGCTATTGCTGTTTAAATAGTTCCTTCTCTGACCTCTCGGCTGTCCTCCCTCAAATTTTTTTCAACCCAGTCCCAACCCCCTCCTCTGATCCAGTTGCTCATCCCTCATTCTACTTCAAGGCCCTCTCCCCGCATGAAGCAAGGCCCTACCTGCTCAGATCACTTAAGGGCACGGGTCATAGCAGTGACTCCCTTGACACCAGACTTCTTAAAAGGGCCTAGATGCTGTCCTCAGCCCCCTTACCAAATTGCTGAACCACTCCCTCTGCCTCAGTCAATTCCCCCTTGCCTGGAAAACAGCAGTGATCATCCCTCTTCATAAATCTGGTGACCGGACCTCCCCCAGCAACTATCGCCCGATCTCCATCCTCCCCTCTCTCTCCAAGGCTCTGGAAAAAATCATGGCCGATCAGCTCTCTGACTACCTCTCTACCTATAACCTCCTCTGCCATGAACAACATGGTTTTTGTCACACACACACACACACACACACACACACAGCACCACTACCGCCCTTATTGAATTCTCCAATTTCCTTCACACTGCTCTTGACAAATGTCATGTTGCTGGCTCTGTCTTCATTGACTTGTCGAAAGCTTTTGACACTGTCCACCACTCCCTTCTCCTTTCTTCTCTCCAACCCCTCGGCCTCTCACAGAGTGTGTTGAATTGGTTCTCCAGCTATTTTTCCTCCCACACCCAGTGTGTCAAAATCGGGTCTGCTGCCTCCTGCCCCTGACAGGTTCGTTCCGGTGTTCCCCAGGGCTCCATCCTAGGGCCCTTGCTTTTCAGCCTCAATCTGAATTCTCTCCCCTCTGCTTGTAATGGAAACCTACTTTATGCAGATGACGCTGTCCTGTTTGACTCACATGCTGACCCTCTCCTCCTACAAAACTCCCTGCAGGACTCCTTCACCCAGGTTGAATGCTGGTTCTCTGACCACAGGCTGATTTTGAACTTAAAGAAAACTAAAACCGTGAGTTTTGCACATAACCAAAGTAAACATAAAGATTATCCACTACGGGTTTTATCTAGTACCCTCTTCCCCCTTGAACAAACCTCCTCCGTCAAATATCTCGACGTTTTCTTAGATCCCTCCCTATCCTTTCATGACCACATCTGCTCCCTTTGCTCCACCATCAACTCTAGGATAGGCCTACTGTATCGCCATTGTGACCATCTCCCCACTGAAGCACTAAGGCTGGCCATCTCATCCTTGGTACTGTCCCTCATGGACTATGGTCTGCTTATTTATGGTGCTGCTGACAACACTGCTCTGCACAAAATTAAGCTATCCCTCAATAGGGTCTGCCGGCTGCTTACAGGTTCCCCACGTCTTACTCATACTTGCACACTGTATTCCCTCTCTAACTTCCTTAATCTGGAGGAAAGGCTTATCTATCAATCTTGCCTCTTGACCAAAAATCACTGCAGGTTTGACTCCCGGTCTGTCTTCTATCATCCGCCTATCTACCCCCCCACCCACCCACAGTGCTGTCCGCTCCCTCTGCAGGTCACCAGGTTGGGACCTCCCTTGCACAGAGGTCATTCCATTACCATGCCTCGTCCTGGTACAATTCCTGCCTGTAGCTATCGCCTCCCTACCAAGATTGGGGCCTTTTAAAACTTTTTCAAGAACCACCTCCTCTCCTCCCGCCGCTGTGACTGCCCTGGCTGAGTTTTCCCTGCCTTTACTCCTCTCAGTCTGCCTGTTTTTGACTCTGCCCTTCATTTGACTCATTATAACTCACATTATTGTTTATGTCTGTTTATTGTTGCTAATTTACCTTGACATGGGGCCTTTGTAATCAGCTCTTAATTGTGACTGTTTGCTTTTATTTGAGCTCATTTACTTTGTTTTCTGTTGCTTGGTATTAATGCATTTGTCTTCCTGATGAGGAGCCTTTGTAAATGAGTCCCTGACTCAAAGGGTTGTAATTCTGTTTACTTCTTAAAATAAATTAAAATAAAGTATCCATCTTCACTTCTGTCTCATCCCTTACTACAATGACAAGCTGCTGCTTCTTGGTGACTTCAACCGGGACTGGTTCTCCCCCTCCTCGAAGCCCACCCTCCTCAAAATTGAAGTCCTCAACCTCATGAACCTGATTCATGAACCCACCTGCTATAATCCCCACTCCCAAAAACACTCACTGCTAGACTAATTGTTATCTTCTCACCCCCACTGGATCATTGCAGCTGGGACTTTACCAGATGCCCTCAGTGACCACTGCATTACTTTCCATATGCAAGATTCACTGTCCCAGTGCTGCTTCCAAATACGTATGATCCCACCTTTTCCACAAACTTGATGCCTCCGCATTCCAACATGACCTCGCTGTGGCTGACTGGCAACCTATCCTCGCAACAAATGATGTTGATAATGCCCTTTTTCTCTTCACCAACCTCTTCCTCCGCATGTGGAATCACCACACTCCCCTAAAAAAATCAAGAGTAAAAAGACATCATCACCCCTGGATCTTTGCTGACCTGCTGGCCAACTGCAGAGCCATGGACAAAGCCTGGTGCCATTATAAAAAGTCCCAATCCCAAATGGACCTTCAAGTCTACAAAACTCTTAGAAGCAAGTGCACTAAGGCCATCCACATGTCCAAAGTAAATTACTTCAGGCATTACCTACAGCAGGATCAACAAACACCTGCTTCCTTCTGGAAAGCACTCCACTCTCTCCTTGACCCACCTGTCAAACAGATTTCCCCTGTCCTCAGAGTTGATGATGTCGCTGTCTCTGACCCCACCTCAGTTGCTGAGACTTTCAATAAGTTCTTCGCCACTTGTGCCCTCCCAGACAATCTTTCCCTTACTTCCCCTCCATCCCTCGGATGCCCCTGGACAACCCACAGATTTCAAATTCCCACCTTTCTCTCCCTCCCCGGAAGTCTACAATGCGCTCCTCATCCTTAACCCCTCCAAGTCCAGCCCTGATGGTCTCCACCCCATGCTTCTCCACATATCTGCCCCAGCCATTACCACCCCGCTCACCCACATTCTTAACCTTTCCCTCTCCACCTCTACTATACCTAAGGTCTGGAAATCTGCCAAGGTCTTACCACCCCACAAGGGAGGTGACCCCTTTGCACCTGGTAACTACAGGCCCATTTCCCTCATCTCTTCTCTTGTCAAACTTCAGGAATCCCTCATTCACGTTAAGCTGTCCGATTTTCTGGCTTCTGCCAATACACTCTCTCCAGTGCAATCCAGCTTTAGAAAACAACACTGTACCATCTCCTCACTTTTGCAGGTTATGGACTCAATCTTCTCAGCAGTGGACCAAAGCCACACACAGCTGACTTTTTTATAGACCTGGCCAAGGCTTTTGATTCTGTCTCCCATCCCCTCCTGCTACAAAACCTCAGCTCAGTTGGCCTTGCTGAATCATCCATAAACCAGTTCCATTCTTACCTTTTCAGCAGGCAGCGATTAGTCCAAATAGCTGATGCCCCCCCCCATCCTCTCCAGCATTCCCCAAGGCTCTATCCTTGGTCCCATCCTCTTCTCCCTTTTTATAAACAACCTCTCCTCAGTCTGCCAGTCTTCTAATATGCTCATGTATGCTGATGGCACTGTCATCTTCATCTCCGGGCCCTCTGCCCCCAGTGTTCAGTTCCCCTCCAGGACGATTTCAACAGAGTCCAGGCCTGGTTCCAGAAAAAACAGCTCAAACTAAATGCAAAAAAAACAGTGGCCATGACTTCTGGCTCCAAACAAAAACTGGCTACCATCCAGTCACCTCCCATCTTCACAACCTTGGATGGCTTCCCTCTAGAAATTGTCTCTGTCTTTAAATATGTGCAGGTTTGGCTGGACAGCAATCTGGACTTTTGTACCCCTGTTGACTCCATCTGCTCTAAACTGCGTCCTAAACTGGCTGTCCTCTACCATCATAAGGATAGCCCCGCCCCACCTGCTGAGAACTGGTAACCAAAACTGACGTGGTCTATGGCACAGTCTTTCAATCCTCACTTGCCAAGTTAGATACCCTACTAAACTCCTTCTGCTGCTTTGCTACTGCCTCCCCCCCCCACCACTGTTTTCTGTATTCCGCTCCTGCTGTAGCATCCCTTTCCCACAGGTGACTGGTTCACTGTGCCTCCTTTGTTGCTAAATTCTGGTTTGGCACCCTCCCTCCCTACCCCTCTGCCCGCCTGTGCCTGGCGACTGCCCCAACCCACTCCCTTCACCATTGCGGTCCATGGACCTTTGCTATCCCTCACACCAACTCCTCTTCCGGTCAGTCAGCTTTTTCCTTTCGTTTCTCCTCTCTTTGGAACAAACTCCACCCTGACCTCCAACTATCCTCCTCTGCCCTTTCCCTCAAAAGACTTCTCAGACTTCTACCTCACCCTCTGTGCTCCCCACCCTTCCCTCACTAGCTCTCTAGTTGTCAATCCCTTTGTAGATTCATCTCCTCCTCCTTCTTGACGGCACTCCTGTGCCAAACTATGCCACCCTCCCTCTGTTTCTTACTGCCTATGACCCTAATTTTTATCTGATGTAACAACCCTGCTCCAGGGCCTGAATTTATATCTGTATTTTTGACTTTCGCGTTGAAGCCAAATGTAGATTTAGTGTAGTAGTTGTGTCCTGCACTTGTCTGCCAACTGCTGTGTTGGGTCTTGTAACCACCGACCTGTGACCTTGCAGTCTTGATGTTGTTTCATCTGATCTTGCATTCATGATATTGTTTTGTTTTATTGTTAATTCTATATCCCATGCTACCCTTCCCCGGGTTGCACATGGAAATGAGCCTTGGCTCATTGGTGCTTTTCCCTGTTGTCAAATTTTAAATAAATAAGTAAAATAAAATAAATAAGGGAGACAGCCTTTAGCAGATGCATTGCTGTAACAGCTGTAAAAATTGGTTTTATGTGATAATGGCGATCACTGATGGGCGATCGCCGTTAGGGCAAAGCCACATTGCCAAAAGTTTTTTTTGGCAATGGACTCCCTGGTGCACAGCAACACGGTGCCGGGGACTTGGATTTTTATTGTTTATGTGGGGGGCTTCACCCCATGCACCCCCCTACTTAAAGATTCTCAACTCTAGGGTGGTGCATGGCGGGGGGGGGGGTGCAAATCAGGGTAAGAAAAAAAACTTGGGCCGGGCGCAACAAAAGGCACCCACGCCCAGACCTGAACATGGCACCACACCCACCACAGCCACGGACCAACCCACGACACAGCTCACTGCAGCGCCACCCCCTACAGCTCCTGCGTCTCCTCCCAGCCCACACTCAGCGTGCTTGCTCACCCCCCCACGTGCATAGACATATAGCGACATCCAGTTGCTATTTCACCCACCCCCACCATTCTGTCGCCCAGCTTACCCAGTTGCCTCATCCATGGGCGCCGCGATGGAGTCACCCTTTTCGGCAGGCACCCAATCGCGGTCGCATTATCACGGGATACTGTAAAAGTTGTGCTGTTATTCAACAAGGCAGTCACCAATGTGGAAAAGGAATTCTTGAAATTTCCGTTTCATCAATTGTAATACCACAGATGTGGTATACTTGGCTGCATGTGCTTGTGGTGCATATTATGTCGGTAAGACAGATCGCAAATTCAGAGAACGCATAGGTGAGCATGTTCCCTCCATTGAGAAAAATGATTGTACAAATGCATTTGCAGCACATGTAGCTAAATATGGCCATGTACATAAATTTACTTTTACAGGGACTGAAAAAAATTGTTTGGGCCCTAGGGGAGGAGACCTGAACTGTGTCCTGCTCAGGAGAGAATATTTCTGGCAATGGAAATAATAGGCTCACAACCCACCAGGGGTTTTCATTTTCCCCATCACTACCCAGGAAACCATACTTGCACTTTCCTCATTCAACGTGTCCAAATTCAGCCCTGTTGGCCTGGACACTAAACCTCTCCATCTCTCGGCTCCAGCCATTGCCTCTCACCTCCTCAATCTCTCCTTCACCCTCTGTGCTGTCCCTCAATTGTGAAAGATGCCACAGTTCTCCTGCTCCACAAAGGAGGTGATCCCTCCAGCCCTGACAACGTCTGACAAATCTCCCTCCACCCCTCTCTTGCCAATCTGCAACAGAAACGTGTCTACATCAGGCCTGCTGACTTACTCCACTCTTCCAGCTTCCTCTCCCCCTTCCAGTCTGGCTTTCAGAAGCACCATTCCACTGTCTCCTCCTTGCTATGTGTCACTGACTCCATCCACACTGGCATGGTTCAAGGGCACATCACAGTGGCCATTTTCATCGATCTGGCTAATGCCTTTGATTTGGTGGCCCATCTCGGTCCATCGGCAATCAGTATAGTTAGAAGTCATTCTGTCCCCACCCCTACCAGTTCAGGCTGGGGTCCCACAGGGCTTAGAACGTAGAAACATAGAACACAATGGCAGAAGGAGACCGCTAGGTTCATCTTGTCTGCACAGAGTTTCTTGCTAGCCTGTTCTGGGTCCAGTCCTCTTCTCCATTTTCTTCGGCAACCTCCTCGCTGCCTGTGCCAACTTGCATAGTCACATGTTTGCAGATGACACAATGCATTACACTTCAGGCCCCTTGACCATGGCAGTCAAAGTCTTGTTCCAGCAAGATTCCTACAATGTCCTGCACTGGTTCCAGTCCAACCAACTCTAGGTCAACACTAAAAAAACAGTGCCCATGACCTTTGGCACCAGCCAGAAGCTGGCCAGGCTCACCCGCTGCCCCCTCTCTGCCTTCTATAACCTGGGTAGCTTCCCTTTTGAAGTGGTTCCCTCCTTCAAGTATCTTGGTGCGTGGCTTGATAGTAGGCTTGACTTCTCTGCTCACATCAATGCCATGCACTCCATGCTTTGCCCCAAGCTTGGAGCCTTGTACCATAAAAAAGATTGCCTGTCTCCACAGATCTACTGGGAGTTGGTTGCCAGAATGGTGCTCCTGGTCTTCAAGTACACAGACGTGGTCTGTGGTATTGCACCCTCTACTTCCCTTGCTAGACTGGACACCCTCTGTAACCCCTTCTGTCACTGTGCTACCAACTCCCCCTTCGTAGTCATCACTGCTCCCTCTACTCCTCCCTGCCCCTCCTCCCCCCTACCATCGTGTCACCAGTCCCAGTGCACTTCTTCATCTCCAAATATTGGTTTGGGTCCCTACCATCTTACCTAGCCACACTCCTTTCACCCATTCCCTCTGCCTCATACTCCCTCCACTCCAGGGATCCTTGCAGCTTCTCACTCCCTTACTCTCACACCTCTGCTGGGCAATCAGCCTTCTCCTATTGCCTACCTGCCCTCTGGAACCAGCTCCCCTCCTGTCTTCATCTCTCACCCTGCCCCGTTTCCTTTAGGCACCAGCTAATGCTCCTCACCTCCCCCGCCTGCTCCTGTCAGACCCCCACCTGACCTGCCCTCGTGCCCTTTTCACTCCCGCTGTGGTTCCCCGGGTCAGTTAATGACATTACAACTGCTGCACTTATTTGTATCAACCTGCTTTTGTCATTTTAATTGGGTATCAGTGGTGCTCATAGGAACCAACTTCTGTTCACTGTGTACTGTTATTTGCGCTTGCATCTCGTGATAATTCAGTTTGCTCTTTATCTTTGGAATGCTTATTCGCTACTGTTTTTGTTTATTGTATCCCCTGCCCCTTTTCTCTGGGTCCCATCTGGAAATGAGCCCTGGCTCAGTGTGCCTCTCCTGGTTACCAGTTTTTAAACAAACAAACCAACAAGGAGGTTGGGATTTCATAATGCTGGGTTATACTGTCATGCAATAAATAACAAATAAAATTTATAGACCATAAGAGATCTATGAAAATAGCTTTCCAGATATGGAAGCTAAACTGGCATAATACATTCTGTATGCTTTTGATCTTGCCTTCCATATAGAGGCCGATTTTACATGTTGTGATGATTATTTTTAATGAATGAAATACACTTGGTGTCTGCTTTCACACTGTTGTTTTCCCCAATTCATGCTATTCCTTCCCCAGCCATTCCTCACCCCTAGTACTTTAATGTATATTTTTTATTTGCTGTTTTTAACATTATTCAGTATCAATGCACTAAGCACTGTGCACTTTTAGAATTAAGGCATGATCATTGTTGAGTTTGTATTGGTACTTGCACTATTTATTAAAAGTGGCACTGTCACTTTAAAATTACCTCTATTTAAGAGAGGTCCAGTGCAGGTGATGTTTACTTTGAAAAAGCGCACATCAGTATGCACAAAATGTTGGTGGTATATGATGAGGTTGTTGTTGCAATAAATCTTGAATAAAACAATTGGATTATCCTACAAACAAGAAGTGTTTTTTTTTTTTTGCCAGTATCTACTATGAGCTGAGCTGTTTATCTACATCATGAGCAGATGTTACACTTCGGCTCCTATTTTGTTTTCCCTGAGCTGCCTCTCTGTTTGGGATGGTAAGGTAAAACAGGAGAGACTAGATGGACCAGTTATCATTTTCTGCCGACCAGATTTTCAAAAGTGGAAAAACTGTGCATGTGGGGAAAAACAGTTGTGCAAGTGTGTAAGAGAAGGTTTTCTTGTGCAACCGCATTTCTTCCTGCATGCATCTAGTTTTCAGAAGGTTGCCTTTTTGCACCCTTTTCTGCAGTTTATGGCAGCTTGCACTTTTTTGTGCAGCTGAGGGGAAATTCTACACCTGGTATTACCAGACATAAAATTGTTTGAGCTGCTATGGAAAAAGGAAATGCCACCCTTGCATATAAAATGCTGAAAATTGTATTTTTCGCAAGTGCAGGAATTTTCCCTGCACCAGGAAGTTGCGCATAGGGACTTAGTCTCTGGGCCACATCAGGCCCTTTGAAAATCTGGCCCATTGTCTGTACACTATGATGTTTCTAGCTCTGTGATTAATCAAGCTGATGCTCACTACAGCCCTCTGTTGGGCTGTCATCAAACAAAATGGTGCTCACTACAGCCCTTCGTTGGGCTGTGATCAAACAAAATGGTGCTCACTACACCCTCTGTTGGGCTATGATCAAACAAAATGGTGCTCACTACAGCCCTCTGTTGGGCTGTGATTAAACAAAATGGTGCTCACTACAGCCCTCCGTTGGGCTATGATCAAACAAAATGGTGCTCACTACAGCCCTCTGTTGGGCTATGACCAAACAAAATGGTGCTCATTACAGCCCTCTGTTGGGCTGTGATCAAACAAAATGGTGCTCACTACAGCCCTCTGTTGGGCTATGATCAAACAAAATGGTGCTCACTACAGCCCTCCGTTGGGCTAACAGTAATCAAGTGGCCCTCTTTTTGGCTGTCGGTGTTCAAACATGCCGGTGTTTAACACAACCCTCTGTTGGGCTACCAGTAGTTAAACAAGCCAGTGCTCGCCATGGTCCTCTGTTGGACTATCAGTGATCGAACAAGCTGTTGCTTTACAGCACTGCTGTGTTGGGCTGTCATTGAACAAACAAGCCAGTGCTTGCAATAGCCCCTGGTTGGGTTGTTACTGACGCAACAAGCTGATGCTCGTTATGGCCCTCTGCTGGATTATCAGTGATCAAATGGCCCAGTGTTGAGCTGTCGGTGATCAAACTTGCGGGTGGTCACTATGGCCCTCTGTTGGGAAGCCTGTGATCAAACAAATCCATGCTTGCTACTGACATCTGTTGGGCTGTCAGACAAGCCAGTACTCAGTAAGGGCCTTGACTGGGCTGACAGTGATAAAACTATTCAGTGTTCATTGTAGCCCTCCGGTGGGCTGTCAACAACAGATACAAAGTATGGTTCTCTGATGGATTATCAGTGAGCAAATAGTACTCTAGTGGGCTATCAGTGATCAAACAAACTGGTGCTCACTACAGTCCTCTGGCTACCCGTGATCAAACAAGCCAACATTCACTATGGCCCTGTGTTGGTCTGTCCATGATCAAACCAACCAGTGTTGACTATGGCCTTCAGAGCCAGGGATCAAGCAAGCTGACACTCACTGCAGTCCTCTGTTATGTTCCCAGTGATCAGACAAGCAGATGCTTACTACAGCCCTTTGTTGGGTTGTCTGAGATCAAACAAACTGATGTTCACTAAGGCCCTCTGTCCAGGTGTCAGTTATTAAACCAGCCAGTTTTCACAGTGGCACTTGGTTGTGTCGTCACTGTTCAAACAAATAGATGCTCACTACATCCTTCTGTTGAATTGTTTGTGATCAAACAAGCCAGTGTTTACAATAGCCCTTGGTTGAGCTGTCACTTCCCCAACAAGCTGATATTCACTAAGGGCCGTTGATGGATTATCAGTGATCAAATGGCCCAACTTAGTCTATCACTGATCAAACAAGCTGGTGCTCACTGCAGTCCTCTGTGTGATTGCCAGTGATCGAATGAGCCAGTGCTCACTATGGCTCTCTCTCTTGTTCTGTCGTTTATCAAACCAGCAACGTTTACTAGGGCCTTCAGGTGGGCTGTCAGTGATCAACAAATCTATGGTCACTGTGGTCCCCGTCGCATTACCAGTGATCAAACAAATTTGTTTTCAGTACAACCAGCCACTTTTAAGCTGTCAGTGATCAAACAAGCTGTGCTTTACAGTGCTGTGTTACGCTGTCAGTGTTCAAACAAGCCAGTGCTTGCAGTAGCCCTTGGTTAGGTTGTCACTGCTCAAACAAGCTGTTGCTTGCTGCGGCCCTCTGTTGGATTAACAGTGATTAAAAGGCCCTCTGTTGGGCTGTAAGTGATCAAACCTACTGGTACTCGCTACGGCCCCTCTGTTGGGCAGTCTGTGATCAAACAAATCCATGCTTGCTACGGACACCTGTTGGGCTGTCAGACAAGCCAGTACTCACTAAGGCCCTCTGCTGAGCTGTCAGTGCTAAAACTATTTGGCATTCACTGTAGCCTTCTGGTGGGCTGTCAACAAGCTGATGCTCACTGTGGCCCTCTGATGGATTATCTGTAGGCAAATGGTACTCTGGTGGGCTATCGGTGATCAAACAAGCTGTTGCTCACTGCAGTCCTCTATTTGGCTAACAGTGATCACAAGCCAATACTAACTGTGGCCTTCTGTTGGTCTGTCCATGATCAGAACGACAAGTGTTCCCTATGGCCTTCAGAATCCGTGATCAAACAACCCGATGCTCTGTTACATTCCCAGTGATCAGACAAGAAAACGCTTACTACTGCCCTCTGTTGGGTTGTCTGAGATCAAACAAACTGGTGCTCTCTAAGGCCTCTGTCCAGTTGTCAGTGATTAAACCAGACAGCTCTCACAGTGGCACTCAGTTGTGTTGTCACTGCGCAAACAAAGTGTTGCTCATTACAAACTTCTGTTGGTCTGTTGTGATCAAGCAAGCTGGTGGTTTACAGCACTCTGTTGGACTGTTTGTAATCAAACAAGCCAGTGCTCAGTATGGCCTTATATTGGGCTGTTGATAATCAAACAAGCCAGTGCTTGCTATGGTCCTCCTTTGGGATGTCAGTGATCAAACAAGCAAGTGCTTACTGTGGTCCTCTTTTGGGACATGATAAAACAAGGTCGTGCTAACTTTGACCCTCTGATGGGCTGTCAGTAATCAAAAAGCCAGTGCTCACTATGATCCTCTGTTGGGCTGTCAGTATCAAAACGGTCAGTGCTGACTGCAGCCCTTTGTTGGGCTGTCATTGCTCAAACCTAATAATGCTCACTACTGCCCTCTGTGGGATATCACTGCGCAAACCAACTAACACTCACTGCTGCCCTCTTTTGGGCCAACACTGCTCAAACAATCAGATGCTCACTATGAGCCTTTGATGGGCTGTCAAATCAAGGATCGACTAGCCCTCTGTCTGGCCGCCTGTGATCAAAAATGCTGAAGCACACTATGGCTCTCTGTTGGACTATCAGTGATCATACAACTATGACTGTCTGGGCTGTCAGTGATCAAGCCAGTGCTCACTACAACTCTCTGTTGATCTGCAAGAGATGAAACAAACTGATGCTCACTGAAGGTTTGTGTTGGCTTGTTAGTGATTAGAGGCTGATGTTCACTATAGATCTTTGTTGGACGTTTGATATTCAAATGAGCAGTGCTTACTACAGCTGTCTTAGTCTAGTTGGAGAGGTCAAAATAGTACAAGAATCATTCAAAATTTGAAAAAAAACAAAAACATGCAAATTGGCCTATAGGTAATTTTAGCATGCTGTTTCATATAAGAGCAGGACACAAGTGATCCAGCAATTTTTAGGGGTTGCAAATGGGGATTTTATTTAAGCATACCCCAGCTGCAGCCAGTAGTACTGAAGGCGTGTTTGACCAGCAGATTGCATTGTAGTAGTAATTTACTAATATGGATGTGACAGTGTCTAAGAATTGTAAATTTGTAAATCCTGGGAAGGGAATTTCAAAAAATGCAGAATGAGTCCACAAGCCTATAACGGTTTGGCGCCTTTGTGCTTTATGTCACATAGATAGTGGTGAAAAACTTGTGAACCCAGGAGAAGCAAAATTCAGGAGCGGTGGGAAAGAATCTGTTTTCAGAGTTATTGCAGAAAACATCCTTCAGTTTGAAAAGCTAGGCTGTGTACCACTGGACATCGACACAAGAAGACTTGATGACGGCAACGATATAGAAATGGCATTCCAAATAAATAAGGCAGTGTGGCATTAAAGTTGCAGAAATAGGTTAGACAGACAAAAGCTCCAATTTGCTCATAAAAGGAAAGCTAACCATGATTATGAACCTGAACATAGTCCAGTCAAAACATGAATGAGTGCAGGTTGGGAGTCTTTGTCAAGAACAAACAAATGTTTTTTATTTTTCCTGTGGCAATGATGAAAGTAGTGAACGCCTGCACATTGCTTGCACATTAGCAATAGATCATCGAGTTTGTGACTATGCATACATTTTGCAAGACAGGAAGTTGTTTGGAAAGTTGTCTGAAGGAGATATGCATGCTTATGTCAGATATCACCTCAGTTGTTTGACTGCTTTGTACAATCCTGTTAGACAAAACAAGGCTGAGGGAATGCATCAAAGAACAGAAAAGACATTAGAGGGAATAGTTTTAGGTGAGCTGGTGTCATTCTTAGAAGAGCCTAGAGATAAGGAGGTACTGCCTGTGTTCAAGCTGTCAGATTTAGGGAAGTTGTATTAGTCCAGGCTCCAGGAGATGGATCCAGGTTTTTCTGGAACAGTCAATACAACAAGACTGAAAGAGAGATAGCTGGGGATGATTCCAGATTTAAGAGCACAAACTCAAGGAAGAGATGTAGTATTGATGTTTAGTGCAGGCATTGGTGAGATTGCCAGGATTGGATGTTCTCGTGATTCTGATGACAAAGCAGTTCATTTGGTCTGTGCTGCTCAAATTGTTAGAAAAGGAATTCTTTCCAAAGATTACTCAGTTGATAGGTAATTTTTTTTGTGTGTTATTTATTTCTCTCCCCTGCGACTCACCTACCTCTCCTTCAGGCCAATTGCCAAGGACACTCATCTCTCACTCATCTCTGCCCCGGACCCCGCATTGCAGCTACCTCAGGGTAACCTGACGTAACCCTTGCATCGGGTGGGTCCTCCTCTTTGGAGGAGAAATGGCCTATCGGCCTAGGCATTGGTCCTGGGTGCTGCTGTGGCTGGGTTGGCTGTTGTGGAGCTCGAGGGGGCACTGGTCCGGGCGGCCATCATCCAGTAGGAGGAGATGCCATTTTTAGTTTTTCCTCCAATTTCCTCTAGTTGCACTGCCTCTGAGCTCCCCCTGGTCTCCACTGGGGGCCGCTACAGAGTGACGCAGATCCCCAATCCACCCCAGGAGAGGAGAGCAGTCTTCCGGATGCTCAATCCTACTCCTTCCCTTGCCAACCCTTCAGCGCCCAAGTCCGTTCCCAAACCCGGGTCGCCGTTGTGGTGTGAGGTAAAGTGCCAGTGCCTCAGCCCTCTGTGCCACCGGGCCGGTAGTGATGGGTATTTTTGACCTGGGTGTGAACAAGATGTAGTTCCACAAAGTCTTCTTACTCTGGTGAGAATTATATTTCATGGCCTCAGTGTCATGAACCCACTCGTGGGGGGTCAGGTCCACTGAGCTCACAATGCCCACCCCTAAGTGCAATCCATGACAGGGGGAACAGGAACACCCTCCATGTGTCCATCTAGAGTGCTCGCTGAGTTCACAGCTAAACACCCGCCATAAGGTCCCAGGGCTTCTTCTCTCTAATCTGGGTAACAATACAGTACAGCCTCAAATCTGTAGCCAGGTGAGAACTCTCCCTGGTTGCTGTACTGGGGAGAAGACCCAGGCATTATAAGTTCTTCCGGGGTTTTCCCTCATAAACCTGATTGTGTCCTCTCCCATGGGGTGTGCAGCTCCTAGTTCCCCCCTTTATAGACTCCTCCCAAGACCTGTGTATATCACCTTACTTAAGGCACACAGATATTCCCTTTTTGGATCCTAGATTTGGTAGCAATTGGTGACACTTTGGCAACTACATGTTGGTCTCAGAATTGAATAAACCTTTTTTTACCTCTACACACACAAAAATCACTCACAGGCAGTTTTAAAATCAAAATGCTTTTACTAAAATCTAAATGACTATCATACAAACTTTACAAACAAAAAATTTAGGAATGTGATTACAGAATAACAAAAATAAAGGTGGAAAGATACAAATAAAATGCACTGTAAACTTTTAGCTGTCTAGTTTCTACCTGGTTTGTGGATGATCGAAGTCCAGAGAATAAATGGGTTTGCAAAAATTTCAATTCTTCTGTAGCATTCACTGGTTCTTCAGTCTGGCTTGGTGTGTGACAGGAAGAGTGTCCCATAAAAAAGTGTGCCACATGCCGTGCTCTGAGAGCTTTAAATACCCTGGTTTCAGGCAGTCTGTAGCCTTATCCTTTTAGGTCAGCATGGGTCTCTCTTGCTCTGTCCAAGATTTTTAAGTGAACCATATTATGATTAGTTAGATTCTCTTACAGTTCCAGTATCCTTTGATCTTTCCTCATCCCTCCTGCCACCTCATAAAAATGACAGTTCCTGGGAATATAATGCACTTTTCCTTGAACGTATAAGTTTATGATAGGGGAAGATTGTTTTCTCCTATCCTGAGATTTTATTGCACCTGGTTCCCTATAATTAGCTAACCAGGGACATTCCAGTCCTGTCATTTTATGATATCCTGCCTTTGAGATGTACTTTTCAGCTTCCTAGCAAGTAAACCTTTCTCAGATCACAGGATATCAATTTCCTCTGATTGTAACCCTTTAAAAAACACATGGGCATCTTTTGGCAACCCTTAGTTCTGGCCTGTGTGGAACTTTGAAACATAACCAAGTTCCTGTGCATATAACCCTTTTTAAAGCATAAACAGAAAAAATATACAAAAACAATACTGTTTGCAATATTCCAGCAGTTGGCAAACTTCCCACACCCAGTATTATAGATCATAAGGAAGCAAAATGTGCTAAGATGAAAATAGCCTTATCAATGTCAGAGTTACTGTTATTGAACACAAAGAAGACATCAAGGGAGGTATCTGGATCGGCAGTTCATCATGCTAAACCGAGGGAAACACCACTTGCAATTTACAACAGTTTGATGGTTTATTCTAAAACCAAAGGGAGTTGGTTGATAAACTCTGCAGGCAAGGACTTTGCATGTCATATGGCAGAAGAACACTAGAAATATCTACAAATCTGGCAAACAGTTTATGTGCACATTTTAATCATGGTCTATTTGTTTGCCCTCCCACCTTGAAAAAGGATGTGTTTGCAGTGGGGACTGTTGACATTATAGATCACAATCCCTCAGCTAGGATAGCAAAGGATTCTTTCAATGGTACAGTCATCTCCATGATTCAGTTTCCAACAGCAGACAATCCAGGCACAGATAGAGGCATTGTATCCATCAACCCAGGAATTATCCACAAAAGAACCCTAGATCCTTTGCCTGCAGAGTATTCTGAAGTACCAGCTGCACTATGCACGTAAGACCCTAATGTCCCACCTGTGGAAGCTCCAGTAAAAGTGGAGTCAACTGCAGTACTTACCTCCAGCGAGAACGAGAACAGCTGGCTTAGTTATGTGGCAGAACTGCTGGAGAAAGAGAGGCTTGATACTGAGGACTTTGCTTCACGGGCAGCTTACCATGCAAACAGACAGCCACCTCTTTCTTGACCTGTGCCACCCATTGCACTCATGCCTCTGTTTACAGAGCAAGCTCATTCTATGGCTATGCTTTAGCATGCCATTAATCTAGTATAGAAGGCCACACAACATGTCAACAGAGGCCAGATACCTGTCATAACCATGGCCCAGCCTTTACTTTCAGTAGGAAAGCAAATTAAGTGGAGTTGGCCTGAGACCCATGGTGAGGAAGAATATGTAGTGATGATGAGAGGTCTTCACATAGAGATGAATGTGTTCAAACATTTAGGAGATTGGCTAAATGGCACTGGATGGACCAGTGTTCTTGTGCAGACAGACATCACTAACTCTGGTAGGGCTGATGCCATACTGAAAGGGTCAGTTGTCACCAGGGCCAGATATGCTCACCGGGCAACAGCAGCAGCACTACACCTACTCAGATGCTCAGCATATCAGGAATATATTGCAGAATCACTTGAAACAAATGAAACACCACTCGACTTCAGCACATGGTGTTGACACAGATGTGATCAGAATTCCCAGTTCTTGTACTGATCTATGGTTCTAGACCTTGAGCTGCTTGCCATGCAGTCTGTGCGTTTCTTACAGTAGGTAGACTTAAAGCTCTACGTCCAGTGTCTTGGTGAGGTAGTACCATGGATGCTTGTCCTTGATCACACAAACTATGCTAGGTGGATATCCATTCATATAAAAGATAAGGTCCAGTTGCCAGCTAGGAACCCATCAATCTCTGCAGAGGTCATTTTGTCGTTCAGAAATCTGGTCACATTTTTTTCCACCATGGTCATTGACCAGGCTCATGAACAGATGAATGAGAAGATTAAGGGTGATGGTGGTGTGACTGACTTAACAGAGAACCCCACTGCATTACTTCGGTGGGTTACTACCGGTCTAGAGATTCAAAGGATTATAGAAGAGTTTGAATTCAGTTTCATAGCTTTTGATAAAAGTACAGCTACTCAGCACCATGAGCGGGTGCCTGGAGTTCAAATGGAATTTGCTAGAAATGTTAAAGCGATGGTCTCCACAATTAAGGAAATGGGCAACCCATTCTCAGAGGACAGTCAGAATTGGATTGCTTTGGATACAAAGCAAGTTATGAGCCAAGATGTTGTCAAAACTATTTAGACCATCAAAGCAGCTGGTCAAAAACAGTATGATGCATTTGTTGAAGAAAGACTTGTGCAGTGCTCCACTCCAATTACTAATATTATCTCCAAGAACAAATTACTGCTGTTTAGCAATTCGTCTCCAAAGAAGCACTAAAGGATTGCACACCAGATCACAACTCTCAAGAATAACTGCGAACTGTTTGGCAGGATGTATATATATATCATGCCCGTCTAGAAATGGGGCTATGGATGACTTCTTCAAGCATGAGAATCAACCTGCCCCGCCAGCCTTGTCTGATAGGGGCATGTTGAGAGCATGCACAAAGTCTGATCTTGTGACTTTCCTTGAAACATGTTACCCATCTACAAATATTGCTTGAAGTTTCACTGCTAGAACTCCTGATTGCTCCGCTTTTATTCATATGTTGTTACCCAAAAGCTGTAATACCTTTCATGACTGTGCAGACAAGGTATTTATACCACATATCCTCATGCAGTTGAAGTCAGTGAATCATTTAGACATTGTCTGGGATCGCTACCTTGCTCGTAGTCTTAAAAATTCAGCCAGGCAGAAAAGGGAAGATGGACACCGTGTTGTAATAAGAGAATCTATACCAATTCCAAAAACTGGCACAGTTTTCGAGTAGATGGGAATAAGATCGAACTGTACAACTTGTTGACAAAATACATTTCTACCCTGTCTGTTGAAGGAAAGGAGATATACAGCACACAAGACACAGTAATAGTTTTATCATATGGAAGCAACATTGGTCCAAACTTGGTACCATGTGATCACGAGGAAGCAAATACCAGGATTCTTTTGCACCTTCTTCACTGTGCAAACCAAGGTCATCGCAAAATCATGATCAAGACAGTTGACAAAGATGCGGTAGTCCTTGCAATAGCAGCATGTCAGTCTCTTCCTCTGGTCGAATTATGGATAGCCTCTGGAGTGAAACAGCACTACCAGTATATGTCGGCTCATGGCATTGCAGAAAATATTGGAAATCAGAAATCAAAGACTTTACCATTTTTCCATGCCTTTACAGGGTGTGATACAGTGTCAGCATTTAGTGGTAAAGGGAAGAAGACAGCTTGGGAAACATGGACTTTTCTATCTGTAATAGAAGCTTTTCTCAACCTGTCCCATGCACCCTTGTCTATTTCCGAGGAGACAATAAAGGACTTGAGAGGTTTGTTGTTCTCCTCGATGACAGAGCCAGTGAGTGCCAACATGTAAACCAGGCTAGGAAGCAGATGCTTGCAAAAGAAAGACAGCTAGAACACATCCCTCCAATTGAGGCTGCCTTAATAGAGCACACAGCAAGAGCTGCATATCAGGGAGGGCATTGTTGGGGGAAAACACTAGTGGCACAACAAGAACTGCCAAACCCAGCTAGTTGGGATTAGAAACTAGACAGTGAAAAAGACTGGATCCTCATTTGGACAGTCCTTCCGGAATCAACTAAATCATGCTTAGCTTTATAATTGGGTTTTGGGGAAATAGGAGGCGGAAGGCCCTTAAATGTTTGCCCCCCTTTTCTCAGTGATCTAGGTTTGGTAGACAGCCATTCACTATGTACTTATCCAGTTTAGTTTTAAAACTAGCAAGATTGTTACATGATACAGTGTCTTCAGGTAACTCATTCCATAATCTAACGGTCCTAGTAATAAAGGCATATCTTCTAATGTCTCTTATTAGATTTATTTTCGATAAGTTGAAACTGATGTCCTCTTAGGCTATATATGTGTTTCTTTGAATTCCAGTCCCAGGTCCCTGAACAATTGCCTGTCGTGGATAATATTAAATAGTAATAATAAATCACCTCTTAAGCACCTATCCTGCATGGTGAAAAGTCCCAAACTCTTTAGTCTGTCATCTTAGGATTTGTACCTGTGACAATCCATGAGTTTAGTGAACCTATATTGAGGTGCCTCCACCAAATTAATATCTTTTTTAAGGAAGGGACTCCATATCTGTGAGCCATAATCTAGGTGTGGTCGTATATATGCTCTGTGTATGGGCATAAGTACTGCTGGGGATCTACTCAAAAAGCTCTTTTTAATACAGTTACTCAAGTACAGTATAACCCCGATTATCTGAAAGCCTTGGGGGAGACACAATTCTTTCAGATAATAAGGTGTTCGGATAAACGGGAGATTGCTGAATGAACAGTACAATATGAATGAACAATATAGTTTTGCATGTGTGATCGCCTAGAAAAACAATAATAAGCTCTAATGCTTATATAAATACATTTATTCATGCTACAAAGTCAGTTCAAAGTCAGTTAAAAATGGTAGTTTAAAATATCAGTAGGTAGCAACGGCAGCAATAATTGTAGCCCAGTGTGTTCAACAGGCAGTGCACTAACCTGAAAGTGTATAGCGTAAGCAGCATGTTTTATCAACACCTATGCAGTAAAGCACTTTAAAAAACATCATTTTAAGGAATAGTTCATCAGATGTTAGCAGCATAACATGAATCCAAACAGAAAAGCAACAACTGATTGAACTAATACTCTATGCCGATGATGTAGTTCTCTTTTCCTCCCATACTGACCCCGTCTCGCTCTCCAAGTTGCTACAGACGAACTTCAGCCTAATTGAAACCTGGCTTCTCCAGCATATTCATAAGCTGTTGATGAATTACAAAAAAATGAAGTCCATGCTGTTCCATAGCTCTCACAGCAAATACAGATCCATAAACTTCACCATACATAATGAACTTGAACAGCCACTTGAGCAAGTGCAGGAGTTTAAATACCTTGGTATTACCCTTGATTGCACAATGTCTTTCGGCTCACATGTTCATCACATCTCAAAATCAGTCAACTCAAGAAGTGGGGTCCTCTACAGCCACTGTCTTACCAAAGAAGCTATGCGTGCAGCCGTAACTGCCTCAGTCCTACCCGTCATTGATTACGGGCTTGTCTTCTACGGGGCTGCCGTTGATACCACTCTAAAATGGGTCAAGACAGCCCTTAACAAATGCTGTAGACTTCTCACTGGTGCAGGGAAGCATACGCATACCTGTGATCTCTACAAGCAATCCAGCTGGCTCAATCTAAATAGTAGACTTGCCTACCAGACCTGCCTACTGGCTAAGAGAAAATGTGTCTTAACCTCACACCCCTGCAACTCATGCCTTAATGTTGCCCGCAGTCACTGCACATTTTACGTGCAGTTCCCTCAAACCAACATTTATCGTTCCATTCTGCCATACCAACCAGGCTCAATGTGCTTTCCACACCAGGGCCCCCCTGCTGCTAAACAAACTTCCCCGTGAAATTGCAGCTGAAAACAAGCTTGGCCCATTCAAATGTAAACTCCGCTAGCATCTCACTGACCTCAGCAGTTGTGACTGCTCTGCCTAGGCGTGTGGCTTTGTTTCACCTCTCCCTCCTCTTCTCTCCTCCCTTGTTACCTTCCCCACTTTTCTCCGCCCCTCCATCCCCTGCTACTCCCCGTCTCTCTCTCACCCCCATCTACCATTCTACCCCCTCTCTCCTCCCACCTACCATTCCACCCCTCCCACTCCTCTCCTCCTGTCTCCCCCTCCCTATCACCCTATCTCTTGTTGCTTCACCCCCAGACTACCTAGCACTTATCTTTCTGTCCCTGCACTTATGACAATGTCAAATCCTTGACTGTCTACCCCATTTTTCTCCACCCCTCCCCCTCTTGTCCCCCCCCTCGCTCCACTTATGTCACCCTTAGGATGGTTTTCATTTGTATCTGTGTCTTGCTATATATATACCCGTATTGTTAATTGTGTATTGTTATTTGCCACTGGCTGTTTGCTACTGTGCTAGTCTATATACACGTACTGTCTTTTGCTACTAAGTTAACCTCCTGACCTGTATTGTATCTTCCTCTGCTTACTTCTATGTTAACCTCCTGACCTTGTATTGTATCTTACCACAGTTTTGCTTGCACCTATTACTGACGTGGAACCTTTGTAAAAGAACCTTTGGTTCAAAGATATTTGTAATCCTAGTAATAAATAAATAAAAAAAATAAAATAAAAAAAAATAATGAACGATAATTAAAACAGCATTCATCAGCATTAATCAAACATGATCAAGCACATTTTAAAAGCATTTAAAAGCTTTTGACATTTTACACAGTAAAGTGCAACACCATAAAGTAATACAGAACAACTTAGTAAACTCATAGAAGCTGTTCTAAAATGTTGAGCACATGGTGTTTGTGTATGGCTGCCATGACCTCACTCTATTAGCCGGCTGTCAGCCCTCATATGTAACCACTGATGTTACTGCATTTACGCTGGGGCAGTCAATCATTAACAAGCTGCTAACGATGTGATTAGGACAACTGCTTACCAATTAGGAACATCACAGGTTTGTTAAGTGCCACACAGTATAACCCCGATTATCACCTTTTCCATTTAATAATGGGGGACATGGACATGTTTCGGATGATGCGGAGTTTGGGTTAATCTGGTTTCGGATAATCAGGGCTATGCTGTAGTTAGATTTAGGAACAACCTGTCTACAATGAATATGTGGTTTAAGTGAATTGCTATAGTGAATTCCCAGGCTGACTTCATGATTAGAGTGGTTAACTTTAGTACCATTTATAAAATGTTCCTGGCATACATTAGTCATGCAAAGAGGTGATCAAATGTGGTTGCAGGAAGGCTTGCAGACCACCACGCAGATGTTTCAGTACCTGACTTCCACGTACTGATCTGTGTGCTAGAGACAGAGGTAGTGATAACTAAGTATTCGGGTAATTTCTGTAAACAAGTATGAGAATTTTAATTTTATTCATCCCTTAACTGTAACAGGTATTTAATATTGAAATTGTGTAACCAGATTGTGTGCGATCACAGAATGTTATTTGTGTGAAGTACACTTTTATGAGATAATGGCTGTAAACGTATCCTGTTTCCATGCCATTACCATTTCAAGCAATCTTTTTAAAACTTTATCTTTAAAGATATATCTGTAATACATATTTCTAAAGATAACATAATGAGTGTTTGCTTGCCTTTAGATGACAGCACAGCTCTACATCACAGTTATTTGTGCACTTCAAATTATACAATAATTTTGAACATTTTGCCACATGATACAACATTAATTTCAAACCAAAGGTCTGCATGCTTAGTTTAAAGTAGTGATGTAAAGTATAAAAGGTTATTGGGTATAATTTGTAATAATCTGAAAACATACAGTATTTATGGACCAGTGAGTCAAATGTATATGTATTTTTGGTGTTTTCCACGGAATTGTACAGTAACTGTATTTTTTTTATTTTTATTTTTTATTTTATTGAAATCTAGGATTACAAATACCTTTGAGCAGGAACTGCTCATTTAGAAAGGTTCCATGTGGAAGGAATGGGGGGTATACATACATACAAAGGTCAACATAATAATACATAGTTACACAATAACGAAGTAAGAGACTGAGGCTTTAGGAAATTCCAGTAATTCAAAATGTGCCAAATGTTAGGTAGCATGACATAACCAGCCAAGGGCAATCTTGGAAATAAGCACTGCAGGTGAGAGGGAAGGGGGTATGCAGGCAGGAAGGCCATTGTCGGAGGGTAGAGGGTGAGGGTAAGAGCTCTAAAGGGGAGGGAGAGAAAGGGAGATTTTGACCCCCTTAATATCATCAGATCATGTGTGTCCTACTTTTATTTTAAAGAAAACATAATAACCTACTTATGTTCCAGTTGTCATGCTTTTTTCACATTTTGAACGATTTTTGCGAAATTCTGCTAGACTACTACTACTGTGAAGTCTGTTGTCAAACAAGCCAATGTTCACTATTGGCCTTCTGTTGGACTGTCAGTGATCAAACAGCCAGTGCTCCACTACGGTCCTGTGTTGAGCTGTCAATATCCAATCAGCCGTTGCTCACTGCAGCCAAGGTCCTGAATTTTTCCTGATTCCACAACCATTGAAATTGCTGTGTAACTTAATGTAAACTGTGGAATAATTTTCCACTGTTTACAAAAATTGCAGAATATTATTTCACGGTTTACATTAACTGTGGAATAGTTTATTGCAGTGTACACTGAAAAGTCAATATAAATTCGGAAAAGACAAATCTGCAGTTTACATTGAATCTTTAATGTAAACTGAGGAGAATTATTCTGTGGATCATATAAACTGCTGAAAACTGTTTCTGCAGAATGCTTTTCAGAATTTAGGTTTTTTGGCATGTGTTAATAAAAGTTTAACTTATATTTAGACTGATGCCCTTGTTATTTGAGGTATGTGTGCTCTACTTTTTGTGTATTTGAAGTTTTGGAACAGCTCCTACACATTAGGTTGCCTGCTATGGTAAATCCCACTCTCTGTCCAGCTCAACGCCTCCAACCCCACCCTGAGAGCTTCCTTATTTGAAGTAGTAATATTTTTATCAGGTCCAGTGCTGTGTGGTGATCCTCATCCTTCTGATTTCACCCCTGGGCCTGAATTTTGGTTTCTTGTCCCTGAAGTGTTTATGTGCAACCGCACAAACCACTGCTGGAGCGAAAAACTGGCATTCTGGCCCAGCAGTGAAACTAAAAGGATGAGGATCACTATGCAGAAACATTATGCCTTCAAATATTACGACCCAGGGGGCTCTAGGTGTGTGTGTGGGGGGAGGGGGTGATGGGGTTGAGATTAATGGGGTGTTTTTTTATTTTCTAATACTGCATGTGTAGGATTCAGGATTTGACTGACATCTCTCCCTAGTGGGTCCGGGCACCAAAGCAAACATTTTTCTTAGAGGGATGAGGTCTGGAGGTGTGTTGTAGTGAGCATGGGCTTATCCGGTCACTGACAATCAAACAAGCTGATGCTGCGTGGCTCTCTTTTGTGTTGTCAGTGTTCAAGCCAATGCTCACTAAGGTCATTTGTTAGGATGTATGATCAAACATGGTGTTCCTCATTACAGCCCCTCTGTTGGGTTGTCAGTGATCAGATAAGCCTGTGCTCACTACATCACACTGCCAGACATCGTCCCTCCCAGAAAACATGTAATGTGCAGAAATCAAATGTCTCTCTCCCTGCCACATGACTGCAGCAACCATGTGGAACTGCTTACATCAGTTCTACAGCAGAGTCATACTTTGCAACATGTGGCTGTGGACTTGGGGGCTGGGAAGTGACTATGTACAGCACAGGGTTTCAGTAGAGGAATAATGCATGACAGGGTGTTTGTCATGTTGGGATAACATCACGCCTGGGATGATTAGGCCCGAGGCCATAGGCCAAGTGCGACTAATCACCCCAGAAGTGACATTATCCCAGCATGAAACACACCCTGGAGTGCATTATTCCTGTTATACAATGGCTTGTTGTTATATATAAAATAAAAAAATAATTTTAAAGAATGTTTTTATTAGAGTGGAAAAATATTTTTGTTTCTTAAGAGGAGATGCAAAAAAAGGGATCATCAGCCATAAGCTCATCTACATTGGTTTACAGTGTCGAGACTAGACCCGTGATGTTATGCTGGGATAACATCACGGGTCCAGCCCCAGACTGACCAATCAGAGTCCAGGAAATTTTCTTGTCATTGTACAATAGTATATCATCCCCCACCTCTCTTCCTTAGAAATGTAGCACAATTCACAGAGAGATTTCACATTATACTGATTTTAAGCTCCAACTCATAAATTTCAATCTCAGTAGTAATACCATCAAAACTGTCCTACACTACATCCGCGTAGTTTGTTTTATCTTATTGTTCAGTATGTGGACTTTATTTGCTAGTTATTCTTTACAGGAAAAGCAGGCTGAGACAAAGTTCTGTAGCATTGTCAGCTTTTTTGTGCAAGGTGGACAACGGCAGCTGTACTAACATTTACACCATTCAAACTACTAGAAAAATTACATCAGAGTTCAGATGGTTATTATAGCATTACATTTTATCAAACATTGCGCCTAGACATGAGAATGGCATCAGAAGCAGTTACAAGCAAACTTGTACTTCAGGCGTTCTTGTAATGTGTATTTGATTTTTTCAGGCTGGGGGATATGTTTTTAACTATTCAAGGGAGATTATTCCGTAAAGCAGTGAATCTTACTTATAGCTCATTGACAACAGAAAAAAGTGTTAATGTTTTGACCCTCGGTATCCTTCAGAATAGAGATGTGGCTGCCTGGAATATTAATTTTTGAGTACCACAAATAATCCAGTAACAATAATATTTGGTTTCACTTTTGTAATATTTTGACCCCAAATCATGAAAGTAAAATTAAAAAAAGCTCCTTTCCCTTCCCAGGTGGCTAAGACTAGTCTTTTGGCCATCCCCCTCCCCCCAGTAATTTTTGTCCTCCCCTCCACTAGCTCACAGAGGCCTGGGGGCCCCTTAAACAGCTGCAGTAGATTGCTGAAAAGTGGTTACAAGGACCAGTTTGCAGCACAGGTCAGCCTTGCATCCCACTGTACCACACACAGAAGGATGGCAAGGCTATCCCTGCTCCATCACTGGAAGGGGTTGGGAGATGATATACTAAAGATTTGTGGTGCTGAACATAGTCACTCCCCAGCCCCCAAGTCCACAGCCATATGTCACAAAGTATGACTCTGCTGTAGAACTGCTGTAAGCAGTTCCATGTGGTTGCTGCAGTCATGTGACAGGGAGAGAGACACCACAGAAACAGCAGAAAAGGACCAGTTGGCCCACCCAGTCTGCCCAAAGATTTCCTACATATTGTACCTATGCGTACCCTAACTGGTTCCCGGGGTCCTTCCTCCTCTCTGTTTTTATGCTATTATGCCTATATGTCTGTCCCATGCATGCTTGAAGCCTGCCACTGTTCTAGTCCCACCACTTTGGCTGGCAGTTGATTGCATGCTTCCATTACCCTCTCAAGTGAAAAAGTATTTCCTCATGTCCCTCCTGAACCTGCCCACTTCCAACTTCATCGCATACCGTCTAGTCCTGGTGCTTGTCCTCACTTGAAAGAGGCTCTCCAACTGCACCCTGTTTACCCCTGTGAGGTACTTGATGGTCTCTATCATGTCACCCTCTTACTCTTGTGTCCTCCAGAGTGTATATGTTGCGGTCCCTCAACCTCTCCATGTAGGGTCTTCCGTGAAACCCGTGCACCATCTTGGTTGCACTTCTCTGGACTACTTCCCCCAATCAATGTCCTTTTGAAGGTGCAGCCACCAAGAACTGTACACAGTACTCCAGATGGGGCATACAGGGGAGTGGTACAGTGGCAGTACAACCTCCCATTATCCTGCTAGTGATGCCCCCACCATGGTGGTGACGCAGGATTGGGATCAGCGAGGGATTAACAGTCTAATAACAATGCTTAGGAGAACAAGGATAATTAGGTGGATTCCACTGGACATCAGGGAAGGAACTGACAGAAATAGGCAGTCAGGGTGCCACCAGTGCAGCATGGAAGATTGTAGAGGGACATTGTATTTAGATATCACCACAGCCCACAAGCAGTCCATAAGGTTTGGGGTCGGGGGGGGGGTGACTAAGGTGGTAGCACCTGAAGGCAAGAACACTTGGACAAAGCAGCATGCAACGTGACTGGGGCTCTGCCATGACCAACTTTTTGTGTATGCTGCGCAACCAGAGGTTGCGATCACAAACCCCGTTTGTGAACAAAAACATCTGGGGCCCTAATTAGCATTGTGACATACTGTATCCCCCATGGGATATGGTAGCTCTTCTGCTGTCCCCAAAACCTCTTTCTGTCACATCAGGAGAGAGTATCCTCTGGTCCTTTATTATGAGATCCTCAGAAGATGGAGCCAGGGCTTCTGATTGGAAGTTTGTGGTTCATTTTTCTTTTGCTTTTCTTCCATTTATCAGCGTAGAGAGAAAAAAAACACACTGGTGAGTCTGAGAATGCCATATGTGAAAACAAGCATACAGACAGTGAGTGCTGTGTCAGACATGTGGCAGGTTTCCCTTTTGAGGATAACTGTACAAGTCGTTTCTAAGAATCACTTCTATGGCCATTACTCTGTTGTTAATAGTGTTCTGCTGTAATAGCACCACCTAGTGGATACATTTAAAATATTATTTTCTTTTCACAGAGTACGACTCGGAAACAAAACGAGTCCAAGACACGCTCTCAGGAATTGAGAAACCACAGGTATGTGTTGCAGTGAAGTACTTCCTTTCCAGAGGAGGGTGATATATTAAGTCCATCTAGCGGAGATGCAGACTACTTTTTTTCCCGTGTACTGTATGATATTTAATTTAGTTAGGAGTATGGATGGTAATCCTAAATCGGAGACAAATTATTAAAATCAATGGACTGTACTCATTGGATAGGTGGTGTCAGCCAGATGCAGACTAGATGAGTTTAAAGGGCAGGCTGCAGATGTTTAAACTGCTTGGGTGACAACTGTACATAGGGGGCGTGCTGCAACATTAGTTTTTTTTTTTCGGTAGTGACTTGTTTAATGTTATACATTACCTGTTTGCTGATACATAGAACAACTGTAATCAAGAAAGATGTCCTTTTAGCAGACTTTAGTGGTGGTACTTCCCTTAGTGTCAACTGGTTGGCATTGTAACGGTGAAGAAGTTAAATAATAGAAATGTCCTGTCATTTAGAGGATTTTCGGTAGACAGGTACCTGAATTCAGTCTACGTGAACACCGAAAGTCATAAAAAACATATTCTTAATCATTCTATTATCTAGATTCTTTTGCATCTCGTAATACAATTTTTGCACGCGCTCCTTTTTCACTCCTGTTTTTTTAGAGCAGGCCTCTTCGAATTGTCACTGCACCTAGCACATAATGCAGTTGTGAGTTTAGCTATAATTAAGAGGCATGACCACTGTAATTATAAGGAAAGTTCATTGTGAACAAAGGAAACACGGCAGTCCTGCAGGTGCTCCCAAGATACTGGAAATGGCTCAGCATCTGTTCTTCAAAAGATGCACAGTAGATGATTGGTTTTAACTTGTTGCAGCAGAACTCCCCGGGGGAAGATCTACTGTTAAACTTGAAAAAGGAAATTCTGCATGCAGTCATGGTTTATTTCTGTTGGAACACCAGATATTATACAGGCATGGCAGAATGAAGGTATCTATACACATACAGCATTTTACAGAAGTTGATCTAGTTGGGTTAAAGATATAAAATGGAAAAATAGTACTTGTTTTTTTACCTTTCTTCCTATAGGAAATAATGGGATTTATGCAGAATGACTTTTACGGAAAACTATAAAGTGTAAAAACATAAAAATATTAAAAGAAATTCGTTTGAGCTTCACATGCTTTTACTGTTGTTAAAGAAAAAGATTGTACAATGTCTGAGATATTAGGGATTAATATTTTGTAAAAGGATAGCGTACTATAAAAGGATAACGTGGTAGTCTTTGTTAGCGCTACCTTGGGACTGGTGGAATATGCCACAGTTGGAAACCAGGTCATTGTAATATATAGCCATCAAGGGTGGGCTGGGTGGTACTGGTGGAATATGCCACAGATGGAAACCAGATCATTGTAATGCATAGCCGTTAAGGGTGGGCTGGGTGCAGGCTGTAGGATCATTCCTGTGCACCAGTATCCAGGCCACGGGAATGACTTCCTTTAGGAACTGGAGAACTTCATGGCCAACCTGGAGTTTGACTTGCCCAGCTTATTGGACAATTTCAACATCTGGATCCATGACGTATAGGTATTTGACACCAGAACCCACAAAAAAGGCACACATGGGATCTGGTTTTCTTGTTGGGTCTTGACATTAGTGGTTTTTTTCCAGTATTCTGTGCTAACTGGGTAAGGCCCACTAGGCACAAGTTTTCAGGGGCAACCCAGGAGCACTGGGGAGGCTAATTGACTTGCTCAGAGCCACACAGTATGCAAGTGGAGGTTGTGGGAATCAAACCCTTCTGTATCCATATTGCTTGAGACCGGTATGTACCTAGGATTACTTAGCGGCTGTGACACATATCTGGACTAGGTAACACGCATACACTGGAATATGAAGCATCACTTGTTCCTTATGTAACTGTTCACTGTTGCTGCCGGATGGTAAATATGTTACAGTAGTTGTTGGTTTTCTATGTTAGCTCCTTTCGTTGGTTATGTTTACATTGGTTTTACTATAGCACTTTGACAGCACTAGCACCGACATCTCCCACAGCGACAGCTACCATGCCATACCGACTGTTGGCAGTGTAGCTTTGGGGATGTTGGTGCTTTCTATCGGGCTGTGATCCCCTCCCATGTGGGGGGCTCTCCCCCCCCACACACACACCCCGTCTCTAAGATTCTAACCCAAGTCGGAGTTGTACCGGGGCGCTACACCAGGAAATGCACCGCTGGTGTCTTCATCGATCAGCACAGCGACTCACCACAGACAAGCGATTTCTGTCACTGTGCTGGTTTTTGCTGTGGTGGTGTCGACCTTGTGTCGGCACACCATTTACATTACCACTAACAAGGCAGTAGTCCTAGGCAACTGTTTATTGTCAGAGATTCATAGGTAGGCATCATAACTCACAAGTATCTATGCTTCTGTAAGTTACTGTATGAAGTTTCTTACATCACCTCTAATTGAAAATGTTGCACTAATAACTCCTGCCAGTGATAAGCTGTTCTGTATGTAACCCCTAGATGGCGCTATCCCAGGGGCTACTACCCCTGCCTGATTTGCCACTAACAGGTTGAGGGGCCTGGATCCAATGGCGGGTGCCTCCACCCAGAGGTCAGGGTTTGCAATAGTTAAACTAACTTGGTCACAGCCCTCTGGGACACTGCAACCCCCCTTTCTTCCCACTAGTGGCCCACACAATATATCAGAATTACCTTCACAGTATACACTTACCCCCAGGACTGGTTCCGCACTGGGACCTCCTGTGAAATAAGATACAGTGCAACAATCACAGTACAGTACTTTAACATAGACAAATACCTCAGGCAGTATAACTTTGCTGAAACAAGCAGCTCTGATTTATTTAGGGGATATAACAAGGACAGGGGAAATCAGGTTAATTAGCTTATCACTCTACTCATCTATTTATGGCTCTGTGCACAGGCCTCACCCTATCAGTTACTGTCCCTGGGTACCCAAGCCCTAGTGGCTAGTCCAAACCGTGGCAGCTGGTAGGGGCCCTTTCACACAGAGAAAAGAAAAATTAGTTTAAACAGTCAGCAGTACAGTGATTCCATTTGGATTTAATGTGGCAATTCAACAGGGAGCGACCCTGAATTAGTACTCACGACCTCCAAACAAGATAGGGTCCTTCAACGTCAGCAGGGCTACTCTTGAGCTCCACGAGACTCCTCACACATTTATATGGTAAACAAGAAAGTACTATACCAGGCAGGCTGCTTCTCTATCCCGATCGCAATTACTGCACAATACCCGGGAGAACACACAGCAGATTCAGTTCCTGACAGACCAAGTGCAATTCAGAAATTTCTCCAGTCTTCTACAGGGTGAGCCTGGTTTCTACTCTTCAGATATCCTTTGATTCTCTTCACAGGACGGATTCAGTCCTAACAAGCAGTTACACAAGCTGCAGACCGGAACTCTGGGCCTTACACACGTTTTTTGACTAAAACTGTGCACTGAAGGAGCACAGGGTTTCTTTCCCCTTCACTGCCAGATCTAAACTAAAACTCCAACAGACAAAACCGGGCACTTCCTTTGAGTTCCTCCCAGTTCTTGACTGGATTGGCTGTCACTCACAATAGACTGCTGCTGTTGGTCCAAAAAGGCGCCGAAGTCTAAACTACATCTCCCAGAGTCACTGCCCATACAATCCTCTTGTGGCTGGCTCAGATTATGAGTCCAAGTTCTGATTCGTCCAAGGCACCATTTTAGAGCAAGCTTACCCACACTGATTGGTCCAGTTCAGCAGTTCAAAACCAGAATGGGGAACTAGGCAGGCACAGTTCTGACCGCATAGAAAGCAGGTTAGACAAACTGTAATTTCATTATTACTGTAAATGATTTCTGGCAAACAGTTACATCTTTCAGATAGGTTCCTTTGCACTCTAGTGACTGCAAAATGGAGTGAATTGGCAGCAGCTCGAGTGGTACTCAAACAGAGAAGCACACAGTCCCCCCATACAAACTAATTATGTCTGCAAGCAGACAGCTCTTAAAGAGACAGTACCAGAGGCTCTAAAAACACTCACTGATAAATGGCTTAAACACCAAACACCATTCAGGCTTGGAGCATTCAAGCAAGCTCCTGGAAGTCTTTTGGGAACCCCCATTTGCAGGGGGGTTACATGTACATCTCATGCCTGAAGTACAATAAACTTGAAAAATTTTCAATAAACATACTAACTACAAAACCCAGGCCTGCTGGATGTACTAAACTCATTCACAGCTTGTTATGCTAGGCTATATAGTCAGCTCAAGGTAGTGATGTCAAGGTTGATCCAATAGGTTGGTCGCATTATCATGCTGTACAGTTCAGAGGTCAAAACTGGCACCAGCTCACTACCCAAATGCTGGTAGATTTTGCATGGGGCTAGAAGGATTTTCCTTTAACTATTCCAGCAGGCTTGTACTGGAGAAGGTAACATTTCAATATGTACACCAGCTGGGCCAGTGTAAAAGTCTGTGGGGCTTGTGGATTTTTCCAGTCATAAGCCCTGCTTTCTAGTGGCTGCAAAACTTAATTTTAACCCCAGCAATTCCTTTGTAGAGCCCCCCCCCCCTTTTACATACCATCCCTATGGAGATGGTCAGATACTACCCAGTTAGAAATGTGGAATGTCATAATCTTCTGGCAGTACATGACTTCTCAGGGATGGTGACAGCTTGTGCTGGGGGTGCAGAAAATGCTGTGGAGGGCTATAACATGGCCCTTATAGCCTGGGTCATTGGTAGGCTGGCTAGGTGAGAATGGTTGAGGGTCCTAGCAGATGCTCGCCTCCTCAGGGTGGTAGGGCGCCTGGTCTCTGCTATGACACTGCACCTGGGTGACCACAGGAGGCAATGCAAACTGAAATCAGTATTTGGGTAGGGAGATATCAACGCTGTGATGTACACACCATACTTGAGTGCTTACATCAGAGCCTGGGCCTCCCAAGGACTGAGGGATGGGGATGGCAAAGTAGAAAATCCCCTGTTTGTGCACAGTGCCACCACTGACTGGCCTTGAACTCCGGATACTGACACCTAACCTCTGTTGGGGGGATAGGCCTGTCCTTTGGCAGCCCTTCCCAACAGGGGAACTCACTGACTGGCCTCAAACTCCAGACACTGACACTTAACTTCTGTCGGGGGGGAATAGGCCCAACCTCCAGCAGCCCTTCCCAGTGGGGGAGGGGGCTTACTGACTGGTCCCGAACTCCAGACACTGACACTTAACCTCTGTTGGGGGATAGCCTGACCTTGGCAGCCTTTCCCAACAGAGGAACTCGCTGACTTGCCTTGAACTCCAGACACTGACACTTAACCTCTGTCGGGGAATAGGCCCTACCTCCAGCAGCCCTTCCCAGTGGGGGGTTACTGACTGGTTCCAACTCCAGACACTGACACTTAACCTCTTTTGGGGGTAGGCCTGACCTTTGGTAGCCCTTACCAACAGGGGAACTCGCTGACTTGCCTTGAACTCCAGACACTGACACTTAACCTCTGTCGGAGGGGAATAGGCCCTACCTCCAGCAGCCCTTCCCAGTGGGGGGAGGGGCTTACTGACTGGTCCCGAACTCCAGACACTGACACTTAACCTCTGTCGGGGAATGTGCTGGACCTCCGTTAGCCCTTCCCAATGGGGGCACTTTTGGGGAACACTGCAGTGAGGTAAGTCCTGGAAATGGCAGGTGATGGGACTGGGCAGAGAGATTAGCTGATGTAGAAGCTGGTCAGGCATTACAGGGGCAAAGCATACTAAATAAAAAAAAAAAAGAGATGGCCCTTACAGTGGCCTTTGACTCCTTGGCACACTATTGTGTCCTTCTCTTGATTTTCTGCCGTAAGTCACCATGGTTTGATGATGACTGTAGGCAGGTGAAGACTAAGGGATGGAGGTTAGAGTGTTCTTGGTGGAGATTAAGGTCCAAGTAGGATATATTGATGCTGAGACCTCACTGTGGTGAGTACCAGAGGGTGATTACCCTGAAAAAGACAGGGTTCCTGTCATGGGGAATTGCTGAAGGGAAGAATCAACCAGCTCAACTCATCAACACTGTCAAAGGTTTGTTAAATCTGCCCAGTCTTAAGAGAGGAAGAATGTTTTTTTTTCAGAGAAATGTGCTGAGTTTAATTCTTCCTTTTTATGTTGATTGCACGCAGGCGCAAGAAACGTAATGCGGCAGCTTTCTCCACAACCAGGTTGTGGAGGCACAGCATTGTTGTGGCCAATGCCCCCACAGACTTTAAAGGCTTGTCCAGTGTCCCCCAATGTTGTGGCACACTGCTGCTGACACTAGTTCAGCCAGCGTGTCACCAACTTGTAAAAATGTATCCGCTGCAGTCAGGGGCCGTCTTGTCATTGCAGCTTAAGCCATTCGCTGCAATGAGGGAGTGACCCGTCATTGCAGGCCGGGATCTTCACAAACAATATTAACCCCCGCCACCATGTTTATTTGCAGAGGGGGGCCCCAATCCCCATTGATTTCAGTGCCTCAGTGTTTCTGTTGCAGATGGGGGAGCCCACTCCCCGTCGGCATTATGTTAAAAAAAAACAAACTCCGCTTATACTGTCTGCCGATGGGGTGCCCAATTCCTGTCTGCATAATGTCACCCCCTGCCTTTCGTTGTCTGCTGACGGGGGGGTGCCCAATCCCCGTCAGCTACAGCTTGTCCCCCCCCAAAAGAAGATACTGGTGGCACACTGGGAGCCCACCCACAGCCCACATGCCCCTGTAAAATAAACAACGGTCCCGTAATGTCTTTCTTTTTAACTTGTAAAAGGAAACTGTCCCTCAAGTGTCTCCCTGCCCTCTGTTCCGCAACCCTTCGCCTACCCACTGCACACCCTGCCTCCCCACACACCCCACCCCATAGTTACCTCCGAACTCAGCGCGACGGTCTTCGTGGACCGGGAACCCGCCTGCATTCTTCAAAGCCAACCGCGAACTGAGGAAATGCCGTAAGCTGTATAATGGAATAAATGCTTTTTTTTCAAACTTTAATGCATATCTCAGTCTTTTTTTGGAATTTTGGCGCCAAATTTTCAACGTGGGGTTTTTGGGACCCCTCCTCATGAATTCTGGAACGGTCATGGTGTTAATTGGCCCTGAAAGGTTATTTTGCGGTCACTGCGTGGAATCACCTTTTGGAGTCGATTAACGAAGAGACGGTGTCTGTGTTCATGAGGTGGGCTCTCACAAAGCCTATGTTGAAAATTCGATGAAAAAAAATAAAAAATAACTGTTTTACGAAAGGCATTGCATAGTTACGCACGCTTTTGTAACTCTTCGCGAATTTGCAATATTTTCATGCCAGATTTTCAGCAGTGGCATTTTTTACACCTCCTTATGAGCAGTACAGCAGTCATTGTTCCCATCCTGACCAAAATGTGTTTTCACAGTCCCGGCGCAGAATAACGCGGTCGCTGCGGGAAATCAGTGTTCGGGACAGATTAAGAAAATGACAGTGGTACTGTTCATGAGCAGAGGTCCTAAAATCCCTATGTTGAAAATCTGGTGATGAAACTCCATGTTACAAGCGTGCTTTGAACTGTTTCCACGCACCTTTATAACTTCGCAAATTTGTAATATTTTCACGCCACATTTTCAGCAATGGCATTTTTTCACACCTCCTTATGAACAGTACAGCTATGATTTTTCACATCCTGGCTAAAATATGTTTTTGCACTCTTGCCGGAGAATAGCACGGTCGCTGTGGGAAATCAGTGTTTGGGACAGATTAAAATTGAGCGAGCGAGAGGGGGGATTGACCGAGCTCAGCTGAGCTCTGTCGGGATTGCTGCGGATTTGTTTGTGGGCAGAAAAAGGCCCCAACGCAAGAGCCCAGTACAAAAGGGCAGCCTGCATCACTGGGAGAAACAGAACGAGAGAGCGAGTGAGGGAAGGTGAGTGAGCGAACTCACCGGAGCGCTGTCAGGACTGCTGCGGATTTCTTTGTGGACAGAAAAAGGCGTTAGTGCAGGCAGGGGCCCAGTACGAAAGGCCAGCCTGCAGCGGTCAGAGAAACAGTATGAGTGAGTGAGACAGGGGGACCGAGTGAGCTCAACGGTGCTCTGTCATGACTGCTGCGGATTTCTTTGTGGGCAGAAAAATGTGCCAATGCAGGCAGGAGGCCCATACAAAAGGGCAGCTGGCAGCGCCAGGACAAACAGAATGAGCGTGTGAGCGAGAGAGACTGAGCAACCTCAATGGAGCTCTGTTGGGACAGCTGCAGATGTTTTTGTGGACAGACAAAGATGCCAACGCAGCCAGGAGCCATGTACAAAAGCGCAGCCTGCCGCGCCAAGAGAAACAAAATGAGTGAGTGACAGAGTGGTAGTGAGCAAGCTCAATGGAGCTCTATTGTGACTGCTGTGGATTTCTTTGTGGGCAGAAAAAAGGTGGCAACGCAGGCAGAGCCCAGTACAAAAGGCCAGCTTGTAGCACTGGCACAAACGGAATAAGTGAGTGAGAGAGGGGGAGTGAGCGAGCTCAATGGAGCTATGTCAGGACTGCTTCAGATTTCTTTGTGGCCAGAAAAAGCTGCCAACACAGGCAGGAGCCCAGTACAAAAGGGCAGCCTACAGCGGCGGGAGACACAGAACAAGCAAGTGAGGGAGGGGGAGTGAGTGGGCTCAATGGAGCTCTGTTGGGACTGCTGCAGATTTGTTTGTGGGCAGAAAAGGGCAGCAATGCATGCAGGGCCCGAGTACAAAAGGGGAGCCTGCAGTGGCAGGAAAATCAGAATGAGTGAGTGAGAGAGGGGGAGTGAGCGAGCTCAGTGGAGCTCTATTGTAACTGCTGCAAATTTCTTTGTCGGCAGAAGAAAGCGGCAGTGCAGGCAGGAGCCCAGTAGAAAAGGGCAGACTGCAGTGCCGGCAGAAACATAATGAGCAAGTGAGAGAAGGGGAGTGAGCGAGCTCAATGGAACTTTGTCGGGACTGCTGCAGATTTATTTGTGGGCAGAAAAAGGCGCCAACACAGGCAGGAGCCCAGTACAAAAGGGCAGCCTGCAGTGCCAGGAGAAACAGAATGAGTGACTGAGACGGGGGAGTGAGCGACCTCAACGGAGCTCTATCACGACTGCTGCGGATTTCTTTGTTGGCAGAAAAAGGCGGCAATGCAGGCAGGAGCCCACTACAAAAGGCCAGCCTGCAGTACCGGCTGAAATGGAATGAGTAAGTGAGAGAGGGGGTGTGAGCAGGCTCAAAAGAGCTGTGTCGGGACTGCTGCAGATTTCTTTGTGGGCAGAAAAAGCCACCAACAGAGGCAGGAGCCCAGTACAAAAGGGCAGCCTGCAGCGCCAGGAGAAACAGGATGAGCGAGTGAGAGAGAGGGAGTGAGCCACCTCAACGGAGCTCTGTCGGGACAGCTGCGGATTTCTTAGTGGGCAGAAAAAGCTGCCAATGCAGGCAGAAGCCCAGTACAAAAGAGCAGCCTGCAGCACCGGGAGAAACAGACTGAGTGAGTGACAGAGGGGCAGTGAGCGAGCTCAACAGACCAACGCAATCAACATTCGGCATTGACAAATGCTTGTTTTACAAGGCATCCTTCATTCTGACTGGGGTTGCCTGAAGTGGCCTGTCGTGGACAAGTAATACCTACTCAGCGATGAACTCAGGCACTCTGCTGTAGTGAGTTAAGTCTGAGCTGGTTTTGCTGAATGAGGTCTTCCAGGTGGACTCGGGGCTGTATCCTGCCTTTTGTACTTTGGACCCAGGACCCACTCATTTTCTTCTGGGTTGCCAGGAGATCTTAGTGCCAATATTCACTGAGATTGTTGAGTGTTCCTTAAGAGAAAGTGTCTTTCTAAGCACACTGAAGAGTGAGTGGTTACGCCCTCCCTTGAGAACCCATCTTTGGACTCTCATAATCTTGCTCATTTCAGGTCAGTTTCAGACCTTCCCTTTCTAGAGAGGGCAATTGAAAAGGTGGTAGAAGCATGGCTTGAGAGTCACCTGTAATGTTATGAGATCTGCTAGCCTCTCCAGTTTGGTTTCAGGCCTCGGCATAACACTGAAACTGCACTCATCAAGGTGTTCAATGATCTTCCTAGGGTAAGAGGCAGTGGATGTTGTTCCATCTAAGGTCCTGCTGGATCTCTTCTTGGCATCTGATATGGTAGACCATGGGGTGCTGTTAGTTTGATTCAGGTACTACTCACGGGAACAGTGTTGCAAAGGTTGGAGTCATACCTGTCAGATAGGGTACAGCAGGCAGCAATATAGGGCAACATCTTAGATGATGCTGCACTCTGCTGTGGAGTGCATCATGGTTCCATTATAGTCCCCATGCTGTTTGTTATGTACATGCTGCTGTTTGGGTAAGATCGCTAGATGGCATGGTTTGGATTTTCACTGCTATGGAAATAACACCCAGATGTACCTGTCTTGTGCACCTGATGGGGTGAATACAGTCTCTGTGTTAGACAAGTGCTGGACTGAAATATAAAACTGGATGGCCTCCAGCTGGCTCAGTCTAAACTCATTGAAAAACAGTGACAGTAATGGTGAAACCAGGCTGGGTTGGTTGGTAATGAATAGTGATAGTACCCTTTCAACATCGTTAAATGTAACTACACTGTGAGCTGTGGATAGGGTGAGGTATCTGTGCATCACTGTGGACTGCAGACTATACTGGATCATCAGATGTTGGCAGTGGTCCTCAATGGCTTTTTCTATTGGCATACACTATCACCTGGATAAAAGCCTATCTTGAGCCAACCAACTTGGTGATACTAGTCCATGCTTTTGTTACCTCAAGACTAGACTACTGCTGCCCTTTACCTATGGCTATCTGTAGGCTTTGTATATTACCTGCAGCTAGTGCAGAATGCTGCAGCCTGCCTGACTGCTGGGACCTCATGGTCCAAGCATGTCATGCCAGTTCTGCATGTACTGTGCAGGCTGCCATTTCGGAGGCATATCAACTGCAAGATATGTATGTTAACTTACAGAGTCCTACAGTATTTGGGCCCTCCTTTCCAAAAACATTCCCATCTTCCCCCTTCATTCTTTATGAGGGTCTCCTAAGAGTTCCTTGTTCACCATTGAACTCTTCAGGAGATCGGGCATTTGGGGTTGCCACCTCATTGTTGTGGAAGTCTCTTCTGACAGACATCTGGGGAGCAACAGCAGTGAATGTATTTAAAGTTTTATTAAAACATTATTTATTTAGCTTAGATACATAGATACGTAGACAGTGTCGGCAGATAAGGGCCTATGGCCCACCTAGTCTGCCCATTTGAGTTTGTAACTTAAGTTTGTTTTCCTAGAACTCTGTTACCCTTTATCCCTGACCTCCAGAATTCCTTTATGTCTATCCTATGCATTCTTAAATCCTGTCATTGTTTCAGCCCCCACCACTTCCTCAGGCAGGATGTTCCACTTGTCCACCACCCGTTCTGTGAAGAAATTCTTCCTCACATTTCCTCTGAATTGTCCTCCCTCCAACTTCATCCCATGCCCTCTAGTCCTGGAATATCTTTTTCGCTTAAAAATAGTGTGTTCTTGCACCCTGTTGCTCCCTGTAAGATACTTGTATGTCTCTATCATGTCCCCTCTCTCCCTCCTCTCCTCCAGGGAGTACATATTCAATTCCTTCAACCTGTCCTCATAGGACTTATGATGCAATCCATGTACCATCTTTGTTGCCCTCCTCTGAACCGTCTCTACCCTGTCTATGTCCTTACGTAGGTAAGGTCTCCAGAACTGTACACTGTACTCCAGGTGGGGCCTCACTAGTGTCTTGTATAGTGGAATCATGACCTCCTTTTTCCTGCTGGTGATGCCCCTGCCTATGCATCCCAGCATCCGATTTGCTTTACCTGCTGCCTTGTCACACTGTTTCCCTACCTTGAGGTCATCAGAGATGCTAACCCCAAGATCCCTTTCCTGCTTGGTGCATGCTATATCCTCACCCCCCACCTGATATATTGTGCCAGGGTTTTTGTGCCCCATATGCATTATCTTGCACTTCTTTGCATTGAATTTCAACTGCCAAACCCCTGACCATTCTTCAAGTTTCTGCAGGTCCCTTCTCATTCTGTCTACACCCTCTGGTGTGTCTACTCTGTTACAGAGCTTTGTGTCATCAGCGAACAGTGAAATTCTGCCTTCTAGGTCCTCAAGCAATGTCACTGATGAAGATGTTGAATAGGACCGGTCCCAGGACTGATCCCTGTGGTCCCACTGGTCACTCTTCCTCTGTGGAGTGACAGCCATTTACCACCACCCCCTGTGTCCTGCCGCCCAGCCAGTTACCTACCCACCACACTATTGTCCTGCCCACACCCGTATTCCCTAGTTTGTGTAATAGTCTTCTATGTGGCACAGTGTCAAAGGTCTTGCTGAAGTCCAGATAGGCCATGTTCACTGCCCTCCCCTGATCCACCTCCCTAGTCACCCAGTCAAAAAATTCAACGAGGTTGGTTTGACATGACCTCCCCCTGGTGAAACCATGCTGCCTTGGATCCTGCAGTCCATTGACAACCAGATGTTCCACCAATCTCTCCTTCAGTAGTGCTTCCATGATCTTCCCCACTACCGAGGTGAGGCTGACTGGTCTGTAGTTACCCGCTTTCTCTTTGTTCCCACTTTTGTATAAGGGTACTACATCTGCTGTCCTCCAGTCTTTGGGTACCTTCCCTGTTTCCAGTGATCAGCTAAACAGGATAGCCAGAGGTTCAGCCACCACCTCTCTGAGTTCTTTAAGGACCCTGGGGTGCACCCCATCTGGCCCCTGTACTTAGGATTTGGGCCTAACTAAAACTGGCCTAATTAACAGTATTTCATCATTCATGTTTTGTTATTATTTATTCTGACTTTCTGTAAATCTGCTGTGATTTTCTGATTTGCTGTGCAGTGCCCAGAAGCCTTACAGATGGTGCCCTACCACTAAATTTCCTTGCCATGCCTTATTACATATGCAGAATGAACAAATCATTAACATTAATGACACATTGAAACACAATCAATATCTATATTACATTAGCGGGAATATATATAGATTTATCAGTAGTCTTATTAACACACTTCTTTCACAGAATGAACGAAGTTGGAAAGTGTTACATCTTTAGCATAAATGGCATATTGGAATATTAGATTTGGTAACTATATTACTTTGGTAACCAGGTATTTAGTACAATCGGAAGTAGCTACTGGCGAGGCAGTTTGGATGAAAAGCAGTGTGTGGGATCCATAATGGATCTAAGGAAAGAACAGATGTCTAAACCAGCCAGAGAGGGTCTGTCCGCAAACTACACCATTGCACCTGCATCGCAAGGAAGATTCCCTTGTTTGGGAACCATGAGTCAACTCAGGACTTGCCTTGCAACTGAAACCTATAACATAGTATTTGATGGACAAGGCCATCCAGCTGGGAGTTAAAATTACAGTACCTAAGTTGAGATTTTAAAGCTTTTGGGTTGGGTGTTTATTTTGCATGGCATTACTAATCTTTTTAAGTGCACCATTGCTGGCCATCCACCTGCAACATCATTGGGCCTGCACCGTTTCCACAGCTAGATACCAGTGGAGCACAGGAAGCTCCCCAGGTAGAACTAAGGGTATTGCACTGGTACTAAAGGGGAGAGGGTAGTGCCTCAAGTATAGGTGGGTGAAGCGAAGCAACTGTACTGTGCATGTGTGATGTTCGGGCAGGCATGATTGTGGGCTGAGCCTGGACGGGCACTGAAGCATAGGTCAGGAATGTATTCTTTGGCTGTGCCTGGAAGGGCACCGAAGCACAGGTCAGGAAACTACTGTTTGGCTGTGTCTGGAAGGGTACAGAAGAGCAGCCTCTGTATTATTTAGGCTGCACTTAGAACGGCACAGAAGACCAGCCAAGATAATGCATAAAATACCTCATATTGCTACCATCCCCTTTTCCCCTATCTTGGGTCTGAAGCCTGTCCCTAAATAAAATCCTTGTTCTTCTGTTTGAATACCTTGTCTGAAACTATTTGTTTAGGGTGTTAAGTGCATACTTTGTGAGGGCTGTGACTACATGGAATTTGTTCATGGGTAAGGTAATTTATTGGGGAGCTGGGGAGGTATTGCAAACCAGGAGTTGTACCATACTTAAACCAGGCCCACTTTAACTTTTCTCTGGGTGGAAGCATTGCATTATTTTCTATCTGAACCTTGGATAGGAAGCCACCAAGAAGGAGAGTACAGGACTCACCCTTGACGAGCCCACACACAAGGCAGGGAAGTCCACCATAACATCCACGGCAAACTGGTAAAATTTTAAGGCAGGAATGCCTTGGATGCATGAGACAGTATGGAGGGCTGCACCCCATGCAAGTGAAGACACCGAACACCCAGGCTTATACTAGGTTCCAGCAGGTTACATTACACTTTTTGTGAAAAAATTAGACATTGGGAGCTGCTACTGTCAAACCTCAAAAGTATAAAATTGAGAAATGATTTAGTTGTTCTGTGCCATGAACAACATTAATGAGGCCATCTTGGTGGCCCAGATAGGGATCTGGATTCAAGAGCAGACTTGAGAGTTGGCATGAGCAGCCGAGGGAGCTGGGATGATGCTGTCACATGGCAGCTACGTTCCACCACCATAGCAACCTCTCTGGTGGGTGGAGAGCTTGCTCCGGTGCAGGGGGGCTGCTGTCCATGTGCAAGTTCATGGGGAGGCGTGGTTTAGTACCACACATGGAAGTGAGTGGGAGCCTAGGGTTCATAAAAACATGTGGTCATTTAGATGCTGCTCGACAATACTCTTGGGCTTTGCTCCATGGTGGCTCCACCAGTGTGCACAGTGGAGGTAACAGCAGACAGGGCTGAGAGGTTGCCAGGATACACCAAACCTGAAGACTGGGTGAAACAACTGCAGAAGGCAAAAAGCTATATGTTGGTGGGTGGGGGGGGGGACAACATTAAGGCAGGGCACATGGGTTTGCTTCTATCAAAACTCCAGTAGTACAGAAACTAGAAATTAGGGTTCAATTATAAGCATATTCTGTCTTAATAACCCAAGTTCTATCAGAATCACAAAAAGTCAAGTCAAAAAACAAGGCCTCAGGTGACCAGTGATGTGCTGGGGGGGGGGGCTCTCACAGGCCATGTTAAGATGGTTGTAAAGATTTTGTTTCTCATTAAAATGAACTGAGAAGGAAGGGACCCAAACAGCAGATTTTAGACACTTGTGTGTCTCACTTGGCATGACAAAGTGTGACAAAGCTACCTTATTCCAAAATTTACTTTATAACAGTCACTCTTCCAAATGCTGTGAGTACTTTGATCTTGGGAACTAGTAACTGATATGACTTCTAACTTTACTCTGCAACTTGGAAAAACACCAGCTTACCAACTGCTCATCCTGTGGAAACGTCCTAAACCCATCCCAGTCTTGGATCTATGCAAACCAGTTCACCCCACATCCCTCCCAAGACATAAACTGTACATTCACTTCAGTGTGGACAAAGGCCTCCAGACAGGGCAGTCTTCACTGGCCTTACCAGCCTTTGACATTGTTAACCACCGTTCATTTTATTCTTATTTAAAACTTTGTTAACTGGGCAAAATCACAAGGGCAACAGCTGATCATTTTCAAGAGGGACCCAGACATGAACATGACCGGCCAGATATTCAAAAGGGTTACGCCCTGGTGCGATATTCAAATGGGAATTGCACCTGGCACAAATCCCAATGCGCCGGAGTGCATCAGTAATGTATGCAGGTGAAGGTGGGAGGGGTGTGCCCATGCATACTCTGCACAGCCCGATATTCAGCCCGGGATGTGCTGAGCCATGCGTGCGCAACCCCTACCTGCGCCGCATAAAGTTAAGCAAAAAAAAAAAAAGGAGCAATGGCCGGCCACCAACAGGTGAGCTGCCGCATTGCAGGGCGCAGCAAGGCAGCTGCCACCTGTGGGTGACCACCCGAGCTCCGGCTGCACCTCCTCACGGGCATTAGTAAAATAAATAAAACCTCCTACATCCCTGGTGATCCAGTGGACCGCAGTCTGCTCGATCGCGGGCTTCAGTAAAATGAAAAAGAAACCTATATCCCTGGTGGTCCAGTGGAATGCTGTCTGCCCGATCGCGGGCTTCAGTAAAATGAAACAGAAACCTATATCCCTGGTGGTCCAGTAGACTGCTGCCTGCCCGATCACGGGCTTAAGGAAATAAAAAGAGATATCCTTTATCCCTGGTGGTCCAGTGGACCGCTGTCTGCCCGATCGCAGGTTGAAGTAAAAGAAGAATCAGATTCCTATATCCCTGGTGGTTAGTGACCGCTGCCCACCCACCGCAGGCTTGCGAAATACAAGATTTATCCTTATCCCCGGTGGTCCAGTGACGTTGTCTGGTCGATCGCAGGTTTACAGTAACTAGACCTCTTTACATCTCTCGGTGGTCCAGTGATCTTCTCACTCCGCCACTGATCCCTCACCGGACTCGCGCCTCGCGGCGGTGGCAGCATTCTTCACTCGCTTCATCGACCGACACCAGTCAGCTGCGACCGCCTGTTGTCTATAGCCGCGGAGTTATCGTGGCATGCAGCCCATTCGCGACATTATTATCCAGATATGTGAATGGATCCATTCACATATCTGGAATGTGTATGGTATGGTTGCATGCCCATTGGCTCACACTGTGGACCAATGGGCGACAGCCCTCACCGATGGTGTCAGCCAAGGGCAGGTGGTGGTGCTGCCGCCCGCTGGATCGGGGAGGGCGGTGGGGACCACCGGCAGGTGGGGAGGGGGGGTCCGCTGGACCACCAGGGATATGGGGGTCAGTACTAGTTTACTTAAGCACGCGATCGGGCAGACATCAGTCCACTGGACCACCAGGGATATAGGATAAATCTTTGTATTTATACTTAAGCCCACAATCGGGGGCAGCGGTCCACTGGACGAACAGGGATATAGGAATCTGATTCTTCTTTTACTTCAGCCCGCGATCGGGCAGACAGCGGTCCACTGGACCACCAGGGATATAGGATTCTATTTCTTTTTTTACTGCAGCCCGCGATCGGGCAGACAGTGGTCCACTGGACCACCAGGGATATAGGATTCTATTTCTTTTTTTACTGCAGCCCGCGATCGGGCAGACAGTGGTCGAATGGACCACCAGGGATATAGGAGGTTTATTCTTTTTACTAATGCCTGCGATTGGGCTGTGGGGCACATTGCCACGCTGCAAGAGGCGTCGATCCCCGGCGACTGCTGCCTGGCAGGCACCAGGCGTTAAGTCGTAGGGGGATCGGGCGCACTGCATGCAATGGAAGAGATGATATGCAAAATGCCCCATTTGCACCTTGCATACATTATGGCCCCATTTGCATGTCAACTTTTGAATATCGTGGTTGTTGCACCTAGTGCAATGGAACTTGCGCCAGTGCATCCCCATGCTCCACTCTGGCCACTGACACTGGCGCAGTGCCAGTGCACCATGCGCATTGCGGGTGGCCAGGGTGCGATATTCAACGATGCTGAGCCATGGCACAGCTCCAAGTTGAGCTGCGCCCAGGCTTGCGCCACAGCCTGGCGCAGTTTGAATATCTGGGCCGACACATACAAACAGCATACAGTTCATACACAGCAAGTACATTTAGTGGGCCTAGTACAAATTCCCGACTCTGAATTACCCGACGAGTCAATTCCCGACTCTTAATTTGCCGACTTTCATCTGCCCGCAAGGTTATTTTGCCCGTCATAGTAATCTCCCGCCTGCAGGTACTTGCTTTTCTGACAAAAATTCACTTGCTCTGCAGAGAGTTTAAAGTAATTATGCACTTGCTATTATGACAAAAATTCATTGGCTCTGCAGAAAAGTGTTTAATTCTGCATCTGTGGGCACTGAGCAAAAGACACAGTGAGTGCGAGAGGGACACGCAGCAGCCTGCTACTGCAGGAGAGAGACAGTTACAGCTGCTTGGTAACTCCGTACTTGGGCTGACCGATGGCACACTGTAGCTGGCAGCAATTAATCCAAAAATTATTTTCCCTTGTCCGTACGGAGCCTGAACATGTGTGCAATGTGAGGCTCTCTTCTTCCATGTGTCCCCGTATGCCTGCCATTGCAGTCATACTCTCTTCTTATAAGGCTTCCCCATGCACAATATCACCCCATATATCTACCATTTCGTATGCATTACGGACCCTAAATAATTAGGCAAAGTCATTGCGATCCTCTTACCGGTATAATTAACAGTTTAGTCCACTTAAATTAGTTCTGCACTTGCTGTTCTGACAAAAATTCACTCGCTCGACAGTGTACACTGTGCTTGTAAAATTATTAGCTCTGCAAGTGCAAAATGAATTTCGGGTTGTTTGTGGCCATGTCATCTGTCATATTGTTAATGTGCAGTGTTTCAGCTCCCCTAAATCAGTTTAATGTTTTTTCTAATTTTTAAATAAGCTTCTAAGCTTACGGTGGGTGGGGCATACTGTCGGATTTTTACACTGCGGGATGTTACCTTACGAGATATTTTTTGTCAGCGAACTGTACAATACGGGCAGTCAGTGTCGGTCGCATTAATGTCGGGCGTTAATGCGTTGGGCAGTCGCACTGATCCCCATTTAGCAGAGTAAACTAAAAATATGTGGTTAGAACACTGGGGCATTATTTTGGGGGCCTGGGTTCAATTTACAGTAGGTCACATTACTTCTTTCTCACTAGAATTTGTGATAACAATATAAAATGATCTAAAACAGCAGTATTACATAAATGAGAGGGTAGAACATTCCAGAGTTTAACAGTGTTAAACCTATTAAGATTATTTGGCTGGGATTTGTGTACCTTTGGGGAACAAATAAAGACCATTTACTGCTGCACAAACCACACCACACGTCAGTGTTGACAGTACTGCCTTGGGTAAAAGTCCTCTTACGTCAGAGACTGGCACTGCCCTGTCTCATTGGTAGTGCTACTTTTAATGCCCTTCTTGTGACACTCTATACCTCAAATTTCGGTGGTCAGCCTTGTCCTTTTTTCATCTTCCTTAACGATTTCCCAAACTGTCATTTCCTGCAGTATTCAAGTGTGTACCAATGACACCATTCTCAAATTGCCTATGATACTCGCTTAGTTAAAGAAAACCTCCAGTAAGGCTTTACCCACGTACTCTCCTGGTTCCAGGAATTACCTTTCTGTCAGCCACAAAAAGACAGTCACCATGCTCTTTGGTATGAAATTTAACCCTTTGTAAGATAACCCCCCCCCCCACCTTGTCTAGTCATCAGTGCCCTCAATGGTTACATACTCAGCAGTGTTCAGACTTACAAATACCGTGAACTGTTCTCAACCCCGATTAGATTTCTCTCACATAGACCAACTGTCTGGAAAACTACTACCAGGGATGAACTTGGATGGTTTGTAAAGTCAAAAAATGGCTGAATCTGCAGTATTCCCAGAGCAGCTGCCTTTTTTTTTGTCCCCCAGTACATAGAAACGTAGAAGTTGATGGCAGATAAGGACCGCAAGGCCCATCCAGTCTGTCCATTTCTTTTTCCTACCTTATAAATGTGCCATCGGCCTTAGCTCTGTCAATGGCCAATCTATTCATACTCATCTGTATTGCTCCCTATGCCTATCACATGCCTGTTTGAAGCCCTGCACTGTATTCATATCCACCACTTCCTAAGGTAGGCCGTTCCATGCATCCACCACCCTTTCTGTGAAAAAGAACTTCCTCACATTACCCCTTAATCAGCCTCCCTCTAATATCATGCTGTGTCCTCTTGTCCTGCTATTTTTCTTATATGGAAACATGTTAGACTCTTTCACCTTGTTAATGCCCTTAAGGTGTTTGAATGTTTCGATCGTATCACCTCTCTCCCTCCTTACAATACATAGGTTAGTGTCTTTCCTGATGAAAACAATATGAAATAAAAAAGAATACATTTTTTGTTACAGACAGTGGGATCTAAAACAAAAATGAGCAATTATACTGTAAAATGCCAAGTCTGATCAGCAGGGATAGAAAGTGCGGCTAGATTAGTCAGAAATGGCATGAGCATGTGGCTCAGGATAACTTAACACAGATTTAATTGGTTAGTGTTATTTGGTGGGTTGGTTAGCTGGCTAGTTAGTTAGTTAAAAAAGTATTATCCAGGAAAGCCTGACTAAGTGTCCTGGGATGGTAGTGGCAGCCATAAACGGCATTTTGTGATATAAACAAAAAAAGCAAGACAATAAAAAAGTAAAGTTGAATCCATAAATCAAAATTAATAACAAGTCCCAGTTTCAGTGAAATGTGATAAAAATACTGCATTGCAGTAGCTTATGGTTGATTTGTCTTAATATAAAATGAAAGATTGTTCCAACCAAGTGGAGCTCTAGGTTTGTTACTCTGTTTACAGATTGTGTGTCCCAGAATCATAACACAGAGAAAGTAAAACTCAAGCAGGCTTATACATTTGCCACAAGGTGGCGCACTTGTACTTTGTATTTGCTAACCTCCGTTTACTGAACCACTGACTTGCCATAGAATGTAATACAATTTGATTTTGTATGGCATTCTTCATTCAGTCTGTACTCTAAATGCTGTACAAGGGAGTAAATCAAAGATAGCAGAATTAAACGTTTTTTTTTTTTCTGTAATGACATTGTAGGTTTTGCCAGAATGGAACAAGTGGATGAAACTGTCTTGTACAGGATTTGTCATCTAAGATGCAGATTTTGCAGCCATCCCACATTTTGGTAAAAGTTATGTAACCCCCTTGGGGTTACTATACTGGTAAGACTCCCTCGCTGCTCCCACATTAAAGGCGTTTGCTTGAGCCAACCTTGAACTGCTTCTGACAGGACCAGGAATTGTTTGATCATTACACCCACGTAACCGGAGGTGAGAGTGTGTCCCTGCAGGAGTAGTTCGGAATGTGCAGTTACTGTATGTTTAAACTAAAAGCTAGTGTAAATAAGGACATTTATGGAAGACTGCATTTAGATTTCAACTTGGCAGCCATTGTCAGCACTTCTGACCTGCTCTGCATGGCAACAGGGTCAGAGGGTGGTGGGCCACCTAATCAGGAAAAAGCCACTTGATGAGAGAGCCACTAGGGCTCTTGGACCTCATATGCCTTTGCAGCCACCAGTTGCCTGTTGAGTGACTGACCTGCAGAACTGCCTGCCTTAATTGAAAGCTCAAGTGACCAATCAGAGCTGCAGATTCCTCAGTGAATAGCAGGGGTTGTTTGAGAACTTAGCCAGCCTGTCTAAGACTGAGATCTGTGTGAGATCTCCACAGAGTGAGCATGCGTGTGTCTGCTGAAAAGACCTGAGTGCTACTGACAGCCTACACTGCAGAGCCAGACTGCACATCTGTCTGCCAAGATGAAACAGTTGACAGCTACAGCTCTTAAAAAGACTTTTGCTGAACTGTAGGCTGCATCTGCGACTGTATCCATCTAATCAGCACCACTGCCAGGTGTTGATCATTATCGCCCCTAGGGGACTTGGTGCCCAGACATGTAGGTTGGGGCAGATTCCAGAAGACTGGCACAGGAGAAGGCATGCTGTGAACCAGACATCACTGAAGCTAGGAGAGCAGCTGATACCTGTGACACCATCTGAAGTGAGAGAGGGAGGAGAATTGGATTGCAACAAGATGCCAACCAGAGAGGGATCACTGTTATCTGCACATCAACCCCCCACACACACACACACAGTGAGACAAGAGTCCCTGGTTCAGGAACTGTGAGTAAACACGTTCCTGGCCACTGTAGCAAAACCTGTAAAATAGCTCGGAAGTGTTTAATGGTTTTGGCCTGCTGGCCAGGAGTGAAAAATATCTTATTCGGAGGTTTTCCATTTAATGGCCTTTGGATTTGGGGTTTTCTGTTTTGCAAAGCATAGTTAATCATCTTATTTAAGTGCTCCACTGCCTGCCAACAATATTCATGTATTATTTATTTCAAAAGTTTCACCAGGAAAGACATACTGAGCTGCTAACAACTAATTTCCAGATGCGTCCTGGGGGTAAGGGGATGAGGTACGTCATATACAGAAAATACAATATATGAAAGAAAATAATCACAAGAACTGAAGGCAAATCAGTAAGTAGATATGTGTAATAAATAAAACTGAGTTAACTTAGGCAAGGGAATTACTCTTACAAGTACAGAACAGTGAACAGGTAATGAGGGGAACAGACTGCCAGGGCAAAACTAGTGCACTTTATTCCCTGGTGGGTTGGCCATCACTTACGTTCAGGAGACAAAGCAATGCTATATTCTGGACCTACAAAGCTCTTATTAAGAAACTCCCCCTCAACATATCTGTCTACCCCTCTGCATCTTAGGCAATTATGCCCTGAGAAGTTACTCTTACATTTCACTATATGTACCTGAGGTCAGTTCCCGTTTCGGTAGAGCTTCCTTCAGCTACGCGCTGCCCCAGCTATGGAATAAAATCAAAAAAACTTTAGAACTGGTTAACTCAATTAGCCTTATGGAGTTCAAATCACCAGTGTGCTTAAGGAAAGATAGGCATGCAGGGAGTTATCACTAGTCCAGATATCTGACGTGCAGTGAAAAACACCACCAACAGCCTCTGTAAGCAGAGCAGCAATAGCAGATCGCACACCATCACACATTCATGGCAATACACTCTTTGAAAATGTGGTACAAGATGATATTTAATATCTTGGGTGCAAATAGTTGAGAAGCCATCGGAAGCCAGTATCTTCCACAACTGACTTAGGCTGGAGATCCAAAGCCATCATCTCGGCAATCAGTTGTGTGATTTGTTGTGCTGTTGGATGTGAAGCATGATACTTTCTCCGTACATCCATTACTGGAACTGCCTTGGGAGATATTGATATGGACCAGTTCACCGGTGGTGTGTGAAATGCTGATGACTGTCTCTGCCTTGTAGTATCACTAGAGTCATTAGAAGTGACCAGAGTAGGGGGACTCTGTCATGGTGAGGGGGAAGGAGTACCATGACCACTAGGTTGCTTGAAATCAGATCTGTCAGTACCACCACCACTGCCAAGAGTACCTGCCTGTCCACTGGAGGGGTTTGGTCTTGGTGAAATCAAGGGTGCAGACCCAGATGAGCTTCAATACAGTTGAGAGTGCTTAAGCTTCACGTGGTTCTGTAATGATGTTGTGGCTAAGTTAGAGAGTGATTTCCCTTGGCTTATAGTGCTGTTGCAAAAAGAACAGAGTGCCTTCCTTGTGTCCTCCTTTAACATTGTAAAATGCAGCCACACCGCACTCTTACCATTGTGGTTATCAGTGCTTCTGGTAGCACCACATCCTCCGGTACTTTTTGCAACAGATGGGCCTGTCTTGTCCTGAACTTGTTGCCCTGTGACCAGTGGCCCTGAAAGTGCCACGCCAGTGCTGTCATCATTCGGCTGTTCTTCAGGCTGTGGTGGAGCCTGACGAAGAAACGTCAGTGTTGCTTGTTTCATTTTCTTGGGTGGGGGGCTTATGCTTACTGCTACTTCTGCTACCCTGGGTACTAGTGCTACTCCTAGAGGCTGTTTCACCAGCTATCTTTTTTGTTTTCTACCCTTTTGTTTTCATACCTCACTCTGCCTCATCCTTAAAGTCACTCACATTTTCCTCCGATGAAGACGATGATGTGTCACTGAGCAATTCATGTGGAGGGAAATACTCACATCAACTTTGTCAGGAGTAGTGAGAAGCTGAGAAGCACGAGGCACAACTAAATTAACTGTACAGGGGTCACGTAACTTTTTTGCACTGATCCACCCGGGCAAGTGATGCCCCAGCTGCACTGGCCTCCCACAGATTGCACTAGCCTCAACACAACATTCACAAACCCCGATATCAGAGAAGTTGGCAGTGCTTTGGGGGGGGGGCACTAGCAGTGTGCAGCTCCCACTCCAACCCCTACCCCCCAGCATACAGAAGCATTGAGCCCCGTCACTGGGTTCCTGCACCAGCAGGACAGAAAATCCCCAGCATCACCCGTCTGCATACACACATAAAGATCGACCCCTGCTATCACCTGCATATCCCTGTAGCCAGCATACGCTGCACCCCAAATGATTCGGCTCCCGACTGAACCACGCACTAAGCAGGCCTTCAGCACTTCTCCCTCATGCACCAACTGAAACTCCTCATAGGCGCAGCATGTGGCTGTGCTTTTTTGCAGTCCAGCGACTCCCTCCCACACCTTCCCTCTCATGTCGGCACCCTCCCACCTCCCAATAGTCACTCAGCAAAATCAGTTTCACCAGATGCCCCAGCCAGCACCAAGCAGCACATGAATGCTGTTCCTCAACTTTCGGCCCCCTTGCGCTGCACTCAGAACCCTACCTCGGAAGCCACAGCATACAGATTGAATTAAGCTTAGCTGCCACTCACTGAATTTGTACCTGGCTTCTCTACAGGCCCCATCTAAACACCACTGCTCAGGCTGATCATTCACACCAAGGCCTGGTTAATGCAAATTTATTTTGGGGGCTGGCAGGGGGTCCATCGCGGTTCTGATGATTACTGCTCACCAAAGTGTAAACTAGTATCCCGATTCCTAAAGGTGTTTAGTCAAAAGTGAATTCCTCTCATCTTTGACTATGACTTGATGCTTACTACACACATTGAGTCACAGTCAAGATGAGAATCTTCTAACAAACACCTTGGAGCTCGGGATACCAATTACATTGGAGTCGGCAAGTGAGAGTGTCAAAACATGTGGACCCTGCCCCACCCAGCTGAGCTGCTTCATAAAAAAATCCATGTTCAGGAACTAGTGGAACTGTGGCCCACACAAAAGGAGACAGGTAGCGCAGATGACACACCCTGTCCTTTGCTCCCATTTTAAACGTGGACCTTTTAAATAGCCGACCCTATGTTGTTTTCTATTCAGTTGTTCGCTTACCTAATGTGTTGTGGGGGGCCGGACATCACTGACTCCCTCCTGGTGGCAGCGGTCACTCGCGTACTTCAGATTGCACCAGCCTCTCAGTAGTGTCTGCAGGCATGTGTGGAGATCAGTTCTGTGGCTCACGAGGTGGGGATGGGCTCCAGACAGGCGCCAAATGTTCGTCCAATGAGAGGGTTCCCTGTGGCTGTTGCTAGACTGCAAAACAGAATATTCGGACAAAAAAAAATAAAAACGGAACCGTGTTTTTTTTTTTCTTTTAAGGGGCATTTGCATTTCCTTAAAGGGCCAGGTTGACAAAAACAGACTAGATTGCACTAACCAAGCCAGGAAAGTTGGGGGAGAATTGCACTGGCCCGAATCAATTTGCAGTATGCCCCAGGCCAATAATATAATGTAGAGCTCGACCCCTGCTGTAGTGGTCATACTGGTAGTATTCAGTGTGGCAGTGATAACAGACTGTGGTGATAGTGTTACAGTTACAGTGGCAGTAGTGGCAGGGATAAAAGACTGTGGTGATAGTGTTACAGTTACAGTGGCAGTAATGGCAAGGATAACAGACTGTGGTGATAGTGTTACAGTTACAGTGGCAGTAGTGGCAGGGATAACAGACTGTGGTGATAGTGTTACAGTTACAGTGGCAGTAGTGGCAGGGATAACAGACTGTGGTGATAGTGTTACAGTTACAGTGGCAGTAGTGGCAGGGATAACAGACTGTGGTGATAGTGTTACAGTTACAGTGGCAGTAGTGGCAGGGATAACAGACTGTGGTGATAGTGTTACAGTTACAGTGGCAGTAGTGGCGGGGATAACAGACTGTGGTGATAGTGTTACAGTTACAGTGGCAGTAGTGGCAGGGATAACAGACTGTGGTGATAGTGTTACAGTTACAGTGGCAGTAGTGGCAAGGATAACAGACTGTGGTGATAGTGTTACAGTTACAGTGGCAGTAGTGGCGGGGATAACAGACTGTGGTGATAGTGTTACAGTTACAGTGGCAGTAGTGGCGGGGATAACAGACTGTGGTGATAGTGTTACAGTTACAGTGGCGGTAGTGGCGGGGATAACAGACTGTGGTGATAGTGTTACAGTTACAGTGGCAGTAGTGGCAGGGATAACAGACTGTGGTGATAGTGTTACAGTTACAGTGGCAGTAGTGGCAGGGATAACAGACTGTGGTGATAGTGTTACAGTTACAGTGGCAGTAGTGGCAGGGATAACAGACTGTGGTGATAGTGTTACAGTTACAGTGGCAGTAGTGGCAGGGATAACAGACTGTGGTGATAGTGTTACAGTTACAGTGGCAGTAGTGGCAGGGATAACAGACTGTGGTGATAGTGTTACAGTTACAGTGGCAGTAGTGGCAGGGTTCACAGCGTCAGTAGTGACTGGAGTCACAGTTGCAACACTGGCTGTAGTAGTCATGCTGCCATTTGCTGTGGAAAGCAGGGTCTCTCTGGTGGTGGTGGTGATGACAGATGTGATGCTACTGATGAGAGATGGGGACACATTGGTGATTGTGGGAGTGAAGAACAGTGTCCTTTTGCTTGTGCTTGTACCACTTTCTCCTGTGTCAGCCACAGTACTACTACTACTGCCAAAAACTCCAAAATAAGCACTCGACGATTTCAAGTATTCAGGATAAATCCCAGTTTATTTGTGTGGCTGTCCACCTGAACAGCAACCTCTCCCCAGTGCTTCCTCAGGGGGTTGGTCTGAGTACTATTACTGCTGGAAGAAATGGGCTTTGAAAGGGTAACAATAATTGTGGGCGTTGAATACAGCAGCCTAACCGTCGCTCACGTTCAGGTTCACCATCACCAACCTGTTCCTCAGTTGTAGATTTGTGGGGGCTGGACCAAGCACATGTTTTTTACCACCTCTATCTGCCATTGTATTACAAGATAGAAACAATTTCTAAATACTCCAAACTATGTTACTACTTTTATTATGTACAGAAGTACTGATTTATTTTAGCGCAAAAAAAATTCTTGCAAGCGGCATGCAGGCAAGTGGTGTGTGTGTGTGTGTGTGTGTGTGTGTGTGTGTGCAGCTGCACAGTGTCACTCCCTGTACCTGGCCCTAAGCTGCAGATGGTGGGAGTGGAGTCAGCCGACCGCCCTCTGAGGTTGCTGCTACTGGCTTTCATGAACCGTGAAACCCAAGCACAGATTACACCCCCAGTTAAATTAGATTTTTATATTAACTACAGCAGTTAAGCCATAACTACTGTAATACTTTTATAATGTACTGAAGTACAGATTTATTTTCTCACAAAAAAAACTACTGTAATACTTTTATAATGTACTGAAGTACTGATTTATTTTAGTGCAAAAAAACTCTTGCAAGCAGTGTGCAACCAGCTGCCATCCAAGGTTGCTGCTACTGGCTTTCATGAATCGAGAAAGCCAAGCCCGGATTAAACCCCCCAGCTGAACTAGATTTTTATATTAACTACAGCAATCAAGCCAGAACTACTGTAATACTTTTATAATGTACTGAAGTACTGATTTATTTTCTCACAAAAAAAATACTTGCAGGCAGCATGCTGCCAAGTGGTGTGCATGCGACTGCGCAGCATCACTGCCTAGTCCTAAGCTGCGGACGGTGGGAGTGTAGTCAGCCGACTGCCCTCCGACTTTGCTGCTACTGGCTTTTGTGAAGCCTGGGCCCATATCACACCAGCAATATTATTACAGAGAGCTTTTATATTTTTAACTACAGCAGTTAAGCCAGAACTACTGTAATACCTCTGTACTGTGCTGAAGTGTTGATTTATTTTAGCGCAAAAAAATTCTTGTAAGTGGCATGCAGGCAAGGGTGTGCATGCAACTGCGCAGCGTCACTCCCTGTACCTGTCCCTAAGCTGCAGATGGTGGGAGTGGAGTCAGCCGACTGCCCTCTGAGGTTGCTGCTACTGGCTTTCATGAACTGTGAAACCCAAGCACAGATTACACCCCCAGTTAAATTAGATTTTTATATTAACTACAGCAGTCAAGCCATAACTACTGTAATACTTTTATAACGTACTGAAGTACTGATTTATTTTAGTGCAAAAAAACTCTTGCAAGCGGTGTGCAGGCAAAGGTGTGCGCCTGCCAGTGTGGCATCACTACCTGGCCCTAAACTGCAGGCAGTGGAAGTGGAGTCAGCTGACTGCCCGCCGAGGCTACTGGCTTTGGTGAAACCTGAGCCGAGATTACAATGCCTATATTATTAGACAGGTTTCTTTTTTTAACTACAGCAGTCAAGTCAGAAGTTAGAACTACTGTAATATAAATGTAAAATAGTTTCACTAAGAGTTCTTCTCCTTCACCTCCACACAGGGCGCAGAGGCCTGTAAACTAACTAGTAAAGTCTGCAACACAGCAGTTGCTGCTAAATCACTAGATTGGATGATTTGTCTGAAACAAAACCCCGTCCTAGTTGCAGGCAGTAACACTAACACAGTACACAGTACACACACTAAGTTAACAAAAGCAAAGGTTTTGTGATGTAAATGTATGAAATTTGATGAAATTAATCTCTCTCAGTCAGAGCTGTCTCCACCACCTGATCTTCTTTGGGGGTGTCTCAATCATCAGGTTACACTGTAGGAACCTTTGCCGTCAGAGACTGGGAATCCACACGGAAGATTTTCAGCAGTACAGCTGGGGCCACCCATGCTGTCGACATCTGCTGACATCACAAACCCTCTATAGTCGTGGGTGGCCCCACTCCGTTCTTTCCCGCCGTCGACTTGCAAACACAGTCTCTGCAGAAGAGCTGTCAGTGTTTCATGCCTTTTTCAGCCCACAGACATTTTTTCTTCTACTGTTTGCTAAAATCTCTTTCGGAGATTTTTCTGTTTTTTATGTCGAGAGTTAATCTGTCTTCTCCTTCTGTTTTCCGGCGCTGCCGCTGTGGGAAGAAGATTGCCTCTAGAGATGAACACTCCATTTGTGTCTGCTGTCTTGGGCCTGACCACGATGTCTCCGACTGTGAGCTCTGCCAGAAGTTTAACCAGACACCCTTAGGCGATGCAAGAAGGCTCTCAAAAAATTCCTGCTGGAGCAGCAGGTAGCCAGCTCTGGGCAGGGATCCTCTGGGGCCCCGGCTGCTCAGTCACCCACCAGGTCTATGAGCTCCCAGGTCTCCAAGGCCCGAGACAAGTTCTCAGGGAAAAGTCACAAGAAAGACAGAGATCGCGATCGCTCCCCCCGGCAGCCATCCCATTCCCCATTGGCCTCTCCTTAGGGGGGGCTGTTAGTCAATGGCAGCTGCCCTGACAAAGAGACCAGCTGTCCAGGTCTCTGTTCCAACCAGACCCATATTGACAGCTTCGCTGTCCGATTCCCAGGGCTCCTGTCCGTTGATCTCCGGGTTGTCGGCCCTGTCTCCGTCGATGATGGGCTTGTCATCAACGGTTACTCCGTTTGAGGCCTGCCCCTTCCTCTCTGAGGGCTAAAGGCTCATCGGGCTCTCAGGATGGAGGGCCATCGACTTCTGTGCCATTGAACCCCTTCCCCCCCATTGATGATGACTATATGGATCCGAACTAAGTACTTGCCAAGTTTACTAATGTACTTGTTCAGCAGTTCACTGCCTTCAGTAAGCCATTGTCACTGGCACAGCTGATGATGACTCCGTGGTTGACACCTGTTCGTCGACCATGGGAGGCTCCACGTGAAGCACTGACAAACACTCCGACGCCAGAACAAGATATGGAAGTTGACGTTGAGGAGGAGGAGTACCATCCTGAGCTCGTCCTCCAGGGTGATATTGAGGATGAGGAGGAAGAGGAGGAAATCCTCATTTCTGATAGGTCCACTGCCTTTTCAGTCAGTGAGGAGTCAGTCAAAACATACCCCAAGGTCTCCCCTGAGGATGCTGCCTTTTTTTCAATGTTATGAAGCAGTTGTCTGCCACTATGGGCTTCCAGACTGAGGAGGAGGATGTCACCAGGAAAGACCTGGTGGACTTCTTGGAGGTTCCTGAATTTCCCCCTAAGATTATCCCTCCTATGCTGCCAGCCCTAAAGAATGCTACCACAACCACCTGACATAGGCAAGACATCGTGCCAGTTATGCCACGCAGGGCGGACAAACTTAACAGTGCCCCTCAGGGCCTTCTTTATTTTGCTGCCCAGGCTGAAACTAACTCAGTGGTCATCAAGGCAGCCCATGGCAGATCTAAGTCGCCTAAGCACCTTAGAGCTTACTTCGAGAGGGCTGTTGCAGTAGGTAATTACATATAGGACTGACGCCGGCAGGCGGCAGGACCCCAGGAAAAATTTCTAGCTAGCAGTCCCTGGCAGGACTGCCCCCACTGCAAGTGACCGCGCCAGGAGACGCCGGGTATCAAAGGTGGTCCCGGATGCCCACCTTCCAGTTCTTTCCTCGTTAGCCTGCGCTCCCCACTTGGGACTTGAATTTTGTTCTCGAGAAACTTACTCTTCCTCCCTTCGAACCTGCAGCTTCTGCAGATTTGAAGTTTCTTTCGTCGGAAGGCGCTTTTCTTGGTGGCCATTACTGCTCGAAGAATCTCTGGGCGCCAGGCCCTTATGTGTAAAATCCCTACTTGATTTTTCACAAGGAACGAGTTGTTTTCATCTAATCCTAAGTTTCTACCTAAAGTAGTAGCAGAGTCTACCTTAAATCAGTCCATAGAGCTACCTGCCTTTTTCGCAGTACTCTAATCAAGGGAATATTTACTCCATGCTATGGATGTTCACGTATTCTGAGATACTACCCGACAGGACAAAGGATCTCAGAAAGACTGATCAGTTGATGCGTCTCTTTGCTCACACAAAGAGAGTAATGCTGTTTCCAAGCAATGCCTGTCTAAGTGGTTGGCTCATTGCATCACTTTCTGTTATGACAAATACCACAAGACCCTCCCGGGTCAAGTCAGAGGCCACTCCACAAGAGGAGTAGCTGCCTCTGCGGCTTGTTTCAAGAATGTGTCTGCGGCAGACATATGCGCTGCCTCCACCTGGACTTCCGTCCATACCTTTACGAAACACTACAGTTTGGATATTGCCTCTCGCCGTAGAGCAGGCTTCGGGCTAGCTGTTTTGCAAGGCCTCCTATCTTGAGGCTTGAACGGCTAGAATTACTTCTTGGAGTAGTTTTCCTCCTCCCGGTGCCTTTTCTTTGCTTGGGATTCAGTCCTATATGTAATTACCTACTGCAAGAGCCCTCTCGGCGTAGATAGTACAGTTCAGTAAGATTGCAGTAACAGTAGATCTGCGAGAGGTCTTTACAGGTAATAATCTGCCCTCCATCCCCCTAGGCTTTTTCAGCTTCTTTTCTATTTAGGGAAACATTTGCTCCTCTCTCGTCCAGCCTCTTTCGGCCTGTGGCGGAAAATAACTGGAAGGCGGGAGTCCGGGACCGCCCCTTTATACCGAGGTCTCCTGATGTTGGTCACCTGACGTGGGGGCGGTCCCTCGCCAGGGACTGCTAGCTAGAAATTTTTCAGGTCCTGCGCCTGCAGCGCCAGTCCTATATGTATTACTCACTGCAAGAGCCTCTCTCAAAGATCTACTGTTACGGTAAGTTCTTATGTAACCGTACTTTCCCTTCCCCCAGATAAAGAATCCTGCAGGACTGACCTCTGGGGTAAAAGAGTTTACACCTCCTCTACTTTGGGCCTAAGGATTGTAAACTATCTGTCACATATGTTTTAATTCCAGAATGCCAACTAAAGAAAGGGCAGTGCTGATGCTCCAGCCCTTCCAGATGGTTCCCAGAAGCAGGAATTGCTCCAGTGTTTGCAAACTGTGGAAGATGTCAGTAAACATCTCCTCGGGGCCCTGTATGACATGGCCGACACAGTGGTCAGGGCAGCTGCCATGGGCATATGCCTTTGTAGGCACTCATGGCTCAGGGTCTCTGGATTTGCAGCTGATGTGCAAAACAAAGTACTTAATGCCCCTTTCAGTGGCACCAAGCTCTTCGGCCATGATGTTCAGGACCTCATCAGTGATCTGCAGGCCTCTGGCACAGCCGTCAAGTCTGTGCATTCTGTCTACCACACTTAGCCCCATGGTAAAGGATGGCCTACTTTTCACAGCCAGACCAATAGGCCAGGCTCAGGCCCCCATACCCAGGGTAAGCGCAGAGCCCATTCCTCCTTGCTGGACCCTCCAATGCTGAAGCAGCTGCAGAGTGGCCCAGAAATGATGGGCCAGTCTTCTCAGCTGGTCCCTCCTCAGCTTGACTCCTTGCTAGACCCCCTTCACCTGACCCAGACCCAAGAGGTGGTGATTGGAGGTCGGTTCTTCCTCCATTTGAATCAGTGGAGAACCATAACTTCAGATGCATGGATCCTGCAGATCATAGAGACCGGTCATACCCCTGGAGCTTATCTAACAGCCTCTAGATACCCCTCTCCCACCCTCCAACTATCCCTTGGCTCACTTGCCTTCTCTCTGGGAGGAAGTACAACCTGTTCTGCACAAGCAGGCAATCGAATTGGTGCCAAGGTGGCAGAGAAACCAAGGATGTTTTTCCAAGTTCTTCCTGGTTCCCAAAAAGACTGGAGATCTGAGACCCATTTTAGATCTGAAGGACCTCAATCTCTTCACATAGTACAAAAAGTTCTGAATGGTAACTTTGCCAGGCCTCATGCCTCTTCTCAAGACCGGGGACTGGCTCTGTTCACGGGACATGCAGGATGCTTTCCTGCACGTTTCGATGTTTCCTCCTCATGGGAGGTTTCTTTGCTTTGCCTTTCAGGTCAAGCACTACCAGTTCAAAGTGCTGCCCTTTGGCTTATCTTCTGTGCTGCGTATCTTTACCAAATGCTTAGCAGCGGTCATGGCAGCTCCCGGAAGAGAGGGACTGTATGTCTTCCCTTACCTGGATGATTGGCTTCCAAAGGCCCCATCCAGGGAGCAACTCTTGCTGACTCTGGAGTGCACACTACAACTCTTCCACTCTCTGGGCAGAACAGTCAACCTGCCCAAGTGGGTACTAGTTCCATCTCAAAGACTGCGGTACAGCGGGGTGGTTCTGGACTCCAAGCAGGGGAAGACCATCTTACACCAAAACAGGGTGGAATGCCTTATGGCCCAGGCTCAAGAAGTGGCCCAGAGTCGGTACATTCCTGCCAGACTTTACCTCAGGCTATTGGGGCTAATGGCTGCGGCCATTCCCACTGTTCCACTGGCCATGCTTCACATGCACACCCTTCAGTGGACCCTCAGAGTGCAGTGGGACCAGTGTATGGATGTGTTAGACTGTCAAGTCTTGGTCTCCTCCACAGTTCGAAGGTACTGCAGTGGTAGATGGACCCCTTGAACCTTCTTCAAAGGGGTTCCCTTTCAGATCTCCTCCTCACATCAGATTCTAACCACGGATGCTTTGGGGCTAGGTTGGGGAGCACAACTGAGTCCTTTCTAAACTCAGGGTTCCTGGTCTCAGTGGGAAGCCTTCCTGCATATCAGTGTCCTGTAGGTGAGAGCGGTGTTCTATGCCTTGCAGGCTTTTCAGGGGCATCTGGCTCCAGACCAGCTGCTGGTGCAGTTGGACAACCTGAGTGTCATCTACTACATCAACAAGCAGGGTGGGACTCACTCATATCTCTTTCGCAGGGAGGCCATAAGAGTGTGGTATTGGGTACTGGAGCACAATCTGACACTCTCTGCGGTCCATGTGCCAGGCATCCTAAACACCCTGGTGGACAGTCTCAGCAGGATTCATCCAGCATGCATGAATGGGAGCTTCTCTCATCCATAGCAGATCATCTGTTTGACAGATGGGGTCATCCATAGTTGGACTTTTTTGTGTCCCCACTCAACGCAAAACTGCCCAATTTTTCTGCTCGGTAGATCCAGGGCCTGGAGTTTTCTGGTGAGATGCATTGTCCCTCTCTTGGAGCGGAAGATTTCTGTATGCATTCCCTCAATTTCCACTAATTCAAAGGGTGCTGATCAAGCTGCATATGGAGGGGGGCCAGAGTATCCAGTGATAAGGGTGCTCGCTATTGAGCACACACCAAAAAGGGCAACTCAGTAGCGGTGCCTTATAGGACAGCTACTGGATGTGGGGGTGACTGTAGGTATAGCGACATTCTGTCACTATATATACACACGCACACGGGGGGGGGGGGAGCAAGCATGGCTGAAGGGGAGGGAGGGTTTGTGTGGCGTGTTGTGGTGATGGGCTGCCCAGCTGCCCCGTGGCATGGTATGTGGTTCGCAGGCTTCAGCTGTAAGGATGCCGAGTTTGGGTCTGGGCGAGCATACATTTTGTTGTGTCCAGCCCAAATTTATTTATTTTTTTTGAATTTGTACCCTCCCCGACATGCAGCCCCCGCCCCGTGGAGGAGCTGCAGGGGGGTGTAAATTTTCACCAATGTACAGTTGCCATTATCACATAGAACTGGGGGCCAGCATGATTTTGGTAGCTCCATTCTGGCCTCACCAGATATGGTTTCCTCTGCTTTAGCAGCTGGTGGAGGAACCTCCGGTCCCTCTGCCCCTTTGCAGGAATCTGCTGACCCAGGATTGGGGGACACTGTTCTATCCCAGCTTCAGGTCTCTCCATCTGCATGCGTGGCTCCTGAGGATGTAACCAATGCAGGGTTTGGGTTCTCTAACAGGGAGGCAGATGTCCTGGTGGCCACCAGCAAGCCTTCCACCTGTGCCATTTATGCCATGAAATGGAAGCAGTTTGCCATCTGGGCTGACAAGCATTCCCTAGACCCTTTCACCTGTCCTGTGAAGTATGTCCTGGACTACCTGATTTCTTTGTCTGACTCAGGCCTCCAGTATTCCTCTCGCAAGGGCCACCTTTTGGCTATTTCTGCCTTTCATGAGCCCATGAGTGACCACATGATTGCTTAGCTGGATGTTTCCTGTACCTTCCTTAGGCGCATCCTGCATCTGAAACCCCCAATCTGTTCCCCTGTCCCGGCTTGGGACTTGAATTTTATTTTGGAAAGGTTGACCCAGTCTCCTTTTGAGTTAATCGTGATTTGCACTTTCTCTCAGAAAGCATTGTTTCTAGTTGCCATTACTTCTGCTCGAAGAATTTCAGAGCTTCAGACCCTCTTGTGCGAGGAGCCTTATTTGATTTTTCATAAAGACAGGGTATCTTTGTGCACAAATCCTAAATTTTTGCCTAAGGTGGTTTCAGAGTTTACACTCAACCAGTCTGTCCACCTTCCTGTTTATTTTTGTTAGCGTGCCAATACAGGGGAAGTACTGCTTCATACACTAGATGTGCTCAGAACTTTGAAATATTATCTGCTTCAGACTAAGGAGTCCAGAAAGTCTAAGCAGTTTTTTGTTTCTTTCACCCCAGGTAGAGAGGGCGCTTCTGTTTTTAAACAATGTTTATCCAGATGGTTGGCAAATAGCATTGTGTTCTGCTATAAGTATGGCAAAGAATTGCCTGGTGCTGTCAAAGCTCATTCCACCAGAGGTATGGCTATCTCTGTGGCTTGCTTCAGGGAGGTCTCAGCCGCTGATAGTTGCATGCCCGCCACCTAGAGTACAGTCCACACTTTTACCAAGCATTACAGTCTAGACAGTGCTTCTAGAGCCCGTGCAGGATTTGGCAGGGCTGTGCTACAAGGACGTCTGTCTTAAGATTATGGAGTTCCAGCTTCCCAAAACTGTCTGTTTCTGCACTTGTCACTGCTTGTTACTCATTCCTACAATGTAACCTGATGACTGAGATACCCTGAAGAAGATAGAACAGTTACGTAAGAACTTACCATGACAGTAGATCTTCGAGGGGATCTCGATCATTAGGTTTGATTTCCCTCCCATCATCCCCCCTTTTTGGGCCTCCTGTTCAGGACCTGGCTATCTGCTGAGTTCAATCATTTCTATTTAGAGCTGGGTCCCTCGATCTCTCCTCAGTTCCCCAGGGCATCAGCCTTGCTCCTTTCATCTCCAAAGGGAAAGAACTGAGGAGGGAGTGGGGCTGCCCATGCCTATGTAGGGTTTTTTACATCCGTGGACGTCGATGGTGTGGGTAGCCCCAGTTGTACTACTGAAAAGCTTTCATGTAGATTCCGCATCTCCAATGGTGAAGGTTCCTACGGTTTAATCTGATGACTGAGATTCCATCAAAGATCTACTATTACGGTAAGTTCTTAGGTAACTGTTTTTTTTTCTCTGCTACAAGTGTGGCAATCACATGATCTGGCATCAGTGAGCTTTGTCAAATGCTAACTGACTGACCAACAAGTCACGCAAGATCTTAAAATTCTGTCGAAAGAGTTGACCCAAATATTGGCTGAATAATGACGTTATTCTGGTCCTGAATAACAAATACCGTATTATTCGTGGTATTCGGAATTTCATATTTGTTACTCGCATACCCCTACTGCGAACTCGTGACCAAATTACACCAGGCATGGGTAAATCCAAACATAACCCACACCCTGTTGTGGATTACTGCATAACTATACACTGCTTTGATATATAGAATAATTTAATAGTTATAGCTAGGTCACAATGTTAAAGGAGTGTGAAGTGTGTCTTTTAGTTAGACGCCTTGCAGAATGTATGTTCTGTATGTTTCTTTGTATGTTGATTTCCATCTGTTAAATGAACACTCCTGACATTCTGTATGTAACCTTTCAACAAAAATTGTTGGAAAATTCTCATAAATAAAAAGTTTAAAAAAGCAAACGTGGGCTCCATGGGCAAAGTCCCTGTCAACCAAGGTCTCTCTCTCTTACCTCAGTGACCTTATACATCAAATGGTGGCTATGGTAGACAAACCTGTCTAAGGAATTATCAATTCAGACTGAGTAATGACTCACCCTCATAACAGTTTCCAGCCCATTGGGCTAGGAGCCAATGCTAGGTATGGCGTTGAATCTAGGGACATAGAGCATGATGTAAAAGATGCTCCCCATCATGGGTTCTTGATGTGACCAGTATACAAGGTGCTGCTCACATCCTGAGGAACATTAACAAATCAATATGTGCTAGACAAGTAAGACGGTGCGATGACTGTAGCGTACCTCAGCTGCTAAAGGTACTGAAAATGCAGAGCAATGATGAAGGAGGCATACAAACTCTTCACTAAGTGGAAATGACTCTGTCACTGTCAGCAATGGCCCCCAATGGGTCCCTTCACCTACCACTGGCAGGGTTGACAGGCACTTTACCCAGTGGAGTGAGACCTCGACTAGCAAGTGCTTCACTTGACTTGTGGACATTAGGAAAATGCCGCTTCTGGATCTCATGGCCTGTGGTTCAATGTAGAGACCCCCAGGTACTTCTGGAAAGCCAGTCACTACAAATAGACCACCTGTCCCTGTCATAGCTGGCTACCCTTTAGTACACTTTCCCTCCATGGCCAAGGATAAAGGTTCTCAGATAGCTGGAAAGGGAACAGTCTACACTAATACTCAATTGCACCCCTGTGGACTTTGATATGTGAAACTTGAAGACTTTGCACCTCATACCACCACTTCCTCTCCAGATCATGCCGGACCTTCACCAGGGGACAATTTTTCATCCGTAGCATCAGAGGATTTTACTTTCGGCCTGGCTTGGCTCCTGGCACAGAATATTTGTGACCACAGGATACTCAGCAAGACTTATCCACATCTTGGTGCAATCCAGACTGGACCTCTCTGAATATGCAAGAGGAGTCCGGTATCCATTTCACTTATGGAGCACCCTTTATTGGATCAAACATCAGCCCCCACTATGTTTAGTGTGTTGGGATTTCTGTTGCAGGAGTCAGACAAAGGGTTGTCAGTAGCTACCTTAGGGTGCAGTTGGTGGTCTTGACTGTAGTAGGTTACTGTATGTGGGATACGTATGATGTTCACTTCAAAGCATATCATAATCTCTGCTCCAGAAGCACACAGGCCCCATCTCCTTGGATGTTTCCAGTGCTTCTCAACCACAAGTGGTGTCCCATGGCTTCTATCTGTTAAGGTTGTCTTTCTCATGGCCATCTGCTCAGCTAGGTGGATGTATGAGTGTACAACTTTTTTCACATGAGTAGACTTATGTAGTGTTTCACAAGGCTGAAGTTGTCCTTAACTGCTGCCCTCCCTCTCTCCTAGGGTGGCATCCAGCTTCAACAGACAACAGCAAATAGCATTGCCTTTCCTCTGCTTGAATCCAAGAAGGATATAGAGCAATAGCTGCATTCTCTTAGGTTCACAGTGCCCTTAGTTTTCGCATCAGGCATGCTAAGCCAATCTGCATTTCTGTCAGCCTCTCATTCTCCTCAATCCAGGGAAGAATGTGTCTTCTCTGAGCAAATGTGGCTATATGTTGCCATAAGAATAGCTGTCTCCCTGGGTCTACTGGCTCCTTCTGGGATCAGAGCTTATTCCACAAGGCCTGTGGCTGCTTCTTTCACCAAGTGCACTTTGGAGGACTTTTGTATGTTTTCTACATGGGCCTCAGTGTGCAAATGTTCCTGGCTTAGCTGCCTTGTTATGTTCGGCTCTGCAATGCTGCATTTGGCAAGTGAGTGAGGACCTAGAGACTCTGGAGGGGTGGTCCCACACCTGGAAACTAAAGTTTAATGCTGGGAAATGCAGGTTCTACACCTGGGGGCCAGAAACCCAGCTCATGTGTACACCTTGGAAGGGGAGACACTGCAGGTTTCGGGGGGGGGGGGGGCTTGGGATGGTGGTGGATGCCAAAATGAACAACTCCGAGCAGTGTAGAAGGGCTGCAGCCCAAGCAAATAAAATGCTGGGGTGCATAGCCAGGGGGATAACCTCAAAGAAGCCGAGAGGCGCTCCTTCCACTGTATAATTGCCTGGTTAGACCTCGCCTTGAATACTGCATACAGTTTTGGCATCCTTACTTAAAAAGGGGTTTTGCTCTTCTGGAGAGGGTCCAGAGGTGGGCAGCCAGGATGCTACAGGGTCTAGGGGGAAAGCCCTATGGGGAAAGAATCGAGGAGCTCAACCTGTACTCTCTGGAGGAGAGGAAGGACAGAGGGGACATACTAACATACTATTTGCCAGCAGATTAGGCCTTACGGTCTATCGAGTCTGCTCGAACCTCAGATCCCTAGTTGGGTGCCGAGGCCTTCCCCTCCCTTGTGTTCCAGAAACCCCTATCATCCATCCCCACCCCCAGGGACAGGCCATCATCTGATACATCCACTTTCTGTGTCTGTCCCACCTCTCTTGAAGACCTCCACTGTGGATCTCTGAACCAGCTCGCCAGGCAGTGCATTCCAAGGGTCCACCACCCTCTCAGTTAAAAACCTCCTCCTTTTCCCCCTCGCCTTCCACCTTCCAACTTCAAACCATGCCTCTGGTGATACCTCCCGCTTTAGTCTAAAGATCCCTCCATGTTTACCCTATTTATTCCCTTGAGGTACTTGAGACCTCAATCATGTCCCCCGTCTCTCCTCTCCTCCAATGAAACAGGCAGAGCTCTCAAGTCTGTCCTCATCGTCAAATCCCTAGCCCTCGTATCATCTTAGTTGCCCTCCTCTGTACCCTCTCCAGGAGCTGTATGTCCCTCTTCAGTGTGGTCTCCAGTACTGTACACAGTACTCAGGTGTGGTCTAACCAGTCCATTGTACAGCGGCAGAATCCTTCCTTGCTCCTAGAGGTGATCCCCCTTACAAGCATCCCAACATCTTGTTTGCCTTGCTAGCCGCTCTCCTGCACTGCTCAGAGTTATTCATACATGCATCCACCATGACCCCTAGGTCTTTTTCCCCTATTGAGGCCTGCAGCGCCTCCCCTCCCAGGGTGTACCTGTGTTTAGGGTTCCCACCCAAGATGCAACACCTTGCACTTGGTGATATTGAAATTTAATTTCCATGTGTGAGCCCAGCTTTCCAGGGTGTCCAGGTCCCCTTGCAGGGCCAACCTCCCCTCTTCTCCCTCAACTAGTGCTCCCATCTTGGAGTCATCAGCGAAGAGACTCATTTCACACCCTATACCCTCCCTGATGTCCGATATGTATGCATTAAACAGGATCAGACCCAGGACCGAGCCCTGCAGTACCCCACTACCAACCTCTCTAGGGTTTGAGAGCTCCCCACAGACCACTACTCTCTGGGTGCGTCCAGCTAGCCAGTTTTCAATCCATCTGACCATCAAAGGGCCTACTCCTAAGCCCATCAGTTTCTCCACCAGACCATTGTGGGGGACAGAGTCAAACGCCTTGCTGAAGTCCAAGAATAATACATCCACAGGCTTTCCCCTGTGCAGTTCTGATGTTACCCATTCGTAGAACTCCACAAGATTAGTTTGACATGATCTACCTGGCACAAACCCATGTTGCTGACTATCCAGACCTCCCATCTCCTCCAAGTACACCCCCAATCGTTCCTTTAGTATACTCTCCATTAATTTTCCCACTACCAAGGTCAAACTGATGGGTCTATAGTTACCTGGTACTTCCCTTGACCCCCCTTTATATATTGGCAGCACATGTGCCTCCCCCCCAATCCCTAGATACCCTCCCTGTCTCAAGTGACCTGTTGAAGAGCTCCGCCAGGGGTGCAGCAAGTATGTCTGCCAATTCCCATAGTACTCTCGGATGAATGCCATCCGGCCCAGGAGATTTGTCTTTCTTTAGGGCCTTGTGGGCTAACCACACCCTTTTGGCGGAGATAGCATCATCCGTCCCCTCCACCTTACTGGCCTTTTTATCCTTATCCAGATGTGACACCCTGGGGTACCTCTCTCCCTCTTGCTCCATTTCTGCTGCTCCCTGATCCCACTCACTGCCGCTCTATCCCCATGGTGCCTTGCTTTGTAGATATCCCATCCCCTCCCTAGTGAACACAGAGGCAAAGTACTTGTTAAATACCTCTGCCTGGTCCCTCGCCTCTTCCACCCACCCTCCTTCTGATCTCAATCTGCTGAGATGGCCCTTAGTTTTCTCCACTCCCCAATGTGCGGAAGAACCCTTTTCCCTCCATGTATCCCTGTGCCAGCCTCTGCTCTTTACTGGACTTTGCTCCCCTCACCATCCGGGTGACTTTTTAGATGCAAGATGGTACATTTCCTTATCCCTATCCCCTCTTGTTATTTTATATTTTTTGTAGGCTGCCTTCTTTTCTCTGACCGCTACCTGTACCTCACTGGACCACCAGCATGGTTTATGTGACCTTGCTCCCTTACGTTACAACTTAGCGCAGATCCTGACTGCCTCATGAAGTCCCTGTTTTATGACCTCCCATCTCCTTTCCACACTTGTCATTGATGTAATCCCCTTCAAGTGATCCTTGAGAATATTTCCCATGCCCACAAAGTCTGCCCCCTGAAGTCCACTGCCAGTGTCCTAGATCTCCCCATGCTTATTTGAAACCAGACAGTATTGTGGTCGCTCCTAGTCAGGGGTCCTCTACAACCAGGTCCCTTACCAGATCCTCATCTGCCAGAACCACGTCCAGGACATGCCCCTCCTTGTGGGCTCCATCACATGCTGTGTTAAGAACACATCCTGGAAGCCGTCCAGCAGCCTCTGCTCCTTGGCCACCTTAGAGGACATGGTTCCCCAGTTTGTACCTGGCATATTAAGTTCCCCCATCAACACCACTCCTTCCCCTTTTGGTCCACAGTGGGCAATGATGTTGTCCAGCAAATCATCCTCTAGAACATCACTCATCCCGGGGGGCCTATATACTACACCCAACTTGACCTTATCTCCTGCTGGGGATCATAAGGTGACCCATAAGGCCTCCACGTTTCCCTCTGCCTCTTCTACCCTAGCAATTTCTATGTCATCTCTAATGAACATAGCCAGTCCACCCCCTCTGCCCTCCTTTCTGTCCTTGCTAAGCATAGTGTACCCCTGCACATTTAGGTCCCAGTCATGGTTTTTGTTGGCCCACGTCTCCGTGACCGCCGCCACATCCCCCCCCACCCCAAACAGCATGGCCTGGAACTCTGGCAACTTGTTTCCCAAGCTCCTGGCATTTACTAACACCAACCCCCACCCCTTATCCCTGATCCCCTTTGTCGAACCCCACCCAGGTTCCTTATACTTCCATCCTCCCTCTGCTCCTCCTGAAACCTCCACCCCCAGTCTGTTTCTCCCCTTGGGTTTGAAGGCTACTCCTCTTCTGGAGGAGAGGGCTTCTGGTCAGCCCCTCCCTTATCCCTTCCCCCTCACAAGTTTAAACCCCACCTTTCTTGAATGTAGTCAGCCATCCCCTGTTTAGGACTTCCTTCCCTAATGGGGCAAGATGAAGCCTGTCCTTGGCATACAGTCCCTTATCCTCCCAAACTCCTTTCCAGTTCCCTAACACCCCCAACCCACTCTCTTCACCCCACTTCCTGAGCCAGTCATTAACCTCTGTGATCTTCATTTTTTTCTCCACTGAGGCCTTTGGTACTGGCAATATCTCCGAAAAGGAAATGTTGCATCCATTATCCCGACAGACTCTGGCAAGTTCTTGGAACCTTGCTTGGATTTTCAAAACGCTATTTTCCTCTAGATCGTTAGTTCCCAAATGCACCAGGAAATCCGGTTTCCCTCCACAATCCCTAACCAGTTCATACACCATGAACTTTGCTCTGTGCACTGTCAGCCCAGAGATACTCACTACCTTCACCTGGCTATGGCATCCACCCTCTGTCCCTCCCACTGGATACCCCTAATCATCGAGTCTCCCAATAACAGAACCTTAACACCGCCATCATCCTTATGGTTACCTCCACTATGCCCTCTCAGCCCCCATCCCCCCTTTATTCGTGATCTCAATTCCATGGGAGTCTTCCTGCCTTATTAGAGACCCCCTTGTCACCCTCCCCTTTCTGCCTCCCTCGTTATTTTGCCCACTTAACTCAGACCCCCTCTGAATAGGTGTTCCCTTTAACCCTCTCTTATCCGAACCATTTATTCTGGCCCTGATGGTTTCCCCTTCCCCCACACCGCCATCCTCCCCCCTTGTAATAGTACCCCTGCCTCCAGAGGCTCTCTGTGGGTTCCCTTTAGCTAGGACCCCATCTTTGGTACTGACCCCTCTGCTGAAAGGGGCCTCCTCCTTTCCCACCTCCTTGTCTCCCAGTTTCTCTCTAGTCATGCTGTCCTCCCTCATGTCTGCAATATGTTGCATCTCCCCCATCTGCTTAACATTTATGTTTCCCCTTCTCCCTCTGGGACTATTTCTGTCCTTTCCATTGCCGGTCTGTGATGACCTATGGGTATCTGACTCCCTCCCCCTGGCCTCTGTATCAGTTTCCTCATTTCCACCAACCCCTTCCTCTAGGTTGCTTAGTAGCTCAAATTTATTGTGACACTCTATGTCAGCCTCCATCAAGTAACCCGAATTTCCCCTGACTGCACCTCTAAACTGCCCCTCTTATTCCCCTCTTGCTCTGTTCTCCTTAGGAGCTCCCGTCCCACAGTCTGCTGTTTTAGGCTTCCCCACAACAGCCCCTCCTGACTCTTCCCCCTCCACTCTCTCTGTATTCGGAATGTTCACCCCGTATGCTTTCCCCTTAGCCTCAACATCCCTATCTAAGGGTCCTCTGTCCCTAATATCCCCCCTCCTGCTTGCTGTAACATAACGTCCTGTAATTTCAGAGCGTTGCCCCAGCCTCCCCTCAGCCCCACTCTTCTGCTGCCCATATTCACACCCCTTATCCTTGGACACCCCCCCAGCTTACTCCTTAACCAATATACCTCACTTCTGATACAAGATAGCTGTCTACAGAGTGGGCAGCCTCCCTCTCTCCAGGCCCAATTGAGAAATATTGCCATCTCACAGCCTGTGCAGCCTACAACCCTTCCGAAGATGCCTGCCATGGTGGAATATGGCCACCCTGTTTGTCCCCCTCTGTTTATAATGGCACACCCCCTTTTCTCAGTCCCTTCCCCCTGGAATACAGTTTCTCTCTATACTGACTGCAGTTATTTACAAACCCAATTTCAACCCCACCAATAAAGTTCCCAAGTCTCACAAACACATACAGTCCAGTGTGTGTCCAGTCCCACTAACAGTGTGTGTATGCAGACATCAGGTACCATATGATGTCATAGGCCTACCAGTTCCTGTTGCTTCGAATTTCAGTCCCAAACAGAAATACACAGCCCTTCAATCCAAACTCCCCAGTGGCTTTTCAGTATTTAAGAAAGCCTATAAAACAGGGTGGGTGGGAGGGTCCTAACAACCTCAGGCAAACATCACATTTAAATTTCACTGTAATTATCACTGCCAAACAAGTGTTCCCAAGCCTCAAAAGTTACAATATCACAGCCCAAGTAACAGTTCTAACTCAAAGTAATAATTTTTAACACATAGAACTAATTTCACGTACAAAACTATTCAAATATTTCAGTTAAAACAGAATATAACCCCAGACCTCTGTCCTTACCAGCCTTCTGCTTATGTTCCCAAGTGAACAATGAAAGACAAGGTGATTCCTGTTAATTTCCCATCCCCCTAACACCAGGCAAACATCACATTTAAATTTGACTCTAATTATCACTGCCAAACAAGTGTTCCCAAGCCTCAAAAGTTACAATATCACAGCCCAAGTAACAGTTCTAACTCAAAGTGGTAATTTTTAACACATAGAACTAATTTCACATACAAAACTATTCAAATATTTCAGTTAAAACAGAATATAACCCCAGACAGCTGTCCTTACCAGCCTCCTGCTTATGTTCCCAAGTGAACAATGAAAGACAAGGTGATTCCTGTTCATTTCCCATCCCCCTAACACCAGGCAAACATCACATTTAAATTTCACTCTAATTATCACTGCCAAACAAGTGTTCCCAAGCCTCAAAAGTTATAATATCATAGCCCAAGTAACAGTTCTAACTCAAAGTAGTAATTTTTAACACATAGAACTAATTTCACATACAACACTATTCAAATATTTCAGTTAAAACAGAATATAACCCCAGACCTCTGTCCTTACCAGCCTCCTGCTTATGTTCCCAAGTGAACAATGATCGAGGTCTTCAGATATCTCAAGAGGATAAATAAGGTAAGCCAAGATAGGGTGTTTCAGCTGAGGGAGGTGGGGACCACCAGGGGGCACTCAGTGAGGCTTGTTGATGGGAGACTAAGGGGAGAGACAAGGAGACGCTTCTTCACTGAGAGGGTGGTGGAACCCTGGGATGCGCTGCCCGTGGAGCTGGTGGCTGCTGCATCTGTGGAGGGGTTCAAGAGAGGCTGGGATAGGTATAGGGGGAGGGTGCATCTCAGAACCCCGGCGGGGGATGGGGGTGGAGGACCTTGTGGGGAGGGTAGGGGAGGCTGTAACTGTGCCCTGTCCGGGCACTGATCCCCGAGCAGACTCTATAGACCATAGGACCTAGTCTGTTGGCTTCTTAGTATGCTAGTACGTTAGTATGTTAGTATTTCCTCTGTCTTGAGTTTCCCTTTTTGCCCCTGAATGTCTCTCCCAGTCTTGTCTTATAACCCTATTCCTGTGCACAATGACCTTGTGTAGTTGTGGCTGTGCAAGACAGTGACACTACTGGAAGTATCCTCCTTCCAGTGCCCTTCCAGAGTTTGCTATGCTACCATCACCTAAATAGATGTGGCCTGAAATGTATATGTAAGTACTTCCCAATCCCATCTAGGGGGTGCATTCTTGCACAGGGTTTTATTTTTGGTAACCCGGAGACTAGACCTCGACTAATAAAGCCAAAAGGTTATAGGAGGCAAGCAGTCCAGAACAATTATTAGAGAGTGGTTTTAGAATTTCTGCTTCCTCATTTGCTAATTAAGTTTTGGGACACATATGTGAATTGTCCCGAAATGCACAGACTGGAAAAAGTTCAGGCAGTGGGATTTGGAAAATGGGAAAATCACATACAGAATTCATGACCAAACTGTCTTCATTCCATCACAAACATGACTGCTGTAGTTACTTTCTGAATGTATTCAGCAAGGCCCGAAAAAGTAAAACACCCTTACATTTCAAAAATAAATACTTTAATGTTCTTTCCTCTCATAATCCACTACATACATACTGTACATACATACATAAACATATTTTAAAATAAATGCATCAAAAAATGAATTACTACCTGACTTTGTTGTGGTACTGAGCAGTAGGTGATCGCACTGGCATGCTGGCGATCAGAGTTTGTGACTCAAACCTGAGATGGCAGGAGCTGAGACTGACAGGGAGGGCTTTCCTCTCTCTCCGACTAGGCACAGCCAACCCAAAGGGTAGGGAGGAGACTAGCGAGAGGGGATAAACCAGGGATTCCTAAGGCTTCAGGTTGGTTGGGGATGGAGGTGATCCAGAGCTACCTGGAGTTGTCTGGAGCAGGATGAAGACAGTAGGCAAGGACGCTGGTCCAACCAGAGGTGAAAAAGCGAGGAGTAAAAAAAAAAAAAAGGCAAATTACTTTTTGCAGTTTTAACAAAAGAACATACCTGTTTATAGTTTTAAAAAAAGATTGGCTTTTTTATTTTTAAGTTGTTTCTCAGTTTACCTCTTTTTTTTTTTTTGCATAATTTGTTTATTTCCTTTTTTTCCACAGGAAAAAAAAAAGAAAAAGAAACACACATACCAACATACATACATACAGACATATACACCATAAACCTTAGTTCATAACCTATTTACATCACGATCCATTTCATCATTCTAACATCTTGTTCTTTCCATTCAGTTAAAAAGAATTTTCATCTTAAATTATTATCCCGGGTGATAAGGAGTCCGGGCCCCTGTCATTTTAGAGTCCACAAATACCCCTCTTCTAATACATTCACTTCAAACCCAGCCCTCATTTAGCATAATACTCTCTGCTATGGTCAGTGATGAAAGATGTGGTTGCCAAGTTCCATAAGAAAGCTCTTCTTTGCCCTTAATAGCATATGTTAATCGTCCCAAAGTGATGGCCTGTATTATCAGGGTTTCCATTGTGCGACTGCAGGCTTCATAGCCGTGACCCAGGTGTTCAGAATGCAGTGCCTAGCCATACACATTAGCACCCTGAGCCGTTTTTGTACAGGGGTCCACTCTCCTTGCCCCTTGTCCTCTACCCCAAAAGGCAAGAAAAGAGGGGACATGGGATACTGCTGACCTCCAATCCTTCGCAATTCAGAAACCACTTCTCCCCAAAATGTCTGCAAGGTCGGACAGGTCCAGAAATAATGGTAGTACGAGGCCAGGTTGTTATTACATCTAGGGCATATGGGAGAAATTGCAGGATTATACTTGTGGACCACCAGAGGTGGGCAGTATAACCTATGACAGAACTTATAATAAGATTCTTTATATTTATTACATGACAGGACACCCTGGTGTAACTGGAGAAGTATTTTCCAATTATCTATTGAAATTGTGATCCCTAAATCTCTTTCCCAGAGCATCCTAGTGCTTTGTGTTTTATCCACAAACCACGTTTTACCTTTCTTAGACATTCTCTGAATGGTACCCTTGGGTTTTCTTTGTCCTGTCATTATTAATTGTTCTAGTGCCTCCCACTGTAATATAGAGCGTCCGAGCCTCCCAATGGATCTAATATATGCCCTTACTTGGAGATAGTGGAAGAAGTGTTGGCGTCCCAACCCTGTCTTATCTTGTATACTCTGAAATGAGTCCAGCGCTACGTGCGTAAATAGATGCTTAAAGCAACTAATTCCCTTTATTTCCCACTCCTTATACCCCCTATCCTCCAACCCCGGAAGAAAAAATGGGTTTCCCTTCAATGGCAGGAGTAGTGTGTCCTCCTGTCCAGGATTTCTCAGTTTAGACATCTCCCTCCAGCTATCTAAGACCACTATAACCAAGGGATTCGGATTAGGGAGTCTCTGGTATGCCTTCCGACCTCCAAGGGACAAATATGCTGAGATTTTTCCCACACTCCCTCTCTCCGCTAAATCTAACCAACCCGCTTCCTTAGGCCTGTCAATCCAGTCCTGGATATATCGACACTGCATAGCCCTCTGGTAGTTATTTAAGTCTGGGAATTGTAGGCCTCCTTTCTATAGGGCCTTCAACCGGCTAAGCCTACCCTCATGCCTCTCTCCAGATAAAAATCAGAGAAGGCTTTCTCCAATTTTCTCACTTCTGTTCCTCTTAATCCAATATGAAGCATTTGTAGACTATAAAGTATTCTAGGGAGTGGGTTCATCTTGATAAGATTTATCCTACCTAGCCACGATATAGGAAGGTCCCTCCATCTAGATAGATCCATAATTATATTTTGCACAAGTGGCACATAATTCAGGTCATATAATTCCTCAAGTACCTCTCCCACTCTGATGCCCAAATAGGTAAGGGCCCCCCTGACAACCCGTAAGCCCCATTCTAATTTCTGTGTGACAGATCCCCCTTCTTGCCCTCCGACCCTCAGCTCTTCCGACTTGTCCAGATTTAATTTATATCCGGAGAACTGTGAGAACCGGTCGATCAAGCTCAAAAGAGCAGGCATAGACTTGTTGGGCTTAGTTACATAAAGCAACATATCATCCGCATAGAGCGAGAGCTTGGCCTCCTTACCCATCTTCCCCACCACTCCTGAAATTTTGGGATGTTTCCGAATGGCAATGGTCAAGGGCTTGAGCACTAAGGTGAACAAAAGAGGGGAAAGCGGACACCCTTGTCTTGTGCCTCTTTCTAAATCAAAGCTAACCGAGAGGGTACCATTGGTTAATATACTGGCCCTGGGGTTTCGATATATCTGCTGCACCATCCCTATAAACCCTTCACCCAAACCAAACCGGGCTAGAACCTCCATTAAATATTCCCACTCTACTCTGTCGAATGCTTTTTCTGCATCCATCGATAATGTATGCACCACTTCCCTACTGTTCTTTGCTCCCCAGGTTACATTTAGGAGGGTCCTCATATTGTGATATGAGTACCTACTCCAAATAAACCCGGTTTGGTCTGGGTGAATGAGCACTGGCAGCAGGGTTTCTAACCGAGTGGCCATAATTTTGGCTAGGACCTTAGAATCACAGTTTAAGAGAGATATCGGCCTAAAGGAGGCACACTCTAAAGGGTCTTTCCCTGGTTTCGGAATCAGGCAAATGGTGGCTTCTCCCCAGGATTGAGGTAGTGTTCCCTTCTCCTCCCTTGCCTCTTGCAATACTGCCTCAAGGTGGTCCACAATTTTTAATTTCATAACTTTGTAGTATTCAGCTGAAAAACTGTCAGGGCCACTGGTCTTGCCCCTCTTAAGCGCTCGAATGGCAGAGAGGATTTCCTCTTTTGTAATAGCCGCATTTAACCATTCTCTCTGTCTATCTGTTATCTGCGGTATCTCCACCTTATTCAAGAATTTCGCCATCCCGCTGCTCCCTTTTGACCTTGATAAAGATTGTGGTAAAATCTTCAAATCTTTCCCCAATGTCTGCTTTAGTTTTCAAAAGAATCCCATCCTCCGCCTCTCACGGCCTGAATTAAGTGTCCCCTATTCCCCTTATAAATTTGCCAGCATGGTACCCGGTCTGTTCCCCACTCATAAAAATGCTTCCTGATAAAAGCCCAGCCTTCCTTGCCTCACCTAGCAATAAATTATTCAACGCTTCTCTAGTCCTTGCCAAGAACAAGTGCACGTTTTCTCCACCCATACCCAGAGCAGCCTTTCTCTCCAACACCTTAAGTCTCTGTTCTAAATTAATTCTCCTTTCCTTAACTTTTTTTTTGTGGTGGGCCACATAACTGATGATGGCCCCCTCATAAACGCCTTCCCCGCGTCCCAAAAAACTGCTTTAGAGGTGTCTGTCCCTGAATTATTTCGTACATACTGCTGCCATTGCTCATGCAGGTGCTTCTGAAACTCCTTCTTGGCTAGTAAGTAATTAGGAAATCTCCACGTCCTTAGCATTCCTTTTTCTTCCCCCATATTCAGAGACATAATAACCATAGCATGATCAGAGATATGAATGGGTCTATGCTTAATGTGCCTAACTCAAAAGTACCACTTCCTGGGGAGAAATATGTAGTCAAGCCGTGACCACGTTCGATGGGGGTGTGAGTAAAACGTGTATTCCCTGGCCGTAGGGTGAGCCATTCGCCACCCATCTATAAGGTCTAAATCATTCATTCCTGCCATCTATTCCCGAATAGCATTTTTAGGGAGCCCCTTGTGCTCTGAGTGGTCTAAAACAGGGTTCATCAAGCAATTCATATCCCCCCCCCCCCCCAATATCAGGTTTGGAAATTGCTCTGCAATTATTAAAGACACAATCCTGCCATAAAAATTTGGGTCATGCACAGCGGGTGCATATACGCTTCCAAATGAGATTTTCTCCCCATATAAAGTTCCTACCACAAATACATAATGTCCTTCACTAGGATCTGCAACCACTGGCTCTTTTTGAAATGGTAGTTTCTTATTCAGGAGAACAGCCACCCCCCTTTTATGTGCATTAAAAGCAGCCGAGTAACATTTCCCCACCCAACCCTTTTTTAACTTTGCATGCTCCCTTTCCGTGAGATGCGTCTCCTGCAGCATGGCAGCTTAGGTGTTCTATCTTTTCAAAGCTGTTAGCAGCATTGTTCGTTTAACCGGGGTGGCTATTCCCCTTACATTCCATGGTACCACATTTAAATCCTGCATTCCAAACATACACTCCGAATACTTTCCTGTACCCTTAACCTCCCAGAAAACTCCAATCCGGGTCCCGACTCTCCTTCACCATTGGATTGTCTGAATGGCGTATCTTATGGATCTGCAAGCTAATATCTAACTGTAAAAACTCAACACATAATAACTATATACATACCCAGCCCCCCACCACATTCCTTTATTTCCTTGTATCCCCCCAAGTAACAAGAACTGCAGAAAGCAGAAATTTACTCTCCCTTCCCTCTATGAAGCAGTCCAGAAAATGCCTCCCCCTCCCCAAAGTCGCCGCATTTTGTGAGCAAAGCAAAACAAACCAACTGCCCAGCAGCTTCCTTATTATTAATCTTTAACCCATCTTGAGACTATAACTCTCCTTATCCTCACCGTAGCTACCCTCCACCCCACCAGACAAGCATGAAAAGCCCTCATATATCTCCCTGGAGTCTGACCTTCCATGGGGTTCCCCCCTATTGGGCATCCCTCTCTCTTTCAATTAGGACCCTTCTTTTCCCCAGTAATATAGGTTTCGGCCCCTTGGAGGAGATGGGGCAAGGCCCCCCCCCAAAGGCGCATTATACCCTCCCCTCTCCTTTGGATAAGTCCTGCAGTAACAGGCCACCAGCTCCATGAGAAGGCAATGTCGCCCTCTCCCCCCCTTCCCAACCCCCTCATATCCATTATACATCAGTCCCATTTCAAAGAGATGAGGGCCTTAAAGTTTAGGTCCGGAAACAGCCCTCCATCCACACCGGGCCTCTGCGTTCAAAATGTTGCCGAAAGTTCCACTTATCATACACTGTCCCTTCGTGAAATAAAACGTCTGTCTTCGGGCCCATGTTCAGTTCTAAAAAATAAAAAAAAAAAAAAGGAAAGGCCCTCCATCCTTGATCTTCATCCCCGAAATAATAAATCGGTCACTTTGCAAACCGCTTATTTACCAAGGGGGAAAGCAGATGAAATAAAAAGGTTTTGGGAGGATTAGTTTCATGCCAGTCACTTAGCTCTCATAAATCTTCATCCTTCCTTCCTTCCTCCAGACCAGACGTGCGTTCTATCGACCCAGCTGAGCAGGCATATTCCCGCTTCCAATCACCCCGACTTTTTAACCAGATCTTTCACAAATACCTCCGCTTTAGGAACTTCCCAGAAAGAACAGACCGCTCCCTCATGCCTGATCTTGAGGGTTGCGGGGTACAGCATATAACAGTCAATTTTAGCTTCTCGTAACTGCGCCATGACTGGGGCAAAAGCCCTTCGACGTTTCAAAAGACGTGCTGAGTAGTCTTGGGAGAGATATAGATGGTGTCCTTCGTATTCCAATTCTGGTCTGTCTCGATATGCCTTTAGAACACTCTCCCTGTCTGGGAAGTAGTGAAATCTCATAATCACTTGGCAAGGGGCCTGGTTCGGCACTGGTTTCGGCATAACAGCCCTATGGGCCCTTTCCAACTTCAAACGTCCATTTTTAGGAGTAATGCCCAAGAGCTCTGGCAGCGTTTTGGCACAAAAGTCCACCACACTTGCACCCTCCATTCCCTCTGGCAAGCCCCTCAGCCATAAATTCAACCATCGATGGTAGTTCTCCTGATAATCCAAAAGTTCCTTGAACTCTTCTAGCTTTTTCTGCAGGGTAATGACTTGCTCAGGTATAGGAGCTGTTGCATCCTTCAAGTCTGAAATACGCTGTTCGGCCTCGTTAATTCTGGTGGTCTGAGTAGCATGCAAGTCTACCAGCTCTTGCAGTTTTCTGTCAAAATTAGTCGCCAAACTAGCCAGTTTGGGTTCTAATGCAGCCAACACTTGCTGAGTCACCTCGCGGCCTACAACACTAACTTCTCCGGCCGACAAAGATATATGGTCTGCATTCTCCACTTGGGATACTGGTGGTTGCTTTCTTTGATTTTTCGTCGCCGTCCTCGAGCTTTTCCCCGCGTTTGAGATCACAAACTCGTCCATCTCGCTTTCTCACACACTTCCAGACCAACAATTCTTAATTTGGGTTACTTTTGGGGCAGTTTATTTTAATATTTTGCGGCGACTCTGAGGAGCGAGGCGAAGAGACGTCTTTACTCTAGTCTGCTCATTAGCGCCCCCTCAGTTTACCTCTTTTACTTGCACAATATTATGTGATAACCACATTTGTAGGTGTTGCAGGCACTCAGCATAAATGCCTCACAGTGCACCTCTGCATGTGGTCATCACATGACAGTCCACACCTTGTTGTGTCTTATTGCTTTCCTATATCATGTTTACTAATTAGAAAAAGTGTAGGAATATTCAGGAATAATTAAATGCCTTAACTCACTTTTAAAAGTCCTAAGGTTTGTCAGTTTTCTCAGAGATGAACGTCCATTCTATAGTAAAGGTGCACAGTGAAATAAATGCTGCATCACCAAATGTTGACTTAATCACAGTATCGGCTCAGCAAGAGTTTGTGGCCCCCATATTCAGAGCCAGACGATAGCTCTGAACTTTATTTGAACAGTTAGTGCGCTCTAACCGTACGTGCTATCTGACTGAATGTGGGGCTGTGCCGGCACAGTGCAAAGTGTATATGAGCTGCGCTGACACAGCCCAAGGCTGCATGTGGCTCACAGGAGATAACTTGCCAAAAATGGGCTAGCACTGGGGCTTCTGTGATCCATATTCATGCCCACTGGGTATGCAAGGCACTAAGAGTCCATTTGCATGCCCATTATGGGCTTATCTGTATGTAGCCCAGCTCCATAGCTCCCATGCTGTGCTATGGGAAAGCAGAATCTCTGGCATCTAGTGGATCCCTCTACCCTCTGAACACCCATTCAAGGGTTCTTGCAATAATTCCTGGTGGCTAATGACTCCCTCTGCCCCAGAAATACCCGTTCAAGCATTCCTGCAACAATCCCCAGTGGCTAGTGGTTCCCCACACACCCCAAACACCTGTTTAAGCATCCCCATTGTCTAGCAGTCCCCCCTCAACCCAGAGAGGTCATGTTGCAATTAAGTATCCTTTTCCCTGATGTCTAGAAGAATGCACCACCCCTCAACCAATGGGCAACTGTCCACCTGCTGAGGACCCCCACCCTGCTCCCTCTCTCATACCGGTCACCATACCTCAAATGATGAAACGAGGACTATAGAAACTACAATACGCACGACTGCGCACAGTGACAGTCAGATGGGGCCGGCCAAGGAGGTGAGCGGATGGCTGTACCAGTGGCCTTCATCTGAGGTACATTGACTGGGTTGAGAGGGGGCAAGGATCCTTAGCAGATTAGCAGTTATGAATCAGTCAAGGGGTGGTGGTACGCTAGACACCAGGGATTGCTGCAGGGTGTGCAGCCTGCAGAACACGAGCCAGGCATTCGGGGGGGGGGGGCAGCCTCAGAGGGGGCATTAAAGTTTCGGCAAAATAAAAGTGTATTCCTATCCAGATGTAAGTCCCCAAACACAGGCGAGGAGATGCCAGTTTCTGCAGCTCTGATCTGAGGTCTTGGAATTAGGTGGAAAGTTTTCTCTCCTTTACCCCTGCAAGGCATGGGCCATTCTGGAAACTGCAAAATGCTTTTCTGTGACCACAACTAGCTTAATGCTTTCATTCAAGCATGCCAGTCAACGCAGAAGAATCAAGAATCGGACTCTTCATCAGATAATAATAAAGATACTCACCTTGAAATATAAACTGAATTGCTGAAGCCAGCCACTAAGGAACATGCTTTGTGGGATGGTAAAATGCATCGTGTATAACGAGAAAAAAAAAAGATGCGATATCTGAAATAAGGAACTAACAAGTATTGTGTTGTTTGAATGGACATACGCAGTATTTTTCTGCACTTAAATATGGCTATCTTACCTCATAATTTTAAAGAGCATGTTCTTATTTTTGCAGTCGTTCCCCCCCCCAAACATATAAGGCAGCTTACCTGTCCCCAAATGAATTCTGACACACAGTTTATTTCTGTCAGTATTTAGAAAAAGAAGTGCTTATAATTTTCTCAGTGGAGCCAGCAGCCAAAACTGTCCTACTTCCTTATTTGGAGGCACACCCCCAGGCTAGGACCTTTTGTGATGTTAAATGAAGAGCGCGGAGGCGCACTGCATAGACTATAATGGGGCAGTTTTTAAAAGCATTTTTTTTTTTTTTTTACACTTTTTAGTGCCGATTTTGACAAAGAAAGGCCACTGCTCAACTAACAAGGTGCTTGTTAGTTGAGTGGTGACCTTCCTTTGTCAAAATCGGCACTCAAAAGTATTAAAAAAAGCCTTTAAAAACATCCCCCATTATAATCTATGGAGTGCGCCCCCATGCTCTTCATTTAACGACGTCACAAAACGTGCTAGCTTGGGGGGGGTGCCTCCAAATAAGGAAGTAGGACTGTTTTGGCTGCCAGCTCCACGGAGAAAATTACGAGCATTCTTTCTCTAAAGACAGAAATAAATTAAACTGTATGTCAGAATTCATCTGGGGACAGGTAAGCTGCCTTATATGTTTGAGGGGGTGGAGAACTGCAAACCTGCTCCTTACAGGAACTTATTTTCTATGTGTTGCAGTAAGAGTGTTGTCATTCCTTTTAGCTGTGGAAAATGGGCCTCACATTCTTCTATTAATCTTGCTTAAATGAACAAAATCTAAATGTTGGAGATTTACATATTCCCTCTATGATGAATTTCTCTTCAATACTTATTACCATCATATAGGTGTGAACTGCTGCTATTTTAGAGGGGTTTCTTGTGTTTTTGACAGCATTTAATTTGTTGCTCTTAGTTTAAAAGGCTATAGTAATTAACATGATTTGTAGTTCTTAAAATAACCCATTTAAACTGACATCATGCTTATTCATTGCTTAATAACTTAGTCTGTATAGTAATGTCTCATAAAACATTTTTCTGTTTGGGTTAGTGAGAGCTTTTCAGGGAGGGAAGGTCTATAATGGGATGCTGGTCTTATTTTTTCATAAATGTCTTTATTGCAACAACACTGTTACCTTAGATTGATGATGAGATTAACTGTCATGGTTCGTAAGCATATCTTAGGCTAATATTGTTACTTCCTAGCTTCTGTAACAATTGTCAGCTTCCGAAGTATTGAACATACACAATATTTTTCTTTTTAAACATTTTTCTAAACTTGCTTCTTCCATCTATAGGACTGAGCCTGTGCTGTTGTGTATTGATATTTTGTAGATTTCATTTATGAAACGCTTTGGATTATAGTTATATTTAAAATAGTATGGACATCATGAATGTAACCTGATAGAAGTGAGCTATGCTTCTCGAGATGGAATGGGTGGATTATGCGTGTCATGTCTAAGGACCCTGATTTTGTCCCATGAGACCCCCTAATAATTAGGAAGAAACCTGGTTTGGGAGCACTGTCCATCTGAAGGGGGGTGGGTTGGGAGCCCACCCTCCATTGGAGTGTGGTGGTTGCCCAGTCTCGGGGGTCCACTTCATATGGGGGCGGAGGCCACACCCATTGAAAATACTTGGGAAAGTTTGAAAGCTGGGTAGCTCAGTTGCATTCTAGAGTCTTGCTTTTTAGCAATGTATGTTAAATATTGGTAAACCATCTCCTAGGTCTGTACCAAAGGGGAGATGCTGTACATATGATTTAGCTTGGACATGCGACTGGGCTCCCAATGAAAATGAAAGTGATGTTACATTATGATTGGTCATTGTTATGTCTGTACTCAGAACATTTTTGGTTATTGGTGTTGGAAGACCTAAAAAGTTGTTTAATAAAAAGTATATTTACAAAAAAAAATGAATATAACCTGATGTCAGTGTAATTTTGATTGAAAAATACAATAAAATATAAGTAAAAAAAAAAAAAAGAAAACACATTTCAGGGCTTGCGGTTATTTGGTAATGACTACATTCCCCCTCACCCCATTGTTGATGGGGACTATTCTAATGCCCCGTACCACTAACTCATGGAGTCGGGAGGGGCGTGCAGTAATTACCCAATAACCACACACGCGGTTGTGTGTTATTACTTACTTATTACCTACCAGCCTAGTGTATCCTAAGTTTAGCCTTTACAAAATGTACTGGGTTATCACGATGATGAAACGTCTTGCTTAATATGTCACAAGTACTTCTGTATAACACGTGTTTTATATTTTCTGTATATGAAAACCATAAAAATAATTTAAAAAAAACTGTAAAAAGGTTGAAGTTTGTATGCTAGAGTATACAGAAGTAATAAATATAATCAATAGAATTGTTATAAGATAAATAATAGCATAACAACTGCCTCCATATAATTGGGGGAAGAGCCCCTAACTAGCCATAGTCAGTAGACGAAAGGGTGCCATGGCAGCACCCTCATGGGAAAAGCTGGTGTGAGAGTAGTACATAGGTAGGGTACTGTCATGAGAAAGTTATGTATATTCAGGTCATGTCACATTTCGGTGCCTAAGCTGGGATTGTGCCTCTAAGCAAATGGCAGATCATTTGGATTGCCTTCGGCATAGATGCCCACTGAGGAGAAGCTGCAGGCATCACTAGCAAGATGCCGGGGGGCGGGCACATTCTGTGTTTCACCAGGTGACTGGCTGCAGGACTTGGACTAGAATCACAGGGGATCTTATTGCTTGCTCCTACTTGGAGACACAAGTGCAATGTGCCCTCTATGCCTGAGGGTGGCATGAGTTCTGAATACACCTGGCTTTGCAGAGGGGCTAAGCAGGACCGCAGTAATGAGGGGAAAAGTGGGGATGTTATCCGGGGCCCCGAGCACAGGAGGGGCCCACTTGAGGAGCAGGCATTACCCCTGGCATTAGCTGGTTTGGGAAACAGTGGCCAATTTCAAGTGACTTGTCCGGGGCCCCAAAATTCATAGCTGCAGCCCTGGGGCTAAGGTACATAATTTGGAGCCGTGGAATTTACCAGGGTAGGACCTCAGGAATACGGGACATTTTCATACCTGCCAGTACTTCTTGGGGGGAATAACCCTTGAGTTTTTTTCCATATATGGATATATTCAGAGAGACCATTGGGAGGGTGAAGAAACCACAGGAGGTGTCCACTCAAGGGCCAGTTGAGATTGCTTTCCTATTTTGAGCTAAACATGACCCAAACCTGTAAGGCCATCATATTGCTGGTTCATCCTTCCTGTGGGTGAGATGCAGAGGAGGCACACTGATGAGTCCTGAGAAGGATGAAACATGTGTCTGCGTCTTCTGTTACTAATCAACAACACAGGTCCTGAAAGGGGACATGTTTTTCATCCAGCTTGCTTTAGTAGTACAAAAAATGGAATGTCAGTTTTTTTTGTTTTTGGGGGGGGGCGGGATTTGTGTACCCAAGTTCTGGTGATGTCATCTGTAATTTATTTTGCTGGAAATCAGAAAATCTCTTTAAAATCAGAAGTACCACTAGGTCCAGTGTGTCTGACCCCCCCCCCATCATAAGTAGGGATGAATGCGTATGTTTTGCAAACATGTACACTAATTTCTGTTTTTAAAGCATTTAGTTACCCGTGTTAGCATACCTGAAATGCAGCTTCTTATTTACAGTAAATGGGAGCAAAATAAAATACTGCACCATGCTTACAAACAAACATAAATCTAAAAGTCAGGAGTCTGGTCCCAAGGATTCCAGTTGAATCAAATGGTTAAGCTCTGTGCCACATCAAGGAAACACCAGCAGCACTGACCTGACTCACTGTGTCTAAGGTCCTTCTGGACAAGTTTTAAACCACAGATGTACTGTTAATTCAAGCAATAATTACTCTAGCAGTTATCCCGAGCTCCTTCCAGGAGTTAACACTTTCATGGGGCTTCTTAGAAAGTCGTACACTATTACAGGTATCTACACAATAACATGACTACTGGAATGGGTGTGTTTCAACTTTTGGTGCATTATTGTATTTGTTTTATGTATGTGCTACCACACACAGCAAGCCTGTGTTTCCATCGGGTTGAGATGACAACATATGAACTTTGAGAGCAAAGCTGTTGGAAACACATGCCGAGTTTGTTTAGTTGCCCATATTTTATTTTGTATAGCCTATGAGTTATTACACAGGAGCCACAGAAGTTCCCCTCCCCATAAAAAACCAAAAACAAAAGCTGGCCCGGTGGTGCTGAGGGTTGAGGCGCTGGATGCCACACCTTGCGCCACGCTGGCGACCCAGGTTCGGGGACGGACTTGGATCACTCGGGGGCCGGCGGGGGAGGCAAGGATTGAGCCATCATAACTCTCCTTCCTTGGGGTGGGGGGTCTGTGCTGTGAATGGCACAGCTAGGGGGGCTCGCCAGTGCCCAGGGTGCTTGGTTGCCTCTGCGGAGGTGGAGACAGCTGCTGCACCCATTGCACAGTGCTCGGGCAAAAAAGAGGAAAACTCTGCAGCAGGATGATGCTCGACTCCCGGCAGGCACTGCTCCCAGGCCGGGCATAAGGTAAGCCCCAGTAATTCCAGGGGATGGAGTCTGGCAGAAGGGGCTGTCGGGGGATGTGTAGAAACAGCAGTTGTGTTTAAAAAAAAAAAAAAAACTTGCTATTTTTTTATTCCGATCTATAATCAAAATTAAATTTACAGGCTTTTACAAGTTAAGATGTACAGCTGTGGGCATGGGATGGCTAGTAAGCAGCTGGGTATGAGGTAAATGAGGATTTTTATTTTTTTTTTTACCTTTGAACTATGCTGAACAACTGTGGGGAATGCGCACAACAACAACACTGTGAGATTTGCACAACAATTTAGAATGTGCACAATAGGGATTTTGAGCTGGTCGATTTTTGTACAGAACAAAGGCTAGCAATATACTACAAATGCATCTTGTTATTACTGCACAACATACCCCTTTCATTTGAGGAATGTGGCAACCTGTTGCTTTTCAAAGCTGGATTTGATCCAGTTTCCTGCTGTCTTGCTCCATTCCTAACATGAACACTTCCCCTATCTGCACTGCCAGTTTATGGTACATCATAGAACTGAAGTACCATAGCTTTACCTGCAGGAGGAGCCAAAGTTAAATAAAGAGATTTCCAACCTTTTAAGAATATCTTTAGGAAAAAAAAAACATGAATGTTGTTTATTTTTACTGTTTTTATATTTTAGTGGTTTTCTTAATTTTTACAGGGCTGTGCTTGGGGTTTGGTGGGGCAACAGGTTGACTGCACCTTGCACCTTCCCCACTTAGCGTGATTTAGTGCAGGCAGTCTTTTTCTTCATTGCCTACGTTACTCATCGTAGCAGGTTTTAAGCACCAGTGAACTCTGCAGGTGCTGGGAGCCCCTCATCTCATGGAGGCCCTCAGCTAGAGCAGTTTTAGTTTTTAAAGTTTTTAACATTTGTTTTGTCTTCATAAAACAGCAATAAAAGGCTGTGCTGCTCCTTCTGATGTGGCATCATGATGTCATGAAATGTACCAGTCTATAACTCGGCCAGGAAGAAGAAGATGGGCAGCAAGGGATGGGATGGCATGAACAGCCCCAAGGAGTAACACTGCTATCTCCCCTTAAAAAATACAAATATACCACTGGTTGTAATGAAAGTAAAATAAAGTGTTGCACTTGAGAACTGTAGTTAAGTACACGGGTGAAGGTGGGTCAAGCAGGGGGCCCCATGACTTCACTGATCTTGCTGGGGGCCCCCAAAACCCCAAAGCTGGCCCTGGTACTAGTAGTGTGTCCTCACTTTAGTTTGTTTTTTCCTTCAGTTTTTTTTCCCTTTCCATTTTCTTTCTAGTGTTCTGTTTTGCTGCTGCTGTCATGCTGTTTTGTTGTGACATTGGAAGCTGCTGGTTTGCCTTCAGTTGTTCTCTGCCCTTCCTCCCATACTTGGCTCCACTTTTTATCTGCTTCTGGTATTCTATACCCTTCTCATCCCCTGACTATGTCTTGCCATGCTGGCCAATCCTCTTTCAAGTTTTCTTCTTTTGTTACCTGCTTGGAGGTGTGGTTCCTTGGCCCAGGACTGCCGCTGCTTATGGATGTGCTTGTTGCTCCTACCTCTGCTTTAAATGTTGCTGCTTTATCTCCTTTCTGTCTACCCCTCCTGGGCCCCAAGTCTCTGCCACCTGGATGAACAGTTCATCTCAGTCCACTGGAACCTGTTCACCCACCCTGTTCACTGGCTGACTGCCTCCGGTGGCCTTGCTGTGCTGCTTCTGCCTCCTGCCTCTCGGTTGTAGTAGTTTTCCTCCTGCAGTAGGCCTCCGCTCCACTTCTCTATTGCCTACTTGCCGCTATGGGTCTCTTAACTTGCTGTTCCTGAGCCCTATTATGGCTACTTCCAGTTATCCTGGTCCTGTCTGTGGTCGTTTCTTGATCCTGGTTGTCCTATGCCTCCTGTTGCTTGCATGCCACCTTGTGCACAGCCATTGCCTGCCCCATGCCTACTTCTCCAGGGATTTGCTGGGGGCCTGTCTCTGCCCTGTTGGGCTCTGTCTTTTGGCAGGTCTCCTGCTCCCTCCTGCTTTCTGACTGGGGCTGTTTTCATGCCTTTCTCTTGGTGTTTTTAGTCAACTCCTGTGTGTTGTTCTGCGGTTCATTAATTCAGCAATTTGGCCATTCTCTTCATATCATTCCTTCCGTTACATTAGTCCATGCCTTCAAATAATTGCCACACTGCTAAGCCACTCCATAAGGGCTTGAATAGGCTTCACCTCTCAAGAGCTCACAGTGCTAGTGAAAGATATGTCCTAGTATATCTTTAGATATCTCTGAATATAGCACAGGAAATCCCATTGAAATGAATGGAGATTTCCTGTGGAACATCCAGCTATATCTAGATATACTGGGACTTATCTCTGGCTACCACTGTATCTCCAGCATTTCTATGTATGGGCTTTTAATCTGAGGGGAAAATATCAGGCGGCTATGCTTGACCCTTAAGGGTCAGTACATCTGCCTGTGGCTTTGTACTGCAACACCCTATTTCTTACTTTCCTAAGAACTTCCTTCTCTTTCAGTGCATCCACCGCTGCTCTTGTGTTAGCTCAGGGCCTATATTGACTAGTGCATAGAGCTAGGGCCAAGCTTTTAAGACCTTTCAGTAGTCAAATTTCCCATTTGGACTGCAGTCATTAGAACTAGCCCAAGCTGCTCTGTAGCCAAGGTTGTAGCCATGTTAGTTGTGTAGTCAAAGTTTAGTCTTTCACGGGTAGGGTCCGCCATTAGGTGGGTCCTTTTTGTTATTTGACTGCAACTGTGTGACACCCTGCATGCTTCAAACTTAGGAGGCATTTTGCAGCTCTCTTACTGCTTGACCACTGGATTCTTCACCTCATTTGCCTGTGGGTATGACTGCTGTCTGCTTGCTCCCCTTTCCTTAATGGGGCCATGTTCCTCCGTCATTAAGTCAGGGATTGAGCTCTCCCTCCAGGGAATCCTTTAGTCATATGGTTGCAACTCTGTGATACCCACCTAGATTTGGGCCTCCTTGAGGGCATGACATTGGGCATCCACACTGTAGCAGTATCATATCTCCTGAAGAGGCATTTTTGTTTTTCTAAATCAGTGGGAGCAGAAACTTCACTTCTTCAAAGGTTTGGCCCCTAATGACTCAGTGGCCACTTTCGTCATAAGACTGCAACTCTGAGATACCTTTTTGGTTGGACATCCTGTTAGAGGGGTGGAGTGAGAGTTTTATAGCTTCTTCAAATGCTCCTATCAGTTATTCCCTTTCCCATCCAGTTCAGTTCTAAATTGCAAGTAGTATTCAAGCCCTCAATCTACTTCACTTTCTCCTTTCTTCCTTTGTGTACTAAATTAATACAATTAATTTCCAGAACACCTGAGAGTGGTGACTGTTGGTTTTACATCAGTGGACGTTTCTTCCATAGGGGTTTTTTTGTCCCCTCTATGCTTAAGGTCAAAACATAATATAGTTTATAATTGCAGTATTTTCTGCTGTGAGTTGGTCCTGGATAGTGGTTGCCTACTTCATTATATTTCTCTTCTTCATTCACCCAGCCACTCACCTTTCCCTCTTTCCTTATGGGAAGTATTATGTTCTGACAGTAATACTTACGCTTTGTTTGTTTTTGATCATCTTCCCTCAGGTATCTTTACCCAAGGGACTTCTGGCCCTGCAGCAACTCTAGGGGTTGAATTCTCCACATTGGTATTCCTTTGCCTACCCAGTACCCCAAAAGTATGGTAAGCCCTAAAGGGTCTGTGAGTGTGAAGGGCCACATATACCTTGCATAAGCACTCTAGTGATTGCACAGTACTATGTTCTAGTAGTACTAGGCATTTCGGTCTACAGTGTCAGCTCTAAGCTGTAACTTCATGAAGTTATTCTGAGTTACACAAGTGCAAGATAGCAGTCAAACACTGGGTCCATGAATTAGAAGGATGTACCTGCTGTTCACAGGGCAGTGGGTGACTATACCATCCCACCTGGCTCCATTTAGTGCATAGCTGCAAGCGTCTTCTGGATGCTCATTTTCTTTGCTGCCACCATCTTCCCTGTCTTCTTCAGTGTCTCACCTCTTCCTGTGGGGCATTTTCCCTAAGGAACCTTAAAGGAAAACTCCATGTTAAAATCAGAAAAAGATATGTAGTAGTCTTTTTTCTGTGTTCTAAACAGTTCCCAGCATTTTCTTTTCCTCTGGCTGTGAGAGATTTTTTTTCTAACTTTCCCTAACTGTTTTATTGCCCTTGGAGGTTGCCATTCTGGTTTCTTTTATGACCGCTAGTCTTCCCAGAGTACCCTTTGGTGTGATGTCTAATTGCCCCTGCAGTAAGCCAGTGTCTTGTTACAGGGTCTGTCACAGCTCAGCCACAGACAAAATACTTCTTCCAGAGAAGACAAACTGCTAGATTTTGGGTGAGCGTAATCATTATTATTTTTTGATATCAGTACCTTGTCCTGCTATGCTCTGCTGTGTGTGTGTGTGTGTGTGTGTGTGTGAATCATGTCACTTTACTCTATTCCTCTCACTTGCTTTCAGTTTTTGCACCAGTACTAAGTAGCAAAAATTGAACATCACCCTATAGGTTGTGACATAGCAGGACAAGGTACTAATATAAAAAAATAATAATGATTACACTCACCCAAAATGTAGCAATGTGACTTCTTCTCTGAAAGAAGTATTGTCTTTGTGGCTGAGCTGTGACAGACCCTGCTAAATCTAGGGGCATTGCTACATCACTGTCACATGAACCAGGGTGCATCGTAGGAGAAAGAAAGAAAGCCAATAAACCTGTTTGTAATGGAGAGCCCCAAGGGTCATAAAACCACCGTACAGCTAGCAGGCTAATTTAGGAAAAACTCCTAATAGTAGACAGAGGAAGGACACACTAGGACTTAACATACATATCAAAACACTCTACATAACATATGTTTTTGCACATTCTGGGTGGACTTCTCCTTTAAGCCAAGGGGCCTTTGGTCATGTGGCACCTCCAGGGGGTGACGTCCTCCTCAGGAGTGTTCCTGTGCCCACCTGGTACACCAAAAGGATGGAAATCCCCATGAGAACAGAGAGCATAAAAAGCCACACATGTTATATAAGCACTCCAAGGATTACACAGTACTAGTTTCCATTAGTACTAGGGATTCAGCCCACCATGTCAGCTCTATGCTTGTTCCTTTATTCAGCTATTTTGAGTCACCCAAGTACAAAATAGTAGTGACACGCTAAATCAGTGAACCATACAGTGAGGATACCACAACAGGAGCCATAAATTAGTGATAAATATACATTTTAATAATATGATTGTTAACACACTTAGAATCATGAAGTCTTAGTAGGGATGCTTCACAGTCTTTGCGGCAAAGTAAATAACTTTGAGAAGTTTGCCTTTTACAAAGGGTGAAGTCAGTGTGGAAGCACTGTGTGGAGTTTGCCCTTGGCAAAGAGGCAGCTCCACTTTACTGGGAAAGTCTGTGGCTGGAAAAAGAATATTGAAACCTTTCCCCCAACCTCATAGCACCCTGAGTGCCATCCTCCCGTTAAAAACCAAAAAACAAAATGGGGAAGTCTTCCTTTACCACAACCCATCTAGCACTCCATCTAACACCTGCCTCCCTGTCATAGTCCCAATAATAAAGACCTTCCCCAGCCCACTTAGCACCCCATCTCCCACACTCTTCCCACAGTGCTGATAAAAAACCTTCTGTGGCGGAGTTAGGCTGCACCCTCAGCTGTGCCTGATGGGCCACTTTTCTATGTCCTTATTTCCTAACTACCAAAACTTCTGTTGCGCAACAGTTCATGCTTTCTCTTTGCTTTTCTTCTCCCTCCCCCACCTTAGGCTGGCCACCTAGTGTAGCTCTTTACTGTCCCTACTAAACTTCCTACTAGTTCTCTCTTTTCATTCTTTTTCCATTTTCATCCATCCAGTCCCTGGAATGATGCCAAACACCCAGAGAGGGGTTGTGTAATGTGCATAAGTACATTTTGTGTACAAAAAACATGAAGGCTATTTTAAATAAGAAACCACACAGTTAATAAAGCCTTTTCAAATAAAAAGGAGTCAGAAGCCATAGAAAACAACAATAATTTAATAATTAGCACAGTTATAAGAAATCCTTAAGGTATTTTTATAAATTCACACTATAAACCTGTTACTGTATAAGGTCTATGTATGAGGCCGAACAAAAGAATGTGGTATGCTTTATAAAAGTGCTTTGTCACTGTGGATCAGAGATCTAAGTCAATATTTGTGGATCTATACACTGTACCTTTAACTGAACCAGGAAGTCCCCTGAAACAAACCCCTCCCCCTTGGTTTTGAAACATCATGCCCAGACATGTAACTAGAAAGGGCTCAGTCAGGTGACCCCAACCAAAAGATATAAAAACTCTTCACTGAGTTCACTTCAGTTCAGTCCAGTAGAGTTCAGTCTTGAAAGTGAAGGAGAGAGATGCTACTGTAGACAAGCTGCTGAATGCAGATGAAAATGGTCTTAGGAGCTCTAAGATCAGGACTGTACTGTGTGAGAAGCTACTGATGTTAAGTAGTGATTTTCTTTGCAATTTTTTCTGTTTTCATTTATTATTTTTCTAACGTTTGAAAAATAAATATCACACCATGGTGTGTTTTAAACCTGTAAATTTGCCTCATCTGAAGTTTATTCCCACACGCTGTGACACCTTCCCCAACCTGTTGAGCACCCCAGATGCTTGCTTCTCCCCACCCTCTTAAGTACTCCGGCTTTGTTAAAAAAAAAAAGTAATTAATGTAAAGACTACAGCTGGCACAGTCCTCCTCGCACCACCTTGGCTAGTCACCATCTTAATAGATGAGAGTGAGAACCCTCCCCCATAGTATTTGAGAAATAATTATGTTTAAGGAAAATAACACTGAACAGAGATCATAAACACAGATCTGGTGCTAAGAAGGCACAAGGCATTAGCCAAGTGCCTTGCATCCTGAAGTGTGCATTTGATTCCTGGAAGTCACGTATCCTTCGGCAGTGCACTGCCTGTGTGTTAACCTTACTGTAAAATGTTTTTTGTTTTCTGTGTGTTAAAAAATAGAGAATGTTTCATTTGTTTAGGTAACATCTGTCCAGAGAAGAGGTGCCTATAGGTGTCACAATCAAGTTGTAAATGAGAATTGGCAGGATTTTGCAGTTCTGTAATTGAGAGAAGTTGTAACATTTTCAAGTTTTTTTTCCAGCTCTGTCTTTTGAGATAGGAGTTGCAGTGTTTGCAGGGTTTTACAGCTCTTGATTCTCATGTGCCGATTGTAGGTCTGAGTTTGGAACTGCAGCATTTTTCTTCTGTTTTTGTACTTCGGTTCCAATTCTGTTGTAACTGCATTTTCATTTTTAGTTGTAAGTTACAAACATACGAATGTGCCAGCAGAAACAGACCACCCAGTCTAAGTCTGCTCGAGTGTGCAGTTAGCACCCCTAGTTTGCAGCTGCCCCACCCACTCCGCTTTGTCATCCCACTGCCGCCCAACCCCCCACCCTCACTCTCCCCGTTCCCTGTCCCATGCCCTTTGAAGCTGTTCACAGATTTACATGATACCACCCATTCTAGTAGTGCATTCCTTTTTGCTACCACCCTCTCCGTGAAATAGTCTCCTCATTTCCCTCCTAAATCTTCCCCCCTCTATTCTTAGCCCATGCCCCCTGGTGTTCTTCTCCCTCCTTAACTTAAAGATCCCATCTGCCCCATTCTTACTGATTCCCTTCAGATACTTGAATGTCTCTGTCATGTCCCTCCTGTTCCTTCTGTCCTCCAGGGTGTACATATTCAGGTCTCCCAGACTGCTGTCATAGTCTCTCCCCTCCATTCTACATTTCATCTTCGTTGCCCTCCTCTGCACCCCCTCCAGTAGCCAGATATCACGCTTAAGGTATGGCCTCCAAAACAGCACACAATACTCCAAGTGTGGCCTTACCAGTGACCTGTAGAGGGGGCAAGATCACCTCTCTTCGCCTAGATGAAAACCCTCTCACTATGCACCCCAGCATTTTGTTCACTTTTGCAGCCACTCTGCTGCACTGGGCAGTGTTGTTCATGGTCCCTGTTACCATTACCCCTAGGTCCTTCTCCTCCTCAGTGATCCCCAGCTTAACTCCCACCCCAGCCAGTATTCTCTCCTTGGATTCTTCACCCTGAAATGTATAACCTTACACTTCTTTGCACTGAACCTCAGCTGTCACCTCTCTGACCACTCCTCTAACTTTCTTGGGTCCCCCTGCGGCTACTTCCATCCCTCCCCTCCATCCACCACTGCTCCCGTTTTGATGTCGTTTGCAACCAGACTCACCTTGCTCACCACCCCATGCACAGTATCTGATATGAAGAGCCCAAATAATCCTGGTCCCAACACAGAGCCCTGTGGCACCCCACTTGTCACCGGGCCTTGGAGTTGAGAGCTTCCCTCCCACCACCACCCGTTGCAGCCTCCCACTTAGCCAGCTTGTAATCCAGTTCACCATTTTTGCCCCTACCCCTACACCAGTTAGCTTCCCCCCAAGCCGCCAATGAGGCTTGCTGAAGTCCAAGTAAAGAACATCCACCACATGACCCTTATCCAGCTCACCTGTCACCCAGTCATAATACTGTATCAGGTTGGTTTGACAAGAATTAGTGAAACGAACCCATGCTGCCTCACATCCCAGAGGCCGAAGTCCTTCAGGTACGATACCAGTCTTTCCTTTAGTATTGTTTCCATGAGTTTGTACACTACAGAGGTAAGACTTGCTGGACGATAATTACCCAATTCATCCCTTGGTCCACTCTTGTGTAATGGCACTACTTGTGCCATCCTCCAGTCCAGTGGTACACATCCTGACTCCAGTGAAGTGCTGTACAGATCCGCCAGCGGCTCTGTCAACACCTCCGCCATCTCCCTCAGCACCCTGGGGTGGATACCATCCAGCCCTGGTGCCTTGTCTACCCTCAGTCCCTCTAGGACTCTACCTCCCTCAGTTCTTCCATCTGTTGCCTCCTCTTCCCACCCTCAGCCCATGGTGGTAGTGGTCCCCCCTTTTCTTCCATGAACACTGAACAAAAGTATTCATTCTGTGCTTCTGCCTGTTCCTCCCCCTTTTCTGTTCACTCCCCACCCTTTTTTATCCGCACTATTGTCTCCTTGCATTCCTTTTCTCCCTGATGTATCTCAAAAAATCTCCCCCTCCCCATTAATTCCCTGTGCTAATCTCCGCTCCCTCTGGGCCTTGGCTTCTCTCACTTTTCTGGTCACCTCCCTGGACCATATTGCATACTCCTCCCTGTCCCCTTCCTTCCCCATCCTCCTATACCTCTGGTGTGCATTTCGTTTTGCCCTCACCACCTCCACTACCTTGCTGTTCAACCAGCATGGTTTCTTTGCTCTGCTCCTCTTACTCTGTGTCTTGGTGCAGGCTTCCATTGCCTCTGTAATCCCCCATTTAATAACCCATTTCTGCTCCGCATCCATCTCCTGCCTTATGCCCTCCAGTTTCCCTTTCAGTACTGCCTGCATCCTCCCAAAGTCTGTTCCCCCTGAAGTTTACCACCCAGGTTACTGATTTCTCCGGCTCACTGCACATCATACTATTAAACCACACCATTTGGTGATCGCTGTCGGCTAGTGGGTCCTCCATCCTGATTTCCCTTACTGCCTCCCCATTTGACAATACCAGATCTAAAGTGCTCTTTAGCCTAGTTGGTACACTGACCAACTGTGTCAGGAGACCCTCCTGGGTCATGTCCAGGAGCACTTGCTTCCTAGCACTGGAGGTGACCGGAATGCTCCAGTCAACCCCCGTCAAGTTGAAATCCACTGCGATGACCACCTTCCCTTTTCTACATACCTTTCTGATTTGTCCCACTAATTCCCTGTCAGTCTCATCAGACTGGGATGGCAGCCTGTATACAACCCCCAAGCCTCAGTTTCCTACTCCTTGAGTCTAGGAACTGCAGCCAGATTGCCTCTGTTTTCCTTTCTTCCCCGTCCCTTGTGCATTTGATCCAGTCCCTCACATAGACAGCCACTCCACCCCACCCCACCTCCCTCCCCTCCGTGCAGTTCTTCCTGTATAATTTGTATCCTGGGATTGCCAGATCCCAGTCCCGTGCTCAGTTGCCCACGTTTCCATGAACATTGCAATATCCACCCTCCACACTGCCAAGAGTGCCTGTAGCTCAGCTGATTTGTTGCCTAAGCTTCTCACATTCAGCGAGACCACCCTCCATCCTGCCCCCTTCCCATCATCGCCCTCCATCTCCTCCCTTCTACTCCCTCCCTCCCTTTTCGGCTGCCCCGAGTCCTTCCCTGCTAGCCTGGGGGGTAGGCTGTGACTCCACTCTGTCAGATCCCTGCCTACCTGCTGTCCACTTGCCACCCCCCATCTAGTTTAAATCCACCTTTGTCGCAGTATACCTACCCAGTCTTTGCTTTAATACCTCCTTCCCCTCCCAACTCAGGTGCAGCCTATCCCTTGAAACAGATTGTTATTATCCCAGGTACGGCTCCAGCCGCCCACAGCCCCATACCTCTTAGTTTGACACCATTATACCAACCATGCGTTCAACTCCCTAATCCTCTCCTATCTCACTGTGCTTGCACAGGGTTCTGGGAGCACCTCTGAGAAGGCCACAGTCTCCCCAGTCTCCTCACACAACATTCCCACTTCCTCAAACCCTCCCTTGTTACCTGCACCATTCCCACTGCTAGGTCATTTGTCACCACATATACCACAATGTGCGGTTTCCTCCTACCCCTCCTTACGCACCTTAGGATTGCCTGTCCTGCCTTGTCTGCCTTTAATCCTGGTGTGGGCTACACCCATATCCAACTGTGCCTCTTCCCCCTTGTTGCACCATCTGATCCCCTTGAGTATGGATCCCCCAACACCAGTACATCCCACTCTTCTCTTTCCTTGTGCCTGTTGCCACCCCCCCCCCCAACTCAGGTTGTCATTCCTGGGGCCACCTAAGTTGGTGCTTTTACCATTTGCCCCAGTGTCATCCCCTTGCCCCTTTCAATTGAGACCCTCCCTCTCCTCCTGTTTGACTGCCAACCTCCCTCTCCTGCCACACCTCTCCAAGTATTATCCCTCCCTCTGCCACTCCCTAGAACTAGTCATAATCCTCTGTTGTTACATCACAATTTGTTGCCATGGAAGTAACTGTGTTGTCACAAGGAGTGCATTATGACCTCGGGTAGGGAGAAGGCAACAAGAACAGATGACGTCTTCAGGAGCAAAGTATCCTGTTTTCATATAAATGACCTCAGTAATAAATAATGGGGAGGAGAAATGCAGAACTAATGGGAAATGCACATTGAACTTTGTCTATTATGTTTTGTTAAAGTTCTCCCGACAGCGTCAGCTGCTCTGTAAAAATGAGAGTTTAGGAAATCTATTTTAAAGCATCCTCACCCCTATGAACTATAGTACGTGAGTATATGTATGGTGAGGCAGTATGGCCTAGATGATTAAAGGACAGAGGTGTGAACCCGAAAAAAAAAAATACTACATCAAGCTGCCACTTGCATACTGTATGATCCTGAGCAAGCCACATAACAATCCTGTGTTCCCATGATGCACCTGAAAGTGAGCTTTGACTCAGTTTGCTTTCCCAATCAAAAATTATTTAAAAAAAAGATACAATATCATTCAGTTTTCTTTTTACAGAAGAAGTATTGATAGTATCTAAACATTTTGCTTTCACACGCTTAAATATCTCCTAAAATATGTGGGGAAAAGATGTTGTCAAAGTTATGAAAATGCGCAGTAGACTGATTTTGAAAAAGTGTGATTGTTCTAAGTTTAACAGAACATGTTCTTAATATCTGTTGGCTTAGTCATTAAAAGCACTTCTTTTGATTCTTACTTATCCAACCTAGAAAAAGCTTTTCTCAGTGAAACTAATGTAGACAGCTAATTTCACCTTCTTTAGGTCATTGCAGTAGAACTTCTCTGAATATTTTACATTTCATGGGTCATAAGATTTCTTTTTTTTTAAAATGTGTGCATTAATAAAAGCCAGCGATTTAAAGTGTCAGGCTGATAAATTGAAGAATAGCTCAAAGTCCTGGACCATTAAAAAACAGAACAGTCCAGACTTGCGTGTTTGCTCTTGTCAAGAAAGACAAATTAAGAAACCACTTTTTATAAGGCAATACCACCTTCAAGGTTGTTCGTTCTGAAAGATTATATCTGTCGTCTCCTTCTTAAGGATTCCTGTTATTCTTCTTTCTTTTTTAGGTTTCAGATGTTCAAGCCAGATCAGCTTTACTTACATGGTCAGCACCATCTGGGCTTTTAAATGTGGACAGACACATAAATGGCCTACCTTCCACCTGTAGCTATGAAGTTGCCTTATCAGACAAAGGGAGGGCTGGAAAGTACCGTATTTTCTACAGGTAATTTACTGTTCTACTGTTGTATAATTAAACCTTATGGCTTGACAGATCGTTGGCTATTGTGAGGTGACAACAAGCCTTAGGAGTGAAACACAAAGTGAAGCCAAGTGCTTTGCATACCTGTGTATATCATTATTAGAGCCCCGTGAAATTATATTTATATTTTATAGTTTTTCTTATTTTTCTGAAATTTCGTGTTTTCATTTTATTCATTGAAAATGTAGTTTTATTTCTTATCATATTTATATTAATAAATGACCTTTTATGCACTAGAAATCACATTCCTAGTATACTACATTGTATTAAGCAGCGTTACGCTATGGTCTTGAAAGGGTTTGTGACTCAGACAATTCCTGTGCTGCTTCTTTGCGGACCATCTCTGTGGTAACAGCGGAGCCTAAAGAACTGCTGCAAGCATTTATTTACTTTTGGCCAAAAAACAAGCAATTTTTTAACTTTTTTTTATGTGTTTGTTTTTGTTTTATTTCTTTTTATACCATGAATTTCTTGTTATTTCTTATTTAAGAAAAACACAGGTCTCTATTCATTATCAAGTAATCTTTCACATCCTGGAATGCCATATTGTGATCTTAAAATGGCTAACCTGACTTTACATTATAAAACTGTGAAATGACGTAGGCAGAAAGTTAAGCATTTCTGACAGTGCTGTTGTACTGGAATAATAGCACACAGTGATCAGATTTACCAGTCACTTTATTTTACCCATTTTGAAATACACTTTTAAGTTCTGGTTACAGCTTTAAAATGCAAATTATAAATTGTGTGCAATTACTGCATGCTATCCATGTACAGTCTGCATGCTATCTGCTGAATTTGGCAGCTTCATAAACTGGACATCCCATCAAAAATGAAACATCGTGGATATATTTAAACATTTATCACATATTAATACCTCGCAATGATTTATACCATTCAAACCCATGTATGTCTAAGAATATTCTTTTTCACATACATTTTAATTCTGTTGAAGTAGTTCAGGAAACCGTGGTGACCTGTTGGTCCAAAACATAGGTCTTTTGCATCTGAACCTAGAGGATGCAGGCAAAGATACTTTTAAGGAAAAAGCACTACGTGGCAAACTTTGGAAAGTGGGACATTTCATCATTCTTGAAGCAGGGTTTGGCAGACTATTCTATTCTGCTGGACCCAATAAAGGTGTACCACTTGTAAGGTTACTGATTCTCTGTGAAAACATAAAAAAAACATGAAACAAATAGGATCTGCCATTTTAAAAAACCCACTTTGCATCCATTTTCCATGCAAAAAAAAAAATTAAAAATTTGCACCGTGTATCGTGCAAAACTCCCCATTTAATGCAGTTTTTTGCACAAAGATACTTTGTGTGACTTTTGTGTGCTAAACATGCGGATTTGCTTTTAATTTGGGGAAATATAGAAACAATGGATTTTAAGATTTAGTGAAATGGAATTGGCCATTTTTGAAAATAGAAACTCAGTGGCTCTACACTTGAGTTCCTCAGTTTTCCCAATCTTCTCCCTGAGAACATAAGTGTGACGTGGCTAGGGAGCAATACCAAGTGTTACCCCCACTCTAGGGGGTCTTAACCTTTTGGCTCTCTCCTGGAGCACCAGCTGATGCCTTCCTTTGAGTGTGCTTTCTCTTCATTCCCCTCCTGGACTGCAGCTGTGGGACCAAGGGAAAGACAGAGCTTCCAAGCTTCTAATTTAAGCTCATGGGGGGTCATCATCACCGTGGCCAGAACTGCACACAGTGTCTTTACCTTCCCAGCCCCCATGGACTGTAGCAGAGGGGCCAAGGAGGAGCAAATACCAGCTGCAGCAGCTGCTGTTTGGCACAGCATTGCCATGGACATCTGCAGCCTAAGTCATACAGGACCTTTGTTCCTAGACCCCACAAGCTGCAAGAAGAGTGGGGGAGCACACCGCAGAACTAACATTATTTCCATTGGAAGCTCCAAAGGCATAGCTATCCAGCTGCACTGCAAATTTCACCAAATTTTCGTAGCACCCAACAGCAGTCCTTTGTCAACAGTGGATCCCCTGTTCCCCCCAGACAGCAGCAAGAACTGGGAGATACTGATCCAGATCACCAGAAGACACATTGAGAGATGAAGAACTTTTATAAATTTGTAAAATAAAGAAAAACTGTTAACGGGGACCACCATGTTTGTTGCGCTTCAGCCCTGGGACTTCTAAGTAGAGGTAACACTTCAGATACTGCAGCTCATGAGGAACAGCTAATCCTGAGCTCAGCTTTGCAGAGCCGCAGTCTGAAGGCTGGCTCAGATTTCAGTGAACATTCTGTGCATGCTTTCTTCATAAAACTGACAGCCACAGGGTTGTCAGCCCAGTACAGTAGTAGCGCTACCGCTTGTGATTCCAGTCAGGAATGAGTTTGAAGTCATTGGAGGGCTCACAGTCTGTGCTACAGTACTGCCACCTGACTGACCATGGGTGGCAGTGCAGCTGAAGCTCATGCACTGGAATGGAGAACAATCATAAGCTCTAACATGTGCTGACACATGCTTTTTGGTGTCCGGGGGGATGGGAACCAGAACATGTTAAAAAAAAACAAAAAAAAAAAAACTGAATGCTCCAGAATGTAGTCCATCCACATCCTAGGCCCTGCACCACCAACCAATGAACTCATGTTGAACCACACTCTAACTCCATCAGGGGAAGGGTCAACCTCAGTGGCCCCATCTCTGGGAATAAGACAAGGAGGACAGGTGATAATATAAGTTGGGTCACTGGGCTGGATGTGGGGCATGACCGAAGAAGGACCGGTTGGGGAGACAAGAGGAAATAAAGCACAGTAAAAAAACACACACACAAAAAATGAAAGTCACAGAAAAAATGGGATTTAACATAATCAAATATGTATGATGTGCCAGTCACCCAGAACTGAGCTTCACATTTGTGTAGATAGCAAAACATGTGAGCTGGATTTCATATTTGCCTTGGTGAGACAAAAAGACACGTTTGTGTGATTCAGCCTTAAGCCATCTGGTTGAACAAAACATGTTTGAAATCCCTGTGCAGGGATATTTGTTTACATAGTAAGCCAAACCAAAGTGCCTTTGCAAGGCTTTGGTATAAAGGAGCAGGGGTTGCTTTGCTTCAGCTCCAGCGTGTCTGGTGCAAGCAGTTGCCTTGCTTTCTCTCCAGACCTGGGTGAGTGATAAGCTGCTGCGTTCTGAAATTTAGGCTGCTATCAGGACTTGTCCTGACAGGGAGTCTAAGTATACAAGTCCCTGAGTGACTTCATGCCTTTTGGGATAGTTGAAGGCAAGTCCCCCCATGGGGTATGTGACGTGGTTGAATAAGACCCTGTCCCATTTGTTATGTAGAAAGATTTGTTATGTGGAAAGAGTTAAATGCAAGGATCTGTTTTGTCCTCTTCTGTCTCTTGTCTGTCTGACTGCGCAGTCAAGTTTTCTTGTGAGACCTGGGAACTGGCCACTCTGATGGTCTCGCTGTCCCAGCCCCCCCCCCGCTATCTCTCTGCCTTCACTTGCTGTTTCTATTTTTTCTTCCGCCTTGTTTATCTGAAGTTATAAAATATGTGTGAATCTTTTTATGAAAGTGGGATCCCTTGGTTTGAAAATATATATGGTTATATTGTTGAAATGATTGCAAACCACTATTAGGAGCTCAAGGGGTTAACCTGAGATGCTGGTTCGCAAACTCTTTTGCAGAGTTGTAAACAGGAGGTCAGTTCTGGGACACAGTGTACTGTTTTGTTGCACCTGCATGGAAGGAAACTGACAAGAACATTTTCTGAAAAACAGGATGTCTTCTTCATGAGTTCCTAGACAAAGACTTGTAAAAACAGCAGCAGTACTCTTTGTGAGAGAGAGGGGAGACTGAAACTTGAAATTAGACATACCCTCAGATGAAGGACTTTATTTTCTCTGTTTGTACTGCCTTTGTAAATAGTTATACAGAACACATTTTATTTTTTTGTTTTATTGTTATTGGAAAAAATAAAACACTACTTGTGAATTTTATACCTGCTCATGGTCTTCCTATGCTTCCTGACCTGTGCCTCGATGACAGGCTGCAAGTGGTGGAACTCTCAATGAGCTCCTGAGGCCTCAGTGAGTTAAGCTGAGTGGCAACCATAACACAAGGGGGGCACTGTCTTAAGCTGGAGGGTGGGTGGTTTAGGAGGGAGGTCAGGAAGCACTTCTTCACAGAGAGGGTGGTGGACACTTGGAATGCACTGCCAGAAGAGGTAATCACATTGAAGACAGTGGACAGCTTTAAGAGCGGCTAGGACAGGTATAGAGGAGGGTAAGGTTCATGGGTAGGGAGGATGGGAGGAGTGGGGGAGAGAGGGCAGGGACAGTAGCTCAAGCTGTGGACCTTGGAACATGAGCAGACTTGTAGAACAAATGACCTTCTTCTGCTGGCTTCTTCGTATGTTCGTAAATCCACTTTTGTGGTGCAGTCATTTGCTTGTCTACTTAATAAAATTAACTGAAATTTCATAAAAAAGGTTGGAGTCAATTTCTCTACTTTGTTGATGAGTGCCCAATTTTTGGAGTGATTTGTGTGATGGCTTTTTCGTGAGCACCACCACCCCAGTGTGCACTTCTTTGGACTTGTGTTTGAGACCATCGAACCCATTCCCCTAGCCCAATTTGGGAAGGGTTTCTACTCGCATGTCCTCCTGGTACCCAAGAAAACAGAAGATCTGCACCCCATTCTGGACCTCAGCCATCTAAACAAATTCATAACAAAAGGTTCAGGAAGGTCACTCTTCCCGGCATTCTTCCCTTACTTCATCAAGGGCATTGGTTCTGCTCCCTGGATATGCAGGACACTTATCTCCACATTTTGGTGTTTCCACCCCACAGGAGGTTCCTGTGCTTCAGCTTCCAAGGAAACCATTACCAGTTTTGGGCCCTGCCCTTCAGCCTAACCTCAGCCCAACGAGTCTTTACAAACTATCTAGTGGTGGTGGCAGCGGCCTTAAGGAGGGAAGGCCATTATGTCTTACTTTACCTAGACAACTGACTTCTGACTGCTTCTACCAGGGAGAAATTGCTCAGAACCATGGAGGCCACCATTTCCCTGTTTTGGGATCTGGGAATAACCCTCAACCTTCCAAAATCATCCCCTTGGCCAAGTCAAAGACTCCAGTACATGGGGGCAATCCTAGACACTGAGCAAGGCCTTTCTTCTGCCGGACATAGCAGAACACCTTCAGACTCAGGCTCAGCTGGTCTCATCATCTTGACAAGTCCCAGTCAGAATGGTTCTCAGACTGCTGGGGCATATGGCAATGGCCATTGCAACAGTGCCCTTGGCTCGCCTGAAACACAGAAACACAGAAGTTGACAGCAGATAAGGAGTGCAAGGCCCATCCAGGCTGCCCATTTCTTTTTCTACCTTTTGAATGTGCCATTGGCCTTTACTCTGTCAATGGCCTATCTATTTATACTCATCTGTATTGCCCCCATATGCCTGTCCCTTGCCTGTTTGAAGCCCTGCACTGGATTCATATCCACCACTTCCTGAGATAGGCCGTTCCATGCATCTACCACCCTTTCTGTGAAAAATAACTTCCTCACATTACCCCTTAATCAGCCTCCCTCTAATCTCATGTTGTGTCCTCTTGTCCTGCTAATTTTCTTATATGGAAACATGTTAGACTCTTTCATCTTGTTAATGCCCTTAAGGTGTTTGAATGTTTCAATCATATCACCTCTCTCCCTCCTTTGCTCTAGGGTATACATATTGAGCTCCGTTAATCTGTCCTTATATTTTCTGATGCAGTCCCTGCACCATTTTAGTTGACCTTCTCTGGACTGCCTCAATTTGGTTAATGTCCTTGTGAAGACACCAGAAGACATACGAAGAAAGACTAAAGGAGCCTTAATATGTATACCCTTAAGGAAAGAAGGGAGAGGGGGGACATGATAGAAACTTTCGAGTACCTCAAGGGAATCAACAAAGTCCAAGAGGATAGCATCTTTTAGAAAAAGAGATGTGCAAGAACAAGGGGGCACAATTTGAAGATAGAGGAGGGGACGGCTCAGAGGTAACGTGAATAAGTATTTTTTCACGGAGAGGGTTGTGATGGCTGAACAGTTCTCCCGAGGAGGTTGTGAGTTAAGAACAGTGGGGGAATTCAAGAATGCATGGGACAGACATAAGGCAATCCTAGTGGGGGGGGTAGGGGTTAACTATGATCTGCAGCTTATCTGTTACGTAGGAAAATGGGTCGACTAGGTGGGCCAAGCGGTCCTTATCTGCCGTCAAATTCTATGTTTCTGTGTTTCTGAGGTGTGGCCTCCAGTACTGTACGCAGTACTCCAGATGAGGCCTAACCAGTGTCTTGTTAAGAGGGATTATTATCTCCCTCTTCCGACTTGTGATACCCCTACTAATACACCCCAACATCCCTCTAGCCTTACCTACTGCTTTAGTGGTCTGCTTGGATGATTTCAGGTCATCGGTGATGATGACGCCCAAATCTCTTTCTTCCCTTGTGACTGCCAGCAACTCCCCTCCCAGCCTATGGTCTCTTCCTTATGTGCATGATCTTGCACTTCTTTGTGTTAAACCCCAGTTGCCACTCTTCCGACCATTTTGCTAGTTTATCCAGATCTCTTCTCATTCTGCCCACCACTTCTGGATCATCTGCTTTGTTGCAAATCTTGGTGTCATCTGCAAACAGACAAACCTTACCCTCCAGTCCATCTGCAATGTCACTGATGAAGATATTGAAGAGGACTGGCCCCAGAACTGATCCCTGAGGTACCCCCCACTTGTGACTCGCCCCTCTTCTGACTGTATACCATTTACCACCACTCTCTGTTTTCTTCCCGTCAACCAGATTGCCACCCAGTTGACCAACGTCTGAACCACCCCTATCCTACCCAACTTTTTAATCAATCTTCTATGTGGAACAGTATCAAAAGCTTTGAAGTCTAGGTAGGTGACATCAACTGCTCCCCCTTGATCCACCACTGTGGTTACCCAGTCAAAGAAATCTGAGATTTGTTTGACAGGACCTTCCTTTTGTAAACCCATGTTGTCTTGGATCCTGTGCTCCTATGGATTCCAGGTGCTGCACTATTCTTTCCTTAAGGAGTGTCTCCATAATCTTGCCCACTACTGAGGTAAGACTGACTGGTCTATAGTTCCCTGCCTCCTCCCTGCTACCACTCTTGTGGAGCGGGATCACATGAGCCCTCCTCCTGTCTTCTGGGACCTCTCCTGTGCTCAGAGACTCACTAAACAGTTCTGATAATGGCTCTGCTAGTTCCACCCTTCGCTCTCCTTTAGTACCCTGGGATGTATGCCATCAGATCCCATTGCCTTGTCCACCCTGAGCTTATCAAGCTCTTGTAGGACCCTTTCTTTTGTGAAGGGACTAGTGCACACCTCCCTCCCTCCTCTGTCCATGGTGCTGAGCTGTGGGCCCTGCCCTACCTTCTGTTTAGTAAATACTGAGCAGAAGTATCTATTTAGGATAGATGCTTTTACATGGTCCTCCTCCTCATATGCCCCCTTATCCCCTTTGATTTTAGCAATAACCCCTGGACTTGCTCCTTTCACTAATGTATCTATAGAAAGTCTTGTCACCTTCTTTTACTGTTTGTGCTAGTGTTTCCTCGATTTGGGCCTTTGCCTGCCTTATTGCCTTCCCTGCTTCCCTTGGGGAAGTTTGGTATTCCTCCCTATCTTCATCCTGCTGCGTTCCCTTATATTTCCTGAAGGCCAGCCTTTTTGCTCTGACCTTTTCTGCTACTGTTTTTGAGAACCAAAGTTTCCTTCTTCTTTTGCACTTCCTTTTCTCACTAACACAATGGGATGTTGCTTCAAGTATTGCACCTTTAATGCTTGCCCACTTTGCCTGTACCCCCCCACCTGTATTTATTTTTGCATGGGCTAGCTTAACTCTGCTGGCCATCTTATCAAAGTCAGCTCCTCTGAAGTCCCATATTTTTGCCTTGGAATGGGATGATTTAGTTCTAGTGGCCAAATTGAACCATACCATGTGATGGTCACTGGCCTCCAGGTGACCTTCTACCTGGAGATCTTTCCCTGTTAGTCAGTACTAGATCTAGGATAGCCCTGTCTCTTGTGGGTTGTTGTTCTAGTTGTTTGAGGCCCTCCCCTTGCAGGGAATCCACCATGTGTCTAGTTCTGGCAGATGTCCCTGCTGGTATTGACCAATTTGTATCTGGCATGTTGAAGTCTCCCATTATCAGAACCTCCCCTTTAGCTGTAATATTTTGTATATCTTCTAACAGTAATGTCTATGTCCTCCCCCTGGTCTGGAGGCCTGTACACAACCTGCACATGAAAGTGGCCCAGTGGAACCTCTGGGTTCAATGGGACCAATGTTCAGATGACTTGGACCTCCCGGTGTCAGTATCCAGTTCAGGTCTTCAGGCTATGAAGTGGTGGCTAAACCCCTCTAACCTTCTCAAGGGGATTCCCTTCTCATCGGAGTCACCTCAGCAAATTCTCACCACAGATGCATGAGACCAGGTCTGGGGTGCCAATCTGGCAGACCATCACACCCAAGGGACTTGGTCCCCATTGAAGCAGCATCTCCATTTCAACATTTTGGAGATGCAAGTAATATTTATGCTCTCCAAGTCTTTCAAATGCATCTGCTCCTGGGTCAATCTTGATCCAGATGAACAACATCAGTGATCTTTTATATTAACAAACGGGGGGGGGGGTGCATTCTTTACCCCAATGCAGAGAAGCCATGAGGGTTTGGTATTGGGCCATAGAGCATCACCTGAACTTGATGGCTGTGCTTGTTCCAGGTGTTCAAAATACCTTGGCCGACAGTCTAAGTCATTTTCGGTCCAGGGTTCACGCATGGGAACTTCTTTCCTCAGTGGCCAAAGATCTCTTCGAAAGGTGGGGCCGCACTGAGCTGGATCTATTGGCATCCCTGTCCAATGCAAAACTGCCCAGTTTCTAGATAGATCCAGGGCCTGGTGTTTTCTGGTGAGATGCGTTGTCCCTCTCTTGGACAGGAAGGTTTCTGTATGCCTTCCTTCCCTTTCCATTGCTGCAGAAAGTCCTGCTCAAATTGCAGTCAGAAGGGGCAGAGATTATTCTATTAGCCCCCTTCTGGCCATGACAGAATTGGTTTCCACTTCTACAGCAGCTTGCAATGGAACCCCTAATCCCCCTGCCTCTCTATTCCGACCTGCTCTTACAGGAGCAGGTCACCCTGGTCCATCCAGATGTAAAATCTCTGCATGGCTCTTGCAGACTGAGCAATTGGCCCATTTTGGGCTTTCCGCCCCAGGTGGCAGAGGTTCTAGTGGCTGCCAGAAAACCCTCCGCTACATCAGCTCATGCCATGAAGTGGAAGCAGTTCTGCATATGGGCCACAGCCGCTATCTGGATCCCTTTACTTGTCCAGCGAATCTCATTTCAGAGTATCTCCTTTTTTCTTATCTAAGTCAGGCCTGAGTTGCTCATCCATTCAGCCATCTCTGCATACCATGCACCCATAGTTGGCAAGTCCCTGGCCCTGCTTGATCTATCCCGCACCTTTGTGCATGATATCCTGCATCTAAAGCCTCCCATTCGGGACCCTGTCCTTCCTTGGGATCTGTTATTCATTTTAGAGAAACTTACATTACCTCCCTTGTAGCCTACCACGAGTTGCGAGCTTCACTTTCTCTTGTGAAAAGCGTTATTTTTAGTTGCTATTACTTCTGCTCAGAGGATTTCCATCCTGCAGGAGCTGATGTGTAAAGAGCCTTATTTAGTTTTTTTCATGGACAGGGTGTCCTTGAGAACCAATCCTAAGTTCCTTCCTAAGGTGGTGTCTGAGTTTACTCTGAATCAGGACATCCATGTTCCTGTGTATTACCCAGAGTATTCTAACTCAGGGGAGGCCTTACTGCATACTCTGGATGTTCACCAGGTGCTTCGTTATTTGGACTGCACCTGAGCCATCAGAAAATCTTATCAGTTGTTTGTTTCCTTTGCCCTGAGGAATGAAGGTGCTTCATTTTCTAAACAATGCTTATCCAGATGGTTGGTTAATTGCATTGTTTACTGCTACTGCAAATATGAAAAGCCTTTACTGGGCTCAGTTAAAGGTCTTTCTACCAGGGGATTAGTGACCTCATTTGCCTTTTTCAGAAATGTGTCCATTGCTGACATCTGTGCAGTGGCCACTTGGAGTTCTGTCCACACCTTCATCCGGCATTACAGTCTGGACATTGCCTCTAGGCGTAGGGCAGGTTTTGGACTAGCTCTCCTTCAGGGCCTACTCTCTTGAGATCTTTGCTCTGACCTCTGCCTCCTCCCAGCTGACCAGGGTCAGTCTTCTCACTGCCTGGGACTCGGTCCTTATGGCATAACCTGCTGCAAGAGCCCCCTTGAAGTGAGATAGTACAGTTATAGAAGAACTTGCCGTAATAGTAGATCTTCGAGAGGAGCTGTTACAGCAGGTGCTGCTTTCCCTCCCTCCATCCCCTTGGTAACTGCTTCTCCATCTTTTTAGTTTTCCTTATTTTCAGAGGAATGCCCTGGTTCTCCATTTTCTGTGCTTTCTGGGGTCTCCGGCAGGAGAACTGAGGTGGTGCTGGGGGACTGCCCCTTCTATACTGTAGGGGATGTCGGGGTGGGACGACATCAAGAAGTGGTGCTGCACTATAGACTGCTAGCTAGAGGTTTTCCATGGGGTCCCGGTGCCTGCCTGCTTCAGTCCTTATGGTGTACCCTGCTGCAAAAGCTCCTCTTGAAGATCTACTATTACGGTAAGCTTTTGCGTAACTGTACTTTCTTACAGTGTTACTGGATACTATATGGTACCATGATGATTATATTTGTTACAGTTAGAGACTATTATGCAGTGTTCTTAGATTATGTATCATATGAATTATGGCGTCTCATAAATTGTTAATAATTATTACAATCTAATATAGATGGGAATTTTGAAGCTTGCTAGTTAACTATTATTGCATGTGTTTTTGATCTTGAATTGTATATTTATAGGTAATAGGTCCAGCAGTAGGATTTGGCAGGGCTGTGTTACAGGGAATCCTGTCTTAAGTTTATGGAGAGCCCTCCTCCCAGACTGTCTCTTTGCACTTGTAACTGCTTAGTACTCGTTCCTATGATGTTACCTGATGACTGAGATTCCCCTGAAGAAGACAGAACAGTTACATAAGAACTGTTTGTAACAATAGATCTTCGAGGGGATCTCAGTCATCAGGTATATTTTCCCGCCCAATATCCCCCCCTTCTATGGGCTCCTGTTTAGGAACTTTCTATCTGGTGTATCCAGGTTTTCTTTTGGGTCTGCGTACCTCTTACTCTCCTCAGTCCTTCAGGGCGAGGGCCTTGCTTCCTTAGTCTTTGGGAGGGGGGGAGAACTGAGGAGGGAGCAGGGCCACCTATGTCTATATAGGATTGGTGATGTCAACAGATGTCGACGGCATGGGCAGCACCTGTTGTACTGCTGAAAATCTTCCATGTGGATTCCCCTTCGATGGCAAAGCTTCCTACGGTGTTACCTGATGACTGAGATCCCCTCAAAGATCTTCTGTTATGGTAACTGTTCTTTCTGTCGGAGTTAGTAGGCAACAGTAAAAGGTGCAAAAAATATGCCTGCAAAATTTTCCTCCAGTTCTCTTATAAATGACAGTGTCTTGGTGCTGGCAGGGAGCTCATAGGGCATTGTCAGTGCACAGAGGTGGCCCTAACCAGAGGGTGCAAAGGATGACAAAATTACTACACCCATGTGTCATTGAGATGCAGGTCAGAAGGCATAGGGAAACCAGGAGCAGTTATAAAATTTGCAAGTAGCGTTTTATTATTTTCAATAAAAGTAAAATAAAATAGAATTGTGCAGGATAGCTCTTATACAGGCAGTTTAAACAAAACAACTAAGTAGCTCCGTATTACTACTGTAAGGCAGGTGGCTCATTCACCTGTTTGTAATTATTTTTTATATTTGATAAAGTATAGGTGTTCTATGGAGACATGGTATTTTCTTGTACTGAACTGACAATTTTAATAAAGAAAGTTAAAAAAGTAAACACCTTACTTGTTTGTATTGCATTTACTATCTCCGTTGTTATTATTGCCTTGTTTGCTGTTACTGTGCGGTACTCTTGCATATGGTTTGTGGGGTATTGAGTTGTATGTTATCAGGTCCACCGTCATTGTGGTGATAGATATTTTCTGTAGGGCAGCACCTTGGCAGCTTAGATGTCAAAAAGATCCCCCCCCCAGGTGACATTACCACTCCCTGTTACACCTCTAGAACTCGGGACACCAGCTATCCAAAGGCCGACTCAGATGCTCCTTAGTTATACCCAGCTGTGTGACACACCTTGCACTTCGGGGTAGTTACATATAAAAGCTGTGTTTTTCTTTTCAAATGTTCCCATTGCTTTTAGTGGTAGTTGATCTAATTTTAAAAATGGTACAAACTGTGCGGCAGGGATGTTTTGCCTTGAAGAAAAGGGGGTTACTAGCGGGGTACTGTAGGGTTCAGTATTAGGACCGGTCCTCTTCAATGTCTTTATAAGTGACATTGCAGAGGGACTGGAAGGAAAAGTATGTCTCTTTGCAGATGACACAAAGATCTGCAATAGAGTTGATGCACAAGGTGGGTGGAAAGGATGAGAAGGGACTTGGCAAGGTTAGAGAAATGGTCAAATGTATGGCAGCTTAGATTCAATGCTAAGAAGTGCAGGTAATGCACCTGGGAAACAAAACCCAGGAGAAGAGTACACAATGGGGTGAGATACTAACAACAACAAAAATGGAAAGGGACCTGAGGGTAGTCATATCAGATGACCTAAAGGTGGTAAAGCAATGTGAGAGGGCAGTAAGGAGGGCTGGGGGGATACTGGGATGCATAGGGAGAGGCATCACCAGTAGAAAACAGGAAGTTGTTATCCCTCTGTACAGACAGCTGGTGAGACCCCATCTGGAGTACTGTGTGCAGTTCTGGAGACCCAATCTCCGCAAAGACATAGACAGAATGGAAGCTGTACAGAGGAGGGCAACTAAAATGGTGCAGGGTCTGCACCGGAGACATATGAAGAGAGACTTAAGGAGCTTAATATGTATAGCCTCAAGGAAAGGAGGAGAGGGGACATGATAGAAACTTCAAGTACCTCAAGGGAATCAACAAAGTCCAAGAGGGTAGCATCTTTCAGAAAAGAGGTGTGCATGAACAAGGGGCACAATTTGAAGATGGGGCGGCTCAGAGGTAATGTAAGGAAGTATTTTTTCACAGAGAGGTTGTGGATGCATGGAACAGCCTTCTGGGGGAGGTTGTGGAGTCAAAAACAGTGGTGGAATTCAAGCATGCCTGGGACAGTCATAAGACAATTCTAGGGGGTGGGGGTAGGAAAAAGTAGGCTGCTGGTTAACTGGGATCTGCAGCTTATCCATTAGGTAGGGGAAATGGGCAGACTGGGTGGGCCAAGTGGTCCCTATCTGCCGTCAAATTCTGTGTTTTCTGTGTTTCTATGATGTTAGCATACTGATAAACTGGTACTTATCCAGTTCAGTTGTTATTGTGTTAGTTCACTGGTACATCAGGCCGGCTATAATGAATTGCAAAGCGACATAGTAACTGTTGAGCAATTCAGTTGACATACTGTAATTGGTCAGATGACTGATTAGATGTTAGGAATTGAGTGTGTTTGTATCAAAGCAGTTCAGGCAAGAAATGTTTTTTGGTGCACATAGTAGGATGTTTGAATGCTTGTGCAAAGTATTTTTGGGCATATACTCTCTCTGCCCCTCCTACAGGGCCTACCACCATTCTGAGGAGCCATGAAGACACAGAAACCCTCTTGAGGGGTCTTCTACCCCTACAGGTGCTACAGGGATGAGGTCTCCTTAGACCAAAGGTACATCAGGGAAAAAGGCCCGCAAGTCCCCAGGAGAGACAGAAGTGCCACCATAGGAGGACGGGAGAATGGTGGAAGAAATATCATTATACAATGGCATGAAAGAATGTTTCCCACTGATTGGTCAGTCTGGGACTGGACCCGTGATGTTATCCCAGTACAACATCATGGGTCTAGTCCCAGCACAGAGATCACCGCATCAACACTTAAGTAAATCACTGCACGCTGTTGGACAGCCCACTTCACAGATTTCCTACTCACAACTCGCTAGCCGCCGCTAGCGAGAACCACAAACAATGGCAACATCCTCCTTCTCCCACAGGATTCCCCAAACAGAAAACATTTTACCGGAAAAAAAAGAAGCCGTTATCTAAAACATAATTTGATCCCATTAATTGTAGGCGCTCTCAACCAGCGGCGGCAATGGCTCAGTCGACCACCACTCTGCTTCTCAAACAGCTACACTGTTTACGAGTAAAAACCAATAAAACTAAACATAAACAAACTGCCACACTACAATCATGCCATATTTTCACTAGTACCTCTTATCACTTCTCAAGTCACAGCCAAAATACCGGAAGTAATATCGCTTATGACTCCGACCCCGAAACTGTTTCTGATCTGATCCACTTTCTAAGCTGATAAAAACAGATGAATAGAAAAGAACTTCACCCAGTCTCAGGGCAGGCAGTGGTGCTGAGTGAATAAAACACTTCTTGCACAATCATAAAAGTACAGTTGGGGGGGCAGCAGCGGTTGCAGTGAAAGACTGCAGTCCTCAAAGTAAAACAGCACCACCTACAGAAGAAAAACATTACAGCAGGCACTCTTTTTTCATTCAGTATGCCTACCCATATAAAAATCTAATAAAAATAAACTTTTAAAAGTACTTTTTTTGAAATGTTTCTTTTACTACTAGAAACTAGCCATTGTATAATAGCAATAATGCACTCCAGGGTGTGTGTTGAGCTGGGATAATGTCACTTCTGTGGTGATTAGTCACACTCGGCCTGCGGCCTCGTGCCTAATCACCCCAGGCGTAATGTTATCCCAGCACAACACACACCCTGTCGTGCATTATTGCTTAAATAAATGTCAACAGGACAACGAGGCATGCATTGCAATGTACAGCTCAATAGGAGTGGCAAGAGTTGCCTGCTGCCCCACCAAACCATAGCCAGCCTACAATTCTTTCATTTTTGTCAATAAAAATTTTATTAGTTTAAAATAATGATATAGTACATAGAATAAAACATATATGTATTAATTGATAAAGAGTATAAACAAAGGTTATTAGTACAGCTGGCATATGTCTGTGTAAAAAAAAAAAAAAGAGGGGGCAGCATAGCAAATAACATAACCTATCATTAATTATCTCATGTAATATCAATAATTAATAAAATGGATAGAAAACCTATTATAAACAGTCTAATTGATTAGAGAACCTTGAAAAGGATGATAAAGCCGTTACAGAAAATTAACACACTTATCAAGTCATTTTCAAACTTATCTCACCTTGTAATACGACTAGCAATAAATATGTAATATCTGTTATAAAGTGTAATAATACTTGTAGAATAACAACATTGCAATGGTTATTGTGATTAACCATACATTACCATAAACCTATATATAATGTTATGATCGAAGGAGATGTTAACCTACCAAAGAAGTACATTTGGAAAAATACAGTTAGAAGCTAAGTGTAAGGATAACCTAGGAGAGAAGAGAAATAGAAAGGGGAGAAAAAAAGGTTAGGTAAGAGAAGTTGAGAGATATCTGAGGATCTGCTGGGTACTCTGCCATGTCAGGCACACTTCTATAGCCTGCAATTCTTTAGGACATCAGGTGACCTATGAGAAATGCTTAGGCAGCATAGAAATAGTTAAGCCATGTAGATGACACAAGTGGTAGCTCATGTTGCAGCAATATTTGAGTATTGATTTGACGTGGACGGAGATCCTAGGATCTGAATCTTTGTTACTGTCCTGCTCTGTTTGAGTCGGCTTCAGACTCTCTCTTTAAACCCTCTCTTTTCTCTATAGTTGTCTCGATGACTAATGTTTTCACACACAAAACTGCTCACTGCCTTTGGTACTGAGCTTAATCCCTGTCTCTCTTTCTTAACCCTTAGATTAATTTGCACCACATAAATGCTGTCAGACTCAGGTGTATTGTTGTTTTAAAGAATTATATTTTTCATCCTTGAGATTGATATCTTTTAATTATTTATGTTCGTGTGTATAATTTCTTGGCGCCACCACAGGGCTTGAAACTGGGGACTTTCCTGTATCACTTACTAAGTATACTCTGCTACATATTTATTAATTTCACTGTTGGCTAATGCCTTGTGATCCAGACATTTTTTTGTTATACCAATCTTTCGTTGTACCTAATTCTTCTTCAGTATGTGTTTTTGAAGGGTGTTTTTTGCATCAGTTATTGTATTAATTTTTTCACATTAAGACTTCCCTCTTAACACTTAGTATCCACATTCCTTGTGTTGATGCAAACAGGTTTGATACATACCACAGTCTATTCTTTTTGTTGTAGATTTCCTTGCCTTGCAAAATTAGTTGTTATATACATTTTTTAAAGATAGAACTATACGATCTGTAAAATGTGATGTTGCCTGTTTTTTTTTAATACATTTATTGATAATTATACAGCTTCTGCATTTACTCGTTACTAGGTTACTAAGTAGACAAGACATAAGAAGGCTGGAGCCCACATTGAGATTTAAGGACTGAGTTTTATAAGATCCTGTAAAGCGTAGGTCTCCCCTACTTCTTTTTTTCCAAGACTGGCCAGTCTGGTTTTGGACAGCCTATCACTGTACAGAAGGTGCCTTAAACTAGGTATTATCTTTGTGACCCTGTGCTGCAGTTGCTCAATGAGATTAATATCCCGTTTACTATAGGGGAAATCTAAATGGGGCCTGATGTAAATTCTGTACAGAGGGATGATACAATGTTCACTTTTATTTTGCTGCTCCTGCAATCGCACCCCCTCTTACCTTCATTATAAACAAATCCTTCTCCTCGGGCGTTGTTCCAAAAGCCTGGAAATCTGCATGCATCATCCCTCTTCACAAAGGAGGTGACCCCACCTTACCCGTGAACTACCGTCCAGTCTCCCTCCTTCCTACTTTGGCAAAACTCCAAGAACGTCTTGTGCAATCCAGGCTGACTGAATTCCTTTCTGCTACCAACTTCCTATCCCCCTGCCAGTTAGGTTTCAGAAAAAAACATTCCACCATATCCTCCCTTCTCCGTGTCACCGGTCACATTTGATCTGCTGCTGATAAAGGCCACCTCACTTCTGCGGCCTTCATCGAACTGCCAAAGCATTCGACTCAGTATCCCACCCTCTTCTCCTGGACACTCCAGAGGACGAAGGGCTTGCCACTCCTACCATACAATGGTTCATATCTCATCTCACCGACAGACACCAATCAGTAAAAATCGCAAACTCCTCCTCTCCCTCCCTATCCTAGCTGGAGTCCCTCAAGGCTCAATACTTGTCCCAATCCTATTTTCTGTATTTATAAACAATCTCCCATCTGCCTGTTCCTCATCCCTCATACATATGTATGCGGATGATACCATTCTGTATGCCTCCGGCCCTGACTCGGTCACTATTCACTCTGTGCTGTAACATGATTTCCACTCAGCTCAATCCTGGTTCCAATCAAAACAACTCAAGCACAACACTTCCAAAACAGTCGGTATGACTTTTGGAACCACTCAAAGATTAGCCAAAGCTGTCAGTGCCCTTCCAGTCACCTCTCTCGACGGTGCCCCTCTAAAGATCATCCCCTCATACAAGTATCTAGGTGTCTGGCTGGACCCACAGTTAAATTTCACTATCCATATTGATTACATGGACACTAAACTCCGCCCTAAGCTTGATATACTATACCGTAACAAAGATTCTCTCCTTCGCTCCGTACATCGCGAACTTCTAACAAAAATGATTATGCCAGTCTTTGATTATGCTGACATTGTTTACTGCACTGCACCCTCTACGTCACTCTCTTGACTTGATTCCCTGTACTATGCCTTGCATCGTTTTGCCTCTAACTCTCCATACAGATCCCACCACTATCCTCTCTGAACCTCCCTCCGTTCACACACAGGCGTCTCATCCACTCCATATCCTTCATTTACAAATTATGGTTCTGTCTGCTACCCACATACATCTCTTCCCTCCTCTCCCCTGTCCCAGTATAAACATACTCCCTATGTTCTAGGGACTCACACTCTTTCTCACTCCCTGTTCCATCCTCGAACATGGGCAAATCTGCTTTCCACTATCATCTCACCTCTCTGTGGAACACTCGGTCTCCTCTCTTATGCAGCTCTTCCTCTTACACCTCTGTCAAATCACTGCTCCATCTCCTACCTTTCCCTACTTGCTCCTATAACACCGCTTAGCACTTGAAATGTTTGTCCCCTGTTGTAACAACACTGATTTTGAGTTACTACGTACCATGTGCAGTTGTCTTATTGCACTTGAAAAGTGTGTCCCTTGTTGTAACTACTCTGATCTGTGATACTTCATTCCATTGTACAGTTGTCGCTCTGCATAGCCTGTTTTGCTGTATTGTATTCATTGAAATATGTTATTATGCTTACTACTGTGTAATTTTGTACTGATTGCCTTGTACAATGTACTGTGATTCCCATGCTCCCTGTCCCCTGGATTGCACCTGGAGACGAGCCTTAGCTCAGTGTGCCTTTCCTGATCACCAATTGTTTAAATAAAATAAAAATTATTGACAAAGGAGCACTTAATACAGTTTAAAATCATGTTTGATGTTTGCATGATTTTTTTTTTTGTTTACAATGCCTGCTTGAAGAAAAGGAGTTGTTTATAATTATCCCTAGGTCCCTCTCTTTTGTTACTGCTGTTAGCATTTGATTTTGTATTGTGTAGTTAAATTGGGGGTTATTTTTCCCGGCACTAGGCCAGACTAGTGGCGACAACAATAGCACGGAAAAAATAGCACTGTTTTTATTTTTGTGGGGGGCTGTGCCTAGCCCCCGATAGGGTCTACTCCCTACTCCCTGCACCCTCGAGACTAAAGGATTCTCACTCTGGGGGTGGGGGGAACAGATCACGGGGAAAGTTATAATTTGTGGGGCTGTGGAATACTGTTTCCACGGGCCCGTGTGTAAAAAAAAAAAAAAAGAAATACTCCCAACATGTGTAAAATGTTTGGAGACCAGGATTAGGTCTCCATTGCTGCTGGCCGAGCTGCTCCGTGCACCAGCCCTCCACACCACGGGAGCAGCTCAGCCAGCCTCCTGGATTCTAGTGCCCTTGTGCTGTACCAGCACCATGGACAGCTACCAGGGGAGCACTTACTGAAAGCGCTGTATATCCCCTCTCACTGTCCATGTTAGCGCTACATGAACTAGCACTCTGTAGACTGGTGCTATTCATGTAGTGCTAATCTAACCGGGTACTGTTTTTCCCCATGTGCAGTACAACACATTTGTTTAAATGTAGGGATATTTTGTTTCCTTTTGTCCAAAATTCTAGTTCCTCAATATCTTTAACTAGGGATAGCTGTTTTTCTATAGTGTCGACCTCTCCTTCAATTTTCGTATTGTCATTTATCATTTTGATTTTATCATTTAGTATGCTTTACTTCCCTGCTACTGGCTGGCCCCATCATTTCTGCCCCCTCATCCAGCCCCATCCCTCGCCTTCTCTGGGATTTACCTCTCTTTTCATTGAGTGTACCCTGGCTCCCCCCAGGATGGGGACATGGAGGGGGAGTGGCTACCTCTGGACAGAGACTCAATCAGTGATCCAGGATAGAGAGCGCCACAGTTGGTGGTGTGGAGCATATGGCGAATGGTGGACATCCTCCTGCAGCAGCTGGTGTTTTCCCCTTTTCTCCCCTCCCCAGGGATGCCGAGGAAGCTTTCCGTTGCATGTGCATACTATGCATGCACTTACGTCAGAGTGTGGTGGCATCCCCCCCAGCTCATTGGCTGCAACGCATGGTCACCCAGGTGGTTATAGAGCAGTGGAGACAGGGCACATCCCTCCCCAAGGTGGAGAGCATCCAGTGGGATGTCTATCTCTCCATCCTAGGCTGGCCCTCCGACGATTCGTGCTCGTTCCCAAACCCAGGTCATCAGGGTTGCATGCAGAAGTGGTATCGCTACCGCTGTGCCGGCAGGCCAGCCCATAGCTACTGCATTTATTCCAGAATCAGTACAACTGCAGCTTAAGTCAACTTCTAGAAAAAGTAAGACATGACTGGGCCTCACTGTCCCTGACAAAGTGCCATTTCTTCAGATGCAAGATTCCCTGTGCAGTATTTTCTGTGGCTGTCGTTCAGTAAGTGTGACTCACGCTTGCTCCAGCTCTGCCTTTGCTTTTCCACCAGGGGTCAGCGTTTTGTGTTGTTGGGCTGTTTGGTGTGTCACCGCTGATCCTGTGGGGAGACAAATGAGGCCATTAGTGTCTGTGGCCTGTTACTAACACTCTGCTTCCATTGCCACTAATACTGCTGCTAGTACCTCCTTTATAAGTTTTTCCATTAGCTACAGGATGAGTGTCTGCCACAGCAGCAGTTGTGAATAGACTTTATGGGTTTGTTGGGATAGTAGAGGAGTCACAGGTGGACTCTTTGGCCTGTGCTAGAACGGGGAAGGGCAGGGGGTTTATTGTGTTCCTGATACATCAGGGGTGGGGAGATCAGGAGTGGCTGAGGTTATGGGTAGTTCTGTAGCGGTAGAGGAAGTGATGACTGAGCAAACAAAGAGGCAACAACCTAGGCTGCTGAGAGAGGGAGCCTTCCTGGCACAGCTGCAGTCATGGGCACAGTGGCTGGCGTGCGGAAGTGCTTCACACATGGTACTGGGGATTGTACAAGACTGCATACTGTAAGTGCCAGTATTTGTATAGTTTAATGTGTGTGGGACCCAGAAATAGCATTATGTGGGACCTGTAGGGTCAGAGTTTCAGGTCAAATGTAAAACTATCATTCTTTCAGCTTTAGGCCTGAAATCTAAAATACATTTTATTATCTCTTTTCCTTCCTGCCTTTTTTATATTGTCCTTGCAATGCAAGACTGTCATATTATTTTGCTCCTGTTTAACCCTGTGATTATATGCTATGCTGAGGAGACATGTTTGCTAAAGTCTTTGCCTTCTAAGTGTCTGCAGCTGTGCCTACGTACAGTATATCTTAAGTCTCTGGTCCTGTGTCTTGAGAATGAAGTTGATAAAACTTCCGTTAAGGCTTCAGTATATGTGAGTTCATTTATTTGTTATGAAACCAATGTGTGAAAACTCTGTTAAGAAAACATTTTTGAAAATATTAAGACTTTTAATGTGTAATATATTCTCAGCTAAAGAAATATATATTTGTTTTTACTACTCTGTTTATCTCCTCCAACTCTGGAACTCTCTCAGACCTTTCGTCTGGCTGGTACCGCTCTACTGCCCACTGTGAACCCCACCATCCTCAAGGTCATTAGTTTCTCCCCGAGCCCCCGGGGGGACATAGGGTCCCGAGGAGATCGAAGGGGTGGTGGCAGGGCTCCAGTGTTGGGCATGTGGTGGCAAGGCTCTGGGAGGGCCGTCACCTATCCGGGCCGGAGGGTTTTCTCAGTGATGTTTACGCCCCGACGTGGTATGTGCAATGCTGCCCAGCCCACAACATGGGTGCTCCCACCCACGTCCAGAAGGCAGCTGCCTGACGTCTACCCCATGCTTGTGAGCCCCTGTGCGTAGCAGTGCCATCGGTCTCCACTGGGAGCCGCTGCCACATCGGGCTGTCCCTGGATCCCTCCCCGAGAGAGGAGAGCAGTCCTTCAAATGCTCAATCCTCTCTCTCCCCTGCCGACCCCTGGCAGTCCGGGCTCGTTCCTGAACCTGGGTCGCCAGAGTGGCGCAAGGTGTGGCGTCCAGCGCCTCAACCCTCAGTGCCACTGGGCCGGCTTTCAGCTAAAGAAATATTTATCATAATGTATGCCTTTGCATTGCCACATCTTATGACAAATTTTGTGCTGTAATGTACTTCTTTTTCTCAACTGTTAACTTCCTAATTGAAACAGTGTGAGCAATTATTCAAAACATTTAAACGAAGCTCAATCAGAACTCTGTAAGAGCATTCCATATCTGAAGGTATTGTGGAATGTAAACAAATTCTGCCCAATTAACTTTACTTCTGCTGTTGTGGGGAAACAACTGTTTACATCACAAAAAAAATTATATGAATGAACATTTCTCAAAAGTGCTACAATAGCAGGTACCCTCATCAGAGATGGGCCCTGTCCACACTACACCACTATAACCCTGTAACGGTTTCAAACCGTTACAGATGGTAAACATTACAGTGTGTCCACACTGCCAGTGAACCATCATGATAACTGTTCAGAACCGATACAGCTGGTCCACATTGTGGTTGACGTGTGACCATTATGGTCGGCACCCTATCCCACTATGCAGTTCGTGCTGCACTGAGGGCAATGCTGGGGCTACACACTCACACGTCCACACTACAGCTGGTAATGTTACAGAGGCAGAACCATTTTCGTAACCGTTGTTGAAACCACCTCATATGTGGTTTCAACAATGGTTATGAAAAAAACACCTCCTGTAACGTTACAGGTGTAAACGCAAACTGTTGGTGATAGCGGTTTGGACCCTCAGTAATGTTACAGAGGGGAGTTTTCAGTGTAGTGCGGACATGGCCATAGTGTCTTGAAACATCAAGGTACTATCACCATGACAACCACCAAGCTATGGGACTGCAGAAGAAAGACAGGTGCACTGTCTTTTGTTGATAATACCATGCCTTAGGCCCTGTCCACACTATACCACTAAAACCCTGTAACGGTTTCAAACCGTTATAGACAGTAACCATTACAGTGTGTCCACACTGCCAGTGAACTGTTGTGATAACAGTTTGGAACCGTTACAGCTGGTCCACATTGTGGTTGACGTGTGACCATTATGGCCGGCACCCTATCCCACTATGCAGTTTGTGCTACACTGAGGGCAATGCTGGGGCTACACGCTCATGCGTCCACACTATAGCTGGTAACGTTACAGAGGCAGAATCGTTTTCGTAACTGTTGTTGAAACCACCTCATAAGTGGTTTCAACAACAGTAACAAAAATGCCTCCTGTAATGTTACAAGTGTAAACGCAAACCGTAGCAGTACCGGTTTGGACCCTCTGTAACGTTACAAAGGGGGGGGTTTCAGTGTAGTGTGGACAGGGCCTTACAAGCAAGACAAGACAAGCAAGGCAAGAGCGACAGTCACCAGCTCTAAACACCTGATGGACTTTGGAACATCAAGAGGAGTGACCACCTAGTATGACCCTGGAAGCCCACTTCAAACTCAGGAAACAAAATCAACTGTTCATAAATGAATATGAGCCCTTGCCAAACAATATTCCCTGAAATGCCAGCCTAAATGACAGTCATCTTTGGCAAGTGAATAAAGGTCTGGCAGTGATGTTTTTCTTGGAAGACCAGAGGTTAATGAAGTGATTATGGTGTGTTAAGAACATGGTGATGGCAACAGTTCTTAGTAGTATCACAAAGAACTGTTACCATCACCAGCATGTAAACCTCTCCAAAAACAGTTTAAAGTTATCAGCTGTTTTAACAGTCATCATCACCTGCACAATGTTTGTGCCAAGGTGTTTCCCATTATCCATCATATAAGTGAGGACTGCTATTATGAATGAACCAGCTAAAGAGGGACATTTCACAGAACCAGACCAGACCAGCCACTACCCTCTCCTTCCCCAGAGGAAGTAAAAAGAATGTTGCTCACATACTGTATTTGAATGGAAGAATTAAGCAATATACCATGAGAGGGTGTTGGTGATGCCAGGATTTACCCATGCCCTGGGGGTGTTGTTCGGTCACGAGGCATGGCAGTGACCAACAACACCAGAGGCATCCTGGCATCCGTACACACCTCAGTCAGTGATATTGCTATTATGCCAATGTTAATATTTTGTGTTTAGTAATTTTTTTTTATTTTTAGTAATTTTTTTTTTATTTTAAATAGGAGAAATAGTGAAAGTGTTACTACACCAGAGAAAATAGTCCATTTGGTGGAGATTTGGGTGTTTGTTTTTCTAAGATGGTGAGCATTTCTTCTAGCTCCATTTCGTCTATTAAGGCGAATGTAGTATCCATTTGTATTTCGTTTTTTTTTTTTTGTTCTAGTAATGGCATTTTTGTGTTCCGAGGCACGTTTGTTAGCCAGCAGTGAATGTGGTGGTGGGTGGAGCAGAGATGGAGTTGAAGTGATTTTTGCGTGTGATAACTTGAGCGGTTGCTTGGTACCTGTTCTCATGGGGCAGCATGACAAGAGTTAGATTTCTTTTTATTTAGTTTTTTTAGATCAGATCAGTGTATACTATACATTCATTCTTGAGTAGGTCTTAGCTATTTAACAGTGCAATTTTGTATATTGGAAAACCAGAGTGGAATTGGAAGAAAAATATGAAAGAGATGTGAGTTTAGTGGCGATTGCAACTAATGTGTTCATTTCTTTGCGCACTCGGACTGATACCCATACCCGATTCAGTATGGAATAGGATGGGGACAGTCCCTCATAATATGGAGTCAGCATATGGTTGCGCGACTCTATTCCAGTGAAGGTCTGAGCCCTGTGTGTGTGGCACTGTGACAGAAAGCAGTGCAGGGGAGATCTGTGAGGAGCCATCGATGTGTCTCAAAATTGATAGCAGGCAGGTCTTAATGAGAAGAACTGGGATAGAGACGCAGGGAATGAGGTAAGAGGAAGAACGAGGATGGAGGGGAGCAAGTTACTTTTTTTCCCCCGTAGGTGAGTTTTGGGGAGGTAATGAATTTGAAGCTGTTTGCGGTTGAAATGAGAGTTGACGACTGGAGTTGGGGACGCTGTTCAGCGGTATTGCTGTGTTTAAGCATTTTCTGGCTGGCGATGTTTGGATTACTCTTGAAATGAGTTACTGATGTGGCTGAACGGTGGCTGGCACCTCTTCCCGTGGGGTGATTGTAGGTTTTACAATGGGAGAGGGGTGCCAGTCAGCCAATCGGGATGGAGAATTTGAGGTCTGCTGTTGTGCCCTTTGTATAATTTTGAATAACCTGTATAACATCTATTCTGTCTGTATTGCTTGAATAAAGCTAACTGAACTAAACATTACTTCTTAATGTGATGCAGCAAAGATTTTTCAATTGTCTTCTTGTTTTTAATACCTCACAACTGTGAGATGTTTGTGAGAACTAGTAAACTGTGGAATTAAGATATGCTTCTTAGGCTAGTGCAGAATAAATCAAGTAGGCTAACAACATACTTCGCTTCCAATATAAATGTGGGATAAATCTGGATTAGTGTATGTAAACCAGGTTTATTTATTTATTAGCTTTTGTTGACCAGGTAGGTGCATGAGGCAAAAACCCTGCCTATTTTCAAGCACGACCTGGGAGAGTACAATATACAGTTGACAAAAACAAGACAATAGTGAAGTACAAAGCAGTAAATGATACAAACCAATAGATATCCTCACAGGGATAGTCAGGGAAATGAAACAGGCTTTTAGCAGTAGCCATCCTCACAGGAATGGAAGTGAGCAGGTAACAGAACAAGGCAAAACATTCAAAATGACAGTGACAATGGTAAGCTAGTTTTAGGAAGAAGCTAGAGAAAGGGAGGGGGTTGGGTACAGTCACAGGTATCAAGTGCATGCAGGTAGGAGAAAAGTGCAGTCTTGAAGGAGGAGTGAGATAGGGAGCACTTAAGGCTGGGAGGTAGAAAGTTCCAGAATTTGGGGGCAAAGTGAGAGAAAGCTTGTTCCCCCACTTTTGTAGAACAGTGTGGGACGGAGAGCAGAGAGGAGTTCAATGATCTCAGTAGGTGGGAGTGAGGCACTGGGGTGAGCATAGCCCCAATGCTGTCAGGGTGGGGGTGTCTTGTCATGGAGTCAGTGAAGCAACATAGAGCGTATGAGCGCAGATTATTAGGGGACAGCCAGTGTAGGGTGGTGTAAAGGAGACAGTGGTAAGGTGAGGGGCTGACAGTGCGAATCTGCAGATGTTGTAGGTGGTGTTCCATTTACGAAGAATACCAGCGTTAGCATGGGAAAAGATGGGCAGGGCATACTGAAGCCTAGGGAACAAGACACCTCTAGCCACCGAGATCCTAGCAGCAGGGGTAAGGGAGTGACGCACCCGGTATGCGGCACCAATCTTTATATTGATGGATCTGCATACCTTGTTTAAATGAGAAGAGAAATTAAGAGCGGGATCCAGTGTCACTCCAAGGTATTTAAAGGAGTCCGTCGACAGGACTGCAGACCCATCGTGGCAGCGCAAGCAAAGCTTAGGGGTCCTGGCATGAACTTTTCTAACCGACCCGAAGAGCATAGCCTGGATCTTTGGTAGATTGAGGATTAGGGAGTTGGTTTGGAGCCAGAATTGAATCATTTGGAACGCAGACGACAGGTGAACATTAAGGTTGGCTACAGAACAAGCGGCTGAGTAGAGCACCAGATCATCAGCGTACATGATGGAGTTGCATTTGGTAAAGGAGGTGGGACAATCGTTAACAAAAATGGAAAAAAGCAAGGGTCCCAGAATGGATCCTTGTAGGACACCACAGGAGATGGGAGCTGGAGATGAAAGGACTTCATTGAAGGTGACGGATTGGGAACAGTTTGAGAGGTAGCTGCTGATCCAGGATAAGGTGGAACCAGAGACACCAAGAGAATGCAGTTTGTGCATGGGCAGAGGGTGATTAACCAGATCGAAAGCTTTGGTGAGGTCAGTGAACACGGCCCCGGTAAGTAGGCCTTTGTCCCTGTTGGAATTAACTTCACTAGTGACTAGAGTAAGAGCTGTAGTGGTTGTTAAAATCAGAACAGAAACATGTACCTATCTATCTATCTTTATCTATCTTTATATCTATGTATATATATTTATTTGTCCTAAACACAATAACACTATAAATACACTGGATACTGCAACTAAGTTGTAGGACTGTGCAGAATGGTTGAAATTCTAGTTACCCAAACTGTTTTCTATGCACACATAGATGTCCAAGTGCTGGCACCCAGAGATACAATTCGGAGGATGTTTACTTGCCAGAAGAAGGGACCTCCTAATCCTAGGCTTTTTGTTAGCCCAGATGAATTTAAAAATCTTAGACTGAGTTTCTTTAAACCAATGTTGTGGTAGTTGTACTGGTACACTCTGAAACAAATACAAAAGTCTGGGGAGGAGATTCATTTTTACTGTTTGGATTCTAGCATGCATTTGTGATGGTAATAAGGACCAGCGTGTCATATCTTCCTTCATTTGCTCCAGTATCTTTTTGTAATTGTCCGAATGTAGATGCTGGTTGGTGGCCCTTAGGGTAACTCCCAGATATTTAAGGGTAGGTAGATCCCATCTCATCTTGTACTTAAGGCAGACTGCGGGGGATGGGTTTTAATTGAATTTCAAAATCTCTGTTTTTGTGGAATTTAACAAGTATCCAGATAACTCAGAGAACTCTGCGATCATATCCATTAATCCAGGCAGCGAGGTGCTCAGAGATGGTAAGTATAATAAAACATCGTCCGCATAAAGTGCAACTTTATGCTCCTGTCCTCCCACCTCCATTCACTATAATACTGTGGTACCTCAGGGATCAGTCCTGGGGCCAGTCCTCTTCAATATCTTCATCAGTGACATTGCAGATGGACTAGAGGGTAAGGCTTGTCTGTTTGCAGATGACACCAAGATCTGCAACTGAGTAGATGATCCAGATGGGGTGGGCAGAATGAGAAGAGATCTGGATAAACTAGCAAAATGGTCAGAAGAGTGGCAACTGGGATTTAATGCAAAGAAGTGCAAGATCATGCACATAGGGAAGAGAAACCCTGAAGTCACCTATGGGCTGGGAGGGGAGTTGCTGGCAGTCATAAAGGAAGAAAGAGACTTGGGCATCATCATCACCGATGACCTGAAATCATCCAAGCAGACCTCTAAAGCAGCAGGTAAGGCTAGGGGGATGTTAGGGTGTATTAGTAGGGGTATCACAAGTCGTAAGAGGGAGGTAATAATCCCTCTTTACAAGACACTGGTTAGGCCCCATCTGGAGTACTGCATGCAGTACTGGAGGCCACACCTTCACAAGGATATTAACCAAATTGAGGCAGTCCATAGAAGGGCAATCAAAATGGTGCAGGGACTGTATCAGAAGACATATGAGAACAGATTAATGGAGCTCAATATGTATACCCTAGAGCAAAGGAGGGAGAGAGGTGATTATGATCTAAACATTCAAACACCTTAAGGGCATTAACAAGGTGAAAGAGTCTAACATTTTTCAATCTAAGAAAAATAGCAGGACAAGAGGACACAACATGAGATTAGAGGGAGGCCGATTAAGGGGTAATGTGAGGAAGTTCTTTTTCACAGAAAGGGTGGTGTATACATGGAACGGCTTACCTCAGGAAGTGGTGGCTATGAATACAGTGCAGAGCTTCAAACAGGCATGGGATAGGCATAAGGGAGCAATACAGATGAGTATGAATAGATAGGCCACTGACAGCAAAGGCTGATGGCACATTTATAAGGTAGAAAAAGAAATGGGCAGACTGGATGGGCCTTGCGGTCCTTATCTGCTATCAGCTTCTATGTTTCTATGTTTCTAATATCAGATCTGACCTAATCTATTGAGCAAGAGGCTCAACATATAATGTGAATAATAGTGGAGATAATGGGCATCCCTGGCGAGTGCACCGCCCCAGTCCAAACCTCTGAGACCATCTCATTTGTCCAAATATAAGCCTGAAGGTCTAGACGTAGCTGCCTCATAGTGTCTACAAAGCTAGTGGGGAACCCAAACCAAGCAAGGACCTGATACAAAAAATTCCCAATCCACTTGATCAAATGCTTTTTTAGCATATCTCCTTCCTCTTAAACAGGCAAAATTTTGGTTTCTATTCAGTCGCACCCATCAAGCCTCCTTGTGGGCATCCATCTATAGAACATTGATTCTTAAACTCACACAGGTGGTTAGACTTCTTGTTTATTGATATGCCCAGTCATTTGACCTCCCGTCCTTGCCTCAAAAGCACTATCTGAGCTCTGAAGAGGACATTCAGAAATGGGGCAGTTTCAGTACTGGACTAATGCCCATCTGGGGCAATTGTAAATTAACGTAAACAAAATTATTATAAATTGTATGACCTGTTAAAGACATATATAATATGTATGTGTGTGTGTGTGTGTGTGTACATTAGATGACTTCATTGTCACCAGTACAAATACCCTATGCTCCTTTGACCAAATCCAGGAAAAAACATTTTGCCTCCACAGATTTGAGTTCTGCAGTTATCTGCAAATTAGAGACAGACAGTGTAGAGAAAAATCTACCAATATCAGACTACCTATTTCCAAAAAAAAAAAAAAAACCAGAATGAGATGGGTTTCTTAAATGAATCAGTATTCTTGTTGGTTCTGGGATCATATACAGATAACAAACAGATACAGACAAGCCATCTACAGTACCTCAGATCCTAAATCTAAGTGGGAAAATACTTAAACATCATCAGTACTAATGATGACTGGCCCAGCCTTTGGACCTCAAGCTGTAGATCTTGTAAGGATATTCAAGGCTGACTTATTCAGTTTAAAATTTTACATGACTGTTATTATAGCCCTGCAGAATGTGTATCAGTGGGTGACTTGGATGAAGGCCTATGCCGGAGGTGCAACTCCAACCATGCTTCTTTAGGTCACATGATATAGAATTGTTTAAACATACAGAAGATTCGGAGAGAGGGTTGTTCTATCTGCTGTGAAATTACCAGTTGGAAATTGCCTCCTAATCCAGATTTATGGATCTTGGGTAACACTAAATGTATTCCTTTTATCCCTTATCACCAGAGGACGCGGATCCTCCTTGCTACATTAGCTATTAAAAAGAATTATCTTAAGAAATAGAAAAAATGAATACCTCTTTTTGCAGGACATGTCTATATTAGCACAAAATGAACCAATAAGTTATTGTACGTTAGATAAATTAGATCAGTATGTAATGATATGTTTCGTCATTCTTTACATAAACTGAACGGAGAGTAACAACCTGTAATTATTCATAGTGATAGTGCTTTATTTATATGTAGTATGATTCTGATAGAAAGACAGTTAAATACCCTTTTTGTGCAAGTTTTGTTGCATTGTATATTACAAAATTCCAATAAAAAGAATAATCTAAAAAAAGAGGTTTCGTTGCATTTCCATTTGTAATTATTTGGCTACAGACAAACCGATGTGGGAAAATTATCTGGCATCAGCCTCCCTCTGAACTAAGTATTTATACCCTGACATTTTGAATCACCACTTTTAGATAATATAGCTAGATTTTGGCAGGTAACTGTAGATAATTATGTTTTTGCAGTACTTGCCAGTTGCACACACAAATGTTATAACCTTGGCAGTTAGCCTACAGAAAGTCTGTAGAATATTTCTTGAGAATCAACCGTTGAAAAGGCAGTACAACATTTCATCAGGCTGAAGAGGTAGCTAATTTCTGATTTTGACAGTTTAAGCTTTATGAATCATTATCCAAGTAATATTGAGCTATATTATCAAAAAAACATGCAAGTCCTGTTTTCGGTAGAGTTGTACGTGCCCCACATCTTTCATGAACAACATTGTAAAGCGAAGATAGTTTCCTGGATTCCATTTTATCCAGAGCAGTGCTTTAATATTGCGTGCAGCACAGCTTCATTCCAAGGTACACAGCGAAAAGCATAACACTGTAACCAAAAAAAAAGTGAGAATGTGTGAGCTTGTGCTTTGCTGACCTTTGCAATGTCTTACGTGCCTACTATAGTCTGATGTACATTATTTAAACTTAAGAATCAAGATGGCCACTGCAAATACTTCTCCACGATTGGATAAAACAGGTCACAGTTCATGTCTATGCATACCAACATAGCCACATTGATGGGTCAACTTCTCTACCCAAGGCACAGCACAACAGATTTAGTCCTACATATCATTACACTTATCCAAGGAACATTTATTTTATCATATAGCTTTTTGTCACCAGATTCGTCCACTGACAACCTTCCAGCCCCAACATTAATAATCAGCTTGTTTCTGCAGCACTGTTCCTGAAAGTACCAGCAGCCATCATTTTATTTATTTTATTTTTAACTGGGTAGGTGCACTAGACAAAGGCAGTGCCTATTTTCAGGCATGACCCAGGAGAGTTACAGACACCATAGGTGATACAATAAATAGTGACAGTTTAGGCGACACAGTAACAGGTGAATATAACTCCACAAACCAAGGCAGGTGGTGCTTCACAGTTGGGAGTTACAGACAGCATAAGCAATAGATGATAGGTAATAGAACACACCCATAGCTGGAGAATGCAACACAACGAGGCATTAATATTAGTGAGGTCAGGATAGCTAACTTTGGACATAGTAAGGTAAACGCAGGTCAGATACAAAGTGGGTTAAGTGAACGTAAACCTGTTGGCAATAGGTAAGGCCTACTAAGTAGAATTTTACTGAATCGTGCTGCACGAGCATAACTCAGTGCTCATGAGGTGTTTGCATAGGTCATTCTTAAAGACCTGGTGAGACTGAGTGAGACTTACTGCTACAAGGATAGAGTTCCATAGTTCGGGTGCAAATGCAGAGAATGCCTGGCAACAGATGGTAACAGAGTTTTTGTTCCCTGCTGTCCTCTCCCTGGACTTCCAAATTTTTACTGGTGCTGTGCAAAGCTGCACTGTCAGCTCACTTGTGTGCAGCTCTCTTGGTGGGGAACCTTTCTAATCCAGCACAGGATTTGTTATGGCCAAGCGGTGCTACCTCCAGTAGAGATAAGGTTCTTGGGCAGCACTCTCAGCAGTGGCCACCTGACTGCGAGAGCCCCAGACTCACTGTTGATGCTGAGTTGCAAACCTAGTAGCATGACACAGTAGCACTTGGCCATCAGGCAGTATTTCTAATACTTCTTTTTACTACAGACAGACCTCTCATAAAGAAACAGCTGACCCACTTTGGCAGATAGCACAGCAAAATCATTCCCCCTCTCAAAAAATACCCAAAAGCAAGCAGGTGTCCAAGTACTACTTTGAGATTTCAGACCAGAAAGAAAAGATGGAGACAGCTATTTAAAGAGATATTATTACATGAAGTACATTGAAGCAACCTTTTTAAATTTATTTTTTATTTGCAAAGCCAGTTTTCAAACTGAAACAATTGTAATTTTTTTAACTCTGTTGATCATTCTACATAAAATTAAATTACAGAAAGGGGTATCATAAAGAGAACACATACTGCAGCAACTTGAAGCAGGTATCCCTACTGACATAAATAAATAAGTCTCCCTGTGCCCCTTTACACGCTGGGCACCGTGTTAAAAAATGTTTTAAACCTGTTTTCTAAAGCAGTCCCTAGCACAGTTGTTGGAGCAGCCACACTGCATTCTTACAACTGTACTTGCCTAAGTGAATTCCCAGGCATGATTGCTGCACCAGCATAAAGCATTGCAGGTGCCACGATGCCTGATGGGATAGTCGTGATCGGGCACCTTAATAGATCGGGATGGAAATTCTGTCATCGGAACTGGGAGTGCAGTGAGAGCACAGCCCTGTATGTAATGTATTTTTTGACTATACTGAAGGTGAAAATCTTTCGTTTTGTTGAAACACGGTTGCATTAACCCATGTTACAGCATGGGTCATGTCCATACTGCTAACATGGATTGAGACAGCCATGTTTGTCTAGAACCATGCTAAAGACTTTCTCCCCTGCAGGGTTTTAGCACCATTTTGGAACTTGGTTGTAACACTGTAGCTCTGATGGAAACAAAAAGAGAATAATTGCTTTTGGAGGTAAAGTAATTTACAGGAAAGTCCACAAGCACAGAGATGAGATCTAGAGTTACATAGAATAGAATCACAATGAGGCAGTGGAGTGCACAGTCAGCATGAAATATAATCCATGCCAACTAAGTGCCAGGACAGTGCCCCCAAAATGATAATCTCCCTACCCGGAAGAGAAAGTAAAAATATTTATTGGGTTTATCCCTATAGCAATTATTGAAAGCTCATTATTCTTAAACATTAGTTCCTAAGTGACCTTGTTTGCAACAATTAAACTAAAAAAGGGAACCTATACAATACTGAGAATAGGTATCAGTCATCCTTAGATGTGGAGCTTCGTATAATAACGTCAGTTGTTATATACAAAAATACAACAAACTGTATGCATGCAGCTAGACAAAGATCCTTACCATAGCTAATGCCTGTAACTCCCTGTTTTCCACACTTCCCATCCCCCCCTTCATCTACCATCACCTCCCTAGTATTCCCTTCCCCGTCAGCTACTGCTCCCCTGGCCCTTGAACTTTCATCGGTCACTTGTCTAGAAGTAGTTAAGCTACTAAAGTCTATCCCGGCTAATGGTAGTGCAGGCCCTGATGGTATCCATCCTAGGATTTTAAAGCAGTTTGCCTCTTGTGTTGCTGTACCTGTTACCAGACTTTTCAACCTCTCCATCAGCTGTGCCTCCGTGCCTTTGGTCTGGAAAGTTGCCAGAACCATACCTATCTTTAAGAAAGGGGACGCCAAGATCATGTCGCACTACAGGCCCATTTCACTCCTGCCCACACTCTGCAAGCTGCTTGAGAAACTTGTTCATCGGCAGGTCTCTGCGCACCTTCTTAACTTTAACCTACAATCCCCTGTACAACATGGCTTTAGGGCTGGGCACAGCACAACTACCGCTCTTACTCAGTTTACCAGCGATGTTAAAAATAACATGGACAAGGGCTTGCTTACCAGAGCGGCGGTCATCGATCTCTTCAAAGTGTTTGACATGGTTCATCACCCACTACTGTTGGCCAAGCTGAACACTCTTGGTGCCTCTGACTCTACCCTTTCCTGGTTATGCAGCTACCTAGAAAATTGGTCTCAGGCTGTCTCTTTCTGTAAGTCTCTCTCCTCCCCTGTCCCGATCACCTGTGGCGTTCCGCAGGGTTCGATCCTTGGTCCCTTACTTTTCTCCCTCTTCATTAATGATATCCCTACTCCCTCTTCTCACTGCAACATTATCATGTATGCAGATAACCTGGTGCTTTATTCAGCTTCCAAGTCTATTGTCGACATCAATCTACATCTCTCCTCCGCATTTCAGACCCTCCAATCATGGTTATCATCCAACTGTCAAGTCCTAAACATATCTAAGACCCAGGCCATGCTCTTTGGGTCCTCTAGAAAGGTGCCCACCGAGTCCCCTAAACTTCTGGTGCGCAACTGCGATGGGACTGCTGTCTCCGACACTTTATCCTTAAAGTATCTAGGGGTTACGCTGGACCTGGTTCTGTGACTCACTCTCAAGATGTTAACGAGGGTAAAAGGTTTGATTGAACGCCAAAATTGGTGAGGCCTACAGAATGTGTCACTCACTCACTCCGGCTGCAAGGGTCTCAGTTGCGAGAGGTGTTTTACTGCCATAACTGCTTTATGCCCTGCCAGTGCTCTCTCATGCTAACACGGGTGTTCTTCACAAATGAAACACATCTTACAACAGTATCTGTAGATTTTCCCTATCGGCTCCCTGCCTAACCCATCACTGTCTTCTCTATTCTGCTTTAAAATGTCTGTCTCCTGATGCCCTTCGTTCATACCTTAACCAGATCTCCTCGTCCGTCCTCAGTGGGGGACATGCTCATCCCGGTATCTCACTCTGGCTCCCTTAGGTCCTCTACCTCCCTATTGCTATCTGTTCAGCTTTGCTCCATGAAAATGGAAGAGTAAGCCTTCTCCTACTTTGCTCATAGGTTTTGGAACTCACTCCCCGGCCATGTCAAGAACTCCTCATCTCACCTTACATTTAAGCATGCCCTATTTTCCCGCGTCTTTGCTCTTGGTAACTGTGATTGCACTTAACTTCTGCTCTGTATCTCTACTTTGTCACTGTCTCTCTACTTTGACTATCAGCTTGTGACCTGTCCACCCTTCAGTATTTGCCTTTTGTCATAGTGTCTCTGTCTGCTTCTCCCATCTCTAGTCCTGGTGCCTTGTCTACCTTACTGTTTTGTATATGCTGTGACTGTGCCTTCCAACCTGTTCTCTCACAGCTAGGCCTCCAGAATGACTCAATATTGCTTTTTTGTTATAATTGTTTGCTGCAATAGCTTCACTACTGTTGCTGTTATTCAGGTGGTATATTATCTTCGATGGCGGTCCTCTGCCATTGTATTTGTTGGACAGTTCTACAGCATTATGCATCAAGATTGTTTGTCACTTCTGTATTGTGATACAGTACTCCTGCTGTATTGTTATATTGTACTCTCCCGGGTCGTGCCTGAAAATAGGCAGGATATGATGCCTAGTGCACTTACCTGGTTACCAAAAGCAAATAAATAAATTTAGGATCATTGCCTTTGTATATAGGGCACAAATACTGAGGAGCAAAACTCTTTATTGTGCAGTCTAAGTTGTATGCTAAACAAGAAGTTCTTCCTTTATATCTTCCAAGAACGCTGCAGCAGAAATACAATATCAGATTCTTTGGATAGCCCAGAACTGATGTTGGTGTCATGTAATTATTTTTGGACTTATTCCAAAGATGGAAATGTAATTTTTTTTAATTACACTCTACATTTTCAGGGGTATAGAAAGTCTAGAGTACACAGCCCCTGACTCCAGCGTTTGTGAGCGTGATGCCACAGCACCCATTAGTCTCTACACGGTGTCTGTCTGTGGAGTTGCAGTCAGCAGCAACAGTGAGCAATATTCCCTTCATTAAGCTTTAGAACCTTCTTAGGAGTGGGGAGCAGGATTTTTTCTTATTTTCTTCCTCTTTCTGTGTTTCTAGAAAGTTTTTCTGGATTTTCAGACTTGCTACATATACAGCAGAGATAATGGCATTAAATAGCATTAAAGGGTGCGGTGACATCATGCTAATGCAGCATCTGGAACAAACAAGATTTCACTGATCAGAACATGGAAGCCTTCAGAATAGTTACTAGGTACTACTACTGTTTTAAAAGAGAACTGCTAACCCTTCTGGCCCAAAAGAACCTATGTGATTGCAATTAATAGTTACCTGTGACTAATCACCACCTTAACTTGTCACCCCTCTGCTTACCTCTCCCTGCCTTCTTCCCCACTTCCTTCTCTCCACCCCCTCCCTGACAAAGCCCCAATGGCGGCTGCCCCCTGCCCGTGCCCTTCCCTTCACCCCACTTTCCTTATTCTGTGTCGAAGCCCCCTCAGGCTGCTCCCACCATGCTCTGTGACTAACATCTGTTTGACTCCGTTTCCTGTTTTTTACTGAGACCAGTTCAGAATGTCAAAATGCACTCCAACTTCATGTAACACCTCTGACACTGTAATGGCCTATTTACGTGCTGCCTGTACAGCCTATAACCTATTGTGTACTCTGAATGTTCTGTAACTTGTTTATGTAAATTTTGTCTTGCGTCCGCTTGACATGGAACCTTTGTAAAAGAGCCGTCCTGTCTCAAAGGTATTAATCTGCAATTGAAATAAATAAATAAAAATTAAAATTAACAGTAAAACATTTAAATCCTAGCCAGCTGTAGAAATGAATTTGGCTGGTGGCAAGGAAACAGGTCAAATTTACAATACTGAGGGTATAGTGTTTCTGTAAGTGACTAATATATAGTTCTGAAGAGCAGGACCAAAGGCCACCAAGTGGATGTATGGGTGGAGCAGTAACAAGTTGCTGGTAGTGTTGGGTGCGGGGGGGGGGGGACAGATGTGTGGAACAAAAAAGTCACAAGTCTCTTGAGCCCGGGAGCAGGGACGGGAGTGGGGGCTCTACTGTTCTAAAGCCAATTGCAATTGCAGCTTTGTAAGTGGAGCACCGAGCATGGTGTGTGCACGCTAAGTCTGTTCAGGTGGGAACAGGAGTGGATACTGTACTATTCTGAAGCTGGTTGCAATGATGGCTTTGTTCTCAGTTTTAAATAAAATATTTAAATAATATCACAGACATGAACAGGATCTGTGCTCGGCACCAAAGCTGACTATTGGAGGGAGAGATTTTACTCTGTTCGGCCAAGAGCAGGGAAATAGTGCACTGAGGCTGGTCATAACGAGGGCTTTGTTTTAACTTTTTCATTCAAATCTTATAAAATGCCACAAATGAGCCTGATGTATAATTTATAGAGAAGCTGTATTACTGTATGGTTCTATGGTTCTTGCAGGACAGTGGGAGGAAGGGGTTTATATTTTAAAAATGTTTTGAAGTTCTGGCAAAAGCCACAGCAGCTATGCCAAACAGGGGCAACTTGGACATGGGCTGTGGACTACGTTTACATACGAACATATGAACTTGCTAGCAGATAAAGGCCTTTTGGTCTATTGAGTCTGCTCAATTGTGCAGCTAGCAGCCCTTATATTGCAGCTGCCCTCCCCCTCCAGTGACCCCCCTTACTCTGTCCCATCCCTATTGAGCAGCCCACTGTCTTACAGGATACCACTTCTTCTGGTAATCGTTCCTCCTGTCACTACCCTTTCCATAAAAGATTTTCTCCCATTTCCCTCCTGACCCCCCAATCTCAGATTGTGCCCTCGGGTGTCCATCCCCTCCTTAATTGGAAAAGCCCCTCTGTGCCACCTTATTTGTTCCCTTCATGCACTTGAAGGTTTCAATCATGTCCCCCTCCTCTTCTCCTCCAGGGAGTACATGTTCAACTCCCTCAGCCTACTCTCATAGGGCAAGTCCCTGGATCATTTTTTTTTTTTTTTTATTTCATTTTTATTAATTGAGGCAGCTTTTATACATCAGGTAATTAGGTAATACAGAAGAATGGTATCTGTCATAATTGTAAAATAGAGTAATGGATAATTTTAGCTAATACACACACATTTCTTATTCAGTTCGCCTCGAGAATTCCTGTTTGTATCACCAGACTTTAAGCAGGCAGTCGGACCTCCTACCATTATTTTCTATTAAAGTATGGGAGTTGGGATGGGTGTCGTCCACCCCTTTCCTCACAGACTATTAGGGTCGGAGGGGGTAGAGGGTCAAGTAAACAGGAGGGGAAATCACCCCTCAGCCCCTGCATTGTCAGGGACTAGTCCATCCGTCAAGTTCTAGGGGACAAAAGATGGGTCCTTTTGGGAATAGTGAATGAGCCAGCTCTACCATTTCCTCATTAAGGCGATCTGTTTTTATAGAGTTTGGCTGTCATGTACTCAAGTTTATAGATCTCGTTTACTAGTTTGTGCCAATCTGAGATTGTAGGAATAAGAGGGGACATCCATTTATGGGTGATTGTCTTTTTTGCTGCCAGGACAAAAAGAGGAAGCTTGGTGTTGGACCATCTTGGTCTGTTGTGGGTGGGGGGGATGGACAGCATTACCATTTCTGCCATCAGCTCAATTGTTTCACTGAGACACCCCTCCAACTCTGTTTGGAGTGTAAACCAAAAGGGCATTAGGGCTGGGCAATACCAGAAGATATGGCCCAGGTCGGCTAGTGGACAGTTACAATTTCTCCAACATTTGCCATATGAGGCTGGCAGGTATTTTGCAAGTTACACTGGAGAGTGGAAATACCAAGAGCGGGATTTCCAAGCAAATTCCCTCCATTTTCCTGATGATGTAATCTTAATTGCTTTCAAAGTTGTTTCTTGCCAGAGCGGAAAGGGGATCTCTAACTGTAAATTTTTGTTCCAGGCTTCTAGTATCGAGAGGGATGTTTCCCATGTTGTCCCTTATTATTCTGTATAGGTGCCCTATTAGCTTCCTGCAAGGGATTGCTCATAAGAGTGACCCTGAGTAGGGTCCAAAGAATTGGCAAAGGGTTAGGGGAGCAGGTGGGGTAGTCCCTTTGTCATAGAATGTAGTTTCTAACCTGGGTATAGCGGTATTGATCTCCTTCAGGAAGGGCATATTTTTGTTGTAAATCTGGGAAAAGTAGGACTCCCAAGGTATTAAATAATTGGTGGTAGTAACTCAGGCCTAACGTACGCCAGGATTTAAATGTAGTATCTAAGTGAACCAGATAGAAATTTTCATCTCTGGAGATTGGTGAGAAAAAAAGGTGCATTGTTTGAAAGGTTTTTTATTTTTAAAGTTTCTCCAGATGCGAAGAACTTGCGCAGTGAAGTTTGAAAAATTGGCCAGTGGTGGGGATAGTCCAGATGAGGAAAAAGCAATTTTTTTCTATATCATGCAGGTCGTTTATTAAGAATTCTATTTCTTTCTAACTGGAGAAGTATCTGGGAAAAAGCCAAAGAAAGAAAGTTTTTAGAAAAGCTGCTGTTGCTGTTGCATATTTTCATAAGTCAGGTAGGTTAACCCCCCCGGTCCAGTGGCAAGAAGAGAAGAGACAGACGAATTCTTGGCATCTGGTTTTCCCAAATAAAGGTTGAGATTAACTTGTTCCAGGATTTAAAGTAAAAGGGGGCAGAGAATGTTGGGACATTTTGGAATAAATATAATAAACGAAGAATGTTCATTCGAATGGTTTCTATTCTTTGGAAAAGGGTACATTTTAGATTGCCCCACCGTGTTAGATCTTCTTGAATTTGGAGAGAGGCTGGTTCATAATTAACTAATTCCAGATGTTTGTGTTTGGAGGGTATGTGGATACCTAGATATTTAAACTTAGTGGACCTCCGTTTTAAAGGCAGAGATTCTTTAAGGGTTTGCGTTGGGTTGAAATATAGCATCATAGCCTCCGTTTTTGTTATGTTTAGTTTAAAGTTAGCTATTTTTTCATAGTTATTTAAAACTTCCCAAATTCTGGGTATTGATGATTTAGGGGAGAGGACTGACAACAAAATGTCATCTGCAGATAGAGATATTGTGTAGGTCTTTTGACTTAGGGGGATACCTTCTATCTGGGGGTCCTGTCGTATGGTCATAGTTAAGGGTTCCATGTATAGGGCAAACAAATAAGGGGAGAGTGGGCAACCCTGCCTTGTGCCCTGTTGTAGAAGTATGGGGTATACTATCGATCCATTTAGGTGAATATAGGCTTTGGGTTGTGAATATATATTTTTAAGCCAGGTTAGAAAAAGGTCGGGGAAGGAAAAAAATTTAAGAGTATCCCAGAGAAACTCCCAAGAGACTCTGTCAAAGTCCTTTTCAACATCAAAACTTAGAAAGGCTGTAGGAATCTGTCTGGTATGTATATACTCTAGTAGTAACATGGTTCAGCGTATATTCTCAATTGTTCTACGAAATTTAATGAATCCAGCCTGGTCAGGGTGGATGATTGTAGGATGAAGGGTCTCAAGCCGTGAAGCCCAGATAGCCATGTAAATTTTGTAATCAATATTAAGGATAGAGATAGGACAATATGAGGCTGGATCAATTGCATCTTTATTTGGTTTGAGGAAGGGGTGATCACTCGTGAGTGCCATGAAGGGGATTCCCGTCTGCCACCACTCTAAAAGAGGAGAGAAGTAAGGAGGAAGACCAGCAAACTTTTTGTACCATTCTGCTATAAAGCCATCTGGGCCCGGACATTTAAGAGGTTTTAAGGCTTGAATGCGGATAAGAATTTCGTCCGGGCGTATAGGGGACGTTAGGGAGGCTTGTTGTAAGTCTGTTAGTTTTGGGAAAGGTGGTTTGGTTAGAAATTCTGTTCTGTCCCTGGAGCATGAGGCTAGAGGGGAGGAAGTATGTAGCGTTTGGTAGAAGGCCCTGAAGGATGATCTGATGTGTTTATCGGAATGAGAAATTTGTTTCATTATAGGGTGCCTAGTTTTCAGGAGTGTTGCAGTATGTTTTCTATTTCTTAATCTCCTAGCTAGTAGATGAGTGGCCTCGTATGGTAGCCTTTAGGGCGTCCCATATAATGGGGTCTGACTGATCGCCTCCTCTGTTTTCAGTAAGGAACTGTGGGATTCTTGCCATTATATATTCTGTGTATTCTGGGTCTTTCAGTATGGTAGGATTAAGACGCCATGTTTTATTTTAGGAGGTTTGCCTAGGTTGATTTTTAGTGTTAAAGATTGGTGGTCAGATAGGACTTGTGGGCCTATTGTTAAGTCCTGAACTGAGGAAAAGTGCTCACATGATATAAAAAAATAATCTAGATGAGAATAGGTTTGAAAGCGAAAAAGTAGTAGGAGAATCCAGGGTCGGAAGGGAAAAGTCTCCAGATGTCCTCTATACCCAGGTGAGAAAGTGTAGCTTTAAAGTACTTAGGGGCAGTGGAAGACCTATAGGCCCATGAGGAAGAGGTGCCTCAGTGAGGAGACAGCAGCAAATTAAAGTCCCCTCCCATTATTAAAGTACCTTGATGGGCCATCAGGACCTTTTGGAGAAAGGTCTGAATCCTCCTTGTGAAGATTGGGGGGGGGAGGTAAGTGTTCACTAAAATTACCGTCTGGGAATAAAGTGTCCCAATCAGGATTACATATCGCCCTTGAGCATCTGTTATGACCTCGTTCACCTCCAAAAGTGTTCAGACGGGGACTAGGATTGCAGTGCCACGTCTACGGCCACTTGGATGGGAGGAGGCATATATAGTGCCGTGAAAAAGTATTTGCCCCCTTCCTGATTTTCTCTATTATTGCATATTTGTCACACTGGATGTTTTCAGGTCTTTAGACAAAATGTAATATTAGATAAAGGGAACCTGAGTGAACAAATAACACTTGTTTTTTTTTTTTTAACTTATTTCATTTATTTAATGAAAATGGTTAACCAACACCAACTGGCACTGTGTGAAAAGGTAATTGCCCCCTTACACTTAATAACTGGTTATGCCACCTTTAGCTGCAATGACTGCAACCAAACGCTTCCTATAATTCAATATCAGTCTTTCACATCGCTGTGGAGGAATTTTAGCCCACTCTTCCTCACAGAACTGCTTTAATTCAGTAACATTGGTAGGTTTTCGAGCATGAACTGCTCGTTTCAGGTCCTGCCACAGCATCTCTATTGGGTTTAGGTCTGACTTTGACTAGGCCACTCCAAAACTTTAATTTTACTTCTTTTCAGCCATTCTGATGTGGACTTGCTTTTGTGTTTTGGGTCATTGTCTTGCTGCATGACCCAACTACGCTTCAGCTTCAGCTGACAGACGGATGACCGGACATTCTCCTTAAGAATTTTCTGGTACAGAGCAGAATTCATGGTTCCTTCAATTATGGCAAGTCGTCCAGGTCCTGAGGCAGCAAAGCATCCCCACACCATCACACTACCACCACCATGTTTGACTGTTGGTATGATGTTCTAACTGCGGAATGCTGTGTTTGCTTTACGCCAGACATAATGGGATCTATGTCGTCCAAAAAGTTCCACTTTGGACTCATCTGTCCATAGAACATTTTCCCAAAAGGCTTGTGGATCATCCAGGTGCTTATTGGCAAATGAGAGACTAGCATTTATGTTCTTCTTGGTTAGCAGTGGTTTCGCCTGCTACTCTCCCATGAAGCCCATTTTGCCCAATCTCTTTCTGATTGTGGAGTCATGAACACTGACCTTAGCTGAGGCAAGAGAAGCCTGCAGTTCTTTGGATGTTGTTTTAGGATCCTTTGAGACATCCTGGATGATTTTACACTGCGCCCTTGGAGTAATTTTGGCAGGCTGCCCACTCCTGGGAAGATTCACTACTGTTCCAAGTGTTCTTCATTTGGAGATTATGGCTCTCACTGTGGTTCGATGGAGTCCCAGAGCCTTAGAAATAGCTTGTAACCCTTTCCAGACTGATAGATAGCAACAACTTTTTCTGATCTTTTCAGAACTTTCTTTGATCATGGCATAATGTGCTTGTTGAATCTTTGTGCTGGCAACGTGACTCTGATGGTAAGGGTCAAAATAAGTGAGGTTTATATTGAGCAGGGCTGGCTGTAATCAAGCCTGGCTGTGTTCAATCAGCTGACTCTAATTATCCCTTTAATTGGGTTGATTTAACTAGGGGGCAATTACTTTATCACATAGTGCCAGTTGGTGTTGGTTAACTTTTTTCATTAAATAAATGAAATAAGTAAAAAAAAAACAACAAGTGTTAGTTGTTCACTCAGGTTCCCTTTATCTAATACTACATTTTGTCTAAAGACCTGAAAACATCCAGTGTGACAAATATGCAATAATAGAGAAAATCAGGAAGGGGGCAAATACTTTTTCACGGCACTGTACTTTGTATCGGTGGTCCCACTGTAATTTCTGGTGTTCAGAATCTGATAAGTGGGTCTTCTGAAGAAAAAGGAGGTCTGCCGCCTGCTTATTTAAGTACTGCATGAGGCGTGATCTTTTGATGGGGCTATGAAGCCCACTGACATTCATTGAGAATATTTTAGTCGGATTAACCGCCATCATCCTTCAGTTCAGGTAAGTGGGATGACTGAGGATCCTGTTGAAATAAAGGCATTTTAAAACCTTGGTGTGCGTGTCTCATTTTTTGGTTTTTAAAGTATTGATGCAATACAAATAATAGAGTTACTACATCTATCGTAAATATAGGGATAAAAATATATGGGTACCTGAAAATAGCAGTGTAGGTATTTATACTATTGTTACAAAGCCCTTCAGTGTGGATTCCACCTAAAGCCGCCAGTGGCGAGGAGGAAGTAGAGCTACACTGAGTAGTATCTAGTATATATTTGTATAGTGCCTCTGAAAAAAATTCCCTAAGAAGGTTTGAACCAGGAGAACAAGGGAGAGTCATCTCGTCCCTTTGAGTACCTCTTAACTTAGAGGAACTGGAACAGGATAAAATACTAACCATTAAACAGCCCAGTTCCGGCTGCATCAACAACCTTGTAACATAATTAACTATGTACAAATTGACCTCCATTTTGGAGGTGGGAATAATCAACCACCTCGAAAAGGCTTCAAGGAAGGGATCCCCTTTGGGAAGTCCCCTGAAACAAAGGGCTGAAGCTGCTATTTGAGCTTTGGGGTGCCCTTAGGGGGATACTTCTCGGGTGAAGAAATGTCACCCCTGTGAGAAGAAGAATTGGGTATGGGGGCATCCTATGGAGGATTTGGTCTGAGTCTCTCCCTAACATATTGGATCAGAGTCTGGTACCACAAACTAGTCTAAAATGTCGTTAGAGGGGAACAATGTATAGAGAGGGAGGGGGGAAAGGAAAAGGAAGGGGAAAAGGGGAAAGTACTGGGAAATATGCAGAGTGTGGGGAGGGGGAAGGTGAAGGGTAGAGAGCTAGTGAAAAGGGAAAAGAAAAGAAAAAAGAAAAGATGGGGGAAGGGACCCTCTGAAGGCACGTAGGAAGAATTCCCCATCCTGGCAAGCCATCGTTGATTTATTTAGCATGGTATGATGTTAATTTGTGCCTCAAAGGCTGCCCCCACAGTTTCTACTTCCGTTTCCCAAACCCCGGACATAGCATATCACACTTATGCTCCAGTTTCATCCCCAGATAACTCCCCGCCTTCAATGCTCAGAGCTGTTACAGAATAATGCTTAAGCCTATTATTCATCTATAAAGCTTCAAACTGCAGCATTTAGAGCTGGGTAGGTGGGGGGGAGGGAAGAAAGGAGGGTTGTTGCAAGTTTTAGGATATACTCAAATTTATAGTTCAGGCTGACTGTAAGGCAGTCTTCGGGGGGAATAAAGGAAGGGAAGGTGACCAATTGGCATGCCCTCTAATCAGTTCAGACTTATTGCTCCTATGAGCAGATAAAGTTCCTTCTTGGGCTGGCTGGAGTGGTCTGATTATCTAAGCACAAGTTCAAGTTCAGCGATTATTCCCCCCAACAGTTTCTTCCGTAGATTCGTCTTGAGGTTCTGAGAACTATTCGGCGAGGAAAAGCCCTCTATCTTGGGAAAGGAGAAAGGATTTTGTTCCTGTCCTTTTGGGTGTGTGCTGGCCGCTCAGTTTATCCTGTCTCGGTAGGATCAATGGGGGATGGGGGGGGGTCTGTCTCGGATAGGGGAGAGCAAGGGGGCAGAAGGAAGGGCCGTCAGTGCTCAAACCATGGATCCACTGGGAAATGGTAGCGGGGAGGCAGCAAACCAAATTTAAGAGGTCTCGGCCTGGCCCAAGACCCGCCATTGGGATGCCTCATTGTGTTTTGGAGAAGGGGTGTTTGTAAAGGCCTCTGGTTTTAAGGGCTATGATTTCCCCTTCTGCTCCCTTGAACTTAGCAGTTAGTAGAACCGTATTCCCGGGGATCCTATAGTGGTCTATGGGTCCGGAGGTATCCTATCCCTCCATGCCCCCATAAGACACTCCACAAACCCTAGAGACCCCCCCAGCCCAAAAAAAACCCTACCTGATCGAGGCCTTAGCTGTGATAGTTGAGTAAATTCATCAGCTTAAAAGGTATCATACTGATGCTGTCACCTTCCGATATTGTTGAATGGATTTGATTATTGTCGCCAGTGATTGTTCTTCCATCAGGGCTGGTGTTTCTTTAAGGGCCTGCTCCACTGATCTGCGTGGTCTGGTCAAGGCCTGTGAGTCATGGCCTTAGAGTAAGCCTCTTGATTTTAAGTCAGACGACAATTCTTCTGCTGTGAGGTGTGTCCTGGTTCCAGTAGGAAAATGCACCACTAGCTTTGCGGGATAGGGCGTTTTAAATTTTAATTTGTTTGTTCTGAGGCATGGGAAGAGAGGTGTGTACTCACTCCTGAGTCTTTGGGTAAGAGGCGCATAGTTGTTGTCCATATACACTCTTCTGTTTTCATATAAGAGTGTTTTCTGAGCCCATGCTTTTTGGAGCAGCTGTTCTTTTGTGGAGTAATTCAGGAATCGGGTTACAATTGACCTCTGGCGAGCCCCGGAGGGAGGTTTGGGGCCCAACGCCCGATGCGCCTGCTCGATGTTGATTGGAAATTCAGGGGGAAGAGCTAGTGTAGATCAGAGGAAATGATCGAGGAAGGCCTGCATGTCGGAGCCTTCCTCTTCCTCCGGCATCCTCTTGTTACTGGGCAATCTGGAGCTGTACCTTGGTTAAAGCTAAGAGGGATTCTTGATGGGTTTTTAGAAGATTCGAGTTCTGAGAGATTTGCTTGTCAGCCTCATCTAAGCGGCCTTGTAGTGTTTGCAGATCTGAGCGGAGGTCAGATAAAGTCTGTTTTACCTCCGTTCAGAATTCTTGTATTGCTGCCGGGATGGATTCGGAATGGGTCTTGCCGGATTGATTTTTGCCTTGGCGGGTCCGCTTAGAGTTGTCGATTGCTGCCACTATCAGCCCAGTCCCCTCGTCGGGTTGGTCCTTGTCTCCCGAGTCATTTTGTTCAGCAAATACCCAGAAGTGGTTTTGTAAGATATTACGGCTCTTCATATATTCTGGCTTTTATTATAGGCAGTAGTAAAGTGACTGGAAACGAATTATCCTTTTATAGTTTGGGTATTTTTAAGTTTTAAGGAAAAGCAAGGGAGAGCGCTCAGACCCACGATGTTCACTGCTCAATGGCACCACCGGAAGTCCCCCTGGATCATTTTTGTTGCTCTGTGCTGCACCGCCTCTAGTAACCTAATGTCCTTCTTCAGGTACAGATGCCAGAACTGTACGCAGTACTCCAGGTGTGGTCTAACCAGTGACCTATGTAGTGTGAGGATCACCTCCCCCCTCCTGGAGGATATGCCTCTGGCAGTTCAACCCAGAATCCTGTTAGCCTTTGCAGCTGCCTTTCTATACTGTGTGGAGTTGTTGATTGCTAATGTTATGATCACCCCCCCAGATCCTTCTCCTCCGCTGTTTTGGCTAGCTGAATCCCCCAGCTGGTAGCTCCTCCTTGGGTTTTTTGCTACAAAATGTAGCACCTTGCATTTCTTGGCATTGAACCCCAGCTGTCAAGTGTCCGACCAGTCCTCCGATATTGCCAGATCCTCTTGCATCCCCTGCCACCCCTCCAAGTCATCCACTACTGCTCCTATCTTGGTGTCCTCTGCAAACAGACTGATCTTGCTCTTGTTGCATATTGAGATGTCTGCTATGAAAATCCCAAACAATACCTGCCCCAGTAAAGAGCCCTGTGGCACTCTGCTTGTCACTTCCCTGGGCGATGAGAGCTCCCCTCCCACCACCACACTCTGCTGTCTCCCTTGCAGCCAGTAGACTATCCATCCCACCATCTGTGCCCCCGCCCCTGTGTCTTCCAGATTACTACCTAGCCTGCCATGCGGCACCGAATCGAATGCCTTACTGAAGTCCAGGTACAGGACATCCACTGCATGGCCCCTGTCTAATTGCTTGGTTACCCAGTCATAGTACTCCACTAGGTTGGTCTGACAGGATCTGCCCAAGACAAACCCATGCTGCCTGCTGTTCTGCAGCCCTTTAGCCTCTAGGAGGGAAACCAGCCTCTCCTTCAGGATCGTCTCCATCAGCTTTCCCATGATGGATGTGAGGCTTACTGGTCTGTAGTTCCCCGGCTCATCTTTGGGGCCACTCTTGTGGAGGGGCACCATGTGTGTCATCCTCCAGTCCTGCAGAACACTCCCCGACTCCAGGGATGCATTAAACAGGTCTGCCAGGGATTTTGCCAGGACTTCTGCTAGCTCCCTTAGTACCCTGGGGTGTATGCCATCCAGCCCCGGTGCCTTGTCCACCCTCAGTGCTCTCAAGCCCTTCAGTACCCTGCCCACTGGGATTTCCCTGTCTGTCTACTCCTCGCTTCTCGTGCCCATCCCCACCAACCTCCTTGAGTATTGCTCCACCTTTCTCTTTTGTAAATATTGAGCAGAAGTACTCGTTTAATGCTTCTGCCTTTTCTTCCCCTTTATCCACCCACCCCCCATCCCATTTTATCCTTACTGTTTGGTCCTTGCAGCACCATTTCTCCCTGATCTACCTGAAGAAGTCCTTCTCTCCATATTTAATGCCCTGTGCTAGCCTGAGTTCCCAGGATGCCTTGGCTGCCCTGACTGCCCTTGTTGCCTCCTTTGACTCCTTAAGGTAATCCTCTCTGTCCTCCCCTCTCCCTGTTCTTTTGTACCGTGTAAAGGTGGCTCTTTTCTTTCTTATTTTCTCCATGACTCCCCTGCTTACCCAGCTAGGCTTCTTGGCCCTAGCCCTTTTACTCTGGATCCTTGTACATGTTGCGGTTGCCTCCTCAATACACCGTTTAATTACCTCCTACCTCTGGTTAGTGTTCATATCTGGACTGATCCTGGCCAGATACCCCTGGACTAATTCCCTTACCCTCCTGAAGTCAGCTCTTCTGAAGTCTAACACCCTTGTTCCTGATCCTAGTCCCTCCTTCCCCATGTTTAACCTGAACCACACCGAGTGGTGGTCACTCCCTGCCATTGGCTCTTCCACCCTCAGCCCCCCTCACAAATTCACATTTAATGTGGTAATGTGTTTGCTAGGATAACATCACAGCTCTAGCCCTAAACTGACCAATCAGAGACCAGGGATTCTTCTTGAAATTTTATAATTCGCATTAAACGTAATGTGCAGCCATTTGACAGCTATTAGCACTTGAGTTGTTACATCTTTGCATGTAAAAATCTCCAGATCACTAATACCCATCTGCTTGTTAGCTGGTAAGCTCTAAATTAGCTGCCTGAATATACTTTAAATGGTAAACCACATACTGCGGCTGAGCTGGGGGGGAAAAAAAACTAGTTGGCACTTCATTGCACTCACATAATGGAGAATGGGTTGCAAAGTGGCTCCACAGCAAGTTTACTGTAAACAGTAGTTCAGCTGCACCTCCTTCTCTACCTACATTGTTTCATTGCACTTTGTGCATAGGACCAGGGTGTGAAGCACGGCAGTGTACAGAGTGCACTCGGGAACAGTGTATGAGACTGCTGCAGGCCAGATCAACTCAGAGGTGAGACAACAGAGTGAGGGACCAGCAGGGTCTTGTGTGTTCTCCCATATGTCCGTTGTTTAGCATGTCCCCAGCATGGCACAGCAGGAGTTGATGTTAGCTCACCTATAAACCTACTGTAGATGGCTGTGGTGACAGGTACATCCTAGGGCAGAAAACAGTTGACCTGTGTAGCTAGGCTTACCTCCTCATTGGAGGGTGGGGTCCTGTTGTCAGCACTGTAGCTGAATAGACAGAAAAGACAGAATTCTATAGTAGTGTCCATCCCAGTGGAAGACCTGGGTTCTGGTGAACTGGCATGTTCAGTCGAGGAGAAGTCACTGTATGTGGTAATCCCTAGTCCTGTTGTGGCCCTTACAGTTGCTGTACATCCCAGTCTGTTCCAGGTGTTAAATTTAGAATTCGAGGCAAATACGCAGACATTAATACAGGACAAGGCCCTGTGAGAAGTAAAATAATACTGCAATGACGGAAGGGACTTACAGTCCATCTTGTCCACCCACATTCAAAACAGGCCTTGCCTAATTCTTTCTTTGAGACTGTCACTGCTGTAGTATCCAGTCTTTTCTGTCAGATAAGTGGGGACATGTACCTGAAGCCACTAAATCAACAAAAAAATAAGGCCCAGAGATAAGTCAGACCACAAAGCCTCATAAAATAAAATACCTTTCAGAGAAACATAGAAATTGCCAGCAGATAAGAACTGCTAGGCCCATCCAGTCTGTCTGTAGGCCCTATACAGTGTATGTGACCACTGACCCTATGTGATCAATGGCTTTTCATCACTCCCTCCCCTCTCAAGGTTTCCCTGTTCCTGTCCCAGGCAGGCTTAAACCCCTCCACTGTGCTTGCCCCCACTACCTTTTGTGGCAGGCTATTTCAAGCATCGACTACCCTCTCTGTGTAGAAAAACATCCTCACATTACCCCTTAATCTACCCCCTCTCCAATTTCATATCATGTCCCCTTGTTCTAGTACTTTTTCTCCATTGGAAAAGTCCCCCACCTGCACCTGTTTATGTCCTTGAAGTATTTGAAAATTTATATTGTGTCACCCCGCTGTCTCCTCTCTTCCAGTGAGTACATGTTGAGGTCCCCTAGTCTCACCTCATATATTTTGTGTTGCAAGCCCTGCACCATCTTTGTCACCCTTCTCTGGATAGCCTCCACCTCGTTTATGTCTTTGCTCAAGTGTGGCCTGCAGAACTGCACACAGTACTCCAGGTGAGGCCTTACCAATGTTTTATACAATGGCATCAACATCTTCCTCCTCCTGCTAGTGATACCCCTGCCTGTGCACCCCATCATGCCACTGGCCCTCCACACAGCCTTTGTGCATTGCTTTGATACCTTGAGGTCATCAGAGATGATAACCCCTAGGTCCCTTTCCTCTTTAGTGACAGTCAGCTCCTCTCCCCCCAATCTTGTAGCTCTCCCCAGGGTTCCCTCTATCCAGGTACATTATTTTTCACTTCTTAGCATTAAACCTCAGTTGCCACGCCTCTAACCATCTCTCAAGCTTCTCCAGGTCCCTCTTCATTTTTTGTAACCCCTTCTGGAGTATCCACCCCGTTGCAGATCTTGGTGTCATCCGCAAATAGGCAGACCTTTCCTTCCAGCCCTTCTGCAATGTCACTAATGAAGACATTGAACAGGACTGGTCCCAGTACTGATCCCTGTGGTACTCTGCTGGTCACCCCTCTCTCCCTGGATTGAATCCCATTTACCACCACCCTCTGCCTCCTGTCTTCCAGTTTTTAACCCAGTGTATCACCTTTTGTCCCATGCCCAGACTTCCTGTCTTGTTAACCAGCCTTCTGTGTGAGACGGTGTCGAAGGCTTTGCTGAAATCTAGGTAGGAGACATCTACCGCCCCTCCCTGATTAACTTCCCTAGTCACCCAGTCAAAGAAAATCTATCAGATTTGTTTGACATGACCCCCTGCTGTGAATCCATATTGCCTCAGATCCTGGGCTCTCCTGGATTCCAGGTGTGCCACTATCCTTTCTTTCAGCAGTGTCTCCATGATCTTCCTCACCACTGAGGTGAGGCTGAGCGGCCTGTAGTTCCCCGCCTCCACTCCCCCAACCTTCAAGTAGCCTAATTAATCCCCATCTTAAGAGAAATGGTAAAATCTCAGTTGACAATTAGAAATGTGATGCTAAAGAGAAAACACGCTTGATTCACTCCAAAGTGGGCTCAAATTTGAACAAGAAGGCACTAGGAAGCTCACCAGGGTCTGAATAATCAGAGGAAGATGTGGAGAAGAAAGGTTTTTCTGCTAGGAGGATGTGCACCTGGTAAGGAAGCTGTCATATGAACATACGAAACTGCCAGCAGAAAAAAGCCATTTGGTCTATCGAGTCTGCTCGATTTTGCAGCTAACACCCCTACTCTGCAGCTGCCCTTCCCACCCTACCCCCATGACCCTCCTTTTGCCCTATCCCAGCCCTCTTGAAGCATCCCACTGTTTTACAAGCCACCGCCTCTGCCGGTAATGCATTCCACTCTGCTACCACCCTTTCTGTAAAGAAATGCCTCCTCATTTCCTTCCTAAACCTTCCACCTTCCAATCTCATGTCATGACCCCGAGTATCTCTCCCCACCCTCCCCTTGAACAGTCCCTCCGTGCCTGTCCTGTTTATTCCTCTCATTCACTTAAAGGGATCAGTCATATCCCCCATGTCCCGTCTCTCCTCCAGAGAGTACATGTTCAACTCCCTCAGTCTAACCTCATATGTTAACTCCCCCAGACCCAGGATCATCTTTGTTGCTGTGCATTGCACCCCTTCCAGCAATCTAATGTCCCTCTTTAGGTAAGGGCACCAAAACTGAATGCAGTACTCCAGGTGAGGTCTGACCAGTGATTGGTATAATGACAGAATCACCTCCCTCCTCCTAGAGGTTATACCCCTTGCAATACAACCCAGCATCTTGTTGGCCACTGCGGCTGCTTTCCTACACTGTGCTGAGTTGTTCATTGCTCCCGTAATGAGCACCCCCAGATCCTTCCCCTCCTCAGTCACAGATAGCTGCACCCCCATCCCCCAGATGGTAGCTCCTCTTTGGATTCTTTGCCCCAAAATGCAGCACTTTTTTTGGCATTGAAACCAAGTTGCCAGGTGTCAGACCATGTCTGCAGCCTTGTTAAATCTTCCTGCAATCCCTGCCACCCACCCTTGGTCATCCACCACTGCTCCCATCTTGGTGTCGTCTGCAAATAGGCTGATCTTGCTATTTATGCCTACCAAGATGTCTGCAGTGAATACCCCAACTAACACCAGGCCCAGCACTGACCCCTGTGGAACCCCGCTTGTCACTGCCTTTGGGGATTATAATTCTCCTCCCACCCCCACCCTTTGCTGCCGTCCTTGCAGCCAGTTCTCCACCCATCCCACCAATTTTGCTTCCGCCCCGTGCCCGTTAGTTTACATGCTAGTCTCCCATGTGGCAGCGAGTTGAATGCCTTACTGAAGTCCAGGTACAGGACATCCATCGCATGCCCTTTGTCCATTTCCCTAGTCACCCAGTCATAGTAGTCCAGTAGGTTGGTCTGTCAGGATCTGCCCTTGACAAAGCCATACTGCCAACTATCCTGCACCCCACTAACCTCCAGCAGGGTCACCAGCCTCTCCTTCGGGATTGTTTCCATCAGTTTCCCCACTATGGATGTGAGAGTCACTGGTCTATAGTTCCCGGGTTCATCTTTGGGACCGCACTTATGGAGTGGAACCACGTGAGCCATCCTCCAATCCTGAGGTACATACCCTGAGTCTAGAGAGGCATTAAATAAGCCTGCCAGTGGGCCTGCCAGGACCTCTGCCAACTCCTTCAGTACCCTGGGGTGTATGCCATCCGGCCCCAGTGCCTTGTCCACCCTCAGTGCCCTTAACCCCTCTAGCACTCTAATTTCTGTGATTTCCCCATCTGTCACCCCTCCTCCTCTGATCCTAACCTCCCCCAACCATAGGTATCCCCCTCCTTCTCTTTAGTAAAAACCGAGCAGAAGTAACCGTTAAGTGCTTTTGTCTTTTCATCTCCTTTTTCCGGCCATTCCTCCTCCTCCTCCTTCTTGATCCTTACCATTTGGTTCTTACAACCCTTTTCTCACTGATGTACCTGAAGAAGTCTTTTTAACCCCTCTTTAATTCCCTTTTCCAGCCTGAACTCCTTTGATGGTTTTGCTGCCCTTACTTCCCTGGTCACTTCCTTTGCTTCCTTCAGATACTTCCAGGGCTCCAGATAAGATTTTTGGGATGAGTACTGTACTTCTCATTTTGAAAGTGAGGTGAGTAAAACCAAATTCAGATGTGTACAAGTGTCTGGATGGAGTAGAGTGAGGAGTACTTTTTAAAAACAATGTAGTTTTTTCTAGATGAGAACTGATCAGGTGCCAACTATGCTCCAGATAATGTTGGCAGGTAGGAGTAATTTACTCACCAGTTTTACAGTATAGTGAGTAAAACAAAACTAGGATGCATACGAGTGCTGCAAATAACTGCTCCTTCTAAATCACCAGTTATGTTATGAAGCACTATTCTATGGAGTGTGAAGCATTTAGAAATGTTGGGCGAGTATTGGTACTCATTAAAAATTTTTTCTTAAGAGCATTTCCTAAATTGAGGTGAGTAAAATAGGTTGGTACTCACCTTATCTATAGTCCTGGGTGCTCCTCCCTGTCCTCCCCCCTCCCAGTTCTTCTGTGTCTCCTATAGACGACTCTTTTCCTCCTCACCCTGTCTATGACACCCTTTCTCATCCAGCTAGGTTTCTTCATCCTATCTTTTTTACTTTGGGCCTGGCTGCAGGAATTTGTTGCCTCCTCTATCCCTAGCTTAATGAGTTCCCACCTCTGATTCGTGTCCATATTAGGCTGAATTCTGTCCCGGAACCTTTGCACCATTTCACCCACTTTTTTGAAGTCAGCTTTTCTAAAGTCTAGCACCTTTGTGCTAGATGCCCCCTCTCCCTGCACAGCTGCAACTGAAACCATACTGTCTGGTGGTTACTGTCTGCCAGTGGTTCCTCCACCCTCAGATCCCTCACCTACTCCCCGTTAGACAGTATGAGGTCAGGGGTATTCCCTTCCCTAGTTGGTTCTCTGACCAACTGCATCAGGAAATTATCCTGGAAGGCGTCTAGCATTATCTGTTCCCTTCTACACTTGGTGGCAGGTGTCCCCTACTCCTGGTAGGTTGAAGTCACCTACTATCACCACCCCACCCTTCTCACAGTTCCTCCGGATCTGTTCTGCCAACACCCTATCTGTCTTTTCCAATTGGGAGGGTGGCCAGTACATCACCCCCAACCGTAGTATCCTATTTTTTGGATCTTGGATTTGCATCCATAGAGCCTCTATATCTCCCTCTTCTCCCCCTTCCCTCGCACACTTTAGTACCTCCCTCACGTAGAGTGCTACCCCACTCCTTTCCTCTTAACTCTATCCTTGTGTAATAGTGTATAACTTGGAACCCCCAGGTCCCAGTCATGGTTTTGGGTGGCCCATTTCTCGTGATGGCTGTCATGTCCACCCCTCCGTCCACCATTGGAGCCTGTAGTTCCACATTTTTATTCCCCAGGCTTCTAGCATTTAAAGATACCACCATCCATCCCCTTTCTTTCTCCCCCCTCCTTCTTCCTCTCCCTTTATGGCCCTCTCTGTATTGTTTGCTCCTGGCCTTATTTCACTGTTATGGGGGGGTAAGCCCATATGGTTTCCCATCCCGAGGCCTCTGATCACTTCGATCCCTTCTGCCACCCCCCCTCTCCTAGTTTAAATTCTCCTCAATATACTCCCCAAGCTTTTGCTTCAGTACTTTCTTCCCCTCTTCATTTAAGTGCAGTCTGTCTTTAGCATATAAACTGCTGTCCTCCCAAGTCACCCTCCCCATCCTCCTACCAGCCCATACCCTTTTTCCTGACAGTAGGTTACCAGCTATTCATTAAACTCCTGAATCCTCAGTTTTCTTGCTGTACTTTCCCTTTGGACTGGAAGTACCTCCAATAAGGTAACTGATCTTCCTGCGCCCTTGTAAACTGGACCTAAATCCTCAAACCTCCTCTTCACCTCATCTACCGTCCCATCAACCAGGTCATTCGTCCCCAGGTGCAGAATTAGATGTGGTTTTCCCTGCCCTTTCTGGCATATTTTAGTACTGATTGCCCCACTCTTTCCGCCTTCATTCCTGGCATGGCTTTCACCCAGACGCGACTGTGCCTCTCTCTCTTGCTACCCCACCTGACCCCTCTCAGTATTGAGTCCCCTAACACTAAGATCCCACCCCTTTCTCCCTTGTCACCCCTCCTGTCCTCCCTTCCCCTCCCTGTCCTAAATCCTCCTTCCTCCTGCACACCGTTCCCCCCTTTTGCCCGTTTTACTGCCCTTGTCAGTACTCCCTCCTGTGCTCATTCTATCCTGAGAAACATTAGGTTCTTTTCCCTTCTCATCCCCCTTCTCTGTCCTATTTCTGTCTATTACCTTGGACTGTTCTTCCACGGCACCTTCTCCCCCATCCGTCATTCCCATCAATGGCCAGTACCTGTTTGAGCCTATTGTATGCCTATGTGCAGTAGCTGTGGCCCCTGTTTCTTTTGACCTCCTATCTTCTGTACTTGTATCTCCTCCCTTTGTCCCCAGTATGGATTGTTCTCTCCATCTCCAGTCCCTACCTGTGTCCCTCTTTCTGTTTACCCGGTTACAGTCAGTACTTCCCATTTCCTCTTCTCTCTCTGTCCAAAACATTTCCCTCTTTAACCTTAAAATCTCATCCTTCAGCCTCCTCAGCCTTTGACAAACTGGGCACTCTCCCAGCCTCCACAGGGTGCCCATGAATATGGCTGCTCCACAGTTATTACACCCTACAATCCTTCCTCTTCTGTATTCACTCCTCCCCTCCTGCCACTGATCCCTCCTCCCCTTATGCTGCCACTGTCCCTCCCCCCAGGTGCATCACCATTCCTTGTCCTTTCCACCGAGTTTCCCAATAATTTTCCCCTATCCATTCTCTCCTCTGTGTCCCCCCCCCCCCGGCTCCCTGCCCACAGCTGTTCTACCTGTGTTGGCCCTCCAAGTGTCCTGCTGCCCCCTGGCCCACCTACCTTTCCGCTATCCTCAACCACCCCACAAGTTGCCATACCCTCCTCTAGTACATCCCTCCCTGTCCTGCTCCATTTTCCTTCTGCGATGCTGCCCTAGCCCTCTTTATTATTACAGTGGTATGAGTCACAGTTATTACCCAATCAGCTTCAAATTCCCAGATTTCCCTTCTCACAGTACTAGATTCCCTGTACCTTGATTCTACTTACTCAACCCCAAGTCCCCAGAGTCATAGTTCCTTGATTTCACAGTAATCGGCCTCAGATTCCCAGAGTTACAGACATCATACCCCAGCAACATTTCTAGAATCACATTACCTTGATTTCATTTGACCAACCCCAAAATCACAGAGCCACAGTACGTCAATTTCATGCCACACAGTTTCGCTCGTTCTTCTTTAGTCTGTTAGACTGGCAATTACAGGCTCCTCAACTTCACTTCAGTGATAGGGGCATTAATAGAATCACTGCTGAAAGAAAGGATTGTGGAATATCTTGAATTCAGTAGGTTACGAGACCCAAGACAGCATGGATTCATTGGGGGAGGTCATGTTCAATGAATCTGATAGATTTCTTTGATGGGGTATCCAAGGAACTAGATTGGGGGGAGAGCACTGGACATAGCCTACATAGATTTCAGTAAGGTGTTAAACACTGCTCCACATAGGAGACTAGTAATCAAGCTGGGTAGGTTAGGAGTGGGTCCAAAGGTGGTAAACTGGGTAAGAAACTGGTTAAGGGATAAGTGACAGAGGATGGTGGTAGTTGGAGTTCACCCAGAGAAAGAGAGGGTGACCAGTGGGGTACCTCGGGGATCAGTGCTGGGACCTGTCCTCTTTATTGTCTTTATAAGTGACTTTGCAGAGGAGTTGGAAGGAAAGGTCTGCCTCTTTGTGGATGACACGTAACCCTGCAGTAGGGCAGACACTCAAAGGGTGGAAAAGATGAGCAGTGACCTGAGAAAACTCAGAGTGGTAAAGGGTATGGCTGTTGGGTTTCAATGAGAAAAATGCAAAACAATGTGGTTGGAGCACAGGAATCCAGGAATGGAGTACAAAATGGGGGGTCACATGTTACTGATGACCACCAAATGGGAAAGAGACCTGTGGGTAATCATATCAGATGACATAAAGGTGGCCATGCAGTGTGACAAGGCAGTTGGAAGGGCTAGTGATGTGCTGAGCTGCATAGGGAGGGGTGTCACCAGCAGAAAGAGGGGGTGGTATTGCTTGTGTATAGACCCCCCCATTGAGTACTGTGTCCAGTTCTGGAAACCACATCTCCAGAAGGACAAAGGCAGAGTGGAGGAGGTCCAGAGGACAGCAACTAAAATGGTGCAGGGTCTGCATCAGAAGCCCTATGAGGAGAGATTAAGCTACCTAAATATGTACACCCTGGAAGACAGGAGGGAGAGGGGGATATAATAAAGACCTTTAAATACCTCATGGGGGTAAGCAAGGTACAGGAAGGAAGTATTTTTCAGAAAAATAAGGTGCTCAAGAACAAGGGGACATGCTATGAAGCTGGTGGGGGTAGTTTCAGGAGATATATAAGGAAGTACTTCTTCACAGAAAGAGTGGTGGATTCCTGAAACAGCCTTCCAGCGGAGGTGGTGGGGGCAAAAACAGTGGTGGGGTTCAAGAATGCATGGGGTAGGCATAAGGGAATCTTAGGGGCAAGGAAGTGAGGTGGAAATGGGCCAGAGTTCAAGCAGGATCTGCAGTGATACTGTAGATAGGGAATGTTGGGCAGACTAGGTCGGCTAAGCAGTCCTTATCTGCCTGCAAATTCTAGGTTATATTTCATCTGAGTAGCCTGCTACTGTACATCCAAGACTAATTACACCATGTTTACTCCATCTATATCCAGAGACATCAACCCTGCCAATTCACAGAGGACTCAAAGAGATCAGTATCACTAAAGAATTGGAAAAGCCTGATGTTAAGTAGCCACTGAACACGTTTTGTCATAAACTGTAGAGGGTTACTTTGGCTGAAGTCCATTTGGAAGCTCTACCCAGAGTTGATGCTCTAGTGACTTCATTAGCAAAAAAAATTCTGAAACTAACAGATGAATTCCAAATGACTCAGCTGATTGCAAGACTAAGCTGGCCTTAATGGAGAATTGCTTTAAACTTTTGCAAGCCTTGATTTTTTGTAGAAGCTGTATTTTTTAACAGTGGTTCACATTCTGTTATTATTCTATCTTTACTGGGCTTTGGTGTAAATTCACTGGTTGTTTATAAATTCTATATGTTTGCTAAACTTAATACCATTTTAGAACAACATGGTATATTTTATGTTCTCGTCAGTAGCATAATGCATTTGTATTTTACTACAGAATTCCATGTAATGGGTTCAAATACCAGCTAGAGTACTTATTCTGCTTATTTCTATCTCACCTCTAAATTGTATTTCAAAAAAGCACAACACACCCCATTGTAGACAAAACTATAACTCTAATGTGTGTGGCTCAAGGGTGTGAATTTAAGAAAGGTAAAAGCTTTTGGGATCCCCAGGCTTCCAGGTGTCCTGGTAGCACAGCTGGTAGTGTTGTGGAATGGTATTCTTAACAGGCCTGGGTTCACATCCCAGCTAAAGTACATTTCTAACTCACCTCTTAGCTGTATTTCAAATAAACACACTGCAGTCCTTATCAATAAAAATGTAAATCAAATTTTGTGCATCTCCAGGGTGTGCATTTGAGATAGATAAGTGTCTTTGGGATCCACACATCCCCAGATGTCGTGGTAGTACAACTGGTAGTGCAGGGGGATGGTATTCTTAGTAGCCTAGGTTCAAATCCAGGCTTGGGCACATTTCTATCTCGCCTCTGAGTTGTATTTCAAATAAACACACTGCGATCCTTGTAAATAAAAATGTAATTCTAATTGGTGTGGCTACAGAATGGACATTTAAGAAAGATGTGTGCCTTTGGGATCCCTTGGCTTTCAGCTGTCCTAGTAGCACTGCTGGTAGTGCAGCAGAATGGTATTCAGAGCAGGTCAGGTTTCAAATATCAGCTGGGGCATTTATTTCTAGCTCACCAGTAAATTGTAATTTTGGAGAAAGTCACTAACTAGTATTCTGGGAGAGATTCATCTAAGGAAAGGATGATTGGCGGGATGGATATCTCCACATGCATATCAGACCTTGTTTCAAACAGTACCCACAATTTGTGATCAGTGGACAGCATTTTCAATACAACACTGTTACATTAAACTCCCAGGGTATTCACGAATATTGTGATAATGCCAAGCTCAGAGAAAAAGGGATATTTCTCCAGGCAGAGTCCCTCAGGGCAGTGTTTTAAACCATTCAGTCCCTTCAGGAACACGTTTAGATCATCAACCAAAAGAAAAGCTCTCTCATTGCATTTAGTAAATTAGTTTTCTTGGTAGTAGAGTTCAGCATGGAGAAGAACAGGGTATTCCACCAGTCACACAAAATAGTCAAGTCAGGTCTCATGACAGGCCAGTTTTAAAAGAGACACAAGATACAGATCTAGGGCATTTTTCTCTTGTTTGGTATGATGTTATTGTGTTTAGAGACTGTACCCTTTGCAGAATTCCAATTGAGATCCCTTCAGGAAGTATTCTCAAGGCCTAAACACCTTACACTAGAGAGAGATCGGACCAGGTTCATCTTGTGGAGTCTGTCTGTGTGCCGCTGTCATGGTGGAGATGCCACAAGAATCTGTTCAGAGGAGCTCTGCTGATGAAGTCTTGAGTTCCTGAAATTATTCACAAATGCGAGCTCTAAGGGCTTGGAAGTTCACTGCAAATAGAAATTAGCTCAAGGTACCTAATCACGGTCAGAATCCAGAATGCACATCTGTCCTGGAAATGAGAGTGGTGCTGTATGCTCTACAGGCATTTGGTTCCATTGTAAGTCACGGCAGTATTCTGGTAGGTAGGGACAACATCTGTCATAGGTTATCTCAACAGGCAAATAGGCATCAGGAGTTTCAGGATCCTGATAAAGCATCCAGAGATCTTCTTCGGGGGGTGTCTCGGTCATCAGATACCACCGTAGGAACTTTACCGTCGGTGAATGGGGAATCCACATGGAAGATTTTCAGCAGTATAACTGGAGCCGCCCACACCGTTGACATCCACCGATGTCACAACCCTATATAGGCGTGGGCAGCCCCACTCCCTCCTCAGTTCTTTCCTGCCGTCGACTTGTAACCACAGTCTCTGTGGAAGGAGCCATTTGCGCCTTTTTTGGCCTACGGACTCTTTTTCTACAACCCTCAAATCTCTTTCAGAGATTTTTTCCTACTTTTCTTTTTATGTTGAGAGTGAATCTGTCTTCTTCTCTCTTCTGTTGCTGCCGCTGCAGAAAGAAGATTGCCTCCAATGATGAACACTCTGTGTGTGTCTGCTGTTTTGGGCCTGATCACAACGCCTCAGATTGTGAGCTCTGCCAACAATTTAACCAAACCACCCTTAGGTGACAAAGAAAAGCTATAAAAACCTTCATGGAACAGTAGGTAGCCAGCTCTGAGCCAGGGCACCGGCCACACAGTTTCCCTCTGGGTCTAAGAGCTCCTAGGCCTCCCAGGTCAAAGACAAGTCCCCGGGGAAAAGTCATAAAAAAGACCGGGATCATGGCCACTACCCTCAGTGGGCATTCTGTTCCCCGTTGGCCTCTCCTGCTTTGGGAGGCTCTTCATTGTCGGTGGCTGTACCAGAGACCTGCTGTCCAGGTCCGGGTTCATTCCAGACCTATACCGACAGCTGCTCTGCCTGATTCTGGGTCATCTGCACCACCTCCATCGATGATGGGTTCGTCATCAATGACCACCCCTTCGGGGCCTGCCCCGTCCTCTCTGAGGGCTATGGGCTTGTCGGGTCTATAGTCAGGTTCGTCGGCCATGGTGCCATCGATGATGACTCCTCCAGCGACTATGGACTTGGACGAAGTTCTCATTCGCTTCACTAATGTTATAGTCCAGCAGTTTTCTGCCTATAACAGGCCTTCATTTCCAGTGCCATCAATGCCGCCCATGTTGTCAACACCCATTCGTCGATCCTGGGAACCTGTTCGGGGACTGTTGGCAGCACGCCCATTAATGGACCCTGAGGAAGAGGTCAACGTCGAGGAGCAGCATCAACCTGACCTCATCCTCCCAGAGGAAGAAGAGAAGGCAGAGGAAGAGGACCATTACTTCTCAGAAGTCTATGGCCTCTTCAGTCAGTGAAGAATCAGTCAAGCACACCCCCAGGTCCCCACGTGAGGATGCTACCTTCTTTAATATTGTGAAGCAACTGTCTTCCACAATGGGGTTCCAGACAGAGGAGGAGGATGCCACCAGAAAGGATCTGGTGGACTACCTGGATATTTTTGAATCTCCCCCCAAAACTATTCTTCCCATGCTTCCAGCACTTAAGAATGCTACTACAGCAGCCTGGTACAGACCAGACATGGTGCCAGCTATGCCGTATGGAGCTGATAAGCTCTAGAATGCCCCTCAAGGCCTGCAATACTTTGCTGCCCAAGCTGAGACTGACTCTGTTGTGATCAAGGTGGCATATGACAGGTCTAAGGTGCCCAAACACCTTAGTCCCTGCCCCCAGACAAGGAGTCTCGGAGGACTGATCTCTGGGGCAAAAGGGTATATGCTTCCTTCGCCCTAGGTTTGAGAATTGCCAGCTGTCTGTCCCACATGGTTAAGTTCCAGGACACCAACTGGAGGAAGGGCAAGACTGCTATCCAAGCCCTTCCGGATGGTGTCCAGAAACAAGAGTTGCTTCAGTGCTTTCAAACTGCCAAAGATTTTGGCAAGCATCTCCTTAGAGCCATCTACATCTTATCCGAAACACAATCCAAGCAGTATTGTAAATGCACTCTGTACCTTTCAAAGCAATTGCAGGTCCAGACCAATATAAACAGTAAACGGTCCTTTATTTTGAACAAAAAAGCCGGACTGAGGAAGACTCATTGTGAGTAGAAGCGCTGGGGCAAGCTGCTAAGTTCTTTCTGTGGACCTTTGGTCCAGCTTATTTGGTTAAAAATAAAGGAACGTTTATTCTTTATATTGGTCTGGACCTGCATTTGCTTTCAAAGGTACAGAATGCATTTACAATACCACTTGGATTGTGTTTCTATGTGGGGGCTAGCTGCCCTTGGGGTATTTGCACCACCCATTTATATTGCAGAACGCAGCACAACTTGCTGAACCTGTATGACTTATCTGATACGGTTGCCATTGCGTCTGCCACTGGCATCTGTATATGTAGACACTCTTGGCACAGAGTTTCTGGGTTCACTGCTGATGTGCAAAATAAGGTGCTGAATGTCCCTTTCAATGGCACTAAACTTTTCGACATAGATGTCCAGGACCTCATTAATGATCTGCAGGCCTCTGGCATGGCTCTTACACCCATCCACACTCAGCAGCATGGTAGGGGCGTTCTGTTTTTTGTAGGCAACCTAAGGGCCAGGCTGAGGCTCTCATCAACAGGGAAAGCGTAGAGCCCCGTCCTCCTTGCCTGCCCGCTCCCAGGCTGGAGCGGCAGTCAAGCGTCCTAGAACCAAGGGTCCTCCTGGACCCTCTTCAGCTTGACTCCTTGCCAGACCCCCTCCTGTGGCCTAGGCCCAGGAGGTGGTGGTCAGAGGTCAGTTCTCCCTCCATTTGATTCAGTGGAGAACCATAACGTCAGATGCTTGGATCTTGCAGATCACAGAGAGCGGTCATACACTGAAGTTCATTCCGCAACTTCCAGACACCCCTCTACTACCCGCAAATTACCCCCAGTTCATCTACCTGTTCTGCGGGAGAAGGTACAGACTCTTCTGTGCAAGCATACAATAGAATTGGTGCCACAGTGACAAAGAAACCAGGGATTCTACTCCAGATTCTTCCTTGTTCCCAAGTAAATGGGAGATCTGAGGCCTATTCTAGATCTCAGAGACCTCAACCTTTTCGGCCAGTACAAAAAGTTCCAGATGGTAACTTTACCGGGTCTTTTGACCCTCCTCAAAACCAGAGACTGGTTCTGCTCTCTGGATATGCAGGATACCTACCTGCACATTGCGTTTTTCCCTCTTTACAGGAAATTTCTCCTCTTTGCCTTTCAAGGGGAGCATTATCAGTTCAAGGTATTGCCCTTTGGGTTATCCTCTGCACCATGTGTCTTTACCAAATGCTTAGCAGTGGTCGCAGCAACCCTCAGAAGGGAAGGTCTATACGTCTATCCTTACCTCAATGACTGGCTTTTCAAGGCCCCGTCCAGGTACCCTCCAGCTCTTTCAGCCTCTGAGCAGCACGGTCAACGTGCCCAAGTCTGTTCTAACACCATCCCAAAAATTACAGTACATTGTGGTAGTCCTGGATTCAGAGCAGGGTAAGGCCTTCTTGCCCCTAAACAGGGCAGAATGACTTATTGCTCAAGCTCAGGGGGTCGCTCAGAGTTAGTACGTTCCTGCCAGACTGTACATCAGGTTTCTGGGCCTAATGGCTGCAGCTGTTACCACTGTTCCACTAGCCAGGTTCCACATGCGAACCCTTCAGTGGACTCTGAGTGCAGTGGGACCAACGTCTAGATGAACTGGATCATCTAGACCTGGTCTTCTCTCCAGTAAGCAAAGCATTACAGTGGTGGATGGACTCCTTGAATCTTCAGGGGTCCCATTCCAGTTCTCCTCCCTGAATCAGTTCCTGACCATGGATGCTTCATGTCTAGGTTGGGGGACACACCTGGGTTCCTTTTAAATCCAGGGGACCTGGTCCCGGTGGGAAGCCGCCCTGCATATCAGTGTCCTGGAAATGAGGGCAGTGCTCTACGCCATGCAGGCATTCCAGAAGCACCTAACCTCAGGCCTACTTTTGGTGCAGTCAGACAATCTGTGTGTTGTGTACTACATCAGTAAGTAGGGCGGGACACACTCGTATCCTCTTTGCCAGGAAGCAATATGAGTGTGTTATTGGGCTCTGTACCACAGCCTGATTCTCTCTGCAGTCCATGTGCCAGTTATGCTAAACACTCTAGCGGACAAACTCAGCAGGACTCGGTCAAACATGCACAAATGGGAGTTTCTCTCATCTGTAGCAGAAGATCTGTTCAACAGATGGGGTCATCCAGAGTAAGACCTTTTTGCATCCCCACACAATGCAAAACTGCCCAGTTTTTGCTCTCTAGATCCAGGGCTTAGAGTTTTCTGGTGAGAAATGTTGTCCCTCTCTTGGAGCAGGAGGTTTCTCTATGCATTCCCTCCATTTCCACTGATACAGAGGGTGCTGCTCATGGAGGAGGCCAGCATGACCTTGGTAGCTTCATTTTGTCCCCACCAGATATGGTTCCCTCTGCTTCAGCTGGTGAAGGAACCTCTGGTTTCTCTGCCCCTCTGCAGGAACCTGCTGACCCAGGATCAGGGGACCTTGGTCCATCCAAGCCTCCATTTGCATGTGTGGCTCCTGAGGATGTAGCCATTGCCAGGTTCAGGGTTTCTAGTAGGGTAATGGACGTACTAGTGGGTGCCTGCAAGCCTTGCACCCGTACCACTTATACCATGAAGTGGAAGTGGTTTGCCACCTGGACTGCCAAGTATTCCTTATACCCTTTTACCTGTCATGTGAAGCATGTCCTGGACTACCTGATTTCTTTGTCTGACTCAGATCTCCAGTATTCCTCCCTCAGGGTCCACCTTTTGGCCATTTCAGCTTTCCATGAACCCGTAGACCGCACTATTGCTCAGCTGGATTTCTCCCACACTTTTCTTAGAGGCATTCTGCATCTGAAACCCCCAATCTGTTCCCCTGTCCTGGCTTGGGACTTGAATTTTGTTTTGGAAAAGTTGACCCTGTCTCCTTTTGAACCAATCATGACTTGCAGTTTGCACAATCTCTCTTGGAAAACACTCTTTTTAGTTGCCATTACTTCTGCTCAAAGAATTTCAGAGCTTCAGGCCCTCTAATGCGAGGAGTCTTATTTGATTTTTCACAAAGACTGGGTATCTTTGCACATCAATCCTAAGTTTCTGCCTAAGGCGGTTTCTGAGTTTACACTCGGTCTATCCACTTTTCTGCTTATTTTCCCAAGTGTGCCAATCCAGGGGAAGCTCTGCTTCATACGTTAGGAGTGCGCAGAACTTTGAAGTATTATCTGCTCAAGATGAAGGAGTCCAGAAAATCTCAGCAGTTGTTTGTTTCGTTCACCCCTGGTAGAGAGGGCTCCTCAGTTTCTAAGCAATATTTCTCCAAATGGTTGACATACTGCATTATGTTCTGCTACAACAAGTATGGCAAGGAGTTGCCTGTAGCTGTCAAAGCCCATTCCACCATAGGTATGGCTACCTCAGTGGCTTGCTTCAAAGGGGTCTCAGCTGCTGATATTTGTGCAGCTGCCAACTGGAGTACAATCCACACTTTCACCAAGAACGAAGGGTTAAAAAGTCAGGTTAGTTGATATCTTGGAGGTAGAAGACTTGGTTTGCTGGCCAAGGCACCTAGCTTCACCTGAGCTCTTTCCTTCTAAGACTGCTTGAAAGGCAGAGTAAAGAAACTTACCAGAGCAAGGGAGAAGGATTAAGACTTAGTTTGGCTAAGCAGATTTACTGTGTGGTGGTGTTTTTATTTTTTACTCACAGGGATTGCTACTGTTTGTTGCTAACATTTCATTGCTTTATTTTCTCTGATTCAAATTGTTGTTGCTGGTATACCTTCTTCTGCATTATTACAAGGTGTGCCTACAGTGTGTGCTAACAGACTACTCCTGTAATCTTCTGATTCAAATTGTCTTTTGCAAGGTATATCTTCTGTTACTGCTTTATTTTCTCTGGAGCAAAGTGTTTCTTACAGGGTATATCTTCTCTGAAATTATTACAGGTGGTGCTTTATAGGTTTTACAGTTTTATCTAACATTAGGATAAGCTTTCAGGGTTACTGCATTTGTTGTTGACTGATTGTTTCTGCTCTTACCTCCTTGTTCTTTCGTCTGTGGTTCTTCTTTTTAGGCGAGGGAAGGCCCAGCCACCCACCCCATCCCCAACCACCCACACTACACTCCTTTTATAGGGTACCACAGTTGTGACATTTCCTGTGGCAGAGCAGGAAGGGGCGGATCAGTGGGGCCTCCACAAGGTGATCTCATTTACAGGGGCACTAGTAATTTAACTTGTTATAACAAGTTAAACAAAGCACAATTAAACCATTACTTGCATTTTTTTCCTTTTTTTTTTTTCCTTCTAATTACTCTGACTAGGTTACAAACCCAGCAACTTATTTGGAATGGATTTCATTAATTGCAGGTACTGTGGAACAATTTTCAGAAGGACAGTCTTACAGGATTTAGGACACTGTCCTACATGCTGGGCCTTTGGAGATCTTAGGGCTCAGCTCCGGGCAGCATGGGCAGAGATTGCACGCCTCAAATTTCATATTGAAGAGGAAATACATTATAAGAACCACCCGCCATTTCCCCAGCATCCAACAGAAAAACCTCGACCGCAGAGGGTAGTTGGTCCAGGAGGTTGGCAGGTGGTTAGGAGGAGCAAATCAGGTGCCCCATCACTCTCTGCTCTCCATCACATTGCCTCCAAAAACCATATAAACACTACAAACAGGTATCTGCCTCTATCTCTGAAATCAAATAAAGAGGCAGAAGACACTGAAACAGGGCACGCTACTGCACAGGAGCTAGCACAACAAAATTCACCCAAATCAGGAACCAAAACTAAACAAGCACAAAGGAAATCCAAAAACTTCTGATCATAGGAGACTCCATGATTCGGGAGTTGATACCCATCTCCAGCCAGGGGTGATGGTCAGATGTCTCCCAGGTACATCAGCATGGAGAGACACTGAGCGCATTGCTAAATTGTTCACAAAGCAGGAGAAAACATTGATGTCCTAGTACACATAGGGACTAATGATCTCGGCAAACGGTCAGTTGTGGAGACCAAGGAACACCTGACTAGGCTGGGTGACAACATTATCTGTTTCTGTCTGGCATCTCCTTCTCTGAGATCCTGCCAGTCTGGGAGAGGGAGCAGATGGACGGAAGGTCAGAGAAGGGGAGATAGGGGAGCTAAACACGTGGCTCAAGGACTAGTGCCAGGAAAAAGGACACAGATTTGTAGGGAACTGGCAACAGTTCTGGGAGCGAAAGTTCTTTAAATTTGATGGACTGCATCTGACTAAAGAGGGAGTCAGTGCATTGGGGCAGAAGTTTGACGTCTTTGCAGAATATTTAAACTAGCAAATGGGGAGAGGGGTGCAGCACCCCATAAGTCGAATGGGAAGAACACCCCTCCCCTCAGCTAGTTCAAACAGGAATTCAGCGTGTTTGCCGTTCATTTGCATCATCAGGTAAGAAAAAGGTTTGGCTCCCACACGATGCACAGGGGTAATGCCAAACTTCACCCAACAACCAATACACACCAAAATCTGGCCAATGGAAAATCATGTACACAAATGCTCACAGCCTGGGAAATAAGATCCCAGACCTGCAGGCAATAATGTCAGAGGCTAAACTGGACATAGTAGCAATTAATGAGCGTGGTTTACCAGTAACCACATGGGAGACTTCAGTACCTGGCTATGTATTGTTCAGAAGAGACCGAGGTGCACAAAGGGGGAGGTGGCCCTGTATGTTAATGAAAATATCAAAGCTACAGAAATTCAGAATACACATAAGGAGCCAGAAGAACTGTGGGTCACCCTGGAAACAGAAATGGGACAGCCATAAGAACTGGGGTTGTCTACAGGCCCCCAGACCAGAGGAGGACATAGACACATTACTGTTAGAAGATATACAAAACATGACAGCTAAAGGGGAGGTTCTGATAATGGAGACTTCAACATGCCAGATACAGATTGGTCAATACCAGCAGGAACATCTGCAGAACTAGACTCATAGTGGATTCCTGCAGGGAGGCCTCAAACAACTGGTACAGCAAACCCACAAGAGACAGGGCTATCCTAGATCTAGTACTGACTAACAAAGAAGGGATCACAGATCTCCAGGTAGAAGGTCACCTGGGGCCAGTGACCATCACATGGTATGGTTCAATTTGGCTACTACATCTAAATCATCCCATTCCAAGGCAAAAATATGGGACTTCAGAGGAGCTGACTTTGATAAGATGGCCAACAGAGTTAAGCTAGCCCTGGCAAAAAGAAATACAGGTGAGGGGTACAGGCAAAGTGGGCAAGCATTAAGGAAGCAATACTTGGAAGCAACATCCCATTGTGTTAGACAGAAAAGGAAGTGCAAAGAAGAAGGAAACCACTTTGGTTCTCAAATACAGTAGCAGAAAGGTCAGAGCCAAAAGGCTGGCCTTCAGAAATATAAGGGAACACAGCAGGATGAAGATAGGGAGGCATACCAAACTGCCCTAAGGGAAGCAGGTAAGGCAGTAAGGCAGGCAAAGTCCCAAACTGAGGAAACACTAGCACGAACAGTAAAAGAAGGTGACAAGACTTTCTATAGATACATTAGTGAAAGGAGAAAGTCCAGAGGATTGCTAAGCTTAATGGAGAAAAGGGAGCATGTGAGGAGGAGGACCCTGTAAAGGCATCTATCCTAAATAGATACTTTTGCTCAGTATTTACTGAAGAGAAGGTAGGGCAGGGCCCACAGCTCAGCATCATGGACACAGGGGAGGGAGGAGCACTACTCCTTCACAAAAAGAAAGGGTCCTACAAGAGCTTGCTAAGCTCAGAGTGGATAAGGCAATGGGACCTGATGACATACATCCCAGGGTACTTAAGGAGCTAAAGGAGGAACTAGCAGAGCCATTAGCAGAATTGTTTAGTGAGTCTCTGAGCACAGGAGAGGTCCCAGAAGACTGGAGAAGGGCTCATGTGATCCCGCTCCACAAGAGTGGTAGCAGGGAGGAGGCGGGGAACTACAGACCGGTCAGTCTTACCTCAGTAGTGGGCAAGATTATGGAGGCACCCCTTAAGGAAAAGATAGTGCAACACCTGGAATCCATAGGGGCACAGGATCCAAGACAGCATGGGTTTACAAAAGGAAGGTCCTGTCAAACTAATCTCATAGATTTCTTTGACTGGGTAACCAGAGTGGTGGACCAAGGGGGAGCAGTTGATGTTGCCTACCTTGACTTCAGCAAAGCTTTGACACTGTTTCACATAGAAGATTGATAAATAAGCTGGGTAGGCTCGGGGTGGGTCAGAAGTTGGTCAACTGGGTGGCAAACTGATTGACTGGCAGAAAACAGAGAGTGGTGGTAAATGGTATACAGTCAGAAGAGATGCAAGTCACAAGTGGGTACCTCAGGGGATCAGTCCTGGGGCCAGTCCTATTCAACATCTTCATTAGTGACCTTGCAGATGGACTAGAGGGTAAGGCTTGTCTGTTTGCAGATGACACCAAGATCTGCAACAGAGTAGATGAGCCAGATGGGGTGGGCAGAATGAGAAGAGATCTGGATAAACTAGCAGAATGGTCAGAAGAGTGGCAACTGGGATTTAATGCAAAGAAGTGCAAAATCATGCACATAGGGAAGAGAAACCTGAAGCCACCTATAGGCTGGGAGGAGTTGCTAGCAGTCACAAAGGAAGAAAGAGACTTGGGCATCATCATCACTGATGACCTAAAATCATCCAAACAGACCTCTAAAGCAGTAGAGTAAGGCTAGGGGGTGTTAGGGTGTTATTAGTAGGGTATCACAAGTCGTAGAGGAGGTAATAATCCCTCTGTACAAGACATTGGTTAGGCCCCATCTGGAGTACTCGTGCAGTATTGGAGGCCACACCTTCACAAGGACATTAACCAAATTGAGGCAGTCCAGAGAAGGGCAGCCAAAATGGTGCAGGGACTGCATCAGAAGACATATGAGGACAGATTAACGGAGCTCAATATGTATACCCTTGAGCAAAGGAGGGAGAGGTGATATGATCGAGGCATTCAAACACCTTAAGGGCATAAACAAGGTGAAAGAGTCTAATATGTTTAAATATAAGAAAAATAGCAGGACAAGAGGACACAGCATGAGATTAGAGGAGGCCGATTAAGGGAAATGTGAGGAATTCTTTTCACAGAAAGGTGGTGGATGCATGGAATGGCTTACCACAAGAAGTGGTGGCTATGAATACAGTGCAGGGCTTCAAACAGGCATGGGATAGGCATAAGGGAGCAATACAAATGACTATGAATAGATAGGTCACTGACAGAGCAAAGGCCGATGGCACATTTATAAGGTTGAAAAAGAAATGGGCAGACTGGATGGGCCTTGCGGTCCTTATCTGCCGTCAACTTCTATGTTTCTATGTTTCTAAAGCTTTACAGTCTGGACATTGACTCAACTGCCCATGCTGGTTTTGGCAGAGCTGTGCTGCAGGGGCTCCTGTTTTAAGTTTATGGAGTCCCTTGACAGGTTCAGTTTGCAAGATCTTCTGTCTAAGTTTATGAAGATCCTTGGCTGAGTAGCTTTTTTCAATTCTCCTGTCTTAAGTTTATGGAGATCCAGCCTCCCGGACTACCTGTTCCTCCTGTCAGACTCCATGTCATTTTTTAATTACAGCGCATGCAGTTTCAGCCAGTGAATAATAGCGATGCAAAATACAGCGATTGGCGAATTCAGAGTTGCACTTTTCAGCTCATATATCATAATTGCCTTGGGAAATGCCCTGAACATACTGTACCACCCATAAACCAGTCCTCTCAGTTTTCCAAAAAGATAAGGCTCCTCTCAGCCCCATATACCACACTGCGCTCACTACCACTCCCACCATCCCAAAGCAGGAACCGGTTACCACCTAATCTCCTCAGGTATTGAGAGTGGATGATTAGCTCTCCAACAGTCCCAGATGTAACCGGGAGCTATTCTTTCAAACATTTTCCTTTGTTTTGCAGGGGGCTGCGCCCCCTCCCCATACCTTCCCCCATCTTTAGGATTCTAACTCCAAGGCGCTCATTGCCTCTGGGGTGTGCTATAATGCCATGTTCGCGCATATTGCCCAGTCACTGTAATGTACCAGTCGCCCGAACTGAAGTCGCGCTGTTTCATTCACGTAAATTACTTTGCTCAAATAGATGCACTGAATTATCATGCTACCCTCCTGTCACTGGGCAGAAGGCAAGCAGTGCACCATGGCATCCCCCCTCCCTTAGGAAGGAGAGCTGTCCTGGGATGCTCCATCCTTCCTCTCCCCGCCAGCCCACGAGCAACCCAAGTCCATTCCTGACCCTGAGTTGCTGGTGTAGCGCGAGGAGGTGTGGTGCCCAGCACCTCAACCCTTAGTGCCCCTGGGCCAGCTGTTTCCATCCTTTTATGTAGAGCTGGGTCCCTCTGTCTCTCCTTGGTTCCCCAGGGTGTGAACCTTGCTTCCTTCATCTCCAGGGGAGAAAGAACTGAGGAGGGATTGGGGCCACCCATGGCTCTATAGGGTTGGTAGGGTTGGTGACATTGGCAGACGTCAATGGCATGGGCGGCCCCAGTTGTACTGCTGAAAATCTTCTGTGTGGAGTCCCCGTACACCGATGGTGATGTTCCTACGTTGGTACCTGATGACTGAGATCCCTTTGAAGATCTACTGCTATGGTAAGTTCTTAGGTTACTGTTTTTCTCTCTCGGGTAGAGAAGAGCCTCCTCCACAAAATAGCAGTATATATTCATGGTATTTAAATGTAAAGGTGTACTTTTTTAAATAAATTTTTATTTGGTAAGAAGGCAGCAATATTACATTTATGTAAATTGATAAGTAAGCATATCAGTCCTACAATCAACAATGAGGTGTGCTATTTTTTCCACAAGAGGTAAAAACCCTTACTGTTATCTGTTCATAGAACAGAGTATTAAAAGTGCAATTATCTTTCTACATAAAACATGATCTAGCATAAATATAAAACATTACAGTTATGAAGTATGAGTATATTCGAGAGAGTAAGAATCATATAAAATAAAGTGACAGACCTAGTCATCTCAGATGGGAAAGTGTGCTGGCAGCCAACTTGTAGCAGGTGATTTAAACAATTCCCCAAAATGCTAAACTCTGGGAAAATAAGTTATTATATCTGGATTAAAAATAATCGTTTCCATTCCCATTTTGGAAGTGCTTCTGTGGCTTTCTTTGTTTTCCAATACTTTTTTTTTTTTCCAATTTTGTTTATGCACTGGTACTCTCCGAGGCATCCTTCGGAGGTGCCCAATCGATCCTACCCCTTCTTCTCCCCACCGTGGCCAGCCAACACTGGTTCACCCCTCCCAGAGGAACTTCCCAGTGCTCCGGATCACCCCCTGAAACAGGGCCTGCCCGCCCTCGGCGTCTCTTTCTGAAACTAGAGGGTCCATCCCTCTAGGAGGTCGACTGTGGATCCTCCTGTGTGGCCTGGCCTGGCCCGGCATTGGGGATGAGAGGGAGATCCCTGGGGCCCTCGTCATCTCCTTGGTGAGTCAGGGAATTTTTTTGTACTTGGTTGCCCCCTCTCCCCTGCGGAGCCCAGCCAGTAAGGCAACAGAGTGCTGTAGCTCCGCCCCCAGGCATACGCCGTGCTGCTATGGTTGGCGATCCTTCAGCCACCGCCAGAGGTTGCTTCAAGAGCGAGCATACCCTGTACCAACCCCCGGGAAGAGAGAGCAGTCTAATGGACAATCAGTCTCCCCCCTTCGCCGACCCCTGGCGGCCCCGGCTTGTTCCCGTCCAATGCCTCAGCCCTCAGCGCCACTGGGCGGGCTGTTTTCCGATACTTAAGAAGTAATATTTTAACTACCTAATTATTTGCTGTTAAAAAATATTGAACTGATGTTTAGTCACAGTTATTATTTAAGTATTCTAAAATAATCCATAATGGGTCCCATTTTATATTTATTTGACATATTTTGTTAATTACATCGAAAGTGGTCTTCTACCAGTTTTGGGCCAAATTGCATTGCCAGAATATATGCACTATATCTGCTTCAGGCATATCACAGTGGCAACTGTTGTCATTGTGTTTGTACTTGGCCTGGTAAAGTATATAGGGAACGTAATATGCCCTATTGATAATTTTATACTGAACAGACTGACCTCTGGAAGCAGAGAATGGGTTCACTGATTTGAGCAAAATATTCCAATGTGCCTCAGAAATGTCGCTTGTAAGTTTCTGTGACCATTTCAAATGAACTTTTAAAAGAAAAATTGTTCTGCTAGTATCCTACAGTATAAATACTAGCTACACAGATAAAACTTTCATCTTGTTTTCAAAGAATTTACATATCTCTCTGTTCAAACTACCCTAAAGCTAGCAGGCTAATTTAGGAAAAACTCCTAATACCAGTCAGAGGGAAGGAAACACTAGAACTTCACATACAAATTAAAACACTCAGCACAGCATATATTTTTTCAAGTTTTGGGTGTAGTTTTCCTTTAAATAAGTGCTAATGGTGTTAATGGCCATACTTTACACCTCCCAGTGTGACTGCATTCACAAACAAAAGGCTACACTAACAACAGAACTTGTTTGTAACCTGGACATGTAGCTAAAACAATGAGTGATATGACAAAATTTGTTTCAAAAGTATGTGAGCACTCAAAATGGCTCAAAAACCTGACCAGCACAGAGCAAAACTGGGTTACCTGATAGGGACCCTGAAAACCTGATCACCAGGTAAAAAACCTGACAGGTGGCAACCCTAAATGGGGGAATGAGTGGTGCATACCTGGATGCACCATGTCCCCCCAAGGGTGATATTCTGCCAGAATATGCTAATGAGCTCATTGGGCATGCATGGAGCAAAGGGGCCTCTTGCATGCCCATTATAGGCTCATTAGCATGGCTGTGTCGGGCTGACTGCACCGGGCCAGCCCTCCCCCTTCTCAGCTCCAAGTTTTCTACTGATGGAGAACTCTGCCTTCCATGTGTACTATATATGTAGTAATACAATGTTAAAATGTATTAATATTTTTATATGCACTTTGACAGAGTGAAAAAAAATCTAAATAAAGTCATTCTAAAAATGATTTAATTATATGCAAATGAAAGCAGTTCGTATTCACTAGTATGGAGAGCTTCAAAAATGAAAGGAAAAATCATAATAGTACAATGTGTAGAAATTGTAGAGGAGCAGTCCAGTCTAAATCTATAAAGCTTTTATTGTTTTTATAAAATGAAAATGTTATCATGTACTGTACATAAAAAAAATCTTAAGAACGTCATGAGGGAAAAACAAAAAAGTATGAAAGAGACAGTTTTTTGAATGGTTAACCTGCTAGTTATGTGGTAGTTTGATGGTCCTGGGGATCTGCATCTTGGCAAGATTTACTGCTCTTCTTTTTCCTCGACTGCTCCCGTCCCGTGTGACAGTGATGCATCTTGGGCCGGTGATTTAGCCAGTAGTAGTAGAGATAGGAGCCTGATGTTCTGGCCTCCACTAAATAGCTCTAATTCAGTATTATTGTTTTCTATGTGCGTGTTTTGATCTAGCCAGCAGGAGTTAATGTTTTGCTTTTAAAACTTCTCATTTCATCAAACTACACACAGCCATACAAAGCACACAGATCACCCCAGATCATCAGTGTTATCATTAGTAAAGACTAGCTGTTTTCTTACAGAATAATCCACTCAGATAGCCCTCAGGTATTTGCTGAACTCTAAATGTAGCTATTGGTGCTCACTGGATAAGGAAAGTTCCTGAATATCACAGCTCTGCTGTTGTAAAAATGACTCTAAACCAGTGCTTGCTGAATTCATGGTCCTGGATACATCACTGTTACATGGGACAGGAAGCATTGTAGGAACGAGAAGAGCAATAAAACTTACTAAGATGGAGATCCCCCAGGGCCATAAACTAGTAGACTAATTTAGAAAAAAATCCTAAATAGCAGACGAAGGCAAAGACACACTAGGACAAAACATGCAAATTACAACACTGTACAACATACGTTTTTTGCAAATTCTGATCGTAGTACTCCTTTAAGCTGGTTATGATCAAAAATTAAAACAGTTCCCTGAACCTATAATGGCAAGTAATGTGAAGTGAAGAGAATCAAAAACGTATTCCCAAGTCCCAATAACTATTTCCTGCATAGCAAAAAGTGTTTTTGCAGGTGTTGTTACAGAGCCATCAGCAAAGATGTAGAATTAGTTTTCTTTAAAGACCAGTGTGCCATTTCTATTTGCTGCCTGCAGTATGTTTCCATCAGTTTCAAAGGACAAAGTTATTTATTTTTGTACAATTCACATTAAACTTATACACCATTGAGTTGGTTTTGCATTGCTTTTTTATTTTATTTTTTTCATTTTATTTTATTAAACTCTAGGATTACAAATACCTTTTGAGCAGGAACTGCTAATTTACAAAGGTTCCATGTCAAAGGATGTAGGGTAACATACATACAAAGGTCAACAATGGTTACAGTCTTAAAAACACAGATATGTCTAAGCATTTATTTTACAGCCAAAAATGAAGAGAGACAACATAAACCAGCTTCAGACAAGTTTCAGGGTGAACAGTATATAGTTAGTATATAGTTAGTATAGGGTAGGAGGGAGTCAGGAAAAAGCAGGCAGGCTAAAGGGCCATTGTCGACAGGCAGAGGTGGGTAGCAAAAGTGCAAGGTGGATGGGCTGGAGGGCCCCATATCTGAAAGTACCATTAGAGAGGGGAGGGGGTGGGTGAGGCAGTGTGGTGGTGGTGGGGGGAAGGGTTGAGAGTGGGGGAAACTGGTGCCAAAAAAGTGGAGCTCTAAGGGAGGTTACAGGTCACCTTCGACTATGGTAAAATGAGGAGGCAGTTACTTAGGAGAGGCAGTCACATTGAGTGGTAGAGGCGAGGAATAGTCGGAGTTGCCTTTTAAAGGGACCAAGCTTTGTAGTTGTAAGTGTTTCTTTGTTAAGGGTATTGTACTACTGAGGAGCCCTGTGTACGAATGACCTCTGACCCATTGTGATCTGGCATCTGGGGACCTGGAAGGTTTGATATAGAGCACTGCGTGTAAGCTGGGTACTGCTGTTGGCAGTAAGGAGCTTTGCCACTCCTGATGGCATGAGCCTAAGGAGAACTTTTTTGGTTAACAAGCATGCATTGGCAGCTTCCATTGTTTTTTTGTCACCAGCTCAACAGTAGATGGGATTTTTTTCCCCTATCCTTTCCTTTCTCTGTCTGCCACCCCATGGTGACCCCCATCAGACCATCCCCTTCCCAGCCCTGTCACCTGGCTCCTAAGGGGACTTACCTTGCCACAGCATCCTCTGTCACAGGACTGGAGCAGGAGTTCAGCCACCAGTGCAGAGTCTGCATGGGGCAGTCATCACTCATCACCGTGGGTGGATTTTTCCACCAGTTTTCTTCCCTTACGTCTCTAGAGCCCCAGTGCAAGGATGTACATGTGTGTGTGAAGGCGCACACATCACCTTGGGCTGAATGGCCCCGATCCCGCCACCCCTGGCTTAGCACTTAGCCATCGACCACCTACCACCACGCCTCAACCTGCTGGCAGTCAAGGCCAGGAGGGCTCACTTTCCCGACCTAGGAGAGGCGAGATGCCAGGTGGCCACTTAGTCCTCACCCAACCCTCCCCCGGGCTGACCCCCAGCAACCTGTGCTCATTACCGAACACAGGTCGCTAGTGTGGTAGGAGGTAAGGCGCCTCAACCCCCCGGCTGACCCCCAGCAACTCGTGTTCATCACTGAACACAGGTAGCCGGCATGGCAGGAGGTAAGGCGCCTCAGCCCTCCATACCACAGGGCCCGCTGTAGCTGGGAGTTTTGCTGGATCCAGCCACACTTACTTAACTCACTGAGAAATGTCAAAGCAACTAGGTGTGGCAGTTTAATGCAACTTATACTGTAGTTTGGTTAATTCAATTTTTAACATTTTGTGACTAAAAAAAGGCATTTTTACTTCTTTGAGGGGACGTAACTTTAGGCTGTGAAGTGCTGTACTATTATGAAGTACCATTATTTTAAGATTTCTGATTGGGACACTGCAGTCTCTTGAAGCAAAAGATATAGGGCTTATTTTTCAAAGGGCTTGGCTTTGACACGAGGGACTTGCATCAGAAGAGTTTCACATAAGGGGCGACTTGTGTCAAAAATTGCAGCAATTGCAGTTTTCTAACGCAGCCTGTGTCAAACCCTAATGCAAGTCCCCTGCACCAAGTGCTGCAAGTTAGACCAGCTCCACCTTGGCCTAACTTGTGCCATTTAGGGGACCTATTTTACAGGGCTTGCACCAAATATTTGGCACAAGCTGCCGTAAATTGTGGAAACTGTTGCAACTGTGCCAAATGTATTAAAATTGGGTGCAGTTGTGTCAAAGGAGTTTGGTGCAGTTGTGTCAAAAATTGGGGTTGACGCAAGCCCTGCTTCAGCCTTTGAGAATTGGGCTCATATTGTCTACTGGAAGCTCAAGTTCGTTTATTTCATTAGTATGACTCCATTGAGCAAGCTCATTTACAAGGAGATCCTGCCAAGGACATTATGATACAACAAAGTACAATAGGAATATTTGTGACAAGAAAGAAGGAACACAGGTGTACAAATAAGTGGAGATTATATGCAAAACCATAATAGTGACACAAGATCAACGAAACAGTTATGACAGATGCCATAGTAAAAATATACAGTAGTGGAACCAAATGATAAAAAAATCCAATAGAAGTGCTATGCAGAAGTGCCGCTGGTTGGGTAGAAAAAATTAACGTAGAATATCTGACAGTTTAGTTGGAGTGGCAGTGGCAAACTGCTCAAGTACAGTCACAAAATGTATTTCAGCATTGCCCATATCGAACTGTCGCTAGCATCTAAATTAGTAGTGAGCCCAACAATGCAGATATTTTTGTACTTGGGAATTTTCTAAACTGCTCAGCCCTTTTGTGAAGGGTACACAGCAGGCCTTGTGTTTATATTTACTAGGGCATTCACGGTAAGAATCATTGGTTCAACAACCTTATTTTCTGCTTCAGTTTGAGTCTTAATAATCAAGTTGGTTTCATATCTCACCCCCATACTTCTCTCAAAGCTTTTGCTATATTCCTTTAGTGAGCTGAGTTTTCTATAGAAGTTCTGCAGGAAAGTAAAAAGTGCATGCATAGATGCAGATTTTTAAAATCCCATTGCACGCTGCACTCCATACCACAAGCATGAAAGAGTGCATCTGTTCAGCTCTGGCTGGTGCATTTCTCTGTCCAACCCCTGAAAAAAACCCTGCAAAGCAATAAACTCAGCTATTGGATCAGTGCTGGCTGATGCATATGTGGGTATGGATGGCATTTCAGCATCAGTCATCATTGCATCAGATGTGTCTTCCAATGGACTATCAAGTAACAAGCAGACACATTTGTCCTTAAGACCTTTTTTACAGGAGTGCTTTCCTTACCCTTCTTTGATGAAGATGACTTATTTTTGTGCTTTGTTGATTTTTCGGTGATTATGATGATTTATGTATGTTTTAAACAGTTTTTCTTTGAGGTCCTCAAGAGAAACTCTTCGAATGACTCCAAACATGGTGTCATCTTAGATATTAACCAGCAAAACCTCTCCTTTGCCTTACATGTTAATCATAGAATTGATCTTTCCTTCATTCAGCCCTCAACCTAGGGTAGGCAAGGAAAGATTGTAGTATGCTTTGAATGTTAAGCAGTGATGTATTATTTACTGCATACAGAACTGTTCAGGAAGTGTGGACGTTTATTTATTGTGTTTCCCACTCCTAGGAAAGGGGAGAAAGTTAAAGAATCTTAAGGTGAATGTGAAATTATATTATTCATGCATACAAGGGTTCAGGCAAGCATCCTCCAAAAAGGAGAACCCATTTACGAGGGCCATGTTGGTCACTTGGGCTGAATGGAAGAATACCTTGCAGCAGAGGATTTGTTGAGTACCTCCATGGGGTTCTTTACCCACCTTTGTAAGGCAGTGTGGTGGACATTGCTTCTTCTGCCAGGATGACTCTTGGTTATAGAGTTAAATCTAATGTCTGTCCTTCAGATTTGTACCTTCCCCTCATGTGGTTTTACTGTTGAGGTTCTGTTTGGTACATCCGTTGATAAGGACTGGTAGATGACATGAAGTCTAAAGGAAAGAAACATTTGGGATTTGTCAACATTTCCTTTTCTTTTTGCATAGTTGTTGACCAAACAACTTCCCTCCCTTGTTTGCTTCATATATATTGCTACATGTTGTTTCCAGGTTTGCAAGTTTCTTTCTGGTGTGCACCAGAAGATCCTCCTCTAATTTTGATATATCTGCCTCTATGGTTTCAGTGGGTGAGGATAACCACTCGTTAAGGGGTGGTGGATATATATATATATACTTGAAGAAAAGGAATTAATAGTTAATCCAAAACTTTTCTTTTATGCAATTTGTTTGGTGCTGTGCTGTAATAACCTGACTTCCTGGGTTATTGAATGCTCTCAGCTGCCCCTAATGCCCCCAGACTCCCCGAGATCTTCAGGTATGACACAAATACAACAAATTGAGGATTGTTTCAGGTACATATATTGTATAGTGCCATCTGCTTGTATATGTTTTTGTCCCTTCCCCCATACCTTTATATGTTTTTTCATTGTATATTGCAATATACAATATGGCTTACACTGGAGTTGTGATATGTACTAGTATGTAATAGGTGTGTTATAATGTGCGTTTATCTGTGTCTGTATTGTACAATTTTATATGAATGTTAATTTAAATAATTTATGTATCATGTGATCGTATGTTTTACAACATGTGACCCCATTTGGGGCTATTTAATCACAGCACACCTTACTGCTTTACTTCTTGACAAAGAGCCAGAGCAGCTTGAAATGTTGAAGGTATTTTTCAATGGGAGTACAGTACGTGCGGGTGCTTTTTAACTTTTATTCTATTTGACTGAATGAAGATCCATCATTTGAAAGAACATTGACTTCTGCTAATTCATTGGAGCAGCATGTTTCGAGACCAGATTTTTGTACTTCCCATTTCAAAAACACCACAGACCCCATCATATGTTATTCCTTACGTAATAGAAAGGTACTTCATGTGTCTCCATTTATTTCTTTCTCAGTGCGGGGAAAAATTAGAAATAGTTACTAACGCCTAGTGCTGAGTACAGTACTGAGTTTTCAGAGTGGTCTTTATTGGGTTGTATGTTAAAGTGTTTTACTACATACATTATAATTAAAATTAAGTAGGATGGGTGTTACGTTGTTATTGTACTGAATATGTTGTTACTTTTCTAGTGGAGAAGATTTAAAATGCAGTCTGAAAGACCTAAGGCCAGCGACCGACTACCACGTCAGGTGAGTTATAACACTAGAGTGCACTGGAAGAGCAATTATTGTTTTGTTTTCGTGAAGTACAGGGTGCATGTCTCATTAGTTACTTTGACAACCTTATGTAAAATATGTGCAACACGAGCCCAAGTCATTTTAGCGAAATCTGTTTCCTTTTAACTGTCATATTTGAAGGATATTATCTCAGATTCCTGCCAGTGATTTCTGTGATATTATCTAGTCATGTGCTTAGTTTCTTCATATTTTAAATGCTGTCACAGTTACTTTAGATGTAAATGCAGTGGCATGGTTGCCTGTTCAATTGTGATGAAACTGAAAGTTTTTTTTAAAAATACATAGTTGCTATCATGTCTGAAAATCCTTTTTTTGTGTGTGTTTAGCAGTGCAAGAATATATAACGAAACAAAATCTGATGGGACACGTTTCTTAAGACTAATGTCTGATGAAATGAGTAAAAAGCAATAAAATGCAGTTTTAGTTTAGATTACATAAATAGTCAGGAAGCAGAGGAAATGGCATATAACCTGACTGCAAGACATAAATCTATATTATAAATGACAGAATGTAAATAAGCCAATCAGGTTCAAGCAATAGTGATTTTTTTGCACCACTCTCTGTCAGACTAATGCACTGTATACTTTTTTGGATGTAATTAAAAAATGCTTTCCATTTACAATTTAAAATACTGGTAATACAGTTTGCGTTAGGCCATACCATCTGGTGTAAGATGTAAGGTTTAAGTTCACACCCATGTTTTTGTCTCCAGGTACATATCTACACCTGGGGCGCCATAGCCACTGTTTAAAGGAAAACTGAACAAAACTGAGGTGGTAGTTACCAGGGCTGCAGAAACGCCGGATTAAAACAACCTCTATAATTTAAAATGACTGCATCTAACCTTTAATTAGTTATTTCTTGTTGAAATATTGGTCCTGGATGGCCATGTCCAAAGAGCCGCCATACCGGAAGATGGAGTGTGACCTGGCATGCTGTCCTGTTCTGGAATGCTCATAAAAATGACGAGCGAGGCACATTTAAACAGAATAAAAACAAACAGTGCCCCATGTAGAGGTCTCTTAGCTGTACCTCTAGAAGCAATTCCCAGTGTAAACGGAGCAGAGTAAGGTACTTAAATTTGTTATTAAAGTCAGAGTTCCGAGTTCAGTCATGCACAGTAGCACCTAGCGCTCCGAATTCGGGCATGCGCAGTAGCGCTAGGTGCTACTGCGCATGACTGAACTCAGAGCTCCAATTTTAATAATAAATTTAAGTACCTTACACTGCTCCGGTAACACTGGGAATTGCTTCTAGAGGTACAGCTAAGAGACCTTTACATGGGGCACTGTTTGTTTTTATTCCATTTAAATGTGCCTCACTCGTCATTTTTACGAGCATTCTGGAACAGGACAGCATGCCAGGGTCACACTCCATCTTCCGGTGTGGCAGCACTTTGGACATGGCCATCCAGGACCAATATTTCAACAAAAAATAACTAATTAAAGGTTAGCTGTAGTCATTTTAAATTATAGAGGTTGTTTTAATTGGGCGTTTCTGCTGCCCTGGTAACTGCCATCTCAGTTTTGTTCAGTTTTCCTTTAAGATTCCACCGTGTTGTGCCATACACTACAGAGTCGCACATTTTTCTCTGTGCCGTTGCACAGGGAATTGTGACCTTGTGGAGAAAGAGATGACACTAGTATGAAAATTGTATTTTGTGCCTTGCTCAAATGTACACTTAGTCCCCCCTCCCAACAGTCCAATTACGCACCTGAATGCCTCCCAGTTATGAGGAGGCCTAAATGTGTTACACTGGGTTTAGGAGTTAATAGGGACTGAGATTGTCAAGGGACCCTAATTTGAAAAGGTTGTCGCAGTGGAACAGGCTGGGGGACTACTGGATGCCAGGGATCAAAACATGTTTGGTATTAAGGTGGGTGGGCACTGGGCCACCAAGTAAGATTGGTGAGGGACAGGACATGCCAACAGGTATTGCCTCACAAGCAGGCCAGCATTATATGACTCAGATGTGCATGGTGGGGATGGGTGCAGTTAGATGCCAGTGATAGAAAACCCATTTTGCAACTGCTTACAGCTGGCAACCATCATTTACATTGTGATTTAGGCCCTGTCCACACTATACTGCTCCGGCCTGGTAACAGATGCAATCCATTACCCCGGGAAGCGGTGCAGTGCGTCCACACTGCGGCGGTATCCATTACGGGACCGGCACCACCGGTCCACACTTAGTGAGCTGGGTGACCGTTACGGCGGCATCCGATCCCACAATGCAGCTCACGCTGTGCTTCGGACCCTTCAGGGGACCGTTACCGCCCGTCTACACTACCGCCAGTAATGTTACCAAGGCAGGACCGGCTTCATAACCGTTGTTGAAACCACCTCATATGTGGTTTCAACAATGGTTACGAAAACGCCCTCTGTAATGTTACAGGTGTAAACGCAAACCGTTGCTGTAACGGTTTGGGCACTCTGTAACGTTACAGAGGCATAGTGTGGACAGGGCCTCTGTAGCTGAGGAAACATTTCCCCAACCTCAGGGAGACTACATTTTCCTTTAATGTACAGTATGGCATTTTTTGGTGGTGGTTATGGTGGTGGTGCATTGGGGGGGTTTGCACTCCATGATTTTGCCACCACCAACTGCGACTTCATATCAGACCCCTGAAGTCCTACACAAAGTGGCATATCCTCTTAAAGAAGCTATGACTGCTTATTTGCTGCTATGTATAAGAACTGGGCCTAACATGTTCCCAGTCTTCATTAACAAAGAAGTTCAATATGTTAGCAGACATCTTTATGAAATTTGTCTAGAATAAACATGCCGACCAGCCATCCTTGTACAAGCTCCTAAGCAATTGTTTTTAATGCAATTCTAATACATTCTACAAAATCTGAAATCTTTTGACATGCCTAAAAATGAAGGTGATATAATTTGAAACTTAATAAGCGAGCGTGAGAGAGATAATTTTTAAATCATTTGTAGTTTGTGCAAAACCTATGCACAGAAATCTTTAAATGTGAGTCCATGAAAAAAAAATCAGCAATCTGAGACTATTGTTTGAGTAACCCACGCCCATGCTGTTTAAAAGGCAGCCCCCAATTGAGGAAAAATGTAAGATCTAAATCCCTTAAGTGGCATACTATTATGTGCACCATGCTGGAAAAAGGGTAATTTTATATAGGAGTGGGATGTCAACTATGGTCAACGTGCAATGAAATGGATACCCACAGCGAATGCTAAAGCTGTATTTCACCTTCTAGGATTTGTTGCCATTTATTAACAGCTCCGTCTTTGCTCTTGTGGTTTATTATGTCAGCAGAACCCCTTGAGTGACATGCAGCCTACTCCACTAGTCTGTGGGGAGTCAGTCATAATATAGAAGGATTGTCAAGTAGTTAATTATGTGCAAAATTACAGTTTCAGTTTAGGGAAATTACTACAGTACTTAACATTAAAGATGCTAATGGCATTACATTACTTGCTTCAGCTGTGTCATATAAATCAAGCATCATACCTACATGCACATTGCTAACTGCTTCAGAGCTTGTACAATATTTGTGGGTTTGAATAACTTTTGTTCAGTTTTCATTAGCATATTGCTGCATGATCTTTACAACATGGTCTGGGGTTCTTCCCACTCAAACATTACTATATTCAGTTAATCTTTATTTACAGTTTTCTGTATCCATTGGGTACATTGTAACTTTTTACACATACGTCATGGCCCTTCTTCAAGATGTCGTAGTTTTCTTGTAGTAGCCCTTCATCTGTATGATGATACTTGCTGCTTAGACATACTTGTATATAGTAGCATGTATTTCAGTTATTTGAATTTAAACAATATCCTCGGAGAAATGTTCACGGTGTGCTTTAGGTGATTATTCTGATATTAATTAATCTGTAGGTCTTTTTTGAGTAACTTCTATGTTTTTTGTTCTCAGTGTTGCTGTAATGAAAACGAAAGTCATTAGACCGGAGACACTGTAAAAATGGCAGAATTGACCAAATAAGTGTTCTTTTTATTACCTTGAATGTACCAGTAGCATGGCAGGATCAACCAGATAACTGATTATAGTTTGGGACAGCTATATAGATTTGCTTGGTTATGGTTGTCTGTGTTAGGCTATTTGTGGTAGCCTGTGTGTGCCAAGTGTGGCGTGATCCCCTTGTCTAGGTTGCTAGTGAGAAGGTTCTGAGGGATGGAAAGAAATGCAGGCCTGCAGTCATAATGGGAGATGTGCAGTCATTGTGGGATAATGCACAGTCATGTGGTGTGTTGTATCCAGTCAGGGACCTTAGGTTTCACTGATTTTTCCACCTATTTTATAAATAAATATATGTGCATGATAGCACAAGTATAGTTAGGGTTGAGCATTGTGTTCAATGTTAAACTTCAGTCTTTGCACCTTAATAGCTTGGTGGCATTTGAAATTGCAGAAAATCATGCATTGTCCAGGTGTCAAGCTCTTGAGACATGGAAGTTTTGAAATGGCTGCTTAACCAGATTCTGACATCAGGAACCGTAAAATAAATAAATTTAAAAAAAACGTAAAAAACACCTTTTTTTTTTTTTTTTTTAAATTACTCTTTATCTCCCTTGCTTGCAGTCTCCACTCCTTCGGGAGACGCACAGTGCGGTATCCCCACACGCATGGCCTACCAGAATCCCGGTCAGTCCCCAAGGAGCCTTGGCTGTATTCCCCAGGAGGGTGCGGGACAGAGCAGGACAGCCCGATGCTGCATATTTCATTGAACCTGTTTCGGGCAGTCAGGCGGGTGCGTGGGCAATTAGGGTCTCCGTCATGGTGCTCCATCATCTAGGAGAATATGCGCTATTTTCCGTTGTTCGGGGAATGGCTCATACCCAACGTCATGGCCTCACTGCCGACGTAGCCACTTCCAATCCCCCTATGTCTCACCCCCGGAGCTGATTGGCCCACAGACCTCCGCCTGTGGCCAGTCAGGCCCCTGAGGTGCCGACGTGCCAACATGCCCCCAGCTTCTGCCAGGGGTCAGCCCACGCCGGGATGGATCCCAACCCTCCCCCTGGAGGAGGCGCGCTGTCGTCGGATGCTCAAGCCTGTCTCCCCGCGGCCGACCCCCGGCAGCCTGAGTCCGCTACCGTACCCGGGTCGCCGGCATGGTGCGAGTTGTGGCATCCAGCGCCTCAACTCTCAGCGCCACCGGGCCAGCACCATTTATTGTTTTGTTTGTTTGCTTGCTTTCGTCTACAGCCAAGATGGTATAGAATTTTGCTCCAAAGCCTTCAGGGTAGAAGGAGCTTGTGCCAAGGGTGTGCCTTTCACATGTTTTGTGAAAAAAATATTAATTGGTTCTAGCGTTATAAGGTTTTGAAATTTGGCTTCTGAACATGCTCAGTAGAGTTTTCAGGATAACCCTCTGATATGACCCAAAAATTCTTATTTCACGAGATATTTTTAGTTTGAGACTAAATGTGTGTTTGGGTCATGAGAAAATATTTTAAGCTGTGACTACCGCCATCTTTTTTTTTTTTTTTATAAATAAAAAAGTTAGAAGATACATAAAAATGATGATTTGTCAAAATACAAACGCTGAACGTAGGTAAATGGGGACCCATTTAGCTAGACTCTGGTGTTTACTGAAAATCGGCCCTGAAATACCTTTTCTAGGCACCCAAAAAATCTTGCATGCTCAGCTTTGCGAGGGGGGCCAATTTCAGGGTCATATGCTGAACTGAGAATTCTTTGTTTACACATGAAGTGCTGTGACCAAAGAATTTTCGGTTTGCACTTAAAGGGGACAGGAATGAATTTACTCTGTTAGTAAGGTGACCAAATGATGCCGTGACCAATTAAAACACGTCATCAAAACTGTTGTCTCCTGCAGTTAGTTATTGTTCGTTCTTTATATCAGCCATTTATAGTACAGCCCAGTGATCCTCTGCATTCCTTTTGTTGCATGCACTCACCGGACAGGATGTCCCGTCATCATGTGACATCTTCCTTTGTGCACTGGGTGGTGATGGTTCTGACTGTAAGCATGTTCCAGTCTGATCAATGTTGCCCTTTTAAAGTCCGGTCAGAAAGACTGATATACATGCATTGCACATTTTATGTCTATTGCTGGAGGTTTATAGATGGCTGTTATATAATGCTGCTATTATTCCAATACACGATACAGGATTGTGTAACAGTTAATATCATACTGTATGTAAATCTCCTGGTTAAAAAAAAATACTTCATTTTTACTCCCGTTTTGATTTTAATTCAGAAGGTTTCTATTTGTCCTACATCTGTACCCAAGTAGACAGACTTAGTGCTAAAATAGGGATTTCATTTTGACTTTTTTTTTTGTATGTTTTCAAAATGGTATAATGACTACTGCCAAGTGGTTAAGGATGAGTTACCCCAAAAAAATCCAACACTTCACATAGACACTCACAGCGGAACACTAACAGTGTCCCACAAAGGCAAAGATCAAGCGATGTATATTGCAACGATCAAGTTAAAGTATTTACAAGATTACCCAAATCCCGCTGTCACCTGTACTGGATGCAGACATTTGTCCCTCACTGGAAATGATCATTCGGTCCATGCAGCTGCTGGAAAAAAGATTTACAAAATGAGTTCTCTTAAACACTGTCCCCATCCTGAAACCATCAGACACTGACAGTAATGACATGCAGCAAAGGCACAACTGATGTGAGTTACCATAAGTGAATTCTGAGTTCCTTATTAAAACAATGGAAACCAGAAAAAAAAAGAAATAATGATTCTAAACCATGAAACCAAGCACATACAGGCCACTACTTATAATGCATTAGTCATACGTCGTTGAATAAATAAAAATGAATGGGAGGGCATAGTATACCTGAACATTTATACAAATAAAATCATTTAGCATGTATTGGGCGATAAGTATTACGTTTTTGAATGAGAATTGATAAATGACGCTGCCGACTGTCTAGAGGGAACAAAGAACAATGTGGTTGTGAAAGCAAGCATGGAGTGTAGCAAAAAGCCGCTAGCTACATAAAAACATAGAATTTACAGCAAATAAGAACTGCTTGACCCATCCAGTCTGCCCATTTCTCCCTACCTACACTATTACCGCAGACCGTGCCCAGTCTACAGCTCTTTTTCCCTCCCCCTACTTCCTTTCCACGTGATTCCCTTGTGCTTATCTCATGCATTCTTGAACCTGTTTTTGTCCCCATCACCTCCAGAAGTAGTTCCTCGCATCTCTCCTACATCTCCCCCCTCCAGCTGCATAGCATGTCCCCTTGTTCCTGAGCACCTTTTCTTCTGAAAAATACTCCCCATCTGTACCTTGTTTACTCCTGTGAGGTATTTAAAGGTCTCTACGATATTCCCCCTCTCTCTCTTCTGTTCCAGGGTATCTCCCCTCTCCCTCCTCTGTTCAAGGGTGTACATATTGAGGTCCTTTAGTCTCTCCTCGTAGGGCTTTTGATACAGACCCTGCACCATTTTAGTCCCATCACATATCAAGCAATGTCAGGGCCAAAAGAATATTAGTCCTGCTGCTTGATAGTATTCCAACTGATGCACGATGTGCCAAACGGGTCAGTTTCCATCCAGGCTAGGAACAGCGCAAGAAGTTATTTCCTCACTCTCTGATAGAATTTTAAAATTACAGCCATCTTGGGAACTTTGCTTGCACCACATGTCTCACCACTGATGATGAACAGGATCTAATGACAACCTTTTTGAAACCAACATTCCCCAGCACACTGCTGCATGGCCATCATTGATTTCTCACAACATGTGCAGGATCCACTTTGGTCCTGTAAACCATACAGGACCAAATGTCTTTTTTAAAACAAACATAAACTGTATCCCAACCCCCACCATTGAACAAAGTGCAAAAAAGTTAATAGACTTTCATGTCATACCCACGGAGGAATGTCGGATATCTGTACGTGGAGCGAATTTAGATACCAGTTGAATTTAACTACTTTGCAAGTGCCATAAAAAAATAAACCACCTAATAAATTCATTCTAGACAAAGTAGACATCAGGATTATACAATGTACTTGTGACACTTCTAAAATAATGTAGGCACCAAAAGAACCAGCCAGCATCTGACTCAACTGAGTAAAAACTGACAAACACAGTGTAATATTCTGGCCATGAGCCATACGACATTGCCTGTCAGTCTCCCACCCTTGAAGAGTCAAGATAACTCATAGTTTTGAGCCCCAATGAGACCCTCCATCCTGATAATTGCCCCCCCCCACACATTTTGACACTGGGATGCCCTGCCCTCAATGACATACATAGTCTCTCATAGTTTTTTTCATTTGTTTGTTTTTTTTGTTTATTAGACCTGAAAAACAGAACATCCATCAGTGTCTTTTGTGGCATTTCCTGCCCAAACCCCCACCCCAACACACACACACCACACAGACACACACACACACACACACACACACACCCCTTCTGAGCACTAGGGCTGTGCGAATAACGAATATTATTTTCCGAATACCATGAATAATGAGCTATTCATCATTCAGAATCCGAATAATGAATAGTTCACTATTCATCCGTATTTGGGGAATAATATAACTCCCCTCCCCACCCTCAGGACCCAAACCCCTCCCCCAAGTTCCCCAACCACTATTTCAATATTTAAAAAAAAAAAAGCAGCAAATTCTTTTTGAGGTGGCGGCTGCCGCCCACCTCAATGACCATCCCAGTTTTCATTACTAAATTTAAAGTTAGCAGTCCTCTCCATGGTCCTCCTCCACATCCCCCGCCCGGTAGCCAACAACAGCCCCTGCCTCCCCTGCACCCTGCCTGCACTAAACAAGATATATAAAGCAAAAAAAAGGCAGCGGCACAGGCCACCCTCCTCCACGGCTGGCTGCCTTCTTGTGAATGAAGCCGCACCTGCTAGCATTATATGCGTTTTTCTACATAGGCGCAAGCAGGCATTAGTTTCATTCACAAAGCAAGCCGGCCGTGGAGGAGGGAGGTCTGTGCCAGCTGCCTTTTCTTACATTTATATATCTTGGTTTAGGTGTAGGCAGGGTGCGGGGGCAGGAGTCTGCTACTGGGGGTTGTGGAGGAGGACCACGAGGAGGACTGTTAAAATTTAATAATGAAAACTGGTGGTCGGCGCGGGAGGCGGGTGGGGTTGTGTCGGCACCCCAAAAGAATTTGCTGCCTTTTTTTTTTTTAAATATTGTAATAGTGGTTGGGGAACTTGGGGGGGGTTAAGTGCTATCTGAGGCGGGGGAAGGGGGTTATATTTTTTTGCCAAATACGAATATTAGGCTAAATATTCAGTCGTGCTGGCCCCGAATACCAAATATACGGCCGAATATTCAAAAAAAAGTATTTGCACAGCCCTACTCGGCACCCACCTCCCCAAATCCTCAGTCACCCAAAAAATATCCACCATGAAAAATCCGCTCTGCGATGAAAACACATCCTTCCTCAATGCTGACCGGAAACTGAGGAAACAAGATAGGTACGGTCAATATATTTTCAATGTGTTTTGAACTTTTACTAATAACTTGGTCATTTTGTGACATTTTTTTCACCAAATTTACAACATGGCCTTTTATGGACCCCACCTCATGAACACAATAGGTGAAACTTTTCGAAACTGGCATGAAAGGTAATTTCTTACAACACTTTGCAAAATCACCTTTCAAGTGGGATTTGAACAATTGTTCCTGCCAGGTTCTTGAAATTGGGTCATAAAGACTATGTTGAAAATGTGGGGCCAAAATCTTAAAAAACAACAAAGTTACGTTGAAATTTTTCAACATTCACTCATTTAATTTTCAATATTTTTTGTTGGCCCACGATTTAGCATGCTTTCACTTACGGCACGACAACCCGAGGTTGGGAGCGACCTAGGGAGTCAGAGGGTTGGCCGTGGGGGAGGGGGGAGAGGATCAAGTGTCCCAAGGACTGCTCCCTTTCTCCAGAGAGTATGGGGATCAGTGGCCGGTGTTTACCTGGCTCCTAGTGGTGGCAGGGGGGCTAGCACAGCGGCACTGCGGAACGGGGAGGGCGGAGGCAGGGCAGACGCCTGGCATGTTGCATGCAGGAGCATGCACAGAACCATCATTTGCCTCATTACACACTACTTTCTCAACATCAGAGGAGGAAACCAGAAAAGACTGCCGTAGGATGACACCAGTCTCCCGCAGGCTCCATACCCAGCTAGCTTAGCACTTCCTGGCGAATCTGAATCCTGTTACTGGGGCTGTGGGGGGCTCCACCAACTCTGCCAGGGGTGGAGGCAAACCCTGGGGAAAGAACTGGGTCAGGTAAGTCCCTTTGGATGCCGGGGTAAAGGGGCTGGGGGAACTGGTGGATAGGGGCCGGTTGGCATGGGGAGCATAAAAGTAATTAACAACAACAAAACAAACAAAAAAAAAAATGTTCAATATTTTGAACACAAATTTTCAACATTGTCATTTTTTCACACCACCTCATGAATGTGCATGGTGTCATTTTTCAAATCCTGGCCCAAACATGTTCATGCATTTGTGGCACAAAATGTTGTTTCAGACAGTATTTTATAAATGACAGGGTTAGGAAAGGGCTCATGTCTATAAAAGCTAACAAGTCATTGGGCCCGGATGGCATGCACCCAAGGGTTTAGAGAGATCTGGTAGCAGAATGGGAGAACTGCGCATGTGGTACCACTTCACAAGTGTGGGTGCAGGATCGATCCAGGGAACTGCAGACCATTCTGTCTGGCCTCCATTTTGTGTAAGCTCATGGAGGCCATTCTGAAAGAAAGAATAGTGTAGTTCGTTCAAGCCAGTGGGCTAGTGGATGAAAGACAGCATGGTCCGTGCTAGGGAGGTCCTGTCAAACCTGCTTAATTAACTTCTTTTACTGGGTAATGAAAGGAGTGGACAGAGGGCAGGTGGATGACATTCTGTAGTTGGATTTTTTCAAGGCCTTTGACTCAGTGCCACATAAGAGGTTGATCAGGAAGTTGGAGGACCTAGGGGCAGGGTGCAAGTTAATCAGGTGGTTGGCAAATTGGTTTAGTGATAGGACCTAGAGTGTAGTGGTGCTGGTGGTGGGGGTTCTCTCAGGTACAGGGGAGGTTACAAGTGGTGTACCACAGAGGTCACTGCTCAGGCCGGTGTTTAATATGCTCATGAATGACACTGGAGACAGAGTAAAGGGTAAGATCTGTCTGTTAGTGGACGACGCCAAGCTGTGTGGGAGGGTGGATTCAGACGAAGGGATGCAGGATGGAAAAGGAGGACCTGGCTAAGCTGGAGAGGTGGTCAGACATCTGGCAGCTGGGGTTCAATGGAGAGAAGTGCAGGGTCATGCACATAGGGCAGACTACAGTGTGGAGGGGTCAGAGTCACTGAAACATGGGGGGAGAGGGACTTGGGCATAGCCATCACCAGTGACCTTAAACAGGCCACACAGCATAGAAAAGTAGTGGCCAAGGCAAACAGAATGCTAGGCTGCATTGCTAGAAGTTCACAAGCAGAAGGGAGGAAGTTACAAAGCCACTACACAGATCATTAGTGTGGCTGTACCTAGAGTACAGCATACAACACTGGAGCCCCACCCTGAGAAAGGATATCAGCCAGCCTAAGGCAGTCCAGAGAAAGGCAACAAAGATCGTTCAGGAGCAGCAGAGCAGGGCATATGAGGACTAGCTGAAAGAGCTCAGTATGTACTCATTAAAAGAAAGGAGGAGGAAGAGCAGGGACATGACTGAAACCTTCAAGTACCTGAAAGGTATAAACAAGGTGGATTGGGGGAAGTTTTCTGTCTCAGTGATAACAAGACCACTAGGGGGCACCTTCTTAAGCTGGCAATGGGAAGAGTCAAGAAGGAGGTCAGGAGACATTTATATACGTAGGGGGTAGTGTCGAGGTGGAATAAGGAATAAACTTCCAATCAAGGTCATCACTCAAAAGACAGTGGGGGCTTCAAGAGAGGGTGGGATAGGGTGAAGGGGAAGGTCAGGATTGGGGGAGAGGCTCGCCCACTGTAATCTCTGACTCAGGGGTACTGCAGTTGAGCAGACTCTACATACCATAAGGTCTTCTCTGGCAGTTTTGTATGTTTGTATGGATAATGAGGCCCAAGCCCCACAATGTCCACATGGTGGGATTGCCGAAAGGGACTGAGGGAGATGATCTCTTTTTGAATATTAAATATTAGAAAATGGGTTTGAAATGTCCCAGTCTCTAACTGGCCAAGCCCCTTGCCAAGCTGAGCATTTACGTGACAACAGAGACCAGGAAATAACAAGTCCCAGTACCAAGTGTCCTATTACCAGTGGGTATCATTGTGAATTTTAAAAAAATTCAAACCAATTGCAGTCATTATTTTTTTTGTGACCCATGGCTGAAAGTTAAAAAATATCTGATTACATCTCAGTAAATTTTGAAGTGTCGGACCTTCAGACAATGGACTGTGTGTTCAATAATGAAAAAGACAGTCTTCCACAAACGTTGCCACTGAAAAAAAAATAAGTGAAACATTTAAAGGGACACTGTCAGCCCTTCGTTTTATGCCGGTACTGAGAAATACGCCTTCAATGACTGCAGCACTCCGTCTTGTGTGATCATAGGTATAGCAGCAATGCAGACCCCATAGAAATAATTACTGTTTCCGAGTTTTTAGAAAAAGTTAAACCCTGCTGGTCTGCTCCTGTTGTCTGCAAAGCACGGTCACATTTGTAAATAGTGCTTAACTGCTGGAAGTCTCCTTCATAGACTACTGTACCCGAGTTCAGCTAAATACTCCTTCTAGTACTACAAAGAAACCTGAACTCGGGAAGGTGTTTATTTCTTGGAAATGGGCAATAAAAATTAATTAAATCATGGTTAGTAAGTCGAGCCGTGATACTGGGCATGCGGGTACAGTAGTCTAAGAACGAGCCTTCCAGTGTTTAAGCAACATTTACAGATGTGACCGCGCTTTGTAGACAGTAGGAGCAAACTGACAGGGTTTTGGTTTTTATTAAAATTCAAGACAGTAATTATTTCAATGGGGACTGCATTGCTGCTATACCTATGATCACACAAGATGGAGTGCTGCAGTCAGTGAAGGCATGTTTGTCAATACCAGCATAAAATGTAAGTAAAAGGCAGACAGTGGCCCTTTAAGTGAAAAGTATGTTTCTGTTACCTCAGAGCAGCTAGATCAAAAAGAAGCAGGCAGGGACAAAGTTAACAGAAAAACAATACTTTGTGGGCTTTAGAAGTGTTCACTGACTGAGTGACCACAAAAAAACTATGATCTTGACTGGCAAAATGACAGTTTAGAAAAACTAAATAATCTTCTTCACTAGTTTTATGCCAAAGTCTGAACAGTCGCAGGAAAGTGGTACTCTGCTGTCCATGCAAGGCTCAACTGACTCCTGAACAGCCCCTCGGTAGGTCACAATACAGGCTTGATTGGGAGCTCAAGATTCAAACTTGAGCAACAACATCACTCAAGAAGTTACGAAAAGACTAATAGGACCCTTCTGCCCATCACCCTACCATTAACACATCTGACCTACAGAAGCTACATAAATCAACTGCTTTATTGCCCGATACTGTGCCCTGCCTTGTACATAAAGTCTGGTTGACATCTAGATTCACATGGCCAGGCATTGTCAGGAACACTTACAGGAGCTAACAAGAAACTCCTTTAGGATAGAGACTGATGACAGGGGTTTCTAACATGTAACACTCGGCCACAACGAGCGGATAAAAAATCACAAGGATTCTATGGAGCCAAGTAGAGACTCATACTGGGGGTTTATATATTCAGAGCTGGTAAATCCGCTCAGCCCCATGAAATTATTTCTCAAGTACCTCGAGAAGCTCAGTTCAAAGAAGGGCAATGAAAATGGTGCATGGCCTGCATTAGAGGATAAACGAGGAGAGAATGGAGGCACTTAATATGTACACCCTGGAGGAGAGGAGAGGGGAGAGAGAGGGGACATGATAGAGCCCTTCAAGTACAGTACCTGAGGGGAATAAATAAGATTCAGGAGGATAGCATCCTTAAAATAAGGAGAAGCTCTAGAACTAGAGGGCATGACATGAGTTTGGAAGGGAGGAGGCTAAGGGGCAGTGTGAAAAAGTACTTCTTCACAGAAAGGGTGGTGGAGGCATGGAACAGCCTCCCAGGCGAGGTTGTGGGGGCAAGGTCAGTGGGAGAATTCAAAACTGCATGGGATAGACATTGGGGAACCTTGTCATTTCAAATGAGGAGGTAATGCCGGAGATAAAGTGAATCTACGGCATTTTTCAGTAGGCAGGGAAACAGGGCAGACTAGATGGGCCTATTGGTCCTTAGCTGCCATCAAATTCTGAACTCTGAATGCATTATTACAGGGGACCTTAATCTCAACTGGAAGGAAAAATGTTCTAAAACTCTGAAGGAGTTTTGTGACGAGCATGGCCTGTCTCAAATGACCCCTGATGTCACCCACCTTAATAGCAAAAACCCAAACCGCAGCTCACGTCTGGATTTAATTCTTGTTAACAAGCCTCACAGTATATCCCATGCAGGGATATTCCGTAACGATATGTTACCGTAGTGCTATAGCATGTGTAAGGCATACTCCCAAGCTTAACTCAACCTCTGTCTTCAGAGTCAAAAGACACATAAGGAATTTTAGCCAGGCTGCCTTCCTATCAGACCTAAACAAGATTAGATGGCAGGACTTTTATTTAGCTACATCAATCACTGAGGCCTACAACATCTTCCAAAACCTTGTCAGGGATGTGATTAATAAGCATGCCCCCCTTACCAAAAGCAAGTCCAGAAAAAGGTCATCCCCCTGGTTTACACCCACCCTGAAAGTAGCCCTTAAGGGCAGAGACAAGTTGTGGAGGAAAGCCAGAAAAATGAAAACTGATTCTGACTGGCTTGCCTTCTGCATCGCTAGAAACTCCTGCACTAAACTTATTAGAGCTGAGAAAGGTCTCTTATTTCCAATCTGCCCTTGAAGAGAACAGAAATAACTCTGCCAAATTCTGGAATATCCTAAAGGAGGTTGAGGGCCTACCATCTTCCTCGCCCCTGCCTACCAAGATAGTGGTTGGAGACGTCATATATACTGAAAAGTCTGAAATCCTGGAGCAACTCAATAATCACTTCGTTACAGCGGACTAGCGTTCAATGCCTCACTCGCCAGTAGGCTAGCTACACAGTCTCTGCCCAATGACTCCTCTCGCCCTACCAGCACAACGTATCAGAAGACCTCTTTCTGTTTTAGCCCTGTAACCTTTAAGCAGGTTGAGGATCTATTGTTGGCACTGTATACAAAGAAAAGTGCTGGGACAGACCTTGTAGAGACCTTTTTTCTGAAATTAGGACATTTTCACTTAACTGCTCCCATCACACCTTTTCAATCTTTTCCTTTCACTAGGGGACCTCCCATCAATCTGGAAAATCATACACATTATCCACCTTTTCAAGTCTGGGAACACATGTGACCTAAACAATTATAGGCCATTTTCCCTACTCCCCATCCTATCAAAACTACTGGAGAAGCTAATTCACCAACAGCTAAGGGACTTCCTGGAATCTAAGGACCTATTAAACCCTATACAGTCTGGTTTCAGACCAAAGCACAGCACTGTATCTGCCCTCGCTAAAGTCTCTAGTGATTGGCTAAATGCAATGGATGCAAAGAAGCACAACTATGCCTTGTTTTTAGACCTAAGCAAGGACTTTGATACCGCTGACCATAGCCTGCAATTGGTCGCTTTGAGCCACCTTGGACTTGATGATACCTCCATGAAATGGTTCAACTGTTACCTTACCGACAGAATGCAACAAATCAAAGACCAAGGTGATCCCTCTTGCTGCTTAAAATTCTACCGCATGGAGTACTGCAAGGCTCCATACTTGGTGTCATACTCTTCGCGATCTGTAATACTAACATTGACTCCCAAATACACAAGGCAAATGTGCATCTATTTGCAGATGACACGATGATATACACAGTGTGCACTTCCCCCGAGCTTGTGTTCAAGGTGTTGCAACGTGAATTTAACATCCTGCAAAAAAAATGTTCTGCAGCTGAAGCTCCTCCTTAATGCAAGCAGAACAAAAGCTATGGTCTTCTCCCCTAAATCCCACACTCTGACAACCGTACACCATCATAGGATACTCACCTTACTTGATGAACCAATTGAAATTGTTGACAACTTTGAATACTTAGGTTTTTGACTAGACAGCAAGCTTAATTTTATGGTACATTTGCAGGAACTAGCCAAAAAACTGAGATAGCGCCTGAGCGTCTTCTGTCGTATTAGACATCTTCTCACATGCGAGCCAAAAAGGACACTGGTCTGAACAACTTTCCTACCTCTGCTTGACTATGCAGACATCCTCTATAGCCACTGCCCTGTATCAGTTCTAAGTAAATTAGACACCCTATACCATCGTGCCCTGAGATTCATATCTAGCGCTCCTTTAAACACCCACCACTGTCAGCTCTACAAGATACTTGGCTGGTCCTCTCTTACTATCAGGAGGAAGAGGAATGCAGCCCTTTGGTTTCACAGGGCAATTACAAATAAACTTCCTTCTTATATCTCCAGTCTGTTTAATCGAAACTCAGGGACCTACTGTTTGAGACGCTACGCATTTGTTATGTACGCTGTCCCCAAGATCCAAACACGATCTGGCGCTGCCGCTATTAGTTTTGCTCTTCCCTCCCTTTGGAACTCCCTGCAGGAGGCACTTAAGATTGTTATGGTACCAGGGATATCCATCTTCAAGTCTCTTCTCACAGCTGCCTTGAAAGAAACTTGCTAATGTTGTAGATAATTCCTCAAGACTTTGCTTTCCCAATCCCACTTTTGTTTGTCAGGTCATTCTAGCACTTCTGCTCCTCTCCTCCTTAAGCCTACCCACTCTCCTTAACTGCCCCGTTCCTCCCCTTCTCATTTCTCCGCTCCGTTTCCTCTTTAGCACATACTTAATATCTTCTGTCGTGTTGTATTATTACAGGTTACTACAGTTTTGTATCAGTATTCCCATGTTATCCTTTGTGTCTGTAATCTGTATATACTGTAAAATGCACAAAATGTATCAACTGTATTCAAATGTTGTATATGTTGTGTATATATCTATAGCATTGTATTGTTGTCCATTGTAATTGTTGTCCAGGTCCACCTCGCAAACGAGCTCGCTCAAAGGTGAAAAGCCTGGTTAAATAAAGTTTGATTGATTAATTGATTGAAATTCTGTTTCTGTGTGAGCTCCCTGAAGATGCTCCTGCCTTTTTCTGCAACCCACAGCGCCAGCTTCAGTTTTATCTGGAAAGCTGGTAGTGCTGGTACATGAAAGAAGCACTGGGGGAAAAAAATGGGTTCCCTTACAGCTAAGCTGTTTACAGAAGTGGAAATAAGCCACAGATATGCTAACCACAGCATCTGTGCGACCACTGTGCAGCTCCTCTCTAATGCTGACCTGGCGAATTGGGGAAATCATGATTGTCATCACGTCATCGCTCAGAGAACGGAATCACTAGTTATTGGGCTCCTACTGCAGAAGACAGGCACAAGTGGAGCTTACGCTTGGGTGGGCAGTACAAAGAAAGCATCAGTCCACAAGTTGCAAAAGAAGCATCCAAGTCACAGAAAGAAAGCTCATCTTTGCCACCTGCAGGCACCAATTCACAGTCAAACTCCAGCCCCGCAACTGCAAATAACTTCAGTCCTGCAAACTGCAACTTTTTTTGCACTCTTACATTTTATCTATTTCAAGTAGTGGTCTCGGGTTATTATTTTGCATTTTCAGTCTTTGGAATGTGCATCACACAAGGTAAAATTGACTTTTTAATTTTATTTTTCTCAGGGACTATTTCTTTTGTTCCAACCTTGAAAATTGAAATAAATTTAAATTTCTTTGTTTAAAACTTGTGTGTGTGTGTGTGTGTGTGTGTGTGTGTGTGTGTGTATATATAGTTTTTTTTTTTTTAAATACAAACTCATTTTCTAAGCACAGTAATGCCCTCCATGGTGGGCGGTATGGACTATGCTGGACTTTCCAGGGGCTGTAATCATTATGCCCTTGGTGGTCCAGTATAGCCCAATACCACCCACCCTGTCAGGTATTAATGCTTACTTATAAAATCGGTAGGGAATTTTCTGAGTCCTGATTGGTCGAGGGAGTTCAGAACCCAGTGCCTTACAGAGTGACAACCACCTGATCAGGAACCCTTCCAGCAAACAGGACGCATCATACCTGGCAGCCATGTTAGTAAGGTTAAAAACCCTTACTTGCCATAAAAAAATAAAACTGGCACATTTTTAAAACCTCTCCATCCCTGCCCCCACCTAACAATCACTTAACATGTAAAGAGAAAACATTTAAAATCATCCACTCACCTTTTGTATCTTTTTTCTAATTTTTATTTTCCAGGCCTCCAATCCTCCATCTGGGTTTATTATTTATAGCACTTCATCCTGCACACACACACCCTGATGCTGTCACTGTTCACACTGCCAGCCTTCGCAGACACTGGTCAGTCAGTCCCCACCTGCCTGCTGGCCTGTCAGCCAGCCAGCCAGCCCACCTGGTGAACATTAATGTTTTGTTTAAGAGTTTATTACTAGCACCACACACTGTTTATAGCTTTCTCTGTCTGAGTCTCACTCACTGAGGATGGTAGCAACACTGTCTCTCAGCCGTGTGTGTCATTGCTCACTCGGCTGCATGGCTCTCTCCTGGTTGCGTTGCTGGATCACGATCACTCAGCCAAGATCATGCTGTCTCTTGCTCTCACTGTCAATTGACACATCACTCTAAGTCTTGCTATAAAGCACATTATAGCGGCATAGAGAGTGATGCAGCATTGACAGTGGAGACAGAGAGCACCATTATGGCATTGCTTTCCTTTACTTCCCTTGCCTCACTCTTGCTCCTTCAACTGACAAAGCAAAGTGGTTGCTTCTGGCAGACTGTACTAATTAAAGGTGTACGGCAAGCCACAATTTAATGAAGACAAACAGGCAGTCTGATGAACTACTGAAATCACTTACTTGGCCCCAAGCTCCGCCAGGAACCAAATGCGAATGTAATTGTAGCCCAGGTTGCAGCCGCAGAATGTTAATTAAAAAAAGAAAAATAATAACTGAAGGCGCCAGCACTAAGTAGTGCTGTAGCCCACGAAAGGGAAGCCCAGTAATCAGAAAAACGGCTGTTCCTTACAGCTTAAAGGATAGTGTGTGTGTGTGTGTGTGTGTGTGTGTGTGTGATGGGAGGATGCTCCCTATCACACTATCAAGCTCACAGCACATGTCTTTCACACAGTTTCTGTATAGGCTGCAACAGGGACTAACTTGTATTGTAAAATTCATTTTAAAATACTTTTCTTCTCTTTTTTTATACATTTCTTTTATCTTCCACATACTTTTTTGTTAGGGACTCATTTTAAAAGTACAGTAAGACACTCCAGGGGTGGCAGTTGTCATGGGTTAATGCATGGCCAGGGACAGAAGGCACTTGGAACCTCACAACACCCTGGGGCTTACACTGCACACGACAATCTCCACCCTGTCATGTCTGATTGCTTTCATGTATGCTGTGGTAACTGATTCCTGTCTATAATTACCTAAAGTACCTAAGTTGTGTAGTTGTTTGACATGACCTTTCTACTTATTCTCTGAAACAGGTATTTACCTCCATATCCTTGGTCTAACCTCCAATCTCACCCCCAACCCCTTTTTTCTCTCATGTCTGCCAAGTACCGCCACTTCTTCTACCCAACTACCAATGCTTACTCTTTCTTTTGCAACTGATCTTCCTTGCATCCCCCTCAACTCTCTCCATACCCCTGACAAATCTTATCTGCTGCTGTCCTCCCCAACCCAATCCCCTTCTTTGAATCGCTTTCTCCATTACCCCCCCTCCACTCCCTTTGCCTCCAACATTCATTATACTACCTCTCCCCTTTCCCTATTCCCTTGACAAGGCTCTGTGCTGCTCCCCTCCCTCTAACCTGCCTCCCCATTCATCGATCACCTGACCCCCTTTCTCCCAACTCACTTCTACCCTACCCGATCTCTCTATCTTCTCCTATAGCTGCTTCCCACCCATAGTAACCTCTACCCCCCCTTAATTGCTTTACGCCACTTCACACATTTTTACCTCCCCCTGATTTTTAAAATCATGTAACATATTGTGTGAATGGCTAATGTCTACCAAATCAAATTATGTAACTTTTGCTGTTAATTCTTGAATTAATCTGTAAATGTTGTCTTTGATTTTCTGTTGTTTTGTACACTTAATTGTTGTATTCTACTGCTCCTGATGAGGATCCTATGTAAATGAGCTTCCAGCTCATAGAAACTTCCCAGTATCAATAAATAAATAAATAAATAAATAGACTGAGGCTATATACTCTCTATGCTAAAAATGTAATTATTGTTTGGATGTCTTTATTAAAATGATACTGTATTGTATTGCTTCACTTGAAAGCAATAAAATATACATTAAAAAAAATCCATTGCATTTTGTCTGTGCAGTATGTGTATAGTATTTTGTAACCAGTACTGTCAAGGTGACTAGCGGTATTCCTGAAGCTGTGGGAAATGTTCACATCACTAGTGCCACTGTACAGTGCATACATTGACCTGACTTAAGCTTTTGACCTGGTTGATCATCAGCTCGTCATGAAACTGGGAGATTGGGGAACATTTTACTTGGGTTTGCTCGGATATACTTATTTGTTTATTTATTTATGTTTTTTTGTTTGTTTTTCACCAGGAGAGACACACTAAGCTGAAGCTTGTGTACAGGTGCGACCTGGGAGCACAAGGAAGTTAAATGACTTGCTCAGGGTCACACAGTATACAAGTGGGGACTGTGGGATTCAAACCCAGGTCTCCAGGTTTGCAGCTCAGAGCCTTAAATCACTTAAAACACTTAAAGTACTTAAACCACTGCAATATACTGCCTCATATATGGATAGAAGTAGGCCAGAATGATCCATCCAGACATCCCTGCACCATGCAGTGGTAAAAACTTGGCAGATTCCCCTTGTACTTGATCTCATTGAATCTTTTATTAAAGATAAAGATTTTCGCTCTCAGTAACACACAGGGGAATTTTGTCCCGTAGAGCACCTATGCTCTGGGTATAAAAACATTTCCTCTTTTGGTGCCATTTGTTGTCAGGTTCCTCTTGTAGCGCTTTTATACTTGGTTTTTCTATACCTCCTTCATTGGCATTATATGTTTATTGCTTCCCTGTCCCAAGGAATTGTTAGTTTTTCTTAATTCGTAATGCCATGCATTGATTATATGTATGTTTTTTGTTCTTCTGCATGCCTGACCACTGTTTACATCATTAATTTTACTGTTTATGTATGTTGTAAATTTAATAAAAACTTTTAACTGAAAAACATTTCCTCTTAACTAGTTTAAATCTCCTAAGCCCTATTTGGGCTAAGTGGCCTCTGGTAATAATTGGGATATTTTTGAGTTCCGTTCCCAACTATTTCCTTAGATGATCATTCCTTGTGATGTTGTACAATAACAGTAAATTTCACATTTATCTTTCAATTTCAAGGTTAATGAGGCCAGTTAATTTTACTCTATCTATAATCTAAATGTGTAACCCCTCTGATCAGCTTAGTGGTCCTTCTCTGTATTTGTTCAATTTTAGACTTATCTTTTTCCAGGTATGGTGCCCAAGCTGGGGAGAATAATCTAGGTGGGGTCCAATGTTGTTCCTAAAATTGGGGCCTATAACAACAACATTTACTGAGACAAACTTGCATTTTATGCATCCTAGCAATTTATTAGATCTTCCCTCAGGGGTATCAGTTATCAGGTCATACCGTAGGAACTTCACCGGTGGTGAAGCAGGATCTGCATGGAAGCTTTTCAGCAATTCAACTTGGGCCACCCATGCCATTGACGTCCATTGACATCACCAAACCTATAAAGGCATGGGCGGCCCCACTCCCTGCTCAGTTCTTTCCCATCGTTGAGTTGCTTACATGGGTCTCTGCAGAAGCTCTGACGCAGTATTCGCACCTTTTTCACCTACAACTTTTACTTCTGATATTTTTAAGAATCTTTTTTATTAAAGAGATTACTTCAACTTGTTTATGTCAAGAGTTAATCCTTCAGCTTCTCTCTTCCGTCACTGCCACTGTGGAAAGAAGATTGCCTCCACAGACAAACATTCTCTCTGTGTCTGCTGTCTTGGGCCTGACCACGACATTTCTGACTGTGAGCTCTGCCAGAAGTTTAACCAAACAACCCTCAGGCAATGCAGAAAGGCTCTTAAAAATTTCCTAATGGATCAACAGGTAGCCAGTTCTCGTCGAGGGTCCTCCAGGGTCCCAGCCTCTCAATCACCAGTGGGGTTGTCAAGCTCCCAGGCTTTTAGGGCCCAAGACAGATCCTCAGGAGAAAAGTCATAAAAAAGACTGAGATCATGACCGCTCCCCCCAACAGCAGTCTTGTTCCCCAATGGCCTCTTCTCCTTCCTCTGGGGGATCCTCGTCAGCTGCAGCTGCACTGATAGGCAAAACTGCTGTCCAGGTTTCTGTGTCCTCCAGACCTTTACAAACAGCACCCCCCCCCCGATTCACAGGGCGGTTGGCCATTGATCTCCGGGTCATCAGCCTCACCCATCGTCGACGGCCCTCCTATTGAGGCCTGACCCTTCTCCCTCCAGGGCTATAGGCTCTTCGGGTTCACAGGGTTCAAAAGGTGGGTCGTCGACACCTGTGCCATTGACCCCACTCCACCATTGACAAATGTCGTCAACCTAAATTACATTTTGACAAAATTCACTTTAGTGATTGTGCAGCAGCTGGGTGCATATAGGCCCAACTCGCTGATGTCGTCAATGGCAGCTTCGTCGTTGATGCCTAGTCATCGGCCATGGGAAGCTCCCTGCAAGCCGTGCCAGTGCATCTAATGCCGGACCTGGCTCTGGAAGAAGTCAGTGTCAAGGAGGTTTACCATCCAGACCTCATTCTTCCTGATGATGAGGAGGAAGAAGAGATCCTGGTCTCTGACAGGTTCACAGCTTCCTTTGTCTGTGAGGAATCGGTTAAGCATACTCCTAGGTCTCCTCCTGAGGACTCCACAATTTTCAACATGATGAAGCAGCTGTCCTCAGCTATGGGCTTCCACGTTGAGGAAGAGGATGTCACCAGAAAAGAGGTGGTAGACTTCCTGGAGATCACAGAGTCTCCCCCAGAAATCATTCCTTCAGTCTTGCCTGCCTTGAGTAATACAGCCACAGCAGTGTAGCACAGACCAGACATGGTGCCAGCTATGCCCTGCAGGGTGGATAAACTTTACCATGCCCCCAAGGGGTTCCTCTGCTATGCTGCCCAGCCCGAAAAAGACTCAGTGGTTAAGGCAGCCCATAACAGGTCTATGGCACCTAAGCACCTTAGTTCCCTCCCTCCCTTGGGATAAAGAATCTTGTATAATTGACCTCTGGGGTATGAGGGTGTGTGCCTTCTCCACCCTGGGTTGAGGATTGCAAACTACCTGTCTCATATGGTGAAGTACCAAAATTCCAACTGGAAAAAGGGCAAGGCTGCCACCCAGACCCTCCCAGATGGCGCACAGAAGCAAGAGCTTCTACAGTACCTTCAGGTAGCCGAGGACGTTAGCAAGCACCTCCTTAGGGCCCTCTGTGCCATGGCTGACACTATTGCCAGGGCTGCTGCCATGGGCATATGCCTATACAGGCACTCCTGGTTGAGGGTATCAGGTTTTGCTGCTGATGTTCAGCAGTAGGTACTTAATGCCCCTTTCAATGGCACTAAGCTGTTTGGTCCTGATGTTCAGGATATTATTAATGATTTGCAGGCCTGAAGCAGGTCACTCAAATCTGTCCACTCTCACTACCATACTTAGTCGAGAGATAGACAGCGCCCCCCTTTTCACAAAGTGACCAATAGACCTGGTGCAGCCTCTCGCTCCAAGGGAAGCACAGAGCCCTGGCTGCCTTGCCTGCCCCCTCCAATGCTGGAGCTGCGGCCAAGCATCCCAAAAGTGAGGGATCAGCCCCTGCGGCTGGATCTGCTTCTGCTTGACTCCTTGCCAGACCCCCCTCTTCCGGTCCCCGACCAAGAAGTGGTGGTTAGAGGTCGGTTCTCCCTCCATCTGAATCAATGGAGAACTGTAACTTCAGATGCCTGGAATTTGCAGATCATAGAAAGGGGCCACACCCTGGAGTTCATCAAGCAGCCTCCAGAAACCCCTCCCCACCCTCCAGTTCTTCCCCCGGCTCACTTGTCTGTTCTCTGGGAGGAGGTACAGTCCCTTTTGTGCAAGCAGGCCATCAAGACAGTGCCAAGGCACCAGAGAAACAAGGGGTTTTATTTCAGGTTTCTCCTGGGCCCCAAAAAGACTGGGCATTTGAGGCCCATTCTGGATCTAAAGGACCTCAGTCCATTTGTCCAGTACAAGAAGATCCGTATGGTAACTTTGTCAGGCCTGTTGCCCCTCCTCAAGACGGGCAATTGGCTATGTTCCCTGGACAAGCAGGATGCTTACCTGCACATATCGGTCTTTCCTTCCCACAGGAGGTTTCTCTGTTTTGCATTCAGGGCGAGCATTATTGGTTCAAAGTGCTGCCCTTTGGCTTGTCCTCTGTGCCACAAGTCTTTACCAAGTGCTTAGCAGTGGTTGCAGCAGCTCTCAGAATAGAGGGACTGTATGTCTTCCCTTATCTGGATGATTGGCTCCTAAAGGCCCCATCCAGGGAACAGCTTTTGCTGACTCTGGAGTGAACCCTCCAGCTCTTCCACTCCCTGGGCATTACTGTCAGTCTGCCCAAATCGGTTCTAGTGCCATCCCAAAGGCTACAGTATATAGGGGCAGTTCTAGACACAGCACAGGGGAAGTCTTTCTTCCCCAAAACAGGGTGGAGTGCCTTATAACCCAGGCTCAGGGAGTCGCTCAAGACTGCTATGTTCCTGCCAGGGTGTACCTTAGACTGTTGGGCCTCATGGTGGCTGCCATACGCACTGTTGCACTGGCCAGACTCCATATGCACATTCTCCAGTGGACCCTCAGGGTTCAGTGGGCCCAATGCACGAATGAATTAGATCGCCCAGTCCTGGTCTCTTCACCAGTCCTCAAGGTGCTGCAGTGGTGGATGGAGCCCTTGAACTTGTTGCAAGGCATCCCATTCCAGATCTTCTCCCCACAACAGATCCTCACCACAGATGCATCCGGTCTGGGCTGGGGAGTGCATCTGGGCCCCTTTCAAACCCAGGGCCCATGGTCCCAGATAGAATCCTCCCTGCATATCAGTGTCCTGGAGAAGAGAGCAGTTCTGTATGCTATGCAGGCCTTTCAGGAATACTTTGTTCCAGGTCAGCTGTTGGCACAGACAGACAATCTCAGTGTAGTGTACTACATCTACAAGCAAAGGGTAACTCATTCATACCCCCTATGTAGGGAGGCCATGAGAGTGTGATACTGGGTGTTGAACCACGGTCTGACACTCTCAGAGGTGCACCTGCCAGGCATATTAAACACTCTGGCGGACAGCCTCAGCTGGAATCAATCCAGCATGCACAAATGGGAACCTCTCTCATCCATTGCAGAAGAGTTGTTCAACAAATGGGGTCATCCAGAGTTGGACCTTTTTGTTTCCCCACTCAACACAAAACTGCCCAATTTTTGCTCACTAGATCTAGAGTCTGGAATTTTCTGTCGAGACACATTGTCCCTCTCCTGGAGCGGGAGGTTCCTTTACACCTTTTCTCTGTTTCCTGTCATACAGAGGGTGCTAATCAAACTGCAGCTGGAGGGGGTCAGTATGATTCTGGTAGCTCCATTCTGGCCTTGGCAGATGTGGTTTTCTCTACTACAGCAGCCGGTTGAAGAAGCTCTGCTCCCTCTCCAGGAATCTGTTGACCCAGGATCAAGGGACTCTGGTCCATTCCCACCTTAGGTCCCTCTATCTGCATGCTTGGTTCCTGAGGACATAGCCATCAGCAGATTTGGGGTCTCTAACAGGGTGGCGGATGTCCTGGTGGCAACTTGGAAGCCTTCCACTCGAGCCGCATACACCATGACATGGAAACGGTTTGCCATTTGGACTGCCAGACATAATCTGGACCCTTTCATCTGCCTGGTGAACCACATCCTGGACTACCTGCTCTCTCTGTCTGACTCAGGTCTCCAGTACTCCTCCCTAAAGGTACACCTTTTGGCTATTTCTGCCTTTCATAAGCCCATGGGTGACCGCACGATTTCTCAGCTGGATGTCTCCTGTACTTTTTTAAGGGGCATCCTGCATCTGAAACCCCCAACCCATTCTCCCATCCTGGCTTGGGATTTAAATTTTGTTTTGGAGAAGTTGACTCTATCTCCTTTTGAGCCAATCGTGACTTGCAAGCTACACTTTCTGTCTTGGAAATCGTTATTTTTAGTTGCCATTACTTTTTCTCGAAGAACTTTAGAGCTTCAGGCCCTCTGGTGCGAGGAGCCTTATTTGATTTTTCACAAAGTCAGGGTGTCTATGCACTCAAATCCTAAGTTTCTTCCTAAAATGGTCTCTAAGTTTATACTCAACCAGTCTATCCACCTTCCTGTTTATTCTCCTGAGTGTGCCAGTCCAGGGGAAGCACTGCTCCATATGTTAGATGTGCGCATAACTTTGAAGTACCACCTACTTTGCACCAAGGAAGTTAGAAAGTCGAAGCAGTTGTTTGTTTCCTTCACCCCAGATAGAGAGGGCACTTCAGTTTCTAAGCAATGTTTATCCAAATGGTTGGCAAATTGCATTGTGTTCTGCTACAACAAGTATGACAAAGAATTGCCTGGAGTGGTTAAGGCTCATTCCACAAGAGGCATGGCTACCTCTGTGGCTTGTTTCTGAGGGGTCTCAGCCACTGATATCTGTGCGGCTGCCGATCTGTAGTACTGTCCATACTTTCTCCAAGCACTATAGTCTGGACATTGTCTCAAGAGCCCTTGCAGATTTTGGCAGAGCTGTGTTGCAGGGTTTCCTGTCTTACGTTTATGTCTGGCCTTCCTCCCAGACTGTCTGTTTGCACCTGTAACTGCTTGGGACTTGTTCCTCCAGTGTGACCTGATGACTGAGATGCCCCCGAAGAAGATAGAACAGTTACAGAAGAACTTACTGTAACAGTAGATCTTGGAGAGAATCTCGGTCATCAGGTCTGCTTTCCCTCCCACCATCCCCCTTCTTGGGGCTCTTGTCTAGGAGCTGGATGTCTGGTGTATCCAGCCTTTCATATAGGTCTGAGCACCTTTCTGTCTCTTCAGTCCCCCATGGCTAGAGCTGTGCTCCCTTTGTCTCCAGGGGAAAGAACCGAGGAGGGAGCGGGCTGCTCAAATCTTTATAGATTTGGTGATGTCGACGGATGTCTATGGCGTGGGTGGCCCCAGTTGTACTACTGAAAACCTCTATGTGGTTATCTGGCTGCACCAATGGTAAAGCTCCTACGGTGTTACCTGATGACTGAGATCACCTCGGATATCTACTGTTATGGTAAGTTCTTATGTAACTGTTCTTTTTACTTGCTATTTGTGCACAATGTTTGAAACAGCTCATACTAGTTGTTACAGTAACCCCAAGTCTCTCTCAGTTTCTGCAACTTTAATTTTAGCCCCATTTAAGTAATATGCATGTTCCTAGTTACCTTGTCTAAAATGCACAATTATACATTTTTCACTATTTAGTTTCAAACTCCATTTTGAAGACCATTTAGCCAGGGTGTTAAGATAATTTTGAAGTTTCAGATGATGGTCGTAAGTGTTGACTTTGTTGTTCATACTAGTGTCATCGGCACATTTCTCAAGCCAGCAACGTATACCTACAGCAGCCCCATATCAGATATGAAAATCTGAAATAGAATTGAGCCCAGAACATACCTCCTGAGGGGATCACCACTGGTGACAGACCGTGTTTTAGATTCATTTCCCCTTGATTCTTGCCCTTTGTCTTTCAGTCAGTGTTTGATCCAGTTTATCAGCTAGTTGGGGAAACTCATTCTTGAACATTTTGTAAATAATAGCTGAGTGGGGAAGAAGATCAAAAGCTTTCATGAAATCAAGGATGATATGTCAGCTGGTTTAACTTTATGGATGTGTTTACTAACATTTTCATACAATGTAAGTAAGGTCATTAAACTTAATTATTTAATACCGGTTATGTTTACACAGCACCAGGGCTGTGGAAGCCGCATGTTTTTATTCCTGAATACTACATTAATAGGAAATGCAGTACAAGGGTGTTAGTACTGAGCATTTTTCCCTATTTGGGGGTATTTAGAAAAAGGAATTTAAAAACTATTCCGCTCCAGGTGACGAGGAGTAGTCCTTAGTGCTCCACCCTATCCACCCCAATCATTTCCCACACCCTAATCCTAGTCCCTGTTCTCCCAAATATTAAAAAAAAGATGGCTCCCATAGAGACTGTACATAACAAAAACAAGAGTGGATATCATGCAGGAAAATGGACTCATTCATGCAAGTGAGCTAAATGATCTCTATGGGGCTGTTATGCAGCTGATTGGGTCTTGTGATGACCCCACTAGTTTTTATGCCTGCATAGTATCAGAGCTATGCTGACCTATTGCTATTGCTTAAAAGGGGCCTGGGGCGTGGCTTTCTCTCTCTACCCCCCTCCACTCTTGTTTCTCAGAACAGCCGCACTAATTTGTGAAATCAAATAATGTAAATGAAATATACAACATAAGGCAATCTTATAGTGCCTACTGTGTGCTTGAATAGCAAGCAGTGAGGCTTCATCAGCTCTCTTATCGTTGGGGGCTATGGCTGGATACTGAATGCACAGCATTTTGTCTGCTCTGCATTTCTGCCCATTGGAATTGAATAACATATAGTACTGCATGAATCAGTACGTTTTCTCTTTACCCCCCCCACAGCATTTCTCAGAAAGCCCTGCACAGTAAAGTCATGATGTGTTAGTTCAAGTATGAATTAAAAAAAAAAAAAGTTTTCATACTTTGTTCTGGTATTTTGTCCCAAATGCCATCATTCTTGTTGCTGACCTGATTTCTCAAGGCAGAGTGAGCTGCTGAAAGCGCGCCATTCACAATTTTATAAATGAACTGCATATGTAAAGCTTTGGTGCCATCTAACATCTGAGTTAAGTATAGTGCCTTTCTCACAGTTGGAAATACCTTCTGTCTCGCGCATATCCTGGACCACTGCCTTGTCTGTGCACAGTTTTGAGTAGACAGATGTCTAAAGTGGGGCTGTAGTTCGGTCATCAAAATAAATTCATAATTTGGTGATTTGGGGGTATTCCTGTGAGTGACTGAAGGTATGGCAGTATTATTTCTATAAGCAAACACCGGCTATGCTGTGCTCTCTGACTGAATGACAGTGACAATGTTCAAATGATGTGTGTCAATAATGTGCTTTCTGCTGTCATTCATTCTTATACTTAAGTGTTGCCGATTGGTGTATCACAAATAAAACCAAAACATTACCATACAAATGTGATATCCATGATACATTTTAGAAATAATCTCTGCATAAACTTGCATTTACTGTATCTGAATGCCAGTCATCTAGCTATGAACGCCCCCCAACTAAAATCAGGAGTGATAAATTTGTATTTTTAGCATATACACAGCAAAATTTGACACATTGCATCAAGCCATTTAGCTTAAACCAAAATGATTCACTGATAATTTTGAACTGGGCGAACCTAACATCTGAGCGTGCACAGGTTCTATCCCCACGATTGATGGAGACTGACTATTCTGTCAAAAAAAATGAAAACCGTAAGAGTTGAACAAATAAAAAGGAAAATCATATAAATAAATATTATGAGATAATTAATAACGTCCATACACTTCTATGGAGACACATAATTATGTGACAAAAAAATGCTAGACCGGGTCTCATGGTTGGAGTAGACGCTGCAGCGCTACTCCACTTCCTACTTAGGCAGATATGAAAAAAAAATTATGTATACAGTATACCGGTCATCAATACTAATGCCACTGTTGTCACTTATTCCTCACTAGTTATTATGTCTGATGAAAGTGAATCCGACGTAGACGAGTGATGATGAACTAATGGTGCTAATGAGTGTGGGACAATTGTACTTTGAATGATTATTTCTTCAGGACCCTCTCTATTGTCTGACATTGTAAAAAGGAAAATATTGTGTTTGGCAGACAGATTTCAATATGCAATTCAAAATGCAAACATCATTCGCGCCAAGTTACTAAAGCATAGTCATAGTAACTAATTATGCTAATTAGGACCACAGATGGTGCTGGCAGTGAACACTTTCAGTTTTGTGCTGTCCTGCAGGCAGAGCATGACAGCATCAAACTATTGGAAGAGCAGTGCACACAATACCACATATTTGACAAAGTATGCTAATTAGTTTAATTATACTTATGTAGAATGTTAATTGTATCAGGTTTTTATATTAGAAATGGCCTTATGACACTCAAAGCCAGAACACATTTTCCCTTGATCTTTGCAAACCAATAGGAGCCGAGCCTCCGCTGCCCCTCTGATTCTGTGTTAATGTCTGCAGCACAGTTTAGTTCATAGGATGAGCCCCTGGTATGGGACGGCTGATGCTGATGCTGCAGTTAAACTGAATTGTTTCTTTCCTAATTTACAGCTGGCTGTGGTTCTCACGATAGTGCACTCTGCAAATGTCAGAGAAAAATGAAAAAAAAGGACATCGTTTTGAACTCCTTGTAAAAGAAGTGTAATGAGTCTCCTGCAGTTTCAATTAAGCTACATTCGTGTTGAGTTTGGTTTTGCATGTACTGTATCCCAGTCTAATCTCTCAGCCTATCTAGTGGCACCACCAACTCCAGCAGTTGAAACTAACTGCTTGTTGAGCAGTATTCAACTTTCATCTTCTTCTGTGTTCAGTCTAGTCTCCTCACCTCTCTCAGAAACCTTAACAGTAAGACTGGAGGGTCCTCCTGAAATGACTGTTGACTGCAGGCACCTGGCAGGTTATGCTCATACTTAGTTTATACACCTAGTACCTTCTGAGTTTCTGCTCCTTCTCTCTCTTTCTCTCTGTCTTCTCAACAGGGTCACTTTTGACAGATAAGTGGAGGGAAAAATAAAAAGAATGATGTAGTTCCAAAACAGACTAAGAAACATAAACAAATAAATAAAAAATGCTCAAATGCCTTCTAAGTAATGTACGAAGTCTGAATAATACATTTTCAGAACTCCCAGCAAGACTAGAAACATATAATATAGATATTGCCATGATTATGGAAACATGGCTTGATAGCAAAGACATTTGGAATAAAGATATCTTGGGTTATCACACAATTAGAGCTGACTGAATAAACAAAAAGGAAGTGGAATAGCAATCTACTTAACTAATAATATAAAACATAGTGATATTACATCACAAATAAAAATATAATCAAGTAAAACAGAGACCATGTGACTTAGACTTAATACTAGTCAAACGAATGAATATATTTTGAGTATATGTTACAGGCCCCATGATTCTGCAAGAGAAAAAAATGATGAATTATTTCAGGAAATACAAAAAGCTGTAGACATGGGCAATCTAATATTAGTGGGAGATTTTAACTTCTCAGACATTGATTGGAAAAATATTTGTCAATCAAAACCCGGTAGACAATTCCTAGACCTATGTCAGGAAAATAATTTAATTCAACATGTACACTGTCCTACTAGACAAAATAATATATTAGACCTTGTTTTAACCAACAAAGACATTAATATCCAAAATTGTGAGGTTCAGGCTCCCATTGGAAACAGTGATCATGCTACTGCCATATTTAATGTGCAAAACACATAGTCATGTCAAAGGGAGTACAGAAATATATCTGTATAAAACTGCTAACATCACAGCAATTAATAATGAACTATCTGCCATTAACTGGCAACAACTTTTGGAAAACAAACCTGTGAATGAATGTTGAGAATATATAAAATCTACAATGCACAATATTATGAATAGAAATGTAAAAAGGGTTAAAAAATGTAATAACAGGAAATCTCCAAAATGGTTTACAAAAAATATTCAAAAAAATAATAAAAAAGAAAAATAGGGCTTATGGATTACATAAAATACATAATACAGAAGCTACATGGAGCATTTTTAAAAACATACAAAGAAAATGAAAAAAACAAAATAAATAAAGCAAAGAAAAATGTCAAACTTAAATTGGCAAAACAGGCAACAAAATCTAATAGCTAACAATTTTATGGTTATATTAACTCAATGAAAAATCAAACAAAAAATGAACATCAATAATAAAGGATGGGAAAAATTTCACTGATCCAGTAGAGATAGTCAATACATTTAATGAATATTTTTGTTCCGTACATAATCAATAAAAATGCCTCATATAAACACAACAGTAGATTGGGAAAGAGAGACATATGAAGTGACAATAGAAGAAATAACAGAGTTAATCATAAAATTAAAAGATCATAGTTCACCAGGACCTGACACATAACAACCAAAATGCTAAAAATCATGAAAAATCATACATGTGTCCCATTGGAAAATATTATATGAAAAGTCACTAAATACAGGACAAATCCCTATGGATTAGAAACTCTCTCATATAATCCCCATTTATAAAAAAGGACCAAAAACATGTACATCCAACTACAGACCCATCAGTTTAACTTCTGTCATATGTAAAATGCTTGAAACTCTAATTAAGAATGAAATTCTGGATAAACTTAATAACACAAGTACATTTGATCCTAATCAGCATGGTTTTAAAAAAGGCCGATCTTGTATTACAATTTTAGTTAGTTTTTATGAAAACATAAGTGAAACACTGGACAATAATATATCTATGGACATAAAAATGTTTGATTTTAGTAAAGCCTTCAATATGGTCCCCCACTGGGCAATAACTGAAAAGTTACTTAAATAATATGGTATAGACAAGGGCATTAATGTCTGCATAAATAATTGGTTGGCAAATAGAAAGCAAAGAGTATCAGTCAGGAGTCATCTGTCCAGAGAGGGTGAGGTGACAAGTGGAGTACGGCAGGGATCAGTGCTGGGTCCAATAATTTTTCAAATTTTTATTACGGACCTAGATGAAGGGATTAAGAATAACATAATCAAATATGCAGATGACACTAAACATAGCGGCTCATGTGAAACTGAACAAGAGATATCATCATTACAAAATTACATGACCTCTATTGCCACATGGACAGCACAATGGGGGATGCACTTAAATACCAAAACATTTTGTGTGTTACACATGGGTAACAAGAATCAAAAACACAGGTATATATTAAACAACAAAAATATTCTAAATAAACTATCGGAGAAGGATTTGAGCATATTAATAGATGAAAAGTTTAATTTTAAACAGCAGTGTACAAATGCTAACTCAAAAGCCAATAGAACTATTAGAGCAATAAATAAAAACATAAAAAAAGGTCTAATACCGTTCTTCTCCCATTATATCTTTCATATGTTAGGCCACACCTTGACTACAGAAGCCAGTTGTGGAATACTTATAAGAAAGAAGATATAAATAGAATTGAGAAGGTCCAACACCGGTTTACTAAATCTATTAAAAATTTGAAAGATAAACCATATGAAGAACGGCTAGACACTCGAGGACTTCACAGCTTAGAACTGCGTAGAATGTTATTTTATTTTGACCTAATGAACGGCCCTGAGTTAATGACAGAATTAAACATACAGTATAAACCTGATAGATTTGAAGTAAGAGGTCACCCTTTACAGGTCAAATTTAAAAAGTATAAATAAAAGAAAAAACTTTTACACAATCAGAGCAACTAACTTATGGAAGAGATTACGTGAAAGTGTGATCATAAGTAATAATAAAGAAAACTTTAAAAGAAATCTAGATAACTATATAAATATGGGACGTAACATGAATTATTTTATTATGTTGTAAAGGAGCTACCTCGTGGGCCTTGGCCTTTTATTGCTCCTAATTTCTTAGTGAATCTTAGTGAAAGTCTATTGAATGGTAAATTTCCATTTTAGTTTCCTTCTCCATTTATTCTCGGAATCTTTCCTATGGAGAGCACTTCAGAAAATGTTTCAGAGTTCTCCGATAATGAAAAGAAGGTGCTTCTGTTTCCAGACACTTACTATCATGTCTTGAATGCCGAGCTGTTAAGAGCAATCAGATCCTCATATGAAAAGACACTGCCTCAGATGACAGCAGTCTCACCCCTCTCTGACCCTCTCTGGTGCCGCTAAATGTATTGTGAAAGACTGGGATTTTGATATGTGCAGTTTTAAAAGTTATTTTGTCACTTTAAATTGTTATTCATGGCACTGTATCACAGAAATAGTTTATAGAGACCTTGCACTTAATTTAGGCATGTTACTAATTCAGGGGCAGTTGACAAAAACTGAGCCATTTGACTAGCAACTGATGGGTACCGTGCCCCCAGATGAAGGTTGTGAGGACTAGACCACTGGGGTAACTGCAGGCAGAGGCTGATTCCCAGTACTGGTGTTTGTGTGGTTCATAAAGCCCAGCACGTTTTTTTTCTAGTTTAATACTAAAATTCCTGTTGTATCTGAACTAATGATTACCATGCTATGGTTTAGATTTGCACAACTCACTACACTAAAAATATCACATTAACTTGTATTTATTCTGCATTGATGTCCAGCTGCAAATCTACTAAATTGATTGGGTAGCAGTGATTAAAGTTTTAGCAGCATAGCTACTTTAGACAGCTATTTTACAGCTGTAATGGATTTGACGTTGTACTTGGATGTGCTATAATAAATGTATGAGCAAACAGCTTGTTTCTTGAAGACCATGACAATGTTTTTGGTATGTTTTTTACTGATACAACAAATGCCATTAAAGACTGGAGGAGTGGTGTGTCTGTTCCGTGGAGCAGAGAAATAAGAAATCATGGTAAACTGTTTTTCTAGTGGCCCTCCTCTGTCTCCCTGATTCCAACCCACATTATCAACTTAATATATTAGCAGCCATAGTGGCTCTGACCAAAACTTGTTGTTATATACAGTCTCTCCAAAAATGCCTGACCCCTTCCTATGTCCACAGAAGTACAAATTCAAAGTTGCCCCCCCGACCAGTGAACCATGATTCATTGGGGGTTGGGGGGATACTAGTCATTCAAAACTAGCTGAGCTATTTTTTTTTTAAATATCAATCTGGGATGAAATAATGGGAGGAGGAGGAGGAGGAGGTCAAAGGACTAGCATTGGCCACTTGGAGAAAGAAGGTTTCTTTAATTTAAATTACAGTTAAATACCCAGTGGTGAGTATTTGAGGGTGCCCAAATATGAATACTCAACAACTTTTTTAAATTAAAGTATGTGTACACCCCTACAAAAAACAGTAAAATCAGTGGGGAGTAATAGGTTGGTTTCATCTTGGAATTTGTTCTGGTAACAACTAATTCTTTTTTCCTCTGGAAAAGTTAGCTTCATATGTGTGTGCATGTGTGTAAGCTTTGATGATGTACAGTATTACTTTTTATTTCTTAAGTAAATTGCAATTCATGGTCTGTTTATACTTCATTTTTTGTTTGTTGTCCTGATATGGGAAGTTGTCATTAAGAATTGTTTAATACCTCTTCATTAGGCAGTAGAACATTACAGTGTAATTTTTATTGACTAATAGAATATATTTTTTGTGAGGAGCTAGGGTAAATGTGTATACATGTTAAATGCTGGCAAACTCTTAAGTGTTAAGTTAGATTTGGAATTTAAAGAAAGGTACAGCTTTAGAATTTATTGTATACAGAAATAAACAACACACATCTATAGATGCCAGTGGTACAGTAGCTCATTTGTTGGCTAATTGATGACTATGTATTATATTAAAAATGTCATTGTGGTAAAGACTCTTCAGTAAATAGCACTGTAAGTAAGTAGAACTAACTGTAATTTAACTGCATTTCTATCTCTAATTATTCCTCCTCTTCTTTATTTTCATATTACCAGGCTCCCTTAATTAGATTTTATGTATGGTAGGCCTGAAATCTATTGTAACAATCTACAACCTACTTACTGTAGTCCTCTTTGACCTATTGTACCTATTTTCTCTTACATGAAACATCTGAGGATACATTTATAAAAAAATATTCTAAATACAAGTATACTGGACTGTATTTTCATATTTCAAAATTATGTTTTGTTTCTCTGTGTTTTTATTAGGGTTCTATTGATATTGAGACTTAAAGTGTTATCCAACCCCCCGACAAAAACTAGAAAAAAAAAAAAAAACTCATTTTGAGTACAGGGCCCATAGCAGGGAGTACAGTACTCTTTAATTCATACTGTAGATAGAAAAACTGAAATGTGTAAGGGTGCCGTATAGGGGTATGCAAATCCAACCTTTGGGATTTTTAGACTCTTTAGAGTAAACAATTCCTGAATGTTGATCTGGCTCGTATGATCCATATTGTATCATGCTGTAGCTTACTGTGGATTGTATTTCTTACTTTACACATTTGTGGTGTCTTTGCATCAGGTGCACAGTGGTTGTTGCACCTACACTGGAAAGACTATACTGTACTTTTATTTATCTCCTTTCTGTTACCATATTTGGAGTTGTAAATCCTACCTTCAGGGTGAATTTGCATGAATTTGTGGCTTTTATATTGCTGCTTGCTTCAGCTATTTCATTAAAAGCTGTTTTATCTTATTCCTAACGTGGGATTTGGTTATTTAAGTTGATTACTGGGTAGCCGTTCTGTGCTTTTTCCTGTGATGTCTTTGTTGTCCGGCTCCAGTTTTTCTCGTTGGTAGCTGCCTTTCTGCACATACATGAATTTGCGTCCTGCAGTTTAAGGGCTGCTGACTCCTCTTGTTTTGCTTGTTGCTGGTCTTACACCATAAAACTCAATCACGTTATCATAAGTGTGCTGCTCAGTTCACCTGATGCACTTGAATGTGACACTTGAATTATTTACATGAATTTTCATTACTGATAACACAGAAACAGCCAGTTGAGTGGAAGAGGGAGATTATATTATTTGTATGTATGATCTTATATCATGTGCATACAAATCCAGATTCAGTATCCACCACAGCCACTTACTCAGTGGATGACCTTGAGCAAGTCGCTTCACTACCTCGTGCTTCACTTTAATGTTTTGTTGAAACAGGACCCCATTAAACATAGATGTTACTTCTCAGTTGGGTTAGCCAAAGTTGAAACAAAATGTAATCTCCCATCTTGAGTTGCAGCAGGTAACAGAACACTAAAATGTACAAGAACGGTATTCTCTGTTTATCCTCATTGACAGACTAATGGAATGGACACCGCACAACAGCTTTGCTGTATGAGTACAGTAAGCAGGTGGCTAATTTCAGTATTTATAGTCTACTCATGCTGGAAAAAGGGGATGTATAAGTACCTTTTGTTCAGTACTCATGAAATATTCATGCTTGGCAGTGCTGGATACTGAGTATTCAGCACTAAAGTTAAGGGTGAAAAAAAATCTAGCACTCCCCAGGTAGCCTGGTTTGTCCTGTGGTCACCCACTCCCCCACATCAGTGATCTCCCACCCTCCATCCCTCTTATTACCACACAAATTGGGGTCTGCATTGGGGGTGCTAGAGGCTACCTAACAGTTCAGTGGAGCAAGAGGTCCAACAGGTTGGAGAAATTAAGAGAGAAGCCAAGTCGGATGAAGTGTTGATCTTGGGACCGTCACTCTTGCAGGCATAGACTGACATCTTAGGCTAAATTTCTGTCACTTTTAGGGCTGTTTCCCAGAGCAGCATGTCCAACAGGGGGCTAGGTTTGGAGCCACTCTTGGCCATGTTTTCAGCAGTGGAGACAGAATCATCTCCATTGTGAATATCAAGGAACCAGTGGAAATCAGTTACCATAATGGGTGATCATCCTTCTGGTGACAGGCCTCAGCTACTAGGACTCATCCTCAGAAAGATGGACTTTGCCAAGATGAGGGATCTGGTGGCCAAGGGGTCTGGTGAATATGCATGAAGGGTTTTCTAAAGGAGGTGCAGGAGACGGGGACACATTCTATACAGTAGTTCAGCAATGGTAAAATCACAGGGAACGTTGCAGTGTAATCGTGTAAAAGAGAAAGAAAAGTTAATTAGGAACTGAAACTACTGACAAGTGTAGCCGGCATCAGGAGCTTCTGCACTTTATTTCTTACTCTTTTTCCTCAGCAAATACCTTCATCTGTGACTTTCTATTACTTGACCTGACTGGTTCCTTGTACTGTTGTTTTACAAATACCTAGCCCAAAACTTTGTCCCCCATATGTTACCCCTTGTAGTGGTGTCAGAGGAAGTTCCCTAATTTCCCCTTCCCCTGAGGAACACATCTGGTTGGGTCAGGGGACCCATGGTTGCAGGGCCTAAGAGTAGCAGATGCTGTCCTGACTGGGACAACACTTTTTCTTAGTCCTACTCACCTCCACTGCAGCCACATATAGCCTTGACGGTCTCACTAGCAATAGCATTGGCAGCGGATGCCTTCCCTTTGCCAGGGATCAGGTTACCTTTCCCATTGTGAGGTTCTACTATGGTGCCCAGCTATAGCACCAATCCTTCCCAGGCTGGAACACATTCAGTGGCAGCAGTCTTTCCAGTCCTGGCTACGTTGTCTTATGTTTCCAAATCCACTGACAAATTTTGGTCACTCACATGGAAATGCATCATGCTTCTCTGGGGCCATAAGGCAGCTGGTAGCACTGCATTTTTATTTAAAAAAAACTCCCTTAATTCAACCTGTAAAAACGTAGCCCCCGACACTGGGCTTGACAAAATGTGGGTGGAGACTTATTTGTTGTTAGCTTTTGGTAACGGGTAGTCACGCTAGGCAACAGACCTGCCACCTATTTTCAGACACGACCTGGGAGAGCTGGGACATTGGTTACAATATGCAGAAATGCACAGACATAATATAGGTGTACAGGAGCAAAACAAAATATACATTGGGTAGCACAGTAATAGTTACATAAGGGTACATTTTAGGCATAGATCATAATAAGGATGTAAAATAAAGCAATTAGGGTAACCATAAGACAGCTGAGGACAGTAAAGACATCAAAGTTCATAGCCACCTAAACAAGCATATTGCATGGGAGAACATTAGTGTAGTTGCTAGTTAAGCTCCCATGTGTGACAGGTCACCAGTGGTGGTGGTGGGTGTGGGGTTGGGTAGGGTGGGTGACCAGACAGAGTTAGAAGGAATGAGTATGCAGGAGGATTTATAAAACATAGTGACTAGAATATTTTAAATATATGAACCTTGAAGATGAGACTACCATCTCCAAAGTTATGTGTACTTTTAAAAGGCATTAAAGTGTCCCAGACTTTGCAACAAAAACTTTAAAAAAGTTAATTTTTAGGCACCTTTTAGTTTATATTTAATATTTTTTATGTTTAGCATCTCAGTTTTCCTTATAGCTATTGCTAAACAGGAACACTGTCTAGAATTAATCTTTTCTGACTGCTTGTCTACACCCGTTGTGACAGTCTTCTGCTTGTGACATCAGAATCTGTTGCTGTGTAAACATGATGTCGGATGTAATCATGCAGTGAGGAGAGTAAGTCTAGAGAACAGCAATCCTGTTTTCATGTCACTGTATGGTTACTATGTGACGGGGAACATAAATGCAGAGAATATGTGAAATATAAAATGAAATTGTCTAAAAAGTACAGTATGCTCTTTTAAAGTTTCCTGGTGACATTCTGGGCCTCTGTAAGTGAATCAGACAGTAGTTTTATTGTGTTCCCTACATTCTCATTGTGGAGGGGGTTGTGGGATAACAGATGGACCAGACACCAAACTTCAGGTTCAACACACAGTCTCTGTGTGATGTTTATTCAGAATACAGGAAATAAGCTTCAGCAATAGCATATTCCTTCTTCAGTACATCAGTTTACAGCAACAGACTATGAATGTCCTTTCTCTGCACTTAGCCAGCACCTACTGATACTGATCTAACCACTTTTCAGTGAAAACCCTTCATCCCTGTGTGGACCCCGTTTGCTTGGGTAGTGGAGGCTCAAAAAGAAAAAAAAAAACAAGCTAAAAACAAAGAACATCAGTGCAGAAACACTGAAACATGGATTACCCAAAAGGGCATTGGCAACAAATCAAGTTAAAAAGAAATACAACATCATACCTACTTCTGTAATGCAAAGCATCATGGGATATATGCAAATCACCATGACATTTAGACTTGTTCAGTTTACAGCAATTTACATGCATTTTAAACAGCACAACTAACTTAATTTCTGTAATAGTAACCTAGTATGTTTTACCATTATCAAAAACACCTAGTGCCATGGTATTTTCAACATTTACAGGTTTCATAAACATAAGGTATCTACGTCAAGGTATTTTATGACATAGTGCTATTACATACTAAATCCAACAACAATAAACACAACCTGTTTTACATACACTTGGAGGTCACCACAATAACCTCCCTGTACGAGGACCTGAGAGAGAAAAGGAAAATTAAAGAGGACACCATAGCATAGTCAAGAAAAGGGAGGGGGGTGCCCATAGGTGGCCAACCTTATGGACTAGAAAGAGTAAAGGCTAGATTAGGCTTAGAAATAGAAGAACTATTGCAACAGATTTAAGAAAATGTCGGTCCTCAAGAGTGGCAGGAGCTCCCTGTCACACTCATTCCTTATACATTGTTTCCTGTTCCTCCCATTGTCTGAGGATGGGGGGGACTGTAGAGAGGGTGCCTTTTCACAGGTTCAATTTAGGGTTTTAAATCCCTTTTTTGTTAAAAGGACTACCATGCTGCTCTTAAACTGATACATGCACAGTAGGTACCTATCATCCTAATAGTTTGCTCTGTGACACTAACTGTACCAGGACTTTTTTTTTATGCTTTATTTTTATTCCTTAAGAGAGAAATAAACATACATACAATCTCTTCGACTAGAAGACATTAAGAGATAGTTATTACTTAAAGATTTAAGCTAAAAAAGCACAAAAGGATTTTTTAATTTTGTTGGGGGGGTAAAAGGGGAAAAAACATTCAAAACATGTATTTATTCTTAGAGCTTATTAGAACTTTCAGTTTTATAAAACTTTGAATGTGCTCCAAGCTATTAACTTCCCTGCTTTAAATCAAGTAAGAAAGCCTTCAAATCCAAACAGCTTTCCCCCCATTCTGAGTTCTTTGACATAATCAGTCAATGAAAGAAAAAAATCAAATCGTTGATAGTTCATTTTTAAAGGGCTAGAGATTCAGAGACAGTGCTATGCATTCCTGTACGTTCATACTGGATGATATTCTGTGAGGTCTGCCTCATCTTCTTCGAGATCAGAGCCCATAACCTCAGGTATTTTAACATTACTTTCATAGAATACTCGCACAGAATCAGTGTCATCAAAAAAGTACATTTTACCCTGGAATTGTACCTACAAACAGGCTGGTGCAAGCAAAGTAGCTAACAACCCAGCTTCCTTAAATTCTGGTAACACTGGAAGAAAGCACTTGTGTCTATGCTGGGTTTGTAAGCAGAAATCAGGGTAAAGATGAAAACGATGCCCTTCATAAACACAGTGCTTTTTTATTTGAGCCATCTGTAATAACTTATTTCGCTGTGCCAAATTATTGAAGGTTAACATAACAAATCGTGCCTTTTGTGAATCCATGGCAGATTCCTTCGGCTGATGAGTAGTAGATCCAAAAACGGACTCCAGAGACAGTGAGGGCTCTATAGAGAAAACCAGAATAAGAGCCTTTTCAACAGCTTCTTTCAGCTTCTAATTTGGGATCATTCCAGGGAATCCAATTAGTCTTAAATTCCTTCTGAGAGCGTTGTTTTCTAAATGCTCCAGCCTCGATGCCTTGGCCAACTGCTCATGCATCACATCATTCACTGCATCCTCTAAAGATAAAGTTCTCATTGAAATAGCTTTAGCTTCCTTCTTGTTGGTCTTAATAGCTTGCTCTGTACTCTCTACCCTCAGTTTGATTGCGGAACAGCAAGAGGAGATTTCTGCTAGTGAACTCTCTCTCCAAGAGGTAGATTGTCTGACTTCTGCCTGAAACTCAGCCAGGAGGGATTGAATTGATACCAAAGTTGGTTTCATCTGCTGTTTAGGCTTGGCGCTCAGGTCTGTGTACATCTGCATATCGGGAGGGGTTCCTACTCCAGCCGCTGTAAGAGAGTCCACAAGCCCTCGAGCTGGAGCGTCTCTCCAAAAGGTTTTGGAGGAAACAAATTTATCTATAGAGTCAACTTGAAACTCCATAGAATTGTGAGTAATTTTCAGCTTAAAAGTACTACCTTAAAGCAGTTAAAATTGAGTTTTTAGTTCGGAACCAGCAGAGCTCCAAACAAACATTTATATGTCTCTCAAAGCTCAACAGCGCCCCCTCCAGGACTTTCTTAAAACAAACATTGTCAAAACAAGCATCATACCATTGTTAGTTGTTCTGCTTCTACATGAAACAAAAATACTAAAATGTTTGAAGGAAATTTCCGATATAAGGTACTGGGCTTCATAGCCCAATACATTATATCGTCCTGAGCTGACAAGCGCAAACATTTTAATTTAAAAGTTCTTACTTTTTGCTGTGGAAAGGATTGTAACTGGCGCTGAAGCCTCGGCCATCCATTCCCTTCCAGCTTCCTGGTGCCCCTGTAAGGCCCCGCTCCGCCCCAACTCTGCCGGCTAGTAGGGTCACTCTTAGTTAAGCGACTGCTTTGGATTTTCTCTAGGACTGTTTAAAATGACTAAAAACCGGTTTTAAAAATAGCTTCCATAGACTTGTGTGGGGCTCACTCCAGCACTCTCCCTGGCCACACATCACAAATTCTGAGAGCATGGGGTGGAGTTGGGGCAGAGCGTGGGCACCAGGAAGCTGGAATGGATCGGCTGGCCGAGGCTTCAGCACCAGTTATGATCCCTTCCATGGGAAAAAGTAAGAACTTTTAAATTAAAATTGTTGTTCCGGTCAGCTCTCGCTACTATAAGGTATTGGGCTATGAAGCCCAATACCTTATAGCGCTAGGTCAGAACATCACTTTAAAAAGTGTTTAAGCATTTTTTTAAACATTTTTCCTTTGGTAGTGTAACAGTATTATCACAATATTGATATAGCGCTGTATAAACATGCAGTATTTCCACTATACTGATATACTGGTACTACTTTTTAGTATATCTATTTAGTGAAAATGCAAGTGTATCAATATGATGCAGCATGTCAATGTGACTCCAAGCTTTCATTTAAAATAAAATTAAGTGTATTTTTTGATTATTATATTTTATTGCTTATAGGAAAATATTCACAGCTGATACAAAACATAACCCCAAAGGTTACATAGCAGAAATATTACGGTAGGTTTTGTCACATCACACTTTTTTGTTGCATTGAAGGGGTATGTCTTTAAAATAATGCAAATGAATGCATCAACAGATATTTAAAAAAAAAGTAATCTAAAGCACCACTTGATCTTTAACATGTCTGATAATATTATTCAAAAAGGAGAAGAGGGCCATCTTAGGCCATATTGGTCAAACTCCTAAAGATCCATGATATAAATTTTATCTTGGGCAGCAATATCAAACATGCCATTAATACACTGAAGGCAAAACACCACCAGACATCATTTCTATAAAGTCAAATAGGCATAAAAACCCTTGCTAACTCATGAAAATGGGAACAACCATAACAAGGGTATATATATATATTAAAAAGTATTTGTGTAGTATAAGCAGATCATGCTGAGAATAAAACCAGACGGGAATGTACCTTTGTGAGCCTCATGATAACTTTTCACAGCCCACAACAGAGAGAGGGAAGATGCACCTTGTGGCAGCCGATATCTTGTCCGAAGTTATAAAGAAGAGCCAGATATTAATGTTACAACATCTGCAGTTTAGATAAGGCTTAAACACTGAATCTGTAAATGTTTACAGTGCTGCTATGAACACTGAAAACATATTCTGCCCATCCCAGTGTCCCCTGTGAACTCAGGAAGAAAACACTCAGCAATTATGCCTGCTTAGAACAAAGTACTGCAAATAAAGGAAATAATGTTCAAGAGTCTGCTTCATCCTTCATATCAGAAACCATGTGCTGTGTCCCAGGCTGTACCCAAATCTTCTTGAATGCTCACCGGCCTCTTGTAAGTCTCTATATTGATACACCTTACCAGCATAAATCGCTCACAGCTTGGCCGGCATCTGCAGTGTATGGCTCACTCCAAGTTCATGAAACCTTGCTTTCACTGTATCAAGCAACTTTTGATGTTGGTGGGTGGCGAAACTTAAGTCCAGAAACAAGAGGAGCCTGTCTCCTGCCTGTAACTGAATAGATCCCACTGCTCTTGCCGCCGTCGTTATTCAAGTCTCTTTCCGCAGAGCTGGTGGTTATCAACAGCAAAGTACATGGGCCAGTCAGAGGTTCTTGGTGCCTTCAAGGTGTTACACGGTATGCTTAGAGCACCCAAGCTGGCTCAGGAGATGAAGGACTTCTGATTGCAGAAAACCGCAAAAGAAACAAGGTCATCATAGCCCTCTCTCTCCTCAGACAGACAAAAGAGCCATATATTCCTGGTTCTGACTTAATTTTCTAAGTGTTCAAGGCAAAGCTGTCAGTGTTACTTTTCCAATGTCATTTGTGCTGTGGCAGCCAGAGCCTTCCCCCGCTGATGCAGTTGCGTTATTAACTGCCATTTTGTGTACATTTATGTGGGATTCCATGGAGGTGACCATTGTAATATACGTGTCTATTTTTTGCTCAGATGCCTTCATCTGAATAGGCATTAATTACTGTTTGTAACACCAGCTCTCCTGCCACAGCAGCTGCAATAGGCCCGGCTCCTCCCTTCACCTTCGTGTCTCCAGCTTTCTTGCTACTAGCATCGCCTGACACCAATGATTTTGGATGGACCATTCTGCTTGAGCTCTGCTCCAAAAAGGCACAGAAGTTTGATTCATAGACTCCAAAACTGTCACATCAGTAAGTCTAGTTGTAGAAATTGTAAAATTCCAGTTTGATATATGTTTTGTTATTAAGAAATCCAGGTAAGATTCAGGAGCTCCTGAGATATGCATGCAGTGTTGGTGGCTCCAAGCTCCCCCCCCCCCCCCCCCAATAAAATTAAGGCCATTGCCCTAACTGTTCAAAAGTCAGCCCTTTTTAAACATAATTACTTTCAAAGAGGCCTAACATTCAAACCATTAAGGCTAGAAATGTATTTGGTTTTTAAACAAGGGATTGGGGTCACATTGACATGGGTACATCATATTCATATACTTTCAAAATATCTTTATACTGAAAATGCACTTTAACTATAGCAGTATACTAAAATGCATTTCCATTATTTCTAAAGAAAGTAGTTTCATTATATATATATATATTTCATTATATTGATACTGCGGTAATATATCGCTATCCTAATACTGTAATATATTTACACTACAACAAAAACTATTAAGAAAATTAGGGAAATTGTTAAACATTTTCAGATTTTGTCATACTAATTACTGATATCAAATACTTTTTCATATTATGTACAAATATTACCATATAAATAGTAGAAATGTAATTACTGTACATACATGGTAAAGAAAGCTTGTGTGTTTATGTATCACACATCGGGGGCCCAATATTCAAAGTTTGTGCGAGCACTAACATAGACTTTGACGGCAGATAAGGACAGCTTGGCCAATCTAGTCTGCCCATTTCCCTACCTACAGGATAGGCCTCTGATCCTAGTTAACCAACAGCCTATTTCTTCCTACCCCCCCACAAGAATTGCCTTATGTCTGTCCCATGCATTCTTGAATTCTCCCACAGTTTTAGACCCCACAACCTCCTCAGGAAGGCTGTTCCATGCATCCACTACCCTCTCTGTGAAATAATACTTCCTCACATTGCCCCTGAATGCCCCCCCATCTTTAAATTGTGTCCCCTTGTTCTTGCACGTCTCTTTTTCTGAAAGATGCTACCCTCTTGGACTTTGTTCATTCCACTGAGGTACTTAAAAGTTTCTATCATGTCCCCCCTCTCCCTTCTTTCCTCAAGGGTATACATATTAAGCTCCTTTAGTCTCTCCTCATACGGCTTCTCTTGCAGACCCTGCACCATTTTACTTGCCCTCCTCTGGACTGCCTCTATCCTGCCTAACAGGTCTTTGCCCGTGTAAACTGGGGTTGGCACTGGAGCCCCATATTCAAAACAGGCTGTTGGACAGGCAAAGAGGTTTAGTGCCCGTGCAAAACATAATGTATGCATGCGGGCATGGGGAGGACGTGGCCATGAATATGTGCATTACCCCATATTCAGCGGCATTGTACTGTGCAAAAGGGTTTAGCGGTGTCCTTTTGCACAGTGCAAATACCACCAAACAAAACCAGAACTTAACTTTGGGTAACCCTAGAAGCTGCAGGAGGTAATGCAGCCACCTAGCTGGTTGGCCACTGGGGGAATACAGCCACCCCTGTGATCCCTGGCAGCCCCTTCCCCCGATCGCCAGCTTCTTCTGCATTAGAGTATTAGAATATATCCCTGGTGCTAGTGCCCCCCCACAGTCACTGTCCTATTCTGTATAATAATATCTCCGTGGTGCTAGTGGCCCCACCTGATCACCAGCCCCAAGTGTCATTGTATAATCCCTGGTGCTTGTGGTTCCCCCCACCCTGTGATCACCAGCCACAAGTGTCAATCAGAAATCCCTAGTACTAGTGGTTCCCCTCACCCTCCAATCGCCAGCCCCAAGTGTCTATGTATAATCCCTGGTGCTAGTGGTCCCCCTTTCCCCCAACTGCCAGCCAGGGAATTAAAAAACAGACCATCCCTGGTGACCAGGGGGTCTCCCCCCACCATGGCACTGGACACGGCCCCCCCCACTCACCTTCCTCAGTGCCATGGGTGCCTACAGCGACCATCACAGCCCTCCTCACACCTCCTCGGTTGGCTGCCATATGTTCAGGCAGGGAGCACACCTTGTATTTATAGGACAGGGCTCGGCACCCTGTCCTGTAAATATGAGGCGTGATCCCTGCCTGGACATATGGCATCTGACTGAGAAGGTGTGAGGAGGGCTATGCTGGTCGCTGTAGGCACTGGCAGCACCATGGATACAGATAAGATGAGTGGAGGGGTGCCCTGTGCCCAGAGGGGACCACTGGATGCCAGGGAAGGTTTGTGTTTTAATTCCTGGCTAGCGGTTGGGGGTAGGGGGACCACTAGCACCAAAGATTATACATGGACACTTGAGGCTGCCGATCGAGTGGGGGAGCCACTAGCACCATGGAGATATTATTATACAGAACAGGCCGACGAAGATGTTGGGGAGGAGACCCACTAGCACCAGGGATATATAATTATACCTACCAGGTCAATGTGTCATATGCTTAATAGCGTACGACAAAACCCTGTGACTGCAATAGCACAGTACAACTGAGCGAGAGGGTGCAACAGTGGCGGAGCCAGGTTTGGGAGTGTTTGGGAGCTAGGGGAGACCATTCAGTCATTCACAGGCTCCACAATGAGTACTAAACAGGGAATAAAGATGGTGGTGGGGCGCCACTATTCACACTAGAGCAGCCAGGAGGGGTGACCAACCTCCAGCCCCCCCCTAGCTCCGCCATTGGGGTGCAATACCGCAAATGGGTCTGTGCGCAGTACTGCACCCTCTCACTGTCCCAGGCAGAGTATAAGACCTCTGCTGGGATGGGGTTCCGCCAAGCATCTGCCATGGCTCGATGCAGTGAGCCACACTGGCAGCAGGGAAACAAAGCAATGCGTTTGGGACTGGGTTTGATTCCCGGTCCCTCACGCATGGAAATTTTCTTTTTTTTCACACTTTCTGCAATATTTGTGTGAATTCCCCCCCCCCATGGCATATATTGCACTGTTTTGGCAGTGTGATATATGCATGCGGCATAATGTCTTGTGACATTATGACCCTGTGCCATAATTATACAGAATGAGCCGGTGATTGGGGGAAGGGGGGTGGACCACTACCACCAGGGATATGCACACATCTGGGAACAGGCAATTGGGGGTGCGGCACTGCACTAACCTGCCTCACTACCCATGCAAATGAGCCCTTAGTGGGCATGCAGATGGCCCCTTAGGGCCTTGCATGCCCAATGGGCTCATTTGATTTGCATGGGTCCCTTTGAATATTGCAGATAGCGCTCTGGTGCTATCCATTCTGGTGACGCACTTCGGGAGTCCTGTCAGGGTAGTGCTAAGTGGCTTAGCTCTGGGCCGACATGGCTCTGTATTCAGTGGAATAGTGCCAGTGCGCTATTCAACTGAGTATAGCATCTTCAGGCATCCGGGAAAGTGCAAGTTGCAGCACAAAGTTTTGCACTCTGCTTTGCGCATATTCAAATATCTGTCCCAGAAGTGCTATTCCCTCATGGAAAACCACAGCCTTTTCCCCCTAGTTGTAATAAATGACTATGAAGTTAGCTCTGGAAACATCTGGCTCAGCCTACCACTTGGCTATGAAATTTGTAATACATAGTTGGAGCACCTAATCAGACCCAGCATGTGACCTACATTATTCAAATTGGTAAATTGGCCTTCATTATCAACAGTAAATTCAGTCTTAAGCTCTGATACGATTCCATCTATAAAGGTATTTCTTAGAAAATGTTAATCATATTTACAAAACGTATTGTCATTTTCTAATGGCTACTGGTTTTCCAATACTTAGATTAAACCTATTATCCACTAAGATATGACTGTGTTATTATCAACCAGTCCTTTGCTGCAGAGACCTTAAACTCTGTACAGAAACCATTGACGAACTACTTGTCAATAAGGTTGTCCTCCTTCTGTTATGATAGACCAGCAGAGTACACTGAGCGTCAAGCTTGTTTTTTCAGGAGCAGCTGGGAGGGGTACAGGGTTGCAAGTATAATAAAAGAAATTACAGCAGTAAAACACATATTTACATGCATGTGTGGTCCACAGTATAAATTAACATGATAAATAAATATATACCACACCAGTGGTAAATAAATTGGGTAAATAAATAGAGAATAATGGATGGGGAAGGGTTTGATATGAGGAATTTAATGCAGGATTTGTGGATGCTACATAAACCCGAGGCGAAGCCCGAGTTTATCAAAAGCATCCTGCAACAGGGTGTGCATTAAGTATCTCATATAGCACATCCTTCCCATCTTTTATTTTTATAATAACAGACCAGCAATTTTTCTTCAGCAGTTTGTGAGACTGTTTGGCCCCGCCCACATACAGAATGTTGGCCAATGAGGCAGCAGCATAGTTTGACTGGCATGGCTCATGAATATCATAACAACCAGCTGGTTGTTATGGAAAATATCAACCTGGTCAGTACACTAAGAGAAATTGCTGACCAGTTATTATATCATGTTATTTTGGGTATAGATATTTATTTTTGCTTACAACACCATTTATACAACTTAGAATGCCATTTATATAACTTAGAACATGTTATTTCCACTTAGAATCTGGAAATGGAACACAGAGAACAATGGGCCAGATAGGGAACTTACAATGGAAAGAAAGGCAGTTTTCAGCTAAAACAAGGTAAAACACCAGTAAAAACACTACAAATGGTGTGGTATATATCAAATATATAATGGATTGCAGTAGAACAACACATTTGTCTCCACACATGAGTGGTAAGACCTTTATAACTAACTTGTGGATTCGCCACTCATGAGTTATGGATCTTACCACACACTAGTGTAGATAAATGTGTTATTCCACTGTAGTCCATTACGTATTCTATATATATATTTATACTTATATTTAAAAGTACTCTACAAGAAATGTCCTGTGTATTAAGCACACAAGAACTGGAGAAAGGTATGCAAGAATGACTGAGGAGCAGAGTAGCTTGGGGGAAGGATGGCACTACCCAGTGCCAACCAAATGAACTGGCAAGACCAGACAATACCAAGGTACAGGGATAGAGAGCAGGAAGAAGCTGGAGTGGAATGGTAAGGGAGAGCGGAATAGAAATCTAGGAGGTAGTGGAGTTGAATAAGGGTGAGGGGACAAAACAATAGAGTACGTGGTGGGGTGAGTACTAGGTACAGGAGCAGGACATTCAGAGTGAAAGGGAATGTTCTGTAGTAGGGGTAGTCAGTAAGAGAAAGTGGCTTCCCTGGCTGAGGTCTTGGAACAGGGTAAAAAAAGAGCAATGTTCAATGTTTCTGAGAGCGTAACGTGATGGATGGAGGGAGGGACTGAGATATCAGGCGAGGGAACCAAACCAGGATTTGGAGATGAAAGCGGCACTATGACAGAGGCACATGCTCTCTAGGGAGGAAAGGGACAAGTTTCAGTATAAGGTGCAATGGTGGGTAGCTCCCCTAAGAATTATAGTTTTGATTCACCATTTGGTGAGTACTGTAATAGTTTTTTAATGATGTATACAGTAAGGTTCAAGAGGGAAGCCTTTTTCAAAGAAAAGGATGCACAAGAACAAGGGGTCATGCGATGAAGCTGGAGGGGGGTAGAATCAGGGGAACAGTAAGGAAACACTTCTTCGCAGAAAGGGTGGTGGATGCCTGGAACGGCTTCCCTGAGGAGGTGGTGGGGGCAAAAACTGTAATGGGATTTAAGAAGGCAAGGGATAAGTATAAGGGAACCTTAGAAGCAAGGAGGGGGGGTAAAGCTGGCGATCAGGTAGGGTCCACTGTGTGACAGGAAGAGAACATGGGCAGACTAGGTGGGCCAAGTGGTCCTTTATCTGCTGTCAAATTCTATGTTTCTACATATATATGTATAAATAATGTATACCTCGATCATGACTGCAAATAGTCTATTGGTCTAGAGCACCGGCCTGCTCAACGCAGACTTAAAATGTTTTTTATTGCTGTAACCAGTGCAAGGAGTGACCCTCTTGATCTTGCTGTAATTGCAAATGAGAATCTGTTTTAAATATTTTTACCTGGATTATTACGTTTTGTAATTATTATTACTCCAGCATAGTAGATTTTGTACCAGGAACAGCAGATACAGTACAGTGGCTGAGCACCTTAGCGGGGAGTAATGTAAATAGGCCCTTCTAAAGGGAGAAACTGCATACTGTAAGAGAATAACTTGTTTCCTGAGGTGATTCATGCAGACTGTAATTCAATATGAATGGAACTGTTCATTACTGTGAAATTGAGTAGCAACAGAACTTCTCTGCGAGGAGATATTGCTTCTCACTTGAGATGTCTTATGTAAATAAAATAAAAAAGTGTTTTAATCTCCGAGAGAGTGTGCACGTGGGAATTTGTCTGCCTATTACCTAATCAAGAGAAGCAACGTGGAGGGAATTTTTTTTTATTTGCTAGTCACCATTCTACTTTCTTTAAATGGTAGCAGATCTAGCTTTAAAAAAATGTAGTGATGCAACAAATGTTAAGTGATCTTCAAACATTCAACAACCAATGCAGATCAGCTTTAGAAAAATATAGTGACACAACAAATGTTGAGTGATCTTCAAACATTCAACAACCAAAACTCATGTAGGGAACAGGTGATATTGCCCACTTTTGCTGCATTTTTGATAGACCTTTGCTATCACTGTGTAACCTTGAATAAGTCATTTAGCATCCTTTCTCTCTTTCTTACTTAACCCCCAGATCTTAGTTTAACCTTCCTCAGTCTCATTTAAGCTCTGAATGTGCTCAGCAGCTACTACCAAATGTTAAAGAGCAGGGGCCCGATTCTCAAAGCCCTACATTGGACGCAAGGTGCCTGCACCAAGCATAAATGGCGCATTGGCACCGTCCAGACACAGTCCCCAGGCTGCCTACCCCAAACGGGGATTGCACCGCCCCTGCACCCAAAACTGGGCTGCAACTTTTATTTATTTGTATATTCGGAAGCAACCTTTGAGTATACACTCTTTTACAAAGGTTCCACGTCAGGATGTAAAACAGCAGAGACACAACAAAAACTTGACAGTTAACACGAAACATAAGATTGCTATGTAATACAGAAAATAAAGAATACATCTGAGTAACCTAGACAACTGAAATTAAACAGCGGGAGGAGATTCCCAATTAGTAACGTACGGCATAGCTGCCACAGGGGGGCCTGTCAAGGTAGAGTATCGGAAAGGGTAGGCGAAAGAAAGGGGTGAGAGTGTGAACGAGGGGCAGATTAGAGAGAGAGAGAGAGAGAGAAAGAGAGGACAAGAGAGAGAGAGAAAGGGATTGGGAGAAGGAGAATATTTAGGGGAAGTGGGTGGAAAAGGGAGGTGTTGGGGAGTATGGAGGGAGGGAGCTGGGGGGTGGTAGGGGATGGCAGGTGGGGTCCAGGGTAGGTAAAACAGGAGGAAAGCTCAGACAGACAAGGGGGGTATCCAGGTTGAGGATATGGACTCAGGTAAGGGAGTCAGAGGTGTTTGAGGGGGGTATCCAGGTTGAAGATATGGATTCAGGTAAGGCAGTCACAGGCATTTGAGTTTAGCAGGTATTGCTTCAGTTCTCTATTAAAAGACTGAACATTTGTTGTATTAAGAGCTGTAGCAGGGATCTCATTTAGCCATAGTGGAGCTCGGTACATGAAGGATCTTTGCCCTAGGGAAGTTCTATGAAATGGGACATCAAGCTGTGCTGTCACTGTTCTTCTTGTGTTGTATTTGGAGCTTGCTTCCTTTACCAGGTCTGCAATGCAGGTAGGGGTTAGGGAGAGCATGGTCTTTCTCCCTAGTAGGCAAGCTTTGTATCTGATTCTGGATTGAAGCGGTAGTATGTGGGCCAGACCATACAGGGTACAAGTGTGCATGAAGCAGTCAGCATTTAGCAATGGTCTGAAAGCCTTGTTAAGGGCAGTGGCACCCTTTTGAAGGCCATATCAGTGGCAGTGCTGTAAACCACCAGCCCGTAGTCGACCAGGGAGAGGGCAGAACTGGAGACTGAGAGCCAGAGGGCTTCAACAGTTAGGCTTTTCTTGTGCCTAAACAGGATCCCTAATTTAATGTTCACAGCTTTCGCCACCATGTCAATGTGCTGAACATATGAGAGGGTATCATCCACAATGACACCCAGGTACTTGAAGGAATGAACCTGTTCCAGGGGGCAGTCAGGTGATTTGTGATTGTTAGTTCTGGGCATCTCCTTTTTAGTTGGTGGTTAGAGAGGAGCATCATCTTGTTTTTTGTTTTTTTTTGTAGTTTAGTAGCAACCTTTGGGGTAGAACAAGGTCTCCAGTTTCTGGAAGGATGTTTGTAGCTCAGCCTGCAGGTGCTCTGTGTGAGAGTGACAGCTAAGTAGGACAGCATCATCGGCGTATAGAATGACTTTGCTAGTGCATGCATCGGGTAGGTCTTTCAGGAACATGCTGAAGAGCAGTGGACCCAAGATGGACCCTTGAGGCATCCCTAGCGATACTTCCTTGGATGCAGATATGGAGTGACCTATCTTGACCCTTTGAGACCGGGAGGTTAGGTAGTCCTGGAACCATAGAGCGGCATTTGGGGAAACACCAAGGGCATGCAGTTGAGACAAGAGGAGTGGGTGGCAGACTGTGTCAAATGCCTTTGCTAGGTCAGTGAAAATGGACCCAACCAGTTTTTCCTCATCCGATGCCTCATGGACATATGCAGTGAAATCCACCAATGCAGTGTCCATGCTGTGGAGTTTCCTAAAGCTGTGCTGATGGGGACATTGCAGCTGGCATTTGTGAATATTGTCAGTAAATTGGTCTGCCACAATCCTTTCCAGAGCTTTAGAGAGGGGGGAAGAGGATAGAGATGGGCCTGTATTTTGCGGGCAGTGACCTATCACCTCCCTTATGCACCGGGGTCACCAGCGCTTGTTTCCAAGGAGAAGGGAATTTGGCGAGCTGGAGAGATTTATTGAAAATTGTAGTGATGGGAGCGATGACTTTGTTGATTGCCAGCGCCAGCAGTTTCATGGTCAATGTTGTCAGACCCCCATTCTGGTTTTCCCCAGGACCTTTTTAACATAACCCAGTGCTTCTTTGACAGTGACTCTCTTGAAGTCAAATTGAGGGTGTGAGTTGATGTCCGGTGGGCGTCTATTATCAGCTTTGATATGCTTGAGGTATTCAGCCGGTAGAACAGAGCTAAGATCCATGAAGGTGGAGTTGAACTCTTCGGCAGTGGTGTGGGGGTCCATGGTATTTGTGCCATTAATGTTTAGTAGTTATGGCTGTGTTTTTGTCCCTGTGAGTGCCTTTGTATTGTCCCAAAACTGCCTCCCACCACCCCAGGTTCTTTCCAATTGATCCTTGGCACTGGGGGCATGTGGCTGACGCAAGCTGTCGCAGCCCCGACAATGAGATTTTCTAAACTCACCCAAAGGACACTTTTATAATGCTGGGCTGGTCTAAGGGGACTTAGAATATTCTCCTCTGGGTAAGTCCCCTGTACGTGGCAACATGCCTCAGTCCTCCAGTGTTGCCAGAACTCGGAACATTACCCCCTCCCTGAACCCCGCTGCAACCCGTAATATAATAAAACTCCCCCTCATCCCTGATGCTGCCCTTTGCATGTAGTATATCATATATGTACCCCCCTGATCCCCAGTGAGGTCGATCATATGCAATAAAATCCCTCCCCATCCCGATGCTGCCTGTTGTAAATGCCCCCGATGATGCCCCCAGTAGTAAGTCCTATCATGTCTCCCCTCATGGTGGCATAGTGTCCCCCAGCCCAACAGGTAGTGCCTCCCCTCTCATCCCGAACAACAGCTGGCACCCAGAACCTCTCACCTCCGTGTCCGGGTGCCGACTGAACTGACAGGGTTTGCGTTCTGTATAGTGCACACACTCACTGACATTTTAGTGCATACACAGTACAATAGCAAACTCTGACAGTTCAGTCGGCGCCCGGACATGAAGATGAGAGGTGGGCTGTGCCGGGCACCGGCTGTTGTTCAGGATAGGAGGTAGGAGAGGAGGGTGGGCACTAGCTGTTTTGGGGAGGGCACTATACCATCACGTGGGGGGAAAATGAAAGTACTTATCACTGGGGCAGTATTGGGGTTTGTGGAGGGGAAACATTTGATATCATGTATACCACAGGCAGCATCGGGGTGGGGGGGGTTATTGAATGAAATGCGGGCTGCTTCGGGGAACAGGGGGTACATATGCTTTATTACATGCAATGGGCAGCATCGGGGATAGGGGTTGTATGTAATGACTATATACCGTATGGTGGCAACATCGGGGATCATGGTGTGGGACGTGGATGTATCTTTGACAGTGGCAACACCAGGGGCAGGAGGGAAACTATAGTTCCACTGAGGGGTATTATCAATTGTATGGTATGGGGCACATTGCTAGTTGGGGTGGGGCCTGCGGCAGGCCCTTCCCATGTGCCTGGTGTTTGCTGCCCGGGGGGGGGGTTGCTGCAAGTGTGGGGACTTAGGTGCCGAATCCCCTCCTGTATCAGAATCTGGTGCAGGGTCCCTGGCGCAAGGGGCTTCGGTGCAGGCTGCTGTTTGTCGCACCTTGTGCCTCGCTAAGCCCCTTTTGAGAATCGGGTCCCAGGTGTCAACTGAGAAACAATGTTTAGAAGCACACAAAATACAAAAATACAATGTTGAAATACAGTGTTTAAAATGTTGTAACTATAAATTGATTCGGTTAACTACGTAACAAGGTGCTTTATTCCGCTTTGAATATTTTTTGTCATTTTGTTCTATTGTCGCTGATGTAGAACCTTTAAAAATGAGCAATTTTGTCGAAGGTATATTCCTAAACAAATAAAGTGAAAACCGTTATGCTTATAGCAGTTACATAATTATATATAGCAGTTGCATGGAAAGGAAGGGGTAGCAGTTACAGGGGGAAGCATTATCTTGGCTCATGGAAGGCAGGTTTAATTAATACTAAGTCTTGGGAACAAACTGAAGGACTGCCAGGCAGTGGTAGCAGAGGACCAGCCATAGTTAACAGTCATGGAAACAAGGGCAACACAGAACCATGAATGGAACTTCACTATCCCAGGAGATGTTTTACTTAGAAAGAATATGGGGTAAAGGCCGGGGGACGGGATGCTGGCATTTTACATTAGAGATAATATAAAAGTGATAGAAGCCAAGAATCTGGGAGGGAGGGTGTGGTAGAAACAGTTTGGGTACAGTAAGTAGTTAAAAATGTGAAGACTCTAAAAGTGGGAATGGCCTACAGGTCACAAAACCAGTCTCGGGAGGGGGCAAGGAGCTAGGGGGAGCAAATCAACAGAGCTACCACCCTAGGGAATGAGGTACTATGGGCGATCTTAATTTCACAGATGTGGACTGGAAGATATGAACAGTGCAAGGAGCCATTGTTCTGTAGAGTCATTACATTAGGGCTTCCTTATGTAGTAGGTTAAAGAACCCTCTAGAGGGAGAGAGAGAGCCATACGACAAAGACATGGTGGAAGAGGTTAGGGTAGTAGAACCCCTGGGGATGAGTAGTCACAACTTGGTTTGGTTCACTATGGCCTCAGATGACCAGAAGACAATGACTAGGACAGTGGTCTTAGATTTAAGGAGGGTAGATTTTTTTTTAACTTTATATTTATTGTATATTATAATAAACATACAGTTGATTCATCGAAGTAAAGATATACAGTTGATTTTTGGTTTTTTTTAACACCTGAGGTTGCCACTCCTCTTAATACTATGATTCAATCATCTTTACTATTAAGATACATCTTTGGAGGGTTAATCCTATTAATACTTAACATTAATTAGTTCGTTAGTGCTGTTACTTTAGAGTCCATGAGCAGCATGTGTAATTTCTTAAACAAGTCCAGTGAAACTTAAAAAAAAAACTCCCTCATATAGGGGTAGGAGTACTTAAACATGCTTAACAATAGTTAAGTTACTTCTTTGCAACTATCATCAATTAGGCATCAGAGTACGAATTCTTTCAGAACTTTTTTGGCATTAAACTTGTACATACAGCATTCTATAAAAACAATCAAATAATGAAACTCCACCTAGAAGCAACATGCAACACACTTTATCTTTTTAAATTTTAACTTCACCATTTTTTAGAAAAAAAAAAGAGGCTTTCAGGACAGGTTTAAGAGAGGAACAGTATTATTTATGAGAGTCAAAAGAGTAGTCACCTCAGAGACCAAAGTGAATTAAATTCCCCAAGCAGAAGGTAATATACACTTACCTGGGGTCAGACCAAATACTCACTGCTCCCTTACCATATTAACTACCTTGCGATACCATGTTCAGTTCTAACTAACAAAATGTCTCTCTTTCTTCAGGGTTCTTCATCCTCCGACTCGGAGACTTTGTCTTCTTCCCTAGATCTTCGTGCTAGGACGTTCTTCTGCGACCACTTTAGTGCATCCGCTGGGTCATTAATGATGTAAATCTTCCCCTATGGACGATTCGGAGTCTCGCTGGGAACAGTACACCGTGAGGGATTCCAGCCTTCCTTAAAATAGTTTTTACCCCATCGAAGCGCCTCTTTTTTTGCCGTGCGGCGTAGCTTAAGTCCAGATAGAGATGTACCACTTGCCTATCCTGAAGCAGCATTCCTTTTTTCCTTGCAAGAGCTAAAGCATAATCCCGTGTTCCGACCCCATCTAGAACCACAGTAATGGTACGTGGAGCATCTCTGTCGTCTCTTCTGCCACGAGGCGTCAACCGATAGGCCTTCTGGATGGGGATCGGTTTGAGTGTCCCATTCTCTCCCAACTGGTGCTGGAGCCATTCTGTCAGAAATAAAAGCAGGTGGTCGCCCTCAGAATCCTCCGGCATCCCTACTATTCGTAGATTCATTGCTCGTGCTTGATTTTCAAGCATTTCAAGCCGGGATCTGAGGTGCATATTTTCTTTTACCAAGGTTGCCGCCGTTCCCATTGCCTCTTCAGATTTCTTGGTAGAATCAGCTGTAGTGGTCTTAACCGCACACCCTAGAGTGGGTTAATGATTACATACATATACATTATATATAGGGGATACATGATGAGCATGAGTGACAATATTTGCCATAGCACACGATCTGCTCATCATGTATTCGATATATACAATAGGGCCAAGAGTTTCAGAAGTTTTGTTATGCTGTTTTGTATTCTGTTCCTGTTAATGTGTTTGCTCATTCTGTGTGTGAGCTTTTCTGAATGGGCTGGCAGTGTTATAAACTCTGAGAGACACATGAGTGTGTTTTGCAATGCTAAATGAGTTAGTTTTAGATAGGCATGAGAAACATACTTTTGTGAAGCTGTATTGTTTAGCAGTCTGGCTGCAGTGAAATTAAAAGCATCACAGTAATTGTAATGAACTGAGAGGCACAGTGTCAGAACAGCTGATACTGTTTTCAGTGGTAATTAAGTTAGCTGCAGGCAGAGTGCAGAGTGTTCTGTGAAATTGTGCTCTTTAGGAGTCTGGCTGCAGTGAAGTTGAAATTGTCACAGTAATTGTAATGGGTGAGAATCAGAGTTTGAGGAACAAGTGAGAGTATGTTTCAGTGGTAGTTGAGTTAGCTGCAGGCAGTAGTTTAGACTGTTCTATGAAGCTGTGCTGTTTGGAATTCTGGCTGCATCAAGTTGAGAGCATTACAGTAATGAGCTGGAAGTTGGGGGGGTAGGTGTGTTTTGTAATGCTCACTGAGTTAGCAGTAGGCAGCAGTGAGACCTCTCAGGTAGTTCTGCATTTGTGTCTATGGTAACAGCACAGGTGTTTCTTTCATGCTGAGGGAAAGCTGCCTAGGGTGATGATATCAGTGACCTTTTGTGACCTGTGTGTGTAAATGTCTCATATCATCACAGTAGAGCAGAGGGTAAAAATATCACACTGCAGTGGATGATACGCTGTTTTATCTCACTCATTTACCACTCACCCTACTGTATGTATGTGTGTGTGTGTGTGTGTGTATATATATATATATATATATATACACACACACACACTACTACTACACTGTATGTTATATATAGGGGATGTGACATGGCTTGACTGAAAATATCATATTTATCTTCATGAGAGGCCAATGATATCATATCTCATGAGAGGCGAAGCCACAAGTGAGATATCTTGATGTCATTGGCCTTGAGTGAAGATAAATATGATATCTTCAGTCAGGCCATGTCATGTTCTGTTTATACAACCTGTGTTTTGGGCCACATGTGATAGAACCTCCTCAAAGACAGTCCCCAATACCCCCTTCCAACACAAAAGATGACATACAGTATGTTTTTTGGAAAAAAAAAAATATTTGATGGATTTTTCTAGTTTTAAAGAAAGTTATCTGGTTGATCCTGCCATTATTTTTACATAAATAATAATTTAGATAAGCATTTAAAATGTATCTGGTTGATCCTATCACTCTGAGGTTTGATAGCACACTAGTAGCCATATTGGTAGTTTTCCTGAATTATCCCCCTCCAACAGAACTGATGACATGTTTTATAAAAAAAAAAAAAATTGAAGTTGATCCTGCTGTATTTCTGTTAGGTACATACTGATTTAAAACACTTATCTGGTTGATCCTGCCACTGTGTGCTTCGGGAAGCATAATAATACTTTCTCTTTCCCCCAGAAATGTAGCGTGACCGAGCGGTAGTAAGAGACTCCCATAACCTTCTCCCAGACCTTCGCAGTAAAGCAGTTTGCATGAGCTAAGTAAGAAAAAAATCTGTACTTTTGGTAATTTTAACTGAATTTCTCTTGAAGAAGCTGCCGACTGTACCGGGAATAGAGATAGCGAGTCAGCAGCAGCTTAAGAGCAGCTGAAGGAAGCGTGAACGCGCGTTGCTATAACAACAGATGCTTACGCTACCTTCTGCTGTTCTGAAGCTGCTGACTCGCTGTCTCTCTCTCTTCCCGGTACAGTCGACAGCTTATTGTGGAGAAATTCTGTTAAAATTACCAAAACTACAGATTTTTTTCTTACTTAGCTCATGCAGACTGCTTTACTGCAAAGGTCTGGGAGCAGGTTCTGGGAGTCTCTTGCTACCGCTCGGTCACGCTACATTTCTGGGGGAAAGTGAAAGTATTATTATACTTCCCAAAGCGCAGAGTGGCAGGGATCAACCAGATAAGTGTTTTAAATCATTATGTGCCTAAAAAAATATGGCAGTATCAACCAGATGACAAAAGCATATGTGTGTGAGTGGGGGTTGGGGAGGGTGTGCATGCATTATAGACAGAATCTCACAATGGAAAGTGAAATACTTTCATTTTCCTTTGTATGACATGCAGGAACATGGAGATAGCACCATGACATAGAGGAGCATGGAGATATCACTATGACATATAGGAACATGGAGATATCAATGATATCTTCACTACCTGACAGGGATACTACTTTGTATCAGTACATTTATCCCAAAATGCATGTTGTATAAATATATGCATGCATAGGAACATACAAAACAACCAGCAGAAGAAGACCTGATGTGTCTGTCTCTCTGCATCTATCTGTCTGTCTATATATCTGTCTGGCTATCTATATTATAGAGGTGTGGTAGCACCCCTATAATTAGGTTTGCATCAGCAGTTCAATATTCAACCCAACTTTTTTGCACCTTAATAACTTTGCCATCATTTGTCGAATTAACACAAAATTTGACATGTGCAGCCATGCTGGAGTCTCAAGATGTAGGTCGGCCCAGTGGTGTAGAGGGTTGAGGCACTGGACGGTTTACCTCTCATCACGCCGAGGACCCATGTTTGGAACGGCGCTGGTTGCTGAGGGAGGGCTGGGAGTGGATAGCGCGTCCATCAGGCGCTCTCCTCTCCCAGATTGGGGAAGTAGGCCTTCCGGCTTTTGACTGCCACCAAGTGGAGGATAGCATCAGGCAAATGGGGGTTGGTACTAGGTCAGGTGGGTGGAGGAGTTCCATTGTCGGTTCCCCTCACAAGACATGTGCGCCCATGCACATGCGCAACCGTTCATTGCCAATGTCTCAGGGAGTAACGGGGAGAAAATTGGAGGAAAACCCCCCTGGTGACAGTATGAAGACTGACATCTGGAAGGCCCCACACTGGTGGCCAGGCACATGCCAGAGTCCTGTGGGAGAGGATGCCAGCAGAAGGTAAGCCCCAGGGTGGCTGGGTGACGAGGCTGGGAGAGTCAATCAGAAGGTGGTATCGGGGGGGGGGTGGAGAATAAAAACCTATATGAAAAAAGAGTCTCAAGATGTGAACAGTTTCATGACTGCATCTTGTACGGTTCTTGAGATATGGAGGATCAAAACATCTAACCTGTTCTCAATATTGGGTATTTTTTGCTCTCCCCTACAGCCTAGACCATATGGAATTTATTTATGAAATGTTCAGAGAGAATGGGGTCTGTGCCAAGGGTATGCCTTTGGATGGTTTGGTGAAAAAGATGAAACCATTTTTGAATTATAATGATTTTTTGAGATAACGTTTAAGTTCGACCGGTAAAAGAAAAGCTACTATGACTGCTCATTTGCATGCTTTACCTCTCTTGCTGAAAAGAAAACCAGTCGTTTTGACTGCCATTTTCTTTTCTCTCTTTCAACTCACAAACATTGAAAATTCGTAAAAATAATGTTTTTAAAAAAACAAACACCTGAACCTAGCTAGATTCTGTTGCTTGTTTTTTAAAAACCTTGCCAGAAATATGTTTTCTGGGCCCCCAAAATCCAGGGTGCCCAGCTTAGCAAGAAGAGCTGTTCACTTGCATTCGCTGTATGAGAACAGTGGGACTTTCTTGATTTCTGCAGTCATAGCCAGAACTTGTGCTGCAGGCTGTAGTGACAGCAGTGAACTGCTGTGTCCCTGGTATCTAGTGGCACCCCCCCCATCTCTGTCCTGTCTGTCAGCTCTTGAGTTTAGTTCTGACAAATGATGTGCCACATTACTTTCATTATGCTACCCCCTGAGAGATGGTCGGGACAGTGAGCGCAGGTCACCGGCTCCCCTAAGGCTATCGGACGGTCTGCTTCTCACCATCAACCCAGGCTCACTGTAGCTTTAAAAGGGTGGGGACTGTGCTGGGCCCAGTGATGAGCAACTGTTAATGAGCCCTGCCCAACCTCCCCACTGTCCCCACGCCAGCCCACCCGCCCACCTGTCAGCCAGCCCGACCACCGGTACTGCAGATCAGTAGCGGCTATCCAGAGCACTTTATGTGGTAAGGGGATGGGCTGCAGCCACGCTGTTTAAGGAGAGGTGCTGCCAAAGCCATGTGGAGAAGCAGTAGGACTGTTGGAGTGGACAGGATATTCAGAGGCTGCATGGCTATCCACTCTCCTGGAATTTGCATTCATTATCACTACCACTGCCGTCATCGCCTTGGGCATGCTAGGGACATATGAGAACTAACTACCTCTGCTGTAGGAGAGCAAAACAAAACAGGTTAAAGAGTTTTCCTCCCAAAATATAAAGAATAAATATCTGATAAAAGCAGTTTAGTGAGCTCTAAATATTGCAGACCAGTAACACGGGACTGCTGGACAATGTCAACCCCCATATCTAGTGGACCATGCGCTGGAGGTCGCCGGGATGTGCCGACTGGCCATGTGGCTCAGATGACTGATGCTGATGGTGACATGTGGTGGTGGGGGGACTGGGTTGCAGGAGGAGGCGCATCTCATCAATATACTGGTGCTGCCGCCGTGGGACAATGCCTACATGTTCTCCATCGACCGGGCAGATATATGGTGTTAATGGTATCTTTTCTGATATTTATTGATACTAGTTTTGCAAATGGAGTTAATTTTTTATGGGTACTACACATGCATATTTATTTAGTATTGTTCTATCTTAGTACTATTATTGTGTTAGGATATATGTAAACACATTATAGATTTTTTAAACATAATGACACTTTAGACGTAGCTAAGCCTCTATTCAATTTTACATTTTTCTTCCACCCTGCATCCTACCCCTTCCCACCTTTCTCCTTCCTCCCCCTCTCTCTCTCTCTCTCTCTCTCTCTCCTTCCACTCCTCTCTCCCGCCTCTGCTGACTCACTCTTCTCTCCCCATTCCATTCCATCTCTCTAATGTTTTAATTTTTCTTGTGATTCTTACTTTGTAGCCTTCACTGTGTGGTCATTCTCTCAGTGGACAAGATCTGTGATTTTATTATTGCTATGAGTTTCAGTAGTGCTAAGATATATATATATATATATATATATATATATACATATATATATTTGTAAGTGATTGTGACTTGAATGGTTGAATTCATTCAGTATTTATGCTGTCACCAGTATTTGTATTCTTGTATTGAATCTCTGAACACTGCTGCTATGAAAGTAGAGCAGTGCTGTGAGTAATAATGTTAAAATTAAGATCATCACCAGGTCACTGAGTTTCCATCAGTAACTGTGGCGTAACCTGCACTTGTTTTTAGTACTGTATCTAATTGCTGAATTTTATTGTTAGTGGTGTTTTGAATTTGAATAATAAAATATGGTGTTATGTGCAGATTATTGGCCAGATGTATTTCAAATTCCAATGTTTTTTACATTTTATTTTTTATTTGACACATATACACATGAGGACATCACAAGCACTGTATAATGTTGGTTTGTTTTTTATACATTTATGCCTGTGCACTCTGACTTCATTCTCAGTGCTAAATACGCTAGATTACTATGTGTTTTTAATGGATACTTATCCTTAAATAATTAATGGTTTGGCACTGAGATGGAGTTAACTTCCATGAAGAGTTTATTTTTATTGACTTTTTTGGGGGATCACACCTGGTTTAGCTCTATAAATACTGTGTGTTTTATGTGAGTAGCCATGCCTCCTGAGGAAGAGGTGTTTTATGCCTCGAAGTGCTGGGGCTTGTCAGTTTGGTGGTTTGCATGCTTTTAACATTTATTTGTTTATTTTGCATAGTTAAAAATAAAATGTTTGATATACCTATACTGTGGAGTGCTTGTCAAGCTTTTTGGTGTTCTGTTTTTACAAGCACCCAATCCTAGCTGAGAGCACAGCCCTTTTTTCATTCTATTTTTGTCTTTCCCTGGTGTCTAGTGGCACCCCTATCTCCCTCCAATTGCCGTCCCTGTAATTAATTTAGTTTTCCCTGGTGCTTAGTGGCATCCCCTCACCCTCTGATTGCCATCCCCATTATTTTATTGTCTTTCCCTGGTGTCTAGTGGCAGCCCCCACCCTCCAAACACTGTCCCCATTATTTTTTGGTCTTTCCCTGGTTTCTAGAGGCACCCCCACCCTCCAGTCGCCGTCCCCGTTATTCATTCACCTTTCCCTGGTGTCCAGTGGCACCCCCATTCTCCTATCACCATCCCCATTATTTTATAGCTTTCCCCTGATGTCTAGTGGCACTCTGCACCCTCTGATCCCCATCCCCATTATTTTTTGGTCTTTCCCTGGTGTCTAGTGGCACCCCCCCACACCCTCCAATCGCTGTCCCTGTCTGCAATACGGAAAACCATCCCTCTATGTGTTTTTTCCTTTTAAACCTGCAAAAAAGAAAATGGTCCCTCGTCGATCTAATCCCCCAACCTGACCTCCCACTCAGCACCCACCACACCAAATCCCCCAGTATACCCCCACACACCCTCACTTACCTGAACAGGTCATAGAGTGAAGATCCACTCTCCAATCGAAGACACATCTTGCTGCTGCAAACGCCAGCTACAGTATGAGAAACTAAGGTAAGAGCAGTTCAATGTATTTCAAGAGGGTTTTCAGCTTTGATGAATAACTTTGCTATTTTTGCATATTTTGAGCCCAGAATTTCAGCATGCGCTTTTTGGGACTCCGCCTCATGAACAATGGTGGAAGAATTCTGCAAATCTGACCCAAAATATGATTTCATGGTTGCTTGTTGAAATCAGCTTTTGGGCGGGATTTGAACATTTTCACTGCCCTTGTTCGTGAGGTAAGGTCATAAGAAGGCTATGTTGAAATTTGGGGTCAAAATATGTAAAAATGACAAAGTTATGCACATATGTTGAAATTTACTGCGCTGGCTCTTAAGTTTGGTAATTTTAAATATTTAACCCAGATTTTTCAGCAGTCTTTTTTTTTTTACATCACCTCATGAACATGGCAGCTATCATTTTTCAAATCCGGACCAAAATGTGTTTTCCCACTTGTGGAGCAGAATGACATTTTGATGCCGCAGAATGATGTTTTGGCGGGATTTGAAAATTTTCAGCCTGGTGTTCATGAGGTGGGATAATAACAAGGCTATGCTGATAATTTGGTTGCTGTTTTGGCTGAAATGCAAGGAGCCCTGTGCTTCCATGCCAGCATACATGTATGCATGTGTTGAGGGATGTAACCCTAACTCCACACCCTCCCAAGCAGCGAAACGACAACACCACTCAAGCAAATACAAGCAGCCACCATCAGGTAAGATGAACAACATACAGCAGTTTCCAGATGACACAAATACAGTAGCACTGACATGCTACTTTCATGGATTTGTATCTGCGGCATGCACACCACAAGACATATACACTCACTTGTCACTGCAGATACAAATCCACAATACTCAAATCATAACACCAATTCTGTATGCAGAACCACAGACCCTTGCAGCCACAGTTGCAAATCCAAGATACCCAAATTACAAGAGTTATTTTGTCTGCAGAAGAGCACACCCCTATGGGGGCGGTGCTTTTGTAGTGTGAGGTACTCATGCACACTGTAAGACATACACACACTTGATGGGCCTGTGCTTCTGCAACCGTATGTGTAAGACATACAGTTGCAGCCATAGATACATTGATATTTCCATATATTTTGCATTATATCTAGAGAGATTCTCTATGGTGGCCCACAGTAGTACTGTGGGCAGGTAGGGTATTTTTCTTTATTTAGTATGCTTTTTGTGTGGATGCCTGCCTGTATTGCTTCAGCCCCTGCTCACCTGGTCTTTTCTCCTCTTCGCCTCACTGGGACTTCGCGGGGTGATACCCCCTGGCTTGCCACCCCAGGATGGGGCCACCTTCCTGGCACAACCCACACAGAGACAGGAGAAGGATGCCGGTAGGAGCACCCACCGGTCTTGCCTCCCTGGACTGTTCTCTAGGGCGGGGTGTGAGGTCTAGCCGGATCGGCGGCGACAGGATAGGTCAGCCGTTAGAGAGTGCTGCATTGGTGATCAACACTGGTAGCAAGGCGTCATGTGGTGGCCACATTTTTTTTCTATTGTAGACCCTGGAAGTGGGGATGTGCAATGATGTCCCACATCCGCCCTGTCCCCCACAAGTACCGGCACAAGGAACCCCCAGCCTCTGCCAGAGGTCCATAGTGTGCTGAACACTCTACCCCCTCACTCCAGAGAGCAGTCCCTAGGATGCTCAGTCCTTCTCCCCTCAGCCAGTCCTCTGACGTCTTGAGTCCATTCCCGAATCCGGGTCGTTGGCATGGCAAATGGATGCCCTGCCTCTGCACTGATAGGCTGCCTTTAGGTAGGGTATTTCTAAAGAGATATCACGGAAGGTTCAGGAAATATCTGGCCATGTCTTTGGCTGCAACTGTGCACACAGACCTCTGGATGCTGAAACACAGGTGATACCATATTTGCAACACTACTACTGTCTGCAGAAGTGCAGGCCCATGAGGAGCGAAGGCCTCTTCAGCCATAGGTGTAAGACATACACACTGACATCTGGCTTCAGAAAGGCAGGCCCCTGTGCAGCCCGCAGTTATGCAGACTTAAGTGCTGTCGCAATGTGAGTATAATCGTTTCAGTAGCAGGTCTAGAGATTGTTCAAAGGGGTAGCAGTTTTTCAGTTATGCAGATGCATATAGAAAAGCATGCAGTAACAGGTCATGCTATCTAGTGGGGGTACCTCATACAGCATGCATGAGTACAGTGGAGCCAGCCATGATGCAATGCAGTAACTTGCAGTAAATGACATGTCACAAAATACTGCAGTATAAAGGGGCTTACTTACTTGCCATTGAATTACAGTGGTTCTTGCAGCACACTGCATACTCTTTGTGATATATTGCAGTATTACTGCATTACATCCCAGCTGTTGCCGCTGTACCTCTGGCTGTAGAGGTGCAAGCCCCATGCAGCCTTCTGTCTACAGAAGCTCAGGCTTCAATGTACACAGTGACATGCAAGAATAGGTGTGACTGCCTAAGCACTATGCAGCCTCAGATACAAATCCAGGAAGGTTGCACATTAGTGCTACTGCATTTGTGTCATCTGGAAACAGTTGTATGTTATGTATTACCTGAAAATGGCTGTCTGTGGATGATTAGAAACATAGAAACATAGAATTTGATGGCAGATAAGGACCGCTTGGCCCACCCAGTCTGCCCATTCCCCTACCTACTGGATAAGCTGCAGATCCTAGTTACCAGCAGCCTACTTCTTCCTACCCCACCCCCAGAATTGCCTTATGACTATCCATGCATGCTTGAATTCCACCACTGATTTTGACTCCACAGCCTCCTCTGGAAGGCCATTCCATGCATCCACAACCCTCTCTGTGAAAAATACTTCCTAAATTACCTCGGGCCGCCCCCTCTATCTTCAAATTGCTGCCTCTTGTTCTTGCACCTCTTTTTTTGAAAGATGCTACCCTCTTGGACTTTGTTGATTCCCTTGAGGTACTTGAAAGTTTCTATCATGTCCCCCTCCTCCTTTCCTCGAGGCTATACATATTAAGCTCCTAAGTCTCTCTTCATATGTCCTCCGGTGCAGACCCTGCACCATTTAGTTCCCTCCTCTGGACAGCTTCCATCCTGTCTATGTCTTTGCAGAGATTGGGTCTCCAGAACTGCACACAGTACTCCAGATGGGGTCTCACCAGCTGTCTGTACAGAGGGATAATAACTTCCTGTTTTCTACTGGTGATGCCTCTCCCTATGCATCCCAGTATCCCCAACCCTCCTTGCTGCCTTCTCACATTGCTTGCCCACCTTTAGGTCATCTGATATGATCTACCCCAGGTCCCTTTCCATTTTGTTGTTGTTAGTATCTCACCCCCATTGTGTACTCTTCCCTGGGTTTTGTTTCCCAGGTGCATTACCTTGCACTTCTTAGCAGTGAATCAAGCTGCCATACATTTTGACCATTCCTCTAACCTTGCCAAGTCCCTTCTCATCCTTTCCACCCCACCTGTGAATCAACTCTGTTGCAGATCTTAGTGTCATCTGCAAAGAGACATACTTTTCCTTCAGTCCTTCTGCAATGTAAGCTTATAAAAACATTGAAGAGGACTGGTCCTAACTCTGAACCCTGCGGTACCCGCTAGTAACCCTCCTTTCTTCTGAGTGGACTCCATTTACTATTACTCTCTGTGTCCTATTCTCCAGCCAATTCTTTACCCAGGCTGTCATCTTGGGACCCACTCCTAGGCTGGCTAACTTATATATTAATCTTTTGTGTGGGACTGTGTCAAATGCCTTGCTAAAGTCTAGGTAGGCCATGTCACAGCCCCTCCCTGATCTACTACTTTGATCACCCAGTCAAAGAAAATCTATCAGATTCGTCTGGCATGACCTTCCGCTGTAGATCCATGCTGCTAGGGTCCCGTGCCCTCTGGCCTCTAGATACTCGTCAGTTCTTTCCTTTGAAGTGATTCCATCATTTCCCTATCACTGAGGTTAAACTAACAGGTCTATAGTTTCCTGCTTCTGCCTTGCTCCCACTTTTGTGAAGGATCATCTGCCCTCCTCAGTCCTGGGTACCACCCCATCCTCCATGATTTGTTAAAGAGGGTAGTCAGTGGTGTTACTAGTTCTACCCTTAGTTCTTTTAGAATTCTGGGATGAATCCCATCAGGCCCCATTGCTTTGTCCACCTTCAGTTTTAAGAGTTCTTTCAAGACCCTTTCTTCTGTAAATGGGCTGGTATCAACTTCTGTATCCAGAGTGTTACTACTGTTTGTTTTATGTACCTCCCCCTCTTCCTTTGTAAATACTGAGCAAAAATATTTGTTTAGTATCTCTGCCTTTTCACAGTCTCCCTCTGCACCCTCCATCCCCTTTATTAAGCCTCACTTATCCTCCCTTGGTCTTCCTTTGCTCCCTGATGTACCTATAAAAGGTTTTATCCCCCTTCTTAACTGAGTTGGCTATCTTTTCCTCGGTTTGGGCCTTTGCTGTTCTGACTGCCTTCCCAGCCTCCTCTTGCTTTAACTGATACAGTTCTCTGTCCTGCTCCTTCTGCGATTCCTTGTACTTCCTAGATGCTTTCTTTTCTCTTGAACCTACTGCCACTTCCTTTGAGAACCATAGTGGTTTCTTACATCGTCTTGTTTTGTTTATTTGCTTCACACAAAGGCTTGTACCTCTGTGATGGCAGTTTTATTATTCCCCATTGTTCTTCCACCCTCCTTCCCTTCCATTTGCTAGTGCATTCCTTAGGCACTCACCCATTTGCAAAGTCAGCCCTCCTAAGTCCAGTACTTTTGTCTTTGTATGGCTTGACTCTATTGCTGTGTTTATGTAACCATACTGTTCGATGGTCGCTAGTACCCAGATGGCTACCCACTTCTACATCTGTGATCCTCTCTCCATCTCCATTTGAGAGTATCAAGTCTAATATTGCTCCTCTCGAGTGGGCTCCAGTGCTAGTTGTCTAAGGCATGCTCCTGTAGGGCATCTAGAATAACTGCACTCTTGAGTAGCAGCTGCAACTGCACTCCAGTTAACATCTGGCATATTCAGATCACCCATCAGCAATATCTCCCCTTTTTCTGCCATTCTAAGTATGCTTTCTATCATTTCCTTGTCCATTTTCCTCCCCCTGAGGAAAGTCTGTATCTAACCCTGTATGGATTGTGGTGCCATTGCCTGTCTCCAAATTTACCCACAGTGCTTCTTCTCCTCCCTGTTTACCCTTTTGTTCTGTTGCTTTTATTCCTTCCCTTATGTAAAGAACTACTCCTCCTCCTCTTTTACCCTCCCTGTCCCTCCTGTAGATAGTGTATCCTGGTATGTTTCGTCCCAGTCATGGTTTTGTGTGTACCATGTTTCTGTGACTGCCACGATATCAGATGTTCCTCCTCCATCAAGGCCACTACATTCAGGAAGCTTGTTACCTAGACTATGGGCATTGGTACTCATTGCTCTCCATTTTTGATGGCCTTACCTTCTGTTGCAGCATCCCCCACTGACGTTCTACCTTGGTCTTTTCTCATTTAGTACCCTGTTTTGTAGGGAGAGGCTGGGATTTTTCTGCTGCTTGTCAGTGCCTCCCCATTGACTAGTTTAAAAGCTTGCCAATGAAGCATTTAAACGATTGCTCAAAAGACTTGTTCCTTCCTGGACAGATGCAGACCATCCTGCCAGTATAGGCTGGTGTCCCTCCAGGTGGAACCCCAGTCCCCAATGAAGCCAAACCCCTGTGCTCCGCACCATTTTTTCAACCATTCATTAAACTGCATGGTGCCAATTACCCTCGCCTCCCCCATGCCTTTGACAGGCAGCACCTCTGAGAATGATACTGTGTGTGCTACTTGTCTTAGGCCCCTCCCCAGTGTGCTGTTGTCCTTTTGCTGCTTTGGGGGTGGAGAGTTAGGGTTCGAAACCCTAATGCCACATTTCCATATGTTTGCTGCATTAAGTTGAATCCTAACTGGTGAATTGACACAGTTTTTCTGCATAGGGTTTGCTTTCTTCATAAGATAGTGGACTATATATTCACGCAGGTCCCTTCTGAAATTCATGGGACTATCTGGTGGGCTACGGAAATACAGGGCCCTGTGGGCTTGGCACTTCCATGTGACTGCAGATATAAATGGACAGGGCAAAGAATCCATCTCTCAGCCAATGTACAGGGCCCTCTTCTACCCACAGGTATGGAGGTGCAGGGACTGCAGAGAAGAGTTGTCTTCACTATATGGTACCTGGGCCTATTTGAACAACCCTGTACCTTTCAGTCCGTGGCTGGAAGGGGGGTTGTCGCATAACAGTGCGATTCCCCAACCCGTGCCTTATCCAGCTGGCTCATTGAGCTCACCCATGAACTCGGCCTACTGGCACAGGATCACAAAGCAGTACCCGTTTCTTAATAATTAAAATTTTTTTATTTTGTCCCCAGATTTTCAAGATAATTGTTTTATGGCTCCCCTTATAAACATGACAGGTGGCGTTTGTAGAGTATTGGCTGAAACATCATTTCGTACCACAACTGCAAAAACATGTCTCATCCATGATTTAAAAAAACACCTGTCACACATTATGAGGCGGTGTAAAAAAATGGTTGTGTTCAAAGTTTGGAGTCCAAATATTGGAACTGATCAAAGTTCTGAACGAACATTGATATATTTCAGTGTACACTCATAACTCGGTCAATTTACTTTATTTTTACACCAAATTTTCAAGAGTTTTCTTATTATCCCACCTAATGAACCCAGTAGGTGAAAATTTTCAAATCCCTGCTGAAACATCATTTTGAGCCACAGGTACGGAAACACACAGTGACCAGGATATGAAAAATGACAGCCGTTGAGTTCATGATGTGGTGTGAAAAAAATGGCTATTTTGAAAATTAGGGGTCAAAATATTGAAAATTACCAGTTCTGAGTGAACATTGAAAATGTTTAGTGTACACTCATGGCTTTGTTGTTTTTTTAATATCTTTACTCCATATTTTCAACACAGCAGTTTTATGACCCCACCTCATGAACCCTGTAGGTAAAATATTTCCAATCCTGTCTGAAAGGTAATTTTGTGCCACAGGTGCAAAAATACATTTTGGCAAGAATTTGAAAAATTACAGCTGTCGCGTGCATGAAGTGGTGTGAAAAAAATGTCTGTGTTGAAAATGTGGGGTCAAAATATTCAAAATTACTATAGTTATGAGGGAGTATAGAAATATTTCAAGATATGCTCATAACTTTGTTGTTTCTTAATATTTGTACCCCAAATCTTTCAGTATAGACTTCTTATGAACTCATTTCATGAACAAGGACAGTGACAATTTTCAGATTCCGCCCAAAAGGTGATTTTTGCGCATCAACTGCAAAATCACCTTTTGGGATAGATTTAAAATATTTCACCACCCTTGTTCATGAGGTGAGGTCCCAAAAAGGCCATACTGAAAATTTGGTATAAAAATATTTAAAAATGACAACGTTAAGAAAAAAAGTTCAAACTCTATTGAAATACATTACACTGGACTTATCTTATTTTCTCATATCGTAGTCACTGGTTCCAGCAGCAAGATGTGTCTTCAGTTGGAAGTGTATCTACATCATAGGACATGTTCAGCTGAGTATGGGGAATGTGGGATGGTAGGTGCTGAGTGGGGAATCAGGGTGGGGTGGGTAGGGGTCTGGGGGTCAGATCATTGATGGAATGTTTTCTTTTTTTCAGGTTAAAGTTTAAAAAAGATCAACAAGGGATGGTTTAGTTTTCTTAATTAGCAGAGGGACATTGTCGACACTAGGGATTGGGCACCTCAGTGTCGGAATACTGTTTGGCAGTACCGGAGTGGGCACCCCAGTGCCGCCACCTATATTTGGGGAGGGGGTGAACTGGAGGGGAGTGGGGTTAGTACACAGTGATACCAGGAGTGGGCACCCTGGTCTACTTGATATAAAAAATATTACATATAATATTAACAACATTAGTAAGGGGGGTAGGTGACCCAGAGGGGAGAGGGCTGGGTGAGCAGTTCTGAGGGTGGGCACCACAGTCCGCTTTTATTACATTAAACTCAGGGAAGAACAACAGAGGGCTGGCTGAGCTGGGATGGGGAGCAAATAAAAATACTAAAAATAAACAAGAAAGACAGACACAGGCAGACAGACAAAAAGACAGGTCATGAGAGAGATGAGGGGATCACTGGCTCACTGCTCCAGTTGAAACCAGCAGCACAACTCCAGCTGCGGCTTCACAGTTCAGCAAAGTCCCACTATTCTCACAAAAGAACAATATGAAAAAACTATAATTTTTGTATATTAGCCTTTGCTAAGCCCATCGGCTCACTGATCCAGCTGAAGCTGGCAGCATGACTTCAGCTGTAGCTTCACAATTCAAGAAAGTCCTGCTTTTCTGATGAAAGAACAAGTTCTTTTGTATGAGCCCTTGCTTAGCCCTCACTAAGCTTTCCACCTAGGATTTAAGCGATATCCTAAAACCATATTTCAGGCCGGTCTGATGGTGGTGAGGGTTGAGGCGTTAGATGCCTTACCTCACGCGACTCAGGTTTAGGAACGACCTCGGGTTGTCGGGAAGCCGGCATGGGAGTAGGATCGAACCGCCTAACGGCAGCTCTCCTCTCCCAGGGAGGTTGTCACCCACCAACCGTAGTTCCGCCACTGCCAGGTGTAGGTCTGGTGATGGTGTAGGTGGGACGGGGTGACATGAAGGTGGGCGTCTTGTAGCGCAACGTGCGCATGCCTCCACATGCTCACATTCATGCCAAGATAGGGATGGGTGAAAACCGGGGGTACAAAAAACCAATAAAATACTAATTAAAAAGAATAAATAAATAAACTCCAGAATTTAGCTAAATGGGTCCTGTTTAGCTAGTTTCTGGTGTTTGTTTTTCTCCAGGGCATCATTTATGTGGGTTTTCAAGTTACAGAAAAAAGAGAAGAAAACACGATGGTCACATGAAAGAAGATAGTTTTCTCACAAGGTGAGACACCTTTATATGTTTCTGTGTCACTTCCCAGTTTTTTAGGTGGTTGACTTATTACAGTATTAGTCTTATAGTTACTATATTATCACATTAACCTGCCCTCATGACACTGTTTCAAAAACATCTGTCTGTCCCCTGGTGACCTCACAGTTGCCGTGTCTATGTTGTGCCAGTCTGTTGCCAAGGTGGTCATTGTAACGTTGTGATTCCACCAAGCCAGTTCGACAGAAATGCTGTCAACCAGCTTTACAGTGATGCACACAGTGTCAACCACAATTGTGGTCCGCATTGTGCTGTCGAGAAGAGAATTGTGTTTTCTGCAGGGGGCTGTGCCCCCCACACCCCCCAGACTTTATTATAATCACTTCCATGGCAGGTGGGGATCTCGGGGAGGGGGCGCAAGACCCGCTGTGCTAGGGTCCCAGCTCGCTGTAGCGCAACCACTATAGTGATCCACTGCAACCTGTCGTTTTGTCACTGTAAACGACTGGTCGTGTGATGTTTTCACTGGAGTTACTTGCCTCATAACGTTATAACAAGTACACTGTGATGTTAGAAAATCCCGATGAAAGATTTTTATAGAGACTATATGGATCAGGTGGCGTCAACATTGTGCAAAATGTGGGAAAGGCAACTGAAATTTAAATTATGTAGAATGAATAAAGCCCTTTTTAAGTTGGATTCTAAAGTAGGCTCCTGCACTTTATAATAGATTATAAAGCACTTTGAAATACAGCATGTATAAAAGGTATTGCAGAAACCCAGTCCTTTTCCTCTTGGGATCATATTGTGCTTTTTTAAAGCGGATTAAATCAGAGTCACAATGTGACTGTGTCTACCATTCATTCATGTACCCAGGGGTGCCGATAGAAATTTCTGGGCCCGGGACACACCTTTAGGACTGGGCCTCCCTCACCCTGCCACCCCCTCATAAGACATATATACATATATACACAATACATGACTCACTCACTAACACAATCATCCCCCCGCAACCACTGGTGTTGACTGAGGATGCTGAATTTGTAGTCAGTGAATGTGCCAGCATTCGGCACTTCTACTTCAATACTGGCCCAGTCAAATGTTTCCCACATTGATCTTACTTCAACATTTAACCAGGTATTTGAAAGAAACACTTTTACCCATTCCAGATGGTTAGGGTTTGTTCCATTACAACTCCTTCGCCTACCCAGTCATTTCCTGCCTTCCTTCTCCGTCCACAGACATTTATGTAGAATAATTTCTAGTTTTTGGCACTGTGCAAGGTGCTGATGGATATTTTTTCAAAAGTCAACTGAAGGACCAGTGGATGGTAAAATAGATTGCGATTTACCATGGTGGAAGAGAGTTGGTTATGGGGTGTCGTCTACCCCTATTTGCAACCTGCTATGCCACAATAACAAGGACACAAAGTGTATGTGAGAAATGAAGACAAACCAAAGCTGACAATGTCTACATTCTCTCAGCCTTATTGCTGACTGGATGAGCTTGACCAGTAGTAACAGAAGAGGGGCCGATAGGCTCAGGACTGGGAACCACAGTTGATGATGCATACACATTGGCATACTTCAGCATCAGATAGATATTCACTAATGGGTAATAGTGCTGGAATATTCCAGAGACATGTATTGCAAATAATAGTGCGCCAGTACATTGCACACATAAACATCATCACATTGGTTGTCTTTCTCAACAGTGAAATGCAGCAACAGCGCCTTTTTACTGCCACCATAGACACTAGCATTGCTTCCTCTTCCTCTTGCTCTAGTCTGCAGCTATGACCAACAATATTTCTTGTGCTGCAGGACAGGGTTGCAGTACCTTGTTATTTTTTACCCCTAACAACAACTTGAATCCAGCCCTATTACAACTGGATTGTTGTGATGGAGCCTGGAAAAGAAAACTACAGTTGGTGGAGTTATTAATGATGTACTTAGCTTAAATCAGAATGGGACCATTGGGGCTGGGATGGTTGTTGTTGCCAGGGTTGCAGGTTGTGGTTCGAGCCAGTCTGTCTGGGATCACTGAGGCTTGTATTGCTTCTGGTTGCCTGGTTATATTATACTCTCTGACACAGTACCAGTAGCATTTCCTAAATTCCTCCCATGACTAACGGTTACAAAGAAATGCATCCACTCAGTTTAGGTGAAGCCCTCACCTCAGCTACAGATTGACTATAGTAGTACCCACTGGCACTGGCATCGCCCTGGCCCCAAGCACTAGGCTAGCCACCCCCCCCAGGCCCTGCTGTACCTGCAGCTGTAGCCAGAATCATCCTCCAGCAGTCTCCAGAGTCCAGGTCAGACTATTGTCCTCCTCTCCTCTGGCTCTTCCAAGTTCTAGGCAGCAGCAGTTCAACTTCCAGGGAGTCCCAGCTGAGGCAGTTGGTCCATTAAGTCCCACTCCCGACGATGACATTGATGGGCTATCTCGGTAATCGGTCAGTCTCTCTCCTTCTCTTCTCAAACAATCGAAGAATTGTGCCACACATAAAGCAGCAGCATGCACAAGTCCCGCCGTGACCTAACCTGACCTGTGACCCCCCTTGCGTGACGTCTGCTCTGGCTGCCGCTGCTCCTGACCTGAATTGACCCCTGCCATGTCTACTGGCAAATCACGTGATTAATAAGTACTGTAGAGAGAAGGAGAAGGGAAGCACTGGCCTGGAAACAGCTGCTGTTTGCAGCCAGCACATTGTCTCTGCTGGCACGGTGACAGGTCCGATTGGAATTAAGGCAAGTGGGTCTGTCTGGGGCAGAGAGAAAAAGAATATGTGGGGCCGCTGGAGAGAAAGAGTAAGTGGTCCGGGGGTTCAGTAGCATCCTTGACGAGTGTCTGTCAGTGTCAGCAATTCAGGTGAGGGGCCCGTCAGAAAACATGATAATTGGTCTGCTGGCGCACTTCCTGAGCCATCAGTTGAAGTGTTCTGCTCTCTGTCAGTACCCTTTGCATGCCTTCATTAGTGAGCCATGTTATGCACCTGAACCTAAAACCAAAGGTGTACCAGTTTGCAGTTTTTATTAAATTTATTAAAATGTACTAAATTCTAAGAAAACCTAATAGAGCTATGACTGTTGGAAATGTAGGAATCACCAGTAAAATTCCCACAATTTGACTTTTTCCATCACTGTGTGCCAGTGGTCCTGCCTATAACCGTATGTCCTGTCCCCATAACCTTCAGATCTTTCAGACAAGCATTAGTACTTCATCTCATCAGTTCCACAAATAACTGAGAGCAATTTTCATTGTATAGTATCATCTGTTATTCCCTTTCTTAACTAGCTTCAGCTTCCTCTTCCAGGGAACTCCCTGAAGCCTACCTGTGTTGATCTGTGGAATCCACATGGTGGAAGAAACTCTTGAATTACAGCAGTTCCAGCCAGGAGGCAGTGCAGTCATGCTGCAGCACACTGCAGGGAACACTGTAATTCAGTGGTAATTAAACCCTTCTGTCATACAATATTTTGTGACATCATACACTGGACGTTACTGCACTGCATCATAGCTGGCGCCTCTGTATAACATTGGTTCCACAAGCAGTATTTATCCATATCTGCATAATTGATTGATACATTTTTTTTATCCAGGTATAATCTTTAGAGATGAAATCCCTGTTTTAAATAAGAATGCCCTGTACGATATAACAAAACCTACATACATCATTGTACAACAGGCAACAAACAATACAATATTATTTGACATATGAAACTGTTGCACATAATGAACAATTACAATGGAAAAAATATGCAGGTACAGTATTATTTAACATTCGAAAACTGTTGCACGTAATAAGGAATTAAAATCGAGTGTAGCATAAACAATTCTGATTAAGATGTTTTCTAAGAGCTGTCTGGAATTCTGATAATGAATTTTGTAATGATAATTTGTAATCATATCCATGTTCCCCTTGCTAAAGCACTGCCTGAATTAGGTTCCATATTTCCATACCCTTGCCCTGATATCCGTAATTCTCAAAACTGTCCTGCTCCTTACAACTATCCTCTCACCCCATTTCCTTCTCTACTGTCTTCTTATCTTACCCCTGCCCTTGTCCGCTTTTTGACTTTGCCTTGGCCTCCCTCCACCCCTCCTCATATACTTATCCTCTATAATCCCCCCTTTTTTTACTCTACTTTATTTCACAGTTGCCCTCCTCCTGCAATTTTTTTTTTTATTTATTTACTTTGATAACCGGGTGAGTGCACTGATCCCAGAGACCGTTTTCAGGCACGACCCGGGCCATAACACATGGCATAGGGTGACAGTGGAGTACAAGGTAACAATAATACACATGAAACAGATTTGATACAAGCAAGAATAGTAAGCACAATATACAGGCTTGATGCATAGGTCCATTTGAGAACACAGAGTTTTATTTAACTCTAAAAATTGATTAGCGTTTTGCTCATAAAAGTTCTAAAACATTGTGAAAATGCATAGCACTTGCCTCATTGTGTTTAACAAATATAACACTTCTAGAAAACCTATATGAATGCTTTCTGTACAGTTAGCATTGTCCCAAGAAAAAAAGTGCTAATCAATTATTTAAAACCCTGGAACAGTGAATACAAGGTTTCAATATCGAACATTAGGAGATTTGGTAGATTTTGAAATTCTTAGGTGTCACACTGAGCTAAGTTGTAGCCTATATGTGTTGACACATGCACATGCACTTTGATTGCTGGTGCTGTGACCCATTCTGATATGTGTTTATTGACTGTATCTCCTATACTATGTTGTATATGCCTTTGTTATTGTTTGCATGTACTGCTCGCTGTTGTTACTGTTATTGATCTGCTGTTGTATCCTTGTTTAAATGGTTATACACTAAGCTGTATGTATTATTGTAATGCACTTCTGAAATGTTTCTTGTATGTAATCCTTTGTACTCTCCTGGGTCGTGACTGAAAATAATCATTTTTTGGCTAGTGCACTTACCCGGTCAACAAACACTAAATAAATAAACTATTTTAGAAGCCTGGATTTGAAAGTTTAGTGTGTGGAGGGTCATGTAGTCAAAGAGTAGGATGTACAGTGGACATTTCTGAGGCCTATCCATTTATAGTGGACTTTGACATGGTGTGGATGAATGAATAAAATACCAGGAGTAGAACTAATGCTGTTACTTTGTCAGTAACATTTATCCTTTGTGTCTTATATTTACTTTTCTATAATGTACTTTTGAGGCTTCAATATGTAACTGCTGAGAATTATAAATCACTTGTGTGATTTCGGCCATTCAGTGCTCAGAACCATAGGGCCTCTTATCCTGCACGCAGTTGTCATCTCGTATGGCAGCATCAGCTGGGGAGTGTTCCATTTTCATGCTGGGAAGACCAGGACAGGAGAGTTTTGTCTGCTTTTTAAAGATTTTTTTTAACATATGCTTTATTAAAGGTTTTAATGTAGAGAAAAAACAAAACAAATATGTTGTGGGTGATACCGTTTATTGGACTAACAAAATTATTTCTGAGACTAGCTTTCGAGAGATAATACTTCCTTCTTCAGGTCAGACTGAAAACAGCTGAATAGCATGATAGGTATAGAGGTTAGATGTGGATTCAAGACAGACTAGCAGTTTACACATCAAAGCATTATTTTCAATCCACATTCCTTACAAACAGGAAGACCCTAATTGTCATTGGAGTGAGTCTGTTGAGGAGCTCAACTTATAAGATCAAAGGGCAGCTGCAGTTTAGTTGGACCATCAATTAACATTAGTTAAAAAATCAAGACAGAAAAAAATACCATTGTCTTTAGAAGGTACCTGTTAAAAGAGCCAGAGGGTGCTGATGTAATGGTTCAAGGAGGAACTCTGAAGCACTGTTTTAAGCATAATCACCGGTAATGTGCTACAAAACCAACATCTTAAGTCCTTTTCCTTTAGTGTCAAAAAATTGTATCATTTTTAGTTCAAATGTTTGCCGTTCCTGGCTATTTTTGATGTTGTCTTTTAACACTCCGACAGTAAAATCACTGATGGAGTGGTCTGGTCTTGAGAAATGTTTCCCTACTGATGTATTTTCATGTTTGTGAGTAACTGTGAATCTGTGGTTATTCATTCTTATTTTGAGTTCCTTTCCAGTTTCACCAGTATAGCAGCCTTCCTCACATTTTCTGCATTGTATCATACATATTACATTGCTAGAAGAACAGGTATACAAGTTTTGGTTTGTAAATGTTTCTCCATTTCGAATGACACATGTCTCAGGAGAGATATGTGTACACGGTTTGCAGCGAGGTGCTTTACATGGTTTTGTACCTTTGTCGCTTAGCTGGAGCTCTGTGGGAAGTTTGCTTCGCACCAGTTTCTGCTTCAGGTTTGGTGGTTGGCAGAAGCAAGCACTGGTGGAGTGGGAAATATATTTTTTAGAGTCTCATCTTCAGACAGTAAAGGCTGTAGATAGTTAATTATTTTCCATAGTTTTTCCAGTTCTGGATTGTAGGTTACAACCAGAGGTGTGCATTCAGATGTTCTCTGTGGCTTGTACCTTAGTAGTTCTTCCCTAGGCCTAAGGAATGCAGAATGAATATTCCTGTCAGTGGTGCTGGTTTTTATATCCCTTTTGCCTAAAAGATTCTTTTAGTGTTGTAAGATGTCTGTCCCTGTCCTCTTGGTTTGAACAAATGTGGTGGTACCGGATGGCCTGGCTGTGTATAATCGATGTTTTGGTGTGTGAGGGATGGTAGCTCGAGCTGTGACGGTAACTGCATCTGTCTGTAGGTTTCTTGTACACAGATGTTTGCAGTGTTCCATTTTTTTAGTGTGACTTTGGTATCCAGCAAATGCACACACTTTGAGTAATTTATTTAGAATTTTATTGAAGGATGGAATTTATTGAAGCTGTCAAAAAAATGTTTTAAGTTTTCCTCTCCTGTTGTCCATATCATAAAGATATCATCAATATATTGATAATATTTTAATGGCTTATGATGTTGTGTACTAAGGAATTCTTCTTAAGCTCTGCCATGAAGAGGTTGGCGTACTGTGGTGCCATCCTGGTGCCCATAGCCGTCCCCATATTTTGAAGGTAAATATCAGTGTTGAAGCTGAAATAATTGTGTGTAAGGATGTATTCCATAAGTTTGGCTATCACATCTGGTGGATATTTGCTGTCTGTGGTTGCGTTTTGCAGGTATTCATAGCATGCCATTACACCATCTCTATGAGGGATGTTGCTATATAAGGATTCAACATCCATTGTGACTAAAACAGTGTCAGGTGGTAACTGGTCAGTACTGTGCAGTTTGTTTAAAAAGTCTGTTGTATCCTGAATGAAGCTGTTTGTGTTTCGCACTAGTGGTTTGAGTATACCTTCTATGAGTCCAGAAATCCCCTCCATTAACGTGCCAATTCCTGATAGAATTGGCCTACCTAGGTTTTCAGATTTGTGAATTTTTGGTAACATGTAGAAGGTTCCTAGTGTTGGCCTTGTTGGTATCAGATTTTCCATTTCATTATGCATATGTTCTGGAAATGTTCTAATTAGTTATTTTAATTCTTTAATGAATTTCTTTGTGGGGTCTGAGGTCAGCTTCTTTTAGCAGGTGTTGTCCGAACGTTGCCTGTAGCCTTCCTGTATGTAGTTGTTTGTGTTCATGATCACAACTGCACCTCCTTTATCTGCAGGTTTAATGGTGGTGCTTTTATTGTTTTGTAGATTACCAATTGCTTTTCTTTCCAAAGGTGAGCGGTTCAAAAATAGCCAGGAACGGCAAACATTTGAACTAAAAATTATACGATTTTTTGACACTGAAGGAAAAGGACTTAATAAAGATGTTGGTTTTGTAGCAGATTACCGGTGATTATGCTTAAAACAGTGCTCCAGAGTTCCTCCGTGAACCAGCACATCAGCACGCTCTGGCTCTTTTAACAGGTAACTTCTAAAGACAATGGTATTTTTTTTCCTGTCTTGATTTTTTACTAATATTAATTGATGGTCCAACTAAATTGTAGCTTCCCTTTGATCTTATAAGTTGAGCTCCTCAACTGGCACACTCCAATGACAATTAGGGTCTTCCTGTTTGTAAGGAATGTGGATTGAAAATAACACTTTGATGTGTAAGCTGCTAGTCTGTCTTGAATCCACATCCAACCTCTATATCTATCATTCTGTTCAGCTGTTTTCAGTCTGCCTTGAAGAAGGGAGTATTATCTCTAGCTAGTCTCAGAAATAATTTTGTTAGTCCAATAAAAGGTATCACCTGCAACATATTGTTGTTTGTTTTTTTTTCTCTACATTGGTGACTGGACTAACACAGCTACCACATTTCTTTTTTTTTAAAGGTTTTAACCAACTCGAGGGATTTAGAATGCCTTTGTAGGTGCTATGCGAGAAGTCTTTTATTGTTTAGGAATGTCATCTCACAGTCTGAGCAGATAGAACAGCTCCACTTCGCTTTGCAGTTTTCTCTATCAAACTGCACAAGATCACACTCATACCATACGAGACCTATCACACAGCACTACTAACTAAACTTATAACTCATTTGAAAAAAAAATGTAATGGTAATTGTGTTCCAGTAACCCTAGGCTACATTGGTTTGCATGCTTACATTTTGTGAATGTGCGGAAAAACTTCCTGCAATGTAGCTACACATTGTATGTAATGCAAATGTCCCTGCAATTTCTTTTGGAGATACAATACACCCTTAAAACCTTACTTTGTGCAAAAATGACTGAAGTTAGGCAGATACTGTGTTACTAGATACTTCTTACTTCCCCAAAACACCCAACCAACGGTTAAGGTGATATTGAATTTACAGCCATCTCCTCTAGAATAGCATCTTTCACCTATTGTATGGTACCAGAAGTGTTCTTCATCCTTCCCCAGACATTTTATGAAGTTTTCTCTTTAAGCACAGTACATACCTGAAAAGGTTTCCATGTTTGAGTTGTTTGCCTTCATACTTTACTGGAACATTTCATATAAAAATACTGGGAACGACTTCTTCCAGAATGGTAAATGAAGGGAGAACTGTCACTAGCTGTCCTGACCCACTGTATATGTCTACATGGAATGGCAATTTAGTAACTTAAAATTGTTTGTTTTTTGTGCATCTTTCCAAATCACACATACAGTATATTGTAAAGCCACAGTCCGAGTATAAGGCATTGGTCACAAAGGTAGGGGATGAGTCAATAAGTTGAAATTTTATAACTTGACTTTAGCAATACTTTTGATTATATTCCACATAGATGGCTAATAAAAAGCTGGGCAACCTGAGGATGGGGTAAAACTGACTAGGTGGATATGGAATTGGTTGGGGTAGAGGGTGGTCATTAATGGGGTACACTCAGAGCCCAGGGGAATCATGAGCAGGGTGCTACAGGGATTGGTTCTGGGACAGTGCTCTTCAGTATCTTATTTGTGCTATATCAGAGGGAATGTAGAATAAGATGTGTCTTCTTGCTGATGACATTAAGATGTGCAGCCGAAATTACACTGAGGAGTGAGTCAAAGAAATGAAGAGAGACCTTGAAAACTTGGGCAAGTGGCCCAGATCATGGCAAATAAAGTGCAACACAAAAAAGTGCAAACTAATGCACGTTGACAGAAGGAACCCTAAAATGTCCTACTAGATAGGACAAGCAGTGGTGTTGCAGAAAACTGAGAAGAGAGATTGGTGGTGGTGGTGGGGGGGTCATCATTAGTGACAGCCTCAGTCTCTTGCTTAGGGAAGCAGAATGTATGGGAAGGTAAACAGGATGCTGGAATGTATAGGAATAGATTTTGATAGTAGGAGTAAGGAGGTGATATTGCCCCCTGCACAGGTCCATGGTAGGTCATACCTGGAGTAGTAATGCACATAGTTCTGGAGAACACACCTCTGAAAAGACAGGGCCTGAAAAGAGACCATACAAAGTAGTCCCATAAAGGTGATCCATGGGCAGCAGTGGAAATCATATGAGGAAAGGTTGGTGTTGACATGCATACACTGAAGGCTAGGAGGGATGCGGGGATATGACTGAGACGTACACATTCTTGTGAGGAATTAGCAGGCGGATTGTAAGGACTTGTTCACAAGGAAGGAGGGCACAGTGACTATGGTACATGGGTGGAGATCGGTCTAGGGCAATGAGGAGAGACGTGGGGGAAGTTCTTCTTCATGGAGTGGGTGGTGGACAAATGGAATAGACTGCCCAGAGAAGTGGTTGAAGCCAAGGCTATGATGGGGTTTAAACTTTGGGATGGACAGATGATATGCAATAGTGGGACCCACAGATAGAAGAGAGGAAGGGGGTGACGATTAGCCTCTTGGGCTATGGGATCTCTAAATGCAGAAGTTAGAGTAACGGGCTCTGAATGAGCTTGGTACATCCAGCAGATCTGGGTTTGATTTCCACAACCTCCACTTGCATACTTCGTGACTCTGAACAAGATACGTAACCTCCCCAGTGCTCCTGGGTTGCCTCTGAAAACAGGCTTGTGCCTAGTGGGCCTTACCTGGTTACCAAAGAATAAGAACAACAACAAAAAAAGCCAGGTGAGAAATGTGCAGACTGGTGGGCTTCTGGGTCTTTTTCTGTCGACCAACTCTATCTATGATTCTATGCAAACTCTTGTGCAAGGCAGGCTGGCAGTGCTATGGTGAAACAGGTATCTTATAAACAGGCTTTTACACCTGATACAGTGTTGTATCTGAGTGTACCAAATTCCCCTTGTCAGCTAAAGTTAGGAACACTGTATGCAAAATTCTCATGTAGGTCACAGTTTTTTTTCAGCAACTCCACTAAATCTGCATAATCATACTGACAGAATACATTAGCAAGCAAGCTACTAGAGTTACCAGTCTGATGCTTTTTAACACTTAATAAAGATGTTCAGAAAAAGAACAAAATGTCCGAAAATATTCATCCATCTATATTGTATTCTTAACTGCAGGGTGTGTGCCATATACAATTCAGTAAAGGGATCCTGTTCAGAACCAGTGAGCTTTACCACTCATAGCTGTGCACCAGAACCCCCATTCCCGCCCAAGGTGACAACCAGAACCAAAAGTTCCCTCACTTTACAATGGAAAGTAAGTATATGGTTTTAAGGTAAAAAGGTAAGCACAGTAAAACTAATGATTAGAAACTAAAAAACTATTCTCAGTTATAACACATTTAAAGTCATATAAGCTGTTTATTCTCTGTGCTTTATTTTCTATTTGAGTAGCTGATCGTGTTGTTGTTATTATTTATTCTTACATATACTTAGATTTCCTAATACTGATAAAAGCAAATCATTTTATGTTCTAAATTATCATAAGGGAGTGAGGCATAAATTAAAACTAAAACACCCTCCCCCATGGCAGGCCTGTCAGTGTACTGTATATTAATATAAAGTGAGTGGTAGAAGCCCCATGTATACATATGAGAATCTGTCAGTCAGCACCGGCTCTGCTGAGTTATGGAGGACTTGTTCAGGAAGAACTCGTACTTCCCTAATTTGCCCCCCGAACAGCAGATTAAGAGCTTCTTTAATTTTTTTTTTATCTACCATCTACCTAACGCTGAGAAATATTTATTGGTATCTAGTTGAACCTGCCATCCTCAATCCAACATTTTAAACTGACCACTGCTCCAGGTACATTCTACCCAGCCTGTTCTTAGGCTCAGGGGTACAGTGGGACCAGCAAATGACAACTCAGAGCTTTATAAAACTCATCACTTGGGTGTAAAAAGTAAGGAAATAATCTGGAGTGGGAGGCAGAATACCAAAACCCCAAATTTGGTATTCCGTATCAAAGTCTGGTATTCCGCCTATCCAAAAGAGCATGCTATAGATTAAACTGCAGAGTAGGAGCATGTAGGAATGGTATTCCAGTCAGAATTCCAGCATGCTAAAAACTGCATTCTGCCTTGAAAACTGGTATGCAAAACGCGGCATAATACCATTAAATTCTGGCCCTGTTACTATATATAATTTAATTGAATCCCCCATGGCTGCAGGACACCCACCGCTGACTTCTGCCATGGAGGATGCCTCTGGAGTGGTGGTCATTGTAAAATCTTGGAACAGGGATGGCAGAATCAGCCAGATGTCAATAAACGCTTCTTAACAGCAGGTAAGTTAAAAAATTAAAAATAAACAAGCACTAAATGTGCTAACAGGATAGCCCCACACTAAGTATGTGTCCTAAGGACGTGACTGTTCCTCTTTAAACGACTGCTTACTGTAGGTAGTGAAAAAAGTTTTGTTTTTTCACTAAAAACAGCTAACCATCAAGGTAGCTTTTTTTGGGGGGGGGTATTTTAATTTGTGCTAATCTCCTTTCAACAATAAATTGTTTTATAAAATCTTACTAAAAGTTATTTCCATGGTCTTTTATGCATGTGCTTTTGCTATAAATTGTGATAAGGATATGAATCATGGCTATAAATTTGTAATACCCCCTTTTAATGTTTTTAGGCTCCCATAGACAATGGGTCAAAAATCACCAGCTATCTTTTAGAATGGGATGAGGTAAGAAACATGCTGTGCTTAATACATTTACCTTAAGTAGGGTCAAGTATAAAATTGTTGTAAAATAAACTTTCTTTTTATTGTGTTATGCTCGCCAGGTCATGGCCTCTCACATGCTGCCACTCATTTACAAGGGGGTCCTTTGGGATAGTAACAGCAACAAGAGTAATACTAAAGGTTCAGGAGGTGCATGGAATTGTAAAATGTAGAGTGTCAAGTATTAGTGTAGAGTAGAAATGGATGTTACAATAGTAAATATTTAAGGAATGGGACAGAACCTGACTAATTATTTCATGAGCCAGAATCTAGGATCAGAGAGTTCAGCGTATACGTGCCAAATTCAGTAGGACAGGACAGTAGGAAAGGCTAGACAATATGTATACACAGAGATTTGGCATTGAGGTATATATTTAGGGGTATCCCATGATAGTAGTGACCGAATATGGGCAACCATCAAAACGGCGACTCATATTTGGTCGCTGTTGTTATAGGCGACCTGCAAGGGTAGCAACTACTGCTACCGCGAGGGTAGGGGAAGGCAACCGGAAAGGGGGAATGGCGAGGGGAAGTGCAGTGTGTATTGTAAGCTGTTATTCACAAAGTTGTGAATGATGGCTGACAGTACTCACTGCAAGCTCATTGGTCGACAGTGTCTACCAATTGGCTGCTACTGTGTACAGTAAGCTGTCATTCAATGACAGCTCAGTTGGCGGGCAGCCATGGAGGTGTGCGGAGGGCTGTGCTGCCCACTGGCTCCATGGCCAACTGGCCATGCTGGGATGGGGAAGCGGTGTAGCATGTGGGTGTCTGTGTGGCTGGGGGGTCGGGGGACACTACACTATGGAAACAGAGGGATGTTTTCCTTTTCTTTGTATCGGACGGTGATAGGGATGGGAGGGGAGACTGTGCTGTACAGCGTGGTAACGAGGGATGGGGTAATGTTCATTGCTACAAAGAACAGGGATCAGGACACGAAGGGGGCACTACAGTGTGGAAGCTTGGGCTGGGGTTTTCTTTGCATTTGGAATGGGGGGGGCTAGTCAACAGGTTGCAGGGGCTGTCTGCTGCTGCGCTGCTGTGTGCAGTACAGCAGCCCGCCTGTGGGTGGCTGGGGGTTAGGCGTGTTTCCATCACACCTAACTTTGTGCGGCACATCGCTATGTGCAGGCAGATATGCTGCACATTTCGGCTGAATATAGAGATGTGCCGAATATTCATGAGCATGCCTCCTGGAGATGCGCTACATACATTAACACTGTGCTCGGGCGCAGCCGGAGATGTGCGATGCATCTCCACACTTGGAATATCGCACAGCAGTGCATCTCCTTTGAAAATGTCCCACCTAAAGGTTTTTTTTCTTTTTTTTTTTCTTTGCTTTACCAAGTCCTTTGCAGGAAATTGTTATATAGCCCTTACATGTTTTTTTGAGGCTAAAGTAAACAATCTGCTTATGTTTTTTTTTTTTGGTTTGTTTTGGGGGGCAGTTTAGGCATTCAGCAGCTGAGTAAAGGATCTTGAATCAGTACAAAACATAGTTTTTAGACAAACTGTTTGTCTACCCTGGGATTTTCCTACTGCTATGGTAAGAAGCAGTTTTAACTTGAAATCCGTTTCACTTTTGCGCTCATAAGATCTTTATGTTACTGAAAAATAATAATGACACTGGATTATGACAGGATTCCTTACAGATGTTGTTGTGAATTTTAGTCTGGGGGGACTTCAGGGAATTTGTTCAAAAAATTAAATAACCATGTGAAACTGGCTGGCCTTTCAGGTCTTCAGGATGGTTATGAACTGCCTCACTGATATCTTCTTTCAAAAAATAATTTCCACTGTGACAGCTATACCACATTTTAGTGTATGGAGGAAATTCAGACAGTTTAGGATAGATGAGAAATTGTTGAAGTTCTTTGGAAATGAAAATCACAGATCTGCATTTTTTTGTTGGCTTGTGCGCGTACGCAAGCAACATCTTGTGCTAGTAGCACATTTCAGAGGTGTTTCTGTGTTGGCGAATGCAGGACACGCTTTAGTAGGTGCGTCCCTCATTCCACAATAAGCCAGCATGCTAGCGCTGACACCAGCATTATGTAAAGTGGATACAACTTGTAAGGATAGTGCTGCTACAATCAGAGGCAAGCTCATCATGCAGCTGCACCGATGGCATGCCTCCCGATGTGCCTTTCCTAGTAAAGCATTTAAATAAACATGGCGGCAGCTGCCACCGTCTGCCACACACAATCCCCAGAAATCCAACTTCTGGAGTGCCCAGTCCCCCTGTCGGCATGTTTAATACCCCTTCCAAGATTGTGTGGCACACTGGGAGCCCACCCCAGTGTGCCTCCGTGTGATCGAAATCCAACTGTGTCAGCATGTTCCTGCCTCCACCCCTACCCACATTGGGTTGGCACACTGGGAGCCCCCTGTGTGGCTAACATCACCCCTCAAAATCATGGGGCACACTGGGAGCTCACCCCAGTGTGCCCAATATTTCTTTTCTTACACCTGTAAAGAAAGAAAACTGTCCACAGTGTTCATTTTTTTTTTTTACTGTACCTGAAACAAAGAAAAAGGTCCCTCGCTGTCATCAGCACCCCCTCCCCTGACTCGCACTCACCCTTTCTGCACCTCACCTCCCCACACCCCCCTCACCCCGTATTTCATTCCGGAGGCCGGCACTGCAATCTTCGGTGGAGTGGGAACACATCTGCACTCTTCAAAGCTGACTGTGAACTGAAGAAATGCCGGTAAGCTGTATAATAGCATAAATGGGGGGGGGGGTTCAACTTTAGGTGGATATCTCAGCCATGTTTTTGAATTTTGCCTCCAAATTTTCAATATGGGGCTCTTTGGACCCCACCTCATGAACAAATGCACTGTCATCTCATTATTCAGTCCCGAAAAGGTAATTTTTGCGGTCACTGCACAGAATCACCTTTCTGGACCGATTAACGAAACAACAGTGCCACATTTCATGAGGTGGCATCCCAAAAATCTTATCTTGCAAATTTGGTGGAAAAATTCCCAAAACTGACTGTGGTACGAGCGTGCATTGCGCAGTTTCCATGCACACTTGTGACTTTGACTCTTTGTAATATTTTCACTCCAGATTTTCAACACTGCCATTTTTTCACACCTCCTTATGAACAGTACAGATGCCATTTTTCACATTCTGCCCAAAATGTGTTTTCATGCATATGGCGCACAATGGCGTGGTCACTGTGCAAAATCATCGTTCAGGACACATTGCCAAAATCAGTGACACTGTTCATGAGCAGAGGTTCCAAAATGTTTATGTTGAAAATTTGGTTAAAAAAAATCCCCAAAATAATTGCGTTACGGGTGTGCGTTGTGCAGTTCCTATGCATGCTCATGACTTCACCAATTTTTCATATTTTCATTCCAGACTTTCAACATTGTCATTTTTTACACCTCCTTATGAACAGTACAGCTGGCGTTTTTCACATCCTGCCTGAAATGTGTTTTCGCACCTGTGGCGCACAATGGCACTGTCACTCTTGGAAAACAATGTTCGGGACAGATTAACAAAATCGCAGTGACACTGTTCATGAGCAGAGGTTCCAAAATGCCTATGTTGAAAATTTGGTTAATAAAATCCCCAAAATAATTGCGTTATGTGCGTTTGCTGCACAGTTTCTACGCACGCTCGTGACTTCACCAGTTTTTTGTATTTTCACTCCAGATTTTCAACTTTTGCCATTTTTTTACTCCTCCTTATGAACAGTACAGCTGTCATTTTTCACATCCTGCCCGAAATGTGTTTTCGCACCTGTGGCGCCAAATGGCACAGTTGCTGTGCAAAATCACCTTCCGGCTAATGAACTCATAGTGCCTCTGTTCATGAGGTGGGGTCACAAAAAGCCCATGTTGAAAATTTGGAGTGAAAATACCAGTACATGCCCAGGGTGTTATGGTTTCCAACCGTAGCACACCACGCTGTAGAGCCTGACAGGTGTCAGGGGTGTGACTTGGCATTGTTGGCTGTAATGCTCATGCCATTCCACCCCACCCTGCAGCCAGTGACAGGCATTGAGGTGTGCCTTGGACTCTTCAGCCCCAAAGTTCACCCCTTTCTCTTATACTGCACCCATCTCAGCGTATTTCCTTATGAAATGGGGTGAACGTAAGGCCCGAAGACCCCAAGACACACCGCAACACTTGTCGGTGCCTGCAGGGTAGGGTGAAGTGAAATGGCATGAGCGTTATGGCCGATGACCCAAAGGCACACCCCAGTGCCTGTCACTCTCTGCAGGGTGAGGCCGGGGTCAGCATCAGTTCACTACTTCACTGTCAGTCCTATTATGCATCTCTCTAACTCCTGCTCTAACAGTGCCAATGCCAGCAAGTCAACATTCAGCATTGCTAAATGCTTGTTCAGATTCTGATTAGAATTACTGGAGGAGGTCCTGGGTTAACTAAAAGGTGGTAGAATTATGTATGTCCAAAGTAGTTTTAAATGTGATATTACTGTTAGACTGTTAGTCATTTGATCTTTGATTGTATACTGAGGGATAAAGAATGAAAAAAAGTAACTTGCTCCTGTTTGGGGTCAGATAATAGACAGTCCAACTAGACTTAGCGATCTGGCATGCATGTTACTATATATTAATATGTATACTGTCCTGTGTCTATTACAGGAAAAGAATGTTGTCTGATGATGTTTTGGGCAAGAGAACTTTGAAGCAAAACTGAGAGGTTCTGTCAGTGCAAAACAGCATGAGATAATGTTCTTACCCTGTAAGAGACATAGAACAGTATACATATTAATATATTGTAAAGCACTGCAACTGCCTCCAGCAAGAAAAACAGTCAGACATATAAAATAGTGCATGGTTGCCGATACACAACAAGCCTATGTTGCCATCGAGGGGATGTGATGACATCATACAGACCTCGGGAAGCGAAGCTCGAGGTCCGTATGTTGACATCGCTTGAGATGGAACAACATGCCTTGTTGTGTTTGAGCAACCATACACTATTTTATATAGTATATGGTTCCTCAAAATGTAGAAATTTTAATTTCACAAGGTGTTGCCATACCTTGTGTTCATGGTACCTCTCCTCGATGCAATCCCGCTCTACACCTGACTCTGGTCCTCACTGCATTTCCGCTCTGCTGACCTCTATGTTTTTACTGTGCCAGTAAATTTTAAAAGAAAATAAAGATAATTGCCAGACTGGTAGTTTGGACACACAGAGCTAGCTATGGCAGTCCGTGTCCAAACAATTGCTCCCTGGTCCACTTGCTAACAGGGACCGCCATTTACCTGTGTCTTTTGGGAACCAGCTCTGTTTCCACCAATCATGTAACGATTCAAGGGGAAAAGTTGTACTATTAATATGCCGTCAGAACGAAAGTACAACTTTTTTGACCTTAGAACTGTCCTACAATAACATTTGGAAAACCATCGTTTTCCATACACAATAAGCCCTAACCATATGCTATAACTGAATTTTAGCTAAACTGATTAAATTTATTTATCTTTCTGTTGCATCCCCCCCCCCCGCTGGGGAGGGGGCATTATGGCACATTCCAGCAGCCCACAGTACATGCCAGCACCATTTACAGGGAATTTAATTGCAGTGGGGGATCAAGTGTGGCTGGATCGAGTTGTATTCTTTTTTGTTTTGTAGAATATTTTTATTATTTTATATAAAAAAAAGTTAAATACACCAACAACACAACATAAAAATAATACATCTACACATGAAGGCATAGACTTGCAAGAAACATCACCTTGTTACATAAAATTTATATCCATACGAGTATCACAGCCGTAATGATAGTGTGGTTCCTCATTTTTCATATCTCAAAGTACTGTACAGTCCATCTTCTCTAGAGTCTTATATAAACCCCAGAGTCCAGTAGGTGATCATTTCTGAACATCGAATAAAACACTTGCAGTATGGATCTACTCACCAAACATTAGGTGGAGCCAGAATAGCACTTATATATGGATACATTACATTAGCAAAGAACACATGAAACATCAACCCCCCCAACCCCTTGTTAGTATAGAAAAAGATAATAACCATAGCCCGTTTCATATAACAATGAAAAGCTAAAGAAAATCACTCCAAGCTCGACCGATCCTTACTGTCTGACTTAAGTCCCAGTCCCCCCTCCCCCACAGTTTTCATCCTACCGAGAGATCCCCCACTTACAGAGAGTAGCCCCTCCACTACAGTGGTGCTATGGTCTGAATTATTACAAAAAAACAGAGGGCTCTCTCACATAAGGACCAGTTACATCGCTATCCTTCAGCTCCCTCCCTGAGTAACGGTGCTTCACCCTCTGTCAGCACATTCAAGAACTTACCCCAAACATCCAGGAATCGCTCCTCCCTGCCCTTTAACCCTTAGGCTGCCAATAGAATTAGAACGCACAGTAATTCTGGACTGATACATCAGTCCGTGGCACAATAAGGGTTAAGACATATTTTTTATTTATCTATTTAGTTTTTGTTGACCGGGTAAGTGCACCAGACAAATCCTGCCTATTTTCAGGCATGACCCGGGGGAGGGGGATACAGATGAATGCCAACTGACCTTGAACCAGATTAAGCTGTTGGTGGTATTTTTAGTGAATGAGGGAAATTTGGCCAGAACACTGGGGAAATTCCCCTACACTTTTCGATAAGTGCCATGGGATCTTTAACATCCACCTGAACTACCACCAATCCAGGCAGATGGGATCTCGGTTTAACGTCTCATCCGAAAGACGGCACCTCAGAAGTGCAGCAGCCCTCTCATGGTGCACTACAGTGTCAGTGCTGGGATATTAACCCAAGTGCCAGATGTGGGAACTGAACCCACAGCCCTCTGATCGCCCGGCCTCGGAGGCGAGTGTGCTACCTACTGAGCCACTGACACTGCATATGTCAACCTACCCACTGCCAAAACTTGCATGGATAATTTTTTCCATAAATTTAGGGTAGGAACTGCCCCTGCCACCAATACGTTCTGGATGCCCTGACCAGCCACCACCAATAAAACCCTAATCCACCAGGGGTGCAAGGACCAGTCATCTGCTTCTTCGTCCTCCACACTGAAAAGAAGTGAGAAGGGAGAAACCTTCACCTGCATCCCTCCCATGGCAGAAAACTCCCATGCAGTATCTTGCCAGTACCTTTGCAACATGGAGCACTCCCAGTAATAATGGAAGAAAGTGCCTTGGGGGCCCCTACACCACCCATAACTCAGGGTCACTTCAGGGTAAAACTTGTGCACCATGCTCAGAGGGAGGTACAAATGATGGAGAAATTTATATTGCATCGCCTTGTATCTGTTACACATAGGAGACCCATATGTGAGCCTAAAAGTATCTCCCAGTTAGTGTCTGAAATTCGGAGACATAAGTCCTCCTCCCAGTACGCCCGAACCTTTGCAGTACTATTAGGAACTAGAGTTATATTCTCTTCTAACAAATGAAACTGCAAGGTAAATTAATTAAAATGTACTGGTTTCATCGTTCCGATTGCGAGATGTTTAATTCAGATGGCTAGATAGGCACCATTATGTTTTAGAATGCCTGTAGTTTCAGTATGTGTGATTTGTGTCTGACAGTTGATGCTGCCACGGTGATTCTGACAGGACAAGTGTGAGAAGGCAGTGTCACTGCGGCGGATATCAGCTGTGTGGAGCAGCACGAGGCAACAACTGTGTGCTCCATAAGAGGTACAGTAGTACTGCGCTTTGATTGGTGGAGGCAGTTACAGTGCTTTATAATCTAATATATTGGGAAGCATATTTCTACAATGGCCTTCTTTGCTCATAAATCATTAATTAAGTTGTATTGTGGATGATGTTTATGTATGGGGAAAGAGCTTTTATGCCCATCCCATTTAATAATTATAATGTCTTAAATCTGGTTTTATGTGTCCTTGTATGGACATTAAAGATTTTACTTTAAATTCTAGTATGTGTTATAAATGTCATATTTTCACATATTTGTGGAAATAAACTGAACACTTCTGACCTCTACCTCTGCCCTCCTCTGCCAGTAACACCCCCTGCAAGTTCTGCTTGTCTTTTGCTTGGTCGGTCTATCAGGGTGTTTTGAGTATACCAGGCCTCTGCAGCTCACCTTGTTGTGCCACTCAACATGGGGCCCTTAGGCCTTGTGTTCTGTATCTGCTCAACCTCTCAGGTCCATCTCTGGAATGATCACTCTGGCTGCACTCAGTGGCTCAGCTGATTTGTGGCTTTCCCTTACAGGCAGATGCCTTCATCTGCACACTTCTGATTCTTTTTCTTTCAGTGCTGTGAGCTGCAGTCTCCTCCTTGGTAGCTGTAGAAGTTCACTTCCTCCTCCAAAGTGTCTGCTTAGCTTCTTTCTTTTCCTTTTGTTTTTTATTTCTTTATCTCCTCTTTGCAGACCGGTCCCCATCCACCAGTCCCCTCAGCCTCATCACCCCGGCGTCCTCTGGGACATACCTTGTCTGGCTCTTCCCCCTGGGTGTGCCCTACCAGCAGGGTTGGCAGGGCCCCCCTCAAGCCCTACTGGGAACAGGATCCGGTTCACCTGGATGTGCCCAGATAGCTGGGTGCTAGGTCTGCCAGAGACTGGTGTCACCCTACCTGTAAGCAGTTTTCCCTGTTTTCTCCCTGGCATGGAGAAAGTGGCATGCAGTGATGCCAATGGCTGTGCCACACACGCTTCCGTGCACAGCACGCCAGGCATCTGCCCCACCTCCACCCCCCCCATTGAACAATGTTGGTGTGCTGACCCTCAGCCACCGCTAGGGGCCAAGCTAACTCCGACTACTGATCCCACTCCTCCTCAGAGGAGGGGAGCAGTCCTTGGGATGCTCGATCCTCCACCCCACAGCGGACCCTCCAACTCCCGAGGTTGCTCCCAACCTCAGATCACCAGCGCTGCAAGCGGTAGCACTGCCACTGTGCCAGAGGCCTGACTTGCTCAACTTCTTTCTTACCCATGCAGATGATAAGGCTGCTTCTGTCGACACGACACAGCTAAAAACATGCTGCAAGATTCGTCAGTCATGCCGTGAGTAGACATCTTCCCAGTTTTTTTATTTTTATTTTAGTCTTTGGTAACTAACCAGTTAAGGCCCACTAGGCATAAGTGCCTGTTTTTAGGAGCGACCTGAGAGCACTGGGCGATTAAGTGACTTGCTCAGAGTCACACAGTATGCAAGTGGAGGTTGTGAGAATCAAGCCAAGGTCTGGTCTGCTGGATGTACCAAGCTCATTCACAGCTTGTCACTGTAACCTCTGGGCTATACTGCCAGCCCAGTTAGCTAAGTCTCTTTACCAGTGTCCTGGGAGGCTTTGTCTGGCTGTCATTCAGTATCAAGAGTAATTGGCTGCCTCACTTCTGGGCCAATAATGAAGTACTCCTGTGTTCCAGGAGGTCTCTGTGGCTCCCTCTACAGGCTGGGTAGCCTGATTGGTTGTGCTGTTGTCCTCTGACCCCACAGTCATGGTGACAAGGATCAGAGAGTGAGCAATATGGCTTCTGAGTTTGCAAACCAAGTGGCACTGGCCCCACAGATCTTTCTTTTTTCTCCCTTATACATTGTATCTGCCTTATCTGCCCCTGGTCGCCCCATTCTGAGAGACTCCCCAAACCCCATCACCTGGCTTGTCTGGGACTTACCTTTTTCCATTGTCCTCTGCCACAGAACTGTATGGGGTGCCCAGTCATCAGTGTGGAGCTTACATGAAGTCAATCTTCATCCTGTAGTGCATGTTTTCTTTCCACCTGTTTTCGCCCTGGTCCTTGCCATATGCAGTGGGCATGATGTGCAAGTTCCACTTCTGCAGAGACAACCCCAGTGCCCTGTGCATGGGATCTTCTCCTCTTGTATGGCTTGCATGCGCTGCCATCTGAATACCTCCAGGTGGCAGACAAGCAGCGAGCCATCTTAACCCCCCTCCCAGAAAGAAGAGAGCAGTCTTAGGGACGCTCAGTCTTCCCTCACCTGCTGGCCCCTTAGTGACCCATGTCTGTTCTTGAAGCGGAGTAACCAGTGTGGCACCAGGTGAGATGCTCCTGCCTCAGTCCTCTGCACCACTGGGCCAACCTTCTTTTTTTTCCTTTTAACTTTTTATTTATAAAAATTTGTTATCAAACATGAAGAAATGAAAAAACTTGGTTCGGTGTATAAGTAAATCAAGTCAGAAATATCAAAATCAGTAAACATCACCCATCATCCAATGTTACTCGTATAAAGGGAATTGTTAAATAATACAAAGGTAATGCCTATACTAAAGAAATTCTATGAGTCGAGTCCTTGCAGCAAGGCCATGGAGCAAAACTGAGAGAGTCTGGTAGTATAGCCTAGAGGTTAGAGTAATGAGCTGTGAATGAGCTTGGTACGTGCAGCAGACCTGGGTTTGAGTCCCACAACTTCCACTTGCATACTGTGTGACTCTGAGCAAGTCACTTACCCACCCCAGTGCTTCCAGGTCACCCCTAAAAATAGGCAGTTGTGCCTAGTTGGCCTTACCCAGTTACCAAAGAATAAAATAAAAAAATGGTCTTTAGAGACAGTGATCCCGAGTGACATGCACTCTGAATATCACAGAATTGTGACAGATTAGTTCATGCGTTCAACAATGAAGTGAATCTGAGAAACTAGTCCTCTATTGCAGATTTTTCCTTCCTCACACTAAAGCAACTTTCCCAATACCCAGAGCAAAATAGCTCCTGCTTAAAATAAGATTTGAATAGCACTGAAGAGTTTGTAAAACCCAAATGGAACTAGAACAGATTATACAAACTTGATATTTCTATAACACTGAAAAAAGAGCATTTGCAATATTAACAGCTTGTTGGCCTGAATAGTTATAACAAACTGGAGCAGTTGGCAAAACTTATCCAGTCATATTGGAGTCACTTTGTTACCCCTAGTTGCCTGTTGATAATATGGGTCCATGACCCTAAATATTCAAGGCTACATACTGAATAAACCTCTTTGGATTATTTTTATTCTGTTTCGGCAGCTGATACTTGCTGTGCCACCATATGGACTATAGTCCATCCTTTTCTTAAATACTGCAGTTTGGATCTGGTGTCTTGTAGACAGGCTGGCTTCAGCCTTCCCATCCTCCAAGGACTGCTGCCTTCTGGGATGTTATCCCTCTCCTGTTTGGCCTTCTTCCCATTGTGCAGCCTTGTACTACTTGGGAATCTTTCCAAAGGTGTGAATCTGTGGAAGGCGATGTGCTCGAAGAAGATAGGTTAGTTAGTTACTGATCGGTAATGGTAGATCTTAGCAAGAATCTCCTCCAGAGAGCCACAGCTCTGCGTCAGGTGGTATACTCTGGAAGATATGCCTAGTACTGCTCACTTAAGTCTTCTCCTTTTTTGTACCCTGCTAATGGGCTTCTCTTTCCAGAACCGCCACTTCACCCGTCTGTCTGATCAAGGTCCTGGTCTCCCATTTTCTGTCAGTACGGTACAACAACTGCCATGCTCCCTGATGAAGGGTTGTTTGGACCCAAAGCACTGGGAGAAGTAGTGGCCAGTGAGCTAGTTTGGCACTGGCGGGTATTGCACCATTAATACCAAAATAAATATTTTTTGATTACTTAAAAGCCAGCGTTTTGGTGTCTGTGGAGTGCGCACTCTTTTTGAACCTTGGTACAACATTGAATTTGTCTCTGGCGGGAAGACTAAGGAGATACGGGGTGCCACATTATATAGGCAGCCCCAATGTATGTCAAAGTGTGCAGCTTCCACTAAGCAAAAATTTCCAAGTGGTCTTGATGCTAATGGCTTACAGTTTTAAAGTTTTGGCTCATGGAAGAGATACTGCTATTAGTAGGTACCTAAACTTCAACCATACCTGCAAAACAGCATGCTATCATCTATGAAACATTTCCAATATCAGATACTACCTTGGCTTTCCCCAGAAGAACCCTCATTTGTGGCTTTGTTGCATCACTTATCAACTACTGCATTTTCTCCTCAGCCTTCTTTCCTTATCCGTCAACTTCAACATGCACAGATTGTCACAGTTTGTCTCTTCATAAGGCAGTGCAGAGTGGAATGACATTCCTCCCATCCTTGGAGACCTACACTGGCTTTGTGTCCCACAATGCACTAATTACGTGTTTGCATTTCTAACATTCATATCCCTCCATGGTTAGGGTCCTGCTTATTCTTGCTGATCTGAGTTGCCATTATGTGCCCATATAAGCCCTTTGCTCTGCCAGCTGTGTAATTTTCCTTGTAACCTCCCTTAAATCCCTGCTTCTGACCTGTTAACAGCAGGTGGTTGAGCTTTCTCCTGTGCTGTTCCGATGATTGGAATGGTCTACCCCCCTTGAAATCTTATGACTCCCTTAGCCTTTTCAGATCCTTACAAAAACCCTAGCTTTTCTTAGTTATCTACAGAGCATGAGGTTAATTCTTTATTGCTGTGCATATTTATTATTTAAATCATGTACAGCAGTTGACAGGAGTATCTCTATAGCTAATCTCAGTGCTTATGTTTCTCTGTAGATGTCTTCATGTTTAGATTTAAACATTTTACGATACACAGCATAAACGATGTTGTATAAAATAAAACTGAAATGAAAATTGAATTGTGGAGCAGGAGGAAGCAGTGTTGTTTACTCCTGGTAGGTGGGGTTGGCCAGTGAAGTCCAAAATGTCCCAGTGGTGGGGACGCAGGGAACACTGGAAGAAAACATTGCAGAGTTTGCTTATGCATTTATCAAAGCAGCAGATATGTGTTGTGTACTGTCATACATTCTGTATTGTAACATGGCAATATATGTAATGCAGCAAAACAGCTAACTGATTAGACAAAACACAACACATGACACAAGCTGGAGGTGGCATTAATTACCTAGTAATGCCTGCTCCAATTTGTAGTACTGCAGCAAACCACTGTGAAATTGCCAACCGCCCATTTGGTATAGAGTTAGTAGTTTTGTTGCATTACATATATTTCCATGTTACAAAGCACTAGTAAATCGCCCCCGAAGTTGCCTTTTGCTTACTTCATAAATTACGCATCTTTCTTCTCACCCACTCTGTGGATCATGAGCCTCGCACAATGTAGCTGAATTAGTCGTGAGGCGCTGAAATTATAATAAATACTGAAAGTCAAAATTATCATCACAGTGTGTGCACCAGTTGGGTTCGAGGCATAGGTTGATGAGAACTGCAGGGAAAAGTTGACCAGTGGTGTTTCTGATGTAAAATAGAAGGGTGCCGATTGCAACACAGGTATATGAGTCTATCCAATTCTCCACTACCGGAACCACATTATTCATGTTTAAAATAACAGCACACTCTGAAAAAATAGCCGAAGAAGCAAATCCTAACAGTGCTTCTTGCACTGTTTACTAGTCGCATGGTTAATTAATGAGCAGCAATTGTAATCAAAGATATGCTAAAAGGTGTGGAAATGTATCCCATGATGCAAAGCTGTAGGAACCTGTACTGTGTTGAAATGCTTAACAGTATAATACTGATAGCTGTAGAAAAATATGTACCACCTCAAAAGTTATAAAAGATACTACAATGTTTCATACTGATGAAAAAGTATTACATATGTGTAGGTTGGTTTTGAACCATCAGTATATGAATAAATGTTAACATCATGACGTTCAATTAAATAACACATTAAAGCAAATGAAAGTCCAAAAGCATTGTTGTATATGTTTTGTAAACAAATGCCACTTGCAACAATAATTGTTCACCTGCACTTGCCATGTTACAAGCTCGTTAAGCCACTCCAAAGGAGGCTTCTACTGATGAATTAATGCATGGTTGGGTGGTTGTAGGCACTCGGTCTTTGGCCTCATACCACAACCCCACCCCCCAACCATGCATAATTCCAATCAAAGCTCCCTTTAAATATCTGCTACCTGTGTCTTAATAGACTATGATATGGATGATAAATTGTTGGGCAAGGCAATTTTTTAGCCAAGTGAGAGGCTCTCTCAATTTAAATCTCAATCTCTTTCTCTATATATATCTTTGTAAACAAAACATTGCTCTTTTTATAAGATGTCTTTTCCTGGCAGTTAAAACTCTGCATTGTCTATAAGTTAACATCTCCTGTTTCTCACAAACTGTACCAAACTTTGCCAGTTTGTTTCCTGAGGTCAACCTGAAGAGCACATCTAATCTTTAACAGGTGCAACAAAATAGAACATTCTGTCCCAGTACTGGTCTTCTGTTGACAATACTGTGAATAGGCTTGTGGAGGTCAAAATACATATCAAGGTCAACTCCCTGTATTATAGACTGTTACCTTTTTAAGAAATCCAAATAGCTTTCTGCAGTCATTTCAACAATATAAGTATAAGTATTTGCAAACCAAGAGATACCTGTTTAAATAAAGATTCATGTATATGTTTTTAACCACAGAGAAGCAAGGGGAGAAAAAAAGAATAGAAACAGCAAGTGAAAGAAAGGGAAGGGGAAGAACAGGGAGAAATTGTGAGACCATCTGTGTGGCCAATTCCTAAATGTCACAAGAAAATTTGATTGTGCATTCAGACAGGCAAGAGACATGCAAATGGCAAAATAGGAGAGGACAAAATAGATCATTACGTTTGACTCTCTGCATAAAAAATGGGATATGTTTTTACCCAAGCCCTTCACACCCCCTACCAACTTCATGTTGTGCCCCTAGTGATGTTACCTTCTTGGAGGGTAAACAGTCCTTTATATTCTACTTCACTGATGTGCTTTTGGTATTTGAATGTTTCAATCATGTCACCTCTCTTTCTTCTGTCCGCCAGCAAGTACATATCTAGGTCTTCCAATATGTCCCCATAAGACCTCCCCTGATTACCATTGATCATTTTGATCACTCTTTTTTGAAGTAATTCTAGACAGTCCCTATCTTTTTTTTAGGTGAGTATTCCAAAATTTGATGCAGTACTCCAGGTATGGCCTGACAAATGAGCTATACAGTAGAAGGATTACTTTCTTCCTCCTATTAGAGAAGGCCCTCCTTATGCATCCCAGCATCCTATTAGCTTTACCATAAGCCTTGCCACAGTGCACAGAAGTTTTAAGACTGTCACTGATTATGATCCCTAAGTCCCTTTCTTCTAAAGTTTATGTCAAACGAACCCCCGCCATGTAGTATTCAGATTTTGGATTTTTATTATGCAAGTGCCTAACTTTACACTTTCTGGCATCGAATTTTAACTGCTCCGTATTAGAACATTTCTCCAATTTCACCAGATTCTCCTTTAGTTCCTTTACCCGTTCATCACTGTCCGCTTTGCCAGAAATGTTTATATCATCTGCAGACAGTGACATTGTGCCTTTTATTCCCTCACCAATGACACAGATATACATGTTGAAAAGCACAGACCCCAAAACTGACCCCTGAGGCACACCTCTTATCACCCTCTTTACCTCTGATTTAGCACCGTTAATGACTACCCTTTGTGTCCTATCTTGCAGCCAATTTTCCACTCAGCATTTAAGCACCTCTTCAGTCTCGGTATCACCCAACTTTTTCACCAGTCTAATATGAGGCACCAAATCGAAAGTCTTGCTGAAGTCCAAATACAGTACATCCAGCGATTGCCCTTATCCAGGTCTTGTGAAACACCATTGAAGACCTCAATAAGGTTAGTTTGACATGACCTACCTTTTACTAAACAATGTTGCTTAATATCCTGGAGTAACTCCAGGATGTCCACACACCTTTCCAATCTGTAATTTTTCACCCTTTTTTCTGCCCTTGTGCCTGTCTCCCTCAAGAGCCCCAAGACACATCACAACTCCCTACAACTCTCCCCTGCATGCATCCACCTCTATTCTACTGCTGGAGAGCCCCCCAGGCAGAGTTGGGGTAGAGGGATATACCAGTGCCAGTAATCCATGTCAGATGGTTGGCTTTGGAGGCATGGTGCCCAGATTTACTGGGGTCTGTTGTCCACAGGCAGCAGGAGTAATTTTCCTTCGTGTTTCTGCCCCTTATCACTAAGATGCCAGCCCCTTTGACGACAAGTGCAAGCACACACAGAGAGTGCAGCTGCACCACGTTGGCCAGCATCTTCCATACTCAGTGGCAGGCTTTTGCCTGTAATACCACCAGTGGTCACCCAGGTGTCTCTATGGGGCAGAGTGACACAGTCTTATTCCTTAGAGAGGGACAGTGTCCCATGGGAAGCTTGATCAGAATTCTCCACAGCCAGCCTCCAGTCACCAGGGTCCATTCCTGAACCCCAGCCACCAGCGTTGTGAGCAGTAATGGTACTGTTTTGCTGATGGGCCAGCCTGGATTTTATTTTAAAATTATTTGTAGCCTCTGAAAATTATATTAACTCACCACAGTGTGACATGTGCTGGACAATGATCACAGGGCAAGATGTAAACTTTCACTAAATAGACAGTTTGAAGGGTTCATTAGAACAAGATGAGAAAGTCTACAGTATTGGTTCAGTGCTGTCAGAGCCCAGTGATGTCCAAGACGTCCACAGTTGGTGTCTTACCTAGCTCATTTGAGACACCCTTCTTTCTGGACTAAAACAGTTGGGGCCGTTCATGAGAGGTTGGCCTCATAGTTTGAGAAACATTGCTTGAAAATGAATCAGTAGGTTATCTAAGTTAAGTCACAGCCTCTTAGAATCACAATAAGATGTTAAACTTAATGCTTTTAAACTCAAAAAATATTTTCAGAAAAACTAGATTTTATATCTTGCTTGAACTTATCTGCAAAACTGGCAAGGTGCAGGTCAGTACTGTTCCAGACCAAGCATTCTGCTGCCCTACTCAGCATTCTGTCTGAGCATACAGCTTTATTTCATCAATTACAGGATATGCTGGCTTCAGACAGTCCTATTAATAATCTTGCAAACTCTTGAAATTAAGAATATCAGCACTTCACACCAGCAGACTTTCACAGGTCCTATTATGATTTATCATCACATCATCGAGAAATGAAAACGGTGAAGGCAGTCTAGTAATTATTGCACAGAACTGCGATCAAAAAAATATAAGATCTGAATCGCACCACATGGTTACTGGCCCTGGATATAACCTCAGGAAGATTTCATTACCTCATTCTGCTTCAGTCCCCCAGTTGTACAAGTGTGTAGAAGTTGGAACCCAATAGAGACAAGATGGCTTTGAGCCTGACAACAGTAGTAAGAAAACATTTGGAGACGTGTTATCAAGGTGGACTGGAGACAGATGCATTTTTGGAGAAAAATTACTGGATAGGAACAAGCATGCCATCACCAGGGGCTGGCAGTGCCAGACCAACTTGATAGACTTTTGTGATGTAGTGACACACATGGCAGACAGGGGTCAGGCAGTAGATGTCCTATACATGTATTTTAGCAAGTCATATGACTTGGTACTACTTATAAGGTTAGCAAGGAAGATGAGCTAACTAGGGCTTGGGGATGGAATAACTGGTTGGATCAAAAAGCTTGCTGACTACTAAAACCCAGAGGGTGGTCCTAAATGGTACATTCTCTGAAGTCAGTACAGTGACTAGTGATGTTGGGAACACTACTGTGTGGTATATGTATCTGTGATATGTGTGTCTGCACCCACAAGTACTTCAGGGGTTGACCACAACATTGTTAGCACCCTTAACCCTTTCTGTCTAATCACTCACCGAAACCCAGAGTGGTGCCAGAAGATTAGATACAGAATCTGCCAACACTGTATCTCTCCACAAACAGGGATGGGGAGGTAGGATCCAGGCAACTACATGCCTGTCAGCCTTGCCTGCACTGTAGATAAGCCGAAGGAGACCATAGTCAGGGAAAGTTTAGTGATCTACTTAGAGGACAGGGGACAGCAGGACAACAAGTTGGATTGCTTTAGGTCAGACAGGTCATGCCAGACCATCCGGGATATATTTTATCGACATGGTCATGAAGGTGATAGATAGAGGACAGGTAGTACATTTGCTCTCATTTGAATTCAGTAAGGCCTTTGATTCAGTACCACACAAGAGACTGCTAAAGAAGTTGGAGGATTTAGGAGTAGAGCGGGGTTTAGTTAGGTAGATAGGAAGTTAGCTTGAGGGGAGGCAAGAGTGGGTAATGGTGAATGGGGCTAAATCAAGAATGGGGAGGTCATAAGCGGATTGCTGACGGGACTGGTCCTGGGACTTGTCCTATTTAAATGTTCATACAGTAAGTGACAGAAAGGAGGGTATCCAGGGAAAGTTGAGTCTCTTTGCTGATACCACAAAGCTGCAGTATGCAGCAGGGTAGATTATGAGAAAGGGATGCTGGAGCACCAGAATGACATAGAGGAACTGGAGAGATGATCTAAGGTCTGGTAGTTGAAGTGCAGGGTAATGCACTTAGGGAGATGGAATCCATGAATGGAATACTGGATTGGAGAGTTAGACTAGTCACTTCAACAGAGGAGAGGGGATGTAGGGGTAATAATCAAAGCAGCATAGCATACTGCAAGGAATCAAGGATGCTGGGGTGTAAAGGAAGGAGATTTGACAGTAGTAGAACTGGGGTGATTCTGCCACTGTACAGATATCCAGTGAGGTCTCACCTAGAGTACTGTGCCCAGTTCAGGGGTCTCTTGATGAAGGAGATTGACAAACTAGAGTCAGTACAGCGAAGGGTCATCAAGATGATCCAGGGACGGCTAGGATCTATGACACCGGTTCAACAGCTACGTTGTTGATCGGCATCACAGTGACAGACTCCATGTCGACTGCAGTTTGCAGTCGGCAGGGAGCCGTGCACATCAGACATTGTTTTTTCTTCGGGGTGCTTTGCCCCTCCCGAACCCACCACACAGGGGGCTCTGCCCCCCCCCACATCCCCTTGCTAATGGATTCCAACTCTGAGCCAGAGTTGGTTCGTGGAAGGGGTGCAAGATGGGGGAAAGTGTTGCCGGATTCTGGGTGGACTTCTACAGTGACATGTCGATGTCATCAACGTATATCACTGTAGAAGTGTCACTGTGTGGGGGGCATACCAGCTGGCTATGAGGATTGACTGGAAGCCCTAAATTTGTACTCACTGGAGGCTTGTCAAGAGCAGGGGGGACATGATTGAAACAAGTCAGAAATAGGGACACAGTCATTAAGAAGCATGCCTGGAGGGCGGTGGGAGGGCAAGTTCTAGAAAAACATGAGTAAGTTAAGCGCCTTGATGGTCAAAAGGCGCTTATGAGAAATAAAATGTGTTATTTTTATTATTAAAAATGTGGGATCAAGGAAGTATTTTGACTTCCCAAAATTTTATTCAGATATTTATTTATGTATTGAAAAGTTTCACCAGGAAAAGCACACTGAACAATATAAAATTGCTCATCTCACGGAGCATCCTGGAGAAAGGGGAACATTGGAGTACAGTAATCAAAAACACATTTCTATGCAGTGTTATAGAAAAGTATATATACAATACTCAACAACACATTTCCAAAGGTAATATAAAACAGAGAAGCAATAGAGTGAAAAAACAATACATCAGTAGCATTCGATAAACATTGGGATTTGATGTGAGAGGAGCAAATTAACAGCACTACAAACTAAATGACTTCCAAATTTTGACTCATGGAAATTTTATACTTCCATTAAAAATAAATTTATTGAACCCGTGAGGCGCTATGGTGTACCAGTAACATGCTTGCTTTGGATTTGCAGAATCAGTGATGTGTCTCATGCTTGTTGGTTTCCACATAGAATGGCCTGCACATTTGTTTCGGAAAGCTTTAGTAATTTAAAGACTTGGACGCCTCACATGCTGTCTCTCATTATCAGTTATAATCAAAGATTAGACAGCAGTCTTTATTAGCAGATACTTGTATATAAAAGCTTTATAAAGAAAAGTTACTATGCAAAACATGTTACAGGTATATATTGGAGCCTGCCAGGATGTAATGCAATACTGCAGCATTTTGTGTCAGTTAAATGCAGGAAACAAGGCAGTTTCAATGGCAGTTAATCCCTTTTTGTCATGCAGAACCTCTAGACACGGCTTTGCATCTTGGCAGGCTGCACTCTAGCTGAAAGTTATGTATTACATAATCTGCTTTCTCTGCTCAAGAAGTTTTAAGAATGTTTAAATAGTGCTATCAGCACCATTAAGATTACCTAACAAATCTGTTTTTCCCTCTAAAACGTATTTGTCATTTTTTATTTGTAGTTTTTATTATTATTTCATGGCAAAGTACAGTACAGCAACATTTTAAGCACAACTTGTACTATTTTTGAATAGTGAGAAGAGCTGAAACAAGATCTGTACTAATGTTAATACACATACTGTACAAGTAGCAATGTTTAAATAGTAAATGTGCACTAAGTTACAACACGGGCATCAGGTAATATAGCAGATCAGACTTCTGTATCTCCACTGTCGTTAATGAAAAAAAAGTTTATTATCCCAGTGTTATGTGAACTGTATTACAGCAAACAACACTACATGGTAACAAATGCATTTTTTGGCTATCGTTACTACCAGACTCATCAAATACTAGACATCTTTTTGTTTATTGTTTGGTAGAATTTGTAACACTAGGAAGAGTGGCAGAGTAAGAGAAAATGATGGGGAGAAATATTTTACATTACCTTCTTTAACTTCACAAGGAACAAGTGTATTATGGGTAGTCCCACAGAAGATTTGTATAAGTGGCTCTGCTTTCGCCACAATTCTTCTATCATATAACAGATTACCATTCCCCAATGTGCCAGGAGTACAGGAATGAGAAAGTAACGTATAAGGTGTTTCCAGGTGTATTCTCTCAATTCAGGAGATAGCATCACATGATGCATTGCCACATCCCCTCCATGCAGTCTCTGTTAGCTCTGTTTTTAATTTATTTTACCATTTACCAGTTGCTGACTTAGGGTTACCTGAATACTCTCTGATCGCTGCGTATCCTGTAGAGATACCATTTGACAGAGATCTCCCTGATGGGTGTCAAGTAGAAACTATAATACAGGATGTACTGTACATCTCTCATGAAGAGAATGCGGTGGTTTGCATCTGGAGTAGGTATGCCCTAGCTTGGAAGTATCTGTACATGTCACTTCTAGGCAGGGAAAATGCTCCATAAGTTCCAGGAAGGAGAATATGCCAGAGGTAGAGAAAAACTAAAACAGATAGGACAATCCCAGTGTTACCCAATTTTTTTGGGGGTATTCTTTTTCTCCCCATGGACCCTGGCCAGCTCTCTCTCCAGTTCTACCATCCCCCCAATGCCATCACATGAGCATCAGACCCCCTCCTCTCATGCCCCCACGACTTACCCTTCATGGCAGGGTGGTAGGGAGTGACTCAGCCCACCCGAATGTATCCAGCTCTGGGGAGGTGCCATCTCGAGGTGGCGCTTGCGGGAGATGGTTTCATGCCGTTCAGCCGGGATCTATTTTCTGCTTTTCTTGTGGAGGGGGAGTGTGCAATGCCGACACTGGCATGCAGCGTGCTTGTTCGCACATTGCATGCCGGTCGGCTGCTCCTCCGCCGCTCCCCAACGTGAGGGATTTGGCATACCAACACCTAGCCTCCGCTAGGTGTCAAGCAAGTACCAGTCCCTGGTCCCCATCCTCCCGGAGAGGAGAGCTGTCCCCTGGATGCTCGATCCTCTCCCTCCCTGGGTGACCCACTTGCACCGCGAACACGGATCGCCGGTGTGGCAGGAGGTAAGGTATCACTGCCTCAGCCCTCCACGCTGCTGGGCCGGCCGTGACCCAGTTTTTAAATTCTGTGTCTAACCAGGCAGGAGTAAAAGAGGGATTCATTAGCAAAGGGAGCAAGAACAGTAGGTCTTTAGAGTGCTTTAATGACTGCACCAGCCTCCACCATACCTCCCCTGTGGTGGCCACAAAGGGATTTGATACTTTATGGATCTTGGATGGGAAGTCCAGAAAGAAAAGCCATTGCTGGATTAGGTAATTAGAGAGATCGGCCACTATATCAAGTTGACTCCAGATTGTATGTAGGGCAGTCTCTTATCCAGTAAGCCAGCAAGTGAAGGCAGGTAGAGTTGTAACAGTCCTCCAGGATGGGGGATTTGAGAGTGGTGTATTTAGTTCTGGAAGATTTCCCTGCCCATTAGTAATGGGATATAATTTTATCCTGCTTGCTCCAGTCTGCTTTTACCAGCTGTATTGGGAGAGACTGGAACAGGAAAATAAATTTCGGGGAGGACCATCATATGGATAGATTCTATATGTTGGGCCAAAGAAAGTGGGAGATGTCTCCATCACTCCAAATCTACTGCCAGCTGTGCATTTAATGGGTCATAATTAAGAGTATGTAAGAGAGAAGACTGAGAAGAAAACTTCACCCTAGGTATTTAAGCTCCATCCTGGAACAGTTGATAGGAAACCGGAACTGAAGATCCATCTGGGGCTGCCAGTTAAAGGTTAAAACCTCAGTTTTTTGTTTCATTAACCTTGCATCCCAATATAGAAACATAGAAATTGTTGGCAGATAAGAACCTCTTGGCCCATCTAGTTTTCCCAGTTTTCCCTGCCTGCTAAGCCACCGTAGACCCTACTCCATCTACAGTCGTCTCCTCCCCTTGTCTTACTACCAAGGTCCCCTTGTATCTGTCCCATGCATGCTTGAATCCTGTCACTGTTTTGGCACCCATCACCTCTGCTGGAAGGCTGTTCCAGTGGTCCACCACCATTTCTGTGAAAAAGCATTTCCTCTGAGCCCCTCCCCCCAAACTTCATAGCATGACCCCTTGTCCTCAAACTTCTTTTTCTATGGAAAATGCTAACTTCCTGTACCTTATTAATATCTGTTAAGATATTTGAATGTTTCTATCATATCCCCCCTTTCCCTCCTGTCCTCCAGAGAGTACATATTCAGTTCCTTGAGCCTTTCCTCATAGGGCTTTTGATGCAGGCTCTGCACTATTTTGATAGCCCTCTTTATTACCGCCTCCAACTTATCAATGTCCTTCCGGAGGCGGGGCCTCCAGAACTGGACATGGTACTCCAGGTGGGATCTTACCAGTAATCTGTACAGTGGTAATATTATCTCCTTCTTCCAACTGGTGATGCCCCTTCCTATGCACCTGAGCATTCTGCTAGCCTTCCCCCACTGCCTTGTCACACTGCTTGGCTACCTTCAGGTCATCAGAAATAATTACCTCCAAGTCCTTTTCCTGTTTAGTGGTTGCCAGTACTTTCCTTCCCAATTGGTACTGGTTAAAACCTCAGTTTTTGTTTCATTAACCTTGCATCCTGATATAGAAACATAGAAGTTGTCGGCAGATAAGAACCTCTTGGCCCACCTAGTCTGCCCAGTTTTCCCTGCCTACTAAGCCACCTCAGACCCTACTCCATCTACAGTCGTCTCCTCCCCTTGTCTTACCACCAAGGTCCCCTTGTATCAGTCCCATGTATGCTTGAATCCTGTCACTGTTTTGGCACCCATCATCTCTGCTGGAAAGCCGTTCCAGTTGTCCACCACCATCTCTGTGAAGAAGCATTTTCTCTGAGCCCCCCCTCAACTTCATAGCATGACCACTTGTCCTCAAACTTCTTTTTCTGTGGAAAATGCTAACTTCCTGTATCTTATTAATACCTGTTGGATATTTGAATGTTTCTATCATATCCCCCCCTTATCCTTCTGTCCTCCAGAGAGTACTTATTCAGTTCCTTGAGTCTCTCCTCATAGGGCTTTTGACGCAGGTTCTGCACCATTTTGATAGCCCTCTTTATTACCGCCTCCAACCTATCAATGTCCTTCTGGAGGTGGAGCCTCCAGAACTGGACATGGTACTGGAGGTGGGATCTTGCCAGTAATCTGTACAGTGGTAATATTATCTCCTTCTTCCGACTGGTGATACCCCTTCCTGTGCATTCTGCCAGCCTTCCCCACTGCATTTATCACACTGCTTGGCTACCTTCAGGTCATCAGAAATGATTACCCCCAGGTCCCTTTCCTGTTTTATGGTTGCCAGTACTTCCCCATCCCAATTGGTACATAGCCCCTGGGTTTCTGTGCCCTAGTTGCATGATTTTGCACTTTTTTGCATTGAAACCCAGCTGCCAAACCCTTGACGATTTTTCCAGCTTTTCCAATCATCCCTCATTTTTTCCACAGCCCCCGGTGTGCCTACTCTATTGCAGATTTTTGTGTCATCCGCGAACAGGCATACTTTCTCTTCTAGCTCTTCTGCAATGTTGCTAATAAAGACATTGAAGAGGACCGGGTCTAGTACTGAGCCCTGAGGCACCCCGCTGGTCATCTTGGCTTCTGCACTGTGAACACCATCTGCCACCACCTTCTGACTCCTGTAGCTTAACCAACTTTTTACCCAGTTTAAAACTTTTTGACCCAGTCCCAGACAGGCCAGCTTGTTCACCAGTCTTCTGTGTGAAACAGTGTCGAAGACCTTACTGAAATCCAGGTAGACCACACCTACCACTCCTCCCTGATCTACTACCCTGGTCACCCAGTCGAAGAACTCAATCAGGTTTGTCTGGCAAGACCCCCATGAAACCGTGTTGCCTTGGATCCTGTAATCCACTGTTACAAGGTATTCCACTATCCTTTCCTTCAGTAGTGTTTCCATTACTTTGCCCACTACCGAAGTCAGGCTGACAGGTCTATAATTTCCTGTATCCTCCCTGTTCCCACTTTTGTGAAGTAGGACCACATCTGCACTCCTCCAGTCCCTTGGAACCTCTCTTGTTTCTAATGATAAGTTGAACAGAGTTGTCAGAGGTGCAGCCAGTGCCTCTTTGAGCTCCCTCAGTATCCTGGGGTGCACCCTATCAGGTCCCATATCCTTGTCTACTTTTAATTGTGTTAGTACCTTGAGGACTTTCTCCTCAGTAAAAGGACTGGTGTCCACCTTACTACCATTTATGCCATTGTCCCTTATTTTTGACCCATCACCTACTCCTCCTTCTGTAAATACTGAACAGAAGTATTTGTTCAATATGTCTGCCTCCTTATACTCCTCCTTCTCACAACCCCCTTCTTCCGCTTTTATCCTTACTATTCCCCCTTTGGTCTTCCTCTTCTTGCTTATATATCAAAAGAAAGTTTTATCCCATTCTTTTATTGATTGGGCAAATTTCTCCACTGTTTGTGCCTTTGCATGTCTAACTACCTTCCCTGCCTCCTTTGTTTCTTGTGGTAGTTTTTCCTATCCTCCTCCTTCTGTGTCTTTTTATACTTTCTAAATGCTAGTTTTTTTTGCTCTTACTTTTTCTGCTATGTCTTTAGAGAAACACAGTGGTCACTTTTTTCTCTCACTATTGTTAACCTGCCTGACACAGAGATTTGTTGCTTTTTCAATGCCTCCCTTTATTTTTGCCCATAGTTCCTCAATTCCTCCCAGATCCTCTGTCCCTGCCAGGGTGTCCCTGAGGCATTCTCCTATTTTCCTGAAATCAGCCCTCCTGAAGTCCAGGACCCTCGTCTTAGTGTGACTCAGTTCTGGCCCAGTCCTTATATTGAACCACACTGTACGGTGATCGCTGGACTCCATGTTGTCACCCACCATGACATCAGCAACACTGTCCCCTTTTATCAGTATCATGTCCAGTATCCCCCCCCCCCAATGAGTGGGCCTCCTAACTAGTTGCCTGAGGAATGCCTCTTGCAGGGAATCCAGGATGTCCCTACTTGTCAGAAGAGCTGTTGCTGCAGCTGCTAGGTTTCAGTCCATGTCTGGTAGATTGAAGTCCCCCACCAGCAACACCTTCCCCTTGCGTGCTATCCTTTGGATGACTTCCATCATGTCCTTATCCACCTTTCCCCCCTGTGTTGGAGGTCTGTAGATCACTCCTATGTGAATAGTGGCCCCCCCTTACATGTTTCCAGGACTACCCACAGTACCGCAGCTCCTCCCAGCTCTCCCTATATTTCTGTGACTGCTGACATCCTGTGTACAATGGTGTACGCAGAGCTATCTGGGTGGCATAAGGCACCAAAATATTGCAGCTTATCTAGTATCAGGGAAGGCAAGATGGGGGTTACAGACATACTAGAGCTTGTCATCTGTGTAAAAGGAAATGCAAAGTTCCCTTCCACCCACAGTAATACCAGAAATGTATGTCACTTGTGTAATATGTTGAGTTGGTGGTTCTGTGTACATGTACGTAGTGAATAAAAGTGGAGAGAGGGGGGCATTCCTGACAGTTTCCTTGTTGTAGCTCAGAACAATGAGAAATGTGTCAGATTGCTCTCACTGGGGCCATAGGCCCTGTGGTATAGATAGTGAGATGGCATAACCACGAGGAGGCCAGCTCACCAGAGCAGCGGTAGTGCTACCCCTCGCATCACCAATAACCTGTGTTTGGGAGCAAACTCAGGTAGTCAGAGGGTCAGAGGGACGGGGGAGCAGGATTGAGCATCTTATAGACTGCTCTTCTCCTTTGGGGAGGGAAGGAGGGATGCAGCACCTGGTGTACACCTGGCTTCTAGCAGTGGCTAGGGGGTAGGCAGCCAGGGAGCGCAACACTGGGGATGAGATGAGCAGTGGCTGCTGGCATCCTGTGTGCGGTAGCTTGTGCAGAGCCATCTGGGTGGCATTAAATGTCTGCCTTTCCTGGGAAGAACACAGGAGAAGAAAACACTGGCTGGGCAGCATGAGGGACCCGACCCTCCATGGGCCCTGCACCCAGCGATGTGGCATGCCTCCCATCCAAGGTGACATTTTGTGGCCTTTGGGCTACCTCTGCCACAGAGGGGAAGCCATGAGGAAGACATGAGTTGGATGGTAAGTACATGGTAAGCAGGGGTAACAGGGCTGGGAAGGTCAGTCCTGACAGGAGCCCAAACATATAAGGCAATAAACAGAATTAACTACAAAAAAACAGGGAGGATTCCACATGAAATAGAGCAATGCAGATAAAACCCCATAACACAAGGTTGAAGGCCTTTTCCATATCGAAACTTGCTGTCAGCTGGGGGGGGTGGGGGTGCTGACTGCTCTGCTGAGTGTCTGATGTGTAACATATGCTTGACACCATCCAGGGTCTGGTGTTGTCTTACAGACACCAATGTATCTGGGTGCATCAAAGATGGGAGAAGAGGGTTGAAACGCAAAGCTATTATAAAGGCGAAAAACTTGTAATCTCTTTTCAAAACAGATATTGATTGGTAGGAAGGGCACTTTTAAGGGTCCTTGCCTGGATTAGAAATAACTGAGGTGAGGGTGTAACTCCAAATGGGAGGAGGGGGGGTAGTCTCTTTAAAACCTTGTTACAAACTTGAAGATAGTCTGGAAGAGCCTCCTCTTTTAGCATCTTCAGAAACTCTGCTGGATAGCCATCTGGCCCTGGGCATTTGTTTAATTTAAATTTTGAGATAGCTAGTTCCCAGTCTGTTATAGGAGCTTTAGGGACTGGCTATTAGCATTAGTTTAGGAAGATTAAGTGTGGAAAGGAGACCCTCTACTTTAGAGGTAGGAGGCATGGGTGGCTGTAGCTAATGTTCAGCATAATACAGTAGCTACAAAAAATGTCAGAGGTGCTGTCTATCTCCATCAGCAGCCGCTCGTAATGGTGTCCCCATTGGATACGATGGTGGCTCATTTCTGACATATTCCGAGTCTGTGGGCCAAGAGCCATTCAGCATGTGGACTGCCTTGGTAATACTTATTGTCACAGCTATCCGAGCGCTAATTTAACATACTTTTCATTTATTTTAATCTTGTCTATACAAAATATTTACAGTACAATAAGTTCAATGGGTGTACTCAACTTAGTGCGGAGTTATACTTGTGCAACATCATTGATAGTCTGAAGGTAGTTGAATGTGTTGTTTGACTACTATACTTGGATACTTTGACCATTAGAACTTTCTGTCCCAAACTACCACTCTGTCAGACTACCATGAAGGCAAAGGAACCCTGTCGAGTAGGGTTCCACACCTAGCTCTGCTGTGTGCACATAATTCCTTTAAATTAAAACAACCTTAGGAAGGAGCCCCATGGAGAGGGGTGCACCGCTGGAGGAGGAGGAAAGGATGGTGGAGCAAGGAAACAGTGAAGCTGAATGAGGCTGGAGGAAGCTGGCTTAAATAGCTCAAGAAGGGTATGTGTGGCTGATGGCACCCTCCCATTGAACTGCAGGCATAGCCTTTGTGTTCAGTGGGCGTACGCAGCTTAGTGAGGAGTTATGCTTCTGCAGTATTATTAATAGTCTTAAGATTGTTGAGTGAATGTGTTCTTTGACTGTTATATGTGGATATTTTGGCCAATCGCACTCTCTGCCCCATGGGGGATTACCACCCTGTTGATGTACCATGTAGGCAAAGGAACCCTCTTGAGGAGGGTTCCACCCCTAGAGTTGCCACAGGAACACAATTCCTTTAGGCTAAAGGTACCTTAACAAGGATCTCAAAAGGACTGTACAGCCAGTGGTAAACACAGAGATGACAGCAACTGTTGATGATTGATAACAGGCAGAGACTGATTTGAGCAGTGACTGACAATAACTGGTAACTAACAGCAGACAGAGGCATGACTTCTGTAAGCAGAGAGGAGGGAATAACAGGACTGAAGGATAAGAACCACCAACCAACCCAAGCTCACAGCGAAACCTGCTACTAGGGTAAACACTATGCAGTACTTAAATACATATACTATATTATGGCCTTCAGCACTCAAGAGCCCCCCCCCGGAAGATCTGTGGCTTCAGCTGCCATTTCTCCTGGCATGGAAACTTATTACTGTGACAGCTCAGAATGCTAATTTGGAGTTTGAAATTCAGGGGACGTTTTTGGAGGGATAACTTTCTTTCTATCCCTCAAATGGGATAACACTGTGGGGTGCTGCTGCTGCAAGTCGATCTCTGCAACTAAAGGAAGTTCCCCATGAAAGAGGCCCACCCATCAAAGCATGAAATGAGTAGTGGTAGCGACTGCTGAAAGGCTATCACCCAGCCTTGAGACCGTGGGGAGGTCTGTTCTTGAATGGAAACTAAAGGAAGTGCATAAGGAATGAGACTAGGTGAACCATAGGCAGATGCAGGGAAAATAGCTTTCAGAGGTGCTGCTGACGTGGTCTGCACAGCTAAAGGAACTCCTATCGGCTTAGGGCCCCACCCTCTGGCAGCTGAAGTCTTGAGTACTACACCATGAGGTGCCACCGACTGAAAGTCTGCATGGCTAAAGCTTCCCCCACAGCGTTGGACCTTACCACCCTGTGCGACTGCCAGGAGGTGTGACAGGAGACAGGTGACCTACAGAAAAGGACGCCTGCTCGAGACAAGGGACTCATATTTAAGTTGGGGACTTCACGGGGAGCGAGAGCTGTCCACCCACAGGAGGGCAAGATTGTAACTGAATAATGACTACTGCAAGGAATGACTTATGCTGACAAAAAATACAACTGAAAGGTACTGAAATTGGAATGTACATCAAGGTCAACATGAGAGTTAAAACCCAGCCTCGAGAAGGGCTGGATGCTGTTAACACACTATAGAATAGATTGGTAAATGCTGCAGAAGACTAGCCGAAAAAACTAATTAAAATAACCAAACAGAAATGGGAGTGACTGCTTTGCTAGGAAGCTAGGTGAAAGCAGTTGAGGAATGCAGTTGAACTGAGAAATTTGTAAATGACCTAGTTTCAACAGCAGAATGGAAAGCCTGAAACAGCACAAGCCAAAACAGCAGAATGAGATAGGCAAGGCATACTGAGGAAACTATTAAGCACACCAGGAACCAAAACAGAAAGAAACACAAGAGTTACACAGTAGGACAGGAGTGCAGCAGGAGTAGCTGACCAAGAGAAAGAAGGAAGCACAAACTGTAGCCAGGAAAGGTAGAAAAAAACGAACTACTGACCTAGAAAGTCGCTGAAGACATAAACTGAACAGAAAGCCCAAAAGCACAGAGGGAAAATGGAAGATGGTCATATGGGGGTGGGGGAGCTCCAGCAGAGCTTTCGGCTGCAGCAAAGAAATGGTGCTTCTGAATGGGATTGGAGGAAATTGCCTTAAATAGCTCAGTAAGGGGTGTGTGTCTGGTAGCTCCCACCCACTGAACTGCAGAAATAGCCTTAGCCTTTGCGTTAAGAAAAATGTAGGGCCAGTACAGTGAAGGGTTTCAAGAAGGGACAAAACACAAGGGATTGTTAAGGAGAGAAGGGGGGAATCTGGAGGGGGACAAGTAGAGGGCCAGAATGGGCAGACTTGATGGGCCAGGAGGGTCCTTTTCTGCCAACATGTCTATGAATCTATGCAGAATTCTTAAAAGCTGTTAATCTTTTCAAATTGTAGCATGGATTTGAGAGCTAAGGTGTTATTATATTCTAAAAAAACCTATACTTTTTATGAAAACACCATTTAGTTTCATATGTTTTAGTTGTCACAGCTTGCCGTTATCAGTACTGTATGCAATTAACCATGACAGGATATGGTACAGGTATTGGAAATTTCTTTACATTGCATGATAATTGTAGAGAACCGCTCCCTACCTTCATCCCTGCCATGTGCAAAAATAATATCTTTCAGATAGGAAAAGTCATATTTCTTTTACAGAGTTCATTAAAAATCTCCTATTTGTACTCAGTGTCATAAAAACATATGCCAGTTCTTGAAATGGTGCAAGTGTTTTTTTTTCTGTAAACAGTCAACGAAAATGTTTGTGGTGGAGAAGTAGGATAGGATTTCTAAAGGATCCACTCGCTACTATTTTCAAATCGGGTATCTGTCTGAAATGTCAGACCATCTGTTAAATGGTCTGACACAACATCCAAATTTAGCTTCCAAAAACAGACGCAAGTGTGGCAAAATAGCACACATTGCATTTGTGTCAATTTTATGCTACAAGTTATGACGTTTTATCTCAAATCGATGAATCTTTTCAAAATAGCAGCAGGGCTAAACACAACTGATCAGATGTAGATGCAGGGGCAGCTTTGCAATCAACCCCTTTGAAAATCTCCTCGAAGTGTCACTTTTCAGCCATACCCTCACATGTTCCATCCATCCATATAAAATACTAGGCTTCTTCTCTGAGGTTTGGCTCCTGACAGCTGACAGATAACATCATGTGATGTCAACTGAGCTGTGATTTTTGTGATCGTTTTGCTTCAACTTTGTAAAACATTAAACCACCAAAATGTTTAATTCTCTCTGCATTTTCACTTTAGGACAAGTGGTGCTCGAATGACTGTGTGTTAAAAGTTGCATTAGGTTCCTGATACACAGATTTTCTATTCTTCTATTGTGAAGGTGGCGTTTGTAAACATTACTTATCTCTGTTGACTGTATTTTGCTTTTATTAGAGATGAAGCATAATTTAACTTCCTTCTGCAATTCTTCAAATAATTATCACAGAAAAACTATATCTAAAGAAGGTAGAGTTGAATACATTTTAATGATTAAGGAACAGGTTGAACATACAACCCTGCAGTATGGTATGGGAGAAGTGGTTAAAAAACATTACATACTGTAATGACGGGAGGGTAGCAAGTTTACTGCGCTGCACATAAAGAAACCTGATGTAAGTACAGTATAACCCCGTGGGTCCAACTTAGTAATCCAGAACTCCTCATAATCAAAAACTAGCTCTTGTTTCCTGACCTCTGTGAGTTTCCTAAATTAACGGCAATCAGCTGCTCGTTATTGGCTGTTTATCATCCAGTTCTTGGCATTGCACAGCAAGTGGCTTACCTTGGGATCTGCAGCTCAGTATTGCTTTTCTCTTGCTGTGAATGAGGCACATTACATGATCACAGAATCCTGGAGGAAAATATGATGTGAAACCATTGAAAAATGCAGGAGGTAATCAAGTTAATTGGAAAATGAGACAGTCACTGTAGTGGTAAATGAGCCAACTGCTCCATAAAGAGAAGCTACAGACAACATTTATCAAACTGCTGAGCAAGTGGCCCCTACCAGAGATACGAACATACGAAATTGCCAGCAGATAAAGGCCTTATGGTCTGTCAGGTCTGCTCGATTGTGCAGCTAGCAGCACTTATACTGCAGCTGCCCCTCAGTGAGGATCTCAGTGAGGAGTGGATGCAGATGAATGAGGATGAGAATGGCCGCAGGAACACAAGTGGTACCTAAATATTGTGCAGCATAAAAAGCGAGACCAGTGCCGATAATGATGTGGAGATCAGGGCTCGATTTTCAATGCCCTAGGGACTAAGTCCACTCCACAGCCGGCACTGCAGGACAAAATCTCCATGCTTGGGGAGTTTCCTATTTTCAGCCGGCACAGATTCAGGGAATTTTATGCCTGGTCCCACCAGATGTACCTTTTCTCGCAGCTGTGCTGAAAAAACATCTGCAAGCTACCGTAAATCATGGAGCTGGTCATAAACTGGGTCCACCTTTGAAAATACCACTGTTGTGGGAAAAACTGCAGTTCTGCAAGTGGAAACCCATTTGTGGCAGATTTTTCCTGCAGCTGCCGGGGATTTCAGGGGCTTTGAAAATCTAGCTCCATAACAGTAGCTAACACCCACTCATTGCCAATTGTCCTAACAGGTACTGAAGCAGTTCATAGCTTTAAAAATTGCCTAACTTGGTTAGTGCACCGATTCAAAGCAGACTTACTAAGGTTTCTGCTCCTCTGATAGCTTTGGGCTCAGGTGACCGCAAAAAAGAACATCAACAACAACAAAAAAGTCATGCTTGACTTTTTCAAGTACTGATCAAGAGTGCCAATGCTTTAATATTTTTAGAGTGTCTTTAGGTTTTTGTAATTACATTTGGATCATCATTAAATATTAAAGATGTACTGTATAAGCTAGTAGAGACAGGGGGCCCCATTTTAAAAAGGGAGACTTTGGCACAAGGTACCTGTACCAAATGTCTATGACGCAAGTGGCACCTTACGTCAATGTTTGCATCAATCCCGATTTTTCAAACGCAGGCTGTGTTGAGGTCAGGATGCCGTGTGCCAAAGCCACCCTGCACCATCCTTGCAACAGGAGTGCCCTTGCACCAGGGGTTTGCACCACGGCGGAGCTGCACCATCCCCTTTTTTTGAATTTTAGAAGTCCTGCCATAGTCGCAACAGGGGGCTCAGTTTAGACCAGCAAGGAGGTGGTCTAAGGGCCATGTTCTACTGCCAGGCAGGGCAGTGATTGGCAGAGGAGTGCCTGCAAGGAGGGGACTGGGGGCAGAATGAACATGAGGGGTGGCCTATGGAGTGACGGGGCATGGCAGCAATATGAGGATGCTGAGGTGGCACCCTGTGGTGGTGCCGTGCGCAAGTGCAGAGAGACGGTTGGCTCAGGGTACGGGGGTTTGGCAGAAACGGATTGGGACCCAGCGTCAGGTGGACAGAGCCCTGGCACATGCCCCATAGGTGCCACTGACACCACCACTGTGGGAAGGCAGCAGTGTGCCTCCACCGGGGGGGGGGCAAGTACCAGGGGACTGTTGTGGTTCCCTGGGACACTCCCTTCCACCACTTCCACCCTGTAATCTGCAGCCACTGCTACCCGCCTACAGTGCTGGGGTTAATGGCACCTATGGGGCATGTACCAGGGCTCTGTCCACCTACCCCCAGTACCTTCCTTACTGGTATATGCAGCCCCCCCACCTTCGTGGCTCCTCTAGGGTTGCACCGGGGGGATGAAGGATCCCTTCATCAAACCCCCCAGGTGTACCAAATGTTTGGTGCAACCCCATGGCTGTGGCAACTGTAGGTTCTTTGGTGTAGGACACCCTTTTTTATAAAATAGTGTGCAGAGTCCCTGTTACTCCCAGAATTTAACGCAGCCATAGAATGATGCAATTTGCATCCATAGAGTGACACAACTTGCATCACTCTAGGGGCCGATTGAAAATCGAGCTACTGATGTGTTTTAATTTTTTTTCCTGTTGCCAATACAGCACCCTGTGTTATCCAAAACCTCATTTATCTTAAATATTTTCATGTCCCCCACCATATTTGGATCAACAAAGTTGCACTATAAACAGTTGTACTGTAAGCATGTTAATATACCATGACAGAGTTTGTACTGATACAAACTTCAGTTTGTCAACAAAACCCATGTAGCATTCAATTTTTGATTCATTTTCATTATTTTTACAGTTCAGATTTTGTCTAATAAAGTTATATAGACTAAAAAATACTCAACAGTAATTACAACACTGCGTATAATGCCATCAAAGCTCTGATGGAGAGATGGGTTGACCCTAGCAGACACTAGCAGAAGCTAGGGTTCCCGGGCCTCTACCCCAAGCTCTGAATCACCCAAAAGATACCAGTGGATCTGATGGACAGGGAAACCAGCATATCTCAAACACAGAGATTAAGACGACATCTAGGGGTGCAGTACCAGAAGCAGCATCTCCACAACCTCAGAACTGAGCTGATGTAGTCCAGAGTGGAGACCCTGATCCTATCTAGTACTGTGTGGACGTGGGTCCAATCACTGGTCCCTTGCCATTAGTTTGAAGGGTAATGCAGAATAAATAAAAAACGTAATTTCTTTCTTTTCATTATTTTCTACTAACTGCCTGATTCAGGGTTAGTAAAAGCATGCATGCACATGAGCTGGACTATGTGGCTTTATTTTTGTGTTCTGGCTATATTAAAAAAAAATAAAGGCACAGTCCTAATTGCCAGAAGCCAGCAAACCCTCCTCCCCCCAGCTTTTTAGAATAGATCCCAGTGTTGAAGAATGGTGCTAATATGAGCTGTCTTGTATATGGGAAGGGGGAATTGTTTAACCAGGAAAAGCATGCTAAGCCAAAGCCTGTTTCCATGTGTGACCTGGGAGCACAAGGAAGTTAAGTGACTTGCTCAGGGTCACACAGTATGCAACTGGGAGTTGTGGGATTCAAACCCCGGTCTCCAGGTTTGCAGCTCAGAGCTTCAGACCACTGCGTTATACTGCCTCCTAAGTATATGATCTCAGGCCCTTTAACTAATGCTTGAAGCAGATCCATAACTGGACTCCATAAATCTGTGTTTTGTTACCTCTTTATTCAGAGTGTGGTGATTCCTGCGTGGCCTAGAGGGCATAATTATAACTTGGACAACACACAAGTAATATGATAAACTTTGGGGACAATGGCTCAGCTTTAGTTGAATGGTTACGTGCCAAGAGACAATGCAGGATACATTGTCTTAGTAAATCCAGGGGCACAGTCCCCCCCTTCCCCACCCCCAAAGAGTAAGCTTAGAACCTAGAACAATCCATGTAGCAACAAATGTCCTTTACTACATATCATGTCGCACAAACCTTTTTTATAATGTATGGTAAAATGTTGTTATGACTGGAAATCCATACCAGCTAAAATGTTATGCTGCAGTAGCTTGCTGTTATGCTGCACCACGTACGTAGCTACTGCAGCATAACAGATTAGAATCTTGAAAGAAACACTGTCAGAAGGAGCTGCACACTAAACAGCGTACAGTTAATCGAGGTTACGTCTTCAGTTCCGGAGGTCATGCCAACACATCCACGTGGATCATATATACCAATAGACTGATAGTTGAAATGGCTAAGTTAAAAAACTGTAACAGCTGGCCCGTCAGCGCAGCGGTTGGATTTCAGCTTGCGACACCAGCGACCCAGGTTCGGGAGCGAGCTCGGGTCGCTGGAGGGCCGGCTGGGGGAGGCAGCTAGCGCCCCACGACTGCTCGCTGTCTTCAAGGAGGGAAGGACTGCGACCCAGTGTTGAAGCGACCACTGGTGGAGGCCAGGGGTAGAGCAACATGTTGGGGTCATTGCTGGGTGGTGCATGACAGACGTTGGCTCTTGCCTTGACATCCGGACGTCACACACCTCAAGAAAAACAAGGGAAAATCACTCACTGGCCTCTGGATGATGGCTCTCTGTTCCCTGAGGGCCTCCAGTGCCTTCCCAGGGCCTCCTGTTCCTCAGCAGCATCCCTGGGCCCTAGGAGTATGTGCTGGGGTCATGCCTCTCCCCCCCCCCACGGTGCCTTCCCCCTCGGAGGAGGAGGACCCGCCCGGCGAAGGGATACGCCAGGATATCCCAGGGGTCGGCTGCCATATGAGGATCAGAGGAGGGCTGGGTAAGGACAGTAGGGGCTGGGGGAGAACTTGGTAGAGCCCGAAGGAGTGGAGGACCAGTGAGCATGGGGCAGAAAAATAGATTACACACACACAAAAAAAAAACTGTAACATTCCTGTATGCCTATTTGTTGTTTTGCAATGTGCCACTATCGATGTTGACTTCCGATGTACACATCAAATGTGAGTAAATATTTCTCTCAACAACTGTACCGACTGATCGTTTCAGCGACAGCAGCCGACTGATTGTGATTTTTTTTATTTGAACTGCAACAGATAGGCAGGGACCCTACTTTTCTGCGGCACAATGGGACCAAGTTCTGCGGCAAGACTACCATTTGCCGCAGAACTTCTGCGGCGGTGGTTTGTAATTGCTGCTGAAGTTCTGAGGCACTAACAAACTACCACATCACAGTGACAGCTTGTCATCCTGACTTCACTTTTATGGCAGTGGTTACAGCAATCAGGATGGTGGAAAGCACAGTAATACTAGTTCAAAAAATAACAGAATTATAAAAATAATTATATGCCTAAAAAAGCAAAACAAATGTCTCTCCCTTAAGGTCCTAGACTGTTAAATAAATGACATATGCAGAGGGGATCTTATGTGATAAATAAGGTATTTCTATATGCATGCTATCTATCCCACTAATGAGGTTTCCACTGTCTATCACTTATATATTTATTTATTTATTTGTGAAATCAGTTTACAACCTTTGAGCCAGAGGCTCGTTTCCAAAGGTACCTCTTCACATTAAAGACATACATAGAGTTTTAGGTTACATAGCATAGGTTTGCAAAACAATAGGCGTTCAACAGAGGCGCCACGTCACACTGAGGTCAGACAAAATACATTTAGGTTACAGGGTACATGTAATTGAGAACAGGTGTTACACAAGTTGGTATCAAACATTGAACATATATTTGTATGTGCTTTCTGCACCACTCATGAGGTTCCCACTGTGTATCACTTATATATTGATATGCAATCTGTAACATATATACAAATGTGTGTGTGTGTGTGTGTGTGTGTGTGTGTATGTGTGGTGAGAGAGACAGAGATACTGTATGTATATGTGTGTGTATATAAATGTATATATTTTTAATTTTCATGAACTTGCATCCTCATTCATACAGGTCCCATTAGAAATGGAATAGAGGAGTTATTGCAAAACTCATTTTTGATGTCAACCTGCTTTCCCTGACACACTGCGTAACACCATCAGGCTATGACATGCATGTGAACCGATTGTGAGATAGAGCTCTCCAGACCAGCACAATGTGTCCACCATGTGACAGAACACTGCACCATACCTTCCCAGGCTCCAAGCAATGATGTGTTCCACCAATCCCTGTGCTGCCCAGCCAGCTCCCAGAGCTAATCTCTGAACCTGAGTTTCAGGCTCGGAAACACAACATGCTACCCTCTGGCCCAACAGCTGTCCCTGCACACAACATTTATTCAAAACTTTTAGGTGATTCTATCAACCAATGACAATATGTAATCAGTAGCCCTGGCAAAAATGGGTACAGTGCAATCATTTATTTAATGGGTCTGTTCTTTCAGCAGGTCTACACATTATTATATTCCACTTTTCTGGGCATAATTACTTTATTTTTCTTAAAAATGACAGTTAAATTCATTTAACCAGTTATTCATTTCAGATGGCATCTCTATACCTTAAAGCACAAATAGGTTTGTACAAAATGAGGTATGGACTTAACAGGTCTGTGCTATTGACAAGGTTTTGTTTAAGTTGGCCCTAGTGCAATAATGTAAGACTGAAAATTGTATCAGGCTGCAGTGCAGGTTGAGCAAATATCACCATGCCTGATGTGCTGTGCCACCGTCTCTGGCAGTGGGAGCTAGCTGTGGTAGATAAGTGACTGTTCATATCTGTTGCAAATTGCAGCCATTACATTAGCTAATGTATGATGCTAAGCAATAATATCACATTCTGAGCATACAGGGGGTTTAGGATATAAAAAGAGGGGAAGGGAACCAGATTCTATGGATAAACAGAAATATAAATAAAAAATCTCCAAGAAGAGTGAATTCTGCGGCATCGCAGAAGTTCTGCAGTAGATTGCAAGTTCTGCACAAAATTCTGCGGCTGCAGAATTCTAGGGGCCTTGCAGATAGGTGACCATACACTATAAAAGATAATGTATGGTCCTCTATCCGTAACAAGTTTGAAAACTCTTCTCGAAGTCGTCATGGCGACTGAACCTCTCGAGCTTCACTCGAGGTTCCAAACATCGCCATGACAACCTCCTGAAGAGTTTACAAACTTGTTACAGATAGAGGACCATACATTATCCTCTATATAATATGATTCCAGCAGGAACCCTGTGTTGTCCCTTCATCTAGAATGCAAGGATGCTCACATGGCCTAATGGGCATGATTGCAGATGAACTTCATCAAATCTAAATAATGACAAGTACAGTGCCCTCTCGTCGTGTAGCAGACCACATGTCAGGATGTTAGCGTATTGGTACTCAGAATCTGCAGATCTAGACTAACATTCAACACCCTAATTCTTCACATTTTCCATCCCTCCCTCCCCGCCCCCCAAGCTGGCTCGTGCACCTGCAGTGACTCATAGTAATTTCCATTCTGTGCCCAGGGAGCTACCCGAACTGCACAAAAAAAGGGGAAATGATTGATTAACTAGAAAGCTTACTGGTAAGCTACACTTGTTATAACAAGTGTTTCATTTTCTAGCCTGGGCAGTGTGATAACCAGGAAGGCTACCTTACCTTCTAATGGGATTAGGAATGACCCATATAAAGAGGAATGCCAACTTCCTGGCAGTGATGTTTTCTTTTGAATGCCCAAATCCACTGTTACTTTTACATTCTTACTCTCTTGGGAGTTTCCCAAAAGTGGTGGATGTTCTGGTGGTTGCTAGAAAACTGTCCACCAGGTCTGCTTATTCCATGAAGTGGAAGCGATTCACTTTGTGGGCTGCTTCTCACCACTGGAATCCATTCACCTGTCCAGTTAATCAGGTTCTAGAGTATCTGCTATCCTTATTGGATTCAGGCCTGCAGTATTACTCAATCAGAATATATCTGACTGCCATATCAGCTTTCATGTACCTATAGATGGTCGTACGGTGGCTGAGCTGGAGACAGCACATACATTCTTGAGAAGCATTCTTCATTTAAAGCCTCCAATCTGCAATCCAGTCCCAGCTTTGAACCTGGATTTTATTTTGGTAAAGTTCACTTTGGCTCCTTTTTGAGCAGGCCGTGACTTATGGCTTGCGCTTTCTCCCTTGGAAAGCATTATTTTGAGGTACAATCACTTCCGCTTAAAGGAGTTCAGAGCTACAGGCCCTGATGTGTGAGCCTCCTTATTTGATTTTCCACAAAGACAGGGCGTCTTTGCATACCAAACCTAAGGTTCTACCAGAGGTGATGTCTAAGTTTACCTTAAATCAAACCATCCACCTGCTGGTGTGTTACCCAGAGCATGCCAATCCAGGCATTTTGTAACCCTTGTGCCGTTTGCCAGCAGGCTACTACCAATGCCTTGCTGGCCTAACAAGGTCGAGGGGCCTGGGCTCTTGTTCTGGTGGAAAAGGGGGGTTCTTTCCCAAGATCAAAGTAAATAGTGTGGTGCCTCCACCCAGAGCTAGTATAGTGGGCCAGTTGTTTGTAGGGTACAACCCCCAGGGATGCTGTACCTCCCCTCCTCCCCTTACAGTCACACCACACATGGATTACCCAAAGTTAAAACAGTATTTCAATGTACCTTGCCATTATTGACTTCAACTAATGACGTGCTCACTAATAACATACCCAATAATAGTATGCTCATGAGACAGATGTAAGAAAGTTTATCCAACAATTTATTGACATGGGACAGGGCGAGGAAAAGGAAAAAAAGGATATAGAGGTTAAGCAAGTTTTATCATTTACATTTTGTACATACCAAAAATCAACGTTGTCTGTAAACCAAACTTTTACAGTGCCCGCCTCCCACCAACATATACATCAAACAGAGGTTAGCCTACTGGCTCTTACATTACTACCCCTCAGCTGGTACCAGTTTAACCCCTAAGAGTCCTATCTGGCTACCCAGGGTCTAGTTGCAGGCATCATATCAGTGCAGCTGCACTTCAATAATTTGAATTCAAACCTTTTTGCAGTTATGGCAACTACTAGTTGAAGAAACTTAAACTTTTATCTAGGCAGCTAAACTCGGAAACTTGGGCGACAACTATGTACAGTTCCCCAGATACAGGGCAAGCCTTGAGTTACGATTTGAAGAACAGTCTCTTGGCCTGTCAGGCTGGTGACTTTAAGACTGTAGAGCTGGAGTATTTGTAGTAGAAAAATCTTTATTTTTAGTCAGGAAAGTATGTGTTTTACACGATTAGGACAAAGTCCTATTTACAAGGTGCTCCTGAAAAGTACAGAATAACATTTAAAATATACAAACAATCTTAGACAAAATACATTATCACACATACTAACAGTTAATTTCATATTGCATTTTGTAGTAGACATATACAGTGTTAACGTATACACATTTATCAATCTCTTGTGCACAAAATGACCAAGAAACTTAATCAAAACATCTACATCGGGTTGTCAATTCTTGTTTCAGGGAAGTATTAAATTGACTTTTGTAACACATATATTTTTAGTCTGAGTTCTCAGTTCATTCCATACTTTTATGGATGAGTATAAAAATGTCATTTCTCCATACCTAGTTCTTGGAGTCTTAATATAGAAATCCCTCATTTGGCCATTTCTCCTAAGATTGTGTGAATGAGTAATTCTTTCCATTTAATTTATTAAATATGTGGGGTTTCTAGTAACCATGGTATTTCTCATTTGCTTAACCAAAGAGCTTTTAAACTTATTCCCTATTGTAAGCCAGTTTAATTCCACAAACGTATCACAATGCTGGGTCCATCTATCTGCTAGCAGAATAAATCTTGCTAGTTTATTATTTGGGTCAGTAGAACTTTGTTGACCCAGGTTGCTGAGGCAAGTAGCAGGCATATCGCAGCTTGGGGTCTTCTCTGCATCTTTCTTGCAGCTTGGGCCTTCTCTGCATCAGGTTCTTGTAGCTTTAGCAGGCTGGACACCTCTCTTTCTCTGGCAGCTTGTTAACTTCTTGTTGGTGGTGTCACAATGCTGGACAGACCAGTGCTGGTGACCAGGGCCACACAACTCAACCCCCACATCCAGGCATAAACCCTCAGGGGGAAGCGACAAACAGTGCCTAGCAGTGACACCACCTGGCTGATTCCCCAGACTGACCTTCGATGGCAATCTCTATCTCTCTCTGGAATTTCTGGACACTCCTGGTGTAAATGGCTTCAGCCACACTGCCAGTTAGCAGCTGTAACTCTCACTCAAATGGGACACAGTCTCTGGGTTTTGCACCAGAGATTAGCAGAAAACAGTCTTTCAGCTTCAGACATCACAGATGCAGGCTCAAGGCAGAAGACAGGGCCATATCCTTTCATCCTGAAGCCCTGACTTGGACAGAAGAACGAATCTTCTCACCTTGTAGGTTCAGATTTAAATAGAAGAGTAAATCTTCTCACTCCACTTTCCATCTACAGGAAACATCAGGCAGCTTCCCTTGGCTAGTATGGCTCCGCAAGCTTCTAAGCAGGCTTCCATACTTTTCTCAGACATCACGGGCAAGTTTCCTTTCCCTCTGGAAACTCCCAGACAATTTCCTTGACTCTGGCTGGCAAACAACAGTTTTCATTCTGTCGACAAAACTCCTTCCAGCCATTGGAAGGCAACACGGGGCAGCATAAAGCACCTCCTGGGCTGGTGGCTCCACAAGCCCCCGGCAGGTCTTCTCTCCTCAGAGATCACAGAGAGGTTTCCTCTCCCTTTGGAACCTCTCAGACACTTTCTTGCTTCTGGGCAGCAAATCTACACTTTTATTCTAAAGCAGCTCCTTTCAGGTGTTGGAAGGCAACATGGTGCATCTCCTGGGCTGGTGGCTTCACAAGCCCCCCAGGCAGGTCATCTTCTCTCCTCAGAGATCACAGAGAGGCTTCCTCTCCCTTTGGAACTTCTCAGACACTTTCTTGCTTCTGGGCAGCAAATCTACACTTTAATTCTAAAGCAACTCCTTTCAGGTGTTGGAAGGCAACATGGTGCATCTCCTGGGCTGGTGGCTGTGCAAGCCTCCAGGCAGGCCTTCTTCACACTGTCTCTGGGAACATCATGAGCACCACCCCACTCCCTGCCAAACTGGATTCAGCTGAATCTGTGCTCTGAGTTTGGTGAGCTCAGGTTAGCATCCCACTGGTCAAAACAGGCAGTCCATCTGAAAATTAATATGCATTAGGCTCTTCCGATGCCTGATTGGTTTGTCTGTTCTGGTGCCAAAACATTGTCCTTGCCTGTTCTCAGAAGTCCCTTTGCTAAGTCCTCCAGGATACTGGCTTCTTCATTGGCTACCTGCAAGGTCAAAGGTGGCAAATATGGCAGTTGTAAAACAGTCTATTCAAAGTCCCACATTTAAGTCCATTGTACAGGCAAACAATACAGATTTAAATGTATTTGCCCCCAGCATTTGGTAGCAGCTCCTTTGCTCTGGTGTCCAGTGGTGGAATAAGGCTTGCAGGTGGGCTTCCCCTGCCTGTCGCTGGCACCGTAGCGCTGTCCCCTCAGGCTACCAGCAGAACTCCCATTTATTCCGCAGCTTTGGCTGCTCTTAAAGAAACATATGCCCCATTAATGACATAGCGCTTAAGACGGCTCTTAAACATTTTACTTTCTTTCCTCCCGCAAGTGTCTCTAGATCCCCTTTACCCTTTTATATTCTCACTGGGGCTGGAGAACATGAGGAGAACTGACAGGACCACCAGAGCAGCTTTTACGTACTGAGCACTGCAGTGCCTACACAGAGTGTCAGCTGACCTGCCAGCTCTCACAATCGAGCTGCGCGGCAATCGGCAAACTGCCAAGTGGGCCATTTCACTTTTTTTACAGCTATCCTCCAGTCCCCCATTGAGACTTTGAGCTCTGGAGGGTTGCAGGAGCACAAAGGGGACATCCAACAGAAATCTTCTTCCTCCTTGGTTTCACTAGATTTTTCTGCCTTCTCTCTTAGCTGTTACCTCTTACTCCTCATTTTTCCTTGGCATTGGTTACTTTTTTTTCCTCAGCACTCTGTTATACTTTCTCCCCTTGTACTCTCACTATTACATTACTCCACCTTTACCTTACTTAAGTTCTTCACTTTGCTTTAGTCTGCTGGTACTTCCTTATTATCCCTACCAATGGCTTCCACTCTTCCCGCACTATAATCTGTTGCTCTATTGCTCTTTGTTCTATCCTGGTTCTCACTAGCACCCTGCTCCTTGTCATCTGACTCCTCTCCTACCTCTCTAGATGACTTTAGCTTCTCTAACCTCCTACTCGTGCCTCACAGTTGTCTTGCTCTTACACCTCTGTCTCTCTCTCTAGGGGTCTTGTCTATTTTATAGCTAATGCCTTTAAAAAAATGCCTGCCCTGGTACTGGCTTCCTTTTGTTCCTCGTAAGCTTTGGTACCTCTTTCTCCTGGCTCTGATACTGTCAGGGGATATTGAACTGAATGCAGGTCCTCTAACCCACTCATCCCTGAATTATACTAAGTGTCTCCATGTAGCTCACCTTAATATTAGGAGCCTTGTCCTCAACCATGCTGACCTTGAGGCATGGGTTGCTCTCTATAAACCTGATATCCTTTGCATATCTGAGACCTAGCTTAAACCATCCATCCCTGACTCAGTCTGCTCCCTTACAAAACATAACCTGCTTAGATATGACAGACTGTCCCCTAAATGGGGTGGGGGGTTGCCTTATTTTATAAGACTCATCTAAACCTTACTGTCACTCCTGCTTCCTCCGTGTGTGAGTCCCTAAATGCTACTCTTAGCCTAGGCGTGAAAAAAATTACACATAATTTGTACATATAACCCACCACAGAGCGGTACCTCTGGACTCGAAGAATTACTCCATCAAACCGCCCAAATCATCGGTCAAAATGAAGTTCTTATTCTAGGTGACCTTAATCTTAACTGGCTGGGCAAGTCGCAATCCTCCCTTCTCTCCCTGGTTCAAAGCTATAACCTACATCAACTCCTTTCTGAGCCTACCAGGGTCACTTCCCAATCAAACTCCAGCACACTAATGCTATAAGTGACCACTCCCCAGTTTTCTGCATGTGGAATCCCTCATCTGACATTTCTCTACCACCTCGGTATATTACCTTTAGAAATTTTGGGGGTCTTGACCAGGACAAATTCCTTCTAGAGGTTTCATCCATTGACTGGTCCTGTCTATACTTGGCTCATGATACTCGGACAGCTCGAAGCTGCTTCCTTGACATATTTGATGCTCTGCAGGATACGTATACACCCCTTATCAACCGCTGAGTTTTTGGTATATAAACCAGTTGGCTTCATAAGGACCTTCTCTCCCTACTCCATGCTAGGGATAAATGCTGGAAGCATTTCAGGTCTCCTGGCCTGCCATCTGATTTCAGTTGCTTCAGGGCTCAATGTAATGTCTGCAAAAAACAGATTAGGATTGCTGAAAGTTTCTACTGCAGAGGGCTACTCCAGGATGCTGCTGGTGACCCCAGGAAATTCTGGTCTCATATAAAAATTTCTTCAGCTCAAACCTATCTCACACCTCTAATGATATGATACTAAATGGAGTTCACTGTAATGATCCAACTACTATTACAAACTCCTTTAACCTACATTTCTCCATCCTATCCAAATATACTTCCTTTTTTCCTTCATCACAGCCTATAAACCATTACTCTGCCCCTAACTCTATTACAGGGATTCCCCCATTCCATTTCAAAGCCATAGCCAGGTCTCAAATATTAAAACTACTAAATTGTATCTCTGATAGCACTAGCGCTGGGTCCGATGGCCTTGAACTAAGGCTCGTAAAACTTGCATCTCCTTTTATTGCCACTCCCTTGGCAAGAATTTCACTCTCTCTGTGCCACAGTCAATTTCTGACATCTGGAAAATTGCCTGAGTCACCCCAGTTTTCAAGAAATCATCAAATCAAACTTTATTTCTATAGCGCCTTTCCAAACCATGACGCTGTACATAAAACAAAGTGTAACAAATATAAATAAGGTAAAATGGGGACAATAAAACAAGTTATCCATATTTTGGGAAGGCTAAGTCAAATAGGTAAGTTTTTAACTCAGTTTTAAACTTATCGATGGTCAGGCAATCTGTTAACCAACGAGGTAGAGAATTCCACAGGGTTGGAGCCGAAAAAGAAAAAGCTTGAGAACCTGCTGTCTTCAGTCGTACCCTGGGAATCTCCAGCAATCCCTCATCGGCAGAATGGAGAGGATGGAGGGGGCAGTAGGGTACAAGGAGATCTTGCAGGTAACTGGGTCCCTGATCATGTAGGACTTTAAAGGTTAGAAAGCCAACCTTAAAGGTGATCCGTCACTGAACAGGCAGCCAGTGCATCTCGCAGAGCACAGGAGTAATATGACTGGCCCGAGAAGTCCCAGTCAAAAGCCTGGCTGCCACATTCTGCACCAGCTGCAAGCAGCGGCTATTAACCCGTGGTAGCCCTAGGTAGAGGGAGTTGCAGTAATCAAGACGGGTAGTGACAAAGGCATGGACCAATGTTGGAAGATCATTTGGAGGAACCAGGTGTTTCACCCTGGTGATATTCCTGAGATGATAAAAAGATGATTTAATGACTGCTGACACCTGATGCTTTAGAGTCAAACCATCGTCAAAAATAACGCCAAGGTTACACACCCGGTCTGAGGTAGTGAGCTGTGTACCACCAAACAATAAGCCTGATGGTTGTCCAGCCCCCAAACCCACCCCCGGATGACCTGGGTCCACTACTGACACTTCGGGCTTATCTGGGTTCAGTCTCAACCAGCTGGAACTCATCCAGGTTCTGATTTCAGTGAGGCAATTATTTAGCATGGGGAGTGCATCATCTTGTCCGGGCAGAAAAGACATACAGCTGAGTGTCATCAGCATAGCAATGAAAACTCAGACTGTATCATCTGATGATGTCTCCCAATGGCAGCATGTACACTGCAAACAACATGGGGGCCAAAATGGAGCCCTGCAACACCCCACAGAGCAGGGAGTGAGCACCAGAGGAAAAAAATCCCAGTGGCAACTCTCTGAGACCTGCCCATGAGGAATGAATGGAAGCATTTCAGGACCGTACCAGACAGCCCACAACAAAGCCACAGGCGCTCCAGCAGCACACCCATGGTCTACAGTGTCAAATGCAGCAGAGAGATCAAGAAGGACCAGGGTGGTGCATGCCTTTCGATCTCTAGCCATTAGGAGGTCATTCAGTACCCGGCCAAGAGCAGCCTCCGTGCTATCCCTCTTCCTGAAACCAGACTGGAGAGAATCATAGACATTGTGAGTTGTAAGATAATCATCCAATTGCAGTGCAACCACCTTTTCAATAACCTTACCAACAAATGGCAGGTTAGAGATAGGCCGGTAGTTAGCTAGACAGTCTGGATCCAAAGAGGATTTCTTAAGGAGTGGTCGAACGACCGCCTCCTTGCGGGGGTCAGGGAAGACCCCACTCTCCAAGGACTTCCAGACAATTTCAGCAAGAATTGGGCAGATAACATCTGCACATCCCAATAAGAGGGGTGTAGGGCCCAGATCCAAACTACAGCTGGTTGTTGGGCTCAATATTTGGATGGTCTTTACAATGTCCATGAATTCCGGCCAGTAGAAATCTGACCAGATAGACCGAGTGTATGCCACCTCCTGTTGGTCACTGCAGTCTCTCATAGGAGAGGCCAGACCAATGCCAGACCTGATGCTGGCAACCTTATCTGCGAAGAGCCTAGCGAACTCCTCGCATCTTAGCTGAGAAAAGGCTTCTCTGGGCTGGAGACAGATTGGATTGCACAATCTGTCGACAGTCCATAAAAGCTGAGCTGGTCGATTACTCGCAGCAGAAATCTCCCTGGACAGGAATTCTGCTTTCTTACGTGTGATTTCTGATTGATAGCTATCATAATGTGCCATCAATCTAAGCCTGTCAGCATCATGGCCAGACTTCCACCAGGCTCTCTCCATCCTTTGGCCAACTCACCTAAACTCCTTCAAGGAGCCATCAAACCAAGGGCTCCTTGGGCGAAGGGTGAGAGGTCGAACACGAACAGGAGCAATCTTGTTTAGAGCATCTCCTACAGCCTTATTATAGGCTAGTACGAGATCATCTGGACTCATGCATTCACCTGACAAACCCGATAGGTCCAGCACCGCCAATAGGTCAGTAGGGTTAACCCCCCTTAAATGGCGGTACTGAACCATCTCCATAGGGGCAGACCTATTAGGGGGCCCCTGAAACTGAACCTTATGGTTTGATGGTCAGACCAGCTGACTGGTTCCACCCCCAGATCAGAAAGGTGATCCTAAAGATATTTCTAGCTACCGGCCTATAGCCATTCTCTCCGTACTGGGCAAAATCCTTGAAAAGCTTGTTGCCTCCCAAACCATCGAGTTTCTACTTAAATACAACCTCCTTTATGACAAACAGCATGGGTTCTGCAAGGGTTACAGCACTACCACAGCACTACTCAAATTCACAAACGATACTCTCTCTGCCATGGATTCCGGCCTTCTAACAGGTGCAGTCTTCATTGATCTTACGAAGGCTTTTGATGGTGTAAACCACCACCTGCTCCTTGACATCCTTCATTCCATGGATTTTTCCCCTCCTGTTGTGGCCTGGTACAAAAGCTATTTATCAAACAGAATTCAACTCATCAAATTTAACTCAGCCCTCTCTGATCATACTACCATTAACACTGGTGTCCCCCAGGGTTCCATCCTTGGCCCCTTCCTCTTCTCTATCTTTAGCAATAACGTTACCATGGACATCCCCACCTGCTGTTCCCTAGTGTACGCTGATGATCTAAACCTGTATACTAGCTGCAGAAACATATCAGATAGTAACCTTAATCTCTATTCTGCCTTCTCAAAAATTCAGACATGGCTCTCTGCGCATAAACTTGTTTTAAATGTGGGGAAAACACAAGCCATGCTCTTTGGCTCTGCCTCTAAACTCAAATCTTGCCACAATCAGCTCAAGGTATCCTGCTCTGACGGCTCCCTAGTCAGGACTGTGAAGTCTTTTAAATACCTTGGGGTTCTGCTGGACGAGTCCCTTGATTCTGATCTCCATATCCAGGCCTCCTGTAAATCTGTTAACACCAAGTTAGAGATTGCCTACAAAACTAGCTATGTTCTAACCATTTCTGCCAGATTGGCCATCACTAGAGGTATTTTACTTCCGGTTCTTACTTACGGTGTTGCTACCTACACTAATGTGCCCAAGACTACTCTTCTCAAGTGGGACACAACTTATAAAAATATTTGTTGGTATGCCTTATCATCCGCATGGCATAAACATCATTGCCAGCTCTACGCCGATTTAAACTGGTTCCCCCTTCTGCCCTTAGGCTCTATTCACTCGGTTCCCTAATGGTTAGTGTTATCAGATCCCAAACATCCTTGACTCTTGCCTCCATACTTATCCCCCAGTCCTCCTCCTCCTCCTGTGGCCTTCACTTTGTCGAACAATCTCTTTTACACGTACTTAGATGTAAAACCTCTAAGGTCTTCTGTGCCTTTTCTCATGCTGCCCCAAAATCTTGGAACTCTCTCCCCTTAGCCATCTGCCATCCGCCTACCCATGCTTTCTTCAAAAAGGAATTCCTAAAATTCCTATCCCAATCGGTCCTCTGCATGTGTTTCAATCCTCTTTAACTCACTCTAGCCTGCTGACTATCTCCCCCTCTTACTTCAGTCTTCCCTACTAGTCTGTCTCCCCGCCTTGTTGCCTTGCCCTTACTACGGTTTCCTATTTCTCTCCTGTTTATCCTCTATGTTCCTTTGTAACTTGCACTTACTCTCGATAGCCTATTCTTCTGCTTGTTATGACCTCTCATGTGCTTCTCCCCCTGCCACAGGAATCCTGCTACTTCTGTACTTATCCTACAGCTTCTTTGATGCCAGTGTTTGCACTTCTCATTGTTTATTGGATTTTATCTTAGTTCAGATGAACCTATTTACCTGTATTTTACTTCAATATCCTGTATGATAAGGCATTTCCTAGCCGCTATTAAGTTGGTCTTGTTTTCTGCCATTCATTGTGTACTGTGTATTGTGGGGTTCCTGATACCTCTACATCTTGATTTTGCACTGTTTGTAGCTACTTCCTGATTTTGTACTGTTTGTTTTGTGCTTTGTAACCTCCTGTGTCATGCCTCAAAATAGTCATCCTTATGGCTAGCGCACTTACCCAGTTAACAAAAACTAAATAAATAAACTGGGACTGGCAGGGCAAGCAGTGGGGAGGCGACAAAGTAAGCTGGGGGGGGGCGGGTGTTACAACTAAGTTTCTACCAAAGGTGGTGAATGAGTTTACTTAAATCAAACCATCCACCTGCTGGGGTGTTACCCAGAGAATGCCAATTCAGGGAAGCATTGCACCATACTTTACATGTGCATAGAATACTCCAGTACTATACCCACCGTACCAAGGACTGCAGGAAGTCCTCAGAGCTTTTTGTTTCATCCGTCCCTTGCGCCCTGGTTTCTGAACAGTGCTTGTCCAAATGGCTAGCAGATTGCATTGCTTTTTGTTACAGTAAGTATGGTAAGGAATTTTTCAGTGTGATTCAGGGTCATTCCACTAGAGGCATGGCAACCTCTGTTGCTTGGTTTAGAAATGCATCCACTGCCAAAATCTTTGCAGCTGCTACCTGGAGTACTGTCCACACCTTCACTGAACACTACAGTCTGGACAGTGTTTCTCATCGATGAGCTGGCTTTGGCCTAACTCTACTACAAGGCCTACTTTCCTAAGCCTATAGGCTCCAGCCACCCAGACTTTTAGTTTTCTGTACTGCTTGGTACTCATTCCATAGGTGTGGCCTGATGAAAGAGATATCCTCGAAGAAGATGCAGCAGTTATGTACTTACTGTAACAGTAAATATTTGAGAGAATCTCTTCATCAAGCCATGTCATCCCACCTGCCTTCCTCCTTCCCCTTTCTTTGGGTCTGCAACACTGGGTCTTTGGGCTCCTGTCACCATTGATACATTTTCCAGCCCTCTGTCTCACCTGGCTTGTGGAATGCTGGGTTCTCTCCTGGTTCCCTACAGGGAGGTCCTTTGAGCATGATCTCCGGGGAGACTGAGTAGAGGAGGGGCCGTCCACGTTTATGTGGACACTGACGTTACTGGCTGATTACATGTAAAAGTTTCCATGTGGTCCTACTGCCAGGAGCTATAAGTTCCATAGCTGTGGCCCGATGAAAAGATTCTCTCGAAGATCTACTGTTATCGTAAAAACGTAACTGTTCTATCACCTCCTTCATGGCTTTCGCTTAGGATTTAGTGCACCATTTTGGAGGTTTCCATAACTATTTTGATTCCGTTCTCGGCCCTTTGACTTCGCTCAGTGATCGGCGATGGAGCAAAGGAAGCCAGGCTTCAGATTTTGCATATGGTGCCAGCAGAAGGTATCAGTCACTGACCTGCATGGTACTTACCTGTACTGCCTCGGTGGGAAGCAAAACATGGCTGGGTGCGGGCTGCGTCTCTTGATGCATCCAGCTTCCCTCAAGGATTGGAAGCACTGGCTCACTCTTGGCCATCCTTCAGAGTGGGATCTGAAGGACTGGCTCAAGGGCTGTAAGAAGGCCTTGGTGGCTTCTGGTTCTGCCTCGGAGTTTGCGACCTTTGAGGAGGAAGCTATCATCGCCGTGTTGGGCACCTTGGTCTCAGCACTGCTCCTGGCTGGGGAGAGTGTTGGGGAAGTCCTTCACAGAAGGGTTCCATGGTATTTGCTTGGCCCTCCAGACCTTGGGGGAGAGTCCTACCCATTGTGGTAAGAAACACAAGTATCGCCAGCACCAGTTGTGGGACCAGAGAGAACAAGGCCCTCACTATCCCTCAACTCCCCCATCTGCGGGACTCTGTTCAAGACCCCTTCATTCGAGGGAGAGATTGAGAGCTCCTTCATACCCCCATTAGGCTTGTTGACCTTGACTCCAGTTGAGCAGAAAGTGGAACTCTTCCTTGAGCCTATCGATTGACTGTCTGAAGAGATCGAGGACTCGATCTCCCAGACCTGGTGCTCCTGGTCCTTACTCAGGAGGACGTGAACTGGTTGGTGTTCCCCACCAGTTCACCTTGGGAGTAGCCTTCACTGGCAGCAGAGCTTCCCTAGCTAGTCTTGCTTAATGGTGCCAGGCATGTGGGCTACCATGACCAGCCGGAAGGTTCTTTTCATCGTTGACTGTCTGGTTAATGGTCGAGGTCTTGATCGAGATGCCCACATTCTCCATTGACAGGGAGGCATTGTCATCGATGCTTCTCGACCTGTTCATCCTCAGGTGAGGAGAGGCACCGCCATAAGATGTGCCAGTGATATGAGGAGCTTCTCTGGCAACAGTGTGCCATTGCAGGGTTGGGTATGGCTCTATCTTTGCCCTCATCGGTCCACACCTTGCAGGTGCTTCCACCAACTGCTTTTTCACTCCTACTGGTGTAGCTGCCACCACTGCAGCTGAAGTTGGGTGCTCCAACCAAGGAGGGCCAGTCAGCATCCGGCTGGTCAGACCAGTTGTTGGTGGTGATCACCCAAGCTGAAGACTTTCAGGTGGTCCATGGCAAGAAACAGTCAAGAGACATTTTTGAGGAGTCCTTAGATGACTCAGACCTTTTATCCATGGCCCACGCTGGGACTCACATCTTCAACCAGGGATCAGTTGAGGAACTGGTCATTGACCACAGGCCGGTGCCATTTGGGACTCTCATCCGATTAATATCAAGTCCATAAATGTTCCTCTATAGCTTGTCCAAAATAGGGCCAAGTTCTATTTCATGGACATTTTGGACAGGGACGAATCCCTGGGGGTTGCCATCCCTGCGGCTGAGATGGTATTGGGACCAGCTTTGGCAGCATCCAGCATCCTGCCTGGCACTCTCCACCCACATGGTTTGCAAGTACGTGGCCCTACTGAGTCACTTTCTGGGTTCTCAGACCACCTTTCAGCTGAAGGGCTGCTTTCTAACTTGGCCTTCCACAAAGCTGGGAGCCAAGGGGGTGTGGATAAGCCTTTAGACAAGGAGTCCAGAAAGATTAGCCATGTCACAGAAAAAGTCTACACGGTGGCATCCTTGGGTCTCCGTCAGGCGAGTTACTCCATAATGATGGACAACTCTGGTTACTTCCTGTCAGGAGTATTTGATGAAATTCTCCATTACCTCCCTGCTGACCAGCAGTTGCTGGTGGAGAAGGTTCAAGACCTCGGTCAATTGCTGGCTGAACACCAGCTTCAGAGAGCCTTGTACATGCATGACTCCTGTGACCGTGTCATGGCAGCGGCTGTTGTCATGCATCGCAAGGCTTGCCCGTGTCTGTTCACCTTTATGGCAGACATTCAGCACAAGCTGGTGCATGTGCCGTTTTTGGACACTGACCTCTTCAGCCCTGGGGTGAAAGGACATCTCACCTGCATAAAGAAGTCCAGTGACACCCTTGACTCTGTGTCTTTGTCCCAGAAGGACCAAAAGCAAATGCCTAAGAAAAAGGTTTTTCAGTACCAGCTCTTTTGGCCACAGCCCCCTCAGCAGCAGTCCCAGCAGAAGCAGTACCAGGCCTAGTGTCTGAAGGTCAAGTGTGGTGACCAGGGCCCCAAGAGAAGTGGGAGCAAGGGAAGTGGTGCCCCTCTGGCCACAGAGGTCGGTGCCACTGCAAAAGCTGTGCAGTGATAGGTTGGGGTGGTGTCATCTCTCCACCTGTCCTGTCCCTGTCTACTGTCCCCATAGAGGGTCAGCTATATCACAATGGGCAAGTTGGTGTTAGAAGTGGTAGGCAGAGGGCTTCCTCTGGACTTCGAGGCTCTCACGTCTTACTGACTCCATGCTCTGTGGAAGTCCAGGGTGTCGCAGGACACGCTGTCTGCCCTTCAAGTAGACATCACTCAACTTCTCACAGAAGGAGCCATAGCCCATGTCCCAAACACCGTGGCCAGTGAAGGGCATGTGTCCAGGTACTTCCTGGTTGCGAAACCGATTCGGGCCTGGTGCGCCATACTGGATCTGCACAATTTGAACTAGTTCATCTGAAAATGCAAGTTTCGGATGGTCACCCTTAATAAGTAAGATCATTCCTTCTCTGGAGCAGAACATGTGATTTTGCTCCTTAGACCTCCAGGATATGTTCTTCCACATCCCAGTCCGCCTTCTTCCACATCTCAGTCCACCCATCCCACTGTCAGTACCTCCGGTTCCACACGGAACTGGTCCTGTATGAGTTTCAGGTCATGCCCTTTGGTCTTCCCTCACCCAGGGTCTACACCACATGCATTGCAGTGGTGGCAGACTTCCTGCAGTGCCAAGGTATGAGGGTGTATTCCTGCCTGGATGACTGACTGACTGACTGGATGGACCATCGAGGTCCAGAGATCTGGCTCTCCAGACCTGCTGGGACGTGGGCCTACTAGTCACTCCAGACAGTTCCGAACCGGTAACCTCGCAAGTGATCAAGTTCATCGGGGCAGAACTAGACTCCCTGCGGGCCAAGGCCCACCTTTCTGCAGACCGGACATTGGACCTAACCTCCTTTGCCCCATCATTTCAGGTTGAATGCTCATGCTGTGCCTGGGATTTCCTTTGGCTGCTGGGGTACATGGCATCCTGCACAAGTGTGGTCTGTTTGGCCCGCTGGTGGTTGTACCACCTGCAGTAGGAGTTAGGCCATCAATGGGCACAGCACCTAGATCAGTTGGGCCAGCCAGCCACAGTGTCCCAGCCAATGTGGGATGCCATCCAGTGGTGGCTAATCACAGAACATCTGGAGGAAGGAATCCCATTTGTACACCCAGAGTTGACCATCACATTCATGAGTGAAGCATCTCTGGTGGGGTGCAGGGAACACCTGGGAGACTACAGAGCCCATGGGTTCTAGTCACCCCAGGAGTTCCGGCACCACATACACCTGCTGGAGGTCCGTGTAGTGTGGCTTGCTCTGATGGAGTTTGCTCATCTAGTGAGGGGTCAGGGTTTGCAGGTCCAGAAAGATAACACCATGACCATGTTCTACCTGAATAGGCATGGCAGAACACATTCCCTTCCCCTATGTTGGGAGACCTTCTGTACCTACACTGTCATGGGCAGTGTGGGTGCAGATCTCCTGGTGATCCTTGTCATGGGAGTTCACAATCAGCTGATGAATGCTGTCAGCCAGGTAGGAAAGATATCATGAGTGGTCCCTGCATCATGAGTTGGTGAGCCACCTGTTCTCCCTGTGGGGCATGCCTCTGGTGGATCTGTTTGCCTCCTGGGAGAACACCACACTGAGGCTGTTCTGTGCCCACCCCATACAGTCTGGTGCACTGTTGGGGGATGCCTTCTCGAGGTCCATGTATACCTGCCCCTTGATCCACAAGTTGGTGGTCAAGGCCTGGAAGGACAAAGTGCAGATGATCCTGATATCCCCAGACTGGCCAAGGCAGTTCTGGTACCCAGATCTCCTCAGCCTCAGCAGCAGACCTTCAAGGTGGCTGCCTCTTCATCCAGATATGCTGATCAGACAAGAGGTGATGGTCCTGCACCCTGACCTGACATTCCTGCACCTCTCAGCCTGGTTCCTGAGTAGCTAGAGTGCCAGGCCTCGGGTCTACTGGAAGAAGTGCTCCACATTGTGGAGGCCTCTTAAAAAGAGTCAACTTGCAAATGCTATGCATTTAAATGGAAGAGGTTCTCCATATGGTGGCAGGGCAGGGAGCATGATCCCCTTACTGCCCAGTGGCAATCATATTGGAATACCTCTGGTCCCTCTCTCAATTGGGCCTGTGAGCGACAACTTTTAAGGTGCAGCTGGCAACCATTTCTGCTTACTGGGCACAAACTGGTAAGCCGATGGTAGCCGAAGAGAAGGTGATTGAGTGCTTTTTCAAAGGCCTGTATCAGCTGTCCCCTCTGGTGCATGAACCACTGCAGCCATGGGACTTACTGCTGGTGCTGGCTATTACTGTGGGCAAGCCATTCGAGCCTGTACACAGGTGTGAGATGTCACAACCATCATTGAAGATGGCGTTCCTGGTAGCTGTTACATCATCTAGAAGGATTAATGAGCTCCAAGCACTCTTGGTGGAGTCTCCTTACCTGGTCTTCCACAAGGACAAGGTTATCCTTTGCCATCACCTGAAATTCTTCCCGAAGGTCATATCAGAGTTTCACCTTAACCAGGTGATTAACTTACTGGTATACTTTATCATCCCATCTTCAGAGGCCAACCATAGGCTCCATATTCTGGACCTACGGAGGGTGCTCTCTTATCATAAGGAGTGCATGGCTGGAGTTCAGGGTGAGACTTGCCAACTGTTTGTAACATACAGTACACTGAAGCTGTCCCTGGCAGACCAGTATTAAAGTAGACAATTGGCAGGTTTACAGCATCCTATATAGACCTCTGCTATAGGTTGACTCATTTGACTAGACATACTGCTGCCTTGGTGGCTGCTTCCAGATACATTCCCATACAGGAGCTCTGTAGGTCTGCTACCTGGGAGTCAGTACACACCTTCATTTCCCACTACAGTATTGAACTTGATACTCGTCAGAGTGCTGCTTTTGGGACCTCGGTTCTCCAGTCTTTGTTCATCAAATAAGGGTGTGCACCTTGTCCTCTCCTCCCAGAGACCTGCTAGGAGTCTGCCAGAGCATGGATAGTGAACTGTTATCTATGCCCCTAGAAATATAGGTTACTCACCTGTATCTCTAGTTCTAGGAGTGATATACAGTTCACATGCACACAACCTACCTGGCCTCCCCTGGCATGTGGCACACAAATGCCTGTGTCCAACATGCAAAGACCTGACATCACAGCAGAGTCGGGGATACACCACCAAGGTGGTGGGAGGCGCTAAGCCTCAACACGTCTGACAAATCAGCAGTTCCAATGGAACTGCCACAGTGTGGATATGAACTTTATACCACTCCTAGGACCACAGTTACACGTGAATAACTTATTTTTACATACAGTATTATGATATCCCAGATGTAGCATCTAAATCCATTTGAGAAGCATATAAGGCCTACGTGACATCCATGGGAGAATTGCTGGATATGTGGTACACTTAACAAAAAAAACAAAAAAAAAAACAGGCAAAAACAACAAAATTATCTTGAGGAGAAACACAGACAGAGCTATTATCTAATAACATGCTCCATCACTCTCAAGACTTGATGTGGAAAGTTCTACAGTCGAAGTATAAAATAAACACATTCATCCAGCACAAAGCACAGCTAGCAGTTCAGAGGCTAGATAATTCGTAAATACTGTGAGTCTTGGGGGGGGGGTGGCAAACTGTTAGCCTTCTGTACTAGAAAGAAGCTGGGGCACAAGCACATTACTTCTATTAGACTTCCTTCTGAATGCCTTAGCTCATCAGTTTTAAATATCCCGGCACTCTTTTTTTTTTTTTTTTATTGTGAAACAGAAGCAATGGTAATAGAACAGATTAAGTAAGGTGGCTTTCCTTCTTCCAAGACAAAGTATATCCCATGTATATAACAGTTCACAGTTTCATTACGAGAATGGACTTTCAACTTCTTAGTAAAAACATCTATTTACTACAGAAACACTGTCTGGTTTAAGGGATGTGATTTGCATTTTTTCTCCACCCCCCCCCCCCCGCTTCATTCATTGTTACTTTCTGTTACATTTCCCCTTTCATGAATTCACTGAATGGCTGCAAGACTTTATTAAATAAAACCCAGTTTTTAGAGTGACAATATAGTACTTTTCCCGTGTTCATTAAATCAAGCATGTTGTTTATCCAACAAGATAGTTAGGAGGGTCAGTATCTTTCCATTTACATAAACTACATTCATTTTAGCTATAGTACAGCCTGGACACATCAAAATTGTAAAAATTTCAGGAACGTGAGCATTTCATATTTCCAGTAGTCCTAGTAGTGTTGAGGTTGGGGTGAACTGACTAAGTGTGTGATTACACATAAGCACCTACAGACTTGGGTCCAAAAATTCAAGAGTTTTGGGCCTGAATGGATCATTTGGATATGAGTACCTTTAGTGGTAAGGCACCTAGGGCAAGCATTTGTAATGGTCAAGATCATTTAAATGAGTCCAACCAGTGCATAGTATGATATCCAAGTATTCCAGTCCTTTTATGCCTCATTATATCAGTTGAAAGAAGGGAGCAATCCACTCTCTTAAAAGATTTTATGGGAGACATGGCCTTGCCAACTTTGTCTTAGGCTCAGTCACTGGCCGTAGAAGCCCCAGTTGCTACCACTGAAATGAAAACTACAGCATGATATCTAGCTTACTCAGAAACCCAAGGTGTTGATGGATTCCAAGGGGAATTCTATTAAGCTCTTCTGCCAGAGCCAAGACATTGCCTTCTGAATACATATAATGCAGCACTGACCACTGAGGAACTTCCAAGTACTGCGAGGAAGCTATTATCACAGTGCTTTCCAAACCAGGGAAGGGTTTCCAACATGTGAGTAGTTACTACCCCATACACCTTCCAAATGTTGATATCAAGCTCCTAGCCAAGGTCTTGGCAACAAGATTACAGTACCTGATGCACCCACCTGATTGACTGGTACCAAACCAGAGTTGTCAGAGGTAGGATGGCTATAGACAGTATCGGAGAGGTACTTAATGCTGTTTGTGTGGGATGGCAAGCCAAAGTTCCTACAGTGTTCATGAGTGTGGACATAGAGAAAGCTTTTGACTCCATTGAATGGGCCCACCTGTACCAGGCTGTGGAAGACATGCATATTGGAAACAATACAGACAATGGGAAAAGCTGCTCTGTATGGAACCTCAGCTGTGATTCTTATTAACGACACTGTCTCCTGCAAATTTTCCCTACACAGGGGCCCATGCAGGTATGATCTGTGTTTCTCCACATTTATCTTTAAGCTTTGGATCCTCTGCCAACTAAGCTTTTCCAAACATCAGCCTTCACCAGCATAAAAATGGGAAAAACTTGCACATGCAGATTATCTCCTGCTAGCAGTATCTGGCCATCCCAGCTCATTTCCAGTCATAATGAAAGCCCTGCACAAAATTCAGTATATCTCTGGTCTGAATGTAAACTGGTGGATAACTGAAAAATTGGCCCTTAATGACCCACATTCATGTCCAGTGAGTGAGTGGAACAGCTAAGGAGTGGAAAAGGTGACTGGCATCGTAGGCATAGGCAGACATCAGCAGAAGGAAGCGGAGAATCAGGGGACTCTGCTGGTCAGCTAAGGCAGGGCACCTGTTCACCACTTTGTAACAGTCATTGCTGGGAAGGGTAGAAGGACAAAGGTAAGCCAAAACTGGGAACAGGACCAACACCAATCTAGGGTACAAGTATAAAAAGATTTAAACAATGCACAGGGGAACACAAATAGAAACAAACAAAAAAAGGAGAAAACTAGAAACACCCATCAGGGGTAAGGTTGCAAAAGTATTTCAAGGTAACACAGGGAGAATAGAGGTTGAGAATGCTAGTTGTGGTGCAGGGCATTGGCTGTGAGATGGCAGTTTTCAGAGAGACCTTCTGGAGACTGCAGTGCTATCCCATCTACACACATCTCTCTGGGTAGAGGGTGGAAGTAGCTCGACTTCAGGCTGCGTTAGCTAGGATTCGGGGGAACCTTCCCCCTCCACCCAGGGGCAACCAAGTCTGTCACCGTTACCTCACAGGATACCAGGAAGGAGGAACAGCTGGACTATAGTGGGCTCTGAAAGGGTGGGGGTGACGGGTCAGAGGCACATTCCTGAACCGGTACCACTACATAATTCCTACATCATTCTAGTAGGGTGGAACTGCCAGGAGGAGGCACCTGCGGTAGTGACCAAGGGGAAGTGGGGGTCCTTCATAGTGGGAGACCCCAAGGATGGTGGCATAGGACTCCAGAGGAGGAGGAAGCAAGTTCTGGTGGGAGACTCGATTTATGAGGAGATTAGGTGCCTACCCAGTGAGATGGAAAGCGGATCCTGAGGATCGCTAGGGCAGCAGGATGGGAGGGAGAGCTGGATGTCATTGTCCACCTGGGGACTAATGACCTGGTTAAGGATGGAGTTGGGATAGTGCTGGGGAGCTCAGGGAGCTGGGGAAGGGGTCTTAGTTAGCTTGCTCTTTGGTTTTCACTGAGGTGTTGCCTGTCTGCGAAAGGAGACAGAAGCGGGATATCCACACCATGAGCTTCAACTCATTGCTGAAGGAATGGTGCAGAGAGGAAGAGTTCAGTTACATTGGGAACTGAGGACCCACCTGGGAGGATAAGGGCCTATACAGGGGTGATTACCTGTATCCATCTGGGAGGGGAACCCGCAGTCCTCAGTGGATGGTTTAAGTGTTACTTTGATGAACATTTAAACTAGCCAAGGGGGGTGGTGGTGGAAGGAATTGGGGAGTCAGAAACTGCCCCCTCCACAGGCTGAAGTAGAGAGTAAGGAGAACCCGAGAAGAGAGGAATCCCCCAGGTTTCAAATTAATAAAGGGAGCAGGGTGGTAGAGATAAAGAGGGAAAGGAATGGGAGCATTAAAAAGAGAGGCAGGAAGGAGGGAGGGCAGAAAGGGAAAAAAGGGAAAAAAGGGGGCAATAAGCAGAGTGGAAACAAAATCAGGACGGTCATGTGTGCAAATGCTAGAAGTCTAGGAAATACGATTCTGGACCTAGAGGCATCATGGCAGAGGCCAACCTGGATATTGTAGCCATTACTGAGTCATGATGCACTGAAAACCATGACTGGGACATGGCCATACCAGGCTATACTCTGTTCAAGGAAGGACCTGGTGGGAACGAAAGGAGCGGGTATGCTGCTTTATGTGATGGAAAAATAAAAGCAATGGAGATACAGGGAATACAGAGGGAAGCAGAAGAACCATGGGGTCACCCTGGAGATGGGGAATGGAATGATTATTCACAGTGGAGTGATATACAGACTTCCAATGTAAGGGGAGGAATTAGATAAGGTACTGGTGGGAGCCACTGGCAAGATGGCAGAAAAGGGGGAGGTGCTGCTGGTGGGGGACTTCAGCCTGGCCAATATAGATTGGAGTCTTCCAGCAGTGGCTTCAGCTAGAAGCAGGGACATCCTGGACTCTCTGCAGTGGGCATTCCTCAGGCAGCTAGTCAGTGAACCCACTTGTGGTGGGGCAGTACTGGACTTGGTGCTCATTAACAGGGACAGTGTTGCAGACATCAAGGTGGGAGGCTACTTGGAGACCAGTGATCACCGTACGGTGTGATTCAATAAAAGGACTGCTGCAAAATGTAACCATCCAAGAGCGAGGGTCCTGGACTTCAGGAGAGCAGATTTTATAAAGATGGGTGAATGCTTCAGGGATGACCTGGTGAGGGGATGGTCTGTATGGGGTGGAGGAACAGTGGGTGAAGATAAAAGGGAGCATAGTAAAGACAACAAACCTCTGTGTTAAACAAGTGAGCAAAAGCAAGAGGAAAAAGAGACCATTGTGATTTCTGAAAGAAGTGGTTGAAAAAGTAAAGGCTAAAAGGATAGCATTCAGAAGGTATAAGGCGACACAGAGGGAGGAGGATAGGGAGGTGTCTCGGGGAAATGGAGGGAATCAGGGAAAGCAGTAAGGAGCACATAGGCGCAAACTGAAAAGAAAATAGCCCAAGAGGCAATGAAAGAGGAAAAGACATTGTTTAGGTATGTAAGTTAAAAGAGAAAGACCAGCAGTGGGATTGTGAGTTTAAAAAGGGAAGGGTGGCACTGCAGAGTGGAACCAGGAAAAGGCAGATATCCTGAACAAATACTTTTATTCAGTGTTCAGAGAGGAAGGAGAAGGGGAGGGGACACAAAAAAAGTAACAGAAGCTTTGGAGGGAGGGAGGAGGATGCTAGTCCTTTTTTGTAGGTGAGAGTCCTGAAGGAACCTGCTAATCTGAAGGTTGACAAAGCAATCGGACCAGATGGGCTGCATCCAAGGGTATAGAGGGAGCTCAGAGAAATACTGGCTACACTTCTGATAGCTCTGTTTAACCACTCACTAGACACAGGAGTGGTTTCAAAGGACTGGAGGAGGGCAGATGTCCTACTACATAAAAGTAGCTGCAGGGAGGAGGCTGCCAATTAATAGGCCTGTTAGCCTGACATGGGTGGTGGGAAAGTTAATGAAATCACTGCTTAAGTTAAGGATTGTGGAATATTTTGAACCCAGTGGGTTACAAGATCTGAAGCAGCATGGTTTCACAGGGGGGATCATGTCACACAAATCTGATAGATTTTTTTGACTGGGTGACAAAGAAGCTAGATCAGGTTGGAGCAGTGGATAGGGCCTACCTAGATTTCAGAAAGGCTTTTGACACTATTCCGTGGAGGAAACCAGGAAACAAGTTGGGTAGCTTAGGACTGGGTCCAAAGGTGGTAAACTGGGTAAGAAATTGGTTAGAAGATAGGCAACAGATGGTGGTAGTTAATGGAGTTCACTCCAAGGAAGGGAGGGTGACCATTGGGGTGCCTCAGGAATCAGTGTTGGGACTAGTCTTCTTTAATATCTTTATAAGTGACATTGCAAAAAGCTGGAAGGGAAAGTCTGCCTCTTTGCAGATGACAGCAAAATCTGCAATAGGCGGGCACTGTGGGGAAGGGGAAGGATGAGCAGAGACTTTACAAAACTAGAGTGATCAAAGGTATGGGAGCTGGGTTTCAGTGCAAAAAAGTGCACAATAATGCACGTATGGCACAGAAATCCAGGGGTGGAGTACAAAATGGGTGGAGTGATACAGATGACCACAAAGCAGGAAAGAGACATGGGGCAAATCATATTGGATGACCTAAAGGTGGCCAGGCAGTGCGACAAGGCAGGAGGGAGGGCTAGTGGGGTGCTGGGTGCATGGGTGGGTGGGTGTCATCAGCAGAAAGAGGGAGGTGGTGTTGCCTCTGTTTAAATTGCTGGTAAGACACTACCTAGACTTCTGTGTCCAGTTCTGGAGACCACATCTCCAGAAGGACATAGAGTGGAAGCGATCCAGAGGAGGGGAGTTAAAATGGTGCAGGATCTGCGTCAAAAGCCCTATGAGGAGAGACTAAAGGACCTCAGTATGTACACCCTGGAACAGAGGAGGGATATGATAAGATACCTTTAAATATCTCACAAGTGTGAATAAGGTACAGGGGGCAGTATTCTTCAGAAGAAAAGGTGCTTTAGAGCAAGGGGACATGTTATGAAGCTGAGGGGGTAGATTCAGGAGAGATGTGAGGAAGTACTCCTTCATAGAAAGAGTGATGGATTCCTGAAACAGCAGAAGGGGGTGGGGCAAAAACTGGTGGGGTTCATGAGTGCATGGGATAAGCACAAGGGGATCATAGTGAAAAGGAAGGGGAGAGGGAGAAAGAGCTGTAGATCAGGCACAGTCTGTAACAATAGTGTAGGTAAGGAGAAATGGGTAGACTGGATTGGTCAAGCAGTCCTTATCAGCTGTCAAATTATGTTTCTATGCACTCCTGCACTAACTGAGCAATGGCAACTTAAGTGGTCCCTCCAACATGTCACCTGCTTAGGAATGCAAATAACATAAGACATAACACAGAACATGGATCTCATCACTAACAGCGTGGAGACAGAGTTTAAAGGATGGAAAAAAATGTACCCCAGCCTTGATGGGAAAATAGCACATAAAATGATGTTCTTTCCAAAGTTACTTTACTCCCTTAATAACTTCCCAGTCCAAATTCCTAAAGGAAACCTTCTGAAGAGAGAGAGAGAGAAAAGACAGTACCATCCTCTGGGAAGGTAAATGACTATGTTCTAGTGCACCAAAACTTAGGGATCCGGGCGTCATGGGCAGATAGTCTCTGAAGACTATGGGAATATCACCAAGCTATGTTCTTCAGTCAGACTTTACATTGGCTCAAGCCCAAAATTCGACAAACACCTATTTGGTTAGACTTAGAACAAAGGATGGTAATGCCCCCCCAGATTGGACTGCAAGATTAATATTCAACAGGCCAGAGTATCCCACCCCCCATCCACTACTTTATTTGCTCACGCTTTCTGACCACACTAACCCAAAAAGACAAATTGGATAACCTCACATTAGGAAAAAGGAAACACCTTTGGCACAATCCCACATTAAAATAGGATCAAAATAATTTCACTGGCCGTCCTGGTAAGCCTGAGGGATTCATACTACAGGATATCTCCTAGACTCCAACATGGGACTCCCAGACTTGTTTCAAGGTATCCAAAGTAGGTATGAAGTCTTACAGAAAGAATTCTGGTGTTACCTCTCATTAGGAGACAGCATGGCTCAATAAGGTGGTCCCTCCCTTTAAACCCAGACTGACGGGGGTAGAGGCACACCTTTCAAAATGGCTACAATCTCTTAAATGGTTGAGAGGTCTGATCTAGTCATTATTTTAGAGAAACACATACATTACTTTCCTACAACAGCAAAAAGAACGGAAAAAGAAAATAAATGCAGATTCCTGGGAAACAGTTACAGGTATACACAAAGTCCATACCACTAGATTCAGAGCTATTAGGTACTAGAAAATCAAATAATGCATAGCTGGGACTGCAGCCAAGTGTCATTAAAATGAATGGGTCTTCTGAGCTCAGAATCTTGCTGGATATGCTATCCAGCCCCAGAAAATCTATTACATACACTGTGGGAATGCCCCTATTGGAACAATTATTGGACCCAAATACTGTTCTTGTGGCCCTGTCTAAGGACACGTAACTCTTCCAAGAGACCCTAGACTGTGGGTATTAGGAGACACGTCTATTGCAGACAACATCTGAGCCTCACATGTCATATGGTTGCTCCCTGCAGCTCTAGTAGCAGAAAGAAAAATGCTTCTGTGATGGAGATCTGACATCCCATCTTCTCATGCAAACTGAAAGAATGTCATGTCCAAGCTGGCTGTGTATGAGAAAATGTCAAATACAGTCATGTAGCACTTAGCCAGGTATCAGGAAATATGAAGCCCCTTTATCAACTAGAGTTTGCCATCGAGGCATAGGTCAGGAAGCATAGGCAAACTAGGAGAAGTGATACAATTCACAAGTAGCATTTTATTATTATCAATAACAATAAAATAAAAATATGTAATTGTGCAGGCTAGCTCTTATACAAGCAGTTCGAACAAAACAAAGTCCTTCATTTGAGGGTGTCTCTAAATCTCTGTCTCTAACACCCTAAAACAAACATTGCTCTCTTTATATATACTGTCTTTTCCTGGCATTTAATTTCTGCATCCTGAGCTCGTTAAGAAGCATCTCCTATTTTCACACACTGTACCAAACTTTGTAAATTTCTTTCCTGTGATCAGTACAGCCAGTCTCCTCAATAGGTGCAGCCAATTAAGACATTCTGGCTAGAGCTGGTTCTCCTGCTGACAGCTCAGCAAACAAGCTTGTGGAGGTCAAAATGCACCTTAAGGTTAACACCCTGTGTTCTGGATAAACCCAAATAGCTTTCTGCATTCATTTCAACAGTACTGTATAACTATATACATTTGCAAACCAAGGGATCTCAGATTCACATGAAGAGTCATATATAGGTTTTCACCCCAGAGAAGCAAAGGAAGAAAGAAAGAATAGAAACAGCAAGTAAAGGAAGAGCGATAACAGGGGGAAGCGTGGGACCTTCGGAGTGGCCAGTTCCTCGGTTCAACGAAAAAAGTTGGATTGTGCAATGAGATAGACAAAGTGACAGAATAGGAGAGGACATAAAAATAGATACTCACTTTTAACTCTGTCTGTATAACAAATGGGACAGAGTCATACATAACCTTGTCACAGAGTTCAGAGGTAGAGACAGAATGTGATTGGGCAGCAAACTATATATGTGGTTAGTACACTTGCAAGTTATTTCTAATTATTCTGATAGAAAGATTCCATAATATTAAACCCTCCTGTATAAGTACCCTGTATTGAAATCCTGACAGTACTTTTCAATTAGTATATAATGTGTAAAGTTAAGTAATGATATGTATATATTTTAGCCAAAGCAACTAACTGCTGGTCTCTGTGTGAGCTATATCCTGCTGCTATAATGTGGCCTCTTGGACACATTTGAAAACTAGATACAGTAATTAAATGTGACTTTCCTGAAATCTAGATTTCTATGTAAAGAAATAAATGAGAGGATTATATTGGTCATCAGACCCACATGGTTCCAATACAGCTTTACACTTCTGGTGTATTTTATTTATTTATTTATTTAGTTAGTTAGGTTTTCCAGTTGCTGATTTGCTTATACCTGCTCTGGCACCAGCTGACAAGACTGTAACACTTCAAGTTAATATTGTAAGGGAGATCAGTACAAAACAAAGTTAATAAAATACCCTTCCTGTAGTGTAGAATTTTTACTTCCATGTCTGCAAACCTTAAGGTTACCTCCCCTCAACAACTACTTCCACCCCATTGAAACTGTTACATCCACTATATATATATATATATATATATACTGTATATACAGTGTATATATATATATATATATATATATATATATATATGTGATTCTGTACAAATTATGTATGTATTGATTTTGTATTCCTGTTTCCTACCTTACATTGTCTATATTTATTTCCATGACGATCCTTATTCCCTCTCCCCCAGGTCACAGCTGGAAACAAGCTTGCTAGCCTGGTAAAACATGTTCTAAATAAAAATAAACTATTGTTAGTGTGACACTCAGACAGCTGGTTCTGATTAATCTATGCTTTTTGTAATGTAAAAATGTGTTATTGAATGTCTCTCATGATAGATACTGACAGCCTGTGAAATTACACTCCCCCCTCTCAGATTTTAGCTAATAGGTGTTACCTGAAAGGCCAAGAGATAATTATAGGCTAGAAGAGACTTAAAATTTAGGATCTTCTTTTCATGTGACTAATTGCAGCTTGCCAACTGCCAAGAGAGAGATCATAAACTTTTATAACGTTCAGAGGAAACAGTAAAATTCACATGGTGATACAAAAGCATGTTGCACCTCCGTGAGATCTAGCAGAGAGACATAACAAGTCCTTTGATGTCCTGGAAAGGAGATCCTAAATGTTAAGTACTCTTCTAGCCTGTAGTTATCTCTTGGTCTTCCAGGTAACACCTATTAGCTAAAACCTGGGGGGGGGGGTCATTTTACAGGCTGTCAGCATCTCTTATGAGAGACATTCAGTAACACATTTTTATATTACAAAAAGCATAGATTAATCAGAATCAGCTGTCTGAGTGTCACAATTCCTCCCCACCTAGACTGAATTTGGGGGCTGTATCCCCTGCAGAGGATGAGCTTCCCAAATCAGTTCACTTCTCGTACACACGAGACAGCCCATCAGAGTTCCGATTTTTGGCTCCAGTCTTATGTAGAATTGTCATATCATACCCTTGCAAAGCAAGACTCCATCTTAGCAATCTACCATTGTTTTTCCCCATCTGCGTCAGCCAAACCAGGGGCTCGTGGTCAGTCTGCACCACAAAATGCTGCCCATACAAGTATGGCTCTAATTTCTTTAGGGCCCACACTATAGCAAGACACTCCTTTTCCACCGTTTAGTATACCTGCTCCCTGGGAAGTAACTTTTTACTCAGGTAGGCTACTGGGTGATCCCTCCCTTGGCTGGATGTCACTCAGTACCACCCCAATACCCACGTCTGAGGCGTCAGTCTGAACTGTAAAGGGTTTACTATAGTCAGGACTTGTCAAAACAGGAGCACTGCACAGTGCCTCCTTTAGTTTGGAAAAGGCTTCTTCACATGCTGGGCCCCAAGTAATTTTCTTGGGCATCCTTTTCTTTGTCAGGTCAGATAGGAGAGCAGCCAGGCACTGTAATTGGGTACAAATTTCCTGTAGTACCCTGCTGTCCCTAGAAAACTCCTGATCAGCTTCTGCGTTTCTGGTCTGGGCCACGTCCGGACTACCTCTATCTTTATTGGTTAGGACGGAGCTGTCCTTGGCCTACCACATGCCCGAGGTATGCCACTTCTCCCATGGCCACCTGGTACTTCTCGGCTTTGACAGTGAGCCCAGCCCTCTGTATCCTGCCCAGCATTTCCCTAAGGTGGGACAGGTGTTCCTCCCAGCCGGCACTAAAGATGGCAGTGTAATCCAGGTATGCCACGGCATACTCCTCAGCACCATTTAACACCTGGTTCACCAACCTTTGGAAAGTGGCTGGGGCGTTCTTCATTCTGAAAGGCATTACTTTAAATTCAAATAAGCCTATCGGAGTGGTGAAGGCTGACCTCTCCCTTGCTCTGTCTGTCAACTCTACCTGCCAATACCCCTTGGGCAGGTCAGTGGTCATAAGGTAGGTCGCCCCTCCCAACTTGTCCAGGAGTTTTTCCATCCGGGGCATCAGGTGTGCATCTGACTTTGTGACTGCATTCAGTCCACGATAGTCTACACAGAAATGAGTAGAGCCATCTGGCTTAGGCACAAGGACTATGGGTGAGGCCCACGGGCTGTGGAATCTCTGGATTACCCCTAAATCCAGCATCTCCTCCACTTCCCTCCTAATGTCCTTTTGGACAGCCTCTGACACCCGATATGCTGTCTGCCGTATGGGCGTCTGTGTCCCTGTCTCCACATTGTGCGTCGCTAAGGGGGTTAGTCCAGGCTTGGCGCCAAACCATGGGGCAAAGTCTGCTAAAACCTCCCTTACTTCCTGGATCTGGTCTGGGGCCAGCTGGGGAGACAATTTTACTGCCTCCACAGAGGACTCCTGCTTGCTTTCTTCCAGCAAGTCCAGAAGGGGGTCTCCTTCATCCATCCCCTCCCCAGGACTAGAAAACTGCAAACACCATGCCAGCCTTATTTGCATATGGCTTCATCATGTTGACATGGTACATCCTTTCTGTCTGTCTTCTGTCAGGTAACTCTATAATGTAGTTCATATCATTTACCTTCCTAACCACTTTGTACGGTCCTGCCCACTCGGCCTGCAGCTTGTCTTTCCGGACTGGAATAAGGACCATGACTTCCTCACCCACCATGTATGAGCAAGCTCTGACTCTGTGGTTGTACCACACTTTTGTTTCTGCTTGGCAGCTGCCAGGTTGCTCTGGGCTGTCCCCATAAGCTCCTTCAGCCTTTCCCTAAACCTAAGGACTTAATCCATGATGGGAGTTCCCTGGGTGGCATGCTTGCCCTCCAGGTCCTCCCGGATCAAGTCTAGGGGCCCAAGTACCTGGCGTCCATATAAGAGTTTGAAGGGGGAAAATCCTGTCGACTCTTGGGTCACCTCCCTGTATGCAAACAGGTGGGGAAGATATTTCTCCCAGTCCCTCCCATGCTGTTCAGCAAACGCCTGGAGCATTGACTTCAGGGTATCATTGAATCTTTCCACAAGCCCATTGGCTTGTGGGTGATACGGTGTCGTACATCTGTGCACCACCCCACACTTCTCCCATAAACATTTCATCAGGTCCGACATGAAGGAGCCCCCTCAGTCGGTGATAACCTCCTGCGGAAACCCAACACGGGAGAAAATCTCAAGTAAGGCATCTGCCACTTTGTCTGTCCTCAGTAAGGATAGGGCAACTGCCTATGAGTACCGGGTGGCATAATCCACCACAGTCAGGATGAATCTCTTCCCTGAGGAGCTGGGGGGTATTTAAAGGCCCCACAGTATCCATTCCCACCCTCTGGAATGGCTCCTCCACTATGGGCAATGGAATCAAGGTGGCTTGGGTTTTCTTGCCCGCCTTCCCTGTTTCTTGACACCGGTGACAAGACCTGCAGTACTCCTTCACCTCCTGGGTGAAGTTAGGCCAGTAGAAATTCTGGGCCAACCGCTGCGTCATGCGCGCGATTCCCAGATGACCAGACAAGGGAATATCATGTGCAATCTTGAGCAACTGCTCATGATACCCCTGGGGAACTACAAGCTGCCTGCCTAGCACCCCTCCCTCTGTCTGTACTGCCTGAGTATACATAAGCCCATTTTACCAATAAACCTTATGTCTGCTGTCACCTCCCTGTGTGCCGTCCGAGTCTGCCCAAGCCCTCAGCTTCTGTAGACTAGGGTCACTTCTCTGAGCTGCTGCAAACCCCTCACAGATTCCCAAGGCATGGGACAGGTCCCCTTCAGTTGCTAAACTAGGGTCCCTAGCACTAGCATCAGGGCACTCAGGATCACTGTCAGTCCCAACCCTCTGACAATGAGTCACCCTTCCCTCTTCAGAGTAACCCTCTGTAGCTGTGTGATTACTTGCTACTGGGGAAATTTCTACCCCCTTTTCATTAGTCTCCCCATCTGGAGACACAGGCTGGGGAACCAGCCTCTCAGTGGTTTCCACAATGGCTTCTGTGGGGTTCAGAGAACTACAATTTTCCCTTGCTGCTTGGCTACGGGTAACTGCACACACCATCCCTTGTTTGAGATTGTTGCCCAGGATCATATCCACTGCTAACATTTTGGCTGCAGCCACCTGTTGCCCAGTTCCCCCTGTTTCACTTCAGTCTAGGAAAACACTAGCGAGGGGCAATGTTTTCTCTTTACCAGTAAAGTCCTGTATAGTGACGTATTTATTGGGTATAAGCTGGCCCAGCTCTACTAGCTCCCCTTTTACCAATGTCAGGGATGCCCCTGTGTCCCTTAACCCTTGCGTCTGTATACCATTCACCATGACTGGGTGCATGTGTTCCCTCTTGTTCACGGGCATGCTTCCAGGAACACACAAACAACCCACTTCTTTTCTAGTACCATTCTGCATATTACTGCTCATTCTTCTGGAACACTGTCTGGCAATATGCCCAGTTTCTTTACATAACCAACATTCACTTCTCTTTTCATAGAAATCTTTTCTCTGAAACCTGGGGCTAACTGGTTTCGGTGGAGGCAGTGAGGGGTTTTAGCTGCCCTGAAGGTGCGTTTTTCCCTTTCTGCAGTGCCACGCCCGCCCCATTCGCTCTCAGAGCAGGTCTGCTCTTGGCATAATGGTCTGAGAGTTCAGCAGCCTCTTGCAGTGTTTTGGGATCTCAATCCTCCAACCAGGTTTTCAGCTCTGCTAGGCATGCCCAATAAAACTGTTCTAACAAAATCACATTTTCAATTTTATCAACAGAGTTTGCCTCAATTCCTTCCCACCAACATTTTAAAAACTGACGTTGTTTCATGGCTAGCTCCTCATAGCTCATATCAGGGCTTCTCCTGAGCTTACGGAATTTAGCTCTGTATAATTCAGCAGTTAATTAAAATTTATTTAACAGTGCAGCTTTAAGTTTGCTGTGATCATCACTGTCCTCATCGTTCATTTGACCCAGTGCATCCCGAGCTTTCCTGGTAAGTAGCGGGATGGCTGGATGCTCCAGGACTCTCTAGGAATTTTAGCCTGAATACAAACATTTTAAAAAGAATTGAAATAGGCATCCATGTCCTCCCCCTCTTTAAATTCGGCTATCAATTTGGAATTCAATTTGTAACCCAGTCCTGTAGTCCCAGTTAAACCCAAGCCACTTACCTGCTGTGCTGCTGGTGATTGGAGTCGTAGCTTCTCCAGTTCATGTTGCCTCTGGCACTCGTGCTCCTCACGGTCTGCGTCTCGGCGTTCTCGCTCCCTCTTCTCCTCTGCAGCTCGCTGTTCATGCTTCTCTTCTCTATGGAACTCCAGCTCCATTCTGCGCAACTCAGTTTGCAGCCTGAGTACTTCTGGATCCAGGATACTAGTGACCTTCCCCTTCTGCTGTGGCCCTTCGCTGACAGTGGCCCTGTTGTCATCCTCACCGGATCTGGACACTGCACTGGCCGCTAGCCCTGCCACATTCAAGGTTTAGTCCCTTTCAGTCACTATCTGTGACTCGATGCTCTGGGTATCTGCTACCATCAGGGCATCTACGAGGTTCTGCTTGGTGGCTTTCACCTTGAACGGGACTCCTCTGTCCTTGCACAACTGCTTTATGTAGTCTACAGTGTGCCTGCTGTAGTTGGAAGCCATCTTCTTCCCTAACTACGGCTACTCTGACTTGCACTTTATAAAAAATAAATAAAATGGGTAGGAACTTGACCATACGCCGTGATATAGTTCTGTCTCCTTTTTGAAAAATAAATCACTGCCTTTTTCTTTCTTTGCAAGTGCACTGACGGTCTCAAGCTGACAGTGAACAATCAGAGCTTGCAATACCAAAATGTTCGCACTGCTGCCAACCAATCTGTCACAAACCCACTCAGCCAGTCAGGTCCTCTGCTCCCACAGTGCCAACCTCCACGCGCAGTCTTGTGAGTGGTTAGCAGAAACAGGGTAACCTTCCTGTCTATTTTGTGGGTTCAAATCAACCTTTGGTCTCAGTTCTGGAGGGATTCAAACTGTGAACCTCTTGCTAGTGTACCCAATGTCCAGGCTCAGATAATTCTGCTCTTCAGGGGGGCCCAGTGATATCAGATATCTTTTGCCTATGGGCACCTAACCAGGTGTACAAAATGAACCCTTAAAAACTCTAATAAAGACCTCAGATTACTCTTACTTTTTCCCAATTTGGTATTACCATATAAGCTCATGCACACTGTGGTCACACTCTTAACCATCCACGCATCACAGGCAAAAATAGGACTTGGAAGACACAAATAGTCTATTAAGAAAATGAGATATTGGACTTCCGGTTCCACCCCCTGAGTAATGGCAGCCTAGAAAGAGAACTGCGTCTACCCCGAGCTAAAAAAAAACTACACTTCGGTTGTAATCCTGCATATTTCTTAAATAGATTTTGCATTACAAAACCAGAGGAAAGTGTAGAGAATTGGAGACATTGAATTTAGTAATGAAACACAGCACAATGGAGGAGATAGCTGATGGAACCGAATCGAGGCCTCAGTCACATCAGATAACCGCAACTCTGCAGATCTTAAACGGGCTTGTTTAAATCTCAGCAGAAACAATCAAAAAACAAAGTGAAGAAGGCAAAACTTGACCTAATTTACCAAGAGATACTTACTTTTCGTGCAGAAATCAAAGAAATGTACAGTGAGTTACGAAGATATGTGATACAATTAGAGCAGAGAGTAGATGAACAAGAGAGAATTGCGACAGTAACTGAGAATAGAATAGACGATTTGGAACAAACAGTACAGCAGATGAAAGAGATGCAAGAACAAATAATTGATCGCCAAGAAGATTTCGAGAACAGAGCACACTGCAAAAACATTAGAATTTATTGTTTACCCGAGGAATCTGAGGGAACTAACATTAAGGAATTTGTTGAAGCTTAGCTACACACAGCCTTAGAACTGCCAGAAGATTTCAACCTTCATCTCGAGAGAGTGCATAGGGCATTGGTACCCAAACCCACCTCTGCAAATATTCCACCAAGGTCAGTAATTCTTCGTTTCAACAGCTATGCAACAAAATAATATATTCTGCTTACAGCATGGCAGCGCCAGAAAGTTTTCTATGGCCCAACCCGAATATATCTTGATCATGGCTATGCACCAAAAACCACTCATTTGTGACATGCCTATTTACCATTACTTCCAGTATTGAATGCAGCAGGACACAAATTTACAACCCCATATCCAGCGCGTCTAATTGTCCATCTGCTTTCTGGAAAGAGGGAGTTCTCCATAGCTCAAGAAGCAAAAGAAGAACTGACAAAAATGGGCCTGCACTTTCCTGAATGAAGTTTGGGTGGCAAAAATCCAGAAAAACGCCAAGTTGGCTGGCAGTCTAATTCTAACAGAAGACAGGGAAAACAACAAGAACTGGGAACAATCAAATCTATCATAGCAGTTTACAGGAGGGAAGCAAAAAGTGACAATACTTAAAACTAACTGAGAAGCTCGTTCGGCTGAAGTGAGCAGGAGAGAGAGTTTGAAAAATACGTGCTGCGCCATCTGTTTCTCGGGCCTGAAGTGTGCTGTCTGTTAATGAGCTGCTCTGAGCCTGAAATAGGCGACCGCCCGATGAACAGACAATACCTTATATAACCCAAGTGCCTTCTAATGGTGGACTAGAAGTTACAGATATAATTATTTGATTATGCTAATTGCAGTCTCTCTTCTTCATCGATAATCAAAGTTAAATAAGGGGAAAACATTTTCAGAAAGCTCGGGTGCAGGGAATGGAAAGGAGCAGTTTTGAGCTCTATGCTGCTTTGGGGGATGTCCTAAAGATTTTCTTTGGAGTTTTATACTCCTTTCCTATATTGTTTTTGCCTTATTTAAAGGTGAACAGTTCACTGGCTCCTCGAAGACCCCTAACAACGTTAAGGGATTCCCTTCATTTTTAGGGAGAGTTCCAATACTCCAGGAGCAGTTTCTACTGGAAATTTTGAGTTTTTTTTTATTTCTCTCCCCACATTTGGAAGTCCTAAAGCTTCTACAGCACAGAATAATACTAAAAGCAATACTTATATGTATATATGTTTTTGATTTATTGTTGATCATTTCTGCACAGCTATCCTTTCAGATTACTGGATACACCACTTACATTAGCAGTTTGCAGTGGCTAATCACAGCTATATATGTGATAAGTTATTTTTGGTTGATAAGGGACAGTAAGAAAACTTTAGTTAGATTACGTAGCACTGGTCAGATGACAGGATATCTAAGACAAGATAGGATATTTTTTGCTGGTACCATTGTTGGGACATTCTGGAGACTTTGTGGGTCCTTGTGGAGATTGAAGGGGGAGTGGTCGAGGGAGAAAGTGCAATAATCAGTAATACTTTATCAAATGAAAACAAAATATGGTATTAAAAACAGCTAAGATGTTGTCATTAAATATTAATGGCATTAATCATCCCATAAAAAGAGCTAGATTACAACAATATCTGCAGAAGCAGAACGCAGAATGTATTTATTTACAGGAGACACATTTGTCGCAAGGGGAACATGTTAAGCTTGCTGCAGGTGGCAGATACACTGTCTTTTCTTCATCTAGTAAGTTGGGGAAAAGGCACGGAGTGGCAATTTTGATTCCAGCTACTACTCCGTTCACTAAAGGGGAGGTCTATTCAGATAATAATGGGCATTTTGTCATAGTACAAGGGAGGTTGCATGAGACCGACGTGACAATGGCGAGTGTTTATCTGCCACCAGGAGCATTCCTCTCTATGAGACAGTTTTTCAACAGATTGCTCGGAGCAAAAAGGGGGTAATGCTGATAGGAGGCAACTTCAACTTAATAATGTCTTCGCAGAAAGATTTCACTTTCCCTAAACAACATAGGTTTACTCCCACTCAAAAACTTTTAAAAGCCCAGATACCTAAGATGGGCCTTACAGATATATGGCACCATTTCTACCCCACTGTGGAGGGACATACTTTTGTCTCCCCTAGATTTCACACTTCAGCTAGAATAGATTATTTTTTTACATCCACAGAGCACTTAGATATGATTTAAGATATATCCCTGGAAGCTCGCCTTCTCTCAGACCATATACCTCTCTTAATTAAGGTGGGATTAAACAAAACTCAAAAAACAGCTTTATGGAGACTGAATTTTCTCTTGAAGGATCCAGTGTTTAAGACCAGAATGGTAGACAGCATACACAAATCTTAGAGGAGAATGCAGACCTTCTATTTCAGCTACTATCCCTGGGATACTCTGAAGGTGTGGATTAGAGGAGAGATTATCTTTATTCCTCTTGATTAAATAAACAAAGAGAATCCAGATATAAAATATTACAAGATAAGTTACAAGAATTACAGCAGAAGAGAGATAGAGGAGACATGTTCCACAATTAGATCTTAGACAAATTTAGTCAGAAATTACAATCCATTCTAGATTATAAGACGAAATGTCGCCACTATATCTTAAAAGATACTATTATTTAGGGAGGTCCTAAAGGTGCCAGAAATTTGGCTAGGCCTACTAGAGGATTTATGCAGACTGCCACTATTGCAAAGATTGAGACCCCATAGCAGGTATATTCTTAGTAAAACCCTGCAGTTTGAAAGCTATTCTAACAATATTATGCAGATTTGTACTCTGATCACACACCCTCCCTGGAGGATATAAAAATTTCTTGTTGCCTCTAATCTCCCACACTTATCTGAATCCCAGCAGGCTTCACTTCTATGCCCTATTTCCACCTATAGAGATCCAGAAAGCAGTTAAAAATTCTAAAACATTAAAAAGCCCAGGCCCAGGCGGCTTTGGAGCCGAATGGTATAAGACTTTTCTTTCAAAATTAATTCAGCCGATGCAAAAAACTTTTTTAGAGGTGCAGGATGGAGGAGCCCCCCCACCCTCATGGTCATATGTGGCCATCTCAGCTATACTGAAACCAGGTAAAGATCCATTAAATTTAGAGTCATACAGACCCATTTCGGTTTTAAATAATGATTATAAGCTATACATGGCAATATGGGCCCATAGGTTAGAGACTATACTGCCTACCCTGATATACCCAGATCAGGCAGGATTTTTACGCATGCGTCAGCCTGCAGATAATGTACAAAGAACAATCCATTTGATGGATCGTATGGCTAACTCAGCTACCCCTCGGCATTAGTCAGTTTAGATGCCTGTAAGGCTTTCAACAGAGTGTCCTGAGATTTTATGGGGAACGCGCACGTCATTTGCTTCCAAGAAATTTGTGAATTGGTTGGAGCAAATATATTCTGAACCAAGGGCCTATATAAAAACTTAATTATGTATCACACCTCATATCAAGTTACAGCGAGGCACCACAGGATGCCCTGTCAGCCTTTGTATTCGCCATCTATATTGAGCCTTTGGCTATGATGTTTAGAAAATCAGGAAAAATTAAGGGCATTCAGCTGGGCAATCAATAGTGGAAGCAGGCTTTATATGCAGATGTCATTTTATTGTCAGTAGTGGATCCAGAGTCCTCTATTCCAGCAATATGGGAGCTACTTAGACAATTTGCTCAATTTTCTGGATATAAAATAAATTATTCTAAGACAGAGGTTCTTCCCTTTCATTTCTCCCCCTCACAGACACTGAAGGGTAGTTTGCCTCTGTGCTGGAACAGCATCAAGATAAAATATGTAGGTATACAGTTACCAAACCAGTTAATCCATCTCACTATGGTAAACTATGAACCTTTAACTCAAAAAAATAGAGTCTGATCTACATCAATGGTCCCAACTTAATTTATCACTATATTCTAAGGTGGATCTTATTAGGATGAATATTCTTCCAAGGCTGCTATATCTTTTTCAGACCATACCGATGATGCAAGATGGAATGTACTTTCCCTCCTGGAATAAGTCTTTGGCGAGATTTGTCTGGGCCGGGAAAAAAACCCCGAATCAAGTGGTCCACATTAATGTCACCAAAAAATAAAGGAGGCTTAAATTTGCCTGATCTTCAGATGTATGCATACGCTACAGTGATAGCTCAAGTTTTCAATTGGAATAATCCAAAATATGACATACCCTGGAAGAACTTAGAATTCACTCTTAATGAGGTAAGGGAGGGGAGTGAACTTTTACAATTGCTATATGCCCCAATAAATAAAAGACCTAGACTTGTTTATAGTACAAATTCTACTATGGAGACTTGGAGGAGACTCATCCATTTAAGAGAGCTAGAACCAGTAGGTCCCTATTTTAATCTATTAAATTTTGGAATCCAAACTCTTACTGTGAAACAGGAGGGTACTTTGGCTCAATGGAGACAAAAAGGTTTTAAATTTATGTTCCACTTGGTGGATGCCAGGGGGGTCCTCTCATTTACTAAACTTCAAGGTACATACAGTCTTCCACAATAAGACTTCCCAATTTATACAAGCTTAAGAGAGGGCGTTGAACGTAAAGGACCAGCCTTTACTAGACTCCCAGATCCCTTCCCCTTTATTGCTTACTTTAGCCATGACCACAGGGAGAGGACAGTTGTGGCCCCACTTTGTGGGACTAATATATAGGGGTTTGAGGGAATTACCAAAAAATTCAACTCAGGGAATTCTAAATGCCTTGAATAAAGAGCTTCCACTCCAGGTATCAAAGGAAGATTGGGAATAGTATACTAAATTCTCAATGGGACTTTTGGGAGCCCCCTACTGACGAGAATTTGCCTGGAAAGTTAGAAATAGATTTTTCTATACTCTGGCAAGACTGGCCAGGTTTTCATCAGGGACAGTAAGCAATTGCTGGAGAGATTGTGGAGAAATATCTTCGGATCAGTTCCATGTTTTTTGGGCTGCCCACAGTTAGCAGGTTACTGGAGAGATATTTTAGAGGCATTAGAAGAATTGGTAGATGCGGAAGCTGTATTGACCCCTGAGCTAGTATTACTCTCAGTTCTGCCAGAGGGTCTCCCAATACCCAGAGGATCACTGTTAATCACTTATATGCTGGTAGCTAAAAAAGCAATTACTAGAAACTGGGGGAAGAAGATGTCTCCAAACATACAGAACTGGCGGGGAATAATGGGAAAAATGTATGTATTAGATTAATAGTTAAAAGCACAGATAAATGGTCTGCATTTGAGCTTAAATGGAGGAAATGGATTCTATATATTTTATCTTTAGATCCTACTTTTGTACCTTAGAAACATATCGACTCTGATGATGATTTACATAAATGTCTTAGTGCTCATTATATGAATTGATTTGTAAAATATGTAAGTTGTCCTGAGACCTTGACTAATGTATTGCTATGCATCTGACTGATGTAATTATGTACTGTCTTAACTTATACACTGTAAAAACTGTCCTATGATTTTGCAAATGAAAATATAATAAATATATAGTATAAAAAAAGGAAAATGAGATAGTTACTTAAAAATAGATAAAAATGTAAAGTGTAAATACAGAACCATATAGCACAAAACATACAAATCACTTAAACAAAACAGGTTTAAAAGTGCAGATACAATCTCCTACCACAGTACTCTTAGAATTGTCTTTTCTAAGGTATTCTTATATTGTAGTTCAGTAGATGTTTCTTTTTCAGAGTCTAAATATTTGTGTGTAAATGGAAAACAGAATACTATTTAAAAACTGGCTTTGCCAACCTCTTTGCGTGAGGTCGCCTAGCTCCTCCCTGTCAGAATATAAAAAAAATATATCTATGCAAAACAGGATGTCTTATCAAAGTATTAGATTGTGTGACCTCAGCAAAACTCATTTTTTTTCAAATGACTTTCTTTGATCTATGAGCAGCTTCCCCTTTCCAGGACATCAAAGGACTTGTTATGCCTCTCTGCCAGATCTCACGGAGGTGCAATATGCTTTTGTATAACCAAAAAGTTAGTACCACTGAATGGGTATGATCTTACTTGGCTTGTAATATACTCCTTTTATGTCATTTGTATAAATGAAAATGGAGGAGTAGTTCAAGTTTGTCGTAGGAAAATTCCATTGAGCATGCTCATTCAGAAGGAGATTCTAGTACATGAAAGGTGGTACATCAACAGGTTTACATAAAGTAGGGTACATATAAAAATAGGCGTACAAACACAGGCTTACATAAAGTAGGGTACATGCATCACATAAAACAATGGGATTCGTACACAATATACAGTCAAAAAAACAGGTCTTGGCATTAACATAATGCAGTAAGGTGACAATTTATGGCAGAATGCATAGAAGACAAGTGATGCAGCAGGGAAATGAGCAGAAATGCACAAGAGACGTGAGATAGTCAGATAGTAGAGAACGTGCTACAGGAGAGAGTAGGGGACCGAGACAGCTAGTAGATCAACTATTGAAGCAGGGCAAGAAGGATTGGCTAGGAGCAGAAGAGGGAAGAGGGGAGGTGGAGTTTGTGAGAGCTAGACCCTCTGGCAGTTGCAAGCAGCCGAGAAATGCCTTGCAGCGAGTGACTTAAAGGAGTAGTCCACCCAAAACTTGCAAAAAACATATGTTGTGCAGAGTGTTTTGATTTAAGTTGTTGTGTGCCCTTCCCTCTGTCTACTATTAAGAGTTTTTCCTAAATTTGCCTGCTAGCTTTAGGGTAGTTTTATGACCCCTGGAGATCTCCATATGTGACAGCTTAATTGTATTCCTTTGTCCTACAATGCACCTTGTTTCATGTGACAGTGATGTAGCAGAGACCATAAATCCAGCAGAAAGCATTGCTTTACAGTCAGTTCACAACAGTAGAGATGGCTATATTTTAGAATCTCTAGAATTCAGCTTATTGACTACCCTCATCGTAAACATCTTACTGTCCTGAAGCACTTTGTTGCTGGTAATTTTTGTGCAGCTTGAAAAGCTTTCAAGATATTTAGTTTGTTTGGCATGTGTGTGCTGAATGTTGGGTCTCTGCTACATCACTATCACATGCGACAAGATACACTGTTGGAACAAGGAATACAATTAAGCTGTCAGGGATGAAGATCCCCAGGGGTCGTAAAACTAGCATAAATTTAGCAGGCTAATTTAGTAAAAACTCCTAATAGCAGTCAGAGGAAAGGAAACACTAGAACTTCACAAACAAATTAAAACACTCTGCACAACATATATTTTTTGCAAGTTTTGGTTGGACTGCTCCTTTAAAGAAGCTAATCATGACCAGGCTAGTGAGCTTGTGTATTACTTGAATGCAGTTCCAAGCCACAGGATTAGGATTATTTTTAATTGTAAAACTTTTCGAATTTAGTATTATATATCCCTGTATAAAAATGTTTAAAGAAACTCCCAGAAACCCTAGGGAATTGATGGTGTGGTATTGCTCGGTGTTTGCATGATCAGGCAATGCAGTGGTGGTATTACTGTAATCGATCAGTACAGTCTTGTCAGAAGAAGTAAATAACACAGCACTGCTTGCATAGAGGTTGTCGATATGAAGGAAATGCCAACACAGCACATCAGTGTTCAAACGTTGAGGAATACCACTCCACCAGTTTGCCAGGTTCCACGGACTTTTAACTCTAGTTTTTCATTTTTCTGCGTGTTACGCTTTGTGCTCCAACCCTAATAAATGCAGTGATGTACATAGAAACATAGAATTTAATGGCAGATAAGGACTGCTTGACCCATCCAGTCTGGCCATTTCTCCCTACCTACACTGTTACCACAGACCATGCCCGATGTACAGCTCTTTCTCCCTCCCTCCCTCTCTTCCTTTCCTCTAAGATTCCCTTGTGCCTATCCCATACATTCTTGAACCCCACCACTGTTTTCACCCCTGCCACCTCCACAGGAAGGCTGTTCCAGGAATCCACCACTCATTCCATGAAGTACTTCCTCACATCTCTTCTGAATCTACCCCCTCTAGCTTCTTAGTATGTCCCCTTGTTCTTGAGCACCTTTTCTTCTGAAAATACTCATCTCCTGTACCTTACTTTCCCCTGTGAGGTACCCAAAGGTCTCCATCATATTTTCTTTCTCCCTTCTCTGTTCCAGGGTGTGCATACTGAGGTCCATTAGTCTCTCCTCATTTGGCTTTTTATGCAGACCCTGCACCATTGTAGTTGCCCTCCTCTGGACTTCCTCCACTCTGTCTCTGTCCTTCCAGAATGCGGTCCCCAAACCTGGACACAGTACTCAGATTTTGCAATTTGTATATCAGAAAACCAATACCCACACTGTCAACCACGTAAGTTTCAGACTACAGGTGCAAGCATTGTTTTCTTTGTAATGCGAAAATGTTTCTCTTATTTCACCCAGTTTTATGACTGTTAACGCTCACAAAAATGTGTTTGAAAGTCATGGAAGCAGGTTTTTAACTCACAGAAACAGGGTTTTGTGACTAATTTCATTCATTTAAAAACAATTTTTTTGAACAACAGTTGAGGAATCACCATCACACCACACTCTGTTGGCCAAGGAAACTTCATACTACAGCTCCAAGCCTTTTTTTTTTTGTCTGACGTGTAATATTTTTCCTTGGCTACCCACTTTCATGACTACTAAAATTCACAAAAATGGAAGTCTAATCTCAGAAATATATTTTGCCTGACAGAAATGGTAAATACCCTTCCCGAGAAAACACCACATGAAAAAAATGACTTGTGAATGCAACAAAAAAAGTATTTTATTTTCTTAATATAAAAACTACGAAGTTCTCAGTAAGGCCTCCTGTCGAAGAATGAGCCTTGGGCTAAACTTTTACTAACTTGAAAGTTTCAGCTTTCAATTCACAGCTATTTTTGTGCAGTGAGATGTTTCTTAAACAAGATCTTATGTTATGTATTCAACCTTCTAGAAGTCTTAAACCACAGAACTGGTCATTACCAAATTTTCAGGATCCAGACAATCTGGCATAGATAACGCATTTGCCAAACTTCAGTTTATTCCATCCAAGGACCACAGTGTTACTGTACAAAAATAGGCACGTAACATAGAACAGGTTTTGTACCCCGAATAAAAAGGTTATTACTGCACCCCTAAAATGGATGTATTTTCTGTTGAAAATCTGTATAATTTTTCATGGTACATTAACACAAAAAATGAGAAACTGTGCTCACCAAACAGCCTTGAGGTGTTGGATGAAATGACTGAAAAAAAAGATACACTTGGATATGCGCTGCCATGCACAGTCACTGTTTCTTTGTGCAATCTACAGCAGTGGCACACGCATTGTTCTTCTAACGGGACATGTCAACCTAGTTTTGCAGTGACATAGTGCAGTAGCTTTATTGAATGTTATGGAGCTGATAGTGTTTTATCTGCTACATGTCACCGGACATATTGTGTACCACTTTATATGATCTTCCGTGCTTCAGCCATAAATGTCTTCAGCCACTCTAGGCCCACAATTCCCTCCCTGTAGGTATCCAGAAACCATTTCCAAATATGTGTATGAATACATTAGGATGAGCACAGATTTAGTGATGGTGCTAAGGGTTATGTTAGGAAGCACTTCTTCTTGCAGAGGCTGGCGAACCTATGGAACAGGCAAACAAGAAGGTGCTGCAAACCATGGCGAACCTATGGAACAAGCAAATGAGAAGGCGCTGCAAACCATGGGTAAGCATGCTTATTCAGTGAGCCAAAACAACCAACAGAAAGAAAGGCACCTACAGCAACAGTAGAATGAGCTGCAAACCACTTTAATATAACGTACAAGAGCTGAAAAAAAAACACTCACAGTGAGTCAGCCCTCTGGTCAGCGACCAAGGAGTCTTCAGGCTGGTGCTGAAAAAACTCCAACCTGTTTTATGCTACTGCACATCCTCAGGGTGTCAACAGCCTGCCACTGGAGACCGTGGCCATAAATAGTAGGGCTTGCAAGGTAAGCCTGGACAAATGTCTGCTTCTCAAGGGAGTAACGGGTACCCTGGGTAGTAGTGTGGGTGGTATACTAGTACACATTTGCACCGCATACTTATTGGTTACTGCTTATGAAGTGGGGGGCAGACATGATGGTCCTAGACTCCCTTCTAACCTTATATTACTGTTACAATGAAAGGAGTGTTGTCTGAGAACCCTAGGTCCAACCATGTGAGCCTGTAATTCAGTGGTTAGAGCACTGGGATGGTATTCCAGAGGCCTGGGTTTAATTCCAACAGTAGGTCACATTATTTCTTCCTCTATACAGTTTGTAATTTAACTTGCTTCACAAATGGCTAATACTGCACCAGAAAACATCTAATTGTCATCCTGATTATTCCTAGTTGCATGATATGCAATATCAGAGAAAGGAAGTGTGTCCAGGAACTCCAGGTCCAACCATGTGAGCCTGATGCTGAGTGGTTGGAGCACCTGACGGTATTCCGAGAGTCTGGGTTCAATTCCTAGTAGGTCACATTATTTCTTTCTCTCTACAATTTATGATTTAAAGAGCTAATGGAACCAAAACAGACAGACAAGAAAATGATACAAATTTTAAGAAGTAGTGAGTTGTAACTTTTTATTTGTGAAGTACTTTTCTTTTTCATCTTGGTCATTCAAACGTTTTCTACATGATAATATTGTGCTGGATGTAAGGAACACCTCTCAGCCTGGCAGCTGGCAAATCTGCCTCTGTTTCCTGCCAGTACGTCATCAGCACTGTGATCTCATTGACAGTGACATCACAGGCGACTGACCTGGCAGCTACTGAGTCGCTGTTCCCAAGCAGCAGTGATGTCACAAGCAGTGAGGTCACAATGCTGAATATGTAATGAGAGGAACAGAGCTAGCCATTTCAGCTAGTAGGCAGAGTGCTGTTCCACACACCACACCTAGTAACATCAGGTAAAAATCTTCTGATTAACCAAAGGGAAAAGAAAAGAAGCAAGCTCAGATATGGAAGGTAATGGTTGATGGCTTATTTATTTATTTATTTATTTATTTATTTATTTATTTATCATCATCTAGGATTAAAACCTTTGAGCTACAAGCTCTTTACATAGGTTCCATATCAGTGAAAGAACAACAAAACAAGACAATAGCATTGTTTAACAGGTGGAATAAACAAGCTAATACATAAGTCACAACTCTGCTGGGAGGGAGACTAAATTACAATACCAGGAAGGTGTAGAGGTACACTGGATGCCAAGAAATTGAATTACGCCAATAACGGAAAATAGGAGACAGACAGGAACAAAGGTAGGTTAATGCAGGAGGCAGAGAAAGACGCCATCAAGGCCATTGTCAGAGGGTGGATGGGAGTACGGACTATGGCAGGGAAAGGACAGATCCGGCCCAGGAGACTTAGTCAGAGTAAGAGGAGAGAGGGGGAGGGGGATGGTGTGCAAAGGATAGGGGAAGTAGTGAGAAGGGGATGGGGAGGGGAGTGCTGAGGTCAGGGAGCCAGGCAGACAGGTATTCATCCCAAATAACAGCTGGATGTCCCAGTGTGATTGGTTATAGGAAGCAATCACAGCTGGCACCTGCAACGGCTTTTAAAAAGTAATACTAGTTTTAGGCACTACTCTAGCTCTTTAAATTGTTTCACAGTGGTAATACTGCACCATACAACATCTAATTGTCATCTTGATTATTCCTAGTTGCTAAATATGCTACACTAGAGAAAACAAGTGTTTCTGGGAACCCCAGGTCCAACTATGTCAGCCTGTAGCTCAGTGGTTAAAGCACCAAGATGGTATTCTGTGGGCCTGGGTTCAGTTCCCAGTGTGTCACATTGTTTCTTTCTATCAACAGTTTGTATTATAAAAAAAGGTTATACGTATCGCTGTGAATATTTTCAGTGTGATCCTCTATTCTTTTAGGCTCTTTAGACTGACAGTTCAGTAATGTCAGTAATGTCAGTTACCTGTCAGACATACAGTAACTTTGCACAGTCAAAATTAGACATACCCTGATTTTCTTTATTCATATTGCACCGCTTCAGTGGTGTGAACCTGACTTCATGACTTTTTACGTTTGCTGCAAATAATTGTTGTATTACACTACTGCAGCCCCTTAGAACTTTCATTTTAAAGTGAATTTCCAACATTTTTCAATGGGTTTTTGGGCTTTATAGCCCGTTACCTTAGAGCAGCGGCAATCCTTTGAGCCAGCAATTGTAATTTTTATGAAGTCCAGTTAGGAAGGGAAGGATCTTAAATCAGGCCAAACCTGGTGGCCAGTCAATCCCCACCCCACTCAGACATTTTGTGATGTCTAACCAGGGAGAGCACGGGGGCATTCCCACTGAAGCTTATGGGGCTCCATTTCAGAACTTTTCAATGTGGTAAAGCAGCCTTTGGTATGTATGAGAGACACTGCTCAACTAATAAAACCTCTGTTAGTTGCGTTGTCTGTCATATATATGAAAGTTGCTTTATCTACTATAAAACTTATTTGAAACTCTGCCTTATAAATTTGGTAGGCGCCCTCATGCTCTCACTGGTTGGATATCACAAAATGTCTGAGCGCATGGGTGTGGCCGCAGATTGGGAAGAAACGGCTGGTAGTTGGGTTCAGCACAATTGATGGTGCCTTCTCCTCCTAACTAGACTTTTCAAAAATTATAATTGCTGCCACAAATGACTGCCGTTACACTAAGATAACAGGCTATACAGCCCAATAGGCCATCTTAGAAACTTCCAAAATTTCAATAAACTTTGACATCCATTTTTAGAAAGTGATGACTAGAGACAATGTTCCATATAAAGACATAGGAAAATATCTTGATCTTATCCTGAGGTAAACCATCAACCCTGTGTTGGTGTAATTAGGCCTTCTTTAGCCAAAATAGCACATGAAATGCTTAGTAAACATAACATTCTTTGCTTGAAGAAAGTTGATAAGGCCCTTTCAGCACCATGGATGTTACTGTACTAATTTATTTATTTATTCAATTTTGGTGACGGGGTAGGCCCACTGAGCCCCGAAGGTCCCTTTTTCAGGGGCAACCCGGGATAACAATACAAGTTATAAGAATGAACAAGGACATAAGGAACATTTGAGGCATTGTGAGTTACATCATGAGGTGGTTACAGTAAAGAAAAATAGTGGATACAGGCATGGTAAAAGAAAAGCAGTGGATACAGGCATGGCTTACAGGCACGGTAAAAGAAAAGCAGTGGATGCAGGCATGGGTACAGGCATGGTTATCATCATGACATGTAAGCAATTGGTAGTACTTTGCATATAGTTTATTCAGGGGTTACATGTGGCCTCTGGCGAGCAGTCTGTATAAGGCAGGTAGTAGGAAGGTTAAGCTAGGAGACGGGAGTTGGAGAGGAGGGGAGTACCTTAGGAGCTTTAAGTACCATGACAATGGCATTGTCCCTTTAATGACAACAAGGTAAACTACATACTAACTAATGATTTGAGAACAACTGAAAACTATGCTGTGAGAGATGGAGACATAGGAAAGACACTTCAGACCATTAATAACAGTAACGATTATTGGTAACTGAAAAGAGATTTTGAATACCTTCTGATCATGGAATACTGGTGTTTCTATGTTTCAGTTATTTGCTGCTCAGATAGTTTTCAGAAACCTCAAGATTCGCTTAGTCACAACAGCTAGGATATCAAGGCAGACTCAGCGGGTCTGTGGGCCCTTATCCACCGACAACTTCTATGTTTCAATGTTTAATGTTTCTCAGAATGGGATTTCTGAACTTAATTTCAGTAAACATGCTGATTATGATTTAGTGTGAGTTTGTACTTTTTGTGGGGTTTGCAGATGTGGCACTAGATCCCCTGGTAAGTCCTTGGCAATTCTTACCTCACCCACCCTCTAAAAATATTTGAGTCGTAAACTGAAAATAAATTGCAAGTTAAATGTTCATAGCCTTACTGGTATCAGTGATGTTCTTTTAATATTACTTCAAGTATGAAAGGGAAAGGGGGGAGGGGAAATTGTTTTAACTAGGAAAGGCACATTAAGCCAGAGCCTGTTTCCAGGTGCAACCTGGGAGCACAAGGAAGTCAAGTGACTTGTTCAGGGTCAAACAGTGTGTAAGTGGGGGCTGATGGGATTCAAACCCAGGTCTCCAGCTCAGTGCCCTTAACCACTGCGCCATACTGCTTCCTATAAAGGAAAGGTTCATTTTCAGTAGTGAGTGGGGTGGAGTGACAGGATATCTTAAAGATAAAACCCCTGAATTGAGCCAGATTGAGCATATTTATGTAGTATAATTGAAGGCATCACATAGATGTAGTTATTCACCAAGATGACAGTTACTCTTGGCACAGCAATGTGATTGAACTGTAGTGTTTTCCATATAAACAAAGCATTTTGTTGCAGTGAGATAAATGGAATGTTATAGCCAACTAGTTAACTGCAATATTTATATTTACAAAGGAATTCTGTTTAAAAAACATTTGGAAGTAAAAATTGGGGTATAAGGAGATTTTTAATTTTTCAGTGTGCTCTAGAAAATATTTGCAGTGCATACAGTAACCCCTCCCTTTTAACCTATCCTTCTATATACATCTTTATGCCATAGAGTATATCATATTATGGTAAAAGGAGGGCCATGGTCAAGAATTGGACCAGGAAAAGGTCCCCATATTCAAAAGGTTAGCAAGGCATTAGCCAGGATTAGCACCAGTGCTCTGGGTGGGGCCAAATTAAGAGGCCCTTGGAGTGCAGCCCAAACCTGGCAGTGCAATCACCCTAAAGATACTGCAGCATCTATGCAAATGAGGTATCCCTCATGCATAACAGCACAGCGGTCTATTCAGAGGTTTAGGCAGCACTAAACTGTGCCCCCCGATCGCTAAGTAGTAATTTGAAATGACACTTCCCTAGTGTCTGATGTACCCCCCTTGAACACCCATGCAGTAATTACAGAACCAATTCCCTGGTAGTCTAGTGGTGCCCCCTCCCACTGATTGTTCATGCAGTAATTGCAGAACCCATTGCACGGTAGACTAGTGCCCCCCTCCCCCATTCGCCTTGGTGAAATGGAACCGGTTTCCTTGACGGGCTTGTGGCCTCCCGACTGAGTGCCACTATCCTGTCTATGTGACAGCCTCCCACCACTGAAAGCCCCCTGCCCTCACTTCCTCTCACCCTGGTCACTGGTTCTGCGGACTGTGATGGTGAACAGCAATGCCCCATACACACCTCCTTGGCCAACCACCACCAGATCCGTACAGAGTGGGGTCATGAGTACTGTAGAAACAGGTTCAGTACTCATGATCATGCTCTGTGGTGATCAGACAGCGGGCTGTGAAGAGATGTGCGGTTGGCTGTTGGTCGCTGTCCTAGACCTCAGAACTGGTGATCAGGGTGAGGGGGATGCAGGGTGGTTGGTCCTCAGTGGGGTGGAGGTTGTCACATGGCAACAAGGGGTGGCTTTAGTTAGAGGAGGTGTTACCAAGGATACTAGTTTGGTATCACACCAGGGAAGTTGGGGGTGGGGAGTCCACAAGACTACTGGGGAACGTGTTCTGTAGTTACTGTATAGGCGATGGGTGGGGTCCACTAGACACCAGGGAAGTGTCATTTTGGTTCAGACCTGTGCCAACAGGGGGTAGGTCCACTAGACACCAGGCAATCCATGGGAATCCTTACATCACGCACCTCTCTTGGTGCCAGAGGGCTGCAGCGCCCATGCAAATGAGCCCATAATGGGCATGCAAATGACTCTGTAGTGCCGTGCATGCCTTGTGAGCTCATTTGCATGCTATGGCTGAATATGGCCTGCAGGACCCTCATTGCTGTCACATTTTTTTGCAGACTGTCCCCCTTGGGCCATATGTGTCCTTGGGCCCTGTCAGCAAAGCTCATATTCACTTTGTTGTGCATCAGCACAGCTATTCAGTCAGTTAGCATGCTTCTTTGGGGCACCTTAACTGGCTGAATATAGCTTAGAGCCAGCCATGTATACTTGTCAGTGCAGCGCTACAGGCTGTGCAGGGCTATTGGCCAGCTCTAAATGTAGGGACCAACATGATTTATTTATTGTAATGACACAGTCAGTCTTATGCAAAACTTAACAAAGCCATTTTTTTTAAAATATCTATCTATCTATACTGTATGTAGATAGATATTTGTGTCATATGTGATTGGAAATGCTTATGGCTGCATTTACCATTCTGAAATTATTTTTCTAACCGTCCTCTTCTACTCCCGTACCTTGGTTCTGTGCTTTATTTCCATTTAAAGCAGCTGTATTTGTTATTCGGCAGAACATTCAATCATAGAGATTTGTTAGCAGATAGGTAGTTCTGACATCCTTCTATTCATCCTCAGCATAGTTGTATTTTTCAGGTAGTTGTAAAACAGCTGATATAGCTAATTTTGTAATTATTGACTCGCATCATTAAAGGTGAACACCACTGTCAGTTGTTAAACATGTCTTCCGTTGAGGTTACCTCTTGAGTGTACATACTAGATTTATATTGAGGATCCATTACTATGGTGTCACAACATATTTCTGATGGTGCACAGCACTGTACCAAGATTTTTAATTTTTTTCATGGCAGGTATGCACAGGGGCAGGAACTTTTAAAAATTCCAAAATCCTGCATCTTTGTTCAGGAACGAAAGAAATAAAACAGAAAAATGGGCATACTGAGTTTTTTAACAGAAAAAACGTTCCTGAAAATAACTGTGTGGATACTAACAAATATTGTTGCTTTAAGTATAGATTTTGTCTCTTCATATAGTCCAGGTGGACAGCCATTACCCACTGTAGATTACTGTAGGTTTCTTTCCACTGAACTGGATAAACGTTTAGCTGATAAACTTTATATTAGAGAAGATCATGCGTTTGTGGTATTGCTGATTAATTATTACAAATAATTTTATTTGAAGCCCTGCATCTTTAACACAAAATGAAGTGAAAATAATTTAGCATGATTCATCACAGTTGGCAGACTCTACCAAGTAAATACTTGGATCAAATGATCAGAGGCAACATTCATCCCAGAGAACAAGGAAGCCAAAAAAGTGGAACAGTGAAAAACTTGTTTCTGTTTGAATTCGCTACACTGTTTAATTAATTAGTATTCTTTATTGCAATGTTTATTTTGGAAAAGAAAGGGAACTGTTGCAGCTTGTTTCAGATCCTTTTTTGAATCGGCAATCATTTGTTTTGTTCTGTAGGGAAAAAGAAACAGTGGTTTCAGAGAATGTTACTTTGGGAGCCAGAGGCACTGTAAACTAACTAAGCTATGTTCAGCCATGGGGTATACCTTCCGATTAGCTGCTCGTAATGACATAGGTACCAGGTAGGTGACTTTATTTTGTTAAACATGTGAATCGTATCCCATAATACAGGTAGAGCGCCAGTGTAATGAAACGTGTCCAAAAATCCTTACCCTGCCTTTTATTATCTTCCGACATTTTTGTAAAGCGAGGAAGAATTGGTACTGCTGGGGAGGAGAGTGAAATGATAGCCGTGCGATTTAAGGTGTAAGATGAATGTTTATGGGCACTACACTTATATAGATACCAATTAAATGATGGGGATAAATAAACTTCAGAAAAAGTTCAATTTTTTTTAAACTGCCATGAAATTGTCCATGTTGATATTAAACAAGTATATACTTTATCATTATGGAAAAAGTATGTTGATAACTTTAATTTTACAAAAAAAAACAGTTCTGTTGTGGTGTAAATATATATATCAAAATAGCTAGAAAAAAATCCCTGTTTTTATATTGATAACATAATTACCACTTTTACATGATGATGATATAATAACAGCATCATTTCTTAGTGGCAGGACTCGCAGGTTTTCATAAAACAAAGTTTCTAGCCCTAGCAGTCCCAGAGTTAGACCTTTCAATACATATTTTCTTTAAAATGAGATAACTTTGGAATCATTCGGGCTACGGAGTTATTTTTTTTTTAATTAAAGTGTTAATTCAGCTAAGCAGATATATTGTTGATATACCACTACAATGACCATATAATGATATTAAAAAAAAGTTTCATAGTGATATAAAAAAAATGACACACTGCATTTTTAAAGTGTTATTTTTAACATATTATTGCAATATGTATATGCATGTAGTAACACAGGAGAGCTGTATTACCTGTTCAAATCTTACTGCTTTCAAAAAGTAGCTTCAAGTGTTATAAAAATATACAAGATTATTCTTGGAAATGGTGGTGGAAAAGTACTGGTCATCATTCTAAGACTAAACACATTCTTTTCTAGTTCATTATAAAAGATTCCATAGAAACATAGAAACATAGAATTTAATGGTAGAAAAAGACCTCTATAATGAGGAGAGGCTGCGTGAATTAAACATGTACTCCCTGGATCAGCAGAGAGACCGGAGACTTGATAGAGACCTTCAAATTCCTAAAAGGAATAAACAAGGTGCAGGTCCAGGACCTGCTCCATATCAAAAATTACTCAAGAACCAGAGGGCACAACATGAAGCTAGAGGGGGCAGATTCAGAGGCAACACACGCAAGTTCTTCTTCAGTGAGAGAGTGATTGAACCATGGAACTGCCTTCCACAGGAGGCAGTGGTGGCAAAAACAGTGGAAACTTTCAAGAAGGCGTGGGATAGATACAAGGGCATCATAACACTGAAAAGCACTTAAGGGAAGGGGTAGGATTATGGGCAGACTAGATGGGCCACATGGCCCCCTTCTGCCATCACTTTATATGTTTCTTTGTTTCTTTCAGTCTGCCCAGTTTTCCCTGCCTGCTTCTACACCCTGGACTCTATTTGGCCACAGGTGTCCCTCCCTCCTCCCTTTCTCCACCTGATATGCCCATGTGCCCATCCCATGCATGCTTTTATTTATTATTTAGAAGAGATTCACCAGGAAAGCGACATGAACTGTGACACAGCTCATTTCCAGAAGCGTTCTAGGGGGAAGGGGATTACACAAGGAGGAGGTGAAAGCCAACAATCCGGAGAACAGTGTACAGTGTACAGAATCATATACATTTCTCAGACAACTAAGTATCAAAAAAAGCAAGTACATAATTAGAAATACACGGACATAATATACAAAAATAGTCCCTACTTTGTGCCAATACAGCAACATTTTGGACACAACTGTAGACTTAATCCTAGTGCCAAAGCCAGTTTTGATGACAGAGAGGGCTGGCAGCTAAGAACAGTGCTACTAGTTGAAGGGTTAGTTGTAGGGTGAGGGCAGGCAAAGGATGGAGTGAATTGAAGTAGGGTGAGGGCAGGCAAGGGAGGGGAGTGAATTGAAGCAGGGTGAGGGCAGGCAAGGGAGGGGAGTGAATTGAAGTAGGGTGAGGGCAGGCAAGGGATGGGAGTGAATTGAAGTAGGGTGAGGGCAGGCAAGGGATGGGAGTGAACTGAAGTAGGGTGAGGGCAGGCAAAGGATGGGAGTGAATTGAAGTAGGGTGAGGGCAGGCAAGGGATGGGAGTGAATTGAAGTAGGGTGAGGGCAGGCAAAAGCAATGGGAGTGAATTGAAGTAGGGTGAGGGCAGGCAAGGAATGGGAGTGAATTGAAGTAGGGTGAGGGCAGGCAAGGGATGGGAGTGAATTGAAGTAGGGTGAGGGCAGGCAAGAAATGGGATTGAATTGAAGTAGGGTGAGGGCAGGCAAGGGATGGGAGTGAATTGAAGTAGGGTGAGGGCAGGCAAGGAATGGGAGTGAATTGAAGTAGGGTGAGGGCAGGCAAGGGATGGGAGTGAATTGAAGTAAGGTGAGGGTAGGCAAGGGATGGGAGTGAATTGAAGTAGGGTGAGGGCAGGCAAGGAATGGGAGTGAACTGAAGTAGGGTGAGGGCAGGCAAGGAATGGCAGTGAATTGAAGAAGGGAGGAGAGGATTACTAGGCTCCAGTCATTAATCCTAAGTGGGAAACGGGTGGGAAGAAGCTAAGGGGGAGAGGAGGAGGAGGGGGAAGGTGTAACCAGGGTCTTCACCCCTTCAGGATGCTGAGAACCCTGCAAGGGGGAGAAGGACCATAGGAGAGGAGGAGGAGAGGGAAAGTGTGAAAGCTGCCCGCTATTTTTGCCCCACCACCTCTTCTGCCAGGCTGTACCATGTGTCCACCACTCTTTCTGTGAAGAAGTATTTCCTCACATCCCTGTTAAATTCCACTTACCCCAAGCTTCATTGCGTGTCCCTGTGTTCTGGTACTCCTCCTCTGAGAGAGACTCCTCTCCTGTACCTTGTTTACCCCAGCAAGGTACTTACAGATCATAACCATGTCCCCTCTTGTCCTCCTCTCCTTCAGGGAGTACATGTTGAGCTCCCACAGCCTCTCCTCATATGGTTTCTTATGCAACCCTAGCAACACTTTGGTAGCCCTCCTCTGGATGCTTTCACCCTGTCAGTATCCTTGCAGAGGTGCAGCCTCCAGAACTGGATACAATACTCTAGGTGGGGTCTCACTAGTGAGCAATATAGTGGCATCACCACTTCCCTCTTGTCCTGCTAGAAATCCCCCTCCCTATACAACCCAGTATCCAGCTAGCCTTGTTATACTGCCTTGTCGCACTGCCCCACCGCCATGAGATCATCAGATATGATTACCCATAGCTCCCTATCTTGCTTGGTGAGTGTATCCCACCCCCCATCTTATACACAGCTCCTGGGTTTCCCAGCCCCAGATGCAATTTTTGGCACTGAAACCCAGCTGCTATCCTGTAAACACTCCTCAAGTGTCTCCAGATCCCTTTGCATTCTGTCCATTCCTTCATGGGTGTTCACCCTGTTGCAGATTTTTGTGTGATCCACAAAGAGACACACTTTCCCCTCTAGTTCCTCAGCAATGTCACTTGTTGAAGGAATTGAAGAGAACAGAGAACAGGACCCAGTACCAATCCTTGTGGTACTCCACTGGTCACACTTCCATCTCCTGAGTGACTGTTGTTTACCACCATCCTCTGTCTCCATGCATATCCCAGTTTTATTTGGTGGTACAGTTTTTCTAGTTCCACCAAAATGTGAGCTTTTAATAAAAGATTTTTTTTTTCTCAAGGGAAAAGCATGGCTGCCACATGTGATTTAGGAATGGCTTTGTAAACCTGGTAAGGATTAAGATTGAGAAAACAAATCATTGTGCACAGCATAGTGCCAGAGGAAGTGGTGGGGGCTGAAACAATCATGGGATTTAAGAATGCATGGGATAGACATAAAGGAATTCTGGAGGTCAGGGTTAAGGGGCAACAGACTTCTAGGAAAACAAAAAGTGAACTTACAAGCTGAAATGGGCAGACAGGGTGGGCCGTAGGCCCTTATCTGCCGACACTGCCTATGTATCTATGTAGCATAGGCGGTACATAGAAATGCAGATCCGAAAAGTATGCCTATATTTTTAATTGTAGCTTAAACTAGCCTTTTGGAAAAAAATTTTATTGCACTGCTGCTTTAAGCAATTTAAACAATATATGTTTTTCAGAATACCAAACTACCTAACATGTAATAAAATGGAACAGCAGAATCTGCTTGCATTGTCATGGTTTCCTGAGTCTGCTTTATTTTTTTGTGATATATGCCTTAATTGTGATCTTTATATATCTTGTTTATTTGTTGTTTTTGTGTCCAGCATCATAAGCCTTTGGGGTAAGGCATTATATCATTTTTTTTTTAAATTGATTGATGCACATTCCCAACTAAATAAATGTATTTTAAGGGTGTATGATGAAATAACACTCACATTCTGACATATGGGATAGCAGTCTACTACTCTGCCTCCAAAACCACCCTGCAGAAATGGTACATGGCCTACAATAGCAAATATTTTGAGTCTGTTTGCTAATTAATCTTGCTATGGCAACTGCAGAGTTGCTCATAAAGTAAGTGATCCTTTTTGCCTTTAAAACCAGACATATTTACAAGATGCTTTTCTCTCCTGGGTTACAGAACAAGATAACAACCTATCTTCATAAACTTGTCTTTGCTATTAGCAGAAAACTACTACAGTAGTCACACTTAGTGCGTCATTCATCTTGGTTTTCATTGCACTTATTTATTTCACATCATTTAGAACTACTGTATTTTATTTTCTCACTTTCTCATTCCTTCTTTTTTTGAAGAATTACTATGGTCTAATAATTCATGACTTCAATAGCGACCGGCTTTCTAATCATACAAAACAAGAACTCTCCCTAAAGCAAGCTGCAGCTACATCAACTTATCTCTGAGCCTGCTAGAAGTGCGAGTACTGGCCTGTCCTCTGCCTTATTAGTTTATTTATTTGTAACTGGGTAATGCTCACTAGGCACAAGTGCCTGTTTTCATGGGGGATGTGAGAGTGACTTGCCCAGAGTCCCACAGTATGCAAAGGGAGGTTGTGGGAATCAAACCCAGGTCTACTGAATGTACCAAGCTCATTCACAGCTCGTTACTGTAACCTCTAGGCTATACTGCCAGCCTTTAGACTGGATACTTACAGATTGCCCTGACAGATTTATCTGCTCAGGTGTGCTACCAGACTCCATAAGCGACCACTCCCTTGTCTATTGTGTCTGGAGGGCTAAGGCTGTAAAGGCACCCCCCAGAATTATTCATTGCCATGACTTCTCCAAGCTGGATCCCTCTGTGCTTAAACATGAAATTGGAAAAGCAGACTGGTCACAACTGTGGACCTCAAACAATGTAAACCATGCCCTATATGTGTTCTAGGAAGTAATCTTGGGGATTCAAAATAAACTTGCTCCCCTTACCTCAAGATGGGTACATGGCCCTGTCACCAAATGGCTGGATCAACCCTTGCTGGCCCTCATTAAAGAGAGGGATGCTAGCTGGTCCACCTATAAAACCTTCAAGAATGCTGCTAACTGGGACAATTACATAAAACTTAGGAATGCGTACAAAAAGGCTAACGGGTGTAGTAAAGTTCTTCACTTTAAATGTTTGTTCACTGCCTCAACCAATAACCCTAAACTGTTGGAATAACATTAAACAAGTCCTAGGTCAGGCTGGAAAACACATGCCAAGAGATTGAAATATTGACGTTGTAAATTGCAACAACACTGTAACCATAGCAAAGGGGTTCAACCACTGTTTTTCTGACCTCTCAGCCTACACAGGTGTCTTTCATATCTCCTCTAGCTCCTCCTCTTGCCCTCCCTCCCCCAAAACTAGCTGATGCCAGCCTTCTTTCTACTTTGAAGCAGTCACCTGCTGAGAGGTATTTAGACTCCTAATGCAAATCCCTACATCTAAGTCTGCTGGCTCCGATAAACTTGAACCTAAAATTCTTAGCATTGCTGCAGCCGAGCTTGCTCTACCAGTAGCAAGCATTTTTAACGTATCCCTCACATCGCATACAGTCCTTAATATCTGGAAGAGATCCCATTATCATTCCTGTGTACAAGGAAGGAAATTAAACATCAACAATTATAGACCCATCACTGTACAGTACTCCTGGTATTAAACAAACTTCTTGAAAAACTGGTGTCCTAGCTGACTGAATCTCTCTTCTCTTTACAGTCTCCTGTCTTCTGTGCAGCATTGTTTTCATAAACACCACAGCACTGCCACTGCGCTCTTGTCACTTTCCTCTTGTATCTTCAATCTCCTCAGCCATGGATAGGGGCAGACTCATGGGCGCAGTCTTCATCAACCTCACAAAGGCATTCAACCTAGTTGAGCACACCCTATTATGCAGAAAATTAAGTGCTTTGGGTGTCTCTCCCTTGACCCTGAATTAGTTCAAAAGTTATCTGGGTAACAGGTATCGACATGTTAAATCTGGCCACACCCTGTCAGACCCTGCTGCTACCACAGTCGAGATCCTTCAAGGCTCCATACTGTGTCTCCTCTTTTCTCATTCACGTAAATGCCATACACTAGTCTCAGACGCTGCACCCCGATTCTGTATGGTGAATACCTTGCCCTCTACACTAGCTCCCGCAGCATCCCTGAACTGAATTGCCACCTCACCTCTGACCTCTACTCTATACAGCACTTGCTCTGAGCCAAAAAGCACCTCTTAAATATCACCCAGACACAAGCCATGTATTTAACTAGGCCAGAAAATTAGAAAAGTGTAATACCCCTCTCACAGTCCAGTGCATTGATGGATCTCGTCTTACTATAGTCACTAACTTCAGCTATCTTGGAGTGACACTTCCTGCATCCCTAGACTTCTTGGCACATATCTCCACTGCATGTAAGGCTGTTAATGCCAGACTTGGGTTTTCATATCAAGTCAAACACAGGCTTTCGCTCTCAGCCTGTATTGCAATTGTTGAGGCATCCTGCTACCCAGGTTAACATACAAGATAGCAGTCTACTACTCGGCCTCCAAAACCACCCTGCAGAAATGGTACATGGCCTATAATAATATCTGCATGTTGCTCTAGACACAAACAGGTATACTTATCACTGTGACCTCTATTCTAAGCTTGGATGGCTTCCTCCAACAGCCCTAAGAAAATTTGCTATGGGCAGTTTGATTCATATGGTCGTGAACAAGAAACCCCTTGTCCCTCTCAATGTTACTGAAACCTGACAGCCTGGCATATCCACTGAGATCTAATGTTCCTGTAGTATTATGCATCCCTAGAACCAGGACCTAAACTTACAGAGATGCCATACTCTTTCACGGCACCTACAGTGCAGTACCCTATCCCAGGCACAGTCCTCCAGTGCTCATCCGTCCATGCCTTTAAACTGCATTTGAAACCTTCCTACGACAAGCAACTGTATGTTCTTACCTTTAGGCTGATTACAGACTGGATCCCTTCTTATACATGCACTTCACTCCTACAACTGAAGATATATACCCTAGAACCTTGTTCTGTAAGTCAATTATTGTTTAAAGAAATGTACTTTATTGCTTTGAAAGACAGTATGCCTTGAGTCTTGTTGTATTACTCCCAACACGGTTTCCATCCTATAATTTTACTGTTTATTTTGTACTAAACCCTGTTTGCACTGAATATTTGTCGTAACTGTTCCTTACTTTTGACCACCCTTGTTGTAGTTTCCCAGATCGTGCCTGAAAATAGGCAACTGATTTGTCTAGTGCATCTACCTGGTAAATAAAAACTAAATAAATACTTTTGCAAAAATACATATTTAGGAATGGAATTATGCAATGTAATTTTGCTACTATCCTTTTTTTCCTGTGTAATTATCTTTTCTTCTTCTTTTTTTTTTTTTGAATTGCTTGATCCAAGGTCTGGGTTGTGAAAATGTGTGCTTATGCCCAGCTATTGCTCTCATCAGAGCTCTGACTAACACCCAGCCCCATCACATGATGATGCCCTCAGAGGGTCTGCTCTGTGGCATCTCTCAGTCATAGGGCCTTCAGGGGTGTCTCACATTCCCTCTGTAACACTCCAAGGTCAGTGGCAGAGACCCTTTGTGCTGGGTGGATAGGTGATCCATGGCCTGATGTGCCAGTGCTTCACCCTGCTGAGCCAGGATTTTTCTTCATGTTTTCCCACCCAAGGTGCCAGCTGTAAACAAACATGCCGCATACATGCAACAGGGATGCACAGCATGTGTAAGGCTGTTTACCCCCCCTCCATGCAATCCCCGACTGACTGCTCCACCTTTGTGCCCCCAGGTGGTGCTACTGCAGTGGGGATCACTCAGCCTCCACCCTGAGGAGGTGGGCATCCTGTGTGACACTCAAAACAGCTCCCTGTCCTGACTCTGTAACATCCCAGACTCATTCCCAATCCTAGGTTGCCAGCATTGTAAGCAGCAACCCTATTGCTGTGCCAACATCTGCTTAAGAGTTAGTTTAGACAGCAAGCAATAGTTTGCAGCACCTCTTATAGTTATGTGTACTCTTTTCTGTGCAGCACCATGTTGTGCATTAGAGAAAGAGTAAAGTGCTTCTAGGAGTCCCAGGTTTCCAGTTGCCTTCGTGGTGCAGCTGGTGATACATCCGGAATGATATTCCGGGCGACCTGTGTTTAAATCCCAGAAAAGGTACTTATTTATTTCTCTCTTTTGCGTGTATGCACACTCTTTTCTGCAAATTTTAAAGGTTATTGTTACATTTAGTGTGCATGAGCTGACTGTGGTAAGGTCTATTAGTGAATGGCAAGCAGAATGTAGTACCAATTGAGACATTTCCTAGATAGCTTACCCCCAACACACTCACATGGATTTGCATACCCATGAGGCTTTGTACTGACTTTGAAGCTTTTGACAATGTGTGTTTACAGAAACCACACCAATTGAAAAGTATCTCCCTTGTTGTATCATTTTTGCATCCTACATCTAAGAGTCCTTACAGGAGTGTCTCGGATGTCTGAAGAACTACAGTGACACCAGATCACCGTGGATGTTACGGTGGCTACCCCTGACTTGAGGGATTGACGAGGTTGTGGTGCCTGGGTCCTTTAATCTTTTAGTTGGGGGGGTAGCAAAATTTACTGACAGAAAATAGTATTGATGTCTCCACCCAGAGAACAGTTAAACTGGGTCTTGTGTAAGTATGGTACTGTCCCCTGGGATGTAGCACCTCCCCATGTGGTTACCCGACATGTGAACTAAATCAGTGCAGTGATGGTTCCCACAAAACATGCCATTTCTGTATATATCTCTCTGTATATCTTTAAACTTATTTAGAACTCAGTCAATGAGTTGCACAAAAGAACAGTAGCTTTATTTAGGGACCAGAACCATCAATAGGAAAACAGGAAAAAAGGAGGTTAGCAGTATGAGGTAGTGCACTATAGTATTCTTCCACTGGTTCTCCTGTACCTGTCTTGGCACAATTAACTTTAAACAGCGACCTCCAAGGTGCAACCAAAGTAATAGTAATCTGTGGGTTGGGGATATGTGCCCTACCAGGCTCAGATCAGTAAGTGAGCTCCCCCACCCCACAATTCACAGAACAGCAAATATTATGTCCTCCTGTACTGGGGGCACTACTCTCTCCCCAGTGGTACCAGTGCAACACCCTCAGTGTTAACTAGGTAGCACTCTGTGCTTCACTGGTTACCCAGCCGTGGAAATAGTGTAGGCCCACTTTAGTTACATGTAGTTGTTTGGCGGTCGTTCACTTAAACAAAAGATAGCAATGCTTTACAGCAACAAGTTCCCCAAACCCAAATGCTGTTAAACCTCAACTAAGGCATTTTGTAATTCCCAACCAGATAGCCATGTCCACTGAAAGCTTCCCAACTATATGATACAGAGTTTAGGTTTCAAGACAAGCCGTGAGTTTACTCAGAGCTTCCTAGACAAGTGGATCTTCCTCGAAGTGCAGGAGTATTAGTGCAGTTCAGAATGAGGCCATCTCTGGTTCATTTCAGATTCTCACTGCAGTTCTCTCCCATCTGTGATTGTAGTTGGTGTCAGGACAGGATCTGTCACCCTCTTTGGTGCAGGTCAAGCCTCTCCTGGCTTTAGCAGTCAGTGGCACATCTCTGTTTCACTGTGCCTCTTTTAAAGGAAAACTACACCCAAAACTTGGAAAAATATATGTTGTGCAGAGTGTTTTAATTTGTATGTGAAGTTCTAGTGTTTCCTTCCCTCTGACTGGTATTAGGAGTTTTTCCCAAATTAGCTTGCTAGCTTTATGCTAGTTTTTCGACCCTTGGGGATCTTCATACCTGATAGTGTAACTGTATTTCTTGTTCCCACAGTGCATCTTGTCTCATGTGACTGTGATGTAAGAGAGACCCAACATTCAGCACACACATGCCAAACAAACTAAATATCTTGGAAGCTTTACAAGCTGCAAAAAAATTACCAGCAGCAAAGTTTTTCAGGACAGTAAAACCTTTAGGATGAGGGTGGTCACCAAGCTGAATTCTACAGATTTTAAAACATAGCCATCTCTATTGTTGTGAACTGATTGTAATGCAGTGTTTTCTGCTGGATTTATGGGCTCTGCTACATCACCATCACATGTGACAAGATGCATTGTAGGACAAGGAAATGCAATAAAACTATTTGATATGGAGATCTCCAGGGGTCATAAAACTACCCTAAAGCTAGCAGGCTAATTTAGGAAAAACTCCTAATACCAGTCAGAGGGAAGGAAACACTAGAACTTCACATACAAATTAAGACACACTGCACAGCATATATTTTTTCAAGTTTTGGGTGTAGTTTTCCTTTAAGTCTCTGGGTCAGTTCACCTCACCCAGCATGTCCTGGCATCCAGTACCAAGGGCTGGCAATAACCAGTGCTGGCTGTGGTACCAAAAAAGTGGGCGATTTCAGTCACAACACCTAGGTGCTGCGCAGCAAGCCTTCAGCTTTGTTCTCATGTGGTGCTTAGCACACGGTTACCTTCTTTCTGTTAGCAAGAATACTACTTCTCACTTTAGCTCTGTTTCTTGGCATACCCACAGTCTGGTTCCATGCTTCAGCAATTCCAGCTTCCTCTTTCAACAACATACAGCTACAGTTGCAGCCAATGACATGGGCGGATATTTCCTAAATATTTCTGTGATACCGCTAAAGAAATTCCCCTGCCTGCAGTACCACTAAAGAACACCAGAGAGAATCTCATAAGAAATATCAGGAAATACCTGTAAATATCTGGCCAAGTCTTTGGCTGCAACTTTATCAGACTGTTTTAGGGTCTCACGCAGACTAAACTTGGGTCTAAAATAGCCCCTGCTGTTCAGTGGGCAATCTGCACCTCTGAGTGGTAAATCAGGCTATTAATCAAATTAGGCAGTTCTGGGAGATATGTCAGTCGACAGGTGATGGGTAACTGCAAAGGGACCTGAATGAATTAAGTCCAGGAGCCCTTGGCCTCTTTCAGAAATCCAACCCAGATTGGTTGCCCAGTCACCCTCTGACTCCATTATCATATCAGCTCAGGCCAGAGGTGACGAAAACAGCTGCTGACTTGTAGTCCACAGACAGTCTTCTAGAGTCCTTATGTAGTGTCCTTGCTTACAACCAAGCAAAAAAAAACCTGTACGCCAAATAACTTTTGCATGGGTGCAGCTACTGTACATATCCAGTTCAGTTAAGGTAGAAACTGGGATATGCCCAGTCCATTTGGGAGCACTGATGCAGCGACTCTGTCAGCAGTGGATGGCACCTTTACAGTTAAGTTCCAACCTATTGCCATAATACCTTATGGCAGCATGAGCTGACTGATGCAAAAATTCTAATTTAGTTTAGTATGGGAAGGGATTACAACTGGTGCCGAACCCATGGCCAGATGATCCCATCCAACTTCCCGGTATCCCTGCTCTGCCCACGCGCTCAGACGTTTAGTGATGTGTGAGCAGGGAGAGCGCGGGGATGAGCCCCATACAAGTCTATGGGAACTTTTTTAAATGCTGTTTTTCATAACTTTAAGCACTCTTACAGGAAAATTAAAGCCACTGCTCGACTGATAGGGCTCTATTAGTTGAGCAGTGGCTTTACTTTTCCTGTAAGAGTGCTTAAAGTTATGAAAAACGGCATTTAAAAAAGTTCTCATAGACTTGTATGGGGCTCATCCCCGTGCTGTCCCTGCACACATGTCACTAAACATCTGAGTGTGTGGGGGGAGGGGGGTGGAGCAGGCACACCAGGATGTTGGAAGGGGTCAGCTGACCGTGGGTTTGGCACCAGTTACGATCCCTTCCCAAACTAAAAGGATGTTCTTGTAAGTAAAATTTGAGCATCAGTCAGCTCACACTGCCACAAGGTATTGGGCTGTGAAGCCCGATACCTTATACTGGAAATTTCCTTTAATGTGTAACTGCAAAGGAGCCTTAAAAGGATTGTAGGAGGCTGCTGCCGACCAAATGTTGATGGATCTGATCAGGGCATACATCCACCTGGCTGTCACTTGGAATGAAAGAGAATTATGACTACGTCAACCACCCGGAGGTGGATTTTTGTGTGACACCCAGCCAGCGGGTGTTGGGGCATTTAGTGGAAGGGAAATCAGGCTAGTTGCCACTAACCTGTACCTATAACAGAGAGGCATGAAGTGGACTCAAATCTAACAAACGTTTTATTAAAGGGAGGGAAGAATGCAGGTGTCACACCAAACAGCATAAACTAAGCCACTGATAAAATTATGTCACTGTAGAATGCTATGCTCTAAGGCAGTGTTATAGACTTTAAGTAATTACTGTACTTTAAGGCAATGCTTTAGACTCTGAGGAATTGTTATACTCCAAGGCAATGCTGTAGGTTCCAAGGAATTGCTATTCTCCAAGGCAATTTCAAATTTTATGTAAACTCTAAAGACCCTGGTAAGGGGTAACACAAAATGGTAGTCTGGTTAACCTTTTTGAAGCTGAGGATGTGATAACCTGCAGGTGGTGAATTCAGTAAACAGTGAGGTACACACAAGAGGGAAGGGAAATTTCAAGGGGAAAATGCACCAGTAGGAGCTCAAGAAATGCACATCCAGGAGAGGCCAGAAGAACTTTCCTTGGCAAAGTGGGGATCACCAGAGGGTACACCTCATCCCCAAGTTTGAAGACTTAGCTGCCTGGAAAAGGTCATGTCAATCCAGCAGGCACTTGAAGAAGTACACATCAGTGGATGGGTCATGACAGACCACTGAACAAGACAGAACAAAACTGGATTCCTTCACAGGATACTTTGGGCATCAGTCAGGAGGTTGTAGCAGACCACCGGAAGAGGGTCGTATTGAGAACACAGATTTGTAATCAGAGGATCTTGAGGCTTTTAAGGCTCCTGGACTGGCCACTTTCCTCACTCCTGAATCTGTCCACTTTCCTCGCTTCTGAATCTGTCCACTTTCATTGTTCCTGCAACAAGAAAATACCACCCCAAGCCCTAGCTAGTGAGCTGGTGCAGCTTCTAAGCTGCCTTCACTTTTCCTGGTAGGAATGGGCTATAGCACTGGAGAGATGTGAGGTAACCTTGCCTGACTATCATCCTAACTTCTATTCTTAATGGCTGGCCCCATAGTGAAGCATAAGAGGGACAGAACAAGATAATGCCGTTTCAGTAAAGTCTTTTTCACATCGCTGTTGTCCCTTTCTTTTTAGGCACACAAGAATATTCTTTGCTTAGACATGCTCTTTATATTGCTGTCGGGTTAATGCAGTCCATTCAGGAGTGGGTCCCCCTGTTTGGCAGTCAGGCAGTATTGGTAATGCAAGACAGAAATATTTCTGACAGCAACACAGAATCAGTTGTTTGCTGGTGCAAAGCTTAGTGGATCACACAGTTCAGATAAGATAATATGAAAGGGTTATGCAGTCTATCAAAGGCTACCTTTGATTTACAGTAGTGTTTTGAGGATAAACCAGGCACACAAATACAGGTGGTTCTGGTTATGCAGAGGCAGACATAAATACAGGCAGTGCAGTAAATTCAGAGGGCTCACATAAATTCAGGCAGTTCAGTAAATGCAGAGAGCACATGTAAATACAGGCAGTTCGGTAAATGCAGAGGACACATAAATTCAGGCAGTATAGTAAATGAAGAGAGCACACGTAAATTCAGGAATCTTGGTAGATACAGAGGGCTCACATCAATTCAGGCAGTTCAGTAGAGGGGAAACCTGGGTTAAATGGCTGGGATATACCTAGCTGAAGCGTGGGCCACAGGCTATACACTCCCTCCCACAGGCATACACTAAATAGCAGGCCTGCTCTCTTTGCTCAGGGCCAGTCAGGTGAAGCCTGTACACTTGGGGGTCCTGCACTCACTGTGCCTCCCTTGCTAGGGGTTCTGGATACAGTTCAGTCACTTCTTCAACTAGCTGTTGGCTGCCTGATCACATCCGTGCTGCAGAGTGCTGTTTCTTACGTATTCTATGTGAATCTGGGAGTCTGAGCCTCTCCCAGGCTATACCGTGGCTCCAGTTGTTGACTCCTTTCCTCAAACCAACTTGCAACTGGCAGATTAACATACACACTATGTACTAGAGCCCACTATGCTCTGGGTTACTCTCTCAAGGGGCCTGTGTGCTGGGCCTTGTGGCAGCTATGCTGTTGGTCTGGGCAACCCGGATTCTTTTCCCATTCCCCTTGTCCTAGCTGGAACATAGTACCATATCAGTTGCTAGTCCCTGGCTCTGGGCTACTAGATTCTGTTTCAGGCTACTAGTTTCAGTGGCCTGGCTACTAGCCTTGCTACTGGCTGATCACCACTGAGGCTTAGCCTGCCCCATTTACCAACCCACCTGACATGTACTTCAGTAACTGGGCCTTTGCTCTGCCCTCTATCTCCACCCACCTGGCGGTCCTGTTCCACTGGGGCCTTACTCTGCCCCGCCTTCCCTTTGAATCTGTTGGGGCCTCCCTCTGAAGTCACTTGGGCTTTCCTTTCCCCTCACTTCACCCTCCGAGAGCTTGTAAGAAAAAGGGGCTTACCTGTCTTTGCCCATCTAGCCCTCCTGGGTGCTCTTTATTTTACCTTGGCCTCCTGCTCACTTAGATTGCCCAACCTGGGCTGTGTCTTATTATTAGAAGCTGGCCTTGACCCTACTTCTGTAGAGGGCCTGCCTTACCCTTACTCCCATCCTCTGGGCTGTCCTTAGTGTATGCTGGGTCCACCCTGCCCCTTGCTCTGCCCTAGCCCATCTGATATCACTTGCATCTGGGCCTGCTCTGCCCCTCCTGAGCATCCTCTGATGGGGCCCTGCTCCTCCTCTTGCGGCCTTAGTGACAACCTGCAGTGCTTATTAAATAAACAAATAAATAAATAAAAATGTCCATCTTAAAACAGTGGTCAGCACCTGTTCAGCTCATGCTGCCACTGACTCACCACCCAGTTCGGGTTGCTTGCAGGCTTCTAAGGGGAAAGGCTTGGTGGTTGGTTTGTATTGGGAGGTCTTGTGAGAAGTCCTTCTTGGCCCAACTAACTGTCTCTGACGTTGCTCACTCTGTCACCACCACAGCCTACCTTTCTCTCTCTGTCAGCCTTTCTTAACCACCACAACGATTTGGGTTGCTTGCTCCACTGCCACAGATGAAGGACCAAACTTAATTTAAATTTAAAAAGAAAACAACAAATGGAGCAAAACAGAGTGCACACTGATCATTGGGCACCATTCATTTTCCGATCACACTTCTTCGATCGCTGCCACAGAACCCATCAACTGAGGAGAGGACCGTCACTTCATCGGAACGAGTGAAGAGGACCACCAACTGCTGCTGACTGGAGGAGGACACAGGGCTCCTCTGTTTGCAGGACCAGCCAGGACACAGAGAGGGACCCCACAAGGCTGAGGTAAGTCCCTCCTGCTGTCACTGCCTGGCCCAGTCAGTGGATCACTCGTTTCCTCTCTGCTGCTGGGTTGTTGATGGTTTACACTCCTTTCGTCCACCATTCCGGGTACTTATGTAACCCTTTAACGTTCAGGACACCGAGTCCCTGGCAAAGTGGGGGGCAGCCAACTGACCAGCATGAGCTGGCATTCAAAACCTGACACAAGGCTTGTGTCATTCTAAGGGGGCTGGAAACTGGCTGGGGAAAGGCTGAGTAAAGAAGAAGGAAAAAATTATTTAAACTGTAATCTGGCAGTTTATCTGGTCCAAAAATTGCCGGGCACTCAGGTGAGTGTACTGCTGCATAAATAAATTTCAGAGGCTGAAATAGGAGTGTTTTGTGGCTAGTAGTTGCCCACATTTGTATGCCAATTACTGTGCTGCTGTTGATTCACTAAATAAATATTTTTTTGGATATATTTCAACCTCTGAAATTTAGTTATGCAGCAGTACACTCACCTGAGTTCCTGGCAACCTTTGGACTAGTATTAACTTTTGGGAGTGAGCAGCTGCCGCTCGGCACCAGACTTCAATAATGCCAGATTACAGTTTTCTGTTTGGACTGGCAGTTTAGCTGTGTGGAACCCCATTACACTGTTTGACTTCCCCATTCTCTGCCACCTATATTCTACTATCAGGGGCACCTGGGCTAATGACACTATGGCTACTGGGGTGCCAGACTGGGAGGTACTGGTATTTGTTGGGGCACCATTCTCCAACCCCTACCCCTCAAGGCAACTACACTAGTGCTCCTGGAGCACCAGGATTACCCTTTTCTGTAGGGCACCAGGGGGCATCAACTCTGGGGCACTACAGTATAGTAGCCCACATGGGGGTTTAAATATATATTGTTCTTCTCCTTTCTTATGAGCATTAAAATTACTTCACCTCTTTCCATGAATTGTTACAATATAAAGAGTTTACATGTATTTGCTTTTATGCTCCCGGTAAAATGAAACAACAGTAGTTGCCCATTTTGTATGGAATTCGAGTTGTAATTAAAAAAAATTGCAGTCAGCAATTTGGAAATAACATATAAACATAGACAGTAACAGCAGAATAAGACCAGTGGTCCATCCAGTCTGCCCGAGTTCCCTGTTTAGTAGGACCTGCTGTCCCTTCAGGGTACTAGCCCTCCTCATCTTCCCCACATTATCCTCCCATTTTCTGCCAGCCCGAGCAACCACTATACCCTTCACTCTATCCCAGCTGTGCTTGAAACCACCAGTGGTTTTAGTATCCATGACTTCGGCTGGTAGACTGTTCCAGGGCTCCATCACCCTTTCTGTTAAAAAAATACTTACCCGTGTCCTTCCTGAACCTCCTCCTGTCAGTTTCCACTCATATACATGTGACTGTGAACTAGAATTCAAGTTGAATAATTCCCTGCAGTTCACCTTGTTAATTCCTTTTAGGAACTTGAAGATCTGTATCATGTCTCCCCTCTCCCTTCTGGTCTCCAGTGAGTAAATGTTCAGTGCCCTGAGGTGCTTCTCATAGGACTTGCCCTGTTGGCTCTGAAGTCTTTTTGTTAACCTGCGCCGAACTGTCTCCAGCCTATCCCTATCCTTCCTGAGGTGAGGACTCCAGAACTGGGCGCAGTACTCCAGGTGTGGCCTCACTAAGGATCAGTATAGGGGAAATAATACCTCTTCCCTTCTGCTATCAATATCCCTCCTGATATGTCCCAGCATCCTACTCACTTTGCTATATGTCTTGTTGTACTAACTCGATTGTTTGAGGGAGCCACCGACGATAACTCCAAGGTCCTATTCCTCAGCTGTAGTACTAAGTCTCACCCCACCCATCTAGTACCCTGTCCTGGAGTTCTTGTTCCCTAGGTGCATTACCTTGCACTTTTTCACATTGAATTTCAACTGCCAAACCTTAGACCATGCCTCTTGCTTTTGTAAGTCACTCTGAGTTTCCCTGATTACATCATCGCTATTCACTCTTCCACAGAGCTTAGCCTTATCTGTGAAAAGACACAGCCTGCCCCGGATTCCCTCGCTAATGTTGCTGATAAACATATTGAAGAGGACTGAGGAAAGATCACTGTGGTACCCTGCTTGTGACCTGCCTCTCTTCTGATTTGACCCCATTGACCACAGCCCTCTACTGTCTCCTGTTTAGCCAGTTACCTACCCAGTTAACTATGACCTTAGCCGCACCCAGATTCTTCATCTTCTTCAGCAGGAGTCTGTGAAGCACTGGTCAAAAGCCTTGCTGAAGTCAAAACAGAGCAAATCTACAGCTGACAAGACCTCCCAGTCATGAATCTGCATTGTTTACTACCCTGGAGACCTTTGTTCTTCAAGTAATCCACAAGGTTCTCTTTGACCAGTGACTCCAATAGAGGTAAGACTGACAGGTCTGTAGTTCCCTGCTTGTTCCTTGCCCCCCCCCCACCGATGGAGCACAACTATTTCTTAAACCCCCCCAATTCTTCGGAACTACCCCTGTCCTTAGTGAGCAGTTGAATAAACCTACCGGGCGTTCAGCCAGTACCGCTGCCAGCTCCATGAGGAACCTCGGATGCAACCCATCCAATTCCTGGGTCTTATCTGTCTTAAGGCCTGCCAGCCCTAACTGGACCCATTCACTTGTAAATATTGGCTGCCTGATCTCCAGGACCCACTTAGTGGCTGCTTTGATGACACTCTCTGGTAATGGTCCACTGTCCTTCCTACTGAAAACTAAGCAAAAGTAATCGTTAGGGACGACAGCCTTCTGCCTGTCTGCCTCTATCGTCCTTCAGTTAGCCTTACAATTCCCCCTCCTTTTTCCCCTAATCTATCGGAAGAACTGTTTTTCTCCACTTTTGACCAACCTCTGTAATACGCAGCTCTGTGTCTGTTTTTGCCTCCTTAACTGCCCTCTTTGCCTCCTTAACTGCCCTCTTTGCCTCCTTAACTGCCCTCTTTGCCTCCTTAACTGCCCTCTTTGCCTCCTTAACTGCCCTCTTTGCCTCTCTGTTTTTCAGTAAATATTCTCCCCATTTTTCCTTCCCCTGCTTATCTTTGCATTTATAGATGGCCTTTTTCTTGACCCTCGCCACTTCCCTGACTCTTGCCAAGAACCACAACAGTCTCTTAATGCTGTTCTTTTTGGTCACCATTTTCATGTGTAACTTTATAGAGGTCTGATCCTGGAATCTCAGGTGTTGAATGTAGCTAGGGACTGCTTTTACAATTACTAGACAAGATACTGCAGTCGGTGTAGAATGCTTCACCTTGCCTCCTCTCTCTGGCAGTTTGCATCTTATTCTGTTGGATTTTAGTAGGAGAGAAGAGCACAGTTTAGAAAGATTAATGTTCTCTTAGTGTGTATGACCTGGCTATGGTGCGGTCTGCTTATTGGCATGCTCAGCAGAATGTAGTACAGCACCAGTTGAGACATTTTCTATTTGACTTAACCACTCCCCCCACCAATAGATTGGTATACCCATGATGCTCTCTGCTGGTTTTGAGGCTTTAGATTTTATGAACCTGAAAAAGACACAGGCTATGCTCTTTGGCTCAATGGCTAAAATCAAAGCCTCATCAGCCTGCTTACACGTCACCAGCGCAGATGGATCCTCACTACCCATAGTGAGCTCCATCAAATATCTGGGGGTAACACTTGACCCCCAACTTGACATGGGTTATCATATCCTTAACATCTGCAGGGCGGCAAACTGCAAACTGGGTCTGGCCTATAGGGCCAAGTATAACTTACACGGCAGCCAGGCTTGCCCTAGCGAAGGTGTGCTCCTTCCTCCCTCAGCTATGGGCTGCACCTATTTGCATCGCTCTCCAAGGCGCATCTCACCGGTGGTACTGCTTACAATAACATTTGTCATTTTGCCTTGGCTGCCCCCCGACTCACCCACCGTTGTGAGCTATATGAGAAACTCTGCTGGCTGTCACCAGCTAGATACCTTGATTTTGGTTTGGGATGCTTCTCTGGGAAAGTGATCAGAACTAGCACCCCCAGGGGGCTGGCCCGGCTTCTGCCTAAATTGAATCCCACCCCCTACCAACTTGGGTCTCTCACACCAGGGATGCTCAAAGTCCCTCCTACCCGTACCCTCATGGGGGATCGGGACTTTGCCATAAGTGCGCCCAGACTCTGGAATTCGCTGCCTGTGGATATCTGAGCTGCCCCCTCCTATCTGAGTTTTCAAAATTCCCTGTGGGGTTTCCTAAAACTAGCATCAGAGTGTGACTGCCCCAAACCTCCCTAGAGTAAAGTGTCAAATTGTTTTGTCTGAACCTCCCCAGGGTGTCTCCATTGAATTCCTGGAGATATTTTCCCCACTGTATCAATGACTTCAGACTACTCCTGCCTAAAAAGCCTTGGGCATTTTTACACCCATTATTGCTCCACGGTCATAGGCTAATCATGACATATTGCACCTTGGTCACTTGGTAGAAACTTTTACTACCCAGTGTTTCTGTTTCTGTCTAAAATATGCATATTTAGAAAAATGTGATGAGCTGTATATACCTGTCCATGATCCAACTAGCCTAGGGGGTGTATACGACAAAGTTATAAGTTATATTATGACCAATCCAGTCCTTGAGCTATGCTCCACTCCTATGTATGATGACCTGTATATATCTGTCAGTTGAACTAGCTAGTCTAGAGTGTATAATCTAAAATGTGCTTACTACTATATGTTTCCCCTAGCGTCAAATGATGTATTTCCCACGTTTGTTTACTGTGACAAAAAACTGTACTCTCTTTGCCATGTCTCCTTGACTGTTGTTCCTCATGTTGTACTCTCCCGGGTCGTTCCTGAAAATAGGCATAATACTTGTCTAGTGTACTTACCTGGTAAACAAAAGCTAAATAAATAAATAAAATATGTACATACATACAAAGAAGCCAGCAGAATAAGGCCATTTGGCAGATCTAGTCTGCTCATATTGCAGGGTCCTCAGCTTACACTACTAACCCTGCCTTCCCCCAGTCCCCCTGTCCTTTCCTTTTGCCTGAGCCTCTCTTGAAGCTGCCCACCATCTTTATCGAGACCACCTCTTCTGGCAATGCATTCCAACTGACCACCACCCTCTCTATGACTCAGCTTACACTTCTGACTCTTCCCCCCATCCCCCACCATTTTCTTCTGCCCCAGCCTCTCGAAGCTGACCACCATCTTCATGGAGACCACTTCTTCTGGCAGTACATTCCAACTGGCCACCAACCTCTCCATGAAGAAGGGCTTCCAAACCTCCCTCCTAACCCTTCCCAAGACCGTGTCCCCTCATGTTTTGGCTGCCACTTAGCTTAAAGAGACCCTCCTTATCCACCCTATTTATCCCTTTCAAGTACTTGAAGGCCTCTATTTTGTCCCCTCTCACCCTCCGTTCCTTGAGGGAGTTCATATACAGGGCCCCCATCCTCTATTCATATGCTTTACCCTGCTGACCCCCAGGTCATCTTTGTTGCCCTCCTCTGAGCCGTCTCCAGCAGGTTGATGTCTTTTGGAAGGTGTGGGCACCAGTAGCTTTCTCCTTTCTCTAGATGTGGCCTCTACAACGACCAGTACAAGGACAGTATTACCTCCGCTCCGCTACTGCTGAGTTCTCTGGCTATACACCGTACCATCTTCTTTGTCCTTGCTGCTACTTTTTTGCACTGCATGGAGAACTTCCAGGTGCTAGTGATCATCACTCCAGATCCTTCTGCTTCTGTGGTGCCATTGCCTAGACCTCTCCCAGGTAGTACTCTGTCCTTGGATGTTTGGCTCCAGTGTGTATAACTTTGCATTTCTTGGTGTTAAAGCCAAACTGTCAAATCCTGGACCACCTTTCAAGTTTTCTCAGATTATTCTGCAGGCCCTGTATCCCTTCAGCTGTGTCTGCCCTCCCGCAGACTTTGGTGTTGCCCATGAATAGGCACATTTTGCACATAATGCCATCCCCCGTGTCACTGATGAAGACATTGAATAACACCGGCCCCAGCACTGAGCCAAGTGTGACCCAACCTGTGAGTATGCATTTAGTGAATCCATAGAAGCTGGAAAATATCTGTCATTTTGTACCATTTATGTGTCCTAAATTTTATTTTTTTCCTTTTTATTTCAGTTACTGTAGTTTACCTTTTTCTGCTCACGGCAAACATTGTAAGTGTTTTGTGTCCGGTTCTAAGCACCCGTTGAGCTAAAGCAGTAAAAGTAACATATTAAATATGGAATTCAGATAGTGTCATAAAGGACCTACCACAGAAATCATATATATAAAAGTAGAGGGGTCATCATGTGACCCCTTCAGTCTTTTGTACAGAAGTCTCATAGAAATAGTATAGGCCACTTGCATAGGGCGGCATAAAAGCCATCGTCTTTCCAGGTGATCGCTCCTCTAGTTTTAAATGCAGGATTTCTATGGTGCTTTCATCTGGGTGCACTGGATCACTTGGTGAAAGTCCAACTGTTATATCCCAGACACTGACTCTGGTTAGGGGTTGCTGTTTACAGCAGTCAGGTTGCACTCCACTCTCAAATATAACACTGGCACAGGCTTTTGTTGCTTATTGACCCAAGTACTATAGTGAGCTTGACAAGGGCCTGCCCTGTGACCAGATCTGACCCTCACAGCTAGTGCAAAATATAGTATATCATCTTCTCACCTCCTTGATAAGGTCAGAGCACGTCACTGTGGCACTATTTCTGTGGGTTTAAGTAGGGAAAAAAAGATCAGCTTCAGGCAACAATTGGGAAAGTTCCTTCTAAATGACCCCCAAACCCTCAAAATCATCAGGCAAAATGCTGACTACTACTTCCGGAAAAATGAAAACTCAGTATCTAACCAAGGGGCCCTGTGAGGTGCATTCAGATGCATCCTGAGAGGGTAGTTAATCAGGCTAACGATGACCTACAAATGAAAGCGAAGGGAAGAGGCAGAACAGCTGTTGGCAGACATAAGATTTAAGGAAACCCACATATCCAGCCACTCTACAGAGGACAAATGGCTACAGCTTAATACAGTTAGAGCAAAGTATGCAGAGCTTACAGGAGAACAGGCAGAATTCATAATCTTTAGAGCTAAAATCAGATATGGTGACTAGGGAGAAAGAGCAGGTAGACGTCTCGCCATTAGATTAAAACAACAAGAAACAGACAGTGCGATACGAGCCATCAAGTCCACCTCTCAAGACCCCTCCATCACCAATCCTAAAGACATAGCCCTCACATTCAAGGCCTACTATGAAAGACTATACAGAGTGGACCCCCTGGGGATGCCCGAGATCATCCAAGCCCTCCTAAACCAAGCACACCTACCCACTATATCCGAGGTCCAAGCCGAAATCATGACCCAGGGCATCTCTGTAACTGAAATCACCCAGGCAATTAAAAGCCTAGTTGTGGATAAAGCCCTGGGACCAGATGGCTTCTCAGCCAACATATACAAAGCCCTCACAAACATTGTGTCCCCTCACCTTACATCCCTTTTCAGCTACTCTAAGGAACATTCAAACCTTGAGCCCTTTCTACAAGAAGCCCTAATTTCACCGCTGCTCAAACCAGATAAAGACCCAGAACACTTAGGTAGCTACAGACCCATCTCCTTGCTCAACACCGACATTAAGAGTCTAGCCAAAGTCCTGTCAAATAGAATCAGTAAAGTATGGCACACACTAATTGGACCAGAACAAGTGGGCATCATGCAGGACCATCTAGTCATAGGCCACTTACGCAAACTCAGACACATTATGGTCGTGGTAAGGGACTCTGGTAACCCTGCAGTCCTGATGTCACTAAATGCCGAAAAGTCCTTCAACAGAGTGTCATAGACTTGCCTCTATGCCACACTGGAGAAGTTTGGCTTCCCCCAGGATTTATCGACTGGATCCACCTGCTGTACTCTGAGCCAATGGCCAGGTTACATTGCAATGGAATATTGTCCCGCCACTCCCCCCTCCAGAAGGGGACTCGTCAGGGTTATCCAATATCTCCATACCTATTCAGCCCCTACCTGGAACCCCTCACCAGGAGTCTTCTTAAAAATTCAGTAAAGGGGATTCTGTTGGGAACTGCACGATACAAAATCTTGACATACGCAGATGATATACTCCTTTATCTGGAGGATCCGGAGAGATCTATTCCGGCCACAATAGAAACACTAGAGCAATTCGGCACAATCTCGAGGTACAAATTCAATCTGGGAAAAACAAAGATAATGCCCATTAAAGACTCCACAGCCAAATACCAGGCAACCAAAAGGGGGAGGCACATGGATCCAGGATGGATTACAGTATCTAGGGGTCTCCATAAGCAGGAACAAGCAACATCTCCTTGTGAAAAACCTGGACTCACACCTCACTAAAATAAAAGAAGATCTTTCCAGATGGACTGCGTTACCTGTAACCCTATGAGGCAGGGTTAACTCATTTAAAATTAACATCCTACTCAAGCTGCTTTACCCATTGGGATTGATAGGGGCCTACCTCCCCAACAGCTGGCTCATTAAAATACAGTCCCTGCTGACCTCCTTCTTATGGAACAGCAAGAAGCCAAAAGTGGCTTAAAACAACCTACCCTCCCCAAAACGGCTGGAGGACTCCAACTCCCTGACCTACGCCGGTACTACCTGGCCTAACATGCAAGCCAGTTCCTCTGGTGGTGAGCAGATCACAGAACTGAGGAAGAAACTTGGTACTTCCCACACTGGAAGGCAACTGAATTAGATCTGTGTAGATAGGCCAAAATTGATAGGTCAACACTAGCTAAAATTCTCTTCGGCAAACTGCCACCCTCCTTAAAACACACACCGATAGGAATATCTGTCCTAGTATGCAAGCAACTTCACAGGACAATTGGCTCCACCCAAATACTTGACCCAAGCAAGCAATTGATAACAACCCCAATTTCAAACTACAGGGACGCACGATACCAAACTCCTTATTAGGATCACTGCTCACCCTGAAGCTTGGCTCCCTGATATAGGAAGGTAGCACAATCCCATATGAGCACTTTAAAAAAGAGAACCCACAGAACAGGGTAATGGCCTTCTGCTGCATACAACTACAGCACATGTTAAGTCAATCACTGGGCCCAAGACCCTGGGACACCTCCAAATTCCTGATATGGGATGAGCGTCAATCACTAGCACTTCAGAGACACATGGTTTCCCTACTATACTATCTTCAGCCTCCTGTCCCCTAGGACTGCTGAGGTGGGGACCAGCAGGGCACATGGGTCTGTAGCCAGGAGCCCTGGTGGGATGCAAACCAGGGCTCCACCTCTGATTGTTGGAGTCATCGCCGCACAGGTCCCCCTGCTCTTGAGCCGCTTGGAGAGCTCTTGGGGCCAAAGCAGGGAGTAGAAAGTGGAGCAATAGCAAACTGTGTGTTCCCCAAGCCCAGGGGAGGCAGCCCAGACGAGCATGGCAGCCATGTTGGGCTGTTGCTAATGCGCAGTAAGCACATCCATGGAGCTGTAGCTCAGCTGTGAATACCGGGCCATGTGCCCACCTACAGACAAGGACCCTGGCTCCAGGGAAGGCAGTGAAGCCAGGACCAAGGGTAAAGCGTGCCATCGGGCCAAGTGCAAGAGTTTCCCAACCCAGGGCAGGCAGCGGGCCAGAAAGTGAAAAAAGACATGCGCATATGAACCAGCATCAGGAGAGCAGCTCTAAGAATACCTGCTGCAATGGAGCCCCAACTTGCAAATGGGGAAACTGCCCAACTAAACAAGTACTTCCCTGGCCTTCAGACTGGCAGCAGGGGCAAGGCAGGGTAAAAGCAGCTTCCAGTTAAATTAAAGCTGCAACAAACTACTGAAAACTGCCAAGTCCCAGCATTTTAGTTTAAACAATGATGGTGGCTCTCATGACTTCCAAGCCCTGCAAAGACTTTTGGGAGAGGGTCGGGGGTTGGCCCAAGATTTGTCCACAAATTTCAGCCAGTCAGGTGTGTGTCATACCAGAAGTCCTGTGTACAAGCCCAGCATGGCTGGGTCAACATTCAGAAACTGTTTACCTGGAAACAATCACGATCAGTCAGGCGTCAAGTTTCATACCGTGTAAAAGGGGCTGTTCCTCGGGATTGAGGCCAGTTCAGTCAGTCTGCCATGTGAGTGACTGTGTACTGGAGCTCGGGCTGGTATGCCACTGTCTGCCCAGGCACTACAAGCCTAGCAGACCTGAAGAGCCTGGTATCCCACTGAAAGTGCTTGTGTGATGAAGAGCAGCAGTTTTAAACAAAACTACAGATTGAAGGCAAGTTTAGAGCTGGGGTTTTTAAGTCCCCACCACAGATTTTTTTCCCTCTGAAGGACTAGCTCCTGCAGCGTCTACAGCCTGAGAATGTCACAGCTTGTTTCAGGTCCCGAGCCTCAGCGTACAGAGAGAAAGTGACAATGGTGAGAGACTATCAGCGAGCATGGGGAAACCTGCATCCCAGTTGGGAGCAGCTGCATTCATCCTGCCTATCCAAACAACCAACACCAGAAGTGTCATTTGAGGCCTCAACCCACGAGTAAACACTGAGGTTTCAGCTTTGAAACTGTGGCAAAGGTGTTTGGTGCCAGAGACTGAGGGAGAAGTCTTGGGCGGGACTTTGCCAGTGTGTGAGGCCCAGGCAGAAGACCTGTGGAGGTCACTCAGGCACCCATCCTTGTGGGTTCCAAATAGGGGCTCCTTTTTCAACCTGTTTCAACTTTTTCAACAGTTTAAATGTCAAATTGTGCAACCATTTGATTTTAAGGTTTGGTTAACTGCAACAGTTTAATGTATGCCACTGAGCTCCTACCCTGTTAACAGCAACAGCATCCCCAGTGAGGTTCCCAGTATGGTGTAAAAAGACAGCTGTCACCCATGGCCTTTTGGGGGAATTAAGTCAGGTACACCTCTTTGGGATTTGAAGGACTGGCAGGGGTCTTTAGGGAACCAGGCAGGCCCCCTTGGGAGCTTGTGAGAGGTGGATCCTGAGGGCCTTGGGCAGTCTGCTACATTGGAGGCACTGCTGGGATACCTGCACCACACGTGTGGCCCCCAAAACTGTGACTTTGTGAGAAAAACTATTTAGCCCCCTTTCCCAAATTTTGGCAGTTGTTATAGCACTTCAAGAGTTGCAAGATTGGTGCCGAATGGAGAACCTGGACCTGAGAAAGGCAATTCTGGTCACATGAATCTCTAAAGGTACTGATAAGGATAGTATTTTGGAACAGTTGAATGCTTTGCAGTGTTTGGGTAATTTAAAAGCATGCAGTGTGAGGTATGACCGTATCAGCCAAAGCACTTGATCAAGAGTGACTCAGAAACTAATATGAGCAAACTTTGTGTCACACTCACCCTTGAAAGTTTGGAAGGGGTATGGCACCTGTTTGGCAGGGGGAGTAGTCTGCCTTCCATTCCCCTTCCCCACCGGTGCATCCAGCTGATTGGGTAGAGAAATTCAAAATGTTGTTGGTTAGTGAGGGAAAGACAGTGCAAGAGTTTCAAGCATCGGTGTCCAGTAGCACCCCGAATCCTTAATCCAAGGGCTCTATGGCCCCCACAGTGCATTTTGAAATGAAATTTCAGTTGTTTCTTGATGCTGAAGGAAAGACCTCTAAGAATGTAAGTGACCTATTACAGAAAAGAAGGTGTGACACCCCCCCGGATGCTTTATGCCAGTCAAGCACAAATGGTACAAGGATGTGCAGCTGTTCCTGTACCATATTACAACACCAGGTTCTACCGAAGATTATGCACATTTTTAGGTACTGTCCTCACCTCCAGTGAGGAAGGTGACTACTGCAGCTGGATGAGTTAGGCAACCCAAATGCTTCAAGAGCAGAGGTGCTCTGAAAATGAGAAAAGGAAGTGAGTAGAAGAGTCTGTGTGGAAATACCTTGGACATTATCTGGCCCTTGCACCCAACCCAGCATAGTTGTACCCTGCAGGACTACTTGGCAATGTTAAGGAGCATCTGTGGACACGCACAGAGTGGCACCGACCTGCTTTTCTAGATGCAAGCCACCATGCAGAAAGAGGGAGAGAAATTGTTAGATTACCTGACTGATTGGAGACAGTTGTCTGAACATTGGCAGCCAGCGGAATCGCCTCCGACCAAGCTGACAGAACCAGACTTAAGCAAGTGCTGAAAAGGACCGCCCATGCACAGATATCCATCTTCTCACTTCGGCTGAAGGACCAGAAAGTCACACCGCCCAACCCAACCTGAAATAGCTTCTAGAAGAGGTGCGAGAAGAAGTGTTGCATGCAGAATAGAGAGAGTCATCGAAAGAGTCTATGGGGAAAGTCACCCTCCTTATGCCACAAGTCACAGCCAAAGGAGCTCAGGTAGGTTCTGTTGAGCTTGCTCCTTCGGTCCCATAGCCACCATATGGCGTCAGAACCATCCATTGCTGAACCCAACCCAAAAAGGCCACCGGGAGAGAATGAGTTAAGGGTGCAAATTAAGCAACTGACAGAGCAAGTAAAAGCATTGGCCACAGCACATGAACAGCGGACAACAGTGAAGTCCAGGCCTCCAGGTAGAGGAAATGCCCCCGGATTTTCTGCTGCCCCTTGGTGTGGGCCTCAGGCCCCATCTCATCCTAGGAACAATGTGATGTGGGCAGGATGGACACACAGCCCAAGGTGAGTGGTTATTTGTAGGTAAAGAATTTATGAACATTTCATAAAAAAATGCGAAAGTGATGGATTTATGAACATTTCATTTAGATGTGCATCATGCTAGTAGCATTGTTTTAATATTTTAAAGTGTAAAGCAGACTGTATGAATATTTCATTCTGAAATACAGATTGTAAAGACAAAAGAGTCTCCTTTTAAAGTGCAGCTGTTTTATTTATTTTATGTTTACAAGTACAGCAAGAGACATTTACAACAGTTTTACAAGTGCAAGTTTCTATTACAAGTGCAGCCAGGGATATTTACAGCACAGTTTTACAAGTGCAAGTTTCTATTACAAGTGCAGCTAGGGACATTTACAGCACAGTTTTACAAGTGCAAGTCTCTATGAGAATTGAATCGATGGCATGAAGCTGGCCTAAACAGTTGAATGTGTGAAGATTGTTGTAACGCATGCCAGGTATTTAAAGTGTCAACACTGTATTTATGTTGCATGTGCCAAGTTCTGTTTGTGGCATTCCGAGCCCCCTTTGCTAGCATTTTAGAGTACGTCTTGCACTGTCTGAAGTTCTGGGACAATATACAGAGCTTCATCAGCAGCATTTTAGGCTATTTCAACAGGCTGTGATTCTTGGCAGCACTTCAGGTTCATCTCCTAGCATTCTGAGTTCATTTTTGAAAATTCTGATGTCATCTAACATCATTTCATGTCCAGTTGTCTTTAATGTTGACTTGGTGCCAGTTGTAATAGCTGACATAGCCAAACAGTAGGTCCAGTAGGATGCACCTCTCCGGAGTCAAATCCAAAAGTCCAGACTAAGTTAGTGTCTGAAGCAGAAACAACAACCTGCAAGTTAAGTAATAAGTGTAGAACTCTCCGTGTCTCAATAGTATATGGATCTCCATCTCCCAGTGGGTTAGGAATTTTGCTTTCACAGGTCAGCATTCCAGAAGTGGCAGGACATTCCGGTGCCTTTCAGAGGTCCTTCACCAGAGACACCCAGGTTCTACATTTTGACATTCCAGAAGTGGCAAACATTTTGGAGTCCTTTCATATGTCTTTAGCCAACGACAGTCAAATTCTACAATTTTTCACAGCATTTTTTCTTCTTCTTAGCCCCTACGCAGCATCCAACTTCACATTCCCTTGGTCGATCACAATTTTCAAAGTCTTAATTGATCAAAAAATTCTGTTGCTGCCTCCCAGATCCTTCAGATCACTTTTTGGCATCCAGCTTTACATTATGTTGGTGGATTACAATTTTCCAAGTCTTAATTGACCAGAGTTCTACTGCTAGCATCCTAGATCTTTCAGATTGTTACACATGGTACCTGAGCTCAGCACAAATGTGAGATGCACTTGAAGACCATCAATACTTGCAAGGACTTGGGGACTTTGGCATTTATTCATTACATGCCTTTCAGAATAATAGGCTAGAGCCACAAGAATTGTTGGTCAAGCTGCACAAGATGGAGCTTCACGAACCCTAGGCGTAATAAGTAAACCCTTCAGCCTAGAGTAGAGTGAAAGTAAAAGTACAGCTGATGTAGTTTAGGGTTATTTATTGTTCGATAGAAATATACAAACATAGAATTCTTGGCAGAAAAGAACCAGTAGGCCCAGCTAGCTGCCCTATTTCCCCTGTCTAGTTCTAAACCCTGGATCCTGTTTGGTCACAGGAGTCCCTCACCCCCCCCCCTTCTACCTATTATACCCATGTGCTCATCCCATGCATGCTTGAAGATCCCCACTATCTTTGCCCCCACCACCTCCTCTGCCAGGCTGTTCTAGGAGTCCTCCACCCTTTCTGTGAGGAAGTATTTTCTCACATCCCTCTTACACCTCCCCTCTCAAAATTCATTGCATACCCCCATGTTCTGGTACTCCTCCTCCACTGAAAGAAACTTCCCTCTTCTACCTTGTTCACCCTGTGAAGTAATTATAGGCCTCAATCATGTCCCATCTCACTCTTCTCTCTTCCAGGGCGTACATGTTAAGCTCCCACAGCCTCTCCTCATATGGTTTCTCATGCAACCCATCCGCCATTTTGGTAGCCCTGCTCTGGACTGCCTCCACCCTGTCAATGTCCTTGCAGAGGTGCAGCCTCCAGAACCGAACAAAGTACTCTAGGTGGGGTCTCACTAGCAAATAACGTAGTGGCAACACAACCTCCTTGTCCTGCTAGAAATCCCCATCCCTGTGCAACCCAGCATTTGGCTAGCTTTGCTTACTGCTTGTCGCATTGCTCTGCCACCTTGAGATCATCAGTGATGATTACCCCAATACCCTTCTCTTGTTTGGTGACTGTAGGTACCTTCCCCCATCTTATACACAGCCATTGGGTTTCCCTCCCCAGGTGCATGAATTCGCACTTTTTTGGCATTGAAACCCAGTTGCCACACCCTTGACCACTCTTCAAGATTCCCCAGATCCCTTTTCATTTTCTCCACCCCTTCCTTGGTGTCCATCCTGTTGCAGATTTTTGTGTAATCCACAGAGACACACTTTCCCCTCCAGTTCTTAAGCAGTGTCACCTATGAAGACATTGAAGAGGACAGGACCTGGTACTGATCCCTGTCGTACCCGACTGGTTACTCTTCCATCCCTTGAGTGACTGCCATTTACCACCACCCTCATCAGAGATGATTACCCTAAGGTCCTTCTGTTGCTTGGTGACTGTAGGTAGCTCCCCCCGTCTTATACACAGCCACTGGGTTTCCCCTCCCAAGGTGCATGACTTAGCACTTTTTGGCATTGAAATCCAGTTGGCACACCCTCGACCACTCCTGAAGATTCCCTGGTTCACTTTTAATTTTCTCTACCCCTTCCTGGGCGTCCATCCTGTTGCAGATTTTTATATAATCCACAAAGAGACACACCTTCCACTCCAGTTCCTCAGCAGTGTCTCCTATGAAGATGTCGAAGAGGAAAGGACCCAGTACTGATCCCTGTGGTACCTCACCGGTTACTCATCCGTCCCTTGAGTGACTGCCATTTACCACCACCCACTGCTTCCTGTTGTTCAACCAGTTTGATATCCAGTTTACCACCTTCCTCCAACCCCCAGGTTACTAAGGTTCTTAAATAACCTCCTATGTGGCACAGTGGCAAAGAAAGGACTTACTAAAGTACAGATACAGTGGCGTGAAAAAGTATTTGCCCCCTTCCTGATTTTCTCTATTATTGCATATTTGTCACACTGGATGTTTTCAGGTCTTTAGAGAAAATGTAATATTAGATAAAGGGAACCTGAGTGAACAAATAACACTTGTTTTTTTTTTTAATTTCACTTATTTAATGAAAAAAAGTTAACCAACACCAACTGGCACTGTGTGAAAAAGTAATTGCCCCCTTACACTTAATAACTGGTTACGCCACATTTAGCTGCAATGACTGCAACCAAACACTTCCTATAATTCAATATCAGTCTTTCACATTGCTGTGGAGGAATTTTAACCCACTCTTCCTTGCAGAACTGCTTTAATTCAGTAACATTTGGTAGATTTTCGAGCATGAACTGCTCGTTTCAGGTCCTGCCACAGCATCTCTATTGGGTTTAAGTCTGGACTTTGACTAGGCCACTCCAAAACTTTAATTTTACTTCTTTTTAGCCATTCTGATGTGGACTTGCTTTTGTGTTTGGATCATTGTCTTGCTGCATGACCTATCAGCTTCAGCTTCAGCTGGCGGAAGGATGACGGACATTCTCCTTAAGAATTTTCTGGTACAGAGCAGAATTCATGGTTCCTTTAATTATGGCAAGTCATCCAGGTCCTTAGGCAGCAAAGCATCCCACACCATCACACTACCACCACCATGTTTGACTGTTGGTATGGTGTTCTTACTGTGGAATGCTGTGTTTGCTTTACACAAGACATTATGGGATCCATGTCATCCAAAAGTTCCACTTTGGACTCATCTGTCCATAGAACATTTTCCCAAAGGCTTGTGGATCATCCAGGTGCTTCTTGGCAAATGAGAGGCAGAGCATTTATGTTCTTCTTGGTTAGCAGTGGTTTCCTTGCCTCACATGAAGCCCATTTTGCCCAGTCTCTTTCTGATTGTGGAGTCATGAACACTGACCTTAGCTGAGGCAAGAGAAGCCTGCAGTTCTTTGGATGTTGTTTTAGGATCCTTTGAGACTTCCTGAATGATTTTACACTGCGCCCTTGGAGTAATTTTGGCAGGCCGCCCACTCCTGGGAAGATTCACTACTGTTCCAAGTGTTCTCCATTTGGAGATTATGGCTCTCACTGTGGTTCAATGGAGCCCCAGAGCCTTAGAAATAGCTTTGTAACCCTTTCCAGACTGATAGAGGGCAACAAATTTTTTTCTGATCTTTTCAGGAACTTCCTTTGATCATGGCATAATGTGCTTGTTGAATCTTTGTGCTGGCAACGTGACTCTGATGGTAAGGGTCAAAATAAGTGAGATTTATATTGAGCAGGGCTGGCTGTAATCAAGCCTGGCTGTGTTCAATCAGCTGACTCTAATTATCCCTTTAATTGGTTGATTTAACTGAGGCAATTACTTTTCACACAGTGCCAGTTGGTATTGGTTAACTTTTTTCATTAAATGAATGAAATAAGTCAAAAAAAAAGTATTATTTGTTCACTCAGGTTCCCTTTATCTAATATTATATTTTGTCTAAAGACCTGAAAACATCCAGTGTGACAAATATGCAATAATAGAGAAAATCAGGAAGGGGGCAAATACTTTTTTACGCCACTGTAGGTACATCCACTACCCTCCCTTGTCCACTTCCTTAGTCACTCAGTTAAAGAAATCTAAGAGATATGCTTGACATGACCTCCCCCTTTGAATCCATGCTGTCTGTCGTCTTGCAGCCCATTTGCCTCCAAGTTCTCCCTCAGTCTCTCCTTCAGCAGGGGTTCCATTAATTTCCCCACCACTGATGTGAGACTGACTGGCCTGTAATTGCTGGCCTCTTCCTTGCTGCCACTCTTCTGCAGAAGGACAACATTGGCCCTTCTCCAGTCCTCTGGAACTACCCCTGTTTCCAAAGAGTTTTTGAATAGTGTTGCCAGAGAAGCCGCTAGCACCATACTCAGTTATTTCAGTCTACTTGAGTGGATCCTATCTGGCCCCATGGCCTTCTTTTCTTTTTAGGGCTTCCAATCCCCTTTGGACTCTCTCCTCCGAAAATTGACTTATTTCCACTCCCTCTTTTGCCTGCTGATACATGTTGGTCCATCCTTCAATTCTCCACTATGAAGACTGAGCAGAAGTACTCATTTAAAATTCTAGATTTTTCTTGGTCTTCTTCTTCTTGGTCTTCCTCTTCACAACCCCCCCCCCCGTGAAGTTCTGCTGATTTTCACTATCCCACACCTTGCTTTCCTCTTTTCACTTACATACCTGAAGAAACACTTATCCCCTTTTTTTAACCTCCTTGGCTATGCTGTCTTCTGTTTGTGCTTTAGCTACCTTCACCTTCCTTCCTGCCTCCCTTTGTTTATCTAGATATACCGCCCTCTCCCTTTCCATCTTTGTCTTCTTGTGCTTCATAAAAGTAGATTTTTTTTCTCCCTTACCACCTTAGCTACTTCCTTTGAGAACCAAAGTGGCTCTTTCCTCCTCCTACCTTTTTTTATTTCCTTCAAGCAACTTGTTGTTGCTTTAGTTATTTCCTGTGTTATCCTTTTCCATTGTTTTTTTGTCCCCCCACCCCTCCCCACTGACAAACATCCCCCTTCAAGGTATTGTCACTGTGGCACTGTTGTCGCTGTTTCAGCGATCACTGTGTTGTGCCACGTGCCCTATGTGGCTGCACTGTTTTCCCTTCTCCCTTTTTGGCCTCGCCATTTTACGCTTGCTCTTATCACATGGAACCAAATTTCTCCCTCCCTGGCCCTGCTTGAATGCCAGTATTCCAGGTTTACTCCCAAATCTGGATCGCTGGCATGGCAGTGCATTAGACATTAGGTGGCCCCTGATTAGGATGCTTTAATAAATTCTGTAGCAATTTCATAACAGGAGCCGCCTTTCAGAAATGAGCCCTTAGGGTAGCACGCTAGTACAAATGGCAACAAGCCTCTCCTTCCTTTCCCCATCCAGAGTTTCTACCTTACTTGAATATTGTGTGTGTGAAGAAGTATAGTATAACTAGGATTGGCTGGCTAGTAATCAAGAACTTTATTTGTCATGCTATCACAGTAACAAAAATAACCATTTTTTTTTCCAAGAAATACCTCTACAGATACCCTTAATTAATGTGCATGTATTCTGTAAACTCTGATTCAGTAATGTGGCAGGCAGTGCGTTGCACTTTCACATAAGATACACACAACGTCTTGCTAGTAGACTTCAGCAATTCACTCAGGCTCTGTGGAGGGAAGGTTTCTCAGTTCCCTGAGTGAGAAGCCCCTAGTGGCTGAAGCGCAAGAACCTGTCCTTGATGTCTAATGTTATGGTGACACATTGATCCTGATTGTTTGGTCTGGTGAGGAAGAACTCATGTCAGATATTAGAGGGGACGTGGCATAACTGAGAACTTGAGTCATTATTGATGGCTCCAGAGCAGCTCCTGATCTCTAACCCATGCCATAATAGTTCCCAGTTCTTGGGATCTCTACAATGGAGGTGTACTCTGCAGCTTGGCTGGTATGAGACTGTGTAAATATGAGGTTTTGGAAATGGATGAGGCAGCTAACAGCCCAAAAATAGTTATATAAAAATATACTATAAATAAACAAACAAAAAAAGGAAAGCCCTCTTTTTCACTATATATGGAAGTCTGCCATGGGGTACATGTGGCATTTCATACTGCCAATGAATATCTAACAGTAGTGGTTTAAAAAGTTAACTAGATGGATTCATGCACAATAAAACATGAAATTATAGATGAGATTTAATGCAATAAGTTTTCCTGGTTACAATGAAACATACGGTATATCAAACAGTCAAATGTATCAGAGGTAGAAGAAACATAAGCATAATAAGAAGTATAAGCATCAGAGTGATAAATGCTAGCAGAATCAGTGATCCAGTTTGGCAAAACATTGTGCACGTTAAACAGTATCTCTGGTTTGAACCAGAGCAGAATAAGACCCTGGAGACATCGATTTTCCTTCCCCTTCCCTTCTCCAGCAGATCCAAGATAAGCCCTGCTATAAGCCTCATCAGCCTAAAACCCCTTAAGGGGGCAGGTCTTCATAGTTCCAGTACAACCTATGGCCCCAATGATCCCTCTGGTGATCACACTGCTGTGGGTGCAGTCGGCCTTGCCTAATCCAACTGCCCTTCTGGGCCTTCAAAACCCCTCTTGATTCCTCAGGTTCTTATGGCAAGGTGGCATGCCTGGTTGCATTGATGGGTGGTTCTAAGCCGGATCTGTTCAGCGAACCCTCAACTCCTCATGAGATCCCCCCAGCCTCTGCCAGAGAGACATTCCTTAAACAGATATTCCAGGAGTAGGATGGCCTGCTTGATCTGAGGTCAGAGGTTGTTCCTCAGATGAGAACGGGATGGACAACATGGGCTCTAGTGAGGTTTTGGAGGCCTTTTGCCACCTACTCAAGCAAGTCTCAGGTTTCCTCAATGTCAAAGAGGTGGTGCTAAACATTTGGAACTTTTGTTGAAGAAACCTCTTTCTTTCTGGCCTTCTCAGATGATAGTTTTGTGCCCAGCAAAGGTTGGGGGTCTTGTCTCGCATCAGAATTAGTGCATCCTCAATGTGTGGACCTCTTCACACTGTCATTCTTGAGGTGTTGAAGGCTTTCTCCACACACCTGGAAGCTTTAGGTTCATTGGTTAGACTAGTGCAGCAAAATTAAAAATGCAAGAATGCCTGGGCTCATGTTTCTCACCCTCCTAGAAAGAGTTTAAGCTCCATGATTTGTTGGCCAAAAGATTAACTCAATGGGTGCACTGGTTATGTGACACGCTATCTACTCAAGCCTCAAGATTTTTTCCCCTGTTATTGGAATGCTTGTGGATAGCAGCCATGAATATTTTGGGATATACTTCCCCCAGAGCATCGGGAAAATCAATTGTGGTCTTCCTTTGGCCAAGTAACACTTGCAGTTAGCAATGGATCAGGCGGATGTTGTCTCTTGGATTTGCTAGGTGTTCTTAACTGGCACAGCTGGTTGCACGTCTGTCTCTTAGTGGGTTTTGGATCTCCCTTTTGAAGGTTAGAACAGCTTACCCCTCAGGCCAAGGGCATCCTGAAAGAGGACTGTGAGATGACCAGGAATCTAGTCTTATTAGTGACTTCTCCAAAGAGTGGCTAGGGTTCCTCCAAGCAGTAGCATGCCTTCTTCTTGTCTTCCTTTCATAACAGAACTTGAGGTGGATGATTGAGGAACAAGCTGTACGATAACCATTACAGCCAAGTAAAGGATGGTGCTTATGGAGGGGTTGGTTCCACAAAGACACCGACAACTTATTCCTTCCACAAGGTGACTTGAGGCAAGGCATGCTCAACCACCCTGCTCAGTCCTTCCTTGACTTCCTGGTCCGGGGCTGTAACACATTTTCTACCTCAGTGGTCGGAAATCACTGCCAACATGTCGGTACTTCAGTTCATAAGTCGTGGTCTCTCCTTTGACTCTGTGTCATGGCAGTCATGGCTGTTTCAACTTCTGACAAGACTGCACACTCTAGACTGCCTTCAGATGCTTACATATGAAGTTTGATTGCTTCTTGGACTAAATGCAACACAGTGTGTGTGACTCATAGATGTGGAGAAGGTTTGTTTTTCCCCGAGATACTTCCTGGTCACAGTAATGATAACTGGCTGGTGCCCTGTTCCACACCTGAGCAGTCTAAACCAGTACATCAAATAGCACAAGTTCAGGATAATGATATTGGGTCTGGTAGTCCAATCTTTGGATTGGGGAATTGATTCTGCGCTCTGGACCTGAAGGATGTATATTTTCAAAACCCGTTCCAAGATTCCTGTCAATGGTTCCTCTGTTTTTGGAAGTATAGTGACCGATTTCAGTTCAGAGCAATGTTGTTTGGCCTCTTGACAGCATTACGTGCATTTAGTATAGTTCTGACAGTGGCGGCAGCTCATCTTCACAGATGGGTTATCCACATATTCCCCAATCTGGATGATTGGTTGATTCAACGCAAATCACCTTGGGAAATTCAGGCAACTCTCCAGGTGGCCACTGAGACCTTCCTTAGCCTAGGGTTCCTGCAGAACTTGTTGAAGTCATATCTGTCCCCTGCCAAGTTTGTATGGGCTGAGCTAGACTCCCAAGAGGCTCAAATCTGACTTTCCCCTCAGCAAGCTCTGGATCTGTTGGAGCATGCCTGCTCCTTCTCTTTTCAGGAGAGATGCCTGGCACAGTATATCCTCTGTCTTCTTGGCCTGATAGCATTTATCACTCTGAGGGTCTGACTTTGAGTGTGCTGTCCCCTGTGGAGCTCAACGTGCAGTTTGTGTTAGAGGTCTACATATCTGTGTCAGCTGGTAATGGTTGCTTACTAATTGACCAAAGCGATCTTTTGGTAGCTGGTGCTAGATCACCTTTTAGAAAGGTACCCTTCATCCAGTGGAACATGACACACCATAGAAGCAACAACTGCACATTAATGTTCTTGAGGTGAGGGCAGTTTGCTTAGCATTATAGGTGTTTCTCTTGACAGTGGCCAACCATCTTGTCTGAGTCAACACACACAGTGCAATGGCCATGTTCTGTATAAAACACAAGGGAGAGTACATTCCTCCAGGCATTGTGAGGATGCTTTGGAGACATGATCACAGGCATTGGATGGTGACATGGTGGGCAGCCTCAGCGAAAAAATATTCAATGAGCGGTCTCTACATCAGGATTTTATGTGTGATATTTTTCAATGCTGGGTAACTATCCACATCAGTTTGTATGCATCATAGAAGAATAACAAACTGGCACACTTCTTTGCCCATTTACCAGTTCTGGGCACAACTCGGAATGAGCCATTTACTCAGAAATGGACTGGCAAGTACCTGTTCACTTCCAGTCCTCCTGATATATGTGGTTCATTGAAGGCATGCTTTGAGAGGGCTTTGACTTCCCCAAAAGTGCAAAGGACATACACCTGTTCATATCTGTAACAGCACAATACACTGAATAGGGGTAAACACACTCACATGCACTAAAAACAAAACAAACAAAATAAAATCTTAAACAGGAAGGGAGACAGACATGTGGGGAGTGGTGCAGTGCACTGGCTGTGGAGCAGCAGTCTTCTAGGAGATATTCTGGAGGCTGCGTTGCTGCCCTATTTGCAGGCAACTCTCTGGTCTGAGGAAGGAGGTTGCCGGTCTCCATGCTGACCTGGCGAGGATTCGGGGAAACCTCTTCCCTCACCCAGGGACCACTCAGGCCACCACCACTGCCTCAGAGGTTGCCAAGAAAGAAGAGTGGTTAGACCATGGTGGGCTCAGGGAGGGTGAAGGTGATGGAACAGAGGCACATCCCTCCAGTTGTACCTCTCCACAATTCGTTTGCCATTCTGGTGGAGCGTGGTTCCTCTATGGAGGCACCCACAGTGGAGACCAAGGAGGATGCTGGGAACCTCCACAAAGGAGACCCACAGGAGGGTGGTACAGGCCCCCACAGGGGAAGGAAACAACTCCTGGTGGGGCACTCAGTCATTAGGGGGTAGAACTGGGAAGGGAGAGGAGAGGGAGGTACGGTGCCTGGGGCCATGGCTTGGAGGGACAGGAAGTGAATCCTCAGGATCATGGGAGCAGGTGCATGGGGGAGGGAGCTGGATGTCATTGTTCACCTAGGGACAAATGACCTGGCTTGGAATGGGATCAGAGCAGTGCAGCAGGAGTTTGTGGAGTTGGGGAGGGGGCCTTGGACAAGTAGCACGCACAGTAAGTTACTCAGAAGTGCTGCCTGTCTTTGGCATGGATGAGGCTAGGGTACTCCGCACGGCGGGATCCAATGACCGTTTGAAAACTGGTGTGGAGCCCAGGATCGGCTCTACTGGGACTGGGGCCACCTGGAGGGATGCAGGTCTATACTAGCGTGATGGTCTGCATCTGTCCAAGAGGGGAACCAGGATCCTAGGTGATAAGTTTAAATGCTTCATTGGCAAGCATTTAAACTAACCAAGGGGGGGAGGCAGTGAAGTGAAACAGGGAAATCCCAGCCCCCCCCACACACAAAACAGAGTAGTTAGTGAAGTAGACACAAAGGTAGAGACGTTGATAGGGAGCAGGGCAGGGGTAAATCCAGAAAAAGGCAAAGGCAATAGGGACAAGGATGGGCGTAAAAGGGGTAAGGCCATCAAAAAATGGAGGGCGATGAGTACCAATGCCCATAGTCTGTGTAACAAGCACCCTGAACTAGTGGCCTTGTTGGAAGAGGGATGCCTGGATATTGTGGTAGTCACAGAAACATGCTACACAGAGAACCATGACTGGGATGTCAACATACCAGGGTACACAATCTACAGGAGGGGCAGGGAGGGTAAAAGAGGTGGAAGAGTTCACTCTACATAAGGGAAGGAATCAAAGCAACAGAACTAAAGAGTAAACAGGGAGGAGAGGAGGCACTGTGGGTCACCCTAGAGACAGGAAATGTCACCACAATCCACACAGGGGTTGTTTACAGACCCCCGTCTCAGGGGGAGGCAATGGACAAGGAAATGATGGACGGAATCCTTAGGATGGAAGCAAAAGGAGAGATATTGTTGATGGGGGACCTGAATATGCCAGATATTAACTGGAGCACCTTTACTGCAGCCACATCCAAGAGCAGGGTCATTCTCTACGGGGGACATGCCTCAGACAGCTAGTGTTGGAACCTACTCGGGAGGGAGCAATCTTAAACCAGGCACTCTCAGACGGGGATGGAGAGAGGATCTCAGATTTAGAAGTGGGTAGCCATCAGGGAACAAGCGACCACCAAACAGTGCAGTTCACAATAAACAAAACTGTAGAGTCAAGCTATACAAAAGCAAGGGTGTTGGACTTTAGGAGGGCTGACTTTGGCAAAATGGGAGAGTGCCTTAGAAAAGCACTAACAAACAGGCAAGAAAGAGGGGTGGAAGAACAATGGGGAAAAATCAAAACTGCCATCACAGAGGCAACAAACTTTTGTGTAAAGTAAATCAATAAAACAAAATGAAGGAAAAAGCCACTATGGTTCTCAAAGGAAGATTGAGAAAAGGATAGCATTCAGGAAATATAAGGAAACACAGAAGGAGCAGGACAGAGAACTATATCAGTTAAAGCAGAAGGAGGCAGGGAAGGCAGTCAGAATAGCAAAGTCCCAAACTGAGGAAAAGATAGCCAACTCTGTTAAGGGGATAAAACCTTTTATAGGTACATTGGGGAGCAAAGAAAGACCAAGGGATGGATACTGAGGCTTAATAAAGGGGAGGGAATGTGTGCAGAGGGTGACAGTGAAAAGGCAGGCATACTGAACAAATACTTCTGCTCAGTATTCACAAAAGAACAGAAGGCAGAGGTACCATTGATACCAGTTCATTCACAGAAGAAAGGATTCTGAAAGAACTCTTAAAACTACAGGTGGACAAAGCAATGATGCCTGACGGGATTCACTCCAGAATTCTAAAAGAACTAAGGGGAGAACTAGTGACACCACTGACTACCCTCTTTAACAAATCGTGGGAGGATGGGGTGGTACCTGAGGACTGGAGAAGGGTGGATGTGAGTCTACTTCATCAAAGTGGGAGCAAGGCAGAGGCAGGAAACTAAAGACCAGTTAGTTTGACCTCGGTGGTAGGTAAAATGACGGAATCACTTCTTAAGGAAAGAATTGTTGAGTACCTAGAGGCCAGCGGGGCACATGACCCAAGACAGCATGGATTCACAGCGGGAAGGTTGTGTCAGACAAATCTAATAGATTTCTTTGACTGGATGACCAAAGTAGTAGACTAGGAAGGGGCTGTGGACATGGCCTACCTAGACTTTAACAAGGCATTTGATACAGTCCCTCACAAAAGATTAATATCCAAGTTAGCCAGCCTTGGAGTGGGTCCCAAGGTGGTAGCCTGGATATAAAATTGGCTGGACAACAGGAAAGAAAGGGTAGTAGTAAATGGAGTCCACAGTGAAGAAAGGAGGGTTACTAGTGGAGTACCACATGGTTCAGTACTGGGACCAGTCCTTTTTTAATGTCTTTATAAGTGACATTGCAGAGGAACTGGAACAGGTCGCAGAGGATAATAGTAAATGGAGTCAACTCTGAAGAAAGGGGGTTTACTAGCGGGGTACCGCAGGATTCAGTACTGGGACCGGTCCTCTGGTATGTCTTTATAAGTGACATTGCAGAGGGACTGGAATGAAAAGTATGTCTCTTTGCAGATGACACAATGATCTGCAACAGAGTTGATACACAGGGTTGGGTGGAAAGGATGAGAAGGAACTTGGCAAGGTTGGAGGAATGGTCAAATGTATGGCAGCTTAGATTCAATGCAAAGAAGTGCAAAGTAATGCACCTGGGAAACAAAAACCCAGAAGACAAGTAAACAGTGGGGGGTGAGATACTAACAACAACAAAAATGGAAAGGGGCCTGGGGGTAGTCGTATCAGAGGACCTAAAGGTGGGCAAGCAGTGTGAGAAGGCAGTAAGGAGAGCTGGGGGGATACTAGGATGCATAGGGAGAAGCATCACCGGTAGAAAACAGGAAGTTGTTATCACTCTGTACAGACAGTTGGTGAGACCCCATCTGGAGTACTGCATGCAGTTCTGGAGACCCCATCTCCACAATTACATAGGCGGAATGGAGGCTGTCCAGAGGAGGGCAACTAAAATGGTGCGGGATCTGCACCAGAAGCCATATAAAGAGAGACTAAAGGAGCTTAATATGTATACCCTCGAGGAAAGGAGGGAGAGGGGGGACATGATAGAAAATTTCAAGTACCTCAAGGGAATCAACAAAGTCCAAGAGGATAGCATCTTTCAGAAAGAGATGTGCAAGAACAAGGGGGCACAATTTGAAGATAGAGGGGGGGACAGCTCAGAGGTAATGTGAGTAAGTATTTTTTCACGGAGAGAGTTGCGGTTGCATGGAACGGCCTTCCTGAGGAGGTCATAGAGTCAAAAACAGTGGGATAATTCAAGAATGCATGGGACAGACATAAGGCAATTATAGTGGGGGGAAGCCGGAAGTAGGCTGTTGGTTAACTAGGATCTGTGACTTATCCATTAGGTAGGGAAATGGGCAGACTAGGTGGACTAAGCAGTCCTTATCTGCCATCAAATTCTGTGTTTTATGTTGATTGATACTGACAGACTCAGTGTAGCCTCACCTGTTCTGGTATCAGGACCTGCTTCATTACAGTACTGAGCATCTGATCAAACTCTTACTTAGGATAGACCTTCTCACTTGGTTCAAGGGAGGAGGGTTCAGCAAACAGACATCAAGTACCAGACAGCATGCTTCGTGAGAGACTAGAGTTGTATCCGTCAACTTCTCAGTGGAGGTTCTCACTGTGTTGGAGGTTCCTGTATGTCCTCTGCTGTGCATATCTATGCTTTTAAGTGGAAGAGGTTCTCAGCATGTTCCACTGTTGGACTGTGGCCTGCTACCTATGGAGTGTCCAGTTAGATCTGTTCTCAATTGTCTGGGGACTCCGCCCAGTACTGGACTCTGTGAAACTTATTTGAAGGGTGCAGTTGCCTGCCATCTTGGCATATTGAGTTAAAGAATTGCCCCACTCATTCTGTGGGGTAAAAAGGATATTTATCACTGTGACCTTTACCTTTGGCCTTTTTATGGTGACCCGGCTTGGGATGTCCCTGTCAGATTTTACCTTTACCTGCCAAAAGATATCTCCAGTTCCATTTTCCACATGCCAGTATTTATTGTTAAAATGAATAAGCATTGTTCATAGTGTGATTTATTGGAAATTGTAACAAAATGTCATAATTCACAAATTGCTAAACAGAAGGCTATGTTACATATATTAACATTCAGCTATTAAAGTTAATAGAACTACAGTACTGCAGTGTACCTTTGGTTTCTTTTCTTTCATTTTCTTATTTTTTTTCATTTTTTGTTTTGCTTTCACAGTGGTTATAGCCAAGAAGTAGTGTATTATACAACAGGCAATATCCCTCAGGTTCCTGCAGCACCACGACTAGTACGAGCAGGAGTCACATGGGTAACACTGCAGTGGAGTAGGCCAGAAGGATGTACTGCCGAAGAAGTGATTACCTACACATTAGAAATTCAGGAAGAAAACCATGTAAGAGTTTTGATGAGTTCTGGTTTAAAACATGATTGTTTTCAGCAGCTTTTGTTCCTTTTAAAGCTATTACTAAAGACTGTGGGTCATCAGAACATTTACACGTACAATTTGATTGCTCTAACTCATTTTAAAACACCTTTAGACAGAAAAATTATTTTCTACACGCTCAAGGGACATTACCAGAATGCATATGTTTTGTAAATTCTGGTTATGTTCTTTGAATTCTGGCTAGCCATTTTCTTGTCAAAAATGTGTTTTAAAATGTGCTTAAAGAAGCAGATTCATATGTAGTTGTCTCAAATATGCGCTGAGAATAAAAAATGGTTTCTAAATGATAGCTCCTTATGCCATGGAAAGGGCTTTGTTCAGTGCCTATGATGGATAACTGGTTGGAGTAAATTGTTCAGTGACACTGTACAGGATAGCAGTTGTATTCCTGCTGAGATTAAAGGTCTCTTGCAGGAGCTGTTGGTCCATGCAAGACTAGGCAATAACTGAAAACTGTTAACATACTATAATTAAGCAATAATATGTGACAGGGTGTGGTATATCATAGGATGTTGTCATGCTTTGCGTGCATGGTTAAGCACGAGGCCACAGGCCGAGTGTCTTATGCACCTAAGACTTGACACATCCTATGATATGCCACACACTCAAGTGTATTATTACTATTATGAACTGGGTCCATTTTAATATTAATTAGAGATAAAAAAAAAGTCTTAATTTTTTTTAAATGAATGTGTGTAAATCTTAAAATATATGTCCTGTAACTTTTTATTATGTTCACTAGGTGTCAATATTTTAGAGGAAATAGTACTAAGATGCACTTTATTGTCTACTCTGTAGCCCCCACCCTCCTGTCCTGCAATGGAATGAGCATTACGGTTTGTAAGTATCGAACTTAGTGGCTGTACTGTAGTGGCTTCAGAGTAGTGCTGTAACAGTTCTCTTTTTTTAGTGAAGCCATGGATTTGGAAGGGCTGTGGACGGCTGTACAGTAGTGGCATCAGTGTGGTACCATGTAGGGATATGAGCATAGCTTGAACTGTTCACTCCAGATTCCAGCTGTGCTTGTTGTGTTAGGTGAAAGAGTAAAGCCATGGTAAGTGATTGGAGAGTTAAAACAAGTTAACCTGAAAAAAATACTTGTAGAGGTAGGCAGCCAGGAGTGTTTGGCCATGTGTGTAAAACTCGTAAGTTACGAGGAAATGGGTGGAGCTCCACAGTGGTGTCAGAGCAGCTGTTTGTTTGTTTTGTTGTTGTTTGTTTCGGAACAAGAATGTAGGACAGGGTTTGGTGTCGGGTATTTAATAACGAAAACCCTCAGCCTAAGCATTGTGAGTTTGTTAGAGGATGGGGAAGAAAAAATTAATCAAGTTCAAGTATCTAGGAAATAGAAAGTTAAACTTGGAGTTATTTACTATGTAGAAAAACTGTTAGTGTAAGGATTTGCATTAGGTTAAATGACCTGTTGACTGGGGCTTTTTCTGACTCGTGATTACGTTGTGGATTTTAATCGGGGTAAGAAGAGACTTCAACCAATCAGATAGCTGGATTTTTGTTACCCAGTTCATAATACTTTTTGTTTTCTAGTTGTAATTTTTTTTTCAGACACAACATTGAGTAAACATGTTATTCAATAGTTTACACATTATCAGAAGATACTGGTAAATGGCATGGACTCTGTGCATAACTTTCTACTGTACCACCATCTATACAGAAATAAGCAGCAAAACACATGAATAATATTAACTTACCTGTCCACTTGGCTTATAGTTCTTAAATTCTGATCATGGAGTTAAGACCCTTAATTCTTCTCCCGTTTTCTCAAGAGTTTACCTTTTGTCTTTACTAGCCGTTTTCACTATCAGTGATTTGCTATGCAAAAATGCAGTAATAAAACTAACCTTAGATTTAGCCTTAAACCAGTATGGGCTTTGATAGGTAGCTTGATCCCAATGGCTTCATTAATGCAATAAACAGTTGCCAGATCAATGGGAAATGTGAAAAAGAAAAGACAAGTGATTGTTCTGAAAAAGACATTTATACATTGATATGGAGACCTGAGTGTCTCTTATGCTTGTAAGAGGGCCTCCTCCTGTGTTCTTAGAGTGAGAGAGAACTGGAAACCTAAGGTGAGTCATCCTGGCCCCCTAAGGATGCAGCAAGTGTTAGTTTCATAGCAGATCTTGTTCTTTTTAAAGCTGTTTTATAAAAATGGGCCCTGAAAATCCTGTAACATCATTGGTTAAAGCACGTCACATGAATGTTGATTATTCTGTAACAGTTGCACACTTCACCTGAACTTCATATTTTTTTAACAAATAAAAGCCCATTTTATAAGTGGGATAGCGCTTTAGAGTGCGGTCATAAAGGAATAATGCTTCTCTCAAGTGCCTGATGCCTAACAGCTACCCAAAGTGTGCATTCTTCCTTATAACCGCACTAACTGTCATGTTATCCCTTACTGACTGAGGGCGGCAATAACAATTACACACATGAAATTTGATTGCTCCATTACATTTTTAAACACTGTTAATAGATAACTGGCTGTCCTCTGTATCCAGGAAAATACCAGAATGCATAACTTGTAAATCCCATGATAAGAGACATTCCATCACCATATAGATGTATTATAAATGATTAAACTGTTGGGTGACAGAAAATGAAGCTCAAAAATAGTTATTCCACAAATATAATAGAAACCAGCACACACACACCCCCCTCCATTTCAAAAGTGTAACAGTTCACATGGTCAAACACTGCACATGAGGTTTGTTATGGTTCGAAGAGGTCTTTGAGTGAAGACAAGTTCTCGGTGCTGATTGCTTGACTTAGCACTGATGATTTATTCCTTGAAAATGGGATCACTATTGAGTCCACATCCATTGCTAGTTTCTCAAAATCATTTGCTTTTTTTCTTCGTTGTATCAAGATAAAACTTTGCACTGTAGGTATGACTACAGCCTGAGGGTAACTTTTTGTAGGACCTTAAGTTTCATACCCCTAGCCAGTATGCATGTATGGCTCTTATATTGCAGGTACTGTAGAAAACTTGTTACCAGTCATTTTACAAAATGCCAGAATACATTTAAATAAATGTTATTGCATAATTACATAATAATATTTTATTTATAAAAGGAAAGATTTGATTTTGGTGTGGATTAAATCACAAATGGCAGATGTATGGCTGCTTGGTAAATTTTCATTATGGAAACATTTTCAGAACTACTGAATGTATAACTAAGTAGGGGAAGGGGTGGGAGATTATGGGGAATGGAAAGTTCATCCTGTACGTCCAGTACCCAAGGAAACTTCATTGGGGTATCCGGAGTCTGGACCCAGAGATCCCAGTGACATGTTGACCTCTCTGTCAACAGTCGAGGTTGAGCTCATAGTGGCACTCAGTATCTACGCTGACTTCTCTGTTGGCAGTCGAGATCTTCCTAGTCATCTGGCTTCCACCACTGATGTTGAGCCCATCACAGATATAGGATAGGGCAGCCTTGCAGCAGTGGGCCTGTTGAGCATTTGCTCAGGCTTGAGGTAGAGTAGCAATACTGATATACCAGTTGTTCATCTTGCGGCTCCCCCTCTTGCATTGCCAGCTATGCCACAGAGACCAAAACAGGTGGAGACCCACCTCCACAACCAGTGGAGGGTGCTCCACCTGAGGACTCTAGGCCTGAGTCAGGGCTTCCTCATCTTCTCCTAATGATGGTTACCCTGTTGGAGAGGGTTATACACACCTAGTGTTGATGGTCAGCATCTATCCTGATGCAGATTCAGATGTGCCATCCATCCCATCAACTCCACATCATTGCTAGGGCAGCCGGTCAACAGACTGACCCCCACACACACACACACAGGGGACCAGTCATCCTTTACAGCCCTCATGGAACAAATATCCATGGCTCTGGAAACTCCCTTGGAGGAGTTCTAAAAGAATACCTACCTACCTATTGATGGATATTCTTGAGCAAGTGCTTTACCAGGGTAGCCTTTTCTATTGCTTCTGCCTTCCTGGGCCTGACACTCCATATCTAGCAATACCCAGCCTCTTCCAGGCCTTTCTGTGTCATATGGATCACAAGTACTGTATGCAGGCACCCTAGGCAGATTGTGTGGTGTTTTGGAACCTCCGTCACCAGAGGGGCTAGTAACAGATGTTGTATCCAGAAGGCAGGGGTGCAGGGCAAGTTAGACAAGCCACTGGACAAGGAGTTCAAGAAATAGGACTGCCTTGCTGATAGGTCTATGCAGCTGTGTCTCTGGGCATATGCCAGTCCCAGTATGCTGCTTTGACGGCTCGATATAATCTTGAGCTCTTTGAGAGGCTCTCCAAAATCTCTAACCTGCTTCTTAAGAAGAGTCAGCCAAATCTACAGGAGGTTTGTGATCTGGGGCTGACGATGGCCAAGTACCAACTGCAGGTGGCCATAGACTTGGCCAGTGTGTTGGCTTAATTTGTGACAGCAGTAGTGTCTATAAGTCATCATCATCAGTTTTATTTATATTAGGTGCCCTTCCAATGCTCAGGGCACCTGTACAATTTACATACAGTAAAACCAACAACATAGTCAATATGCCTGATTTTTGGTTTCACCATTGATGCAGGAAATCAGCACTACTTCACACATATATGGAAGCTCAGTGTAACTCTACTGTAAATGCTGTGACATTGGTCAGCAATCCCAAGCCACAGCCCAAGTGAAGGCCACAAGACTTTGGTTCCTTTTGTTAGCCCTTTCAGATCTCACAGGGTCAACAGCAGCTTCAGCAGCAACAGAGGTGACAAATTCAGCAAAATCACCTGGCCAGACCTTCTAGTATATCAGGAGTTGAGAGCTAGTGCAGGAGTGGTGTTGGTGGTTCTGCCAGAGGCCGGTCCTTGATAGCCACTTCCAAGAGCAGGATTCTACCAAGCGGAATCAACAGGAATTCTGTCAGTCGGCATTATAGCAGTGGCACAATGCCGTCGGTCGAAGCAAGTGTTTTTGGTGGGGCTTTGCCACCCCCCGCATTATGGATTATCAACTTTGAGTCTGAGTTGTTTTGGGAAGGGGAAGAAATCCCTGGATACAGCAGTGTCAGCAATACTGCAGGCTTACAGCGAACTGCCGATTCTGTTGCTGTAATGGTCTTCACAGTATTTCCATTGCTGCAGCAACGGTATATGCCAAGGGCAGGACGTGATGGGATCGGGTCCATCTCCCTTGTCCTGCACTCTACTACAGCTTCTGGTCAGGGGCTGACTCTTCCACTACCTACATCTGTGGTCCACTGTTACTTCAGACTTGTGAGGCCTGAAACTGGTGGTATCCAGGTTGTCTCTTGAATTTGAGACTTTGCTCCCTGTGGCTCCTGAGTGCCGTTGGAGGACGTGCTCTCATTGGAGTCTCTCTACACACCTTTGAGTGGTGCATGATAGAGCCTGTCCCAGAAGACCAAGCTCAGTAGAGGATCATGTAGTTTTACTTTCTAGTGCTCCATTCTTCATCTGCAAGTGCTGACCAAATTCATTCACAGTTGGAAGTTTTGCATGGTGACTCTGCACCAGATCATTCTATCCTTGGAGCTGGTTGCTTGGTTCTGCTCCCTGGATCTCCAAGATGCATACTACCACATCCCCATTTATCCATCCCATAGATGGTTCCTATGCTTTTAGGTGAACAGAATCATGTATAAGTTCAGAGCCAAGACATTCGGCCTGACATCGGCACCCAGGATGTTCACTAAGTGCCTGTCTGTTGCTAGGGCCTTTCCCAGACAAAGAGGCATCAAGATATTTCTGTGCCTTTATGACTGGCTCATCTCAGGAAGCATATTGCAGATCTTGAAGCAGACCAGGGACCTGGCCATCCAAATGTTCAGGGATCTCAGCGTGATTGTCAGTCTGGTCAAGTCTGAGTTCACCCCAAAGCAGGCGATTCTTTTCACTAGATTTCAGCTAGACCTACTCTGAGCTAGAGCTCATCTGCCCCAAGAAATATGGAGAACCTGTCCTTTTGCCTGATCATGTTGGTTTGGACAGTTGCACACAGACTGGGATTTCCTTTGCTTCCTGAACTTCATGGCCTCTACCACAGCCAAGGTGCATTTGGTCCACTGACACATGTGACTCATTCAGTGAGGAGTGAGGAGCCAGTGGTCTCAGTCATACACAGCTCTGAACTAACCAGTTTGGGTAACCCAGCTGATGCTGGACACCATCCATTGGTGACTGCCCCCTCAAACCTTTTAAAGGTGTATCCCATTTATCTATCTGGAGCACCTGGTCACATTAACAATGGACGCATTGCTAGTGGACTTGGGTACACATCTGCTGGGCTGCAGGGCACAAGGGTTTTAGTTGTCAAGTGAGACTTAGCTCCACATCAGCCTGTTGGGACCCCATGCAGTTGGCCTGTCATTGCCTGAATTTTCACTGCTGGTTTGAGGTTAAGTGGTCCATGTGAACATGACCAGCATAAATAAGCAGGATGACATGCATTCCTTTCTTCTGTATCAGGAGGAGCTTTAGACTTGGGCTTTGGCTCATTCCCTGCACGTGGACTTACTGGCTATCTATGTCATGGGAGCCAGCAGTCAGCTGGTGGACGCTCTCAGCTGTGTGGAAAAAGCATCCAACAAATGATAACTGTACCCACGGTTGATGTTCAGATGTTCTCAGTATGGGAACATCATCAGTGAATCTGTTCATTTCCTGAGAAAAGAGAAATGCAAACTGTTTTGTGCCTGTCTCCGTCAGTAGGGCACTCTGTTGGGTGGTGGTGCAGTCTCTCAATCATAGGCTCAGGCTCTCTGGTATGTCTTTCCTCCATTTCCCCTGGTCCACCTGCCACTTGAACCAAACATCCTGTATCTTTTTGATCGGTCACAGTGATATAATCCAGAAAGGGGAGTGTAGCCAAGAATCATAAGAACTCAGGAAACATAGATAAGCCCCACAAAAGTCAGGGGGTTACAGAAACCTCTAGTAGGGGTCCAAAGGACTGCAGTCAAAGGAGTGCTCTAACTTCTCAGCTGGGTGAAATTTCTCTTTAGCTGAATGATTAGAGCTGCTGCTTTTAGGACTCCGATTCATAGCATTTACTGCTAGCAAAGGCCGGAGGTGCATCTTCCTGAAAAGGGGGCAGAAACAACATTTACCATTCATAGTTTACTTACAGTATATACTGTAACTAAATTTGTGAGCTCTAATTAAATGTTTGTTAAATTTTGCTCCAAATTTATTCTTCAGGATAATGGATTCCATCCAAAGTACACTGGTGAAGATTTAACATGTACTGTGAAAAATCTAAAAAGGAGCACACAATATAAATTTAGGGTAAGTTTTTTATGTATTTTATTTTGATATCGTTTAATTATAACACATAGTTTATCTGCAGGTAATTATTGATGTCAGTACTTAAGTTCTGCGATACTACATTCCATACCTCATCCGGTTACAAACAAGGAAGACCCAGTGACAGTTCTGATGTTTTGAAATGCTCTCATGAGCCATGACACTTTTTTGTAATTGAGTCTTATAAAAACTTCTAGTTGTTTGCAAACTTCATGAAATGCAAAAAGAGGCCAGTTCCAGTGGGGCTGGGGCCAGGGATAGCACATAGGGCCTCGACAGTAGTGAAAGACTATGGGCCAGTGTAGTATGCTATGCTATTTACAGCAGTTAAGTTGCTGGACAAGGTGGCAGACTAGAGACCAGCGTGATACACTATACTATTTTTGGTATTTAGGGTTTACTTATATGGGCACAGTGTTTAATTTGCTTAAATAGGGAGTTTCCATCTCCCACACATAGCCATTTTGGGCCAGTGCAGTATGCCATGCCGTTTACAGTGGTTAAGTTGCTGAACAAGGTGGCAGACTCTAGACCAACATGGAACACTGTGCTATTTTTGGTAGTTAGGCTTAGCTTATATGGATGCAGTGTTTCATTTGTTTAAATGGGGAATTTCCATCTCTCACACAAACCCATTTTTTTTTATTTAAAATGGGGGTTTGAGGGTGTGAAGCCTCCTAAATTAAATTAAAAAAAAAAGAAACATACAACCATACCAACTAACCCTGCCCTGGCTCGCGCTACCAGTGCATAGTGACCGGTGTCAGCTTACCCCGATTTGTACATTACGCCACTGAGCAGCTGACATTGTGGGCTGGATATTCAGTGGGATGCGCAAGTTCGGCGCAGAGGCGTGTGCTACACTTGTGCTTGCATCAGACCCAAGCGGCTGCTATATTCAGTCAGATAGCGGACGGCGCTGTGTGACTGAATATCAGTCAGTGTTGGCGCAGCATTAAGTGAAACTGCGCTGCTCCAACATGAATGTGGGCTGTATATAACCCACAGGGATCAGCGATCCTTGCAACAGATAGCACCAGGACCCCTGTAGGCTGTATTCAGCTACAACATGCAGATGAGCCCATTGGGCGTGCAAGGCACTAAGGGACAATTTGCATGCCCATTATGGGCTCATTTGCATGGTACACTGCAGCCTGGCAGTGTCCATCCTGCAGGGTGTTGACACATTCCCTGATGTCAAGTGGCCCCCCACCCTCATGCCGAGCACCTATTCCTTCTGCTGTAGCATTATCCCTGCTGTCCATTGGTACCCCATCCCCTGGTCACCCATTCCTTCCGATGTAGTGTTTTCATGGTGTCCAGTGGCACCCCCACCCATCTGTGTATTTTTTATTTTTAATTTTTTATTTTTCACCAGGCCCCGGAGGCTCAGCCCAGCTCCACTTGCCACTCCTGCATGCCCTGTCTTACCCCGGGGCAGGGCAGGGGTGACACCCCTCCCAATGGACACTGGACGGCAGCGGGACCAGGTTCATGATCGGGGGTCGGCATTTTCTTTTTCTGCTGGGATCCCAGGGCGGGGACGTGCAATGACGACCAGCATCTGCCCCGCCCCCTGACATACAGAGCTAGCCGCAGCAGTACCCCCAGCCTCTACCAGAGGTCCGCAATGTGCCAGACACTCAACCCCCCCTCCCCTGGGAGAAGGAGAGCAATCCCTGGGATGCTCAATCCTTCTCCCCACGGCTGGCCCTTTGAGTCCGCCCCTGAATCCAGGATGTGGGCGCCACAAGCTGACGTCTTGTCACTATGTATTTTCTGATATCCCTGGTGTCCAGTGGCACCCCTCATCTCTGATCACCATTTCTTCTACTGTAGCATTATCCCCGGTGTCTAGTGGCATCCCCAACCCCCCAATCACCTGTACTTGTAATGTCTGATATCCTTGGTGTCCAGTGGCACCCCGATCACTCATTCCTTTTTCTATATTCTTATTCTTATCCCTGGATTACAGTGGTGTCCCCAACCCCCCCCCCGATCACCCATCCATATAATGTCTGATATCCCTGATGTCCAGTAGCACACCACCCCTTCAGTCACCCATGTACAATGATCTAGAATGCTGGTGGCCAGTGGTTTCTCACCCTCCTGAATGCTCGTTGAGATACATAAAGGTCATCATTGGTGGTCCTGCAGCCATCCACCCACCCCACCTGCTCACATAACACCTCCCATCACACACCCCCCTTACCTGGGTGTCTGTGAATGTGCACAGCCCTTCTCTCACTTCCTTGTGCAGCTGCCGTATGGGCTGTTAGTGGCATGTGCACACTGATAGGTCATATGATGGCCAGCTAAGTAGGTGAGAGGAGGGCTGTGCTGGTTACAGTATTTTGATTCCCTGGACATCCACAAACACGCTGGTAAGGGAGGGTGTAGTGGGTGGTGTTCTGTGAGTGGGCAGAGCAAGTGGGATTCTGGACTACCAGTGATGACCTTTCTGTATGTCATTGGGCATTCAGAAGGGTGAGGTGAACCTCTGGCCACCAGCAGTCAATATCTTTGTACACAGGTGACTGGGAGGTGCCACTAGACACCAGGGATGTCAGGCATTACACAGACGGGTGATCATGGGGTGGGGGGATGGCACTGGGCACCAGGGAAAATGCTAAATTGGAAGGAAGGGGCGATCAGGAGGTGGGGGATGCCACTGGACACCAGGGACATCAGACGTTACATGGATGGGTGATTGGCAGAGTGTGGGGGTGCCACTGGACACCAGGGATAGTGCAGCATCAGAAGGAACAGGTGATTGAGTGGTGGAGGGTGCCACTGGACACCAGAGATAACGCTACAGCAGAAGGAATGGGTGATCAGGGAGTTGGGGGTGCCATTAGCCACCAGGGACTGCATGTTTGCAGGTATTACGGGTGATCAGAGGTGGTCGGCTGCAGTACAGCTGCCCTGCCATCGGTGGGGTGGGGTGCAGGGTTAGCACACAGATAAATGATGTTTTTTGCAGGTGGTAAAAAGCTTCACTTTGGGGGCCATTTAGTGCCATCACAAACCTTTTAACATGCTGCTGCGCCTGTATGCAGGAGAGGACCCCATCATTTGCATGGTTGCAGTGTTATTTTAGCGCCTGGGCACAGCCAGGTTTAGGGTGTGCTAACTGGGACTCTCAGTATGGACCCACCCCAAGGGCAAACACGGGTAGCACGGGCAAACCACATTAGCACTAAATATTGGACCATGTATGTGCTAAGAAAGTGAACAAGCATAATTTGTTCAAGTAATGTTACTTAGCACTATGCAGTCAGTGTTGGTCCAAAGTCCTCCACAGTTGCTGGTGCTACTATACCATACTAGAGAACTGGGGATTGCATTCTGAGCCTGACACCTACTGCTGTGCTGGTGGAGCAGTGCTCAAATTTTGAAAAAAAAAAGAGTATCAATCTTGACCATTCCCAAAACTGGCAACTTGGTCAGCCCAAGTAGTTACTTTTTTTTAAATTAATTTACAGGCCCCTCCATCACTGTCTTCACAATTATGTCTTTCCCATCAAATTATCTCAAAGCGGGTCCTGTTTCAGAATAACTGTTCAAAAGTCTAAAAAACTGGACCCCAAAGCCTCTTGTGAACTCAATGCATCTTTATTTTCTTGGCCACCTTTTTATGGAACCAAAACCAATGTTTCGAGACCATAAATGATCTCTTCTTCAGAGTTTGTGGCTATTTGAAAAATATAAAATTTAACACAGAATCAATAACAGTTCTTTAACATCTTATTATGTATTCCTGTTTAATCATTGTAAAATGGTCAGGACTTGGAAATCCTTTTTACCAAGTGCAGCACTTCTTTGGTGATTCCTCACTCTTTTAAATCCATCTTCTATATCTGAAAATTCTATTTTGGAAATAAAGTAAACAAAAAATAATCAAGCAAAAATATTTGCATGCATTATAGATAATGAACCAATATTCAATTAAAAACTCATGCCTCAGTATTCATACTGTTAACCACATGATTAATTCCAGTATTAATTCTTCACCTGGGGAAAAGAAACCCAGTGGTAGGATATACACTAAATGGAGCATTGATAAAACCAGTAACCAGAGAAACCGATCTGGGGATTATAATTAACAATATTCTAACTCCTGGACAGCATTGTAAAAAAGTAGCACTGACAGTGAACGGACTACGCAGATCTATTAAAATTGCTTTTATAACTAGAAGTGAAACCTGCATAATCCTACTATATAAATCATATATAAGGCCCCATTTAGACTATGCAGTTTCCTTTTGGGCCTCACATTTAGTAAGAGACAAAAACATACTGGATAACATCCAAAGGATGACAACCAAGTTAATCCCCAGAGTCAGAGGGCTACAATATTCAGACAGGGTACACGCCATGAATCTATACAATTTACAACTAAGAAGAGATATAGATGATATTTTGATGCTATTTAACATATTGGGGGACCCAGAACTTGCTAAAGAATGCAATATAATCAAAGCATCTAAGCTGGAAAACTTGAGATGCCTCAACAAACAACTTCTTATAGCAAGGGCACCAAAAACAAAAGAAAAAATTACAGTACTTCTCAATAAGGGCTTGCAGACCGCAGAACTTGCTCCCTCAGTATATAGTAGATATTACGGACTTCAGTAAATTTAAACTAGAACTACATAGGTTCCTCTTGGGTAATAATGGTTAATACCGCCCCCCCCCGACATTGAGTGGGGAAGGCAGTCTCGATGGGCCTGGTGCCCCCTTCTGCCTTAAAAACACTGAGTAATGATATCAGCAACCTGTTTGTAAAAAAAAAACATTTTTACCAATAAAATTATTTCATGAAATTCACCAATATTTGCATGGTTTATAAATTTGAAGAAATAGGAAAGTTCTAATAACTTTTAAGATCTGTTTCAGTCTCCTTTCTGTTCATGCTTTCATATATCATATTTAAAAACAAACTTCCTTGGAGATAAAGTAAAATAGATGACACAGTTTGCCTAGTATACAACTTTCCTATTACTTAGATTAGCTATGGCGCACCCTGTTTGGCTAGATAGCTAAAATGCCATTCACAAAGTATGTACCTCTCAAATATATTGACCTTCCAGTAGGCGTTTTCATTGATTTCACTTCTATGTAATGCCTTCAAAATAAAAGGAGTGTCTCATGTCATCAGCCTCCCCCAGTCATTTACAGTAGGTCATCAGCCCCCCGTTTCCCTTGTCCCACATTAAAAAGACATATTTCTACTGTTATCCGTTTTTCCTCTGTCGCTTACCTGTGTCTGTGGTCTTTCTTCTTCCCTCTCTATGGTCAGTTGTTCTTTTTGGATTCTGTATTTACTCTTTTTTCCTCAATTTTTTTTCTTCTATATGTCTTGCCAATTATCTCTCCCACTGGTCTCTGTTATTTTTCTCTTGGGGTTATGTCAGTTGTAGGTTTGAATATGTCCTGCTGTTTTCTGTCCTGTCTTCTCTTTTTTTCACTTTTCTCTTATTTCCAGTCTATGCTGTATTCTTTTATTAGTTAACCCTTTGTCTCTTTTTTCAATGGAATCTTCACTGACTGATGGGGTAGAACTGTGTATCGATTGTTGAACACGTACTATCATTTATAAAGTGTACCGATAATATTCTTTTTTTATGATACTCTGCTTTTATTCTCTTGTAATCATATTTAATCTTGATCCTCTCTCTCTCTCTCTCTAATTTAAATGTCTTCCTATCTGTTTAATTGACCAGCCAGCTGTCATTAAGTTCCATGATAAATCTGTGCTGTATCTATTATTGTGTACAGTGTACAACATCCATTTATTATATATTCTTTACAATTTGATAGTTTTGTATATTCTGATCTTCATTAGGCCACATTTTTGGAACTGTAAGCCATCAGGATCAGTTGGAAACTTTTTGCTAGCCAGGGGCCGCCCATAGAGACGTGCGGCATGAATGCGTATATAACGTGGGAAGCCCCAACACTCCTCAGTTCTTTCTACCACCATCTATCATTCTCATCAGACCTGTTAAAGAGAAAGAGCATCAAAATAGCCTTTGCTGTTTGTTATTTTAAGTATTTTTTTTCCTTTATTGTCTCTGCCATCGAAGAAGAACGAACCTTTGTTCTGTTATTGTTCCTGCTGCTACAAAATGTACACGGATGATACTCATAATTTGTGCGTGTTGTTTGAGCCTATCATATGATGCGAGGGCCTGCGGGATTTGCCAGAATTTCAACCAGGCTACAAAGCGTCACTGTCGGAAGGCCTTGGAGAACTTCCTTATTCAAAAAGTGTTGAAAGTCATGGAAAAGGCTGCAGGTTCCAGACTGAGAAATGGTCAACAAAGTTAAAAAACAGAGCTAAGGAATGGTCATCACCATGGGCCTCACAAGTTTGCTTCACCCACAAGGTTCAGGTCTCTATTGAAAACAGGTACATCCTCATCAATGGGTGGTCCATTGGTGTTGACGAAAGCTCCCTCAGTTGTCATTGAGATACGAAGGTCGGGGCTTGGCTTAGGCACTGCCCTGCCTACTTTGGATAGTATCTCTCCACCATCGTCAGGCTCCAGCCCTTCAAAGCAGATGGTCCCTGACCCTTTTCAGGGTGCTGTCAACTCACAGCCTGTGCTGGTGACATTTTCTGATATGTTATAACATCTGGTATCGTCAGTGCCACAGATGGTCGTTCTGCTGTCGACAGGCCCTCTTATACCAGGGCCTTCGTAGAACAGCTTCATGAAGCACACCACATATTCTTCCTTCTCAGCCACCACTGGCATCACTAGTTCCTTATGTGGCTTCCGTCATCGTTGATGATGTCAGTGAGGTTGAATATAATCCAGACCTCATGGAAATTGAGGGGGGATTAAGAGGAGGAATATGAGGGTGTGGGGCAGTTTGAAGAGGGGAATCTTGCCTTTCAGCACCACCCTCTCATCCTGCAGTGAGGACTCTGTGGTTTACATACCGAGTCTCTCCCCCCACCCCCAGCAGTTGTGGTCTCCTGTGGGCTTTGTTGTAGAGGAGAAAGATTCCACTAAAATGAATCTTATGGAATTTTTGGCAGTCCCTTTCACAACTTCCATAATAATCCCTCCTTTGTATCCTGCATTAGAGGATGCTGCCTTTGCTGCATGGCACAGGCCTAATACCCTGACTGCAGTTCCAAGGAAGGCTGATAAACAGACCCCTGCTTCATTTGCCAAGCCTTACTGTGCTGCACAGCCTGAAACTGACTCTGTAATCATTATGGCTGTTCACGATTGGTCTAACGCCCCAGGCTGAGTACTTTGCCTCCAGATAAAAAATCTAGGCTGGATGTAATGGGCAGGCATACTAAAGGCTCAGCACCCTTAAGCCTCAAGATTGCCAGTGACTCAGCCCATGTGATAAAATATCAGACTAGCCTTTGGAAGGCTGCACAAACTGCAGCTGAGGCTTTACCACATGGTCCTTCTATGTCTGACCTGACTATACCCTTGTCAGTAGGTTCTGAAGTTGCCAAACATCTGGTGTCTTCAACTTGTGATGTGTCTGATGCCTCTTCTGGGGCCGTGGCCTCTGGTATTTGTATTAGGCACTATGCCTGGCTCAGAGTAGCTGACTTTGCTGCTGATGTGCAGCAGACAGTTTTGACTGCTAGTTTTAAGGGGCTCCAGACTGTTCGTAAGTGATGGTGAAGATATACTTTGTGGTTTTCAGTCTTCTAAGACGACTTTAAGGTCTGTTAAATCCCTTTACCCCACACCCACTAGAGAGTGTGGTAGAGGATCTTTTTTGTAGGCCTGCTGCTAGGGGTAACTGCACATACTGCCAGCAAGGCCATGGCAGACCTCTGCTGCCCATGCCAAAGCACCCAAAAGCAGTCAGTTCCAGTGGCCATGCTGCCTCCAGTTCTGCCTGACACTCTTGCATCCTCCCCTCCCAGCCATTGCCTCCAGGGGCGAGCGTTGGGTGGGGGGAGAATCTCCCTGCATTTAAAACAATGGCGGGAGATCAATACAGATGAGTGGATTCTGGAAATAGTAGCAAAGGGGCATGCTCTGGAATTAATACAAACCCTTCCAGATCATCCTCTGTCCCCTTCCTCTTATCCTTTGGGCCACTTGTCCCATCTGATAGAAGAAGTCCAAACTCTTTTTCAAAAACATGCTATCGAACCGGTTCCTCCACAAGACGGGAACAAAGGGTTCTATTCCAGATACTTCCTAGTCCCAAAATGGACAGATCTCCATCCTGTTTTGGACCTCAGACATCTCTATCTGTACACTGAATACAAGAAGTTTTGAATGGTGTCTCTGCAAGCCCTGCTTCCGCTCTTGCAAACAGCAGACTGGCTTTGTTTGCTAGACATGAAGGATGCATACCTTCACATCAGGATCAGAAAGTGTCACAGACAGTATCTCCATTTTATGCTGGAAGTTAAGCACTATCAGTTCAAAGTATTGCCCTTTGGCATATCCTCAGTGCCGTAGGGCTTTACCAAATGCTTAGCAATAAACTGGTTGAGTGACAGGACACAGAGGGTGGTGGTAAATGGTGTTAAATCCGAGGAGAGGGGGTAACCAGCGGGGTGCCACAGGGAACCGTGCTGGGGCCAGTCCTCTTTAATGTCTTCATAAGCAACATTGCAGAGGGGCTGGAGGGGAAGGTATGCCTCTTTGCAGATGACACTAAGATCTGCAACGGGGTTGACAACGGGGGAATGAGAAAGGACCTAAACATGCTTGAGGTGGTCAAGAGTGTGGCAGCTAAGATTCAGTGTAAAGAAGTGTAAAATCATGCACTTGGGGCACAGAAATCCAAGGGAGGAGTACAAGATGGGGGGGGGACTGACGACCACCAGTCAAGAAAGGGACCTGGGGGTAATCATATCTGATGACCTAAAGGTAATCAAACAATGTAAGAAGGCTGTGGGGAGAGCCAGTGCGATGCTAGGATGCATAGGGAGAGGTATCACCAGCAGAAAAAAGGGGGTGGTTATGCCACTGCAGATCACTAGTGAGGCCTCATCTGGAGTACTGTGTCCAGTTCTGGAGGCCGCATCTCCAGAAGGACATAGACAAAATAGAGACAGTCCAGAGAAGGACAAGAAAAATGGTGCAAGGACTGCACCAAAAGTCATATGAGGAAAGTCTACAGGACCTCAATATGTATTCCCTAGAGGAGAGGGGATATGATAGAGACATTCAGGTACATCATGGGTATAAACAAGGTACAGGAGGGTAACATCTTTCAGAAAAGAAGGTGTACAAAAACAAGAGGACATAGTATGAGGCTAGAGGGGGGGTAGGCTCAGGGGCAACATGAGGAAGTACTGGAACAACCTCCCTGCAGAAGTGGAGGGGGCAAAAACTGTAGGATAATCAAAGAATGCATAGGATAAACATAAGAGTACTGTACCAATAGGGAAGAGAAGGTAAGCCGTAGATCAGCTAGGGTCTACAGTAATGCATTAGGTAGGGAAAAAGGGGCAGACTAAGTGGGCCACACGGTCCTTATCTGCCATCACCATCTGTGTATCTGTGAAGGCCGAATCTAGGGAAGCTCACTTTCACACCCTTTCCCAAATGAGACAACTGTTTGAGGCCTTGGGGAGTCACAGTGTATGTGCCAAAGTCTATCTTGAGACTGTGCCAACACGTGCAATACATCGAGGTGATACTGGACACAGGGGAGGTATGTTCCTTCCTGCCTCAGGACCTGGCAGAAACCCTTATGGCTCAGGTGCACTTAGTTCACAGGTGCCACTATGTCTCTGCCAGGCTGATGTTATGTCTCCTGGGCCTGATGGCTTCTGCCATAGTGACAATGCCTTTCGCTTGGCTTTATATGCAAATCCCACAATAGACATACTTTGAGAAAGCCGACCAGGTGAAACGTCAGTACTTTGTACCCACTGCGGTGTTTTCTGCTCTGCTGCTAATAAAACTGATGATAGAAACTAAGATATATTCTTGTGGACATCGTTTTTTTATTTTACTGAGGGTGAGTTCCGTGACTTTCTGCATTAGTGTTGTAACTGTCACGCTGAACCCGGTCTCTGACTGTTGGCTCTTTACTTCGCTTTCCCACAATGGACACTCAGGGTTCAGTGGGATCAGTTGGCAGATGATTTGGAACAAATGGTTCTCATCATGTCCCCTCTTTGCAGAGGACTACTATGGTGGATGGACTGCAGCAACTTACCCAAGGGCATGCCATTCCTTGTACCATCTCCTGTACAGATACTAACCATGGAAGGCTCAGGCTCCACTTAGGGCGCTCATCTCGGCCCCTTCCAGACACACGGGTCCTGGAACAGAGTGGAGGCTGGCCTGTGCATAAAAGCCTTGGATGTGAGAGCTGTTCTATACATCCTTCAGGTATTTTAGAATCAACTCTGCCCTGGTGCTTTGTTTATACAGATGGACGATGTAAGTGTGATGCACTATGTAAACAAGCAAGGTGGCACGCACTCCTATCCCCTGTACAGGGAAGAAATGAGAGTGTGGTACTGTGTGATGTCTAATGACCTTCAGCTGTTGGCTATGTTTCTCCCAGGTCTCCAAATTGTATTGGCAGACAGGCTAAGCAGGTCTCAGCACCCCCGGTTCATGTGTGGGAACTGCTGACCTCTGTGGTGAATGACCTCTTTGCATGATGTGGCCATCCAGAGTTGGACCTTTGTGCATCCCTACACAATGAAAAACTGCCATATTTCTGCTCCCTCACTCCAGGTTCAATGAAGAAGCATGACAGCAGTGCATCACTGGAAGAACTGTGGGGGTACAGGATCAACCAGCCAGCCCACCATGCACAGAGAAAACAGAGAACTGCACTCATGTGACAAAGTAAATCAGGAACCATGATCCAGAATCCAAATAAAGTTTATTCACACAGGTTAGAGGAGGCATAAGAGGGAAGAAGCCCACCCTCAGCACGTCAAGTGTTTTGACTCGTTTATTTATTTATTGGTTTATTTTCTTTTTTTAAAAAGAAAAGTATCTGAGGATCAGTGGCAGGATTTTTAGGACAGTAAATTAATAAAAAGGGAACTAGGAGAGCTTCAGTAACAGACAAGTAGTGGAATTGCAGTATAATGTGGGGAGTGGTGCAATGGAAACATAGAAACATAGAATTTGACGGCAGATAAGGACCGCTTGGCCCACCCAGTCTGCCCATTTCCCTATCTAATGGATAAGCTGCAGATCCTAGTTAACCAGCAGCCTACTTCCTCCTACCCCCCACTAGAATTGCCTTATGACTGTCCCATGCATGCTTGAATTCCACCACTGTTTTTGACTCCACAACCTTCCTCCGGAAGCCCGTTCCAGCATCCACAACCCTCTCTGTGAAAAATACTTCCTTAAATTACCTCTGAGCCGCCCCCTCTATCTTCAAATTGTGCCTCTTGTTCTTGCACACCTTTTTTTGAAAGATGCTACCCTCTTGGACTTTATTGATTCCCTTGAGGTACTTGAAAGTTTTTATCATGTCCCCCTCTCCCTCCTTTCCTCGAGGCTATACATATTAAGCTCCTTAAGTCTCTCTCTTCATATGTCTTCGGTGCAGACCCTGCACCATTTTGAGTGCCCTCTCTGGACAGCTTCCATCCTGTCTATGTCTTTGCGGAGATTGGGTCTCAGAACTGCATGCAGTACTCAGATGGGGTCTGACCAGCTGTCTGTACAGAGGTATAATAACTTCCTGTTTTCTACCAGTGATGCCTCTCCTATGCATCCCAGTATTCCCCAGTCCTCCTTGCTGCCTCTCACATGCTTGCCCACCTTTAGGTCATCTGATATGACTACCCCAGGTCCCTTTCCATTTTGTTGTTGTTAGTATCTCACCCCCATTATGTACTCTTCCCCTGGGTTTTTATTTCCCAAGTGCATTACCTTGCACTTCTTGGCATTGAATCTAAGCTGCCATACATTTGACAATTCCTCTAACCTTGCCAAGTCCCTTCTCATCCTTTCCACCCCACCTTGTGCATCAACTCTGTTGCAGATCTTTGTGTCATCTGCAAAGAGACATACTTTTCCTTCCAGTCCCTCTGCAATGTAACCTATAAAGACATTGAAGAGGACCGATCTAATACTGAACCCTCATGGGACCCACTAGTAACCCCTTTCTTCAGAGTGGACTCCATTTACTATTACTCTCTGTGTCCTATTCTCCAGCCAATTCTTTACCCAGGCTGCCATCTTGGGACCCACTCCCAGGCTGGCTAACTTGTATATTAATCTTTGTGTGGGACTGTGTCAAATGCCTTGCTAAAGTCTAGGTAGGCCATGTCCACAGCCCCTCCCTGATCTACTACTTTGGTCACCCAGTCAAAGAAATCTATCAGATTTGTCTGGCATGACCTTCCCGCTGTGAATCCATGTTGCCTTGGGTCCTGTGCCCCTCTAGCCTCAAGATACTCGACAATTCTTTCCTTCAGAAGTGATTCCATCATTTTCCCTACCACTGAGGTTAAACTAACAGGTCTGTAGTTTTCTGCTTCTCCCTTGCTTCCACATTTGTGAAGGGGAATCACATCTGCCCTCCTCCAGTCCTCGGGTACCACCCCATCCTCCCATGATTTGTTAAAGAGGGTAGTCAGTGGTGTCACTAGTTCTACCCTTAGTTCTTTTAGAATTCTGGGATGAATCCCATCAGGCCCCATTGCTTTGCCCACCTTCAGTTTTAAGAGTTCTTTCAGAACCCTTTCTTCTGTAAATGGGCTGGTATCAACTTCTGTGTCCAGAGTGTTTCTACTGTTTGTTTTAGGTACCTCCCCCTCTTCCTTTGTAAATACTGAGCAAAAATATTTGTTTAGTATCTCTGCCTTTTCACAGTCACCCTCTGCCCACCCTCCCTCCCCTTTATTAAGCCTCACTATCCCTCCCTTGGTCTTCCTTCGCTCCCTGATGTACCTATAAAAGGTTTTATCCCCCTTCTTAACTGAGTTGGCTATATTTTCCTCGGTTTGGGCCTTTGCTGTTCTGACTGCCTTCCCAGCTTCCTTTTGCTTTAGCTGATACAGTTATCTGTCCTGCTCCTTCTATGATTCCTTGTACTTCCTGAATGCTTTCTTTTTCTCTTGAACCTTCACTGCCACTTCTTTTGAGAACCATAGTGGTTTCTTACATCGTTTGGTTTTGTTTATTTGCTTCACACAAAGGCTTTTTACCTCTGTGATGGCAGTTTTATTATTCCCCATTGTTCTTCCACCTCCTTCCTGCCCATTTATATTGCATTCCTTAGGCACTCACCCATTTTGGCAAAGTCAGCCTTCCCAAAGTCCAGTATTTTGCCTTTGTATGGCTTGACTCTATTGCTGTGTTTATTGTGAACCATACTGTTCGATGGTCGCTAGTTCCCAGATGGCTACCCACTTCTACATCTGTGATCCTCTCTTCATCTCCATTTGAGAGAACCAGGTCTAAGATTGCTCCCTCTCGAGGTGGGCTCCAATACTAGTTGTTCAGGCATGCCCACTGTAGGGCATCTAGAATAACCCCACTCTTCAAGTGGCTGCTGCAACTGCACTCCAGTTAACATCTGGCATATTCAGATCTCCCATCAGCAATATCTCCCCTTTTTCTGCCATTCTAAGTATACCTTCTATCATTTCCTTGTCCATTTCTTCCCCTTGAGAAGGGGGTCTGTATACAACCCCTGTGCAGATTGTGGTGCCATTGCCGGTCTCCAAATTTACCCACAGTGCTTCTTCTCCTCCCTGTTTTCCCTTTTGTTCTGTTGCTTTGATTCCTTCCCTTATGTGAAGAGCTACTCCTCCTCCTCTTTTACTCTACCTGTCCCTCCTATAGATAGTGTATCCTGGTATGTTTACGTCCCAGTCATGGTTTTGTGTGTACCATGTTTCTGTGACTGCCATGATATCCAGATGTTCCTCCTCCATCAAGGCCACTAATTCAGGAAGCTTGTTACTTAGACTACGGGCATTGGTACTCATTGCTCTCCATTTCTTGATGGCTTTACCTTCTGTTGCAGCATCCCCCACTGACCTTTCTACCTCGGTCTTTTTCTCATTTAGTACCCTGTTTTGTAGGGAGAGGCAGGGATTTTCCTGCTGCTTATCAGTGCCTCCCCCCTTGACTAGTTTAAAAGCTTGCCAATGAAGCATTTAAACCGATTGCTCAAAAGACTTGTTCCCTTCCTGGACAGATGCAGACCATCCTGCCAATATAGGCTGGTGTCCCTCCAGGTGGAACCCCAGTCCCCAATGAAGCCAAACCCTGTGCTCCACACCATTTCTTCAACCATTCATTAAACTGCATGGTGCAAAGTACCCTCACCTCACTCATGCCATTGACAGGCAGCACCTCTGAGAAGGATACTGTGTGTGCTACTTGTCTTAGGCCCCTCTCCAATTCTATAAAGTCCTTCTGCACTGCTCTAATCTCATGATGAGCCAAGTCATTTGTCCGTAGGTGGACAATGACGTCCAGCTCAGACTCCTGTTCAGCTGTTCTCGTGATCCTGAGGATGCGCTTCTATCCCTCAAGCCATGGCACCAGGCAGGCACCTTACTTCAGTTTTCCTGCTCCCCCCAGTTCTATCCCCCTAATAATTGAGTCCCCCACCAGGAGCTGCTTCCTTTCCTGTGGTGTCCTCTGCCTCCTTCCTGTGGACCTCCCTTGTGACAGTTGTCCTCAGCCTCCTTAGTCTCCTCTGCGGGTGCATCCATAGGGGAGCTATGCTCCCCCAGAATCGTGTATGGATTGTGGAGTGGAACAACTGACTGGGTGTGCCTCTGTTCCACCATCCTCACCCTCCCTGAGCCCACTGTGGTCCAACTGCTGTGCTTCAGAACCTCTGAGGTAGTGGTGGTGGCTCTGGTGCTCCCTGGATGGGGAGGTTTCCTTCCTACCGTCCCAGCATGGCCTGGGGAAGGTTCCCTTACTACTGTCCAGTGTGGCCTGAAGACGGGCAACTTCCTCCCTCAGGGCAGAGAGTTGTCTGCAAATAGGGCAGCATCTCAGCCTCCAGAAAGACTCCCGGAAGACTGCTGCCCCACAGGCATTACATTGCACTACTCCCCATATGTTTATCTACTTTTTTTTTTGTGTGTGTGTGTGTTTGTGTGTGTGATTGGCATGTTTTATAGAAATATATATATATTATGCAATGTGTATGCTTATATTGTCAGTGCAGTGTGCTAGAGAGGATATGACAGTGATATGCACCTTGCACTCTTGAGAATTATGTCAGAACCCCAGGTATAAGGAACTATTTCAGGGTGGGTGGGGTGAGGGGTGGGAAGGGGTTGGGCCTAAACAGTGCCCTCACAAAACAATCAGCTAAAAGCTCTGACCCACCGCTGCGATGAGTGTCTTCCTGTCAGCAAGATGCCGTACACAACAAATTTGACAGAGAAAATACCCTGCTAATCGAACAGAGAAAAATCCAGACATCCAAGTCAGACACAGGTAAACCTCCCCAGCCCCAAAACAGCCTGGTAGTTTGTGCTCTGAAAGCAGTCAGCCCCAAAATAAGTCAGCTGTGCTTTAAACTCTTCCTGCACTGAGAATCTTAAGAATTGTAACAAACGTAAGGCTACATCCACCCAAAACAATAGGCTATGATGTAAGGTCTCCCTGACTAGGGAAGACAATTTCCACCACCTGAGGCTGTGTCTGGCATCAAATTACAAACTGCAGCCTTTGCTATTCAAAGTACACAGCTACTACCAGTATGCAGTGACTGTGGGGCAGCCATATTCAGGCAGACCTTCTGGACACTGAGATGCTTCCCTATCTGCATGCATCTCTCTGGACTGCAGGATGAGGTAGCCAGACTCAGAGCGGAAGTAAACTGGGACAGGAGTAACATCACCCCTATCCAGAGACCACCCAGTCCAATGCAACTGCCTCAAAGGATACCGAGAACGAGGAGCACTTGGATGACAGTGGGCTCAGGGAGGTTAGAGCAGTCAGGCAGAGGCACATCCCAGATCCTATTCCCTCAAGAACTCATATGCCACACTGGCAAATGGGAAAACCAAATAGAGGTACCCAGAGAAGTGGAGGAAAGGATGTGGAGGTTAGCCAAGGAGGCTGACCTCAGCGAGAGAGCAGTGGACCCCAGAGGAGGAGGAGGAGTGAATTCTGGTGGGGACTCCATCATAAGAGGGGTCCAGCTAGGAACACAGGAGGGGAGGACAGGAGGTGAGGTGCCTACCAGGTGCCATGGCATGGAGGATGGAAGGAAGATCCTGGGATCACTGGGAAGGCAAGACGGGAGGGTGAGCTGGATGTCATTATCCACCTAGGTACTAATGACCTGGAAAATGGGGAGCCAAAGGAAGTTCAGGAAGAGTTTAGGAAATTGGGAAGGGGTCTCAAGCAAGTAGCTACTTCTGTCACTTTCTCAGAAGTACTACCTGCGTGAGGCAAGGGAGAGCACGGGTGCATGCACCAGGAACTTTAACTCATGGTTGAAGAACTGGTGCTGTGAGGAAGGGTTTGGATTCATTGGTGACTGGGGACCCACCTGGAGGGATGGAGGTTTGTTCAAGCCTGACGGTGTGCATCCATCCTGGAGGGGAATCCAAGCACTCAATGATAAGTTTAAATGCTACATTGACAAGCATTTAAACTAGCAAAGGGGTGGCAGGCCAGCAAGGGAGGGTACCTCATTTGTCACCCCCACAGCTAGCAGCTCAACCAGTGAACCGGAGGAGTGGCTATCTCTACAAGCAGTGTGCAAAAGATGGAGATTAGTGCCCAAGAGGTGGATCGGCAGAAAGGGGCAAAATTCAGCAGAAGGGCAGACAGCAAGGAGAACCAGGGATAAAGGACAACCAAGGAAGGGGCTGGAGCAGAACAGTGACACAGTCTAGGGAGGTCAAATCATGGAAAGCCGTGTGTGCGAATGCCAGGAGCCTTAGCAACAAGATGGAAGATCTGGAGGCTGTCATGGTGCAGTCAGACCTGGACCTTGTGGCCATCACTGAAACCTGGCGTAATGATAACTACGACTGGGAGATGGCCATACCTGGCTACAACATTTTCAGAAGAGACAGGGCAGGTAGGAATGGAGGAGGAGTGGCACTGTATGTGAAAAATGACATAAGGGCCACAGAGATCCAGGAGGAACAAAATGGGGGAGAGGTACTGTTGGTTAGTCTGGAAAGGAAAATGGGGCCAGCCATCCACACAGGCGTGGTCTATAGACCACCAGCCCATGAGGAAGAAACAGATAGGGAGCTGATGCTAGCCATCCAAAGGATGGCAGACAAGGATGAAGTAGTACTGGTTGGAGACTTCAATATTCCAGACGTGGACTGGAGCATCCCAGCAGCAGCATTAACTAGGAGCAGATTTATCCTGGACTCCCTTCAGGGTGCCTTCCTCATGCAACTGGTCATGGAACCAACTCGGCAGAAGGCAATACTGGACCTTGTGCTCACAAACAGGGACAGTGTGATTGGGGTAACAGTGAAGGAGCACCTGGGGAACAGTGACCACCAGTCATTGTGGCTTGAAATCACAGAAAGAGCAGAACCAAACCACACAAAAACATATATCCTGGATTTTAGGGGGACAGACTTTGGGAAAATGGGAGATACTTGAAAGAGGCATTAAGGAATGGGGCAGGAATCAGGGTTGAGGAACAGTGACGTATTTAAAATGGGGATTATAAGAGCAACAGAATTATGCATTAAGCAGGTTAGAAGAGGAAAAGGAAGAGGATACCTATTATGGTTTTCCAAAGAGGTAGCAAAGAAAATGAAAGCCAAAAGATTGCATTCAGGCAATACAAAAGACACAGGCAGAAAGGGATAGGAGAAGTACCAGGAGAAGCTAAGGGAGGCCAGTAAGGAAGCCAAAGCTCAGACAGAAGAACACATTGCAAAATCAGTGGGTAGAGAGGACAAAACCTTTACAGGTACATAAGGAAAAAAGAAAGGCAAAGGGAGGGGTAGTGAGACTGAAGGGGGAGGATGGGGGCCGCGTGGAGGATAACAACAGTAAAGCTGACATATTGAACAGGTATTTCTGCTCAGTCTTTACTGAGGAAGAGGAGGGTAATGGGTCTGAAGGGAGTACAAGGGGTGAGAATGGTGCAGAAATGGACACAAGTCCCTTTACTCGAGAACGGGTCCTGAAGGAACTGGAAGTAATAAGAGTTGACAAAGCAATGGGGCCAGATGGGGTGCACCCCAGGGTCCTTAAAGAGCTAAGAGAGGTGGTGGCTGAACCTCTGGCTATCCTGTTTAGCCGATCACTGGAAACAGGGGAGGTACCCAAAGACTGGAGGACAGCAGATGTAGTCCCCTTATGCAAAAGTGGGAACAAAGATGAAGCGGGAAACTACAGACCACTCAGCCTCACCTCGGTAGTGGGGAAGATCATGGAAGCACTACTGAAGGAGAGACTGGTGGAACATCTGGTTGTCAATGGACTGCAGGACCCAAGGCAGCATGGTTTCACCAGGGAGGTCATGTCAGACCAACCTGTTGAATTTTTGACTGGGTGACTAGGGAGGTGGATCAGGGGAGGGCAGGGACATGGCCTATCTGGACTTCAGCAAGGCCGCTTGACACTGTGCCACATAGAAGACTATTACACAAACTGGGGAATATGGGTGTGGGCAGGACAGTAGTGGTGGGTAGGTAACTGGCTGGGCAGCAGGACACAGAGGGTGGTGGTAAATGGCTGTCACTCCACAGAGGGAAGAGTGACCAGTGGGGTACCACAGGGATCAGTGCTGGGACCGGTCCTATTCAATATCTTCATCAGTGACATTGCGCAGGACCTAGAAGGCAGAATTTCACTGTTCACTGATGACGCAAAGCTCTGTAACAGAGTAGACACATCAGAGGGTGTAGACAGAATGAGAAGGACCTGCAGAAACTTGAAGAATGGTCAGGGTTTGCAGTTGAAATTCAATGCAAAGAAGTGCAAGATAATGCATATGGGGAAAAAACCCTGGCACACTATATCAGTTGGGGGGTGAGGATATAGCATGCACCAAGCAGGAAAGGGATCTTGGGGTTATTATCCTGATGACCCCAAGGTAGAGAAACAGTGTGACAAGGCAGCAGGTAAAGCAAATAGGATGCTGGGATGCATAGGCAGGGGCATCACCAGCAGGAAAAGGAGGTCATAATTCCACTATACAAGACACTAGTGAGGTCCCACCTGGAGTACAGTGTACAGTTCTGGAGATCTTACCTACGTAAGGACATAGACAGGGTAGAGAAGGTTCAGAAGAGAGCAACAAAGATGGTACATGGATTGCATCACAAGTCCTATGAGGACAGGTTGAAGGAACTGAATATGTATTCCCTGGAGGAGAGGAGGGAGAGAGGGGATATGATAGAGACATACAAGTATCTTACAGGGAGGAACAGGATGCAGGAATACACTATTTTTAAGTGAAAAAGATGTTCCAGGACTAGAGGGCATGGGATGAAGTTGGAGGGAGGACGATTCAGAGGAAACGTGAGGAAGAATTTTTTCACAGACCGGGTGGTGGACAAGTGGAACACCCTGCCAGAGGAAGTGGTGATGGCAACAGTCACAGAATTTAAGAATGCATGGGATAGACATAAAGGAATTCTGAGGTCAGGGTAAGGCAACAGACTTCTAGGAAAAACAATAAACTGAACCATAAGCTCAAATGGGCAGACTGGGTAGGCCACAGGCCCTTATCTGCCGACACTGTCTATGTATCTATGTATCTACGTAACCCCCTATTGAAGATCTGCATAGGTCGAGGTGCTAGGGGACAAGTGGGCCCTCTAACCTGAGTAAGTAAACTCCTTTATTTGGATACTGGATCATTGTTCCTGATTTACTTTGTTACATGAGTACAGTTCTTTGTTTTCTCTCGCTCGTTCCAGGGCCTGGTGTTTTTTGACAAGGCCCATTGTTCTTCTCTTGGAAAGGGAACTTCCTGAATACATTTCCCCCCAGTTCCTCTAGTATAGAGAGTCCTGCTCAAGCTGCGGGTGGAGAGTGCTACTCTCATCCTCATTGCTCCTTTATATCCTTGCCAGATATGGTTCCCACTCCTACAACATCTGGCAGTGGAGCACCCTGTTTCTCTAACTCTGTGTTGGGGTCTGTTGTCTCAGGGCAAGAGATGGGTGTCCTCTAAGGTTGCTAATGTCCTGCTTACTGCTAGGAAGCCTTCTACCAGATATACTTATTCCTTGAAATAGAAACGTTTAACTTTGTGATCTGCATCCTGGAATATGGACCCTTAAGTCTGATAAATTCTGTTCTGGAATACTTGCTGTCCTTGTCTGATTCAGGCTTACAGTATTCCACTATTAAAGTGCATTTGACTGCTGTACTGTCATTCCATGCCCCTATTGATGGCTGTGTGGTTGCCCAACTGGAGGTGTCCCATACTTTTCTGAGAGGTGTTCTGCATATGAAATCTCTCATCCATAATCCAGTCCTGCCTAGGGATTTGAATTTCATATTTGAGAAATTGATGTTAGCTCCTTTTGAGCCTGGCATGACTTGTGGTTTATGCTTCCTGTCATGGAAAACATTATTTCTATTTGTCTTGACTTCTGGTCATAGAATTTCCAAGCTTCAGACTTTAATGTGTAAGCCTTCTTATTAATTTTTAACAAAGACCGAGTCTTTTTATGTGCAAATCACAAGTTTTTACCAAAAATGGTATCTGAATTTAAAGTAAACCAAGCAGTACACCTTGTTTATTACCCTGAGCATGGAACCAGGGTGAGACATTGCTCCATACTCTTGACGTACATAGAACACTAAGATACTGTGTTACTCACACTAAAAGCTGCAGATAGACTTGCCAGCTTTTTGTTTCATTCACCTCTGGGAAAGAGGGCACTCTGGCATCAAAACAAAGCCTGTCCAAATTGCTGGCTATTTGTATTGTGTTTTGTTATGGGAAGTATTCTGAGGAACTTTGTGGTGCTATTTATGGTCACTCCACATGGAGTATGGCCACTTCTGTTGTTTGTTTCAGAAATGTCCCTGCTGCTGACACATGTTCTGCTACCACATGGAACACTGTCCGCACTTTGACTAAACACTACAGTCTGGACATCATCTCTCGTAGACTTGCTGTCATTGAGCTTGCTGTACTGCAAGGCCTTCTGTCCTGATCACCTATCAGACTATGCCGTCCCCCTGGGCTGCTTTATACTTCTTGAGACTCATTCCAAAGGTATAGATTAATGGAAGGGATATCCTTGATGAAGCTAGAACAGTTATGTAAGAACGTAGCGTAATTTTTAAGAGACTCTCCTCCATAAGGCCAAGCTGTACCCTTCCTTCTTCCCCCTTTGTCTTCTGAAGGTTATATCAGATGCTGTACCTAAGGCCTTATTCCATGCAGCCTGTTTCCAGTCTCATACCGTTCCTTGTTTGCCTGGTACTGGTTTTGTCTCCTGGTTCCTCATGGTAAGAAGCCCTCCGAGGCTTATCTCTGGTGGGGAACTGAGGATTGGGGCTGCCCACATTATATACATGTTTAAGCTGTACGTCATTGTGGACAGCCCCTGCCTAGCAAAAAGATTCCAAGTGGTCCTGTTGCTGATGGCTTACAGTTCCAAAGGTATGGCCTAACGAAGGAGATTTTGTTGAAGATATACTGTTGCCATAACTTTCTAACATAACTGTTCTTTCTGTGGTTTTTCTTTCCATTTTGTTTTAGCTGTAAGGCATTTTGAGACGCTATGCAGAAATTTACTGAATTGTACTGAATCATCAGTTCTCTTTTTCCTGTCTGTGCTCTTTCATATTCTCTCGTGGTCTTGTTCCCTTTATATTAATTTTAGTATTGTTATTTGTAGTTTTCTTTGGTTGATGCTCTTTATTTTCTTAAGTCTGTTAAAGGTCTTCTTTCTAGGTGGATATGATGTTCCATCCACACTAACTGGCAGTGCCCTTTCCCTTTAAGATGATACTGGAAAGTCTTCGGGCAGGCGCCTCCCACCCACTTGGGTGGTAACTCCCTCAGCTCCACCCCATGATGCCAGATTTTCCTTTCTACTGGAAGAAGCAGGTTCCCTCCTTACCACTCACTGCATTGAGTAGGCCCTAGCACTTAAATCTTCGGAGTTACTTTCAAAACCTTAGCAAAACTCTTATGAGTTTGTCTTCAGCTCGATCTCAATTGTGACCATCATTGACAATAAGACTGTTCCTGGGTTCCGCCGGTGCCCTTGCGGGCAGAAGATGTCCAGGACCGACCCACATGCCACATGCATTTACTGCCTGGGGCATGATCACGACCCCCAGGCTTGCGACTTCTGTAGCTCTTTTCACCCAGACGTTCTGCTGGACCATCTCGCCTGCCTGAAATTCGGCCGCCTGGCACATCAGAACTCGCCAGTCACATCTAAGGATGCCTGTTGGGTGGTCTCCGCGTCCACGGCATCCGCCGAGAAGCATGTGGCCTTTGAAGAGGAGGCAGCCCAGGCCACATCTCGCTCCTCTTCCGGTCTCCGCCTTCGTGCAGCTTCAGTTGGGCTCAACGTTCACAGGCTCCTTCAAAGAATTGTGCCAGTCTCTGCTGACCCTCGGTCAGTGACCCTCAGGGCAAAATCTAAATCAATAAGAGTCCAAATTGGAGAAAGAGAGGGCTCATCATTGATTGTGGGATCAGGAGTGCTTTTGGTCGAGGGCTTCCGATTCCCGCACTCCTCCGGGTTTGACTTTGGTTGAATCCTTGGTAACCCCATCGGGCCTGCCGGCCAAGACACTGGTTGAGGTCCCGACCAAGATTTTTCTCAAGCTGACTGACCAGTTGTCGACTGAAGAGGCCGACATTTACTTCTTCAGGATTATGGTCCTGACACAGACCATTGGAGGGCTGGATCAGTCTGCTGACCCGTCGCCTCTGGTCCTGGACCCTGACCAGGAGGAGCCTCAGTGCTCGCTGACTCCCTTCGAGCCCCGTTGCCAGTTCCCCTGGCAGTTGAGGTTGTGGTCCTTCTCCTGTGGGTCGAGCCTGTCCTGCCAACATCGGCGCTTCCACTCTCGGCACCACAGGAAGCGGCGCCACTGCTGTTCTTCGTTCTCGTCGGGTGAGGAGAGGCTTCAGTGCAACTTGCATTGATGCTACGAGGACTTGATGTGGCAACAGTTGGTGTTTACTGGCACCAAACTGGCTCAGGTTTCTACGACGGCCATCACCTGGTTGTCGCCTGAAAGTTTGATGCCGTCTCCATCAATGGCACCGACCAAAACAGTCCCGGCTCAGTCGACCCCGGTGTCTCCACCGATAATGATGGAACCGCTGCCTAAACAGCTGCCAACCGGCGCTCCAACTACAGCGTCTCTGCTGTCTAAGGGGCTTCCCCATCAGCAGTCGGTCATTGTCACCCCGACCATCCACATAGGGTCAGTGGGGACTCGGGCAGTTGACCACACTTTAACGACTCCTCAGAGTTCAAGGGGTCCTCCCTGCACTCCTGTCTGATCGACGTAGAGTCTGTCGGGGACCTCTCGATGGATGAAGGCTCATCTTCCTTCATGGAGCTTCTCTGCTTGATTTCTGAGTCAACGGGTATGAAAATGGAGCCCATCCAGAAGTGTTAGGGGAGGGTACTTCACCCGGACCTTCAATCCCTGCACCTGACAGCCTGGTTCCTGAGTGGCTAGAGTTCCAGGCTTTGTGTCTCTCTGAAGCTGTATTCACCGTTGTGGAGGCATCTCGGAAGGAGTCGACTAGGAAGTGCTATGCCTTCATATGGAAGAGATTCTCCATTTGGTGTCAAGGCAAGGGGTCGGACCCTTTATCCTGTCCAGTGGCTAGCATTCTTGATTATCTTTGGTCCCTCTCTGTCGGGCCTTCGGTTGATGACTCTTAAGGTGCACCTGGCTGCCATCTCTGCTTACCAGGCGCGGGCCAGTCAGCAGTTGGTGGCACAGGAAAAGGTGGTTTGGCGCTTCTTCAAGGCAGTAGCGTAGAAAATTCCCAGAGGGCCTGGGTGCAAGGCGATGTTACAGGGCCCCTCCCCAGTTTTGAATAAACATCAAAATTATGATTTGGGCCCCTCAAACCTCATGGGCCCGGATGCCACTGCACACCCTGCACCCTTGTAGCTACGCCCCTGCTTCAAGGGTCTTGACCACATTTCCCTTCTGGTGTGTGAACCATCACCACTGTGGGACTTGTTGCTGGTTTTAGCAAAGCTCATGGGCAAGCCATTTGAACAGATGCACAGGTATGCTATCTCTCACCTGTCGTGGAAGACTGCCTTCTTGGTGGCTATCACGTCAGCCAGAAGGATCAGTGAGCTCTAGGCACTTTAGGTGGAGTCTCCTTACCTGGTCTTCCACAAGGACAAGCTTGTCCTGCCCCAACCCAGAGTTCCTCCCGAAGGTTGTGTCAGAGTTTCACCGTAACCAGGTAATGAATCTGCCAGTGTACTTCACCAGTCACACCTTGGAGGCCGAGCACAGTCTTCATACTCTGGACCTGAGACGAGTGCTCGCTTATTACAAAGAGCACGTGGCTGAAGTTCGGGGAGAGGTTTGCCAGCTGTTGGTCACCTGTGCTGAAGCCACACCTGGCAAACCTGCAGCCAAGTGGATGATTGGCAGGTGGATCACTTCCTGCATTGATCTCTGCTATAGGTTGGTGGGTAGGGAGCCATCCGGAGGGCTAAGGGCTCATTCTACCTGCCATGCCACTGTGTAGAGGGCTGCTTCCAGGGACTTCCCCATCCAGGAAGTCTGCAGGGTTGATACCTAGAGGTCAGCACACACCTTCATTTCCCATTACCACATTGACCTTGAGTCACACCGAGATGCTGGTTTTGGGGCCTCAGTTCTTCAATCTGTTTCCTAAGGTGTTAGCCTTGCCTCCTTCCTCCCAGAGAACTGCTAGGAGTCTTCCAGTTAGTGTGGATAGAACATCATTTCTAGGGACATGGATATGATGTTCAATCCACACTGTCTGGCAGGTTCCTTGCCGCTTTAATTCTTGCTGGAAGGTCTTCGAGCTGGCTCTGCCCCATGACACCAGATCTTCCTTACCGCTTGGAAGCTCAGGTTCCCTCCTTAGCGCTCTGCATTTTAGGCCTGGATCCAAACTCTTCGGGTTTTCCAAAAATTATTTTAAAGTTTTCTAGACTGCAGTCTTCATCATCCCTCGCGGCTGCGATGGACAAATCCACTCCTGGCTTCAGTCGGTGCCCTTGCGGGCAGATGATGTCCCGGACCAATCCGCACTCCACATGCGTTTACTGCCTGGGCCTTGCCCACTATCCACAGGCCTGCAATCTGTGCAAGTCCTTTTCGGCTTCGGTCTTAGAGGGCCACGCTGCCAGACTACAACTTGGGCATCCCGAGAAATGGTACCCGCTGTGAAGTCAAAGGAGCTCTGGCAGTGTCTGCGGCCGCGGCTCCACGAGCAGCGCTGGAGCAGTTGATCGCCGAGGAGGAGGCAGTCCAGGCCGCTTCATCTTCCTCCTCGGCTGCGGCATTTATCCTGCTCTCCTTGGGCTCTTCCTACACTGCTTCCTTTAAGGAGTTTTGCCAGTCCCTCTCCACCAAGGGAGAAGGGCCATCGGGACATTCCAGTAAGTCAAAGAAAAAAGCACCAAAAGGTAAGTCCCACCATCGATGTTCATGGGAACGAGCGAGATTCCCTTCACCGGACCGTCGACTCTCGACTTCAGTCGAGATTGCGGCTAAGGCCGCTGGCTTCAGTGTCCCCATCAGGTCAGCCGGCTGAGACATTTATCGCTGGTCGAGATTTTTTCGACCCGCTGGACGGTTGGTTGACTGGAGAAGCCAACAACCCTTCTTCACTGGTCTCCGGTGGAAACTATGACTTCCGTGCCTCCTGTGCCGAAGTCCCGTAAAGGACCCTGAACCAGGGATAAGTGGGTTCCCACCCCTCTTGACTCACCCTCGGCGACCCCATAGGTCTTGGTCTTGGTCCTCTTCCAGGTCGAGTAGGTCCTGCCGACATTGGTGGTCTCAGTCTCGGCGCCATGGAAAGCGGCATCACTGCTCGTCCTCTTCGGAGGGTAGGCTCCGAAATAAGTTCTGCCGGTGCTACGAGGACATGATGTGGCAGCAACTTTTGTTGACTGGTAACAAGCTGACTCCGTCGCCTTCTCCGGCAATTAAGTGGCTGTCACCGGAGCGACCAAAGCAACCCCTTATGGTTATCGAGGAGCCGACCCCGGCGCTGGTTGTTCAGCCAAAAGCAACTGCTCTGCCCATTGTGGTGGAACCACCACCTCCTCAACCGAAGACTGGTGCCCCGACCAAGGATTCTCGGTCGGGTCAGGGCTTGCTCCACAGGTTGTCAGTCACCCTCACTCCCGATCGATCTCGGCAGGTGGAGGGTGGCTCAGGCGCTCTACAGCTGTTTTCAGACTCCTCGGAGTCTGATGACAACTCCTCCCTGTATTCCAGGCCCATTGACCAGGAATCTGCAGGGGGCTAGTCGGTGGACGAGAGCCCATCCTCGTTCTTGGGTATACTTCGACTCATCTCAGAGTCCACTGGGATGCAGCTCGAACCCATTCAGAAATGGGCCAGGTATCCCCTCACGGAGATACTGGACCGAGGAGATTCCCCTACGGAGGCCTTCCCTGTGGCCGAAGCCATTGTTGGCCCGGCCCTGGAGTTGTGGCAGCGGCCTGCATCTTGTCCCGCACCTTCAGCCAGCATGGCTCATAAGTACACGGTCCCCACCGGTTCACTCTCCGGTTTCTCAGAGCACCTCTCTGTGGAGGGTCTGGTGACAAACCGCCTGATAAAGAATCCAAAAAGCTGGATTACTCGGGGCAGAAGGTTTACGCTGCTTCCTCCCTAGGCCTTCGACAGGCTAGCTCGGCTGTACTGATGGCACGTTTCTCACACACCCTTATGGGTTCCCTGGATGAGGTGACTCCTCATCTCTCGGCTGCCCTTCAGACTACGGTCAGGCAGGTGTGGGATCAGGGAAGGGCGGTGGCTAAACAACAGCTCCAAACTTCTTTGGACATCAATGACTCTTGTGTCTGGTCAGTAGCGGCCACAGTAGCCATGCTCCGCAGAGCTTGGCTGCGGATCTCCACCTTCACGGCGGACACCCAGCACAAGCTGGCAGACGTTCCCTTCCTGGGCACCGACTTGTTCGGGCCAGGGTGGAAGGCCATCTCCAGAGGATCGAGAAGTCCAATGCCACCTTGGACTCGGTCACGTCTGCCCAGAGGGACAAAGGCTGCCAGCAGCAGCATAAGCCCTTTCGCTCTTCTGCTCCTGCGGCACGTCCGGCCCAGCAACACCAGCAGAAAGGCCAGCAGGCTAACACTTGGCACCCTAAGGCCAAGTCTGCCGCTTTCTCCAGTAGGAAGTCTGGAGGAAAGGGTCCAGGAGGTCCCTTGGCCAGCCCTTCCTCCAAGCCTGCCCAGTGACGGGTTGAGGGGTGTCGCCCCCAGCCTCGTCACTCCTCCCCGGGTTCCCCCCACGGGGGGACAGCCCCGCCACTTCCTTTCCGCCTGGTCTGCTATCACCACGGACCGCTGGGTGCTAGAAGTGGTTGGCAGGGGTCTGCCTCTGGAGTTCGAGCAGTTCCCTCCCTATCGAGCCGTCGCCCCACGGGGGGCAATGGGATCCACAGCCTCTCTGTCGGCTCGTTGAGCCAACATTGCCCTGCTCCTCCAGAAGGAGGTGATCAGCGAGGTGGTGGACCCTCCTCCAGACCCAGGGTTTGTGTCCAGGTACTTCCTGGTCCCAAGACAGACCGGGGGGGGCTGGTGACCCATTCTCGACCTGCACGACCTGAACAAGTTCCTAAGGCCGCGCACCTTCAGGATGGTTACTCTGGCTCAGATCATTCCATCCTTGGAACTAGGCATATGGTTCTGCTCTCTGGATCTCCAGGACACGTTCTTTCATGTCCCAATCCGTCCGTCTCATCAGCGATTCCTTCGCTTCAGAGCAGAGGTATCTCTTTATGAGTTCCTGGCCATGCCCTTCGGCCTCTCTCCAGCTCCCAGGGTCTTCACCAAATGCATGGCAGTGGTGACAGCATTCCTGCAGCGCCAAGGGGTCTGGGTGTACCCTTACCTGAACGACTGGCTGATTGCAGCCCCCTCCAGGTTGGAGGTGGAGCGGTCCAGGGATCTGGCCCTCCAGGTCTGCTCTCAGATTGGCCTCCTCATCAACGAGGCCAAATTGGAACTCATGCCATCGCAGGTGATTCAAGTTCATCGGGGCAGAGTTCAACTCTCTACGAGCCAGAGCTCAGCTCCTGGCAGACAGGACCGAGGTCCTTTCCTCCTTTGCCCAATCATTTCTCGTTGGGCAGCTGCGCCCTGCCCGGCACTTCCTGTGCCTTCTGGGCCTCATGGCGGCCTGCACCATCGTGGTCCATTGGGCCTGCTGGCATATGTGACCGCTGCAGTGGGGGCTGGCCAGCCAGTGGTCACAGCGCTCTGGTCCTCTGGACCAGCCGGTGACAGTGACCCAGGAGATGTGGGACAGCCTGCAGTGGTGGCTCATCCCAGCTCATCTGCAGGAGGGTATCCCGTTTGTCTGCCCCAAGCCAACAGTCACACTAACAATCGATGCCTCTCTGATGGGTTGGGGTGCCCATCTGGGGGATCTTTGGGCCCACAGCCTCTGGATCCCTCAGGAGTCTCGATCCCACATCAACCTGCTGGAGCTTCGAGTGGTTTGACTAGCCCTCACCACCTTCGCTCCGTTTGTACGGGGTCAGGTGGTTCAGGTCCAGACGGACAACACCATGACCATGTACTACCTCAACCGTCAGGGCAGGACACACTCCTTGCCTCTGTGCAAGGAGGCTTTCCTCATCTGGTCTCTCGTGATCAGCCTGGAGGAGGATCTCCTAGCCATCCATGTGGCAGGAGCCTCCAACAGTCTGGCCGATGCCCTCAGCCGGATAGGCGCTGCCTCTCACGAGTGGTCACTCCTGCCAGAGGTAGTGCAAGAACTGTTCTCCTATTGGGGCACTTCTCAGGTGGACCTGTTCGCCTCCAGGGAGAATGCAAAGCTGAGGCTGTTTCACGCCTGCCCCCCTCAGCAGGACTCACTGCAGGGGGGATGCCTTCTTGAGGCCATGGACCTCAGGCCTCTTCTATGCCTTCCCTCCATTTCCCTTGATCCACAAGGTGCTTCTCAAGACGAAGAAGGACAAGGTGCAGGTGATTCTGGTAGCCCTAAACTGGCCTCACCAGTTCTGGTACCCAGATCTCCTCAGCCTCGGCTCCAGGCTCCTGAGGCGGCTTCCAGCCCGCCTGGACCTGATCTCAGTAGACAAGGGGAAGGTTCTCCATCTGGCCCTTCAATCCCTGCACCTGACGGCCTGGTTCCTGAGTGGCTAGAGTTCCAGGCCTTGGGTCTTTCCAACGAGGTCCTCAAAGTCGTTGAGGCATCCCGTAAGGAGTTTACGCCTTCAAATGGAAGAGAGTCTCCATTTGGTGTCAGGACAAGGGGTTGGACCCCTCTTCCTGCCCCTTGGCTAGTATTTTGGACTACCTGTGGTCCCTTTCTCAGCTAGGGCTTTGGTCGACGACCCTCAAGGTGTACCTGGCAGCCATCTCTGCTTACCGGGCGCGGGCCGGCAAGCAGTCGGTGGTGCAGGAGAAGGTGGTCAGGCACTTTTTCAAAGGACTTGATCACATATCCCCTCCGGTGCGAGAACCTCCACTTCCGTGGGATATACTGCTGGTATTGGCTAAGCTCATGGGCAAGCCATTTGAACCGATGCACAGGTGCGATATCTCCCACCTGTGGTGGAAGACCACCTTCTTGGTGGCTATAACATCAGCCAGAAGGATGGGAGAGCTCCAGGCGCTTTCCCTTGAGTCTCCTTATCTGGTCTTCCACAGGGATAAGGTTGTCCTTCGCCCCCACCCGAAATTCCTTCCGAAGGTGGTGTCGGAGTTTCACCTGAATCAGGTGTTGACTCTGCTGGTGTTCTTCCCCATTCACACCTCGGAGGCTGAATATAGGGACCCTAGAAGAGCGCTTGCTTATTATAAGGAGCAAATGATTGAAGTTCCGGGAGAGGTTTGCCAGCTGTTTGTCACCTATGCTGGAGCCGCACCTGGCAGACCTGCAGCCAAGCGGACGATAAGCAGGTGGGTCACCTCCTGCATAGATCTCTGCTATAGGTTGGCGGGCATGGAGCCTCCTAAAGGGATAAGAGCTCATTCTACCCGCCATACTTCTGCTTCGGTGGCTGCTTCTAGGGATGTCCCTATCCAGGAAATCTGCAGGGCTGCTACCTGGAAGTCAGTACACACCTTTATTTCCCATTACCACATTGACCTAGAGTCATGCCAGGATGCTAGTTTTGGGACCTCGGTTCTCCAGTCCTTATTCCCCAAGTAAGTATAGGGTGTGCGCTCCTTGCCTCCCTCCTCCCGGAGAACTGCTAGGAGTCTGCCAGACAGTGTGGATTAAACAACATATCCACATCCCTAGAAAAACAGGTTACTCACCTGTAACAGGAGTTCTAGGAGTGGTATATGTTATTCATCCACATGACCCACCAAACCTCCCCGGCTTCGATGCGCAACCTGGCTTCCAGCAGGCTAGATCTGGTGTCATGGGGCAGAACCGAGGGTTTTACCACCCAGGTAGGTGGGAGGAGCCAGCTCGAAGACCTTCTGGCAAGAATTAAAGCAGCAAGGAACCTGGCAGACAGTGTGGATGAACAACATATACCACTTCTAGAACTCCTGCTAAGAACTCCTGCTAGAGGTGAGTAACCTGTATATCCACGTCCCCAGAAAAACAGGTTACTCTCCTGTAACAGTAGTTCTAGGAGTGGTATATGATGTTCATCCACATGGACCCACCCGACTTCCCATGGCTTTGATGCACACAGCTGCTTCCAGTGGGCAAGATCTGGCATCATGGGCGGAGTAGAGGGAATTACCACCCGGGTGGGTGAGAGGAGCCAGCTTGAAGGCTTTCCGGCATCATCTTAAAGGGAAAGGACACTGCCAGTTAGTGTGGACGAACATCATATACCACTCCTAGAACTACTGTTACAGGTGAGCAACCTGTTTTTTCAGTCCTCCTCTAATAAGTAGTGTTCCCCTCCCCAACAGTGCACCTACTGCATGTTGTGTCTACAGGAACCACCAGTGCAAAGCTGCCTGACCACCATGTTTTGAAGTACTTCTGGTGCTTCAGAGTGCAATTATCAGACAGCTCCTTTTCTATGCATCTGTGTTTCCCATGATCCTGCTGTACATGCACTAGATTTTTTTTTAAGTGGCAGCTACCTGCCACTGTAGAAAAAAGCAACAGACAAAATGTCCTTTTTATTTGGAATTTTGTCAGCTGCAATACTGAATTAGAGCTCTGCAGTGGAGTCATGGGTGAGACTTGCCAGCTGGCCCCATGTAAACAGAGTGGGTGCAGAATAAAAAGGGAGAAAAGCTTGGTGAGGTTGGCAGCATGACATTAAGCTCATTCATGCACAAGTGGCCTTGCACCATTAGCCCAATGTGGTGTGTGCTTCAGTGCTGGATTATGAGAGGTACTGTAGTAGAAGCAGACACTCTGTGAAGGTGAAGATCACAGGTGCCCACAATAAAGAGGTGGTACTCAAGAGGATCTAAGGGGGGCAATGGATGGTGTTTGGGCAGGAGTTAGAAGGTGGACTGTGATAGAATGCAGACCTTCAAGAGGGGAGAAAGTATAAAAGAGAACAATTAAGCAGTATTGCAGGACAGGGTGTGTGTCATGCTGGGATAAAGTCACACCTCGGGTGGTTGTGCACGAGGCCTGTGTGTCCAGCACCCGAGAAGTGATGTTATCCCAACATGACACACAACCTTGGAGTGCATTTTTGCTATTATACAATGGCTCCTTTGTTGAAAACAAAGGAAAAGATTTAAAAAATACATTTTGAAATTCATTTTCCATACATTTTAACATTTGAACATAAAGTAGTCCCTTTTTCTTAAATCAGTTAACTCTTATTTTGGTAATGGTTACAGCAGTATAACAGCTAATGTGCTGGTTTACATACATCAACAAGGAATTCTGGGTAGTTTATAAAGTTAGTTTAAATTTTCCTTACTCAGCAGTGCAGTCACCTTGACTGCAGTATAGTACCTTAATGTAATGGTTTCAGCAGTATAACAGCTAATATGATGATCTACATACAGCAACAAGGAATTCTGGGTAGATTATAAAATGAATGTAAATTCTCCTTACTAAGCAGTACAGTCTCTTATTTTAGTAGTGGTGACTACAGTATATCACTTAATATGTAGATATAGATGTATATGGCAAGGCATTGTAGGTACAATGAAGTGTCTTTCATTTTTTCTTACAGGGAGGTGTAGTCTTCTATTTTTGTAGTGGTTACATAGAGAACAATGGCTATGCAACTGTGTGTTATGGGATTTTTTTTTTTTACACACCCGAGTTGCGTGATGACCCATAAATCTCGAGAGCAAAGCTTGAGAGGTTTATGAGGTTGGCACACACCAAGGGTATATACAAAAATTCCATAACAAAACAGTTGCATAAACATTTTTTTTTTTTATTATTATTTCTGGTGCAGGGAGTTGTGTCCTTTGACAGCTGAATAAATTAGTGGAGAACTGCTATGTGAGACACACACAAAGGCACTACCAGTACAGGCTTTTTCTTTACTGTTTTTTTTATTTTTTTTTTTATTACACTGCCCCAAAAAAAACGTGCTCCGTTACTTGTTTAGGCACGGTCCAGTTGCTGTGTCCCGAAGTGATGAAGCTCTGCTGCAACAGTACAAATGGCAAGATTAATCAGATATATTTTTAACATTGTAAGGGCAGGATCAACAAGATAAATGTTGAGAAATATTTAAAAATTACCTGTAATTTTAGCAAGAACCAAAAGATCAAGCCGGGTACTCGGTAGCATGGGAACGGAGCCTCCATGTTGCTTACGATGTACAGCCCACCCACACACGAACTAAGAGCCAATAAGGTGGTGCGCTAGAACTGAGTGACACGAAAGGCCGCGGAATTGATAGGAGACTTAGAGTAAAACACCATGCTAATTGGTTTTCAGGTTATTAGTGTTTTACAGATATCTGAAAACAGTGTGATAAAGGAGGCCACCAGTAATTACAGCAATGTAAGATCCCAGATGTTTATTTTCAAAAATGAAGCATTGTGCATACACTGATAGCTGACAAGATTTCTTTACTGAGAGTTGTAGTCTCCTGTTTCTGTAGTGAGTTCGGAAATATAATAGCCTGTATACTAATTTACATAGTCAGGAATTGTGAGTGCAGTAAATAGCCCAATTTTTGTATCCCCCTAATCTGCATGCGGAGTGATTTTTTTTTTTCACTGATGACATTCGGTCATGTGTATGCCTGGACTTGATACAGTGATGTTATGCTCAGATAGCTTCACTGTCCTAGGCACACACTGAACAATCAACACCCAGGATTCTTTCCTCGCCTTTGTATAATTTTTATGTTCAAATCAGCCCCTTAAATACAGGACACAAAACGCTTTACTTGCCCAAATTATTTATGATCGGTATTGCTTTCTCTTCTCCTTCTTGTTTTTCTTTCCTTCTTTTACCATTTTTAATTGGTTCTTGCTGTCTGTGTCTGGCAGTCTCCCCATCAATCTCTTAGTGGCTTACTTCTATCTCTTCTCTCTGTCTCTCTCCCTGTCTCACTATTCACTGTCTTTCTCGATCTTACTTCGAGACACAGCTCTTGCAGCAGGTTACACCATTAGGACTGAAGCCGGCAGGCGTCAGGACCTCACGGAAAAATTCTAGCTAGCTATCTTCAGCGAGGACCGCCCCGACATCGGTCCGCGCCTCCGACGTCAGGCGTAGTACATAAAGCGGTCCCATGAATTCCCCAGTTCTTTCCCGCCGTCGACTTGCATGTCTCGACCCTTCGGTTCAGCTTCTAGCGCGCGACGCGTGGTAAAGTGTTTTCCTCTGGGAAATTCGTTCTCTTCGTTCAGTTTTTCTCTGATGTCCTCTCCGACCTCCGGTACTCCTGCGGCGCCTGTGGAAGCAGATCCCATTCGAGATCCGCTTTCGGCCTGTGTCCCGTGCTTAGGCCCAGACCACGACACCCGGTCCTGCACCTTTTGCCAGGGTTTCAACAGCAGAACCGGATCCGTTGCCAGAAGGCCCTACAGGCATTCCTGCTCGAGAACAACTCAAGACCATGGCTTCCAAGGGGATTCTTCGTAGAAGGCCCACAAGCATGCTGAGAAGCATAGAAGGCCCCTTCCAGGTCCCTTCTAGGGCCGCGACTCGCGCCGAGCTCTGGTTCCAGGTCCGACCGCTCTCCTTCCCGGGCCAGCTCTCAGCCTCCCCACTGCGGTGAGAAAGTCTTCAGGCTCCTCTTCTCAGGCCAAGACTTCCAGGCCTTCCTCGTCCTCCAAGGCCCTGGCTAAGTCGGGGGACCGTCACCATCACCACAAGTCGGGTTCCCACCATTCTGAACCCGACGTCAGGTCCGCTTCCTTGCCTCCTCCTCCCCAATGGAAGACCAAGGAGCTCACCTCACTTGAGAGGCCGTTGGACCCGACGCCGGTTCGCCCGATGTCCGCCACTCGCCACAGGTCCCCAGAGCCGTTGTCCATCAGAAGACCGTCGCCAGCCAAGCCAACTCATCACCGGATGCCGGTAGGGGAACCGGCGCCCGCTCCAATCGAGAAGAGGACCCCGGCGCCTCCGACCGACGTCGGTCAGGAGACCATCACTGAGGAGGATTTGACTCAGGCCAAGGACCAGACGGGTGACCCCGGTCCTGTTGAAACTCCCAGGGAACCCTCTCCGCAACCCGAGCCCCCTGTGGAGCCGACGCCGGGACCCGACGACCAACCACCGGCGCCTGGTCCGTCGTCGGGGCCTTCCTTTTCAGAGGTGAAGGAGCTTTCACTTACTGTTGGGATACCATCAAAAAGGACATGGTCCCCACTCCACCTCCTCCTCCTCCTACACCGGTTACTCCTCCGGTTCCTGCACCCCCTTCTCCATCTGGGTCTGCAGGCTGGTTACCTCCTCCCCGGGAGCCCAGGACCCCTCCAAGGGAGACCAGACAAAAGGAGACCTCCGTCCAGATCCTCTTCTAGGTCACCCAGCCCTAAGAGACCCAGAAGACGCCACCGTTCGCCTTCGACGGAGGACACGGGATCAGAATTTTCAACATCCAGATCCCCATCTCCTCTCTCCATCCCTTCTCCGGACCCACGTGAGCTTCCAAAGTCTCCTCCGGATGACCCTTCTTTCTCAGATATAATGAGACTCATCCAAGAAAACATGGGATGGAATGCGGAAGAGTTAGACCCCGAAAGGCTACGCCTTGCGAAGTATCTTTGGCAGAAGGACCCCAAGCCTGTGGTGGTGCCACCCTTGGTAGACACTTTCATGGACGTTACCAAGGCAGCGTGGAAGCGTCCACATTCACTCCCGGCGATGCTGAAGAAAGCTGACTGCCTGTACAAGGCTCCAAGGGAAGACCAGTACTTGGCTCAGCATCCTCAGGCCGACTCTCTGGTCATAACAGCCTCACATGACCGGTCCCAGAGACCGCAACATTTGAGCACCCTGCCACTGGACCCAGAGTCCAAGCAGCTGGATGCCATGGGTAGGTGCACGTATGCTTCCGCTACCTGCGCCATCAGATCCCTGAATTATTTGACCCACATGGTGCAGTTCCAAAATGCCCTGTGGGAGCAGGGTCTGGATGCGGCTGAGAAATTGCCAGAAGGTGAGCAGAAGGAGGAGATGTTGCAGCTCCTCCGTACGGGTTCGGACGTGGGAACCCAGGTGCTACGAGCCGCGTACGACTCCGCGGACTCCTCGGCCCGAGCAGCAGCTTCAGGCGTATGCCTCCGGAGGCACTCTTGGCTCCGTGTCTCGGTTTACCGGACGTCCAGAAAAACATCATGGACGCTTCATTCGAGGGAGAAGTTTTATTTGGTAAACCCTCCGAGAAGATAATTACCAAACTCCAAGAGTCCGGGAAGGCGGTGAGGTCGGTTCAGGCCATGTACCTACCCAAGCTTAGTTCCTTTCATAGGAACCAAAGCCGATTTCGTGGACGGACGCAGAGACAACAGTCCCGCCCCATTCTACAACAGAGGGGCTCCGGTTTCCACAGAGCCCAGGGAAAACAACCCGCAGGTCGAGGCTAGCGCACTCCAAAGCCAGCCCAGCCAGCAGGCCCCTCAGCCGCCACAGCCTGACTCCTTTCTGGCCCCCGCCCCTCAGGATCAATGGGATTTCATGGTCGGGGGTCGTATTGCGAATTTCCTGCCAGGATGGCAGTCTATAACCACTGACAGGTGGGTTCTCCAGATGGTTGGAAGAGGCCACTTTATAGAATTCGCAGAAAAGCCACCCTCGAAGCCTCCTCTGCTCTCCCGATACTCGGGTCAGCACAAGTCATTGATCAGACAAGTAGTACTGCACTCCTGCAAAGGGAGCGATAAAGCGTCCCAGAGAACTCAGAGGACATGGATACTACTCCACTTCTTCCTGGTTCCAAAGAAGACGAGGACTCCATCCGATTCTGGACCTCAGCGACCTCAATTTGTCGAGTCCTACAAAAATTCCACATGGTAACTCTTCCGGGTCTTATTCCCATGCTGAAGCAGGACACTTTTTTAGCATCCCTAGACATGCAGGATGCTTACCTGCACATCCCTATAGCTCAAGCGCACAAGAGGTTCCTGCGCTTCAAGTTTCTCGGCCATCATCTTCGGTTCCGAGCCCTTCCATTCGGGCTGTCCTCGGCACCCAGGGTCTTTACCAAATGCATGGCAGTCGTGGCGGTGTCTCTAAGGAGACAGGGCCATTATGAGTTCCCGTACCTGGACGATTGGCTTCTCATGGCCGCCTCCAGAGAGGCGTTGTTACAGGTGATCCAGAGTACCCAGGACCTGTTTCTATCTCTGGGTATCCTAATCAACCACGAGAAGTCTCTCCTGGTACCGTCGCAGAAGCTGCAGTTCATAGGCGCAGTACTGGACACCATTCAGGGAAGAACATTTCTTCCAGACGACAGAGTGGGCGCATCAGATCCCTCATCAAGGATCTTTAGGCCGAAGACCGTCCCAGTCAGGTCGGTCCTTCGCCTGCTCGGACACATGGCTGCAGCCATTCCGAGCGTCCCTTCGCAAGGCTCCACATGCGGGTAACTCAGTGGATGCTCAAGGTGCAGTGGGACCAAAGGCAAGACCACATGCAGCATCCAGTCAGAATCATGACGCCGTGATTGAGACTAGCAATGGTAGCTAGACCCAGGGACACTCTCTGGGCGTCCGTTTATAGCCCCGTCCCGGATGTAATCCTCACAGACACCTCAGGACTAGGGTGGGGAGCACACCTGGACGGGTGAAGTCCCAGGAAACGTGGACCCTCAGGAGCTCACTTCCATATCAACGTCCTAGAGATGAGGCGGTCCTTTATGCCCTGCAGGCATTTCAGTCAGAGATCCCGCCAGTACTCTCCTGCTTCAGACAGACAACACAGTGGTGATGTATTACCTCAACAAACAGGGCGCACTCTTACCCCTTTGCAGGAGGCCATGAGGTGTGGGATTAGGGTAATCCGACACATGCCGAACCTGATCACAGTACATGTTCCCGGGGTGGACAACACAATTGCAGATGGCCTGAGTTGCTCCCAGGCCAGAGTCCATAGTGGGAACTTCTTCAGGAGGTAGCAGAGGTTCTGTTTCTTCATGGGGAACTCCAGAGTTGGACTTGTTCGCTTCCCCATCCAACGCAAAACTGCCCAATTTTTGCTCGCTAGATCCAGGGCCTGGTGTTTTCTGGCGAGACGCATTGTCCCTCTCCTGGACGGACAGATTCCTCTACGCTTTCCCTCCCTTCCCATTGATCCAGAGAGTTCTTCTCAAACTGCACAGGGAGCATGCAACAATGATCCTGGTGGCCCCTTTCTGGCCCAGACAGATCTGGTTCCCTTTGCTAATACAGCTATCCCGGGAACCTCCGCTCCCATTGCCATTCAGCTCCCATCTCTTGTCTCAGGAAGAGGGTTCACTGGTCCACCCAGACTTACGCTCACTGAACCTGCATGCATGGCTCCTAGAGACATAGCCATTTTGTGACACGGGGTCTCATGCAAGAGTTGCGGAAGTTCTTTCTGCAGCCAGAAACCGACACGCATCGCGGCGTACGCCATGAAATGCGCCCGTTTTTGTCTTTGGTCGAAACCGCGGCCTTTCCCCTTTAGGTTGTCCGGTGAAAGCGGTGTTAGAGTACCTGCTCTCCCTTTTCTGTTTGGGTCTCGCCTACTCCGCTATTAAGGTGCACCTCTGTGTCATTTCAGCTTATCACCTCCCGGTGGGACAGCGCACAGTAGCACAATTAGATGCCTGTCGAGAATTCTTGAGAGGGGTGTTACATCTTAGGCCACCCATTAAGGATCCAGTGCCTCCATGGGATTTGCTCTTTGTCCTGGAGCAACTCACGCTCCCCCCCTTTGAACCTGCCGCGGATTGCGATCTGCATTTTCTGTCGTGGAAAACGTTGTTTTTGGTTGCTGTTACGTCAGCAAGAAGAGTTTCTGAGCTTCATGCTCTCATGTGTAAGGAGCCTTATTTAATTTTCCACGAGACAGAGTATCCCTGAGGACGAATCCTAAATTCTTGCCTTAGGTGGTTTCCACACTCACTTTCAATCAGGATATTGACCTGCCGGTCTACTTCCCTAATTATTCTAATAGAGGAGAGGCACTGCTCCACACCCTGGATGTTCACCGCAGCTTAAGGTACTACCTGAGCAGAACTAAGCAGCTTCGTAAATCGGAGCAACTTTTCGTTTCCTTTACTGAAAGAATGATGGGCCAACCAGTATCAAACAGTCCCTGTCTCGCTGGCTTGTCCAGTGCATCTCATATTGTTATGATATCAAACAAAAGCCCCTCCCGGGTTCAGTCCGGGGCCATTCCACCAGGGGAGTGGCCACCTCCTTTGCAGCACTTGGAAACGTATCCACTTCTGCCATTTGTGCTGCAGCCACTTGGAGCTCTATACATACCTTTATCAGGCATTATAGCCTAGATATCGCTTCACGGCGAAGAGCCGGCTTCGGCCTGGCTGTGCTACAGGGTCTCCTGTCCTTGATTCAGGACCTGGAATGAACTTTCTAGTTTCCTCCTCCCAGAGTGTTTGCAAGCGCTACTGCTTGGGAATCAGTCCTAATGGTGTAACCTGCTGCAAGAGCTGTGTCTCAAAGTAAGATAGTACAGTTACGTAAGAACTTACTGTAACAGTAGATCTTCGAGAACAGCTCTTGCAGCAGGTACCTTCCCGCCCACCTTCCCCCTTGGAGGAGGCATGGCTTAAGCCTTTTTTAACAGGGATTTATACCCTTTTGTCTTCTGACGGTGGATCCTCGGTCTCCCATTTCGATGTCAGCCTGCGGCCGGAGTCTCCGGCGGGAGAACTGGGGAATCTGGCGGGACCGCCCCCTTATGTACTACGCCTGACATCGGAGGCGGGACTGACGTCGGGGGTGGTCCCCGCTGAAGATAGCTAGCTAGAATTTTTCCATGGGGTCCTGACGCCTGCCGGCTTCAGTCCTAATAGTGTAACCTGCTGCAAGTGCTGTTCGCGAAGATCTGCTGTTACAGTAAGTTCTTACGTAACTGTACTTTCTCTTTCTTGCATCTCTCCTTGTCTTTCTTTGCTTCTGATTAAAATAATTTTGCTTCTCTCCTTCTTTGCTCCTCTCTCTTATTGTTTGCATCTCTGTGATAAATTCTCCATGTACCAGGTGAACATCAGAGCCCTTCTACATGCTGAATTTGTCCATACTGTAATTATACTTTTAAAGAGGGGGCCCAGCTGCCAGCAAAAATAATGATGGTCCACATAACATTGCAAGTACCTTTTGAATTGCAAGCCATTCCCTTCTTTATTACTAAGAGTATTTACATGAAAACAAGAGCTTGTCCCTTACTGTTCATGGAGTATATTGTTGATGTGAGGCTTTTTCAGAACGTGAAGTTTCAGTTTTTCTAAATGAGCTACCAAAGGCATGCGGCTCCCCTTACATTCTTAAGTATGTGGATGCTGCTCTTCTTTTTGCCACTGGTTCCTCACTCCACAGTTTGGCTCTACAACTCCCAACAGTATTGCAAGTGTCCATCACTGGTTCTGCACCAACTGGCTTACTCTGAATGTTAAAAATAATTTTTCTCTGACCTTAAGCACCAGGCAGCGCCTAGCGTGAATCCAGCTCCCTGGTCTTTATGTCCTTGGATACTCCCAACTGTAAGATGCCTCCGTTGTTAAATACCCGGGTTACTGACTAGGCAGTCATCTTGACTTCTCTGGCAGCATAGATGCCATCCACAGAAAACTCCTCCCAGGCTCAGTGCATTACACAGAAATGAATCCAGTAGCCACATTCCTACACAGAAGCTCATCCTTATGAAAATTATCCTTCTTACATTTCCATATGGAGATGAGGCATAAGGTGCTTCCACCCCTTCTACACCTGCCACACTGGAACCCCTATTCCACTACTTCTGCTGCTTGGCAATCAGTGCCCCCACCCACCACCACCACTTTGTACTCACCACTGCACCCTATATTCCTCTCTGTTTCTTCCCTCTTTTGAGGGCAAACACCTTTCTCATAGTCCTTCCCTTATTTCTACGTTGTGGTTTGGATGTTTCCCGTGCTGTCTCAGCTGCCTTCTTTCCTGCCATCCTCCTTTTTCCTCCACTTGCATGTACTGGTTAATTCAGTCTTCAATCGGGAGGCCTCACTAAGCTAAAGAGATACGCTGCTCAGTGTGACTGGTCCCCCATCAGACGCACCACATCCATAGATGCTGCCCTTGAATATTTCACCCACACCTTCAATAAGGCATGTGATACATTTGCCCCACTCACGAAGGTACAAACCAAAAAACGAAATGCCCCTTGGGTTATACCAGCACTGCTCAAGCAGCTGAAGAGCCGTGATGACCTCTGGTACAAAGCAACTGCCTCTGGTATACAGACGGACAGGCTGGCCTATAAAATGGCTCGCAACAAGTGTACCTGGGCTATTAGGATGGCCAAATCCAGCTACTACAAATCCACCCTGGCTTCATCCTGGGGGAATGCTAGGTTGTTTTGGGACAACCTAAAGGAACTAAATGGAAAGTCCAGGATGCCTTCCCCCACCCAGCTGTCAACAATAATATTGCATCGGACCCACTCACAATCGCCAGCGGCCTAAATGCTGCATTTTCTGATCTGAGCACAGTTCTGCCAAGCAACTTTTTTGACCCCACCCCTAAGTCACCTGAACCCAGTAACACCTACCCCCCATTCTACCTCAGGGTCATTACTATGAAGGAAGCAAGTTCTTACCTAAAAATAGCAATGGGGGGCTCAAACTACTGCAAAGACTCCTTTGACATGAAAATCCTTAATATGGTACTCGACTCAGTGCTTTCCCCCTTGACTGATCTCCTTAACCTCTTGCTATGCCTAGGGCAGTTCCCAAACAACTGGAAAGTGGCCACCATCACTCCAATACTAAAGAGTGGGGACCCCACACTGCCCAATAACTACAGGCCCATCTCCATACTCCATTCCCTCTCGAAAGCCCTGGAAAAAATCGTTGCTACCCAACTCACAGACAACCTGCTAGAGCACGACATCCTATGCAGGTAGCAACATAGTTTCAGAGCCGGACACAACACAACCACTGCCCTCATAGAGTTCTCCAACTTGCTGCACAATGCCCTAGATAAAAAGCTGCTAACAGGAGTCATATTCATAGACCTGTCGAAAGTATTTGACACAGTCTCCCACACTCTTCTCATAAATACTCTGCGCCGCACAGGCCTGTCACCTGGACCCATCACCTGGTTCACAAGTTACCTCACAGACAGGTCCCATTGTGTGAAGATAAACAGCACCCTCACAGCCGTTCTACCAGTCCACTCGGGGGTTCCCCAGAGTTCCATCCTTGGCCCATTGCTATTCAGCATCTTCCTGAATACCCTGCCTAAATCCTGTCCTTGTAACCTTCTGCTCTTTGCAGATGACACAGTAATGTATGCTTCCCACTCGAATCTCATAATCCTTCAGTCCTCCCTACAACTTGCCTTCGACCATGTTGAAAACTGGTTCACGGACCACAGACTCGTGGTCAATGTAAAAAAGACAGAATCAGTGCTCTTTTCCCACCGTCAAAGTAAGGACCACAATACCCAGCTATCAATCTTTTCCAAAACCCTCCTCCCGCTGGAACAGGTCTACACCTATAAATATCTGGGCATTACCTTCGATCCTAGTCTCTCATTCCACACACATATAAGTAATCTTTCCTCTATCATTAATATACGCATAGGATTGCTGTATCGGCACAAAGCCTGCCTAACTCCAGAGGCCCTAAACATTGCTGTTACCTTCTCTGTTCTCTCCCATGTAGACTATGGGCTCACCGTCTACTCGGCCGCTTGCCACACTGCACTAAATAAAATCCACCTATCTATTAACAAAGCCTGTAGGCTCCTTGCTGGTATGGACAAGCGTACCCACAGTTACGCCCTGTATGCACTAACAAAAATCCTAACCCTAGATGAAAGAATACATTATCAAACATGTCTCCTTACTAAGAAAATCCACCTAGGCCTCACACCCACTGGAGTCTCAACCTCCCTCCGCACGGCACATACCTCAACAAACACCCGTGCAGCAGATGTATTAACGTGGACTGTTCCCAGGGTCTCAACCACCCTGGCACAACGGTCCTTTTCTTACAGAGCACCATCCTGGTACAGTGAACTCCCCCAACCATCACCTCTATCACCAAACTAGGCCCCTTCAAAACAGCCCTCAAGAACCACATAATCTCCACCAGCCTCTGCCTTTGTTCCCACTAATAAACAGATACCTGCCCAGTGTTCTAGACCTATGGGTCACAGACATCCCTATCCCACTACTGGTACTGTGTATTTATGACAGTGTTGTCAATACGACCGCTTGCATCACCTTCTAAGCATATAGGCCATGCCATAACTTCTGATCGTACTATTTACTGATGTTCACAAGCTCCCTGAAGGACTTGTATAGCTACCCAACCTGTATAGGACTAGCAGCCCTGTTCATACCCTGTTATTTTTATCATGTTTCCTTCTTTCTGTATGCTGCTTATATTTGAGATGCATTGTTTATCCCCTGTTGTCTTCTCCTTCCTCTACCCCATTTTATTTTTGTATAATGACTGCTTCTTGTATGTCTTGTAAACTGACATGGAGCCTTTGGAAATGAGTCCCTGACTCAAAGGTTGTAATCCGATTTCTCAATGAATAAATTGTTCTTTTTATTGATTAAGTCAGACAAGCCTTACTATTAACATTCCCATAATCCTTTCTTTCCAGATGTTTTTATTTTTTGCCCTGTATTCTGAATGTTTTCTGTCAGTTTGGCACAGGCCCTTGCCAGGAGTGCCATGTTGGACTGTGAAGCAAAAGGGGCACTGGGGCAGTGCCATTCTCTAGCTAGTTCTTTTAGCTGGTGGTACTGGCATGCACTGCCCTTTTATTTGCTTGCCAAGTGGCGACAGGAGGAAGCTATGTAAACAGAGGTGAAGAAACAGGAATGGGCATTGGGGCTGACATGTTTCTCATGGATCCACAAATTATAATTCGTTTTGGATATCAAAGGAAGCAATGATTAGAAAACAGTAACAGTGTTAGAAGTGAAATCTGAACTTTTATCGGGTGGTGCAGAAATCTGGGAAGTGATGAACACTTCCTAGTTAACTAGTACTGCTGTTTTAATAAGACAGGCTTGAAATAATTTTTTTTAATATTGCATTATCGAGTTCCGTTAATGCCAACTGTGACATTTTGTGCCATAACTAGTCCCTCTCTTTAAACAAGTTTTGCAGATGGAAGCAAGATAATATTGTACATTTACTGGAAAAAAGAATGAAATGCATGATTATTCTGGATACTAAGATGGCTTTAATACAGATATTTTACTAGTATCAGTAAGCCTAGCCACTGTTTCTACTGTATACTGCACACTTGTTGTTTTCTGATCCACCAGCCAGGCTTGCCAGAGTTCAGATGCTGTGCAACAGTAGTTTGCGTTGAATTGTTTTCGTTTCCATAATTTGGTGCCATTTTGCCAACTGCGGAGGTCAGCACGCTCCTCCATTTCTAGTAAGAAGGAAGCTTCCAGAGAAGGAGTCAACATGTAGGGGTATTACCGCTATACTTCCTTAGTTCAATAACAACTTTGTGCTCTTCACTCTAGTGTGTGCACCTTGTTTTATTTTCATAAGAATAAATATGCCTTCCTCAGAAAAGTTCTACTGAGATTATTAGTTTGCACTTGTATCTGATCAGGACATGGCCAGTAAGAGCAGTCCATGCTTATGATTTGTATGGCAAACTATTTGATTAGAGGTTTCATTTAATGTCATGTTCCGATACTATACCATACATCCACAAACATGGATTCTTACTACTGTACCATCTTAGTTTTGTATTTAATCCTTTCCACACTTAAAGGGACACGCAATCCTTTTTGCATCGTATTATTTCTAGTTGAAAACCCACATTTTATGATTGCTTAGCTTCTCTAAAATGTATTCATTTTGCCGATTGTTTACCTGCCATCTGTCTTAGTAGAACTGAAATGAATGCAAATGGTGTAGTTATCATGGTCAGATAAAAGTGCAAGTGCAGATGTTTGTACCACGCTTACTCCTGCGCTCACTTCATCTGCTGCTGTATTCAGTCAGATAGTGAGCAGCACAATCCAACTGAATACTGGGATGTGTCAATGCAATGCTAAGTAAAACTACGCTGGCCTGACATGGACCTGGGCTGTGTAGTCCACAGGGAATAGCGATGCCCCACATGGGATCATACCAAGACCCCTCTGGGCTATATTCAGCTCAAACGTGTACATGAGTCCATTGGGCATGCAAGGTGCTAAGGGGCTATTTGCATGCCTGTTATGGGCTCATTTGCATGGGGTGAAGTAGTCCCTTAGTGCTTCTTGCAGTGTAAACTATGCTCTGGTGGCATAGTGGTCCCCCAGACCCCGATCACTCCTCTGAGTGGTTATGTACATACCCTGCTGGTTTACTGTGACTCCCCCCCCCCGATAACTCCTCTGAGCTGTAATGTACATACCCTGGTGATCCAGTGTGACACTCCAGTCCCCGATCACTCCCGAGCTGTTATATACATATTCTGGTGGCATAGTGGTCCCCTCAACCTGCCAATCGCTCATTCTCACAGTGTAAAATGAGTCCCTGGTGGTTATGTGCCACCCCCCCACAAGCCCCCCCACCTAACCCACCTGCTGACATCCCATCTCCCCGCACCCCACCCTTCACCCCAGTGGTGGTGCTCCTCCAAGCATGATATGGTGACTGGCACAGTCCTCCTCTCACCTCCGTGGATGGCTGCGGTATAAACTGTCAGTGAGCATGCTTGTGGTAGAAGTTTTTCTACTGTGCACCTGCGCACTGGCAGCTCATATGGCAGCCAGCCATGGAGGGGAGAGGAGAGCTGTGCCAGTCACCATATTGAGCTTGGAGGGGTGACGGCCACCAGGATGGGGAAGGGTGCGGGGAGATGGGATGTCAGTGGGAGGGTTCAGTGGGGGGTGGGCCACTGGACCACCAAGGACTCATTTTACACAGTGAGAATGGGCAATCCGGTTGGAGGAACCACTGGGCCACCAGGGTATATACTTTTGGTGGCAGTAGATAGTGCCATTTGGAAGGCTGTTTACTGTCAGCACATACCTTGTAATATACCGCTGCACCAGTATGCATGAGGGAACCCTCTCGTTTGCATGGACACAGCAGTATTTAAGCACTTTGGTGCTGCCGGGTTTGTGGGGTACTCCTGTGGCTTCTGAATGTGGGCTGGCTGGGAGCGCCAGCTCTAACATTTGAATATTGGAGCCTTTGTTGTGTTTCAGATTATTGATCAACTCTTTTTTTTCATACTTCCAGAACACGACAAATACCCTCCAATCAGTGCAGTCACTTATGATACGCTAGTCTCCTCGCCTCCCATTGCATAATGAGTGTCTGGACTGTGTTAGGGGTGTTTCCAAGCCCAGAAAAGATGCAGTGGGAGTTGATCAAGGAATGCAAACAAACATGTTTTTGTGCAGTAACACCAGTAGTGTGGGCTCTCTGTTTTTCACTTTTTGAAAAGAAACGAGCAATCAGAATCAAACAACCATCTATATCAATAGTCTCTACAGAATGTGAGCAATCATAGCATGCATTTGTTAAACTTGGGAAAATCTGAGGCCTGAGAGAGTTGACCGTGACCTTTAAGGTTTGAATGGAATAATATACAGAATGTGTGGCAGTCAAGTAGAGGGAAGTAAATCTCTCAAGAACCCAGCTGACTTAATCTTAAGCGATCAATTTCAGCCAACCCCAAGACTGATTTACACTAATCTTGAGCCAGATTTCCCATTATGCTGTATATCATTTTACAACACTTAAGGAATACTTGTGAGCAAAAGATTTGAAAAAAAAAGACTAAAGGGTAGCTGTCAATTGCTACTCAGATGTCTGCTTTGATTTCAGCTAGAAAATGTACATCAGATAAAGCGCTTGTATTCTGCGTCAGTAGAAGATTATTAGTCATTCTATGACATAAACAGAAGGGTACTTTTTCTACCGTGACGTCAAGTGAAGGTTAATACAAGGATTCCTGATGCAGCAAAATAACAGAAGTATTACTCTATATTGCTTTAATAACAGGTGATATAATTGCAAAATATTTCTTTTCTAATATCATTTTGTTTACAGATGTTTTAGTAGGAATATGCAGTATGATAGCAGTTAATTATTGTAATCAGGATTAATGAATAAAGAGAGAGTGAGTCTTTGCCATTAACCCAGTGCTTTAAGTCTCCCATTCAAATTACACCTGTATTTCGCTCTGAAATTAGCATTGGTGGTTTCTTTCAAAGACATAAGACATTACCTCTTAGAGAAGGTGGTTGCTTGCTCCAGATACTGACCCTACTCTATGAAAAGAAATCTTGTCATGTTAACTTTTATTTACATGTTTGAGTACTTCCGTTAAGTAGGTTTGGTATTATGTTCTTAGTATTTATCCAGTCACTTGTCAGGTTAAAGTGGGATGCAGTGCAGGTTTCTTTCACATTTATTGATTCTACAGTATGTCGTTCAGAAGTATCATAAGTGCACTGCTGTTGGCTTACTAATGTACTGTATGTGCCGTGTATCAGTTCCTATTACTTTTTTCCTAGGAAGTCGTGTCTTGCTACATTAGCTTTAATCCCTCATATTCTCTTTTATTAAGCCATTTTAAGATAAACCCTATCAAATGCTGTCTCGAAGGCAGAATGTATATAATATCTGCAATTTTCCTTCACCTACTGTTTTCGCATTCTGAAAAATAATAATGGTATCACAAAAATGATCTCCTGTTCTAAATTTATGCGGACTACTGAGTATTTTCTATGCAGAGGACTCTCACTGATTTCACTTATTATCATCTCTAAAAACTTAAAAAGCATTTACCTGTATGTACACACCTATAAGTTGACTACCCATATAAGTTAACCCCAATTTTTCTGGTCAATTTTATTATATTGAATTATGCTGCCTAAATTAAATGGAAATCTATGCTGTGACCAAAATTTAGCACTGAATCTGTGTTTGTGGCCAGAACCTGAAATGGTATCAAGGGACACATTTTAAAAAATGGTTAACCAGTGTACATGCTACAACAACACAAACTTCGGCACTTAAGGCATAAAAAGTGTGCAAGTGCTAGCCAAGGCAACAAAGGCAAACCAAGAAAACACACTGGTGTCTACACCCCAGATAACAGTAGAAGAAAGGCACCAAGGCACAATGAAATACAAAATTCATGCATACAAGCAGTAAGGAGAGTGCGGCACTGAAGCCACGGCGCTTCAGGTCTTGTGGCTTGACATTTTTTCAGGGCGTGTGACTGAACCATGGCAGTTTTTATTTATATAGCTATAATTAAAGTAACAGTACATTCAAGTAAATCCTAACTCAGCAAAGAACATGTGAAGTAGCACGTCATGCGCCCTCTAAAATTAAAAAAGTTCCCTGAATGAGTGTGTAAAAAGAAAAGCTTTTTATAAATCGCTCCAATAAGTGCTAAAAAAAATGAAATAAGGAAACCACAGTCGGGTTAGAGGTTAGAGGAATGAGGTGTGAACAAGCTTGGTACATCCAGCAGACTAGACCTGAGTTTGATTCTCACAACCTCCACTTGCATACTGTGTGACTCTGAACAAGTCTCTTAACCGCCCAGTGCTCCCAGGTCGCCCCTGAAAACAGGCACTTGTGCCTAGTGGGCCTTACCCGGTTACCAAAGATAAAAAAACAATCAAGGGAACTGGAAAACATAAATTGCAAAAAGATGGGGAGAGGAGTCAGTGGTAAAACCAGAAGACCCCAGGATTAAAAGGAAATAGCAGCCAGAGAAAAGTGCTTATTGCAAAAAAGTATTACAGACAGTGCTTATGGAAAATCCCAAATCCACAAGGTCACTAGGTGATAAGAAAAAGTGGGATGGCGGGTGAGTGAAGAAAGATGGAAGAATGAGTGATAAGACCAGACAGGCAGAGAAGGAAAGAGAAGCAATTTCAGTAAGAAAGGACAAAAAGCAAAAGGAAAAAAGGAGAGACCAAGGGTTAGGGCATGTGGCCAAAAAATGCCTCTATCTGAAAAAGAAAAAAATAAGGTTTTCTTCCATGTAGGCATGACAAATTCACATACACACTAGTATTGTAACTCATTATTTTACAAAATCGATATCAGATCAGTATACTTGTTTAGACCTTGAGGTGCTACTGCAGACAGGGTAAATATCCATTTGGATTTCATTGGTAGGAGCCTTTTAACCTGGTCTTCACCTCTGGTTGCAAAAAGCATGTGTTCAGGTCCCATAAAAGACAAACACTTTGGGTTTTCTGGTGTTATCTTTCACAGTGTATACCACAATAAGCATGTCAGGATGTTCTGTAGTCACAGAGTGAATAAGCTTTTAGATTTGTTTCTTTAAAGGATGGGTAACCCTTCCAACATAGATTTTGAGGCAAGTGCAGTAGATCACATTCAGTACAAAATTAGTATCACAGTTGATAAACTCCGTTATTTCAACTGTGTGTGAACCATCTGGGTATACAGATTGTTTGCCAGGTTTGTAAAATGTATAGATGCTGCACCCATCACATCTGTAATTGCTATCTGGCAATGGTGACGGCCATGCAATCTGTCAGGAATTTAAAAATTATGCAGTTTACTTACAAAAATGTGCTTTGTTGAAAGCCTTTGATCTTTGGGATAGTGCTGTGTTAAGATCAAAAAAGCCATCGGACAAAGTGCCCTCACAGAAAGCTTTGACCCCAACATCCCCCACCTCTGCCCCTGCAACAACTGAAAAGGACATTCACTGATTGCTTCTCTGGCCTACCAATGGACATTAACATATATGACTAACTTTCTTTTCTCACTTCTAGTCAAGACTCCAGGAATGACTTCTTTTCCTAGAGGAGCTTTCATTTAGTCTTATTTTTAGTGGTTGCATACTTTATTTGAGTGGCAGGTTGGTGACCACTTATACCCACTGCCTTCTGCGTGGATCAGAGGAAGGCGCTGGGGCCGGGGAAGGGGGAGAGTGCTCAGGGATGGGACACCCTGTAACAGGTTTTATTTTCCTCCTTATTAAAAATGAGAGAGAAACCAGAAGAGGGGATCTGAGACTTTGGGTGCCTGGGGTGGGGCTGGGAGTCAGGTTCCGGGCTGCCTTCCCGCCACAGGTTTTGAGTCGTGGTGGGGGGGGGCCTCTTACTGACATATCCAAGCCAGACCTAAATGTACCTTTTATTTTATTGCTACCACCTGCCTTAATGGCACATCAGCTAGCAAAGTACCGAGGAAACCCTCCCCTCGTAGGCAGGCTTTTACACAGTAAATCTTTCACTCTCCTCCGGACATGGGATATGGTGGGTGTGGTGCCTGTTAGAACTGAGTGAGCATAACATTTAAGCTGTGGGCAGGACTCTTCATGAGTACCCTTTAGGTGTGACCTCTACAGGGCACAAGCTTACTATGTTTGGCAGGTGCTGGCTGGTTTACTTATTATTTCACCATGTTACTTTATGTAACTGAAAGCTGGTTGCTGGTGGGGGGCCTAGCTCCATCCTCCTTCTGTATGATAACACTAAAGGGGTGGATGACCCTGGGTATCAGCGACTGTTGGTGGTGGTAGCGGGGGCCTGGGGCCTGACTCAGGCCCCATGCTGTGGTGCCTGCAGGACCGGATCTAGGCAAGTATACTTTTATTTATAAAGTGGGGCACGGTCTCCATCTGCACCTCCTGCAGTCACCAGGGTGGTCCTGTGCCTGGGTGTCCTTTCTTTCATTGGCTTCTGTGCCCTCCTCCTATGTACTCAGTTACTATATTATCTTTTTGGCATTGATGAGCCGGTTTATGTGGTTGCATTCTTTATTCCGCTAGGTTGCCTACGGTCTATAATAAGCACTCTAACTGACTTTAATTGACATAGATTGGTTTGCTGTGTGACACTGCCCTTCTGGCAGTACGGACATAGATTGGGTGCCAGAAGAAGGTCCTCTCTTGCAGAGCACCTAACACACCCTCACCTAATCAGACGAGCAAGAGGGGGTGCCTTAGGGTGGAACGCCTTGAAGGATGTAATTTCTGCCTTGTTAGTCAGATTTTAATTGACTTGTATTACATATTATCGTTTTAGCAGCCCAGTTGTTGGTACTGCCTGTTGCAGATGCTTGTTATTAGGTTTTTCCTATACACAGACCTGCATAATGCCTTTCAGAACAGATATAGCTTCCCCAAATACCCAGCAACACTATGGTGGATTTACGAGTAGTCTCCTATAATGTCAAGGGTATCAGCAATCCAATTAGGAGATCAGGGGTTCTACAGGAATTGCACAGGCTGGGGACAGGGGCTGCATTTCTGCAAGAAATGAACCTGACAGACCTAGAGCATACAAAATTAAGAAGAGCATGGGTAGGAGGGGTGTTTGCCTCACATTATGAAGCACACCCACATAAACGAGGCATGGCCATATTAGTTAAGAAAAATTTCCCACTCTAGGTTTCCCAGATACAGATGGACCCAGAGGGCCCATACATAAAATTGATTGAGGAGTTCAATGGCCACTCATACATCCTGTTAAACCCTGCAACATGACAGTTTTCTTGTAATCCCTTGAAATGCATTTTACTTTTTGTACATTTCATTCACTTGAAGCCCTTGACTTGCTTTACTAAGAGCACTTTCTGTTTAGATAATGGAGCAGCTACTACAAATAGGCTTTGGCGGGCAGGTCTGTGAGTTTAGTGCACTTACAGTGTATTCATTAGTTACTGATTTATGGATTAATTTGTTGAAGTTCTCAATGCGTTTATACATAGAATTTCCTGTCTAACACCAGTATCTAATTCGAGACCTGTTTATTAACTGATAACTTGTAATTTGTTTCCTCTTCTGTACATCACATACAATTTGCTCAATAAACATGGATTTCAAAAAAAAAAATTGTGCTTCATTTATTTGGCACCTGGGCAGGAGACAGGTACTTTCCGCTGCACTTCCCTCCAAAAAACACAATTGTTCTGAGTTAGTGGACTTACTTTTGAAGATGTTGGTCCAGTCAGATCCTATATACCACTGAAAAAAATAACTAAGTAGCTGAGCAGAACACAGACATTGACAGTTGTATAATATTGCAGAGTATGAAACGAGCAGGTTTGAGAGTGAACCACATTCCTTATCCTGGAAATCCTTTTTATAGAGGATGGGTGAATGAGTGGCTGGTGGGAAACGGGCTAATTGTTTAACACAGAATTGTTGGCAAAAAAACAGCACTGGTGCTGATAATATTGAGCCCTTCTTTCTACAAATGGGTTACTCAGTCTTAACTGCCCTATAACCCAAATACTTTAACGTATCGGTTACAAGTTGTGAATTTTCTCCATTGTGGAAAACTGCTCACATAATTCTGCTATTTAAATCAGGAGATAAGGCTTCTTTAAGTAATTATCAGCCCATCTCTGTTTTACCAGTCCTTGCCAGACTGCTTGAAAAACTGATAAATGAGCAAACTAGAGATGACCTTGATAAATTTAATATCTTTACTCCTATGCAGTCTGGTTTTAGAGCTTAAACACAGTACAACAGCTGCTTTACTTAAGGTTGCCAATGATTGGTTCACAGCACTTGACCAAAAACTTATTAATATGGCAATATTTTTAGACCTTAGCAAAAGCTTTTGATACTGTGGACCACAATGTTCTGCTGAATACATTTATGACTACTGGTTCAGGGAGTACCTTACTGGGAGATGCCAACAGATAAAGATGGAAGGATGATCATCCTCCTGTGCTCAAATTTTCAAGGGAGTGCTACAATGGTCTATACTGGGACAGTTGTTTATGATTTACACAAATGAGCTGGGTGATAACACTGTAAGTACTAAGCTGCTTTATTATCCAGATGATACTCTGCTTTATGCTGCAGTTCCTACACCTGAGATGACCATGAATGCTCTTCAAGAGCATTTGATCAACTTCAGATTAATTTATGTGCATCAAAACTCCTTCTAAATGCCACAAGAACGAAGTTCATGGTATTCTCTCCTACCTCCTTCTTGCCTCCCCCCCCCACACACTTTAGGGATTACAACACCAACAGGTGAAAGATTGGAGATTGTAGACTCCTTTAAGTATTTGGGCATGTGGTTTGATAACAGGTTATTCTTCCTTATACAAACTGATCATTTCTGCAAAAAACTATGTCAAGGACTTGGGTTTCATTATAGAAATAAATTTGGATTTGCTCAGGTGACCTTTCTCCCCCCTATTAGACTATGCTGAGATCATACACAGAGGTGCAGCTGTTTCTCAGCTAGCTAAACTAGATATGATTTACCACAGAGCACTATGATTCATTACTGGTCTACAGGTAAAAACCCATCATTGTCTTCTCTATACGGAAGTGGAATGGACCTCACTTGAGACCAGAAGGCTTAGGAACCTACATTTCTGGTCCTTAAATGGTTTAGAGAATTCAATGCTACTATATATATATATATATATATATATATATATATATATATATATATGGAGTCTCCTTCAGAGATCTAGGGGGTTCTAGCCTAAGAAAGCACAGTGCTATTCTGCTTGATGTCCTGAGGCACCTCTCAGAATATGGTAAAAATGGCCTTCGGCTGGGCTGCCCTCACAGCCTGGAATGCCCTGCAAGAATCACTTAAACTAAATTTGCTAGTCAGACCCTTTTATTTCAAGGCTCTCCTTGGTCAATTTTGTGTTGACAATTGTGTATGCTATTAAATCACTATGTAAACTGTGTCAAACTGTTTGAGAACCACTGCATTTTTGTTGTTTTCTTCCTGCTGCAAAACCTATATTTATCTACTACTCTTGTTGCTAGTTTTTGTATTAGATTACATCTGCTGATCTGTTTTATGAACCAGCTTTAACCTCTGTATTATGTGTACTGTATTATGTGTACAGTCATCTCGCCATTTTATACTGTTACCTGTCCCAAGTAAGACCTCCTTGTAAATGAGCATTGCTCAGTGGAGCTTTTCCTGGTAAAATAAATAAATGCAAATACAGCTTGGGGGTGGTCTTAAGTACTTTAGGTGTCATCCTGCCAGGAGCTTCCATTTCATTTCTAAATTGTCCGCACACACAAAATTACCAAAGAGACAATGAGTGCTACCTTCCTGACCTTGCATGCATTAAAGGGACACTTTGTATGCTCATGGGCAAAAGTGGGTGTGGCTACAGCCCTACCATGCCCATAGGTTCCGGCACCTATGCTGAGGATGAAGAAGGTTATTTCTGTCATGTGACCTGGTCCTATTTCATACGGTATCTACTGTGCGTTCTTCAGCCTGTTTTCAAAATAGGCAGTGCTATTACAGTTTCTGCAGATGCAAACAAACTGTTCATTGTGAGTTCAATTAGCATAATATTGTAGCACATGTCATAATGTGGGCTATGGTGGAACGTAAACCAAAATGAAACCTCTGAACTTCATGGAGGTAGACTTTGATAAATTGAGAGAGTTGGTTGAGAAGAACCTAGAAAACCTGGATATGGAGAAGAGGGTGGATGGAATTTGAATCTCCTTCAATAATAAACCATGCATCTGTGGAATGACTGAATACCTGATTTGTCTTTAATGCAATATTTTATATAAAACATGATCAAATAAAAATGTAAAACAGACAAAAGAGGAGAGAAAAAAAGAAATTGTCTGCTTGGATGGACAGGACCATCACAGAACTAATGGGGGGGGGGGGGACAAAAGGCATTAAAGGCACAGGGGGAAAATACATGACTGAGTATAGGGTTAGCTGTAAATAGGCACTGAACTGTGAAAGGGCACCAGGCTGACAAAAAGAAAATTTGAAAGTGGTGTGATAAGCAATGTTAGATGGTAATACAAAATAATTCTGAAGTTGTAGCCTAAAGCGGACAGTTAATGACAGAGTATGGTTGCTAAGCACAGAATCTGGGTAGGGGATGATGTCAGATGATGCACTAGCAGCAAAAAGACTAATAGAATATTTTACCTGGATATTTATTTATTTATTAAATTTTGTTAACCAGGTAAACCCACTGAGACAATGGAGTCACTTTCTCAGGGGTGACCCAGGTTAGTTACATAGTATTAAAATGCAACAATTACTATACAAGTCATTATGGGGATATTGGGGGTGTTGAGAGACTTGCCTCATCAGATGCAATATTTAAGGGATTTTCAGAAGATGCAGGTAGCATAAATGGATATACACCAAGCTGTGAACTTAGAGACCAGCAGACATGGGTTTGAAACCTATAACTGCCACATGCATACTGTGTGACCCTGAGCAAGTTACTTTACCTCTCTGTGCTCTTGGTTGCACCTGAAAATGAACTTTGGCGCAGTGTGCATTTCCCAGAAAACAATTCTTTAAAAAAAATGCAGTACAGCTAGGTGTGTTGAAGATAAATAAATTCTGAAGACTGACTGGTATGCATCCCAGGGTACTCAGGGAGCTAAAGGGCTTAATAGTGCATACGCTGACCATGATTTCCCAGAAATCGGAACCTGTTGAGATGCCCAGTACTGGAGGAAGACAAATGTCACCTCTGTTAAAAGGGGGAAGTTGAAGTGGCCCATGTAACTATCGATCAGTGACTCAGATTACAAAACATCTTGATAGCTTGGTGCATTGTTGAAGAAGAATCACTATGGGTTTACTATGCAAATTTTTTTTAAGTAACTTGTTGCCCTTTTTTGAGGAAGTAACAAAGGAATGAGATAGGGGAATGACAGCTGATGAAACATACATAAGTTTCAATAAAATATTTATCACGGTTCATCCAAGAAGTTAGTTCTTTTTGTTTGTCCATTATAAGTTTATATTTTATTTCTAATAGAAAGAATGAACAATATAACAACACAGCATCACAACACATAAAAAAAAATATATATAGCTTTAAAAATCATCAGAGAACATAAAGTTTGAAGTATATCCAAGGAGAGTTCTTATAGAGTTTTTAAGCTGATTCTGAAACCGAGGAAATCTGAAATTGCTTGAAATATAACACAGTAGACAGCTGTTTAAGCAATAGGGCTCAGTTGGTATGGTGCATAGGATGATATCAAATTGGAAGGAAGTCACCAGGTACATAGATACATAGACAGTGTCGGCAGATAAGGGCCTGTGGCCCACCCAGTCTGCCCATTTGGGGTTCCCCATGGGATCACACTGGACCCCCCTACTTTTCAATATTTTTATTGTGTGGAGTCGGAGGGGGGCCTCAAGCAGGGTAATTAAATTTTTAGACGACACAAAGATAATGAGGGTGCTGGAGTCCAGGAAAGTGGACAGTCCACAAAGGGATATGATTGGGCCAACAAGTGGCAGAAAATATTCCATGTTTTTACTGAGGCCCTAAGCATTCAGGTTCTAGGTACTATATTGTTAAAACTTTCCTTTCATTGTTTTTTAAATGAAACTGACGAAAATGATACTACATACAGTACATGCCAGGAGATAAGTCAGGGAATCATACATAAAAAAGATGTACACAGTCAGTGAGAAATAAAGAACATCTGATCAGCAGTGGAACACTGTAGGAATCGCCAGCATAGAGATACTATTTAAATAGAACACAACTAGCAACGCCAGCATAGAGATGCTATTTAAATAGAAAACAAGTAGCAACAACAAATGATGAAAAAGTCCTGGGGGAAATCACTGATGGGAAGGTGTAGCTGTCACAGCAATGTGCAACATCAGTAGTTAAGTTTAATTGAAATCTGGATTGCATTTAAAGAGCTAGTGGAACCAAAACTGACAGACAGGAAAGAGAGGCAAATTTAAAAAAGTAGTTATAACGTTTTATTTCTGAAGTAGTTTTCTTCTTCCTTTTGCTCATTAGACAGTTTTCTATGTGATAATATTGTGCTGGATGCATGGAATAGCTCTCAGCCTGACAGCTGACATAATGTATCTATCCTTATTCCCCCCACTACATCATCAGCATTGTGATCTGACTGACTGTGATATCACAGGTGATTGACCTGGCAGCTACTGAGTGGCTGTTCATAAGCAGCAGTGATGTCACAGTCAGTGAAGTCATAGTGCTGATGATGTAGTGGGGGGGATAGAGCTACATATGTTAGCTACCAGGCAGAGTGCTGTTCCACACTTCATACCTACTGACAGGTAAACAATCTTCCAATTAACCAAAAGGGAAAATAAAAAAGTACTTCAGATTTAAAAGATAATGGTTGCATGTAAAAACTAATCCCAGTTTTAGGCAGTACACTAGCTCTTTAATAGGACATAACAAGTCATAAATGAGATGAGATTCTGGTCCTTTTATTGGGTATTTGTAAGTCCACACTTGGAGTTCTGTGTGCAAGTGTTGGTAACACAATATTAAAATGGTACTGCAGCAGTTGAGATGGTGTGGCAGAGAGCAGCTGATACGTACAGTATAAAGGAATGGGGAGGTTAAGTCATGGGGAAAGATTTAGGCAGGCTACTGTATATTTGTTTTCCTTAAAAAAAAGGTGACCGAGGGGATATATGTTTTTGTATTTAAAATGGTAAAGGGATTGGATCAGGCGGACTGTGGAAACACTGTTAGCTTGTTTGCAGCAGTAGAACTACAAGACATAGTTTACACTCGGGGGGGGGGGGGATGCTAGAGGTAGCAGTAATCTGAGGAAGTATTCACCCAGAAAGTGTTAAACCTGTGAAACAAGCGCTTTCTAAGGAAGCAGTGAAAGTGGGGAGTGCTGAATCTGCTAAACAGACGTTGAATAAGTCTTTATGGAGAATATTACTGGGAACAGCATTTAAAACTTTGGGAAAGGGAAGATCATGTGGAGCACTCCTCAAAGCAGATTTAGTATGCTTGGGAGAAAAAAACAGATAAAAAATAAGTGTTACGAGCGTCATCTAATATTTCACATAATATTGACTGTTGTTGTTGCCACAAGTGCAGGAAATAAACTTGATGGACCCTTGTTTGTTTGTTTTATACCCCCGCCTAAAAATTCCCATGGTTCTATGAAGAGACATGTTCTTCATGTTACCGATGAGGAGCCCTTCATCAAGCATGGAGAAGGTGATATCTCACAATGTACAGTGAGGTTGTAAAACAGAAATTTAAGTGTTTAATTCAGAACAATCTTTATGAGTCTGAAAGCACAAATTTCCTCAGTGCTGTGAACTTCTCCCTTCGTGATACGCTGTAATGATAAGGGCCATGTTTTGTCTCTTTCCTACACTTAGACAGTGTTTCTCCACATGTGGGTGACAGAAGGTTGAGTCATATGATGAACTCATGTCTTTCAAGTGGCAGCATGATGCCAGGTCTCCCACTTTTATAGAAAATGCATGACTTTAAAAAAAAAAGATTTGAAGATTTGGAAAAGAATGAGTAAGACTTAGAAACATAGAATTTGATGGCAGATAACCGCTTGGCCCACCTAGTCTGCCCATTTCCCTACCTAACGGATAAGCTGCAGACCCTAGTTAACCAACAGCCTACTTCCTCTTACCCCCCCACTAGAATTGCCTTATATCTGTCCCAAGCATTCTTGAATTCCCCCATTGTTTTTGACTCTACGACCTCCTCAAGAAGGCTGACCCATGTATCCACAACCCTCTCTGTGAAGAAATACTTCCTCACATTACCTCTGAGCCGTCCCCCCATCTTCAAATTGTGCCCCCTTGTTTTTGCACATCTGTTTTTCTGAAAGATGCTACCCTCTTGGACTTCATTGATTCCTTTGAGGTATTTGAAAGTTTCTATCATGTCCCCCCTCTCCCTCCTTTCCTCGAGGCTATACATCTTTAGTTCCTTTAGTCTTTCTTCATATGTCTTCTGATGCAGACCCTGCATCATTTTGGTTACCCTCCTCTGGACAGCCTTCACCCTGTCTATGCCTTTGTGGAGATGGGGTCTCCAGAACTGTACACAGTACTCCAGATGTGGTCTTACCAACTGTCTGTACAGAGGGCCAACAACTTGCAGGACAGTCTTATAAATCTAGAGAAAGAAATCGACTGAGCTGTGGCAAATTAGAACAACAATTCAGTGAGTCAAGCCTGTCATATTGCGAACTGCAGCAGTTTAATTCTGAAACTGTGCTCACAGCTGTGCACATGCAGGGCGCAGCCTCACAAAGCATGTGTATGCACAGACATGTCGTGCAGTGAGCTGCTGGGGGGTGGGGGAGTCAGCTGACGCCCTTCTCAGTCATGCAGGGAATGGAATCTGGAGCCAGATGACAGCAAACAAACAAAAAAAAAGACAAAGACAAAATGCATCGCCAAAAAAAAAAAAAAATCACATTAAAGCTGTGTGTCAGAGAGCGGCAGTGGAGAGGTGTCAGCAGACAGCTCTCCTGATCCCTGTTATTGAGCACAGAAACAAGGACAAAAATACCCAGTCAGGAAGCAAAACCTGACTTTGCTGTCACTGATTAGACAACACCAATCCAACAAAAGCATGTGGAGCAATATATGCAAGTTTAACATATATTACACAGCTAGCTCTCAGAAATGCCCGTCTCCTGTTCTCTACCAACTCAGAGTGAGGAGGTTACACGGTATGCTTGCCTGGGAGTTCCAGAAATGGCCTCTGATTGGCCAATGAAGCTCTGCAAGTCTTGGAATTCTCACCAAATAGTCCTTCCCAAATAGTGGCTGAATAGTGAACTATTCAGTAAGAGCATCTGAATATTCAAGTAGCTTATTGTTTGTGGTGTCTGGGAAAATACTATGCGGCCCATGCACAGTCCTAATATACAGAGTAGCAGGAAGAACAGTGGAAGGTTTGAAGGGAAAGGAATACCAAGACAGGCTCAGAGATTTAAAAAAAAATGTACTTGTTGGCAGGGTTATTTGTGAAAAGTAATCACTTGTTCAGAAAACTAATCGGTTCTGAAGTAATGTATTACAGTGGCGCCAGCCAGGATGCAGTGCAGTATGTTGCAGAATTGCTGCAAAATGCTGCAGTATGTTGCTAGGAACAGTGTAACTGAATGGCAGTCAGGCCCTTTTGTTGTGCAGTATTGTGTGACATGTCACTTACTGCAAAGTACTGCATTGCTTTCTGGCTGGTTTCACTGTACTTACTGATTATTTTTGGCTGCATTTGCATGCCAAGCATAAATAAACAGGCCTGTCATTCAGAAGTGTATTTATGTATGCCACTCAGACGGGTCCCAAAACAGCAGAATTTTAAGAAGTGCAATATATTGTATTTTTGTTATTCTGTTTTCTTGTAAACTTTATGAGACACTCAGGTACAAGTAAAGATTTGCAAATTTAAGCAAAAGTGGTACAGGAAGTAATTAAAAGTAGCTGTAATGTGGATTACTTAAATGACAAAATGTAATCTGTTTACTTCTGGGCATCGTTTTTTGAAAACAATTCCAAGCTATAATCAGTTACTGAAAAAATAATAATGGCACAAGTTACAGATTACGTTAACAGCCCTGCTCCATAGAGAGGAGGAGACTGAAGGATGACAGGACCACAGTATTTAAAATAATGATGAGCTATATAAAGGTTAACAGGGAAGACTTTCTGGAGCAGAAAAAACATTGTAGAAAAAGTGAGTATAATATTAGGTTACAAGTGGCGGGGGGAGAGGGGGGTTGCAATCAAGTGAGACTCGCTTCATTACAAACAGGATCATTAAGTTCCAAAGCTCACTCCTATATGGAGATGAGGGCAGGTAACATTGCAATATTTAAGAAGGGATTGTGTATGTAGCTGGATATGCAGGACATTAACGTTATGAACTTTGAAAAACTGGAAGGACAGGCACACTCGACCATGCCTCCTCTTACCTCTCTCCCATTAAGAAATACAATCTACTGTAAGAGGGGATGGGGAGGCCAAACATTGTGGAAAGACAAAGGGGACTGGAAATGGGTTATTGACCTGCAAATGCTCATTTCATAATACAAGAAGATGCACTATATACAGTATATTAAATATTTATTTTTGTAGTCTATGTACTGTATGTGTGTGTGTGTGTGTTATATATATATATATATATATATATATTTATTTTAGTAGGTGGGCTATGGTGGGTGCTAGAGGGAAGGGCACACTGTATTGCACTGCAAGCTGTGTAAGTCTGTTAAAAGAACAGTCATTCCAGGCTACAGTCTTTGTCAGATCAACAGAGAACTCCATATAGTTGAGCCAGCTGCAGTGTTAGGGTTACTCAGCGTACGCATGAGAAGGATCCTCAGAAGATTCTGAGTAATGGTGATGGTGGCAACATGGTAGAAGAGATCCTCAAAAGGAGATGTGGGGAAAATTTAAAATAAAGAAAATATAACCCAAAAATGCATTTGACTCAAATCATAAGAATCTGGGCAATTAATTTAGTATATGATACTTGGACATGCAGAAAACACTTCAGTAGAAATTCTCGAATATTCTGTTTAGAAAATAAATTTGGACTTATTTAGTAACCACAGTTTAGTTACTCTGGCTCTATCTGCTGCTTTTCTTAGTGCTGGCTGGTTGTCCACTGACTTGGTTGTAAAAGAAATTCATGGGTCAACTGTATTCGTGTTTTAGTGTGTGTTTGTATGTAAACCATTTATCCACCCCTTTCTTAAACATTAGCCGGAATAAACAGTTTTCCAAGACACCTTAACTATTAGCTTGCTAATGTGCAATACAATCTGATATGCATTGCCAAACTGCACAGTAAAACAGCTGTGAAAGAACAAAACTGAACAATTAGTTTCAAAAGAGCAAGAACAGTTCAGCAGGTTTGCATTAGGAAAGCAGATTGAAACAAGTGCTTATAGGTAAAAAGAATTCTGCTAATCTGAGTCACTAGGCATGTCCTCTTCCTTAAATTGCTGACAAGTAGTTTAGAACCTGCAAGCTGCCTTTTGTTGCATAAATAAGTGGAAATGTAGTGCTTCCGACTGGAATTTGAAATATTGCAGCATTTTGACTGTTATCAGAATAGTTAGCCAAGTGACAAAGCTGTTAGCTAACTAATATGAATTCAGCAGAATTACCAGTCAGACTGTTGCATCTGTAACCAGCCTCTCAGCCATCTGGAGGTAGGTCACCAGATTGAAGGGTAAAGCCAAACCCTGAGAGCTGTTCTTGGTGGGGTGCGGAGGGGGCAGGATTGCCTGGAAACAGGAAGTGTATACTGCGGTAGTAAGAGTAGAACAAGGCTTGGTGCCCTTTTTTTTTGTGCCAGACCCCCATAGGCTCTGCCCCCACTTTGCCCACCGGAACATACCTCGTGTAATGATCCTCCCAGGCTTGCCCCCCAACAGAATACTGAACCAGGTTTATCCCCACTACCTGGTTGCCTCCCTGGCTTACCCCCAGGGTGGAGTCAGGCCACCTCGACAGAACTCAAGACTCGGTCACCAGCCGAGTGCTGTGGGCAGGTGGAGCGGGTCCAGAGGAGCAGGGCGTTATTCGTGTAGGCTGGCATTTTGCAATATGCTAGTTACCCCTGTGGGGGGGTGTGGCATGCAATGACGTAATGGCGCCAAAGTGCCAATGTCCGGCACGCCGCCCGGCAGTTTGGGTCCTCCTTCTCCTGTCTGGCCCGCCTACTCTTCAGGTCTGTTTCTGAACCCGGGATGTTGGCATCGTGAGTAGAAGCCCTGCCACTGTGTCGGCGGGCCAGCATTAGTGGCCATTTTTAACTACTCTCCCACAATTTACTGGTGGTATTTCAGTGATCCTGTTGAAGCCATGTACCTGTCTAGGTAGTTCATAAATACCATTTTATTTTTATTGATTTCTGTATCTAGTGACAGGTCATTCCACACCCCTATCACCCTCAGAGTGAAAAATAAAATTTTGTTCTCTCCCTTCGGAATAGTTTTAGTTGGATTTGTAGTGGATTTCCCCTGGTACTTACTGAGTCACATTTATAACCTAAGTGCAATAATACCATCAGTTTTGGATTGTTTACGATGTTGAATAAGAGGAAAGATGTTCTCCTCTGATACCCCCCTCTTGAAGTGACATTGGTTTACGTTCTCACAATCATACTTCATAAGGGATATCCTTAAGGGTTTTTCTTTGACTTTGTCACCCTTCTTTGTAATTTTTCTAATGTTCTTATATCTCTTTTTTTGTATGGTCTCCAGAACTGGGTCCCATAATCTAGCAGTGGTCTAGCACATGCTCTATATAGGGGCATAAGGGAAGGGGAAATAATTTAACCAGGAAAGGCACACTAAGCCAAAGCTTGTTTGACCTGGGAGCACAAGGAAGTTAAGTGACTTGTTCAGGTCACACAGTATGCAAGTGGGAGCTGATGGGATTCAAACCCAGGTCTTCAGGTTTGCTGCTCAGTACCCTTGACCACTACGCTATACTGCTTCCTTAGTAATACTAGCATTAGCCTTAGTAGTAATAGCATAATTACTGTGGGACTTCTACTTCTGATGGTCCTTCCTAAATTCCACCATACTTGGTGCATTTTCAATAGGACCACATTACACTGGCTTTTTAAGTCTAGTTTGTTATTATCTGGAACCTCCAAGCCTTTCTTTCAGGTTACTTTACTTAGAGATTTACCCTGCAAGGTGTACTGATGTTGTTTGTTCCCCATTCCAAAGTGCATTATGCCACTTTTCTCAGTATTTAAACTCAATCCCCATCTTTCAGTCCATGCCCCAGCTTTGTCCAGACCTAGTTGAATTGTGTCTGTCTTTTTATGGCTACAGTGGGTAAAGCCTGCGGCCATGTTGTGATCAGCTCTATAAACGACTGACCGGATTCTGACTGCAGTGCAAATCTGGAGCTGCACCACAATCTGGTCAGTAAAAGCACTCCGCTCATCGCGCATTTGCACTTAGCTCACAGCAGAACAGTCGCCATGTCCAAGATGGCCACCAGAGCTCCGTGCGCATGCGCAACTGCTCACGCATGCATTCTGAGCTCCGGCGGCCGTCTTGGGCACACACCGTGAGTTCAGCAAGTGCTCTTAAAGTCAGCTGCAGCCATGTTGGCTCTGGCCTTAATTTGTTTGTTTAAAGCTACTCCACTCAGCTTCATATCATCAGTGTATTTTTCACACCAACTGATCACCTCTTTGTCCTGATCTGTTACAAATATATCATACAGCACTGGACCCAGGATGGACCTCTACAGGATTCCACTAGAAACCACCCCCTCACTAGAGAGATGTCTATTTAACTTAACCCTTTGCATTCCAACTGTAAGCCACAATGTTATCCAACCTGTATATGTCTGGTCATATACCCATTTCTCTTATTTTTTATCCAGTGCCCAAAGGGGGGCAAAGTCAAAGCCCTTGCTAATGTCTAAGTATAACGTCCACTGTGATGTTCTTGTCTAATTCACTACTTAGATTCTCGTAAAATATAATATTTGTCAGACATGACCTTCCTCGTCTATACCCATGCTGCTGATTATTTTTTGGTTCTTTTTATTGCTCATTATTTTGTCCTTGATTAGGTTTTCCAACATCTTTCCAGTTATTGAGGTGAGGCTAATCGCTCTATAATAGCCTGGTTCTGATTGGGAGCATTTTGTAAATATCAGCACTATATGCGCACCCTTCCAATCTAGTGGCAGTTTTCCTTGCATTATTGATTTCTTATAAATTATCTCTAATGGTTCTGTTATATAGTCTCTCATTTTTTTTAGTATTCTGCTTGTCAAATTATGTGGGCCTAGGGAGCGGTCATTTTTAAAATTGTTGATTTTATCTGCAATTTTATTTTGTAATCCATTTTGGGTCACCTTGATTTGTGGTTGATTTAATCTTGTGGGTGTTTGTTGTCTGTTTTTGGCATACACAGAGGTGAAATATGCATTAAAAATGTCAGCCATCTCTTTTGGTTTACTTACTACTTTATCTCCCAACTCAAGAGGCCCTACTGTGCTGTTTGATTTTTTTAGGGAATTTATGTATCCGTAAAAATTGTTATTGTTTGTTTTGGTTGCAGATTTTGCTAGTTTTATTTCCATTTTCCTTTTTTAATTTTATTTCTGCAAAGTCTCAGTCTTTGCTTGTATTTATCCGAGTTTTCCTCAGTTTTGTCTGTCATGTACCTGTTGTATAATTTAGCTTTCTTTTTAACTTTTTATGAAACTCTTTTGGTTAGCCACTTAGGGGTTCTTCCACTATTATTATAATTATTTACCCTTGGTATGAGGTTATTGCAAACTACAAGAATTTTCAATTTGAAAGTAATCCATACTTTATCAATGTCATGGGCTAGTAGAAGTGAGTTCCAGTCGCATTCCATCATGGCTTCCTTAACATTTTTCTGATTTGCCCTGTTGTATTGGAATATCTCTGTACTCCCAAGATATTTTATTGTAGTTCTGGCTAAGATGAACGTTACTGTTTTGTACTAAGGCACACCTATTTAAAGAGCCCCTGACACCATTGTGACAACTTTGAGAAAATGTAATCTTTAGCACAAGTGAGCTTATATTTTAATATTATTTCTGTAGTTCTTACTTTTCGTTATTACTAAGGACATTTGCATGTAAACAGGATCACTGCCTTATCTGTTCTGGCTGCTTGCCTACATATGACATCACAATTCTGTTTATGTCATCACAGTCTGTTGCTGTGGGAATAATTACGATGCCATAAATGGGGGATTATTTATTTTACTTATTTATTTATTTAAAAGTTGGTAACTTGTAAAAGCACCATGACCAGAAGCTTGTTTCCAGCTGCAGCCTGGAATATGATGTTGTATGTAGGATAGCAGAAAGAGCAGATAAGGTCTAAGGGACAGTAAGCCTCTTTCATACAGCTGTCATTGGTAATACAGAAAAAAGGTAAATAATTGTAGAAAATACATGAAATATAAACTGAGCTGTCTAAATCTCACATTTTCTCCAAGTTTTTCTAACGACGTCAGGGGCTCTTTAAGCAAGCATTCGATGTCCCCTGAATTTTAAGGGGTTTTAGAGTTTTTATAATATAGTATTTATTATGTATTTTAAATGTAGCTGACTCTGATTTAAATGATTGTAAAGTATCTTAAACTGTTACATCTCTTTGTAAAGTGCCCAGAGCCTCTGAGATTGGGCACTCCATAAATAAACTCTTACTTACTTACAACTATGGTATATGACCATTGTTTGCTAAGGGCTCAGCCACAGTAGAACTTCTTATCTGAATATTGTTAGTAGTTAATACTAAATCCAGCAAGTCCTCATCTTTGGTTGGTTAATTGACATGTTGTATTAGGTTACATTGTTCTATTGTATCAATTTTTTTTTTTCGAGTAACTGGTATTATACCTGTTGATTACGCATATTAGTCCGGTAGGTTGAAATACCCCATTTAAGCTGACATGTCAGTTCCACATGCATTCTGTATTTTTAATAATGTAGTGAGATTTGATGCCTTATTCAGCTTTAATGGCCTGTAGCATAATCCTAGTACAGCACTTTCACCCTGTTTCATTTTTGTCATGACCCATATTGTTTCTGTTTCCAATCCAGTCTGCTTTCCTTTGGTTGTTATTTCCATTGAATCAATATTGCTGTTTACAGACAGTGCAATTCTGCCTCCTCTTTTATTCATTCGATCTAGTCCAAACAGAATGTAACCTGTTATTGATGTATCCCAAGTATTGTTTAAGTCCCACCATGTTTTGTGGTGCCCACAAAATCTGTGTTTTATTGTTCAATTATTAACTCCTGCTCTTCCATTTTTTTAATTTAAACTGTATCTGTTTATTAGGACAAATTCCATGTGTGGATGTTAATGCGGTGAGTGGCCTGACTAAGCTAAAAGCAGGAGACTGGAGTATGAATATGCGTGGTTCTGCCCTTCCCCCGAGACTCCATGTAAGGAGAAGACACCAGGGCAGCAGCTTGGCCAGCCTGGGAGAGTGAGAGGAGCAGTCCAGCCTCTGTGGCTGGGATTGGGCCTTGGGGGCCTGCGGTCCCAGGGATGGGTGGCAGCGTCCCTGGGATCAGGTGCCACTGTTCCCCTTGTGCTTGATCTCCAAAGAAGGAGAACATCTGGAGCAGCTGAAGGGATGGAGGCCCCAGGGACTCACCTCATCAAGAGTGGAGATCATCATCCCCGAAACATGGTGGAAAGATGAGAATAACTGGGACATGAATATTCCTGGCTATAACCTATTTTACAGAAACAGACCCAATACAAGGGGTGGTGGGGTGGCCCTGTATATAGCAGATACTATTTTTTCAGAACAAATGAACACTACTACTTGGCCACCCCAGGGCACTAAAATCAATATTGGGGTAGTGTATAGACCCCCCCAAAAAAAACTCTCACCAGGAGGATGATGAACTTTTGGATTTCTTGAATAAACTTACAATGTCTGAGAAAGTAATTATGCGGGGTGATTTCAATCTCCCTGGCATTGACTGGATTAAGTTAAAAACAAAAACTCCCGTAGAAGCACGCTTCATGGAAATATTTAACTTAGCTGGCATGGATCAGTTTGTACGGAACAACACCAGGTGGCATCATGTACTGGACCTGGTCCTCCGTAACATGATGGACAGCTTATATGAATGCAGGGTTTTACACAATTAGGTTCCAGCGACCATACCATGGTTGTTTTTTTTGTATTTTTTTTGTCAAGGGAAGCAAAGATAAGCTCACAGGAGAAACCATACTACTTAACTACGATAAAGCAGATTTTCAGGCCATGAAAAGGGAACTAGCTAGCTGGAACTGGAGGAAGGATTTTATAAACCAAACCTTGCAACAAATGTGGGATCTTCTTGATAATAAAATAGCAGAACTAGTGCAGAAATGCATACCATCTAGACAGAAATACCACAATAATACTAGAGATTTACCCCCTTGGCTGACACCCAAGGTTGGAAAATGTATCAAGAAAAAAAAACAAGGCCTACGCTAGGGCAAAAAAAGTGGACATATGGCAAGCTGGGATATTTATTAAATAACATTAAAAGAAACAAAAAGGGCCATCAAACATGCAAAATGCAATCATGAATACAAACTAGCAAAAAGTGTAAAAGATAATTATAAATCTTTTTACTCATACATCAACAATAAGAGAGACGGGGCAAAACAATCGGCCCATTGAAGGCTACAGTTGGAACCTTGATTACTGAGAATCACATTATGGCTGAGCACTGTAACGAGTATTTTACTTTGGTTTTTAACACAAAAACATATGGGGCCAAAACACATCTTAAAACCAACAAGGATCATGGCCTGATGTTAGACAGCAGTGATATATGGCATAGATTTTGAAGCTTAAATCAATACAAAGCCCAGAGACCAGATGGGTTGCACCTGCGGGTAATAAGAGAACTGGCGAATGAACTAGCATGGCCAGTAACAGCTCTCTTTCAGTGCTCCATATGTAACCCCCCTGCAAATGGGGGTTCCCAAAAGACTTCCAGGAGCTTGCTTGAATGCTCCAAGCCTGAATGGTGTTTGGCATTTAAGCCATTTATCAGTGAGTGTTTTTAGAGCCTCTGGTACTGTCTCTTTAAGAGCTGTCTGCTTGCAGACATAATTAGTTGTATGGGGGACTGTGTGCTTCTCTGAGTACCACTCGAGCTGCTGCCAATTCACTTCATTTTGCAGTCACTAGGGTGCAAGGAACCTATCTGAAAGATGTAACTGTTTGCCAGAAATTATTTAGAGTAATATGAAATTACAGTTTGTCTAACCTGCTTTCTTTGCAGTCAGAACTGTGTCTGCTAGTTCCCATTCTAGTTTTGAACTGCTGAACTGGACCAATCAGTGTGGGGTAAGCTAGCTCTAAAATGGTGCCTTGGACGAATCAGAACTTGGACTCATAATCTGAGCCAGCCACAAGAGATTGTATGGGCAGTGACTCTGGGAGATGTAGTTTAGACTTCAGTGCCTTTTGGACCAACAGCAGCAGTCTATGTGGTGACAGCCAATCCAGTCAAGAACTGGGAGGAACTCAAAGGAAGTGCCAGTTTTGTCGGTTGGAGTTTCAGTTGAGCTTTGGCAGTGAAGAAGGAAGGAGCCCTGTGCTTTTTCAGTGTGCAGTTTTATTCAAAAAGCGTGTGTAAGGCCCAGAGTTCCGGTCTGCAGCTTGTGTAACAGCTTGTTAGGACTGAATCCGTCCTGTGAAAAGAATCAAGGATCTCTGAAGAGTAGAAACCAGGCTCACCCTGTAGAAGACTGGAGGAATTGCTGAAAATTGCACTCGGTCTGTCAGGAACTGAATCTGCTGTGTGTTCTCCCGGGTATTGTGCAGTAATTGCGATCGGGATACAGATGCAGCCTGCCTGGTATAGTGCTTTCTTTTATATGGATGTGTGAAGAGGTTTGTGTACCTCAAGTGAGCCCTGCTGACATTGAAGGACCCTATCTTATTTGGAGGTCGTGAGTACTAATTCAGGGTCGCTCCCTGTTGAATTGCCACATTAAATCCAAATGGAATTACTGTACTGCTGACTGTTTAATTCTCCTTTTCTCTGTGTGAAGGGCCCTACCAGCTACCCACGGTTTGGACTAGCCACTAGGGCTTGGGTACCAGGGACAGTAACTGATAAGGATAGGCCTGTGCACAGAGCCATAAATGAATTATTAGAGTGATAAGTAATTAACCTGATTTCCCCTGTCCTTGTTATATCCCCTAAATAAATCAGAGCTGCTTGTTTCAGCAAAGTTATACTGCCTGAGGTATTTGTCTATGTTAAAGTACTGTACTGTGATTGTTGCACTGTATCTCATTTCAAGGAGGTCCCAGTGCGGAACCAGACCTGGGGGTAAGTGTATACTGTGAAGGTAATTCTGATATATTGTATGGGCCACTAGTAGGAAGAAAGGGGTTGCAGTGTCCCAGAGGGCTGTGACCAAGTTAGTTTAACTATTGCAAACCCTGACCTCTGGGTGGAGGCACCCGCCATTGGATCCAGGCCCCTCAACCTGTTAGTGGCAAATCAGGCAGGGGTAGTAGCCCCTGGGATAGCGCCATCTAGGGGTTACACATAAATAAAGGGGAGGTGTTGGATATGTGAAAGAGGGCAAACGTGGTGCCTATACACAAAAAGGGGGCTAAGCATGAGGTGGGTAATTATAGGCCAGTCAGCCTCACAACTGTACTAGGTAAGATCCTTGAAGATATTATCAAGGACCATATTACAGACTTTATGATCCAACGGGGGACAGTGATTGGTCACAGCATGGGTTTACTAAGGGCCGCTCTTGCCAAACTAATCTGTTGGACTTCTGTGGCAAAGTGAGTAGAGCACTGGACAGAGGGGATTCAGTGGTTGTCATCTATTTGGATTTCTCCAAGGCTTTCAACAAAGTCCTACATGGGGAACTGATTGATGCCCTTATAAAGCATAAAATAAAGGGCAAAATGACAAGGTGGATTGAGTCATGGCTGACAAATAGGCATCAGAGAGTCTGTATAAAAGGCTCATATTCTGAATGGACAGAAGTAGCCAGTGGAGTCCCCCAAGGATCGGTTTTGGGCTTCTGCCTTTTCAATATATACATTTCATCTATGACTACAAACTTGAACATTTGGGAATCTTAAGTTTGTGGATGACACTTGAATTGGGTTACAGTAGCTGTCAACAATGAAGTGATGCCATTCTACTGCAGACAGCCTTGTGGAACCTGGAGTAATGGGCAAATTGTTACAAACTTATGTAACCCCTAGATGGCGCTATCCCAGGGGCTACTACCCCTGCCTGATTTGCCACTAACAGGTTGAGGGGCCTGGATCCAATGGCGGGTGCCTCCACCCAGAGGTCAGGGTTTGCAATAGTTAAACTTACTTGGTCACAGCCCTCTGGGACACTGCAACCCCTTTCTTCCCACTAGTGGCCCACACAATATATCAGAATTACCTTCACAGTATACACTTACCCCAGGACTAGTTCCGCACTGGGACCTCCTGTGAAATAAGATACAGTGCAACAATCACAGTACAGTACCTTAACATAGACAAATACCTCAGGCAGTATAACTTTGCTGAAACAAGCAGCTCTGATTTATTTAGGGGATATAACAAGGACGGGGAAATCAGGTTAATTAGCTTATCACTTTACTATCTACCTATGGCTCTGTGCACAGGCCTATCCCTACCAGTTACTGTCCCTGGGTACCCAAGCCCTAGTGGCTAGTCAAACCGTGGCAGCTGGTGGGGCCCTTTCACACAGTGAAAAGAAAAATTAGTTTAAACAGTCAGCAGTACAGTGATTCCATTTGGATTTAATGTGGCAATTCAACAGGGAGCGACCTGAATTAGTACTCACGACCTCCAAACAAGATAGGGTCCTTCAACGTCAGCAGGGCTACTCTTGAGCTCCACGAGACTCTTCACACATTTATATGGTAAAAAAGTACTATACCAGGCAGGCTGCTTCTCTATCCCGATCACAATTTCTGCACAATACCGGGAGAACACACAGCAGATTCAGTTCCTGACAGACCGAGTGCAATTCAACAATTTCTCCAGTCTTCTACAGGGTGAGCCTGGTTTCTACTCTTCAGGGATCCTTTGATTCTTTTCACAGGAGGATTCAGTCCTAACAAGCAGTTACACAAGCTGCAGACCGGAACTCTGGGCCTTACACCGTTTTTGACTGAAACTGTGCACTGAAGGAGCACAGGGTTTCTTTCCCTTCACTGCCAGATCTAAACTGAAACTCCAACAGACAAAACTGGCACTTCCTTTGAGTTCCTCCCAGTTCTTGACTGGATTGGCTGTCACTCACAATAGACTGCTGCTGTTGGTCCAAAAAGGCGCCGAAGTCTAAACTACATCTCCCAGAGTCACTGCCCATACAATCCTCTTGTGGCTGGCTCAGATTATGAGTCTAAGTTCTGATTCGTCCAAGGCACCATTTTAGTGCTAGCTTACCCCACACTGATTGGTCCAGTTCAGCAGTTCAAAACTAGAATGGGGAACTAGGCAAACACAGTTCTGACTGCAAAGAAAGCAGGTTAGACAAACTGTATTTTCATTATTACTCTAAATAATTTCTGGCAAACAGTTACATCTTTCAGATAGGTTCCCTTTGCACTCCTAGTGACTGCAAAAATGGAGTGAATTGGCAGCAGCTCGAGTGGTACTCAATCAAAGAAACACACAGTCCCCATACAAACTAATTATGTCTGCAAGCAGACAGCTCTTAAAGAGACAGTACCAGAGGTTCTAAAAACACTCACTGATAAATGGCTTAAGCGCCAAACACCATTCAGGCTTGGAGCATTCAAGCAAGCTCCAAGTCTTTTAGGGAACCCCATTTGCAGGGGTTACACCTTCTGGCCTGGGAAAACTTGTCAGCGTCAAGCAAATACCCATAAGTTTCAACTGCAACCATATACTTTTGCATTAGGCTCACACATGTAATCATCAGTCAATACATCATTTTACCAAGAACACATTTCTGAAACATTGCAGATCGTCACTCTTTACACAGTATACACACACATTCTACCATAACTCAAGTTATTACCTCTTGTACATGAAACCTGAAGAGAGGGGCCCTTCCTATCAGTTACCTTGGGGCTGGATGGGGCAAAGGCACCATACTTAGAGGGCAACACAAGTAACTTGGAGTTAGCACTGATGCTCAGTTTGGGCAATGAGCTCTAGGGACACATACACTCTTTATGGACAACATTGAGAGGCAAGTCCACAGGCCTCCCAAGTGAATCATAACTGAGGTGCACCACAGGCTTTACAGCTCGACCAGTCTTTCTAGGGGAACTGTTACAGTCTCTGCACTCTGAGCCTCATTTTCAGCATTGTCCTCACTTGTCAGGGAGTCTCCTGGGGGAGAGAGGCTAGAACTTGGGGCACTTTCAGCTCCAGGAGTTGCAGTTCCTGAGTCCACAACATTTGGCTCGCATGGAGAGCTTTCGGACACTGGCAGTGGACTGTCAGGGCACTCAAAATACTCTTCTTGTTGGTGTATCACCAGTCTGCCCCAATCTATCATTTTCCTCTGAAAGCTCAAACAGTTCAACCATGCACAATGATTCCATTTCATCTGATCTGATGCTTTGCACCTCACTTTCTGGGAGCATTGGCTCCAGGGACAAGCTGGGGGCTTAGACAGTCCAGAAGGCCCAGCTTCATCTCCAGTATTGACTAGGGATTGCCCAAACAATTGACTCAGTTCGTAAGAAGGATAGTATTCAAAGTCACTCTCACTTTCTTCTGATATGGACTGACAGTCATGCTCAACTGGGACTTGTGGAGGGAAACACTTTAACTTTGTTTCTGTAGGTGCAGGCTTTCTTGATCTTTCTTAGCAGCAGCTCTAGTCACTGGTCCAGAGGGGGCATCTTCTGGGGGCTCAGACTCAATCAGGATTTGTCCAATGGGCAGTAAATGATTTCTATGCATTGTTTTTACATCTTTTGAATTGTTCTCAGGTCTTACTTTGTACACTGGCAGATCATCTAGTTTGCCCACTACAATGTGAGGGAGATGGTGCCATCTGTCAGCAATCTTGTGTTTGCCATGCAGTCCCAGATTTCTTAGCAATACCCGATCTCCTCCTGGAGTTCCTGTGCTTTCACCTTTTATCATACCTTTCTTTGTTGGCCAGATTTCTTTTGGCAGCCATGGTTTGAGCCAGTTGAGTACGCATGAGTTAGCTGGGCCTTTAACTTTGCACATACTGTAAATAGTTGTCAGCTTGAACCCCATCAGGAGAGACCCCAAAACACACATCTACTGGTAGTGAGCTTCTCTTCCAAACATCAGGTGGGGGAGAACCCAGTGGCATCACTTTTGGTGCAGTTATAAGCATGTACCAGGGTGCTAATTTGTTGGCTCCATCTAGGCTTGTCCTTTGGGTGCAGGGTGCCTAGCATATCTAGCAAAGTGCGGTTGAAGCGTTCAGGCTGTGGGTCCCCTGGGGGTGGTAAGGAGTGGTTCTGGACTTGCACTCCCCACAGAGAAAGCATCTCTTTGATCAGGCGACTCTCAAAGTCTCTCCTTGATCAGAATGGATTCTTTGTGGAGCCCATAGTGAACAAAGTTTTCTACAAAGTACTTTGGCCACAGTGGATGCTTTCTGGTCTTTGGTGGGGAAAGCTTGGGCATATCTAGAAATGGTCAGTGACCACCAGCACATTACTGATATTTCTTTGATCTGCCTCAAACTCAGAAAATCAATACAGACCAGCTCCATGGGTGCACTGGTGGTGATGTTAACAAGGGGGCAGCCCTCTGGGGCAAAGCTTTCCTCTGTAAGCAGCGACTACAAGTTCGAATGTGTTGCTCCACATCAGCCCCCATCTTAGGCCAATAGAATCTGGATCTCACCAAGTCAAGTGTTCTATCTATACCAAGGTGCCCTATGTGGTTGTGCAAGGACATCAGTACTGAGTCTCGAAAGGCAGTAGGCAGCACTAGTTGTTGTTTGTCTACTTGTCCCCTCTGTCTACTGTTTCTCTGTATAACAGTTTATTGATCAATTTCAACTAGGACCTTCTTTGTATAACAGTGCAGTTCTCAAATCAGTGGGCGTAATTTGGACACATCTTTTCCTGCATAGAGGGCTTCTAAAGCTGCTTTGATCATGGGATCGCGGGACTGAGCCCGCCGAATACTGTCATTGTCCAGCTGAGGCAGTGCACCAATGTCTATTGCAGAAAAGTGGCAATAAGCAGCAGGTATGCAATTCTCAGAGGGTCACAAGCAATCCACCATGCAGTCCACTGCGTGCGTGGACATTTGTTCCTCCCTGTCAAACTTCCGGCAGAGTGCCCGAATGTCAGGTTCTGCCAATCGGACCCAATCATTCTGGGGAACAGGCCTCCGGAGAGAGCATCAGCATCTATTGGTTCAGACCTGCTCGGTATTCGAGAGCATAGTCATATGTAGATAATGCAGAAAGCCACCTATGGCCAGTGGCATCCAACTTAGCTGAGGTCTGCACATAGGTCAACGGATTATTGTCAGTTTTACTAGTATTTTAGCCCCATACAAGTACTCATGGAATTGGTCAACAATAGCCCACTTCAAGGCTAGGAACTCTAACTTATGTACAGGATAGTTCTTTTGGATGGGGTCAGGCTACTACTGGCAAAAGGCCACTGGTCTCAGGCCATTCGTGCTCTTGGTACAACAGCCCCCAACCCTTGCAAACTAGCATCAGTGTGCAGGACGTAAGGTTTTCTTGGATCAGCATAGGCCAGCACTGTAGCATGGGTAAGTTGATATATGATCTCATGAAAAGCAGTCTCACAATCAGGTCCAGCGGGCCCCAAATACTTACTCGGACGAAAATACACTCTTTCAGTCTTGAGGGGCGCTGACTTTTGGTATTTTTGTTGGTTGGGGGATACCCGTGAGTAAGGTTAAGTAAAGGCGGATCACTCTTGAATAGTCCTTGATGAAGCTGATAATAACCACAGAATCCCAGGAATCTTTGCAGTTCTTTTTAGATTTTTGGGCTGTGGCCAGGTGGTCAAGGCCTCAACTTTACTTGGGTCGGTCTCTATTCCTCGGTGGATACTATGTGTCCCATACTTTACTGATGTTTGAAGAATTGACACTTATCAATGGACAGTTTAAGGCCAAAGTCCTCCAGTCGGTCCAATACCTTAAATAATCTGCTCTCATGTTCCTCCAGTAGCTGCCAAACACAATAACATCATCTAGGTATACCAGGCACTCTAGTAAGTTCATGTCCCCACTGCACGCTCCATCAATCGTTGAAAAGTGGCTGGGGCACCTGAAATCCCTTGAGGCATCCTCATGAATTCATAAAGCAAGCGGACAGATAAAGGCTGTCTTCTCACGGTCCTCTGGGGCCATCGGGATCTGGTAGTACCCACTGCGGAGATCCAGCACAGAGAACCACTTGCTCCCGTTTAGGCAGTCCAAAGCATCCTGAATGCGGGGCATTGTGTACTGATCAGGGATAGACCGCTGGTTTAAGGTGCGATAATCCACGCACATCCTTACTGTCCCATTCTTTTTCCTCACTACCACAATGGGGGAAGCATAAGGGCTTCTGGATTCTTGTATTACACCAGCAGCTAACATCTCTTGCAGATGCCGTCTCACATCATCTATATCAGCAGGTACCAGGCGAGACCTCTCATGAAATGGTCTTTCGTCATGCAGCCGAATATTGTGCTCAGCTCCTTGCCGCATCCTCGTCCCATTCCTTTAAAGAAAACACCTGGTCTCTCTGGGCAAGCTTCTCACTGATCCTCACTTTCCATTCAGCTGGCAGCGGGAGTCGCGAAATCAAACAAGTCAGGCGTTACTCTGTCATTCTTCCTTGAACTCTTGCTGCTGGGTAGCACTGCAGTGTCTGCACAATGCACATTAGCCAGGATGCAACCTCTATTTACTCGAATGTCTCTTTCAGACACATTATGAACTTGGACCATTACCCTTCTGGCATAAGCATGGGCTCTAGCGGGCAAAATACTAGAATGACCAGCAGTCCCTCTGGCAATTTTCCATCGCCTGGTGCATCCAACATTAATATTTTATTCTTAACATCCTTTCTGATACGGACCTCTCCTGTAAGGTACACTGGGCATTTGGCGCCAGGATCAGAGACTCAGGATCCTTCTTCCATACAATTCCGACCGGTTCCTCTGGTTCTATTTTTCAGCATCTCTCTGCCTCATAGGCCTTCTTAATTAAAGCCGGAACTCTTAAAGCTCTACTAGTCTTTGACCCCTGTTTTTCATAACACAACTGTGCCAGCCTTCCGAACATATGAGCATTTGTTCCAATCAACAAAGGGACACCATCGTACAGTCCAGTGGGGGGACACACTAAGGCTAGGGTCTCTACTTGTTCGGCCACTCCAGCACGGAGGTGGGGAAAGACAGCCAAATTCGGATGTACCCGGAATAGGGGTAGGCCTTCTCACTTAACCCCCATACATGCAGTCCTTCTAATGCTTGTAAGGGTACGTCTGACAAATGCTTCTGATATCAATCTTGGAACATAATTGTCACTTGGGAGCCACTGTCTAATACAGCTCTTGCAGACACTCCATTCACCTTTACAGTGGTCTCCATGGAGGGACCCACTATTCTGGACCAGTCTGGAGAGGCGGTAGTGGGGGCCTGGGCAACTGACCTCGCCACAAAAGGACGTGAGTTAGCATTTTGGTGCCCTCACTGGGATCATTTCTGCACCTCTTAACCACTGATTTTTCTCCAAGCTCTCCTTGTAGCCTATATGCAACTTTGTCAGTGTCTTTTGGGGACCGGCATTCCCTTTTCATGTGCCCATCCTTCCCACAATTATAGCAAAACATACTTTCTGGAGTTTGAGCTGGCCGGGCGCCACACACTGGGAGCCAGAGGCGGGGTATTACTAACTGGAAACCTTGGGGCCATCTCTGTCTCTGCGTGATAAGCATTTGGAGACATCTCGTCAGTTTCTCCACTTCCATGGTCAAGGAATCGAGTTCGAGCTGTTATCAGCAGGAGATACATGGGTGGGTATCCCCACCCCATAGCAGATGCAGTCGGATATAGGTCGGGGCCCGTACTTGCAGGCGTGGCCTTCATAAAGGGACTGTTTTTGAATTCGGATCTCTCTCAACAGTTCGCCCCATTGTGGCATATCTTTTCCTTATCAGAGCACTCATTGACTGCCAACCTCTGCCCTGAACTTCACTTGATGGGCCACCCTCAGTCACTCGGGTCATAGCGCAGCTATTGGTGCAGGTCCCTCCGAGGTCGCCTTTTCTCAACTCCTCAGATTTCTCTCATTAACTCATCATAGGAGGGTGGGGATTCCAGTCGATTTGCCAGGCGTAACTGAAGCAACAGCAGTTCTGAGAAGGGGCAGACTTAAGGATCCTGTCCAGCCTGGTTCGGTCCAGTTCAATCGCTGGCAAACTACCCTTTCTGAGGCATTCTTGCAACAATTTTTCCAGCGAGATACATACACAGACAACAACTCCCTTGGTACTGTTGTGCATTTCTTACTCTCCACCATAGATCCTCATCAGAATCTGGGCTCCCATACACATTCTCCAAGGCCTCAAGATAGGCCTGTGCAGTCACTTCAGGGTTACTGGCCCGTTTAGCACGGATGGTAGCCAGGGCAGGACCTCGGAGGCTCTCACTAACCCTCTTTCACTTTTCGGCTTCCGAGCATTGCCATTCTAGCACTTGGGGGGCAACATAGTCTATCCAGGTCTCCCAGTCATCCTCCCCTTGGGGGGTGGGGAGGGTGCCAGAGAAGATCCTCAACCTTCGGTAAGAGTCGTGACTAATGGCAGGTGCAGAAATAGGAGTCTGCATTGGTTCAGCCACCATTACGGGTACTGGAGCGGGAGAGGGTGTTGGGGGAGGAACACCCCCAGGTGGCAAGAATAGTTTCTTCAAGTCCTCCACAGTTTTCCCTTCCCCCAGCAACCATTTAGCAAATTTCTCCTCAAAAGTTTCAGACAGTGGTGGGAGCTCATTCCCCCCCGGGTCTTTACTGTACTTAGTTATCACTCTCCAGGCAGTGAGGGCTCCCTCTGGGGTAATGGTCTGTGGCACTTTGGAGCTATCTATGGGATCCTTAAACTCTACTAGGGCCAGGAAAGTGTGGGTGAGCAGATTAGCATGCCGACCCACCACCACAGGGTTTAGTAAACCTTCCACCTTGGAAAGTACTGCCTGTACAGTGTCTGTATTGATACAGGGATGTCAGGATAAGCATAGCATTTTGGGGTCAGTCTCCTCCCCAGTACACCACTCCACCAGCCGGTGCACAGCCACTTCTGTCGGGTACCCATTTTTCCTTAACAGTGGTTCAGAATATGGCCACTAGAGGACACACAATCCCAGCGGTGAGCCTCCAAGATGTAACCCTAGATGGCGCTATCCCAGGGCTACTACCTCTGCCTGATTTGCCACTAACAGGTTGAGGGCCTGGATCCAATGGCGGGTGCCTCCACCCAGAGGTCAGGGTTTGCAATAGTTAAACTTACTTGGTCACAGCCCTCTGGGACACTGCAACCCTTTCTTCCCACTAGTGGCCCCACAATATATCAAAATTACCTTCACAGTATACACTTACCCCAGGACTAGTTCCGGCACTGGGACCTCCTGTGAAATAAGATACAGTGCAACAATCACAGTACAGTACTTTAACATAGACAAATACCTCAGGCAGTATAACTTTGCTGAAACAAGCAGCTCTGATTTATTTAGGGGATATAACAAGGACAGGAAATCAGGTTAATTAGCTTATCACTTTACTATCTATCTATGGCTCTGTGCACAGGCCTATCCTACCAGTTACTGTCCCTGGGTACCCAAGCCCTAGTGGCTAGTCCAAACCGTGGCAGCTGGTAGGGCCCTTTCACACAGTGAAAAGAAAATTAGTTTAAACAGTCAGCAGTACAGTGATTCCATTTGGATTTAATGTGGCAATTCAACAGGGAAGCGACCCTGAATTAGTACTCACGACCCCCAAACAAGATAGGGTCCTTCCAGCGTCAGCAGGGCTACTCTTGAGCTCACGAGACTCTTCACACATTTATATGGTAAAAAAAAAGTACTATACCAGGCAGGCTGCTTCTCTATCCCGATCGCAATTACTGCACAATACCGGGAGAACACACAGCAGATTCAGTTCCTGACAGACCGAGTGCAATTCAACAATTTCTCCAGTCTTCTACAGGGTGAGCCTGGTTTCTACTCTTCAGAGATCCTTTGATTCTTTTCACAGGACGGATTCAGTCCTAACAAGCAGTTACACAAGCTGCAGACCGGAACTCTGGGCCTTACACACGTTTTTTGACTGAAAATTTCTTTTCCCTTCACTGCCAGATCTAAACTGAAACTCCAACAGACAAAACCGGGCACTTCCTTTGAGTTCCTCCCAGTTCTTGACTGGATTGGCTGTCACTCACAATAGACTGCTGCTGTTGGTCCAAAAAGGCGCCGAAGTCTAAACTACATCTCCTAGAGTCACTGCCCATACAATCCTCTTGTGGCTGGCTCAGATTATGAGTCCAAGTTCTGATTCGTCCAAGGCACCATTTTAGAGCTAGCTTACCCCACACTGATTGGTCCAGTTCAGCAGTTCAAAGCTAGAATGGGGAACTAGGCAAACACAGTTCTGACTGCAAAGAAAGCAGGTTAGACAAGCTGTATTTTCATTATTACTCTAAATTATTTCTGGCAAACAGTTATATCTTTCAGATAGGTTCCCTTTGCACTCCTAGTGACTGCAAAAATGGAGTGAATTGGCAGCAGCTCGAGTGGTACTCAATCAAAGAAACACACAGTCCCCCATACAAACTAATTATGTCTGCAAGCAAACAGCTCTTAAAGAGACAATACCAGAGGTTCTAAAAACACTCACTGATAAATGGCTTAAACGCCAAACACCATTCAGGCTTGGAGCATTCAAGCAAGCTCCTGGAAGTCTTTTGGGAACCCCCATTTGCAGGGGGGTTACACTTACATTTAACACAGAAAAGTGTACAGTGATGCACCTTGGGAACAAAAAAAGTAAATTTAAATATGTTCTAAATGACTTAATATTAACAAAAATAGTAGATGAAAGGGAACTCAGAGTTAGGATCAGCAACGACCTGAGTTTTAAGCTACATTGTAATCAGGTGGTCAGAAAAGCCAGCAATATCCTGCATTGTATAAAAATACACATTACGAGCAGAGACAGGGATGTTCTACTTCCTCTGTATACCTCATTTGTGAGGCCCCATTTAGAGTATGGTGCACAGTTCTAGGGACATGGATATGTTCAATCTACACTTCTTGGCAGGTACCTTGCCGCTTTAAATGTTGCCAGAAGATCTTCAAGCTGGCTCCTCCCATCCAACCGGGTGGTAAAACTCTCGGCTTCGCCCCATGAAACCAGATCTTCCTTACTGCTTGGAAGCTCAGGTTCCCTCCTTATCGCCCTGCGTTTAGACTGGATCCTATTTCTTCGGTTCGCCCAAAAATAATTCTAAAGTTCTCAAGACTTCGGTCTAATTACTCCCTCGTGGCTGCGATGGACAAATCGACTCCCAGATTTCGGCGGTGCCCATGCGGGCAGAAGATGTCCAGCACTCCACATGCGTCTACTGCCGAGGCCCTGATCACGACCCGCAGGCCTGCGAGTTATGTCGATCGTTTTCGGCCAACATCCTGGAGGACCGCGCTGCCCGGTTACAGCTTGGGCACCCCGAGAAGCACTACCCGCCAGTGAAATCAAAGGAGGCCTGTTGGGTGGTGTCCGCGGCGGCTGGCTCGGCTGAGCAACTTGAGCAGATGATCGCCCTTAAGGAGGAGGCGGCCCAGGCCACATCCTCATCTTCCTCGGTCACGGCATTTATCCCTCTCTCTCTGGGATCCTCGTACACAGCTTCTTTTAAGGAGCTTTACCAGTCCCTTTCCACGAAGGGAGAGGGGCCATTGGGACACTCCTCTCGGTCAAAAAAAAGGACTCGAAGGGTAAGTCCCACCGTCGATGTTCATGGGAGCGGGAGAGGTCCCTTTCCCTGGACAGTCGACACTCGACTTCGGTTGAGGTTGCGGCTAAGGCTGCCTTCATGGTGTCCCGTCAGGTCAGCCAGCCAAGACACCCGTTGACGCGGTCGAGATTTTTCTCGACTCATCGGACGGGCTGTTGACTGGTGAAGCCGACAACACTTCATCACCGGTTTCCCCGGTGGAAACCAAGGACTTGCCTGCGCCTCCTGTGCCGGAGTCCCCAGTCAAGGTTCCCAAACCAAGGGAGGAGCGGGTGTTCCCCCACTCCATCCCAGACACACCCTCGGAAACACCGAGGATCTCGGTCTTGGTCTTGGACCTCGTCTCGGTCCAGCCAATCCCACTGACATCGGCGGTCTCAGTCTCTGCACTGAGGTAAGCTGCACTGCCGCTCATCCTCGTCTTCCTCCTCGGAAGAGGAGAGGCTTCAGCGCAAATTGCATTGATGCTACGAGGACTTAATGTGGCAGCAGCTGCTTTTGTCTGGGAACAACCCCTCGCGGTGGTCGAGGTGCCCAAGCCTGGGTTGGTTGTTTGGCCGAAACCAGCTGCCCAACCGATTGTGGTGGAACCTCCGCCTCCACAACTGAAATCAGGGGCGCCGACCAAGGACTCTCGGTTGGGTCAGGGTCTGCCCCACCGTTTGTCGGTCATCCTCACTTCTGACCGTCCTCGGCAGGTGGAGGGTGGCTCAGGCCCTAGGCAGCTCTTCGCAGACTCCTCGGAGTCTGACGACGACTCCTCCCTGTTTTCCAGGCCCCTTGACCTGGAATCCTCTTGGGGGGGCAGTCGGTGGATGAGAGACCATCATCGTTCATGGGTCTGCTTTGGCTCATCTTGGAGTCCACCGGGATGCAACTTGAGCCCATATCCAAGTGGGCAAAGTATCCCCTCACAGAGATTTTGGACCGAGGGGATTCTTCCACGGAGGCCTTTCCGGTGGCTGAAGCCATTGTTGGCCCAGCCTTGGAGCTATGGCAGCAGCCGGCTTCCTGTCCTGCGCCCTCGGCCAGGATGACCAGGAAGTATGCGGTCCCTACCAGCTCTTTGTCTGGTTTCTCGGAACACCCTTCTGCGGAGGGGTTGGTCTCTGATAGAGTTTTCCGGTGTTCCGGGAATGCTAGGGATGTGGACAAGCCCCCCGACAAGGAGTCCCAAAAGCTGGACTATGCCGGGTGCAAGGTATACGCTGCATCCTCCCTCGGCCTCCATCAGTTCGGCCGTACTGATGGCGCACTTCTCACACGCCCTCATGGGCTCCCTGGATGAGGTGATCCCTCATCTCCTGGCTGATCTGCAGACTACGGTCAAGCAGGTGTGGGATCAGGGAAGGGCAGTGGTGAAACAGCAGCTCCAAATAGCTGTTGATATCTGAGACTCTTGTGCCCGGTCAGTAGCGGCCGCAGTGGCCATGCGCCGCAGAGCCTGGCTGAGGATATCCACCTTTACAGCGGACACCCAGCACAAGTTAGCAGACGTTCCCATCTTGGGGACCGACCTGTTCGGCCTGGAGTGGAAGGTCACCTCCAGACTATCGAAAAATCCAGCGCTACCTTGGACTCGGTCACGTCTGCTCAGAAGGACAAAGACCATCGACAGCAACATAAGCCCTTTCACCCTCTGCCCCTGTGGCACATCTGGCCCAGCAACACCAGCATCAGGGCCAGCAGGCTCGCACTTGGCACCCCAAAGCCAAGCCTGCAGCTTCCTCTAACAGGAAGCAGGGAGGGAAAGGCCCAGGAGGTCCCTCGGCCAGTCCTTCCTCCAAGCCTGCCCAGTGACGGGTTGAGGGGTGCCGCCCCCAACCTCATCGCTTCCCTCTGGGTTCCCCCTTTGGGGGGACGGCTCCACCACTTCCTTTCCGCCTGGTCTGCTATAACCATGGACTGTTGGGTGCTGGAGGTAGTAGGAAAGGGTCTGCCTCTGGAGTTCGAGTAGGCCCCGCCCTTCTGAGCCATTGCCCCACGGGGGACTACGGGGTCCGCAGCCTCTCTGTCAGCCCGTCGAGCCGACATTGCCCTGCTCCTCCAAAAGGAAGTGATCAGGAAGGTGGTGGATCCTCCACCAGACCCAGGGTTTGTGTCCAGGTACTTCCTGGTCCTGAAACGGATGGGGGGCTGGTGCCCCATTCTAGACCTGCACGACCCGAACAGGTTCCTAAGGTTTTGAACCTTCAGGATGGTCACTCTGGCTCAGATCATTCCATCCTTGGAACAAGGTGTGTGGCTCTGTTCCCTGGACCTCCAGGATGTGTTCTTTCACGTCCCAATCCGTCCGTCCCACCAGCGATTCCTCTGCTTCAGAGCAGGGGGTCCCTCTACAAGTTCCGGGCCATGCCCTTCGGCCTTTCTCTAGCTCCCAGGGTCTTCACTAAATGCATGGCAGTGGTGACAGCATTCCTGCGGCGCCAGAGGGTCCGGTTGTACCCCTACCTGGATGACTGGCTGATTGCGGCCTCCTCCAGAATGGAGGTGGAGCAGTCCAGGGATCTGGTCCTCCAGGTTTGCTCTCAAGTTGGCCTCCTTATCAATGAGGCCAAGTCAGAACTCGTGCCAAAGCAGGTGATCCAATTCATTGGGGCAGAGCTCGACTCTTTGCAAGCCAGAGCATGGATCCCGGCGGACAGGGCCGAGGTTCTTTCCTCCTTTGTCCAGTCATTTCAAGTTGGGCAATTGTGCCCTGCCCGGGACTTCCTGTGCCTCCTGGGCCTCATGGCGGCATGCACCAGTGTGGTCCATTGGGCCCATTGGCACATGCATCCCCTAAAATGTGGACTGGCCAGCCAATGGTCACAGCGCTTCGGTCCTTTGGATCAGCCAGTGACAGTGACCCAGGAGATGTGGAATGCTCTCCAGTGGTGGATCGTCCCAGCTCATCTGCAGGAGGGCATCCCATTTGTCCTCCCCGAGCTGACAGTCCCTCTCTCTGTTGACCGATGCCTCTCTGATGGGTTGGGATGCCCATCTGGGGAAGCACAGAGCGCATGGCCTCTGGTCCCATCGGGAGTCCCAATGCCACATCAACCTGCTGGAGCTTCGAGCGGTTTATCTAGCTCTCACCACCTTCGCTCTGTTTGTACGGGGTCAAGTGGTCCAGGTCCAGATGGACAATACCACAACCATGTACTACCTAAACTGCCAGAGCGGGACGTGCTCCATGCCCCTGTGCAGGGAAGCTCTCCACATTTGGTCCGTCATGTACAGCCTGGAGGCAGATCTCCTTGCCATCCATGTGGCAGGAGCCTCCAATATTCTGGCCAATGCCCTAAGCTGTGTCCCACGAATGGTCTCTCCTACCGGAGGTAGTACAAGATCTGTTCTCCCACTGGGGCATGCCTCAGGTGGACCTGTTTGCCTCCAGGGAGAATGCGAAGCAGAGGCTGTTTCATGTCCGCCCCCCTCAGCAGGGCTCGCTGCAGGGGGATGCCTTCTCGAGTCCATGGACCCCGGGCCTCTTCTACGCCTTTCCCCCATTTCCCTTGATCCACAAGGTGCTTCTTAAGGTGAGAAGGCACAAGGCGCAGGTGATTCTGGTAGCCCCAGACTGGCCCCGCCAGTTCTGGTATCCAGATCTCCTCAGTCTAAGCTCCAGGCTCCCGAGGCGGCTTCCAGCCCACCCGGACCTGATCTCAGTCAATCAGGGGAAGGTATTCCATCTGGACCTTCAATCCCTGCACCTGACAGCCTGGTTCCTGAGTGGCTAGAGTTCCAGGCCTTGGGTCTTTCCGACGAGGTCCTCAACATTGTTGAGGCTTCCCGTAAGGAGTCGACCAGAAAATGCTACGCCTTTAAATGGAAGAGAGTCTCCATTTGGTGTCAGGGCAAGGGCATGGACCCTTCCTCCTGCTCCTTGGCAAGCATTCTGGACTACCTGTGTTCCCTTTCTCAGCCATCTCTGCTTACCGGTCACGGGCCGGGAAGCAGTCGGTGGCGCAAGAGAAGGTGGTTGGGCGCTTTTTCAAAGGCCTTGATCACATATCCCCTCCGGTGCGAGAACCTCCACCTCCGTGGGATCTACTGCTGGTATTGGCTAAGCTCATGGGCAAGCCATTTGAACCGATGCACAGGTGTGACATCTCGCCTTCTTGGTGGCTATCACATCAGCTAGAAGGATGGGAGAGCTCCAGGTGCTTTCCATCGAGTCTCCTTATCTGGTCTTCCACAGGGACAAAGTTGTCCTGCGCCCCCACCTGAAATTCCTTCCGAAGGTGGTGTCGGAGTTTCACCTTAACCAGGTGTTGACTCTGCCGGTGTTCTACTCCAGTCACACCTCGGAGGCTGAATATAGGCTCCATACTTTGGACCCTAGAAGAGTGCTCGCTTATTATAAGGAGTGGACGGCTGAAGTTCGAGGAGAGGTTCGCCAGCTGTCTGTCACCTACGCTGAAGCTGCACCTGGCAGACCTGCAGCCAAGTGTACAGTAGGCAGGTGGGTCACCTCCTGCATAGATCTCAGCTATAGGCTGGCGGGCATGGAGCCTCCCAAAGGGATAAGAGCTCATTCTACCTGCCATACCGCTGCTTCGGTGGCTGCTTCCAGGGACGTCCCTATCCAGGAAATCTGCAGGGCTGCTACCTGGAAGTCATCACACACCTTCATTACCCACTACCACATTGACCTTGAGTCATGCCGGGATGCTGGTTTTGGGACCTCAGTTCCCCAGTCCATGTTTCCTAAGTAGAGGGTGTGCGCCTTGCCTCCCTTCTCCCGGAGAACTGCTAGGAGTCTGCCAAGAAGTGTGGATTGAACAACATATCCATGTCCCTAGACATACAGGTTACAAACCTGTAACAGGAGTTCTAGGAATGGTATATGTTGTTCATCCACACAACTAACCGGCCTTCCTGGCCTCGACACACAACCTGGCTTCCAGCGGGCTAGATCTGGCGTCTTGGGGCGGAGCCGAGAGTTTTACCACCTGGGTGGGTGGGAGGAGCCAGCTTGAAGACCTTCCGGCAACATTTAAAGCAGCAAGGTACCTGCCAAGAAGAGTGGATGAACAACATATACCATTCCTAGAACTCCTGTTACAGGTGTGTAACCTGTATTTCTGGTCTCCTGGGGTTAAGGCAGAAATCAGGGCCATAGAAAGGGTGCAGAGAAAAGCCACTAGGATGGTCAAGGGCACAAAAGGAAAGGATTATGAACATAGACTTGGTGCACTAGGCTGTTTTCCCTGGAATACAGAAGATTAAGGGGAGACGTGCTAATTTTTAGGGTATTAAATGATGTAGGGTTATGGGAGCAGTTGGGTTTGGCTCTGAAAGAACAGCGCTATTGTACAAGGGCACATCCTTTACAACTGGTTATGGAAGGATATCACACTACAAAAAGAAAGTACTGGTTTAAACTATGTGTGGTGAGGGTCTGAAATGCACTCCCTGTGGAAGTAGTGGCAAGCAGTAACATGTCAGATTTTAAAATTGGCTTGGATAAGTATCTAGCAGATAACTCCATCGGTGGGTGTAGTTATATACAAGGCGAGCAATTACCAACCTCAGTCTTTCTTAAGCTCTGAATTACCTATGAAAGGCACATTTGTGGTGGTGGGCCACCCCTCAAGGGAGGTCACCGGAACCCTTGTGGGTTCACTTCGGGGAGCAGTAGTGAGACAGAATTGGGAGATGCCTGCGATTCAGAGCAAAACTGTAAGTTAACCTTGCTACTAGTAATACTCATTGTGTAAAGTCCTAGGAAGTTCAAAGTGAATCTCCGTCAAATAGCTTAATGAATAGGCATCAGGTAGGAGGGGATGGCAAGGGTTGGGTTCGGTAAGTCTCCCTGTATGGGGCTAGACACAGGAGTCTGCTTTTTGGACCACAAAGGCTATCAGTGGAGAGTCAATGGGTGGCACTCATGGCCGGACCAACCATGCTGTATTCACTTAGTAGTGATGTTATATGCTGATACACTTTCCTGTTTGTTGCTCTACTGGGTACACTGTGACATGTGCCAGCACAACATGCCCCCTCCCAGGAAGCCCAAGAATTCTAGCATCATCATGCCGACGCAAAGAGTTTTCTGTTTTCTCCCCTCCCCTGAGATGCTTAGCTGTGATCATATGGTGTGCTTATTCCATGGATGTGCATGCCACAGAGCCACTATTTCTTACCTCCCTTTGCCATGGTGGCATTCGTGCAGTGGGGAACAATCACCCAGTCAGTCAAGGAGGAGATGGAGGACGTCCTGTGAGGCACTTTTGTCATCCTCCTTTCTGCGGCACGTCAGTGCCTGGCATGTTACTGAACCTGGGTCACCTGTTGCATTGATAGAACCCCTGCCACTGCACTGAATGAGCATTTCAGATACAGAAATGTTCAACAAAACGCAATTTGGGGAGAAGCCTCTTACCACTGGAAATAAATAATAAGTCTCTAAGTGTTGGTACTAATTATGGTAAATCTTCATTTGCAAGACATGATTTCAGACAGTGGGCCTGATTTTAAAACACCCTGCGGATGCCGCAAGTCCCTGATGCGCCACATACGGCGCAGGGGGCTTGCAGCATTCTTTCAGTGCCAATCATAGTTCTGAGACAAGTGTACCAAATGCCACACAGTAGACCTCCTTCCCCCTGGACTAACTTGCGCCATTTGGGGGACCCTTTTAAGGGGCTTGCACCAAAGCTTTGGCACAAGCTGCCATAAATTGTGGTAAATGATGCTGTTGCGCCAAGCCTGTGTCAGCCTTTGAAAATCAGGCCTGATATCTTAAATCAAAAAACATACACACAAGTTTAGGTGCTTGCACAGTGCAGTACGTTATTGACCTCATGTTCAGAAAAATAGCCCTGGTGCTTTAAATCGCTCTGCCTGTTTGTTGGAGAGCTTCTCTGAGCACTTTGAAGTACCAGAGACATTTGTCTCAATTGTGTCGTCAGTAAATTATTGCACAGTGCAAGTACCTTAAAGGGAAAGTCCCCTCAACCTATTTTCTGTATACCTGTGTAGTTTGCAGGCATGAACAGTGATTTCCTCTCTTGTATCCCCCTAACGTCATCCTAATTTATGAGGTTGCTTCACTCTGTTTTGCCATGGTGTGAAAACCTGTTTGTCTCCATTTCAAAGGTCATAAAACCACTCATGTAGGGGATAAGAGTTGATAATATGTACACTCCGTTCCCACCAGGATTTTTAAAATGTTAGCCACTGTGGCTAAAGTGACCCCAGGCTGTTTAGCCACTATGTGACATCATGAGCCACACCACGATATACACTGCCAAATTAGTTATTCTAAACCATGTACTATACTATTGCTAAAAATGGCATGAACAGAAGGTTTTAGCCTCTGTGGCTCGGGTAACTTTAAAAATCGTTAGAAATTTTAGCCAGACGCTAAAAACATTCGCCGGTGGCGACGTGGCGGTGGCTAGCGGAACATAGGGTACATGCACAAGCCGTAGTTATACCCTCATTCAGTTCTGCATGGTCATGTGAAGTCCCTGTATTCTGTAAAAGCATTTTTTTTCTAACTTGGATACACTTTAAACTACAGAAAACAGCAGGGCACTTACTTTGCCTTGAAAAGTTTCAAGGCCAGCATAGGGATTGCAGAGGACAGCAACAGCACTGACTAGTACAGTGTAACTACTGCAGGCTTTAGCACCAAAACGTCATAAAATACCAGTATGTCTTACATGAGTCTGGTCATGACCTTTGTAATGGAGTCGAGCAGCTTTTCATGCCAGACTTAAGTACCTTCATTTACATTTAAATCCTGATAAACTTAGGAGCGTGCAGTAGAGGCAGTTATTGTGCATGTCTACAAACTACACAGGGAAACAGAATAAAAGGCTGACGGAACTTTCCCTGCCACTTGTGCGTGTGTGTTTTTTGTTCCAAGATACTGATAGATCTGGTTCACACTGCAGCGTTTATGTAATGGTCAAGTAACAGTCATTTTTTCTTTGAAGCATGAATTGGAGCAGTGGTTCTGCCAAAGGGAAGGTAAGACAGGAATTCTTAAATGTAAAAGAGGCACTGCTGTTTGTCACAATATGTTAAAGAGGGCAATATATTGAAAAAAAAATATTTGATCTAGTCTAGAGTAATGGTACAGTACATTTTTTTTTCAGGGATTGGTGAGCATCTTCGGTCATAGAAACATAGAAACATAGACTTTGTCGGCAGAGAAGGACCACTTGACCCACCGAGTCTGCCCATTTCCCTACCTACTGGATATGCTGCAGATTCTAGTTAACCAACAGCCTACTTCCTGCCACCCTTCACTACAATTGTCTTGTGTCTGTCCCATGCATGTTTGAATTCCCCCACTGTTTTAGCCCCAACAACCTCCCCAGGAAGGCAGTTCCACGCATCCACCACTCTCTCCGTGAAAAAAGATTTCCTCACATTACCCCTGAGCCGTCCCCCTTCTATCTTTAAATTGTGTCCCCTTGTTCTTACACATCTCTTTTTCTGAGAGATGCTACCCTCCTGGACTTTGTTGATTCCCTTGAGGTACTTGAACATTTCTATCATGTCCCCCCTGTCCCTCCAGTCATCAAGAGTATACTTATTAAGCTCTCTGTCTCTCTTAATATGATTTCTGATGCAGACCCTGCACCATTTTAGTTGCCCTCCTCTGGACTGCTTCCATCCTGTCTATGTCCTTGCATAGATGAGGTTTCCAAAACTGCACACAGTACTCCAGATGGGGTCTCACCAACTGTCTGTACAGAGGGATAACCACTTCCCTTTTTCTACTTGTGATGCCCCTTCCTATGCATCCCAGTATCCCCTGGCTCTCCTTACTGACTTCTCACATTGCTTACCCACCTTTAGATCATCTGATATGACTACCCCAAGTCCTGTTCCATTTTTGTTGTTGTTAGTACCTCCCCTGTTATTGTGTACTCTTCTCCTGGGTTTTTGTTTCCCAGGTGCATTACTTTGCAATTCTTAGCATTGAATCTAAGATGCCATATGTCTGACCATTCCTCCAACCTTGCCAAGTCCCTTCTCATCCTTTGTACCCCACCTTGTGTATCAACTCTGTTACAGATCTTTGTATCATCTGCAAAGAGGCATACCTTTCCCTCCAGACCCTCTGCAATGTCACCTATAAAGATGTTAAAGAGGACTGGACCCAGTACTGAGCCCTGAGGTACTCCACTAGTGACGCCCCTTTCTTCAGAATGTGTTCCACTCACTATTACCTTCTGTGTCTTGTTGTGCAGCCAGTTTGCAACCCAGGCTACCACCCTGGGACCTGCTTCCAGGCTGGCTAGCTTGATTATTAATCTTTTGTGTGGGACTGTGTCAAATGCCTTGCTAAAGTCTAGGTAGGCCATATTCACAGCACATCCCTGGTCTATTACTTTGGTCACCCAGTCAAAGAAATCTATTAGATTCGTCTGACATGACCTTCCTGCTGTAAATCCATGCTGCTTTGGGTCCTGTGCCCCACTGGCCTCTAGGTATTCAACAATTCTCTCTTTCAGCAGCCAAAATATAGTAACATTTGTAATAAAGATGAAAACACCATACGTTAAGAATATTGACTTACAGTAGATACAATTGGAGATTAGCTTTGGAGAGTCTTGATAACATTGATATGTAGTAGGGATTGGAGGAGGGTTACACTCTAAGTGTCACATATCTACACTGTAGTTACAGTGTAACTACACTGTAACTACATTGCAATGCAGTGCATGCAACAAACATGTAACTGAGAGACAGAACTCCTCCGACAAGTTAATAAGACTGCAGTGCATCACTGTATAATCATGAGGTGTAAGAGTTTAAAACAAGGGTCAGCCTGTCTGGATGGACAAAACTACCACAGAACGAGTGTGGGATAAAGAAAAGCATTTAAGAGACAGAGAATGAAATAAATCGTGAAGATGACGGCTAGCTTTAAGAGAAAAAAAAGTAAAATGGCATCAGGCTGTCGAAACAGAAAATTGAGAGTGGCATGGCAAGAGACAGAATAATACAGGACAGTATTTTGTTACTGTATACTATGCCAGAGGAAAGTTAAGGAAAGATTGGAACCACGAAACACAAAATCTGGGGAGGGGACACTTTCAGATGATGCCTTGGTAGCACAAGAAAACTGAATTAACATTTTCCCTCAGTATTTATTCTGTAGGTGTTGGTGAGTTTGCCACAGCTAGATGAGACATTCATGGCATTGTCAGAGGATGTTTACAGCACAGTAGAGCTCACTGCTACTGTAGCTTACTTGTACAGATAAATAAATCACAAGGCCTGGACAGGGATACTCAGGGAGCTAAAAGATATAACATTGGATCCTCTGGCAATGATTTTCCAAACATTATAGAAAACTGGCAAGGTGCTCAGGGAATGGAGGGGGCAGGGGTGTAGCCAGGAATTTTAAATTTGTACTTGACAGCTGATGGAACTGTTGCCCTCCTGTAAACACAAGCTAAAGGAAGTGCTGTCCCACCACAGAAACAAAGCCCTACCTCCGTTTTACTCAACAATGCGTAGTAAGCCAATGACCCTAACAGATAAACTATCTAATACACACACTATCAAACAGACAAAAGTGGACTGTCTTTTAGTTACAGGATACATTAATAGCTTCTGTGCCACATCAAGGTAGCCAGCCTTACAGAAGACGATTTACAGCAGCATTGATGCAGACGTACTAGATCAGGTCACACGTGTAATCATGGCCTCTCAGTTTAGCACCCACACATCTTTCAAAGATCATACACAAACTCACACTAAAGTATCAATGGAGGGGTAAAAACAGTTCTTCCGGTACATCGGGCTCTGTTTGTTGCCCTGGCCTGAGGCTCAAGTTGCCCCTGAATTTTCCAGATTTTACTGTACTCAGCAGAGTACATTGAGTATGCCTGCTGACACCCATGGGAGGGGGGGCATTTATGACTTACTGTTTAAATTAGAACTGCACTGAACCTGTAAGTCCTTTTACCCAGAAAAAGCTGTTTATGTCTGGTTCCAATTCTTTTATTGTTCCTTCTTACAGGCCTTTTAGTAATATCAGTGAGTGTTTCTGACTGGCACTAAGGTAGTAAGTCCCATTTTAGAACTATATGATGTAGTTTATGTCCCTCTAAAACATAAAGTTCTAAAGAACAACACTGTGGGTTATGTGTCTCTCAAACATAATAGTACAACACTGATGCATTGTGACAGCAATGTAAGATCTTTACATGGAGATGAACTATATCATGCAATTTTATTATTTTTTTTTTATCTTCCTTCGATTTTTGTGCCTCTGCGGGGGCATCCAGCCACCAGCCCTCACCGACCTGGAGGACAGCAGGCTCACTCATACGCGAGGGTCCCAGCACAGCCGTCACCAGACCCCCGGACGCGATTCCACAACAGTGACGCAACCCCATGAGCCCACCCCACAGGAAGGAGAGCAGTCCTGGGACGCTCAATCCAACCTCACCCCTGCCAGCCCCCGGCGGCCCAAGTCCATTCCCGAACCCGGGTCACCGGCGTGGTGCGAGGTGTGGCGTCCAGCACCTCAACCCTCAGTGCCACCAGGCCGGCTTTATCATACAGTTTTGTAATGGCACTTAACTACCTGTGTGTAAATCAGACACACTCTCTGTGATAAACTAAAAAGCCAGTACAGATGGAACAACAACAGAATTGGAACCAGTATTTAAAAAAAAAATGGCTTTGCGTGGAAAAATGACTTACACTTGAGTCAGACTTCTTTAGTTTGTTCTAAAGAAACCTAAATATTTACACAAGTGATGTAAATATGTGAGTGATCACCACTAATTAGTGGTAGGTGGCCCAAATAGGCCGATAGCCTCCTTCCATACTTGTATATCCAGAGTAGGTTCAATACAGTGCTTTAAAAAGAAAAGTAGATGTGACCAAAGTAACTATAGGCCAGTGAATCTGTCCTCAGTTTTGGGAAAATACTGGAGAAAATCTATCAAAGATCCAAATTAAAAAAAAAAAAAAAAAGTCCTGGTTGTGAGCATGCACTTATTCCAAAAATAAATAACAAATAAGCAATATTCACAAATATTGTTGCTGACACTGGTTCTAATTTTTCCTGGCTGCCCTCCCTGGGTTGTTCTGCCTCATACTGAACTGCACTAAAATTGTTCTCTGCCTGTTACCTGACTGTAGATGATTGCTTATACCTGTCTGTACCTTGCCTGACAGTTGGACTCAAGCGTTTGTACTTTGTTTCGGCTGGTCCTTCTTGCTTTTATTCTGACTGTAACCTTTGTGTAAGTTGATGCTAGCCTCTGTACTGTTATTGCTTGTATCTCTGTAACTCTCCCGGGTCGCACCTGAAAATAGGCACGAGACTGTCTAGTGTGCGTACCTGGTAAACAACAGCTAAATAAATAAATAAAATAAATATTACGGCCCATCTGGAGAGATTCCAACTGTTACAGACGAATCAGCATGGTCTGACAAAGGGATGATCATGCCCGTCTAAATTGTTAGTCTTTTCTGAGGAAGCAACAAAGGAGGTGGACAGGGGAAAGGCTGTTGATGTACCATACTCTGAATTCAGTCAATTATTTAACATAGTTCCACTTGAGAAGTTGGTTCTGAAGTTGAGGAACTTTACTATCATTAGAAATATAGCATAATGGATGAGGAGTTGGTTAAATAATAGGGGTCGCGGGTAGTAGTGCATGGATAGTATCAGACTAAAAGGAAGTCACCAGTGGGGTACCATAAGGATCAATATTGGGACCCCCACTGCTCAATATTTTTATTAATTATGGTGAGTCTGGGGTCTCAATTAAAGCAGCAGTGCAACGAAGGTTGGAAAAACATGTGGTGGTCTATATATTTATACTGATGTGTGAAATAGAATTTCTGGTTTCGTGCTGCACACTTGTTTCTTTTTTTTGGGTGGTCCTTGGTTTTAAAATGTTATGTTAAAAAGTAAATAATTCCCACGAGTAAAGTACTTATCCGCCATGTTTGTGGGCTACATATTTTCCCACAAAGCTCTAGGGAGCGTTATGTAGTCACTGTGTACATGCTCATACCTGAGCTGCGGTTGTGCGGTAAAGATTGTCATTAAGTCTGAGGTGCAGTGTTTTGGTTTGCCATTAATCTGATTCTAATTGTTTTACAAATGTATAGAAGTCTTGATCGTTCTTTAACTCCTGAAGTTCCACTATCCAATTAATAAGCATATGTTTTTATTTTTCCACATCGCCCAAACCACATTTCACTCTGTATTTTATTTTACAAATTCTAAAATATTAATGCATCTTTACTGAAGAAAGCGTGACTAGTTCTTCTAGCCAATGTTTTGCTGTTTCTTTGTTCATCCATTGATGTTTATCATGCAGTGCAGTTTTTGAGGATGTGGTAAATGAAAACATATGCTTATTCACGGATAGTGAAGGTTCAGGAATTGGATGATGGCCAAGATGTTGGAACATTCTTAAAACAATCTGAAAGCTTTTATCTGTGTTGCAGTGATGTTGTGTTGTTTTGGTACCTTGCTCCTTTAATGTGGAAGTTTCCTTTTTTAAGTGAGTGATAGACACTTGTAGTTTCACTACATTTTCATGAAAAAGACTACACTACCCATCTACCCTGAATATTTTCTTAGGCACCTGGCCACAACACCGCTAAGTTGCCCCGCAAGTTGTTCTTTCCGTGAGAAGCTCATTTCTGACATGTTCAGCACTGATATCATCATTCACACACACAGACAGACAAAGTTGTGCATTTGGAAAACACAAAAACAAAACAAGTAAATATAAATATAGAACTTCTATGTAAGATTGGCTAGTTAGGTTCATTCGTAAGTAGTCAATCCCACGGTGACTGTTTGCTAGGAACTCAGCGGTACGTAAAATGGATGTTAGTCAGCATATGACATTTCATATAAATAAGCTAGTTAGGAGTTAACTGCTAATAAAAAAATAAAGAGCCACAACATCTCAGTTTGAAAAAATGTAACTTTTATTGTAATTTCCTGCAGACACATCTTACTCTGTTGCACTTGCACTGCTACTCGCACCAAGGGTTCCCAGCGAGACAGCTTTCACACGAACACGCAAAGTCCACAAATCCGACTTACGCTAATCCTGAGCTGCATCACGGTACATAGCTACTGAGGAAAAAAATGTCAGTGGTGCAGCTCGTTTAAAGATGTCGATCCTGACGAGGGTTGGTGCAGTCGTGGAGTAAAAAAATCCAGTTATGATGCAACATACTAGATTGTTGAATAAAAAAATACATAGAATGTACACGACCAAGAGATCACTTCATATTTATATGCAGAGATTAACAATCTGTTTCATTGCACTGTTGCTTTAAGGTAATTAAATATGTGGATAATGCAAACTTTAGGAAGGTGGTAGATTCCAGGGAATATTAAATGTACTAGGGGATTGGGCCAACAAGTCACAGATGAAATTCAGCATGAGTGTAAGGTTCTACAGTAAGGCCCAAGGAATTCAGACCATAGGTACTAGTAAATAGATAACAAATACCTGTGGATCATGAATAAAACTGTGGTCCTAGCTGATGGGAAATAGAAGCTGTGACAGCAGTGTGCAGTAGCTATGGACACAGCACATCAAATGTTGGGCACCATTAGAAGAACCATACAATTCTGTGAAATCAGTGCGACTCTGCCTCTTTATAGGGCACTGGTAAAGCTGCAATTGGAGTACTATTTGTGTTTCTAGTCACCACAGTATCAAAATATTGCAGCAATCAAGATGGGACATTAGACAGCAGCTCAACTGATGAAGGCACTAGAGAGGTTAAGTCACGGGGAATATTTTGACAGGTTAGACATGTTTTCCCAGAGAAAAGAAAGGTAAGAGGAGGTATGAGTTTATTTATTTTTTTTAATTTTAGAGAAATTGATCAGGGAAAACCTTTTTAGCTTGCTCAGGATAGTAAAACTGGAAGGTATACCCTATGCTTAATGGGGTTAGAGTTAAGGGGTAATGTGAGGAAGCATTCTTTCTCCCTGAGAGAATTAAACCTATTGAACAAGCTCCCACTAGAGTAAGTAGTGGCATGCTGAATCTTATGCTCAAGTTGTATCAGTTCACATGTGAATAACATTACTGGGTCCAGCATATTATTCATTTGGTAACGTAGGATTCCCAGTAGTATCCAATATTTTACGTGGTAGTGAGTGCTGTGGCTGCTGCCTTGATGGCAGGAGATGAACACAATGGACCTCTGTGTTTTTATTCATTGAGCAGTTCTTATGTCACTGTTAGATGGCAGCGTAGCCTAGTGGTTAGAGCACAGGGGCCGGATTTTTAAATGGCCAAAAATGCCCATGAGACTACGTTCTGTGCCGCTGCCTACCAGTGCGCAAAACAAAAATCTCCGCAGTGGCAGACATATTTTCAGCCTGTACTCAGGTGGCACGTGCAGTTGTGGAGGATGCCACACCTGGTCCAACTAGGCTTAACATTTTGGTGCACCTGTGCCAAAAAACGGCAGCAAGCTGCTGTAGATCATGCAGCCGGCTGTAAAATGGCTCCAGCTTTGAAAATCAGGTGTATGTAGGGAAAACTGTGGCTCCGCAAGTGAAGACCCACTTGTGCAAGTTTTTCCCACACCTGTGCTAATTTCTGTGGTGTTTGAAAATCAAGCCCTAGCGCTCCAAATACCAAGATCCTGGTCGATATCCTTCCCCGGGTAACTGACTGGGGGACCTTGGGCTTAGTCACATAACCACTCAGTGTATCAGTCCCACAGCTGTAAAAATGGGAAGGAGCATAAGTACACTATAAATGATATGACTGATCTTTTCTAAGCTATCTGGGTAAATAACTATTTTAATAACATTAGTTTACTCATATTTTGGCTGGAAAAAGCAGTTGGTCTGACTTGTTTTAATGTAGGAAAGCAGGCATACATTCTAATAAAGATAATTTTTTTCTGCTTCTTCTAGTTTCATACATTGAGGGAAATAGTGAAATCTGTACCACTTTTAGGAACACCCCTGTTTCTCTCATCTCTCTGATGCTGTACTAAAACATACACTAGCATTCTTTTAGACTGTAGATTGTGACATTAAGGCCTTGTTCACACTGTGCTACTTGAAACGTTTTATCAGTGGTAAAATGTTTTAAGCGGCCGCAAGCACGGTTTGCGTTGGCACTTAGCACAACTTGTGAACCGTTTAAGTGAACCGTGCTCAAACCCTACTTCGAGGTAGGCTGGAGCACGGTTTTCAAAATGGTTCCGATTCTAATTCAGACTCACCGTCAGTGAGAGCAGGATGACACGGTTTCCAGAGCATGATTCTGCAGCTTTCAATGTCACCGCAAAGTATGATGGTAAGCAGCTTTCGGGTGCTGAGAGTGCCAGAAAATGGATGAATAGACACCAGTACCACAGCAGTGAGAACATACTGACACGGATTTGTTAAGGCACCAACACGTTTTCAAACTTGCTTTACACAGTGCGGCCGCTTTAAAACGGTAAGCTTTAATCCATTTCTAATAACATGTTAAAGAACCGTTTTCCAGTGTCCCACAGTGTGAACAGGGCCTTAAAGTTGCCTTATGCATGTGTTATGTCAAAACCTAGTACACTCATTCAGCACTATTCTTTGCGCTAACACCATAAGGAGTTCCATTTTCAAAAGATTCAGTTATTTTTTAAACATGGAAAAATCCCATTTGAGAATAGAGCCCTTCATTCCAGCTTATTTATGTTTTTTTGTTTCAGATAAGTGATGTTGGTACCTTCCTCGTGGTTGTGATCTTGTTTGGTTACTATTTTTATTCCTATTCAAGCTAACCGTCTCCTCCACTGCAACCTCAGTAGACTTACAGTAGGTCTGCTGTGGAGCTCAGCTGATCTGGGGCTTCAGTAGAAGCACTCTGGATGGGGTGTCACTACCAGTCCTTTCACAGAAGAAAAGGTTCTGAAAGAACTCCTAAAACTGAAGGTGGACAAAGCAATGGGGCCTTACGGGATTCATCCCAGAATTCTAAAAGAACTGAGGGGAGAACTAGTGACACCGACTACCCTTTTTAACAAATCTTGGGAGGATGGTGTGGTATAGACTGGAGGAGGGTGGATGTGCTTCCCCTTCACAAAAGTGGAAGCAAATAGAGGCAGGAAACTACAGACTTGTTAGCTTGACCTCAATGGTAGGGAAAATGATGGACTCAATTCTGAAAGAAAGAATTGTTGAGTATCAAGAGGACAACAGGGCACAGGACCCAAGGCAGCACAGATTCACAGTGGGAAGGTTGTGTCAGACGCATCTAATAGATTTCTTTGACTGGGTGACTAAAGTAGTAGACCAGGGAGGGGCTATGGACATGGCCTACCTAGACTTTAGCAAGGCATTTGACACAGTCCCACACAAAAGATTAATAAACAAATTAACCGGCCTGGAAGTGGGTCCCAGGGTGGTAGCCTGGTTAAAAAATTGGCGGGACAACAGGACACAGAGGGTAATAGTAAATGGAGTCCACTCCAAAGAAAGAGGGGTTAGTAGCGGGCTACCACAGGGTTCAGTACTGGGTCCGGTCCTTTTCAATGTCTTTATAAGTGACATTGCAGAGGCACTGGTAGGGAAAGTATGCCTCTTTGCAGATGACACAAAGATCTGCAACAGGGTTGATACACACATTGGGGTGGAAAGGATGAGCTGGGACTTGGCAAGGTTGGAGGAATGGGTCAAAAGTATGGCAGCTTGGATTCAATGTAAAGAAGTGCAAAGTAATGTACCTGGGAAACAAAAACCCAGGAGAGGAGAACATTGTGGGGAGGGGGGTTATTGATAACAACACAAATGGAAAGGGACCTGGGGGTAGTCGTATCAGATGACCTAAAGGTGGGCAAAAAATGTGAGAAGGCAGTAAGGATGGCTGAGGGGATACTGGGATGCACAGGGAGAGGCATCACCAGTAAAAAACAGGAAGTTTCTCATCCCTCTGTACAGACTGTTGGTGAGATCCCACTTGGAGTACTGCATGCAGTTCTGGAGACCCTATCTCCGCACAGACATAGACAGGATGGAGGCAGTCCAGAGGAGGGCAACTAAAATGGTGCAGAGTCTGCAACAGAAGCCATATGAAGAGAGACTAAAGGAGCTTAATATGTATACTCTTGAGGAAAGGAGGGAAAGGGGAGACATGATAGAAATGTTCAAGTACTTCAAGGGAATCAACAAAGTCCAAGAGGCTAGCATCTTTCAGTAAAAGAGCTGTGCAAGAACAAGGGGACACAATTTTAAGATGGGGGGCGGCTCAGGGGCAATTTGAGGAAGTATTTTATCACAGAGAGGGTGGAGGACACATGGAACAGCCTTCCTGAGGAGGTTGTGGGGTCAAAAACAGTGCGGGGCTTCAAGAATGCATGGGGCACTTCTGGTGAGGTGTAGGAAGAAGTAGTCTGTTGGTTAAGTAGGATCTGCAGCTTATCCAGTTGGTAGGGAAATGGGCAGACTAGGTGGGCCAAACGATCCTTATCTGCTGTCAAAGTCTGTGTTTCTTTCTACGAAGCCTCAGGATCTGGTGAGGAGGAGTCAGAGCCCCATCACCACCACCACCACCACCACAGCAGCGAAGTTAGACCTTATTCTTAACTCATAAAAACTTTACTGCATCTGCACTTCATAATAACCCAGAAACTAATATGTTTCCAAAAATATTTTTATGATAGTTTTCAGTGCTCAAAATTATATTTAAAAAGATGTAACTTTTCAAGATGAGTGGGAAAGCAGTTGGATTCTAGCAGTCCAATCCTGCAAAGAATCTAAAGGTAGACTTTTTAAAGAGGTGCAGTAGTGCCCCTATAGTTAGGGTTGAGAAGGGTGTTCATTGTTGAAACTCTAATTTTGTACTTTAATAACTTTGCACTTGTTCAATGAAATTGTATGAAGGTTTGCATGTGTGGCCTGGAGGGCAAGGTCTTTTGATGTGATAAGTTTCATGACAGTTGGATGTCAGGATTCCAAGAGCCGGAGAGTGCAAAAAGTGTAAAAATAAGGGTGTTTGGCCAGTTTTTTGCTCTCACATACAGCTCAGACAATTTGAAAATTTGTTCTGAAATTTTCAGGGTAGAAGGAGCTTGCCATGGAAAGAGGTATTTTTTGAAAGACTAAAGGAGCTTAATATGTATACCCTTGAGGAAAGAAGGGAGAGAGGGGACATGATAGAAATTTTCAAGTACCTCAAGTGAATCAACAAAGTCCAAGAGGGCAGCATCTTTCAGAAAAAGAGATGTGCAAGAACAAGGGGGCTGAATTTGAAGATAGAGGGGGGACGGCTCAAAGGTAATGTGAGGAAGTATTTTTTTCAAGGAGAGGGTTGTGGATGCATGGAACAGCCTCCCTGAGAGGGTTGTGGATGCATGGAACAGCCTCCCTGAGGAGGTCGTGGAGTCAAGAACTGTGGGGGATTTTAAGAATGCATGAGACAGACACAAGGCAGTCCTACTGAGGGGTAGGAGGAAGTAAGCTGTTGGTTAACTAGGATCTGCAGCTTATCTGTCAGGTAGGAAAATGGTCAGACTAGGTGGGCCAAGCGGTCCTTATCTGCCGTCACATTCTATGTTTCTGTGTTTAGTTTGTTAAAAAAATAGTAATCAGTTCCCAAGTTATAAGAAGTTGAAATTTCTGTTCTGAGCATGCTGAGTAGAGTCTTTCATTTATATGTCTAATGCGAAAGAAGAATGCCTTGCTCACAAAAGAAGCTTCTTTTCTCATGAACCAAAAGTCTTCTTTCATGAAATAAAAAATCTTTCTAATGGCAGACATCTTTTTTTTTTTTTTTTTTTTTTATTAAAACCCATGAAAGTGATGCCTTGGAGAGAAACAAATGCATGAATCTGGTTGAACGGAACCCGTTTAGCTTGATTCTGGAGTTTGATATTCAGAAAACAACCCCAAAATATGGTTTTGGGACATCCCTAAAACCCTAGTTGGAAAGCTTGGCTAGGGCTCCTGATTCTCCTTTCATGAGCCAAAATTCTTCTTCCATGAGTTTCATGAAAGAACAATCTCAGCTCATGAAAGACTTTGACCCAGATATTCAAAAGGGTTGCGCAATGCACAGTAGGGTTGCGCCTGCACAAGTCCGAAATTGTGCCATTCTGCGATACTCAGCAGGAGGCAGTTGCGCCACTGAAAACATGCTGAGCAACAGCGCAATGCAAATGAATGCATGCTGAACTGAAGGAGGAGGAACCATGCATAAACTGCACAGCCCGATATTCAGCTGGGCTGTGCAGAGTTGTGCAGGCGCAACCCCCAAACTGTGCCTGCACAACTTTGAGCCAAAAAGGATCAAGTCGAGGGCCACCCACAGGTGAGCTGCCGCATGGCAGGGCGCAGCACAGCAGCTGCCACCTGTGGCTGGCCTCAACCTACCTCTTTGTGCCTTTCGCAGTTTCGGGATGGCGGCAAAGTGTAATACTTGTTCAGCTGATTGCGGGCATATGCATCATTTTCTCTACATCTGGCAGCAAGTTTTCTCAACGATCTTCGACGGTCCAGGAATGAGCAGCGATCGCTGGCTGAACATTTTAGTCTCGGTAATCTCCGGGTTCAGTGATGGATGCTGAGTGTGGTTGCATACGTGAGTGACCTCGCAAGCCTCAGTTCCCCTCATCTCCTTGTGCCCCACCACCCCGCCCTCCGCAGCGGCGGGCGATATATTCGGTCCACTCGCCGGGTTCGGGGAGCGTTGGTAGAGCAAGAGCTGGTCATGGTGCCCATAGCCGCGCAAGGTAACCAGATATGTGAATGAAGTTTCATTCATATATCTGACTGTTTGTAATGGGGAGAAGCTGCACGCCCATTGGCTCTGTTTGCACCACCGGGCGTGCTGAGTTCACCCGGCAGTCAGTCGGCGGGAGGGCGGGCGGCAGGCGGGTGGGATGCTGCCGGCCGCGGGGAGCGGGTGGTGGGCTCGTGGGTGGGTGGGGGACACTAGATCACCAGGATATGGTCTTGGGGGCGGGGTTGTTACATTGATGCAGCCCGCGATCGGGCTTATCGGTCCACTGACCACCAGGATACGCTCGGGAGGGGGTTACAACTCTGCAACCCGCGATCAGGCTTATCCGTCCGCTGACCACCAGGGATATGTTCGGGTTTAAAACTGTTCAGCTCATGACGGGCTTAGCTATCCACTGGACCACCAGGGATATGTCGGGACACTTTGTCTGCCGATCGGGCTGGTGGGGGTGATGTGCTTTATGCCCGCAATCAGGCCACGGCTGGGAGAGGGGCTTCACACATTTGCCCACGATCGGGCTACAGGGGCGCCGGTTCAACGGCTGCTGCCCGCAGGGCACCAGGCGCAAGTCCTCGGGGATCGGGGCACCTGCATGCTAATGGCATGCAAATGGGGCGATAAACAGATGCAAATGGCCTCCCCTGCGCCTTGCTTGAATTATGGCCTCATTTGCATGTCACCTTTTGAATATCAGAAATTTGTGCATGGCGCAGTGGTACTTGCGCCACCGCAAGTTGAATGCTTCACTCTAACCACTTGCAGTGGCGCAAGTTCCACTGCGCCATGCACAGTGGCTGTGGCCAGGGGGTGATATTCAAAGGAGTTGCTACTAGCCGCAACTCCTTTGAATATCGCTCGGGCCACACCCCTGCGCAACTATTTTGTGCAGCGCAAGGGCTTGCACCACAAAATAGCGCAGTTTGAATATAAGGCCCTTTAGATTTAGTTTTTTCCCCCCAAGAAAGAAGAATTTGGACTTTTTTTTCTCATGAAAGAAGAATGTGGACTTATTTTTTTTCTCAGTAATAAGATTTTGGACTTAATTTTTTTCACATTACCAATGAACTTCTACTTATAACTAAGACATTAATTTCCCCAAAGTTTTCAATACTCTTCTTTTTTTAAGTCCCATTCACTAACACAGTGGGGGACAACTGTCAGTTGCAATTAAAAGTGGGTATAAGGGGCCGGCCCGGTAGCATTGAGGGCAGAGGCACTGGTCGCAGCACCTTACAGCCATACATGTGATAAGTCCAACTTGCTTAAGAGGGAGATCTGGGTCAAATTAGTAGGGAGATTGGCCTGCTAGTAGGGAGATGCCGTAACGTCATGAGTTTGTCCTTAAATAGCGTCAAAAAATAAGAAAAAAAGCATTTCAAAACATTTAATATATCTTATTTTGTCAAGAATAAGCACTAAAAGTATCAACAACTAGTTATACAAAGTTATCAGATACATTGTTCATCCCTAATTTACTGTTTATGTATCTTTATCTGCCAGAAATAACATGAATATATATTTTTAACAGAATTTTACATAAGCAGGAGATTTTGTTTCCCAGGAGGGAGGGAGGGAGTTAAGTCAAAAAAACAGGAGTCTCCTGCGAAAAGAGGGAGATATCCATATATGCTTACAACATAGGATGACCGGGTTTGGGCGAGCACGGGTCACCTAGGGCTGGCAGGGGAGGAGAGGATTGAGCATCCGAAGGACTGCTCTCCCTCTCCCGGAGGAGTCCCACAATGGTGGTGCCAGGCTGCCCCTTGCGGAGGCTGTGGGTGTGGAGACGCATGCCATACTCGGGAGGAGTCGGGGCAAACGCCTGGATGGGGGCACATGCGGAAGCATGCACGCTCATGACTGCTGGCGTCATTGCATGCCCACTGACTCGGGGGAATCTCGGAACAGGGAAAAGTGGTGCCTCCTGCGGCTGGATGGCCATCCGTGAGTGTTCGTCGGAATGCTGACACCCGAGCTGGATCCATTCTGGGTGGGGAGTTACGGGGCTCCCTGTCACCCTGCTGCAGGGGGTAAGCCGCAGGGGCTACAGGGTGCCAGCAGTCCCGGGTGAGACGGACGGTAGCCGGATCCCAGCTGACAGGATGTGAGAGAACAGCTGGGGTGCAGTGAGGCAGCCACAGGAGGATAAATAACCAAAAAAATAAGGGGGGGGGTTTAAGGGGACAGCTCTTCTGCAGTCAGAATTACTACTGTAGTTTATTTTCTCAAAAAGAAAGGAAATTCATTGCAAAAAAACTGCGTTAATGCACCAGCTAAGGTTATACTTAGTGCCACAAAAGTGGGGAAATGTGGTGCTTGGGTTCCTAACTCCCCATGCCCCCAAGCAGCAAAAGAACAAGACCATACAAGCAATCACAGATAGCTATCATTGTGTAAGACAAACAATATACAGCTGTTTATAGATGACACAAAAGACATCCGTCAACATGATCCAGCACTTTTCAGCCATGGATACACATGCACACTTCAACACATACCCACCCTCTTCTGGCTGCAGATAGAAATCCACAATACTGATGTCACAACATTGAGTTTCTGCAGCAGTTGATGCACATGCACTGTTCAACACACACATCCACTTGTAGCTGAAGATACAAACCTGCGATAGTCATATTACTAATCTTACTTTGAGAGGACTCTTGCAGTAGGTATTGACCATTAGGACTAGAGCCATCAGGCACTAGGACCACACGGAAAACTTTAGCTAGCAGTGTCTGGCGGGGGACCGCCCACCTGGCATCACGTGACATATGTCAGTGTGACACTATATAGTGGGCAGTCCCCCCCACACACACTTCAGTTCTTTCCCGCCGTCGACCTGCGCACGTTGGACCTCGCGAAGAGAGCTGCTTCAGTTAACCAGGTACCGCTCCTCTGACCAAGCCTACCCCTCTTTGCGGGGAGCAGTCTTTGGTCCCCCAGCCTGAGCTGGTCACAGTTCAGGTGGGCACCCCCAGTCCGTCGGAGAGCTCCACCATCATTAGGCCCCTCAAAGCCCTGGGGCCCAAGTCTGGTGGTGTGGCTGATAAGTCGGTCATCAGTCCCTCTGACAGAACAACTGGCCCCAGCTGATAAGTCGCACACCAGCTCCTCTGGCATCTGCCCAACCACTGCACTTCTGTTGGGCTCCAATAATGGGCCCAACACCGATCCTCTGGGATTAGTGTACACTGCCGCTCCAGTCGCAGCCCTCCCCAGAGGGTTCTCCCTCTTGGGATCCTCCTTCACCAGCTCTCCTGCACACTCTGAGCCAGAGTCTGAGGAGTGTCCACCCAACACAACCCTAGTGCTGGAGCCTGAATGCCTGATACTGGACTTCCCTCGGGAGCTGGTGTCCCCTGCACCGTATGCTCCCCTGTTTGGGGCAGCCACCCTGCCCTAGACTCTGGTGGGACCCTCGGCCCCCTTGGGGCAGATGCTGGAACCTCCTTTGGACATTCCAGCATCAGACCTGATGTTACCAGGCCCTTCTAACCCTCTGTCATGGCCCCCCTTCAGGTCCTTCAGGCCCTTTTCCTGGGCCCACACCTGGCTACTTGCTATCAGGGCCCCTGATAGGACCTCTAGCTCTTCAGTCGGATCCGACTCCTGGTTACCGGCCATCAGGGCCTCTGGCAGGTCCCTCTGCTCTGGCATCGGGCCCTTTGCCAGGCTTTCCAATGCCAGGCTTCCCTGTGCCTAACTACCCTTTGCCAGGGTATCTAATGCCAGGGTATCGCATGCCAGGGTACCCCATACTGGGTATCCGATGCCAGGATATTTGCTCTGTGGGATACCAAGCTATTATTGCTCGACACTGGGCTACACGATGCTGGGGTTTACCTTCCATGGCTACCCTCCCAACTATTATCCCCCTCCTTCTCCTCCTTCACCTACTCCACCACCTCAGCCTCAGGTGGATTTTAGGGAGGTGTTACAGTTCTGGGGGTCAGTAACCAAGACACAGTTTTTTGTTTATTTATTTTGAACTTTTGTTAACCGTGTAAACACAATGAGCCAAGGCCCTTTTTCATGTGTGACCTGAAACAAGACAGACAGTGGTATTCAATAACAAATAAGATACACAACATTGATTAAATAAATAAGGCACATTTTTTAATTTTTTTTTATTTTAGTCGTTGGTAACCGGGCAAGGCCCACTAGGCACAAGTGCCTGTTTTCAGGGGTGACCTGGGAGCACTGGGCAATTAAGTGACTTGCTCAGAGTCACATAGTATGCAAGTGGAGGTTGTGAGAATCAAATTCAGATTTGGTCTGCTGGATGTACCAAGCTCATTCGTACCTCGTTCCTCTAACCTCTAGGCTATACTGCCAGTCCACATACATTTAAGAGTAACATGTACATTCTAATTGATCAAACAAATACTTTCTTGTTAAGAGTTTTTTAAAAAGATTATGGCTGCAGCCACTCTGAATAGTCACATTAAGATTGTTCCAGGATTTTACTGCCTTAATTGAAAAGGCAGAATTTCCCATCTTAGTTTCTGTTTTAGGAATGATAAAAGCATTGGTTTCACTGGAGCGTAAGTTTCTACTTACATTTCTAAATTGAAACATAGAAAATAATGGAGAATGGTTTTGTTGCCTCAAAACATTGTCCGTCAAACAGTTAAAATTGTAAATGGAGTTCTGACTGGGTGGCAACCAACCTGTTGTCTGATAAAGAAGACAGTGATGAGTATGATAAGGTAGTTTATAGGCAAATCTACAGATACTATGAAATGTGGTAGACAGCATAAGTCCTGCTTTAATAAATCAGTAAACAAAAATGAGTTATAATTTAGAGTTGGTAACATAATGCTTTGTGCAATTACTGTCCTAGCTGGGGTAGCTAAAGAATGTTGTAGCTTAAATAACATTCCTAATTTCTGATTAACCTGTCTAGTTATGGTTCCTACGTGTTTATAAAAGGTTAAGTTAGAATCCAGTTGAATGAATGCCCAAGTACTTGAATTGGGTCACCTGTTCAATATTATCCCTAGAACTGTCTTTAATTATTAACTCTTCTATTTTTTTAAGTCTGACTTTTGAACCAGAACGCACATATATATTTTTTTGTTTTACTATTTAAAGATAGATGAGACTTTTTTTTTTTTTACTTTTTTTTTTTTATCCCCTCCTTACTGCCCACTTGGTCCACTCCTTCGGACCAGTCAATCCCCGTAATCCCTCCCACGAAGTCTGCCCCTAGAGTGCCAGGCTTACTCTCTTGTCTCCCTACCTTGCTCCTCTTTCCTCCGGAGAGCCTGCACAGCGGGGTCTGCTCATGGGTAGGTGATCGGGGCTGGGATCAGTTGTCATCCTGGCCCGAGAGGATGTTTTTCCGCTTTTTCTTCCCTTGGTCCCTCCTCCCCTCAGGGTGTCGGCACAGAGGACTGACGTCCAGACAGACGGCGTGCTCACGCACACTGTCGTCAAATGCCCACAACATCCTCCCCACCCCTGACTCCGCAGACCTTCCTGGTGCCCGTGCTTCCACCGGCGCCGGTGGGTCGGGTGCTCAGAGCACCCCAGGAACTTCCACCTCCCAGAGTGAGGAGAGCATCCGTTGGGACGCCGATCCTCCTCCTCCTCCCTCTGACCCCCAACAGCCTTGAGTCCGTTCTCGAACCCGGGATGCCGGCGTAGCGTGAGGTGTGGCTCCAGCGCCTCAACCCTCAGTGCCACCTGGCCGGCAGATGAGACTTTTTTAACCAGAATTCCAATTCAGAAAAATCACTATTCAGTGCTGTGTTAATCGTTGCCACCGAGTCAGAACTCCTAAACAATATAATATCATTCGCATACATTATTACATTAGAATGTAACAACTTGGAGGGAATAAAATCAATGAAAAGCACAAACAATAATGGCCCAAGTATCGACTCCTGGGGCACTCCTTGTTCTAGCTCCCTGACTCTTGAAAAAGTGGCACCATATGCTATCCTTATGGGTCTGCCAGAAAGATGGCTTTCCATCCATTCTAAGGTTGGGTTTCCCAGGCCAGAGTCCCTCAGTCTCCTGAGCAGCAGGCAATAGTTAACCAGGCCAAATGCCTTGGACAGGTCCACAAACACAACACCAGTAAGCTGCCCAGCATCCATAGTCACCCTGGTGTGGTCCGTAAACTTGGCCAAGGCAGTGCTAGTTCCATGAAATTTTCTAAAGCCATGCTGCTCGGGAGACCTGAGACCAGTTAACTGAAGATAGTCTGCTATCTGACCATTAACAAGTTTTTCCAGTATTTTCCCCAGAGGAGGGAGTGGGGACATCGGTCGATAATTGCTCACATCCCTTATTGCTCATACCTTAAAGATTGGCCTAACCAATGTTTGCTTCCACTGATAAGGAAAAGTTCTTGTTACCAATGGCAAGTTAAACATTTACGTTAATGGCAGACTAACACTAGGTGCAATTAGCTTTAGAAACCTTGGCTCCAGTGGACAAAGTCCCAAACTTTTATTAGGAATTTTTCTCAGTAGTTTGAAAACTTGCAATGTTTTTATCACCCTAAAATAGAATGAAGGGCCATTTTCTGTTTTTTTTTAATAAAACTATTGTCTTCAGTTTCCCCAGCGTTTATTCGTTTATATTTTGTTAAATCCAAAAACATGTCCAAGAATGTGTTACTGATTTCCTGTTTATTTGTAATAACATTTCCCTCTTTTAAAAATACCTCTGCCTGACTCTTTGCACTTGGGTTAACTATAGATTTTACTGAAGTCCAAATTTTTTTAGGATTATTAAGCCCTGACCCTCTGCTGTTCTTGGTAATACTGAGACTTACCCATTCTTAACTTATATTTACAGTCATTTCGCATCCTTCGATAAGTATTGAAATCATCAGTCAAACCACTGTGTTTAAAACAATTCCATGCTGCATCCCTCATTTTTATTAATTTAAATAGCATGGGAGTTAACCATTTGTTTACAATTCCCCTTATCCATCTAATAGTTTTAGGAAAATACTTTTCTTGTAAAAAATTTGACCGCTAAATCAACATCTGCAATTGCATCCAGGTATGTCCAATCGATGGAGTGAAGATCATACTGTAAACTAGGGCGCATTTCATTTTGAATTTATATGTGTTATAGTATGATAAGGTAGTTCAGGAAGTTTATTTCTCCAAGTACAATAGGTAGTCATATGATCGCTAACAACATCTGGCAAAGTTCCTATATTTTTAACTTTTTTCTGATTGTTAGTGAGAATCCAGTCTAATATTAAGTGCTCACTACTCCTAAGATTTAATCTTGTAATGGAAGACATTAACTGACTTAATCAAGCGTTTGAAAGCTCGGATTCTATGCACGGGTCTCGGAACTGGACTGGCAGCAACAGGCCACGGCTTCCACACTGGACTGCTTTGACCCTACTCTGAGATCTCTTTCCACAGTGGGATATCAGCCTTCTACCTTGGAACAGACCTCGCATTCTACCATGGTAGCCGGTATCGGCAGGGGCCTTACAGCCTCTCCACAAGAGCTTCCACTTCCATGGGTTCTGTCTCCGGACAGAAGCCCATCGTCCGAATCTAACTCAGACTCTGCCGACTCCTCTGCCTCGGGTTTTCAGACCCCCCTGTCTAGAGGATCCAAAACCCAAAGACTCTCCCAAATCCCCTCTGGAGGACCCCTCTTTTATAGAGATCATCCGGAAGATACAGGAGGAAAACTGATGGAAAACGGAGGATCAAGATCCCCAACGTAAGAGGTTGGTGGAACACCCGGATATGCCAGAACTGTCCCCTCTGGTCATTCCTCCATGGATCGGACCACATGAGGACCTGACTTCCATGGTCTGACAACAACCTTCGTCAGTGGACACAGTCACCAAGAAGACTGATAGACTGTATCGAGTCCCCAAGTGTAAAGACCACCTCATTTCTCTCTCTAAAGTGGACTCTTGGTCATTATTGCAGCCTGTGACCATAAAGCTAAACCTAAATGCATGTGCACCTCTCCTCCAGACAAGGCGTCATGGCAGACAGACCAGTTTCAACGCAAGTTTACTCCTCCTCCACTCTGGCTCTCAGAGCTTTGAACTACCTGGCACACATGATTGTATACCAGAAATCTATCCTGGGACAGTTAAAGTCGGAATTCAAGGCTTTGCCCTATTTGAGGCTAAAACCAAAGTTTCCCAGATTGTCAGGACAGCAGAAATCTCCTGCAGTCATTCCCTCAGAACAGCTTATGATGTGGTGGACACCTGTACCTGGAGTTCCGTCACGGCTATCAGCATGAGTCGGTACTCCTGGCTGCGGGTATCCGTATTGGCCCAAGATGTCCAGTCGGCCATCTAGGATGCCCCTTTCAGAGGACCAGTCCTTTTTTAGAGGCAACGTCAAGGGCATAATCACTGAACTCCAGGACAGTGACAAGGCACTGTGTTCTGTCCAGTCTATGTAGCACTCTTAACATCGAGCCAAAACAGCCATTTCATCACCAGCAACAGTGCCAGAATAGGCAACAGCCAGCCTGATGTCAGAACAAACATTGGGCCCTGTCAGCAGGAGCCGCCACCCCCAGCCAAGTCCTAAATGGCTACCGGGGTGGCGCTCCCCCCCCCCGCCTCCGTCACCAGCTCCGGAGGAACCAGTAGGGGGCAGATTCACCAACCACCTGACCAGGTTTGAGGCGATCACTTTAGACATTGTTCAGGGCCACACCATCGAGTTCACAGAGAGACCTCCAAGAAATCCACCAGGTCTCTCTTACTATCCAGTAGGCCACATTCCTCTCCTAAGGGAAGAGATCCCGGCTCTTCTGACAAAATCAGCTATAGATCCCATTTCTCTGATTCAGGAAGTTAAGGGATATTATTCACACTTCTTTCTGGTCCCCAAAATGACAGGGGACCTCATCCGATCCTGGACCTCAACGTGCTAAATCTATACGTAGAGTACAAGAGGTTTCTCATGCTGACCATACCAGGTCTGCTGCCTTTTCTACACCAGGGATCACTGGCTTTGTGCTCTGGATATGCAGGATGCATACTTGCATATTCCAATTTTTCCCTCCCAGCACCGCTTTGTATGCTTTACCTTCCAGGGGGAACACCTCCAGTTCAAAGCAGTCCCCTTTGGCCTCTCCTCGGCATCCAGAGTGTTTCCCAAGTGTGTAGTGGCGGTGGCAGCGGCTTTACACCACCAGGGAATATATCTGCTCCCTTAAGTCGATGACTGGCACCTGTCAGTACCGCCAAGGGACAGCCTGGTGGCCTCCCTGACAACTAACCTGAATCTGTACAGGCAAGTGGGGATTACGGTGAATTACCCCAAATCCCACCTTGTTCCTACACAGTACCGCCAATTTATTGGAGTGATGCTGGATACTGCTCAGGGTCAAGCTTTCCTCCCTTTGGATCAGGCAGAAACCTTGCGTCCACAGACTATCCAAGTGGCAACCAGCCAATGGACCATGGCCCATTCTGTCTTGCGCCTTCTGGGCATGATGGTGGCGGCTATTCTCACTGTCCCCCTAGCCAGGCTCCACATGCAGATTACGCAGTGGATCTTTCTGGTCCAGTGGGACCAGAAATCAGATAACCTGGATCACAGGATTGTGGTGCCCAGCCCCATGCATTGGGACCTCCTGTGGTGGCAGGATCTGTCCAATCTCACCAGAGGAGTTCCTTTTCAGGCCCTCCTCCTCCCTCCTGCTCAGACCCTGACAATGGATGCTTGTGGTCAGGGCTGGGGTGCCCATCTGGGAGACCACAGGACACAGGGATCCTGGTCTCAGCAGGAGTTATGTCTGCACATCAGTGTGCAAGAGATGAAGGTTGTACTATACGCCCTTCAGGTTTTTCAGCACCTACTCCTCCCTGGGCCCCTACTGGAACAGACGGACAACATGTGCTTAGTCTGGTACAAACAGGGAGGCTCGTGGTCATATCCACTGTGCAGGGAAGTGATGCACATGTGGCATTGGGCGATACAGCACAGCCTGCAGATCATGGCAGTGCATGTCTCAGGCATTCAGAATGTCCTGGCGAACACCTTCAGCCACACCCAGGCAAGGGCACATGAGTGGGAACTGAGGCAGTCATTAGTCAAAGACATCTTCGATCGGTGGGGTCACCCAGATCTCAATCTTTTCGCCTCCTCATCCAATGCAAAACTACCCAGTTTCTGCTTGCTCCCAGATGTGGTGTTTTCTGGCAAGGCACCTTCTCTCTCTGCTGGGCACGGAGGTTCTTGTATGCCTACCCTCCCTTTCCTCTGTTGCAGAGGGTACTTCTGAAACTCCAGCAAGAAGGGACTTGCATGATATGGTTTCCTCTTCTTCAGCAGTTAAGAGTGGAACCTCCGGTTCCCCTACCCCTCTGCCAGAATCTGCTGACTCAGGATGAGGGCAAGCTGGTCCATCCAGGACTTAAATCCCTTCACCTTCACACATGGCACCTGCTGACATAGCTGTTGCACGCCTTGGGGTCTCATTCAGAGTGGCTCAAGTCCTTGTGGAGGCCCATAAGCCATCCACAAGATCCACATATGCTATGAAATTGAAGAGGTTCTCCATTTGGACATCCAACTAGGGATAGGACCCTTTCTCTTGCCCTGTCCCATAGGTCATGGAATACCTGCTGCATCTCTCTGACCTTGGCCTTTGCTATTCTTCACTGATGGTCCACTTGTCTGCCATTTCTGCCTGCCAGACTCCAGTGGATGGCAAAACTTTGGCACAGTTGGAGGGGTTCCAAAACCTTACTGAAAGGAATTCTCCATCTGAAACCCCCGGTCAGGAACCACGTTCCTCTGTGGGATTTGAACTTCATCCACGAGATACTCAATTGCCCCCCTTTGAACCGGCCACAAGTTGCGACCTGCACAACCTTTCCTGGAAAGCGTTATTTTTAGTTGCCATTAGTTCAGCTCAAAGGATTTCCAAGCTTCAGGCCCTGATGTGTAAGGAGCCTTATTTGATTTTCCACAGAGACCAGGTGGATTTGCGTACAAATCCTACGTTTTTGCCTAAGGTGGTGTCTGAATTTACTTTGACTCAGACCATACACTTGCCAGTGTATTACCCCAAGCATTCTCTTCAAGAGGAGGCCATTCTGCACACACTCGATGTGCACAGAACCTTGTGATATTATATGAACTGTAAAATGGATCAGCTTTTCTTACACCCAAAAGAGAGGGGCGCAGCAGTTTCCAAACAATGCTTATCCAAATGGTTAGCAAACTGCATTTTGTTTTGTTATCAGAAGTATAACAAGCCCCTTCCAGGGGAAGTCAAGTGGCACTCAACCAGAGGCATGGCTGCATCTACTTCTTGTTTCATGAATGTTTCTGCTGTGGACATTTGTGCGGCAGCTACTTGGAGCTCTGTCCACACCTTTACCAAACACCACAGTCTAGACATTGCCTCTAGACACTGGGCAGGATTCAGACTAGCTGTCCTTCAGGGCCTCCTGGCTTAACTTGGTACCTACTGCAGACCTTTCCTGCCTCCCATGCTTCAGCCTTTGTCTGAATTTCACTGCTTGGGACTCAGTCCTAATGATAAGTACCTACTGCAAGAGTCCTCTCTAACTAAGATAGTACAGTTACGTAAGAACTTACCGTAACAGTAGATCTTCAAGAGTGGCTCTTGTAGTAGATACCTTTTTCCCTCCCGCCTTTCCCCTGCTTCTGTGGCTACTTCTTTATAGCCTTTCTTTTGGCTCCAGGAGCGCACTCCTTTCTCCTGTTGCACATTCTTAGGTCTCCAGTGGGAGAACTGGAGGGTGGACCTGGGGACTGCCCACTACATAGTGTCACGCTGACATCCGTCACGTGTTGATTGTAGTGCCTGACGGCTCTAGTCCTAATGGATTTGTACCTACTGCAAGAGCATCTCTCGAATATCTACTGTTACAGTTAAGTTCTTATGTAACTGTACTTTTCTGCATGTAGGGCCAGTGCTGCTGTACCAAAAGACAGAAATCCTTGCTTCCCAAACTACGTGAGCAATTAGGGACCTGCACTTTTACAGCCAGGTATAGAAATCTAAAATACACCGATTAGCAGAGTACTTTCGTCTACAGAAGCACAGGTTCTAGGGATGTGGATATGTTGTTCAATCCACACTGTCTGTCAGGTTCCTTGCCGCTTTAATTCTTGCTGGAAAGTCTTCAAGCTGGCTTCTCCCACCCACCCGGGTAGTAAAACCCTTGGCTCTACCCCATGACGTCAGATCTTCCTTACCGCTTGGAAGCTCAGGTTCCCTCCTTAGCGCTCTGCGTTTTAGACCTGGATCCAAACTCTTTGGGTTTTCCAAAAATTATTTTAAAGTTTACTAGACTTCAGTCTTCATCTTCCCTCGCGGCTGCGCTGGACAAATCCACTCCTGGCTTCTGTCGGTGCCCTTGCGGGCAGAAGATGTCCTGGACTGATCCGCACTCCATGTGTGTTTACTGCCTGGGTCTTGCCCACGATCCGCAGGCCTGCGATCTGTGCAAGTCCTTCTTGGCTTCGGTTTTAGAGGACCGCGCTGCCAGACTGCAACATGGGCGTCCCAAGAAATGGTACCCGCTGGTGAAGTCAAAGGAGGCCTGTTGGGCAGTGTCCGTGGCTGCAGGATCCACGGAGCAGCTGAAGCAGTTGATTGCCCTCAAGGAGGAGGCGGCTCAGGCCGCTTCATCTTCCTCTTTGGCTGCGGCGTTTATCCTGCTCTCATTGGGCTCCTCCTACACTGCTTCTTTTGAGGAACTTTGCCAGTCCCTCTCCACGAAGGGAGAAGGGCCATCGGGACATTCCAGTAGGTCCAAGAAAAAAGAATCAAAAGGTAAGTCCCACCATCAAAGTTCGTGGGAGCGGGAGAGATCCCCTTCACCGGACCGTCGGCTCTCGACCTCGGTCGAGGTTGCAGCTAAGGCCGCTGACTTCATGGTGTCCCTGTCAGGTCAGCCGGCTGAGACATCTGTCAACGCAGTCGAGATTTTTCTCGACCCGTTGGACGGTTTGTCGACTGGAGAAGCCGACGACCCTTATTCCCTGGTTCCCCCGGTGGTAACCGAGGACTTGCCCATGCCGAAGTCCCCAGTAAAGGACCCTGAACTAGGGGATGAGCGGGTTTCCCCGACCCCTCTTTGACCCACCTTGGCGACCCCGAAGGTCTCGGTCTCGGTCCTCTTCCAGGTCAAGTAGGTCCCGCCCACATCAGCGGTCTCTGTCTCGGCACCATGGAAAGCGGCGTCGCCGCTCGTCCTCTTTGGAGGATAGGCTCCGACATAAGCTATGAGGACATGATGTGGCAGCAACTTTTGTTGACCGGTAACAAGCCGACTCTGTCACCTTCTCCAGCAATTAAGTGGCTGTCACTGGAGCGACTGGAGCAACCCCTCATAGTTATCGAGGAGCCGAACCCGGCGCCAGTTGTTCGGCTGAAAGCGGCTGCGCCGCCCATTGTGGTGGAACCTCTGCCTCCTCAACCGAAGACTGGGGCCCCGACCAAGGATTCTTGGTCAGATCAGGGCTTGCCCCACATGTTGTCAGCCACCCTCACTCCCGATCAACCTCGGCAGGTGGAGGGTGGCTCAGGTGCTCGGCAGCAGTTTGCAGATTCTTCGGAGTCCGACAGCGACTCCTCCCTTTACTCCAGGCCCATTGACCTGGAATCTGCAGGGGGTCAGTCGGTGGACGAGAGCCCATCCTCGTTCTTGGGTATACTTCGACTGATCTCAGAGTCCACTGGGATGCAGCTCAAACCTGTTCAGAAACGGCCAGGTGTCCCCTTCACAGAGATACTGGACCGAGGAGATTCCCTTACAGAGGCCTTCCCGGTGGCCGAAGCCATTGTTGGCCTGGCCCTGGAGTTGTGACAGCAGCCTGCATCTTGTCCTGTGCCTTTGGCCAGGATGACTCGCAAATACGCGCTCCCCACCAGTTCACTCTCTGGTTTCTCAGAGCACCCCTCTGCTGAGGGGCTGGTGACCGATAGTGTTTTCCGGCGTTCCGGGAACACTAGGGACATGGACAAACCGCCTGATAAAGAATCCAAAAATCTGGATTACTCAGGGTGGAAGGTTTATGCTGCTTCCTCCCTAGGCCTTTGACAGGTTAGCTCGGCTGTACTGATGGCACATTTCTCACACGCCCTTATGGGTTCCCTGGATGAAGTGATTCCCCATCTCCTGGCTGACCTTCAGACGACGGTCAAGCAGGTGTGGGATCAGGGAAGGGTGGTGGCTAAGCAGCAGCTCCAAACTTCTTTGGACATCGGTGACTCTCGTGCCCGGTCAGTAGCGGCCGCAGTAGCCATGCGCCGCAGAGCTCGGCTGCGGATCTCCACCTTCATGGCTAACACCCAGGTCAAGCTGGCAGATGTTCCCTTCCTGGGCACTGACTTGTTCGGGCCAGGAGTGGAAGGCCATCACCAGAGGATTGAGAAGTCCAATGCCACCTTGGACTCTGTCACATCTGCCCAGAAGGACAAAGGCCACCAGCAGCAATGTAAGCCCTTTCGCCGTTCCACTCCTGCAGCATGTCCGGCCCAGCAACACCAGCAACAGGGCCAGCAGACTCACACTTGGTGCCCTAAGGCCAAGTCTGCCGCTTCCTCCAGTAGAAAGCCTGGAGGGAAGGGTCCAGGAGGCCCCTTGTCCGGCCCTTCCTCCTAGTCTGCCCAGTGACGGGTTGAGGGGTGTTGCCCCCAGCCTCATCACTCCTCCCCAGGTTCCCCCCATGGGGGGGGGACGACTCTGCCACTTCCTTTCCGCCTGGTCTGATATCACCATGGACCGCTGGGTGCTAGAAGTGGTCAGCAGGGGTCTGCCTCTGGAGTTTGAGCAGTCCCTTCCCTATCGAGCCGTCTCCCCATGGGGGGGGCACCGGGTTCCGCAGCCTCTCTGTCAGCTCGTCGAGCCGACATTGCCTTGCTCCTCCAGAAGGAGGTGATCAGCGAGGTGGCGGACCCTCCTCTAGACCCAGGGTTTGTGTCGAGGTACTTCTTGGTCCCAAAGCAGATGGGGGGGGCTGGTGCCCCATTCTCGACCTGCATGACCTGAACAAGTTCCTAAGGCCACGCACCTTCAGGATGGTTATTCTGGCTCAGATCATTCCATCCTTGGAATTAGGCATGTGGTTCTGCTCTCTAGATCTTCAGGACGCGTTCTTTCACATCCCAATCTGTCTATCTCATCAGCGATTCCTCCGCTTCAGAGCAGAGGGATCTCTTTACAAGTTCTGGGCTATGCCCTTCGGCCTTTCTCCAGCTCCCAGGGTCTTCACCAAATGCATGGCAGTGGTGGCATTTCTCTTTCTGAAACACTGAGGGTCGGGTGTACCCTTACCTGGGACGACTGGCTGATTGCAGCCCCCTCCAGGTTGGAGGTGGAGCAGTCCAGGGATCTGGCCCTCCAGGTCTGCTCTCAGGTTGGCCTCCTCATCAACGAGGCCAAATCAGAACTCGTGCCATTGCAGGTGATTCAGTTCATTGGGGCAGAGCTCGACTCTCTTCGAGCCAGAGCTCGGCTCCCGGCAGACAGGGCCGAGGTCCTTTCCTCCTTTGCCCAATCATTTCTGGTTGGGCAGTTGCACCTTGCCCAGGACTTCCTGCACCTTCTGGGCCTCATGGCTGCCTGCACCAGCGTGGTCCGTTGGGCCCACTGGCATATGCGCCCCCTGCAATGGGGGCTGGCCAGCCAGTGGTCTCAGTGCTCCGGTCCTCTGGACCAGCCTGTGACAGTGACCCAGGAGATGTGGGACAGCCTGCAGTGGTGGCTTATCCCAGCTCATCTGCAGGAGGGTATCCTGTTTGTCTGTCCCAAGCTGATGGTCATGCTAACGACCGACACCTATCTGATGGGTTGGGGTACCCATCTGGGGCATCTCAGGGCCCACGGCCTCTGGTCCCCTCACGAGTCTCGATGCCACATCAACCTGCTGTAGCTTCAAATGGTTCAGCTAACCCTCACCGCCTTCGCTCCGTTTGTACGGGGTCAGGTTGTTCTGGTCCAGACGGACAACACCACGACCATGTACTACCTCAACCGTCAGGGCGGGATGCACTCCTGGCCTCTGTGCAAGGAGGCTCTCCACATCTGGTCTCTCATGATCAGCCTGGAGGTGGATCTCCTAGCCATCCATGCGGCAGGAGCCTCAAACAATCCAGTCAGTGCCCTCAGCCAGATAGGTGCTGCATCTCATGAGTGGTCACTCCTGCTGGAGGTAGTGCAAGAACTGTTCTCCCATTGGGGCACCCCTCAGGTGGACCTGTTCGCTTCCAGGGAGAGTGTGAAGCTGAGGATGTTTCATGCCCACCCCACTCAGCATGGCTCGCTGCAGGGGATGCCTTCTCAAGGCCGTGGGCCCTGGGCCTCTTCAGCGCCTTCCTTTCATTTCCCTTGATCCACAAGGTGCTTCTCAAGGTGAAGAGGGACAAGACGCAGGTGATTCGGGTAGCCCCAGAATGGCCTCGCCAGTTCCGGTACCCAGATCTCCTCAGCCTCAGCTCCAGGCTCCCAAGGCGGCTTCCAGCCCGCCTGGACCTGATCTCAGTAGACAAGGGGAAGGTTCTCCATCTGGACCTTCATTCCCTGCCCTGAGTGCCTGGTTCCTGAGCGGCTAGAGTTCCAGGTCTTGGGTCTTTCCGACGAGGCCCCCAGCGTCATTGAGTCATCCAGTAAGGAGTCGACCAGAAAATGTGATGCCTTCAAATGGAAGAGATTCTCCATTTGGTGTCAGGACAAGGGGTTGGACCCCTCTTCCTGTCCCTTGGCTAGTAGTTTGGGCTACCTGTGGTCTCTTTCTCAGCTAGGACTTCGGTCGACGACCCTCAAGGTGCACCTGGCACCCATCTCTGCTAACCGAGCGTGGGCCAGCAAGCAGTCGGTGGCGCAGGAGAAGGTGGTCGGGTGATTTTTCAAAGGCCTTGATCACATATCCCCTCCATTGTGAGAACCTCCACCTCCATGGGATCTACTGCTGGTATTGGCTAAGCTCATGGGCAAGCCATTCTAACCGATGCACATGTGCGATGTCTCCCACCTGTCGTGGAAGACCACCTTCTTGGTGGCCATAATGTTAGCCAGAAGGATGGGAGAGCTCCAGGCACTTTCCATTGAGTTTCTTTATCTGGTCTTCCACAGGGACAAAGTTGTCCTTCACCCCCACCCGAAATTCCTTCTGAAGGTGGTGTCGGAGTTTCACCTTAACCAGGTGTTGACTCTGCCAGTGTTCTACCCCAGTCACACCTCGGAGGCCAAATATAGGCTCCATACTTTGGACCCTAGTTGAGCGCTCGCTTATTATAAGGACCGAATGGCTGAAGTTCGGGGAGAGGTTCGCCAGCTGTTTGACACCTACACTGAAGCCGCACCTGGCAAACCTGCAGCCAACCAGATGATAAGCAGGTGGGTCACCTCCTGCATAGATCTCTGCTATAGCTTGGTGGGCATGGAGCCTCCCAAAGGGATAAGAGCTCTTTCTACCTGCCATACCGCTGCTTCGGTGGCTGCTTCTAGGGCATCCCTATCCAGGATATCTGCAGGGCTGCTACCTGGAAGTCAGCACACACCTTTATTTCCCATTACCACATTGACCTAGAGTCACACCGGGATGCTGATTTTGGGACCTCTGTTCTCCAGTCCTTATTCCCCAAGTAAGTATCAGGGTTGCGTGCCTTGCCTCCCTCCTCCCGGAGAACTGCTAGGAGTCTGCCAGACAGTGTGGATTGAACAACATATCCACGTCCCTTGAAATACAGGTTACTCACCTGTAATAGGAGTTCTAGGAGTGGTATATGTTGTTCATCACATGACCCACCGTCCTCCCGGCTTCAATGTAACCTGGCTGGCCAGCGATAGATCTGGTGTCCCGAGGCGGAGTCGAGGGTTTTACCACCGGTGGGTGGGAGGAGCCAGCTTGAAGACCTTCCGGCAAGAATTAAAGAGGCAAGGAACCTGCCAGACAGTGTGGATGAACAACATATACCACTCCTAGAACTCCTGTTACAGGTGAGTCACCTGTATTTCCTATGTAGCCTGCAATTCTGTAGACACAGATACAGTTACATAGTGTAACATGTACACAGTCACTACTGACTGCAGAACACAGACCACTGTGTGCGTCCTGTGCTTTGGAGTCACATGTATACGAACACAGACCATGTGTATCCTGTGGTTCGGAGTCACATTTATACAAATCCAGAATATCCAGATCACAACAGTACACTACTTCTGTCTGCAGAAGAAATTTTGCACCCACATAACATTTTCAGAGTGTAAGATGCACACACACACTCTTATGTGTACAGAAGCGCATGCTGCTGTGTATCCTGCAGTTCTATAGCCATAGACACAAATCCAGGATAACCTGATTAAAAAGTACTTCTGTTTGATAAAGTGCAGGCCCCTGTAGAGCCCATGGTTATGTATATACAGATACAATTGCACATTGTAAAACATGCACACTGTACTCTGTCTGCAAAAACTGAGGCAGCCAAGGAGTCTGAGCATCTGCTGTTTTACATACAGTGCCTAAGTTAAAACTGTACTTGTCTGCAGAAGCGCAGTCACCTATGGGGCCTTCACTTCTGCAGCTACATACAGGGTTGCTTACTGTAAAACATACACACCCACTTCTGTAATTTTGTTGGGTATCGTGCATTTTTATCTGCAGCCAAAAGTTTTAGTGTGCATTTGTATCCATGGCTGCAGAAGTGCTGGACCATGATGAAGGATGTCTTTTCTGTCATCTGGAAACAGTTGTATGTTATTTTCTTAGCAGATGATGGCAATCTGTGGTTCCTTGTGTGATCTTGTCCATTTGCTGCTTGGATGGGGAGTTAGGGTTGAAAACCCTAATGGCACATTTCCCTACTTTGTGGTGCTAAATGTAGCCCTAATTGGTTTATTAATTTGTTTCTTTTGCAGGAAATCTATATAAAATTCTCCACAGGTGCCAATATACCCCTAATAGGCTTTTCAACTTGGGTACATGACAAAATCATCTTTGTTGGAGATGTAAAACAGAAAAGGTCATCATATTTCACGTAATCTGGTATTGTAAAGATGTGCAGCTCTTCTGGAAAGAGATGTGTCTAACTTGCCAATTGGTGTTAAATGCTAGTTTTAAAAGTAGTCCCAATTTATTCTCTTGGGCCTTGACTCTGAACCTTCTCGCCTCTGTAGTAGTCAAAAGAGATGGTTCTATATGGCATATGTGACACTTGGACAGCTGGTTCTGATCACTGTATCATTTTTTGTAATATAAAAATGGGTTATGGACTGTCTGGCATGAGAACTGCTGAAACAGCATGTGAGTATGACACACACACACACACACACAGGTTGTAGATGCAAGGTGTTACCTGGAAGTCCAGAAGCTAATTACAGAGTAGAATGGGCCTGGATCAAGGATCTCCTATTTATCTAAAGTTAATTATAGCTGTAGTTGCTAGAGGGAAATCCTAAACATTTATGACGTCAAGAGGAAACACAGTTACATGTTCACATGGTGCTACAAAGTATGTTGCATCTCCGTGAGATCTGGCAGAACGACATAAATGCTTTGATGTCTGTGTGAGAGAGGATACTGCTTAAAGTTTAAAAAAAATGTCATTTGAAAAAGAAAATGAGTTGTGCTAAGGACTGCAGAATTTAATACTTTGAAAAGACATCCTGTTTTTGTATAGATATATATTTTTTATATCTGTATTCTGGCAGGGAGGAGCTAGGTGACCTCATGCAAAGAGGTGGGCAAAAGCCAGCTTTTAAACACTATTCTTTTTTCCTTCGGAGACTTCTATCTAGACTCTGACAAAGAAACATCTTTGAGCACTTTAAGCAGGTATTTAGAGAGAGAGACACATCTAAGTACTGTAGTAGGAATTGTACTGTTAAAACATTGTTCTATTAGTAGATTTGTATGGCTTGTGATATAATAGTTCTGTATTTTACGTTTTACATATTTTTATCTATTTTAGTAAAACTCTATTTTTAGAGCCTGCTTGGTCTGTCTTTGGTTTCTTTTCTTTTACAAGTGGAGTATATATGGTTAAAGCAGACACTGTACATAAGCTTGAATGGTGATACCAAACTGGAAAAAAAGTAAGAGAAATCTGAGGTCTTTTATTATAGTTTTTAAGGGTTCATTTCTGTACACCTGGTTAGGTGCCCATAGGCAAAGATATCTGGCCCCGAAGACAGAATTATCTGAGCCTGTGCATTGGGTACACTAGCAAGAGGTTCACAGTTTGAATCCCTCCAGAACTGAGACCAAAGGTTGATTCAAATCCACAAAACAGACAGGAGGGTTACCCTGTTTCTGTTAACTGTTCACAAGACTGAGCTCGGAGGTTGGCATTTTGGAAGTACAGGGCTGACCTGCTGAGTGGGTTTGTGACAGCATGTATCACAGCTACAAGGGTGATATTTTTTTTTCTTCTAACTTTATTTCCATCCCGTCACTGCTAGCTGGGGCCCCTTCAGTCAACCTACCTGTTCCCCTCCTACCTGAAATCCTTCCAGCTGTACCCTGGTCCTGAGTACACCCGCGACACACTTCATGGGGCAATCCCTTCCCCCGGAGTGGGGCCACCTTCTGGTCCTCAGTGCTTTCTTCTGGTGCTTCCACGGTCGGAGGTGACACCGAGATCAGGTCCACAGTGGGCATGATCCGGTGCTGGAGGTGGGGAGCAGGCGACATCTACCCCCCAGCCAATGGGTGTTTTCCCTGTTCTTAGAGAGCTCCCCTAGGAGCCTGGACGTGCAGTGACATCCAGTGCAGCCGGGCACACTCCCGCATCCGGCCCACGGCCATCTGCCAAGGCTCCTTCCCTTGCATCAGCACGATCCTTGGACTGCAGCGCTCCCAGCCTCTGCTGGGAGCTGCTCACACTGGGGAGTCATCCACCCACTCTCCCCAGGAGAGAAGAGCAATCTACCGGGCACTCAATCCTCTCCTCCCCTACTGACCCGAGCTCACTCCCGAACCCGGGTCGCAGGCATGGTGCAAGGTGCGGTGTCCAGTGCCTTTAACCCTCAGCGCCACCGGTCCGGCTCACAAGGGTGCTGTTAACAAACTGTTCCACCTCCAATTTCAGAATTGAATAAAGAGTTCACTACTAGAGCAGCTTTTAAGAAATTTGCTCATAAAACACCAGGAAGAGTGGACTAATGTTTTGAGATTTATTTATGTATTTTAAAAGTTTCACCAAAAAAGACATACTGAGCTGAAGACAGCTTGTTTCCAGGACAGTCTGGGGGCGTGGGAGCATACAAGGCAATAATGTCATAGTCAAAAGGTAACATATACAATGTTTTGAGATATGGAACTCTTTCCTTAACTCATCTCTATGCAAGACTCCAGCATGAAATGTAGGTCAATCCTACAGAAGCAGAACCTCAGCTAAAATACAAAGATATCATTGCAGTATTGGAACCTTAGTGTTCTACCATGTTCCCCTATATCATTTACTATGGGTAATTCAATACAAGTAGTAATAGTTAAGCTATAGATATCTGATTTCACATGTATCTAGTTTTATATCATTATATGCATATACTTCTGATCTAGTTATATCAATACCTTGTTAAAACTTTTTCGTTTGAACATGCAAATTCTGTGTATATGTTTGGAAAACCAGTAAAATATTTATAAAAAGAAAGCTGTAACTTTTAAACAGTCATAGAAACAAATTTTTAAATTAAAGCTTGGAGCCTTGTCAACATGAATAGATCAAAACGATACAGCTCTTACCTGACGGTACAAGTCTATGTGTGACGCTATAATATGTTGTTAAGAATAACAGGATTTTAAACATTTTTTTTTAACCATTTTATGTTTTTATCTATATAGGTATGGAAGGTGCAGCAACATCATATATCAATCAAGCAACTTAGATGACTTGAAGCTTTCATTAAAAACAAATTATGTTTCTAGCCCTAAAGTTTTCCCATTTGTTGTCTTTCTGTATTTGGATCCTTGTATTGTTTGGAATTGGGGAGTTGTTTTTAAAATTGTTCTTTTACGGGTTATAGATGGTTAGTGAATGAATGTGTATAAATGAGTTTTTGTAACAAGTGAGTGAAAGAGTTGAGAGTGGTTGATTAGATAGTAAGGTGGGGGGTTGAGTTTGTATGGAATATTAGGGGTGGTGTATAAGGAATTTTAGATATCAGCTCAGGAAATTAGATAAGATGTGCCTAGGCAAGTGCAATAGCCTGGTCACCTATTCGGCAGCCCAACTGTATGACCTCTGCTCCTTTATGGACCTCCCAGTGAAAGCTACAGTAGCGAGACACTGTGGTAAGGTTGGTATAGCAAGGAGGGAGAAGGGCAGGTAGGGGGAATCTGATAGGGTGACAGAGGTGAGTAGCATTAGAATGGTAAAGTCCAGGAGGCACCCTAGGACATGTTTGGTTCCCATTCCCAGGGTTCCCACCAGATCGAGTGGGCAGACAACTGATGGACCGTCAGCCTCCGCTGGTCCCCACCCCGGGTTGTGCTGTGCAGTGCCAGTTCATTGAGGAACAAGACAACGATTATGGCTGACTTGATTTTCTTGGTCAATCTGGCATGCATTACGGAGACTTGGTTGGGGGACGATGCAGGTCCAGTTTTGGAGGCATACATCCCACCAGGATACTAAGTGGTGTACTGCCTGAGGAGGGAACTCAGGGGTGGGGAGTTGATGTCTGTTTTAAATCCGATCTGAAAGTCTCTGTGCACCCAGCTGAGCCTACTATGTTGTTTGTATGCATGGCTGTACGTGGAGGTCTCGGTGCACGTTGCAGGTTCCTCCTTGTATATCACCTTCCAGTCCATGAGGGAGAATTCCTGCAGGAAGTCGCGGGCTTCATCGCCAACAGGATGTTGGAGTCACCTAAATGGTTTATCTTGGGCGACTTCAATGCCTGGATTGATGATGAACACTTGCATTTTGGAAAGCACTTCCTCCAGATTATGACATCTCTGGGCCTGGCAGAAGCGGTTGCTTCTGCGACTCATATCCACGGCCACGCCTTGGACCTAGTATTCCTGCTGGAGCTTGAGAGCTCTGATCTCAAGATTGATCTGGTTGTTTGGTCGGATCACTGCACAGTAAGATTTTCGTTTGGGCCCTCCTTCCCACCTCCGTTAGTCCCTCTCCTGTTGAGATGGTCTGCTACCACCCTTTGAGGGGTTTATGCCCCGAGGGACTTATGGCAGTAGTGGATTTTTGTGGTGTGAGTACTGCTTGTGAGACAGGGTTGAATGAGGCAGTGGCAGCATATAATAATGCTGTCACCAAGGCACTGGACACCATAGCACCGATCCGTATACAACACAGATCTTCTCACTTGAGACCTCCGTGGTTTGATGGGGCTCTCAAGGAGATGAAATCCAAGGGTCAGAAGTTGGAGCATTGCTGGAGGAGGACTGGGATAGTAGAAGACAGACTAGCCATGAGAATTCACTATGGAGAGTATCAAGAGGCAATTAACCATAAGAAGTCAGAGTTCCTGTCCAGGGAGATTGCTGCAGGAAGGAACAGACCAACAGATTATTGCATCCAATCTGTTTGCAGCCGAAAACAGCATTTTCAATCACACATTGCGAAGCTTTTGCTCAGTACTTTTCTGACGGGGTGTCGACTGTTAGGACCAGGATAACTCCAATGGAGTCTGATCTGACCTACAGTGTCGAGCCCGCAGGCGACAGCAGCACTCTGATTGCCTGGGGTGAGTTTCGGACAGTGGCGGAGGTCATCGAGGTGATTTCAAAGCTGCTAACCTTCTCTTGTGAACTGGACCTGGGCCTGACACATCTCCTAGTGGGAGGTGTAGAGTCCATTGGTCCAGTGTTCGCCAAGATTGTCCGGTGCTCGCTTTCAGCTGGGATATTCCCTGATGCCTTGAAATAGACAATGGTGAGGCCTCTGCTGAAAAAAACATCACTCGACCCTGACGTCTTGGCAAATTATCGACCAGTCTCCAACCTTATTTTTGGAGAACATTGTAAAGAAAGTGGTGGCTTTGCAGCTCGAGGCACACCTGGTGGCCTTTGACATCTAAGAGCCACAGCAGTCTGGATTTAGGAAAAAGCACAGCACAGAAACAGCATTAGTCAGGGTGCAGAATGATCTTCTCAGGGCGTGGAATAGAGGGGAATAGTCGGTTCTCATTCTCCTCAATCTCTCATTAGCTTTTGACACGGTAGATCATGTGGTACTTCTTGATCGCCTGAGAGAGCTCTGTGGGCTCACCGACCATATTTTTTATTTTTAGTCTTTGGTAACCGGTTAAGGCCCACTAGGCACAAGTGCCTGTTTTCAGGGGCGACCTGGGAGCACTGGGTGGTTAACTGACTTGCTCAGAGTCACACAGTATGCAAGTAGAGGTTGTGAGAATCAAACTCAGGTCTGGTCTGCTGGATGTATCAAGCTCGTTCCTCTAACCTCCAGGCTATATTGCCTGCTAGCATATCAGGTAGGATACAATGGGTAGTGATGGGAAGTTTCTCATCATGCATGAGGCTCCTGTCCTGCGGAGTACCTCAGGGGTTGATCTTGTCGCCCATGTTGTTTGCAGTGTACATGCTGCCCCGGGTGACATCATTAGCTGCTACAGTCTGGGTTTTCACTGCTATGCAGATGATACCCAGCTATATATGTCCTTTGCCCCCAGGATATCGGATACCGTGGATGTGCTAAACAGCTACTTAGCCGAGATCCAGGACTGGATGTCCTCTAACTGTCTGAAACTAAACCCTGACAAGACGGAGGCACTGGTGATTGAGCCTGGTTGTCAGAGGGAAGTAGTCGCCACCGGAGCAGGAACAGGGTTGTTCCTTGGCTCCACCGCACTGGTGGTGGTAAATAAGGTGTGAAATCTGGCATTATCCTTGACGACGGTTTGACGCTTGAAGCTCAGGTGTCTGCCTTCATCCAGAGTGGTTTCTGCCACTTAAGGAATGTCACCTGGATTAAACCCTTAGTCCCTCCTGAGGATCTACCATCACTGATGCATGCTTTTGTCACCTCTAGGCTTGATTACTGTAACTCTCTGTACTTCGGGGTCAGTGGGGGCAGTGTCTGCCGGCTGCAGCTGGCAATTAGGTAGTGGATTGTCTTCAGTGTAGGTTTGTTTACCTACAGGGCCCTATATGGATCAGGTCCGAGCCACCTGTCTGACCTCCTGACACTTTCCCGCCCGGTGCGCTCCCTGTGGTCATCTGCAGAGGGATATCTAGTGGTCCTGATGGCATGATTATCAACTGTTGGTGATCGTGCCTTTGAAGTGGCTGATCCAGCTATACGGAACGCACTCCCATGTTCGTTAAGGGAGGCCCCCTCTATTGAAAGTTTTAAAAACGGCCTGAAGACGCATCTGTTTATGTTGGCATTTGAGGGGCTCTGAAAATAAGACAGTGAGCTATAAAAACAATTTATAGTTTAGTTTTATAATTTTGTATTTATGATTATTGATATTTTAATTGAGTTGACCCTGATAATAATTGTGTTTAACTTTTTGTCCTGTACCATTTTAAAGCGCCCAGAGCCCCAGGGATTGGGTGCTTAAGAAATAAAATATGACTTCACTTCACTTGACTTGAATTTCAAAAACATTATTTTTTGAAAGATCTAACTTTGGAACTATTAGGGCTACCTAAATAGTTAATTTTTTTGTAATGAAAGCTTGTCACCAGGCTGTTATAAATCAGTCCTAGCAACACATTGGTTATGTTCCAAGCTGTCCTATATGTATCAATACTATTTTGAAACCATTTTTAGTGTATTATCTATAATCTTTTTCGTGACGCATTCAAAATCAGCAAACACATGTATCAGTTCCTTTTTTTTTAATCAACAGAATATATCAATACTGTTTTCTTGTCTCAATATATAAAATCAGTTTTAAAAAAAATATATATATATATATATTTATTTATTACGTTTGTTATGAATTTTGGTAATACTACACATTATATCATTACGAACAATGTGGTTTGCAACGTAATTTTCATTCATTTTATGACCATAATGATGTTGTGAACATTTCACTTTCCCCTATAACAACCCCATCTCTTCCTTGTTTTGCCTGTGAAAGTGATGACCAACAATAAAAGAAGGATGCACTGTATGTTCCAGTCTCAAAGTGAAAAATAGGAACAAGATGCTGCTGCTGTAAAGGTTTAACCCTCGAGACATCCTCAAGGAGAACAAAACAACCACAAATGTTGCAGTCAGTGGTACTGTACAGTAGTAACATAAATAAACGTGAACAATAAGCAAATCATGAAACGGACATTTCATAAATAAGAACAAGGAAACAGCCAAAAGAGGAATGGATTACAACTGGGTAATTCCAATTCTCTGAATCAGAAGATTTAGCTGGACAGAATTACCCATTAAGAAGGCAATTTTTGGCAGTAAAATCCTCAAGCATGGCCAACACTGCTGATTCCCTCCTCCCCCGAAGTCCCAATCCAAAGTTGTTTTACTGTGGGGTGTTTGCACCATTCAGAGAGGGTGCTTTGGGAATCACATTAGAAGCATAGAAACTGAAGGCAGATAAGGACCACTTGGCCTACCTAGTCTGCACATTTTCCCTAACTACTGCAATACTGCAGACCCTACTTGATCTCTGACTTTAACCCTCTCTTTCCCATTGCTAGGATTCCCTTGTGCTTATCCCATACATTCTTGAATTCCCCTTCTGTTTTTGCTTGGTAGTCTGGGGACCAGAGGTAGAAAGGAGTAGTGAGGGAGGCGGGTGCAGTCTAGGGAGAAAATTCCCAACGTTCCTTTTTTTACTGCCTTGTACGTATACCTTGCACCCGTAAAGGATTTCCTGTGCTGTGTATTCACATATAGCCTCTGTATGTAACTATTGTGTGTTGGTACCCTTAATTGTAGAGCCTTTGAGACTAGGCTCTTACCTACATGATTTTGTGTGTAATAAAAACAAAACTGATATCTTAGGGGAAAACGAAAAGTATATATAAAACCAAATTAAGTAATAAATTGCCAGCACCTAATGAAAAGGGACAGAAAATTTTCCTCACACCAGTACTGCAAATGTATACTTATTCCCATTTGCCACAGAATATGAGTTAGGGTAAGCCTGTGGTGTCGGGCCTCATTACGCCCCTGGGCAGTCCAGCAGGAAGACAGTACCGCCCACCCTGGAAGGTATTACGCTTAGAAAATGGGCACTGTAAAGCAAAATAAGTTTAATTAAATATGTTAATTAAAAAATTACTTTAAAATAACTTTTGCAATAAAATAGTTACTCCGCCTAACTGTAGTTTTGGTTGTCATGGTTACCCCAGCCCACGTTTATCACCTGTCCAGTTTTAAATTTTTTCAACAAGTATGGCAGTTGAACACTATGCCTGGTGTTGGGACGAATGAAAGAGCTATGGTGAGACTGGGAGTAATGCCTCTAGTTTCGAAGGCAGACTCCCGAGTTCACTTGATGAGTCTCATTCTCATTGATGAAATGGCCTACAACACTGGAGTAGCCATATGATTTTGTTCTAATGTTTTTCATTTTGCTTTCGCCAACCGCGACAGTATGTGGTGCTCAGGATGGCAATTTCAAGTTGAGAGCACTTGGGAGGTACAGCACTGTTTCACCATTACAGGAGTAGCGCTAACTCACCTGTTCGGTTCTCAGTGTGCAGTGCAGCACTGGGACAGGAGTGGAACTCATCAGAGTAGAGCTGCAAAAAGACAGAGCAACACAGCTGGTGAGGGATTGCTTGTGCTACTGAAAGAAAAGAACTGTTTTTTGTTGTAAATGTTTGATCGAGGTAAGTGCAGCCAGGACAAGCAGTGGTTACCAAACATGCGTGACCATCTGATGGGAAAGCCGCCCATGAAACACGGAAGCACACCTAACAGTATGTACCCCCCCCCCCAGGAAGTGAACTGAAGGCAGGGAGGTTTTGTTTAAGTGGGCTATTGGGTGTCTTGATTTTAAAATAGAAGCAGTGGCAAGGGAGTGATGGAGCAACAGTTTCACAAGAAGATGTGAGAAGCAGGCAGTCTCGGGAAGCAGTGTCCAAAGGGTGTATAATCAGGTGCTCAGTTGTCACTTTCATTTTTTTTTTAAATATTAAGAGCTACCATTCAGTAACTATGATCTGTTGTGAGGCGTCCCTCTACCGCGACCCACCCGACAGCGAAAACAGTAGCTCCATCTCCTGATTTCTACTGTTCCCGACAGATTCAGTGGTAGATGGAGCCAAGGCGAGCTGGGGGAAGCTGTGTCTAATATCCCTCGGCATGCGATGTGCTAGTGCTACGCGTTTAAACAACAAAACTGTGATTAAACAAAGTCTAAAGTTGTTTGTTAAAAAGGGGCATAACGTGTACCACAATTTATTTTTAAAAGAAAGTTTTGCTGTGCGGCTTAACCCTGGGGCTTAACAGATTTTTTTTTGGATGGGGGGGCAGCTGCATCTCTTTGAAAGTGAGAGAACAACATGCCGGTTATAAGTTAAAAAAAAGTGCTTTTTGACATAGTGATGGGGGAAATTTAAATAAAAATGAACTATGGTTGCTACTTAAGTACAGAGACTACTACAGTGGGGGGTGGGGAGTTCAGTCACTCGGTAAAACAAAACATGGCAGCAGTTACAAACTGAAAATTCTGTTGGCACAAGGATTTCAGAATGTCTCTGTTGCCTGATACCGGACCGGCTGGATGGTGGCCTTAGCCAATCGGCTTCCAGGATTTACCCAAGCCATTTTCTAATGGTAATTTATTTTACTCTGTGGGGAAAAGTTCACCTATTCCATTCCTGGGCAGATGTTCTGAAGTGGAAATGCCTTTTCTCCACATTTCTCCTTTCAGTAAAACTGTTTCAGGTGGCCTGCAGCCAAGAACTGTTTGGTGCCTGATGTCATGGCAGTACATTATAACTCTTGAGGGAGCTATAAACCTTCCTGCAGTAGAACCCCATAAACATTTTCCAATAATGCTTCCAGTAATATCCAGAAATCTCTGTCTGTAATTTTGGCAATTTTCTTACATAGACTGTGAAAACCCATGCAATGCGGTATGTTTATTGTATGAAGTTGGGGCCTGATGTACAGACACGATCTGGAGTGGTACAAAATAGACACTTTGCATTTGCTAATTTGTGCCACCACATGAAACTGCTATACCACGCACTGGGCTTGCATTGCAGGAGGGAGGTCCCCATGACTGTTTTGCAATCCAACTTATTGATCTGTATGTTAGTGGATTTTGATGAGCACCCACATGGGGAAATGCACCTGATGCATGATGCAGCAAGGTGGCATTATGTGTATGGCTCAGATGCTGCATCCCTGTTGAGTTCTTTGCAGTCCCTACTGTGTGGCAGCACCCCCTCCCCCATGTTCTAAGCAGTATATTGCCTGATTCCATATTCCCCCTATAGTGATTTACCCCCTCTCACTTTCCCCAGTTAACTTTACCTGGTTCCTAGTGGTCCACCCATAACTCAACCCTGTGAATGGTGAGTACTTCTTTTTGGTTAACTGTGGGAGGGAGCATTGGCCTACAGCCTGTGGTGTGAGTGCTGCAGTATATTGTGACCATTTACAAAGGCTGTTGCCCAAAGTGTATATGGCATACAGACTTAGGGCTATGAGGTAGGGGGCTTGGGGATATGAGATGGGAGAAAAACTGGAGGAACTGATTGACCAATTCTATAAAAAAAAAAATTGCTAACATTACCTGTAACAGTCCAAATCCAGAACAAATGGTTTGATACCTTTTATTGGACCAACAAGAATGTTACTAAAAGAACAAATAGCTTTAGCTTTCAGACCAACAAGTCCTTCTTCGGAAGCTTAAAGGAAAACAATGGAAAAGACACAGCTTTCCTCAGACACTACAGAAGCTCTCAATTAGTGCTTTCAGACAGTAACAACTTTTTTAAATTACTTAACCGCTACCAGCAACTTCCACTTCTGTTGCTGGCAGCAGCCATTTCATGAGCAGCAGTGAGCCTCCTGAGCTCATTGTATGCTAATATGCCTGTTTGACCTCTGCTTTTGGTTGTCAGGTCATATTAGCATAAGGTGAGCTCAGGAAGCTCTCTGCTACTCATGAAATTGTAGCTGCCAGCAATAGAAAGTGAAAGTTGAAGGCCACTGTTTAAATCACTAAAAAAGCAATTAGAGGAAATTAAAAAAAAAGTACTGTCTGAAAGCACTGATCAGGAATGTTTGTAGTGCCTGGGTAAAGCTGCACCTTTTCCAGTGTTTCCCTTTAATGACAGTTGTTTAGAAAATCCCATATTATTAACATTTAGAACATGTAGAAAAAAAACAGAAATAATTCTCATTGGTTTAAAACAGGCCTTCAGAACATAATTAAAGTGGTGTCAGAGAGTTTGAATATCTTAAGTGTGCTTTCAGCTGAACCAAACTTAAAGGTCAGAGATTGTCCAGAGATAATAGCAGGCAGAGAGTTCAACCCGCATATATTATACCATGTGTCAGTCTAATGAATAACAAAACACTAAGATTCACTAAATTGTATGTCAAGTGAAAAAACCTCCCAAAGACACATACTTCAAGAGTGAGGTAAGAGTACACCAGTAGAAGCCAGCTTCAGCTCTGCTCGGAACTCTTGTCAGTTTGTGAATACGGCCTGTGATAATAAAAATGACCCTGGAGAAAACAATTGCATGCCAAAATGTAACATATTAGCAAATAAAAAAGAAGAAGTAAGCTCCAAAAATTACAGCAGAAATTATCTTTACATGGCATATACAAGGATGAAAGTGATGTTTACCTAAAGTGAGTAAGTGTATTGCACTGATGAAAGTACAACTGGCTGGAGATATATTCCCAACAAACTCTCAACCAGCTATTATGTTCCAGAAACCTTAAGGCCTTCAATGTTGTAGCAAGATTTTATACATGATACTATCAATTGTCAGTGTAAGTGGCAGATACAAAGAAGTACTAGTCAAGGACCCCCCAAGAAATTGAGACTATGCAGTCTGATATGTACAGATGTCAATAAATTGTCAGTGTAAAATTGAAATAATACATATACAGAAACAGTCCAAGGAATCTAAACAAAAATTCCTAGGAATTAACCCCCCCCCCCGGGGAAAGTAACTACTTAAAATTAAATATATGTACGTGAATCCTAATACACCATCAATTGCACTAGTCACTACAATAGTTACCCAAAAAGGAATTATACCTGTCATGAACCCCCAAGTAAATGAGACCATGCATCCTAATAAGTACAGAAAGTAAAAACGTAACAGTATATACTCAAACTACAGAATTATCCACTATAATATGAGTCCAGAGTCCTAGCCACTGTGACACCAAAATGTCATGTACCTGAACATAAGTTTACATCCATATCCCCCCAATATTCACATCCACTATACCCACATAACCACCCATCTCAAATGCCCACATTAAAAATTCAGTGTGCCACACTTCTCCCCCTGCAACACACACATAAACACACACACAAACCCACACACATACACATACAAAACACAATACTAATGTGAGAGGCCAACCTGTAGATAACCAGTTAAGGGGGATTGTTAAGAGTCAAAGTCCAAGGCTCACTGAAAACCTAAAATACGTATGTCCATCCTTTGAAGTAAAGGTCCACATAAGTTTACGTGTAATGTGTCATATATCCAACATCAATGTTCAAGCCATCTTGCACCGTATTAAGAAGTAACATAAGTCTGATCTCACAAGCTCGTCTCTGTTGTGTACTGTTGAAATGTCCTTTCAAGTCCATCACAGACATATCTGAAATTGAGTGGTCATCCTGAGAGAAGCGTTGTACTACTGGTTTGTCATTCATCTTCCTATTATTATCATACCTGTGTGAGTTCATTCTAGTGCAGAGTTGTTGTTTCGTCTCCCCAACACACCCTGTGCGAGGACATTTCCTGCACTGAATAAGATAAACACCATTGCTTGATGTACATGTGTAATTACCCAATATCCTGAATTGTCTGTTTTGTGAGGTAATCACACGGTCTGAGGCGGAAATGTGCTCACAAGTTTACATCTGCGTTTATTACATGGTTGTGTGCCATATGATGTCATGGAACTCTGTTCAGATTGAAGTTAACTCTTAATAATCTGGTTGGCTAAACTGGGTAGTTGTTTAAAAGGTAGTAGTGGCAGTTCTCAAAAAATACAACTAAGGGTTTCATCCTCACTGATTATTGGATGTAGGTCCTTAAGAATCTTACATAGAAGTTCAAGGTCAGGATGATATGTGACTACTAAGGGTACTCTGTTAGTAGTGGTCCTTTCGTTATATTGCAGTAGGTGTTCTCTTGGCACTTGTGTAGCATGTTCCACTGCTCTGTTAATTTCTCTGGAAGAGTATCCCTGCTCAATAAAGGTGTTTTTCAACATAGCTAAATGTCTATCTCTGTCTTCCTCATTTGAACAGAGACGGTGGCACTGAAGTGCTTGACTATACAGGACAGATATTTTTGTGTGACTTGGGTGATTACTTTTCCTGTGTAAGTATCTCTGTCTGTCTGTTGGTTTCCTGTAAATACATGTACAGGTATGTAGGGTTCCATCCTTGGTGGTGACAGTGGTATCCAGAAAATTAACACTGGTGGCAGAATATTCCAGGGAAAGCTTAATGGTTGGGTGGAGATTATTAAGTTCCTGATGAAAATCATTAAGTGTGTCAGTGCTGTCTGTCCAAATTATAAACAAATCATCAATGTAACGGAAGTAAGCGAGTGGTTTGTGTGTACAGTGCCTTAAAAAGTCCTCCTCCAAATTGGCCGTAAAGAGATTAACATACTGTGGAGCCATCCTGGAGCTCATTGCTCTTCCCATAGTTTGAACGTAATGTTTCCCATTAAAACTGAAGTTGTTATGTGTCAGAATGAATTTAGTAGGTTCCCGCACAATGTCAGGGTCGATGTTGTGGTCCAATCCTTTCTCATACGTGTATTTAAGGCAGGCTAAAATGCCATCTGTATGCAGTATAGAGGGATGTTACATCCATTGTGGCTAAAATGGTATCAGGTGGTAAGTCCTTAAAACCGGAAAGCTCATCCAGGAAGTGAGTAGTGTCCTGAATGTAACTGTCCCTTTGTATAACCAGCGGTTTTAAAATAGCTTCTACAAAACCTGAGATCCCCTCTATCAGGGTTCCATTACCAGACACTATGGGTCTTCCTGGGTTCCCAGGCTTATGTATTTTAGGTAGCATGTAGAATGTCCCAGGCTTGGGTTCATCAGGGATGAGGGCAGTTATTGTGTCTTGGACATGGTCTGGAAATGATTTAGCCAATCCCTGTAGTTCTCTTTTATATTCTGTTGTGGGATCACTTTCCAGTTCTCTGTAGTAGGTATGGTCACTTAGCTGTCTGTTGGCTTCCTTAATATAATATTCTCGGTTCAGTATCACCACTGCAGAACTTTTGTCAGCTTTTTTATGACAATACTTTGGTTTGATTTCAGTGTTTGTATAGCCCTGTGTTCCAATGGAGAGAGGCTGTAGCGGGCTTGTTTCTGCCTTTTGAAAATTTCACTAGTCACTCTCTGGCGAAAGCAATGGAATTGTCCAGTTTCTTATTACGGCCACTGGGGAAGGGAGTAAAATCAGATTGCTTCTTTTTCATATCTATTAAATTGTTACTGTTTAGAACTTCTTCACTGCCCGTGATTTCTTCTCTTCCATAAAACTATTCTTTAAGTCGCAATGTGCAGAAGTATTCCTCCACTTCACCACAAAACTGTATTCTGTCTAGTGGTTTTGTTGGGCAGAAAGTGAGGCCTTTGGAAAGTACACTTAATTCCCCAGTAGTCAGTGTGTGGTTGGCCAAATTAACAACTGAAAGATGCCCCTCTGTGTGGCTTAGTTGTTCTGTCACTCTGTTCTGCTCTTCATGGTTGTTAGGAAGTATGACACGTTGAAGGGTATTTAACATCTTGTTTTTAATAAGCATGGCTTTTCTTAAGGTTCTTTGGTAGTTCATGTGTATATCATGCAGGATGTCTGCAATCAGCCCACCAGACATCCTCTCCAGTGTGGTAACAATTCCATCAAACTGTTTCTTGTTTCTTCAAAAATGCTTTCTTTGCATATGAGCTGTGGATCCTGTGATTTCTCAGAGGTCCTTTGACAGAGTTGTTCAGCATATGTAGAATTATCTGTGTTTCTTAATGGATTCCAAATAGTTAGACCTTTCGGGATAATGTTATTTCTTTTGCACTGTGCTAAACAATAGATGTCACTGTCTAGCTGTGCTAGTTTCTTCTTAATGTTGTGCACTCCATTGTAGTTAATATAACAATCCTAGGATACAGCCTTACACTAGAACTGGGTCAGTCATCTATTAAAACATTAGTTTTATGGAGATTAGTGAATTACTGATCACATTTACGTTAATGTCCAGGTAAAAAGCACCCGTTTGCTTTGCTGCTGATTACATTTACAAAACTCAAATGGTTTGGCCAACTGGTCACATAAATCTGGTTGCAAAAAATTTCTCACCAGTTATTACATAAAATAAAGCATGGGATAGTGTGTGTCATGAGAATTAGATGCACGCCCTCAACGTGGGATGCATTGATAAACTCCTTGGGCTTCGCTCTCAGAGTTAATGTACCATCCCCTGGGTGTGCCTTAAATTCTCATAACACACACTACCCCATGTTTTATTCTATAGTTTACATACCCTTGGTGTGTGATGACCTCATAAACCTCCCTAGGTTGTGGGGCACATTTGTTCTCCACACTTTTGAATGATCCACTTACTGAACTGTTTCCCACTGACGCTGCTATGAGGACATGCATCTTACACTGCTCAATCTCTCTTATAACACTCCTTTGTCTGTTTATATGCCACTTACCAAGGATACAGTTGGAATAACTGTAGCCCTGGTGCCATGTACCAGCGGGCTACCACCCCTGCCTGATGACCAACATAAAGGTTGAGGGGCCTGGGCTCTGTTCTGATCATGACTGGTGGTTCTTTCCCAGATAGAAATAAATAATAGCGCGGTGCCTCCCCTCAGAGTAAATATAGTGGGCCAGATGTTTGTAGGGTACAACCCCCTGGGATGCTGTACCTACCCACCTCCCCTTACAATGTGGTTTAAGGTGAAGACAGTAGTAGAGTCAAGCAACTCAAAAGTAAAGGTCCTGGACTTCACCTACCAGGTCATTATGCCATATGCTTTGTGTCGTTTGACAAAACCGTGCAATGGGAACATCGCGGTAGGGAAGAGCGAGAGGGTGCAAAACCGTGAAAGGGTGTATGCATGGTAGTGAACCCTCTCACTCTCCCAGGGAGAGGATAAGACCTCTGCTGGGACAGGGGTCCAGCAAGCAGCTGCCATGGCTTGAAGGGATGAGCCACTGGCAGCAAAGGAGGCAGGCAGTGCATTTGGGACCGGGTTTCGATTCCCGGTCCCAGGCGCATGGATTTTTTAATTTTTTGCACTTTGTGTGATTTTAACTGTTAACCCCCCCTCCCCAGAGTTAGTTATTTTAGTTGGGGGGTTCAAGGGGCGGAGCCCTCCTCAAAACAAAGACTTATGCCGCTGGCAGTACATTGGCAGCACGGTAGATTGCTGCGGCATGTCTTGCGACATTATAACCCTGTGCCTGGACTTCAAGAGGGAAGACTTTGCAAAAATGGGGAACACATCTGGAGAATTCTGCAAAGGGGGAGGGTGGAGGAGTGGAGGAACAGTGGGAGAAACTTAAAAGAGCCATAGCAGACACAACAGGCCTCTGTGTAAAGCTAGAAAATAAAACAAAACGAAAGGAAAAAAGCACTATGGTTTTCAAAAGAAGTGGCAATGAAGGTTAGGGGGAAAAAAGCAGACATTCAGAAAGTACAATGAAACACAGAGGGAGGTAGACAGGGAAATGTACCAGGCTAAGCAGAAGAAGGTGGGGAAGGTAATCAGGTGCACAATGGCACAAACTGAAGAAAGGATAGCAAAATCAATAAAAGAAGGTGACAACCTTCTTCAGGTGTATCAGGGAAATGAAAAAGACCAATGGAGGGATTATGAGGTTGAATGGGGGGGGGGAGTGTGCAGAAGGGAACCTAGAAAAAGCAGAAATTCTAAACAAATACTTCTGCTCAGTATTTACAAAGGAAGGGGAAGGGGAGGGATCAAAATTAGGGGATAGAAACACTCACGGGGGGGGGGAGGTGGACACGAGTTCATTCACAGAGGAGATGGTCCTAAAGGAACTCTCAAAACGAAAAGTGCAGGACATCAGGTCACGGCGTCTTCTTCGAGCTTCCACCTTCCCACTGTGCTCATCCCCACAAAACCCCTGACTTACCCCGCGGAGGATGGGGTCGCGGCACTGGCTAGGAGCTGCGATCTGTTTTCTGTCCAGGTGTTGCTCTAAGTAACATTACATGTATGAAGACCCCCATATAAGCCATATATTAAACATAATAAAGTACCACCACTGCTACTATTATAAGAGCAGTGGTGGTAGCAACGTCACTAAATGGGTGTAATACCCATCATTCTTTGCACATGCTCATATGGGAACCCATGGGGCTTCCGTGTTTGGCCGAAAGTTTTGGCATTTTATAACAAATAACACACTGGATTAAAAATTAAGCTTACTGCAGCCCCAGACTCCTGCAGCAGCATTTTAAGGTATGTGGGAGTGGGAGTGGGCTGCAGTTTTTTTTTTGTAGGTCACCTTTAAGGGAGATAAGGGGAGAACAGATGACAGGCTGAATGAGCAGACAGTGTATAGCAGGAAGGAGGACAGTCATCCTTGGGGGGGGGAGGCACAGAGTCATGGTGGAGGATGGTGTCCCTAAATGCAAGAAGCCTCGGAAATAATTTGGATGTCTGGTAGGCAATGTTGGCAGAGAAGAGGGTGGATATTGCAGCAGTCACAGAAACTTGGGCTACACCAAGCCACAACATGGACCTCTTGATCCCTGGGTATAAGTTGTACAGAAGGGACAGGGGACTAGGGAAAGGGGGGTGGTAGCAGTATATGTGAGGGAAAGAATAACCTGTATGAGGGTGAAGGCTGAAGAAGGGAAGTCAGAAGTGTTGTAGGTGCAGTTACAATCCACATGGGGAAAGAAGCTAATGCTGTGAGTGGTTTACATACTGCCTAACAAGGAGAAGGAAAGAGACAGGGTTCTTAATCAGGGCAGCTGCAGGCAAAGGTGAGGTGGTAATTGTGGGGGACTTTAACCTGCCCAAGGTGTATTGGAAAATCTCAGCCACAACCTGCAGCATGAGTCTGATAATCTTGGATGCAGTACAGAGCAGTTTTCTGATGCAAGGTGCTGTGGTACCCACTAGGGAGGGAGGAGTCCTAGATCTGATGAATGGGGACCATGTCCAAGACATCGAGATTGAGGAACCCTTGGGAGGGGAGTGACTACTGCATGGTGTAGTTCACGTTGGACATGGGGAGGGAGAAGGGAAGCACAGACACTAAGGTCCTAGACTTTAAAAGGACATACTTTAGAAAGATGGGGAAGCTGCTACGGGTCACCTGACTGGCCTCATCGAAGGAATGGGGGTGGATTGAAAATGGTCCACCATCAAGGAGGGATTAGCAGCAGCCACAAATAGGTATGTCAGGTTGAAGGGGGCAAAACTTGAGTGCCAAAGCACTCAGCTGGTTTAGCCCTGAGGTAGCCCAGGCAGTCAGGGACAAGAAGACCACATACAGGAAGTTCTGGAGGATCCAGAGGGATGAGGACGGGGGGGTGGGGGAGGAGTACCAGAGTAAAGCCAAGGAGGCAGAGAGAGCAGTCCAGTTGGCCAAAGCTATGACAGAACTGTAGCTAGCAGAAGGGCTTAAAAGGGGAAAAAAGCCTTTTTAGGTGTATTAATAAGATTCATAAGTTGTTTATCAGATACTTTTAGCCTTATGGCCATTTTTAGACCTGCTCTGCATATACAGTAATCTGATAGCAAAGTCTTATACTATATTCATCTAGTGCTGATTTAAACTGGTTCATAGTGTCGCAGGATGCCAAAGACTCAGGTAGTTCATTCTATTGTGTCACCACTCATTGTGAGAACCATCCTCCTATTATATTTTTATTATAATTCTCTCCCCTCAGTACTGGTGACCCCTATTTGTGGTAGTGTCTGGTCTTTTTTCTAAGCCTATACATTCCCAAAGGTCAGGTTCCCCTACATGCCCTATACACCAAGCACATGTTGTCTCTGTATCTCCTGTATTGCAATGAAAATAGCACTAGATCCTGTAATCTCTCCTCAAATGACATGTCTCTCAATCATCCTATTAGCCTAGTTGCCTGTCTCTGGATACCCTCCAGCCTCTTGATATATCCCTTTAAAGGGGCACTGTCAGCCTAGTCCCTCATTTTATTACCACAAAACAACAGTGTGCCTCTGTGTATTTTCAAATGCTGTACTACAGATGCCATTTTTTTAACTGAAACCGAGTGCTGGAAAAGCAATTAAATGCATTAGAAAGGAGCTGCTGAAATCTCGCGCATGCGCGAAAGCAGGACGACGCACAAATCTCACGCATGTGCAGTAGTGTCCCCTTTCACAAGATGTGAATGTAGATTTCAGCAGCTCCTTTCAAAATGCATGTGGTTGCTTTTCCAGCGCCTCGGTTTCAGTTAAAAAACGGCATCTGTAGTAACAGCATTTGAAAATACATGCTGTGTTTAACTTTTTATCATGGCTATGTGAAAATCGATGTATGTGCGCGCACAGTGTCCGGATGTGCGCCTTCATCTTGCTTCTGCCCGTGCACAGCGTACCTTATGGGAACCCGAGGGAAAGTAAATATTGCGAAAACTAAGAAAATTGGTAAGAATTCTTGATTATGTTCTATATAGAGGGTATTCTGTGGACCATATGTGATCACTGTGTCCACAGAGGCACACTGTTGTTTTGTGGCAATAAAACGAGGGACAAGGCTGACAGTGCCCCTTTAACCCGGGCATCCATAAACTGCCTCCGTACTCCACATGGGGGCTGACGAGTGAAACATAAGGCAGGACCATCACCTCTCTATCTCTGCTCTTTATGTTCCTCCTTATAGAAGCCAAAATACTGTAGGCCTTTTTAGTGGCAATTGTACAATGACTAGTGGATTCCATACTTTTGGAAATCTGTTTTCCTAAATCTTTGCCTGTTTCAGTTGTTGAGATATTATGCCCATTTATATTGTATCCATAACTGTTTTTTTACCCAGATGCATGACTTTACTCAGCCATATTAAATCTCAGTTTCTTTTTTTCCGCACTTTTTGCCAATGCATCTATATCTGATTGAAATGACTTTGCAAAATTTTCATGTAATGCCACTGCTCCCAATTTAATGAAAAGAGAAATAAAGGTGGCATAGTACAACTAAAGAGAGGGGAAGGGTGGGTGGAAGTTGTTGGGGACAAGACAGAGTTACTGAATAAGTACTCTGTTCTATCTTTGTGAGAGAGGGATGATACAGTACTGTGTAGTTGGTTGGGTGGTGGTGGACATGGATGAAAAGATCAGTGAGGACAGGGTGAAGACAGGTTTGTTGTCCCTCAAGATAGCTAAATCATCAGGCCCGAATGGCATCCATGCTAGAGTACTGAGGGAACTAGTAAGAATTAGCAGGCCCCCTCCTGGACCTGTTCAATAGTTTTCTTGAATCAGGGGTTGTACCACTGGATTGGAGGATGTTGCATGTTGTGCCGCTCCATAAAAGTGGATCCAGGAACGAATAGGGCAACTACAGACTGTCAGCATAACCTCAATTGTGTGTAAGCTTATGGAGGCAATCCTTAAAGGAATGCTGGTAGGGTAACTGGAGGAAATTGGTCTGCAGGGTGAACGAGAGCATGATTTCATGACTGGGAGAGCCTGCCAAACATACCTGATTGATTTCTTTGGGTCACAGAACAGTAGAAAGGGCCAAGCAGTACATCAGCAAGACCTTTGACTCTGTGTCCCATGGGAGATTGATCAGTAAACTGGAGGATATGGGGGTAGTCGTGAGACTCTCTGGATGGGTAGCCAGTTGGCTAAAAGACAGGTCCCAGAGGATGGGGGGCCCACAGGATCTAGGGAAGTCACCAGCGGGGTCCCAAAGGACTTGGTGCTTGGTCTGCTGTTTTTAATGTCTTCATTAATGACATTGGAGGTGGCATATAGGGCAAGATTTGCCTGTTTGCGGATGACACCAAGCTCTGTGGGAGGGAAGATACAGCAGAAGGGATACTGAACCTAAAGAAATGTCTAGCCAGGCTTGAGAAGTAGTCCAGAAAATGACATCTTTGGTTCGGTGCAAAGAAGTGAAAATTTATATGCATTGGAGACAAGAACCCAAGGACAGAGTACAGCCTGGGAGATCTCCTGGTAATCAAATCTGAGGAGGAGAAAGACCTGGGAATGATGATCACTAGTGACCTATAACACTCCTTATGCTGCAAGAACACAGCAGCAAAAGCCAACTGAATGCTGATCTGCAGTGCCAGGGGGATCAGCAGCAGGCGAGAGGAGGTCATATTGACATTATGTAGATCGATGATGCAGCCACACCTGGAGTATAGTGTGTGGTACTGCCATCCCTACCTGAAAAGGGGGCATTAAACTGCTGGAGGCAGTCCAGAGGAGTGTGACTAAGATGGTTAAGGGCAGGGCAGAGCAGGGTGGGATATATGAGGAGAAGATGGAGGACCTGAAGATGTACTCCCTAGAGGAGAGGGAGAGGGGAGACATGATTGAGACTTTTAAGTACATGAAGAGCATTCACAAAAACAAAATCACCAACAGCTTAAATACTTAAGGACCTTAATATCTGTTCAGTGGAGGAAAGATGGGAGAGGGGAGATATGATAACGACTTTCAGGTACCTTTGGGGAATAAACAGGGTACAAGTGGAAAACATATTTCAGAGAAAACTCTGCTCAGACAAATGGACATGATCAGCCTCTTTAAATCCAACCTTAAGAATCTACTCCTCAAGTCCTCAGCCCGTGACTGCACCTAGCCTCATACCAGCTCTACTCTTCCTATCTCTGTCCCACATCTCGCTCAGGTTGGGCTCTCCATAGGGTCCACTCAATCATTCTTTTCTTTCTTCCAAGGTGTTTTTTTTTTTTGCACTTGTATTAGGTATTCTGTTAATGTTTTAGGTATCTTCTAATGTTATTCTGTAAATACTGGGTCAACTCCTACCCTAGAATGTTTTGACTCTCCTAACTTTGTGCATTGTGATGTTTACTATTGTATAGTGACATGGAGCCTTTGCAAAAGCGTCTATGACGCAAAGGTTTGTAATTCCAATTGTTAAATAAATATAAATATGAGGATAAAGGGTGGAAGGCTCAGGGGTAATGTTTGGAAGTACTTTTTCACTGAGAGGGTGGTGGAGCTATGGAACAGCCTTCCAGCAGAAGTGGTGGGTGCAAAAACAATATGGGTGTTCAAGAGTGCATGGGATAGACATAAGGGCACCCTGGTGATGTGCGGAGCAGGGGAGCTGCAGATCAAATAGGAACCGGGGGTGCAGCAGTGAGTAGGGAAATAGGCAGACTAGGTGGGCCATATGGTCCTTATCTGCCGACAGATTCTATGCTTCTATGTAGCTTAATCTGTTTCAGTTGGTTTCCATCTGTATCCCCCCTCCTCCGACAAAGCTGAAAATAGGCAGACCTGCCTAACCCTCCTTTCCCAGTCAACAAAAACTAAATAAATAGAACAAAGTGAGCAAAGAAAGGTTCTTCGGTTTCAGTGGAAGTAAATCTACTAGAGGACATTGCCTTAAGCTTGGGGGGGGGGTCAGGAGAGAGTTTAGGAGGCATTTCTTCATGCACAGGGTGGTTGTAGGGTAGAATGAGCTCCCCTAGGAGGTGGTCTCATTGGAGGCGTGTAGAGCTTCCTCATTGGAGCGTGTAGGGCTTCAGAAGGGGTGGGTGGGGACAGGGTAAAGGGTAAGGATAGGACCACAAGGGAAGGGGACAGAAAGGGTGGCAGCAGGGGGGGTGGGTTCTTTAGTTACTGCTAGCGACTCTGCAATACAAGCCAACTCGATAGACTGCTAGGCCTTCTGCTGGCACTTTTCGTATTCTTTGTATATTAGCAATTGCAGCATATGGCATAATAGTGTGTGTGTAGGTAGATGTATATGTATGGATATACACACAATTTTATTTTTTCACAGTGTCTTTCAAAAGAAATGTATTACAAAACCCTTCATAGGTTTAGAGAAAATTGAGCACAAAAGGTGATGATGAAAGGTTCATAAACTAGGAGCCAGCAAGGCAGTTTAGATAGGATAGGAGTTGAAGGTAAGAGTGAAAAGACAAATTTTTAAATTAGGTTTGAAAAGGAGAAGGAATCATTTAAGTGGAGAGAGCTGTAAGGCTGTTCCACACAAATGGGGCAGCAGTGGAAAAGGATCTGCTGCCAGCAGTGGATAAGTTATGGGAAGGGACAGATAGAACTGCAAAGGAGGAGTTAAAGAGCAGCTGAAAGGTAGCAGGAGACTGGGTCAGAGACCGAGAGGCAGAAGGGGAACCATGGAGGAGTTTAGAGATAGGGAGGGGAGGACAATCTGAACTGGATCTTGAATAGGCTAGAGAGCCGCTGGTGATCATTGTAACTACAGGTAATGCGATTGTGCTGTTTGACGCATATGAGCAAGCAGGCCACAGTGTTGTGGGCAGATTGAAGTCTTGACAGTTGAGGATGAAGATCTCGGCAGAGAAGTCAGGACAGTTTTGGGTATGGGAGACATTGCGGAGGTGATAGTACACAGTCTTGCAAACACTGGAGATATGAAAAGAAAAGGAGCGTTCATGATCAAGGAGAACACTGAGAGTCTAGGCAGAGGTGTCAAAAGCAGCATCAAAGTTTAGGAGGAGGAGGAGATAGAGTGGAAATTCAAAGAGCTCTTCTTGCCCAAAAGGTGGACATCAGTCTCAAATGCATTGAGCTGTAGGAAATACAGTTTTAGCTACACATTAATGTGCTCAAGCCAGGATGCTGAGAGAAGGGAGGATTTTGGGAAAGAATCAGCAGACATAGAACTGGGAGCAGTTGAAGTTAAAGAGCAGCTCTGCAGTTCAGCATGTACTTTCATAAGCAAGATCTTTCAGCTACTGTATTACAGTTTACTAGAGAATACTTTTTTTCATTTTCAGTGCTCTTTTCGAGGTTAGCAGCACATCTTGGTAGTCTGTCTAAAATGTCTGTATACAAAACATTGGCCTCTCCCCTGTTAACCTCATAGTGCCTTTGTTTATGACATTATGGTGCTCACCATGACAAAAGAATGTGAAGTTACAAACAGCAATGTTATGGCTAACGGGAGAGTCATACATTTTGAAAGACTAAGTGAAATAAGTACTGTATTATCTACAGTATTTAATGGATCAACAACAGGGAAAAGTAGAGCAAAATAACAAATAACCATAAAGCAATAAAGTTAAAACAAAACCTGTATAACTCTAGTGTTTTAACAGTTGCTCCTAAAAGAAGAAATTAGTTGTTGCTGTTAGCATACTCTTATGATATGTCATACATACACACTGTCATACATGCATTTGCTATGTGTATATCACTAATGATATAAAAGTTTTTGTTGCTGTAGGTTAGGTTTTGGAGAAATCTATTGTTGGAGTTATTAGTTTACTAGTGCTAAGTCCCTTTTACAATATAGAATTGCTGAATGATCATGTATGTACTTGCTGCTATATAGTTAGTTATTCGGGAAGCTTCATGGAATTTTACTGACCATGCTGAATGTGGCAACATACTGTCAGGAGATGTGCACATGCAGAAGACAAGAACATATTGTTCTCTACTACTGTAAGAAACCCAAAGGTTAGCTAGTTTGATATGAAGCAGTCGCACCTGACAAGCAGAAGCTGGTGGTGTTCTGTACTGAGAATGTGTTTATTCTGTGTGTAGATAAGGGAAGCTGAAGCAATAGCCCTTGTCATGAAATACTGTATAAAAATTGGATCAGCCTGGGGGTCTCAGTTGAGTAGAGCCCAATACTGCAGATTGGGTGGGCTGCCCTCGCTCACAGAATGGTACGTATACTTCTCCTTTACTTTGGCATAGCTGTTAATAAATACGGTATGTTATATGCTGTAATTGTGTTTCTCTGTGGCCTCATTACCCACTAAGAAAAAATCCATGATAAGGGTTTCACATAGAAAGCACACAAATTTACATCACAGAGGGAGAAATTGATGGAGATGAGGTGAAACCCAAGAATATGCCCTTTAAGAATGCCAATAGAGGAGGGAGGGGGGAAGAGGAAGGAAGGAAGGAAAGGAGGGAGGGATAAATGATTTATTTAAAAATGCATTTCTACATGCCCAAGGCACATACAAGAACAATAAAAAAACTGAAATATTATTAAACTACTAAACAACTAAACCTTTCAGTGCAGGAGCCAAGTATATTCTACCTGTTACCATGTAGTTGAATGGTGTTTACTAGAGGCCAGCACTGAAGGGGTTAACTAATGAAACATAAAAATAAATACAATTTAAAGTGCAAGGCATTAAATTTCAGGTAAAGGCCCATATATTCAAAAGAGATGCATGGCCCAAAATGGAAATGCGCAGAGCATCCTGGGAAATGTGTCGAAGTGTGATATTCGAAAGGGAGAGATGTGCTGCGCATTTCCAAACACGCGATCGTGCAGAGATGATGTATGCAGTGCAAAAAAAAGGGGTGGGCACCTGAATATGCCATGCAAGTGTATATTCAGCCAAAATGTGCAGCGCAAAATGCAGACAGGCGACCCTGGGACAGCCCACGGAGGTGAAACAGGATGTGCTCCAGGCACCCACACACAGCTGTCATGCCAGGACGGTAGTACCCAAAGCCACAGTCATGCAGTGCCAGCTTCTTTTTTTTTTTTTTTTTTTTAAGTCTTTGGTAACCACATAAGGCCCACTATGCACAAGTGCCTGTTTTCAGGGGCGACCTGGGAGCACTGGGCGGTTAAGTGACTTGCTTAGAGTCACACAGTATGCAAGTGGAGGTTGCGAGAATCAAACCAAGGTCTGGTCTGCTGCGTGTACCAAGCTCGTTCACAGCTTGTTTGTCTAACCTCTAGGCTATACTGCCATGTGTTTATTCTGTGTGTAGATAAGGGAAGCTGAAGCAATAGCCCTAATCATGAAATACTGTATAAAAATCTACCAGTTTGCCGGTCACCTGCTGGGTGACACCACTGGCACCGCCCAGTCAGCTACCCTCCTCACCCCAACTAGGTCGGGAATGCCCAGCTGCCACATACTAGACAGGTGCCCCCCAAGCACACCAGCAGAGCTGACAGCTATAATGTGGCACATGTACCAGGTGCCATGGCTTGCACCCATGTGGCCATCAGTGTGCCACCCGGTGGAGGCATGCACCCGTGGTGGCGTCTGGGACAGCGATGAGCCGGATGCATTCCGGTAATGGTGGCAGCATGGCATGGGTCAAGGACAGCCCAGTGGCACACATCCATGGTGGAACACCATAGGTGTACACAGCACACCCATGCCAGACCCATGCCACCAGGAACCACATAGATGTCACCGATGCCATCCCTGCAGTGTGACAATGCCACAGGGGTCCTGGGTTCGGGTCACTGTGGTGTACTGGTGGTGGACAGTGCACAATTGTGAGTAGCGCGGGGCAGGGGTGGCACCATCTGCAGCCTAGAGGTGGCAGGGGCATGCTGCAAGGACACCGGACCCTTCCAGTGTTGTGCGTGCGGCCATCTAGGGCATGGACATGGCCATGGGCAGTAGCACTGCAAACCTCTTAACTGTCACACAGTATGGGGTACAGCACTCATGTTATCACTCAGACACCCTCTGATCCACATAGAGTGGGTGACATTACACACTGTTATGCAGACTTGTATGATAATATGAGATGCTAGGTATTAGCACACAGTAGCAACATCGGTGCACTCATTTTCCGCAGTCTTCCAAGCTTGCAGTTTCATGTTTGCTGCTGTGTCACCCATTCTGACCAGTTGTCACACACCTTGGCACACATTTGGGTGCTAAGGGGTTGGAGGGTGTGTAGCACTGTACTCAGGCCAATGCAGTCCACCCACGCACAAATATGCATTCTCACCTGCCTGCTAAGCTGCAGTACCTCCTAATCACCTTTATGGAGTGGTGGTTCTGCCCTGTACTGCTGGAACTGCGCATGCCAATGGTATGCAAGTGGCCTGACTGCATTCCAGCAATGAGATGCAAATGTGCTCTTTGGGCACTGACTGTGCAGTGAGGCAGTTTGCATGTCCTGGCTGAATATTGCAGATCTGCGCGCCGTGCAGGTGGCTTTGCATAGCACACTTCCATATGCTCTGCACTGGGCTCTGGGCACCTGCCACGCCGTGCATCTTCCACTGCGTGATTGCGCATGTTCGGGATAGTCAGCCACATATGCACAATCACATATTATGGCACAACCTCTAAATATACCATTATTTTGTGCCGGCACATTTCAAAAGTGCCGCACAGGCACTTGTGCGATGTGGCCAGACACTTTTGAATATGGGGCCCCAAGTCTTCCAGTGATTGTCCAGAAGTATTAAGACCAGTTATTAAGTCAGAAATGAAGCCTGGAAGAGCAGGGATTTCAGTTTGTATTTAAAGCCATTATCTGATGGGGTAGTTCCAATATTTTGAGGTCACAGTTTCAGAGCCACCACACCAAAAGCCATATACCTGGCAGATTTTTATGTAGCTATCAGAATGTGTAAAATGTGAACCATGGAATGCGATACCCTAGGACCCAAGTGGGTGACAAGCAGGTTTGCTGAAGCATCGTGGGCCCAGGCCTTATCAATTAGCTGAAGAACCTTAAAGTCGGCCAGTTTTTCTATCATTGTCACTAATCATGCTTTCATGCCATCATTTAAGGCGTGGCAAGGCAATTTTAATTTTTAGGATGCCCAATCCCGGAGGCTCTGGGCACCTAACAAAAGTTAAAACATAATGAAAAACAGCATAAATAAGTAACACAATAACAATACTTAAATGTAAATCTAACAGTTTAAAATAGATTAAAAAAGGGTTTCAGGCTGTCACAGCAGGGACTAGAACAGGAAGTACTCAGAAAACTGGAAAAGCCAAGACAAAGAGGTGGGTCTTCAGCCTCCACTTGAACACATCAGCTGAGGGAGCCTCCCAGACAGAAGGTGGTAATGAATTCCACAGGATCGGCCCAGAGATGCTAAATGCACAATCTCCTGAGTTCTTCAGCCGAACCCTGGGAATGTCCAGGAGGCCCCTCGAAGAGGAGCAGAGGGAGCGAGCAGAGGTCACCAGTGTCAGGAGTTCTGACAGGTAACCAGGTCTCAGTCCATATAGGGCCTTAAAGGTGAGAAGACTCACCTTGAAAAGGACCCTCCATCTGACCATCGGCCAGTACAGAGCCCACAGCACCAGAGTCACATGACTGGACCTCGAGAGGCCCGTCAGTAACCGGGCTGCTGCATTCTACACTAGCTGAAGTCTGCAGAGGGTCCCTCCTGTGACGCCGAAGTATAGAGAGCTGCAGTAGGTAAGTCTGGAGGTCACAAAAGCATGCACTAGTGTCAGCAAATCCTCGGACAGAACGAGGGGCTTAATCCGGGCAATGTTCTGCAGATGGTAGAAACCGCAACTGACAATAGATGACACCTGATCTTTGAAAGTCAATCTGTTATCAAAGATCACACCCAGATTTTTGCACCCTCGGGGCAGCCACCAATAGAGCAGGACCCAGGAAAAGCCCCGAGTCAGCCCCAGGTGGCAACCCATCACATCCGCGACCAGCCTCGATCACCAGTACCTCTGTCTTGGCCGGGTTGAGTCTCAAACAGCTGGAAGCCACCCAGTCGCTGATTTTAGCCTGCAAAATCCAATGGTGGAGCAGTCCAGTAGTACTGCCAATAAACGCACCGATTCGCAAAGTGATACAAATAAAACAGCTTTATTGTTGAAGGTCAAGTGCGTCTCCTAAACACACCACACTCCACTTGCCCCGGCACTTCGGGTAAAGACTCTTCGTCAGGGGAAGTGGTACAGAGAAGTCATGTGCAAGTCTTTTATACAGTGATCAGTTATGTAATTAGTTAACTAAATGAGCAACCAATTCAAAAAATAAAACAGAGGAAAAAAACAACAGCTAGACAGACTTTATGGCTAGCTCTTCATATGCATTTGTTTTTGCAATATTAACTTATACCTTATTGGTCATTTATAAACAAGACAATTTGTACTTTTCATTTTATAAGAAAGAACCAAGGGAGGTTAGAAGAGTTGTAGGGGGAGATGGAAAGTGATCCACCAGCTCTGCGATCGGCTAGGTGTCTCCCAATGAAGATTGCAGAGATAGTCAGAGGTGTACAGGTCCTGCAGAAACAGAACAAGAAAAAACATATTAGATACATAAAATATACAATGAACATATGTATTCTGTTGTTGATATTCGGTACATTAATTCTCATTGTTTTTGATCAGCATCCCAGAATACGAGATATAACTTCAATATTACTTGGTATCTAAATGGAAATATTAAAATATAAAGTTCCATTTAACTTCCATTGAGCAAACACAACTTGGTGATCTGTATAACAAAATCTAAATGTTTAAGATATGTTTTTGCAAAAGCAAGGGGTAACCATCATGAGATCCTTCCTCTACCAGTTGGGCAGTGAGGCCCACATTTTTTTTGTTAGGATCATCACCATCATGGTTTTAATATTGCTTAATGTCTGGACAGGAATATGCAGTGGTCAAAAAATATTTTTATTTTTTATCTAGTAAATAGGACTTGATGTCCCACGCATTGTTTAAACCATATGGTTTCACTGATTTTAAGGTATAGATCCAGAAGCTTTCATACTTTAATAGGTCATTTGTTCTGCTCCCACCTTTCATTTTTAGTTTTACACTGGTTTTACATTCTCAATGCCCATAAAATACATTAGGTCAGCACTGGAGTTATGACAATTGAAAAAATGGGAACCAACAGGTGTATCAAATCTGTTGTTTAATATGGATCTTATGTGTTCCTGTAGAGTTTATGAGGACCTGCTGCCATCTGACTGGAAGCCAATGCAGGCTACACAGCATTGAGCGCAGTTACGGGGTGTGAAATTGAAGATCCTGGCATAATGCTTATATTCATATTTAATATTTATTGTTTTGTTCTTATTGGCACATCTTTTGATTTTTAAATATGGTATCATTCACCAAAATAAGTTTCTGATTCATCAGAATCATCCTACAGTGTCTCCTCCTTAGGTATATCATAACGTCACAACTGACAAGAGGAGGTACTAACTAAATTCTTTCTCAGGGCTTTCAGCTGTATGATTAGTGTTTCAGACTACATAGTTCATCAGTGGGTTGCACTTAAATGTCCATGCAAATATAGTTTCAGTACAGCAGAGCTTAATGACACAAGCTACCTCTAGTTTCCAGTGGGAAAATATACTTTCAAAACTAGAAGTACTTTCCCATGACTGTAGCTTACATGCTGGAGTTGGTCCAGGCATGTCAAATGTTCTGGTCATTTCCTGCCCTGACATAGGTAGCAGAGTGTCTCATTAATCTTCCTGTTGGCTAAAAAGGCCAGTGCAGCATTTTCATGCTCCATATACGTACTGTGTTTGCCCACAATAACGGGACTATACTGTAGGTAATTTAAGGCAGTGACTATCTTATAACCCAATTTATAGCACCTGAATTATAAGCTGTTGTCTTGTACAGAATTGTAATGACTAAAGCTGAACAATAAATTGATTGCTATGACTCTCCTGCATACTTTAAGAATAAAGGAATAATGCACGACAGGGTGTGTGTTGTGCTGGGATAATGCCATGCCTGGGGTGGGCGGCCTCATGTGTCCAGTGCCCCAGGTGTGGAGTTATCCCAAACGACACACACCCTGGAGTGCATTATTCCTATTATACAATGGCTTGTTGTTGTATATAAAATAAAAAAAATAATTTTAAAGAATGTTTTTATTAGAGTGGAAAAATATTTTTGTTTCTTTAGAGGAGATGCAAAAAAAGAGATCATCTGCCATAATGGCAATAATGATGACAGTAGACCTGTGGCGTCGTGCTGGGATAATGCCATGGGTCCAGTCCCAAACTGACCAATCACAGTCCAAGATGCTTTGTTGCCATTATATAATGATCATTTTAACAACAGTTTGATTAAAGTTTCGAAGCACCACTTATCTTGTCTGCTCTTTATAGGATTCTTTTCATTCTTAGTGAATACAGTAACATATACTGTACCATACATATGTGCATACATACAGTACCTATATAGAGTACATAATAAAGCACTGGAGGACACTGACATTGCTGCCACAAACTGAGCTTGAATTACAGCAGCGGCAGTTCATTTGGAAACGAGCAGAAGTGGGGGAAACAGTGGGCTGCTTTAAGGGGCAAATTCAAAAGGAACACCAAAATAAATGTTTTCATTTTATATTGTAAACTACATTCCTATCTAAAAGAAATTCAATTTCTTGCATGCCCCCCCCAGATCAATACAGTATGTCTTGTTTTTACTTTCTTGATATACTAAGGATATTTTCAACTCTGTAAATCTAAAATTAAATATTCTTTAATCAACATTATCTCCTTAAAGAGTACCTTTTCTGGTGCTTAATGTAAAAAGTGCAAAGGAACGTTACTTGCCCCGAAGTCCACTGGTGCGTACGTTTGGTGGCTGTAATAAGGGAGGGAAGGGATCATATTTTGGCTCTGTGGGGCCAAGAGTCTGATCCTTTCCACCTCCCGACTCAGAGGCATCGCCCCCCACACTTTCACATTTTGTGGTGTAATACTATGGAGAGCATGGGGCGCGCTCCATAGACTTGTATAGGGGCTATTTTTAAGTACTATTTTTAACATTTTAGAGTGACAATTTCAACAAATGAAGGCCACCACTCAACTAACAAGATCCTTGTTAGTTGAGCAGTGGCTTTGATTTGGGAATGCTGGATGAAATCCTTCCTCACCTCCTGGCTTATAGGCAGCCACCAGTGAAGTTGGTTAGAGACCAGTGTCAATTACTAGCGAAACACCAGCTACAGACAGCTCTGGACATGGGCAGCTTCTGTGCCCATGCCTTGACAATGGCCATCGCAATGTGCTGCAGGTCCTGGCTGCAACTTTGCACCTTCACGGTGGATACTCTGCACAACTTGGCTGATGTTCCCCTTCATGGGCACTGACCTCCTTGGCCCTGAGGTGGAGGGACATCTCACTAGACTTGACAAGTCCAGTGTCAGTCTAAGTTCTGTGCCATTATCCTTGCAGTACCTGTGGACCCAGAAACCTAAGAAGGAGACCTTCCAGTACAATTCCTTTTAGTCACAGCCACCTTGGCAGCAGCCTCAGCAGGGGCAGCATCAGCACTGGCACCCAAAACCCATGTTTGGGGGCCAGTGGCTAAAAAGAAGTGGAACAAGAGAAGTGTTGCTCCCTCCAGAACTGCATAGTGACAGGTCGAGGGTGTCATCCTCACTCCTGTCCAGTCTGTGACTCAGCTCCCTGTCAGAAGTCACTTGCACCAGTTCTGGCTACAGTGGTGTGCCATTACTATGGACAAGTGAGTATTAGAACTGGTGGACAGAAGGTTGCCTCTGAACATTGAGTCTCTCTCGAATTACTGACTCCACGCTCTTGAGCATCCAGGGTGTCACAGGACATGCTGTCCACCCTCGGTGAGGACATTGTTCGGCTCCTCACAATAGGAACCCTATCCCATGTCCCAGATGCCCTGATAAGTCAGGGGTACATGTCCCGGTACTTCCTGGTCCTGAAATGGATGGAGGGGGTGGGTACCCCATACAGGATCTGCAGGATCTGAATTGGTTCATGCAAAAGTATAAGTTCTGGATGGTCACTCTGAAGCAGATTATACCATCTGTGGAGCAGGGCATATCGTTCTTCTCCCTGGCCCTCCAAGACATGTTCTTCTACATCCCAGTCTGTCCATCCCATTAGCAGTACCGCTGGTTCCATGCAGAGGGGTACTGTACCAGTTCTAGGTCATAAAATGGGTTCTTAAGGGGCAGTAGTTGAACAAGGTATGACAGCTGCTTATGACTCTGTATCCCTTAGAGGTAGAGACCTGAAACGTTGCTTGCATACCCTCTGAGATACTGCCCAGCAGGTGGCCAAATATGGTGCATTTATGTTATGTAGAGTCAACTTTACTGGGAAACTCTCTTAAATTACAGTACTTACAGGTGAAATGTTGCAAAATAAATATCTGAACTTTCATGGAATTTGGAAGCGCTAGTGGATGGTAAATGGACTAGATTAAAAAGTCTGTTGGACAAAGCGATGAAGAAATGAATGTCAAGGAGTAGCAGATTAAAACCATGGATGCGAGAAGGGTCATAATGTAAAGCAATTAGGAGAACACGTACGGTAATTAAAAATGATCCTAGTAAGGCTAAAGGAAAATGGTTTAGGGATACAAAAGGGAATGCAGAAAGCATGTAAAGATGGACTAAAATGATTTTAAAATGTAAATATCAAGGCATATGGGTAACAGCAGTAATAAACATTCTTCAGCTGCATGAGCGGGTATAAGAGATATGACCACTAGCATTAAGAATGGATAATGTCTAGTAATTAAGGTGAAGGAGATAAAGGGTGAATTAAAAAACATGTTTGGCCTGGGTTCTCAACCAGTCTAAAGTCAGTTCTTTTGTAACGTTGTAATACCTTTTTAATTCTATGCAAAAGAGTATTTACAAAAATGATAATGACCATTGACCTTTTACATTCAACTGTCTACATTTCATGTACTGTGGGGCACCATGTGGTAGGAAAGAAAAAAAGTATAACAATGAATGTTCTTCTGCAGAAGCGATAGGGTTTTATTTATAAAACCAGAATTTTCCCAAACAAAATTTCTAGCTGGAGCGAACTCTCAGGTCTGCCACCTGAAAGGTCAAAATCTGTATGCATATAAAGTGACAGCCTTGAAAAATAGCATTTGCAACCTGCTCACATATTTGTAAGTGTGCACAGACAGCTATTTTGGTAGCATTTTGAATCATGTCTGTATGTCTTTGTTTCCATGGTGGCTGTGGTATATGGAGAAAGTATTAGCTAGTTAAAGCACTAAAATAAATTGAATTTATTGGTGTGGTGTTCTTTCGTAACTAAAATAATTTCTACTATCTTATCAGCAATATGTCTTTCATCTCATAAATGTTGTGTATTCTGTATGATAAACCTTTTCCACTTCTGAGTGTGGTATCAAAAATGAAAAGCAGTGTCTTCATACCTCTCTTCATACTGTTTGTTCTTTCTTTTCTAGCTCATTGCCTCCAATGTAGAAGGAAAAAGCAATCCTAGTGAAGTCCTAGTCTGTACTACAAGTCCAGATAGGCCGGGAACTCCATCAAGACCATATATCAATGGGCCTATCACGTCATATGGGTTCAGTGTTAAATGGGGTAGGTTATCACCTGTGGTTTCTTATGATTTATTTGGTGTTTTTCAAGACAGTATGTAGAGTAAAAGTATCCCTTTAAAGAAGAGGTGGCAAGCCACTGCAGGCTTGAACCTGGCTCAAGCCTTGTGGCAACTCTGGCTCAGCTCGATCTAAACGAGCATTTGAGAGCCAAGGTCATGCCAAGTCAGTTATGATCAAAGCAATTATCATTGCTGGCATGGGAAGGGAATTCAGTGGTGGAGACCTTCAACTGCATTATTGATATCGTAGAGAACAGCCTGCAACAGCCATGGCTTGGTTCGTGTTTTGACTCGTATTATCAAGCCAGACCCCCAGCTTGGCTCAGTACTGGCTGTTGGAGAAAGATTCCTGGCTTGCCCACCTCTCATTTGAAGTGGGCTTCAAAACACTCATTCAGCAAGAAATGTTACTATGACTACTTAGCGTAATTGTGGATCATAGAATCCTGCCAGCAGAAAAGGACCATTCGGCCTATCCAGTCAGCCCGAAAGAGATAGGCCACCCCTCCCACCCTTTTACTGTTGTGATTCATGTAAAACCTTTTTCCAAAATGAAGTCTTTATAGATATTTTCAGTCCAGAGGCCTAATGTATACTTTATTTATAAATCTGCCCATATTGGTTTGATCTGTACATTTCTATAGTACCAATAGATTTATTATAGTCATGTACAGCCATTGCAAGTAACTTGCTCAGAGTTTATTTCTACATATAAAATGCAATATCAGCTTTATTTCAGTTTACTGATTGATTGTTGGGCCCAGTCCTGTTTAATGCTTTCATTGCAGGCATCAGGGAGGAGGTTAGGAGCAAGATGAGCCTGTTCACAGACAATTCCAAGTTGGGAGCGGTAGTAGACAGCGATGAAGGTAGAAGAAACTTCAGAAAGACTTGGAAAGGTTGGAGAGTTGGGCACATACCTGGCAGTTGAGGTTTAACACTCGAATGTGCAGTGTACTGCACCTGGGACACAGGAACCCTGGGCATAACTATCATTTGGAGGGAGGGGAAACAGCTGTTGACCTCTAAGGGGGGAAAATACAAAGGGATGGCCACAGATACCAAAATGAAAAATTCAGAACAGTGCCGGAGAGTGGCTGCTAAGGCAGATAAATTGCTGGGGTGTATCTCTAGGGGGATAACAGCAAGGAGAAGGGAGGTCATTCTGCCCTTGTACAACTCTTTGGTGAGGCCTCACTTGGAGTACTGTGTACAAATCTGGAGACCTTGCCTAAAGAGGGATGTTAAGGTTTTTTTTGGATTTTTTTGTGCCAACGTCCCAGGGACTTAACCCGGACCTCCCCAGACCCTCCCACCTACTGGGACATCCACAATCACCGAGCTGCCCTGGCTTGCCCCCTTAAGGTGGGGCTGGGGAGACTGGCCCTTCCCCCCACGGAAACATGTCCAGAATACCAGTAGCATCGCCACTACTGGCAGGGCTCCCTAGGCTCAACCCCCCCTGAGGTGGGGCCGCAGGGGCAGGCCATCCGATGGAAGACTGTACCAGTCACAGCCGGGAGTCATGGCAGGCGCAATGGGGACCAGGAGGCGGGCATCATTGGCAGGACCATCGGCTGATTTTTACATGCTGCCCTCACCATGGGAAGCAGACATCCATGGGATGAACCCAACGTCAGTCCCACCTCCCACTAATTCAGGTGCCAGTTGAACTGGATCTCCCAGCCTCCACCAGGGTGTCTGTATTGCACTGAACGCACAAACCCCTCTCCCTACGGAGAAGCAGATCCATCCCTTGGATGCCCAATCCTTCTTCCCCTGGCTGGCCCTCTTACCCCCAAGTCTGTTCCTGAACTCAGGATGTCGGCATCGCAGGCGGATGCCTTGCCACTGTGCCAGTGGGCCAGCTTAGGTTTAATAGAATTTTGCTCAAGGATGACTCTTTGACAAGTGGTTTTACTGAAAAATGTCTCAATTGTAACTTGTTTAAAAAATAAAGTGCCATTTTCATGCATGCACAGAACATTTTTTCAGTATTCTAAGGATAACTGTATTTTTGTGAAACAGACATACGTCAATTTTGTGATGGGGTTTCCAATTTGAGGACTCAAAACTGCAGTTTTCTTGCAGTTCTTGTTATTTAAAAAAATGACTCCTCACTTTTGTTATATCGTTGGCAGTCACAAGCCTATCCCCACTAAAGGCACCAGACCCTTCCCCCAAGTTTGTCTGGGTCAGCAACCCTCGCCCTCCTTCCAGAATTGTACAACACATCCAACAGCAAATGTCTAACCCCGCCAATGGTAACTGATCCTGCCCGGTTTGTAATAAAACTGGCAATGCGTGTCCAAGGCAAGAATCCTCCATGGACCATTAGTTGGAAACCCTTCCCCCACATTCTGCGCAATTTCCCCTTCCCCACCCTCTTCTCCCCACTCATCCCATATAAATGTACCCCCCTCGCTCACCCTGTAGCACCTATGCCACCCCACCCCACCAATGCCATTATGTGGCCTCAAGTCATGATTTTCAGTGACCCATATTGCAGTTCCTCAGTGTCCCTCAGTGTGCTTCGCTACATGCGAGAAAAAAAGGTAAAACAAATTGCAAAAAAAAAAAAAAATTTTTAAGTGGGAAAAAGGGTTTCTGAAACTAGATTTAGGAGCAGTTTGGAAAACACTCATCAGATATTCCTGAAGGTAGTGACGGTAATAATCCCAACTCTAAAACTTGCAATTTACATTTCTCCCCCTCGATGTAGCAGTCCCATCCCTCATGCCAGGCCTAGCCCTGTCCCCCAGTGTCTCCCATGATTACCTCTATATACTCTGATCCCACAGCTTACCTTCTGTGATACAGTCTGGCCACAGCCAGGCAGTGTTCCCTACTGCTGCTGCCAACATGGTGGGAAACACCCATGACAGGAGCAAACGGGCTACTAGGGGAAAGTGCGTCCTGGAGATGCCGGCTGTCAGGGTGCTTTGCTCTGATTTTCTAGTTAGGCCCTCCTTCCATCATGGCACGTAGCCAGTAAGTGCCATGGCAAAAACCTGTAGGCCCAGAGCTGCCGACTTTGCCTGGTTACCCACAGCACCAAGGCAGCCCCTCTTTCTCATGTGCAGGTGTTGTCCAGAGAGTGAGGTGCTCAGCTCCCTCCCCCTGGGGTCAGTATATGAAGCCTTTGTTTTGGTTCCAGACCCCACTGGTCTGGGCAAGGGAGTCATGACTGAAAATCAATCCTGTGTCTCCAGGTAGTGGAGCAGTGCTACACTAGCAAGCACCACTGGGCTAAGCCCAACCTTCAAATTTGAAGAAAAACCAAAAAAACTATAGGTGTTTGAAAAAATGACCCCCAAAAAAACAAGTCCTATAAAATGATAGTCAGCATGGCTTCGTCCTGGGGAAATCATGTCAGACAAACATTGTGGAGTTCTGCGATTGGGTGACAAGTGCCCTGGACCAGGGTAAGCCAGTGGATGTCCTCTTTCTTGACTTCAGCCAGGCGTTTGACTCTGTTCCCTAGGGCGGCCTGCTGGATAAGCTGGGGTATATGAGGATGGGGAAATAAATGATCAGATGGATAGGAAATTGGCTCTCGGAATGTACCCAGAGGGTAGTGGTTGGGTTAGTCTCATCCCTAAGGAGGGTCATTAGTGGGATCCCTCTTTGATCAGTCCTAGGACCCCTCCTGTTCAACGCCTATGTCTTGGACATAAGGGAGGGCATCAGGAGTGAAATGAGTCTCTTTGTGGAAGACTTAAAGTTGGGAGCGATGAGGGAGGAGGGAAGGGTGGCCGTGCAGGGGGACCTAGATACTCTGAAGAAGTGGTCAAGGAAGTGGTGACTGAGGTTCAGTGAAGAAAAATGCAGGGTCCTGCACCTGGGTGCCAGAAACCCGGGCGAGGCATATACCTGGGGGAATGCTACAAGTCTCGATTGCTGAGAGGGACCTGGGGGTGGTGGTGGATGTCAAGATGAACAACTCTGAGACTTGTAGGAGAGTGGCAGCCAAAGCCAACAGTATGCTGGGTTGCATTGCTAGGGGGATTACCTCCAGAAGGAGGGAAGTGATACTCCCTCTGTATACCTGCTTGGTCAGCCGCACCTCGAGTACTTTGTGCAGTTTTGGAGACCACACCTAAAAAGGGACATTGAACTCCTGGAAAGGGTCCAGAGAAGGGCAAACAAAATGATCTCGGGCCTAGGGGAAAGGACCTATGCGGAGAGGCTCAAGGAACTCAATATGTATACATTGGAGGAGAGAAGTGACAGGGGGAACATGATAGAGGTCTTCAAGTACATGAAGGGGATAAATAGGGTCAGTTCCAAGGTTGAGGGCTGACTAAAAGAGCAGACACAATAGACCATTAGGCCTACTCTGCTGGCTTTTAGTTATGTTATGTTATGTTATGTTATGTTATGTTATGTTATGTTATGTTATGTCATGTTATGTTATGTTATGTTAAAATGTGCACTCCTCATGCTCAAGAACTTAGTTTTTTACTGTCTTTTTTATTAGGGTTTTTAAAATAACATAGATGACATTCCTATTTTTTTAATATTTCTGCACGAAATTTGAGGGAGTGGGTACTTTATACCCCTCCTCCTGCACACTCAATTGTCAAGTTTCACACCTGCCCAATAGATGTCCTACTTACATAGGGCCCACAGAGTCATGCACAGAGCAAGGTGCAAGTCCAGGACCGTGCTTATCAGGTGTACTGCTTTGCATAGAGCCCATAGGGCCCTGCATCATGCAGTCCAGCTCCATGCCAAGTGAAACTGCTGCTTGGCATACAGTCTGCAGGGCACTGCGTGAAACAAGCTCCAGGTTTGGCGCACTGGACATCACTAAGTAGCTGTTATGCAAGTAGCTCACGACGCCACTCCAAAGCAAGTTACAGGTCTGCCGCGGTTCATGTACCTATGCAGCTGCTTACTCAGGAAGCAAGCTACAGGTCTGGCACACTGAGCATCACAATGCATCTGATTTGTACGTGGCCCATAGGGCCACTTGCAAAGAACGCTACAGGTGTGGCACAGTGCATGACAACATGCAGCTGCTTTCTAAGTAACACCATTGGGCCACTTGCAGAGAAAGCTACAAGTGTGGCACAGTGCATGACACCATGCAGCTGCTTTCTAGGTAGCCCATTGGACCACTCACAGAGAATGTAAAAAACAAAAACAAGGTGCTGCATCAGCATGTGATCTAAATGCAGAACAAAATAGTTATATTAAATGCACGCTGAAAATAGAAAATAGAGTTAAAAATCTACATTTTGACCTTAGGTCTTCTTCAGGAAATATCTAAAAGAAAAAAAAACAAAGTTAGTGTAGAAGGGAGGTAAAATGAGGGATATATATATATATATGGGGAAAAAAGGGGAGGCTCAGGGAGAAGAAGTGATAAATGGCAAGATTAAGAGAGAATCTGTGAAACAAAAAGGTGATGATGGGAAAGATAAAGCATTATGGGAGTGAAAGAGCTAGAGAAGTCCCCAGGTGGGACTTATTAACAGGGCCTAGTAAGAAGGCTGAAAGCTGATAAATGTGTGGGAAGGAGACAGAGATGGAGACTTACGGTGAAAATGAAAAAGAAATTAAATGTGTACAGATACAAACAGACTTTAGGGAAAATAAGGGGTGGCTGAAAGATGTTAGTGGAAAATAAGTCTATCATTTAAACCAGAGGGCTGCTGGGAGCCAAGGCGGATGATCAGCGTGGCTTCCATGTTTTTCTATGCTCAGAATCCCAGAAGCCCTGCTGAAGGACACAAGCAGAAAGGTCATTGACATTGTGGTCCCTGGAGATAAAGTGGGATACAATGGGTATAGCAGTGTTTCCATTCCTGACTGCTCTGTAATGTTCCCTGAAATGGTCAGCAAGGCATCTACCAGTCTCTCCAATGTAAATATTTGTACACTTCCTGCAAATAATACAATATACCACATTAGTAGAGGTGCATGAGAACTCCTTGGTGATGTGAAAAAACACCTGTAGGCCCCCGAATTTCAGTCACACTGGAATTAAATTTGCAGGTGTAGCAGTGAGTCCTGTTGCAAGATTTGGTACCTGGTAGGGAGGAACTGTTAGGAGTAAGTAGGCTGCTTTTAACCAGGAGATTCCGCAGGTTAGGTGGCCAGTGGTAGGAGGCAATAGGTGGTTCTGTAAATGAAGCACCAATGTTAGAGTCAGTTTGCAAAATGGGAAAGTTACTGGTGATGATCCTGTGAAGAGAAGGTGTGCTCTGATGGAAAGGAAGCACTAGTAGAATTCGCTGTTGTTCTTGCGTAACAGTATCCTTCCTGCGGGGGTCAAGGTTATGGGGCATGTTACTGATCTGGGAGAATGTTCTGTCCACTGTGCTTTTAGGATATCCCCCGTGGATAAGAAAACTATGCATTATTTAGGTCTGCTCAGCAAAATCATCCTCTTGTGAAGTCTAAGAAACTGTGAATAAGGCAGGCCATTCTTGACATGTTTAGGATGGAAGGAGCTGTGGAGGAGGAAGCTGTGAGAGTCAGTGGGTTTGTAATAAACTGATGTCTTCAGACCAGTGTTCTGTACTGACAGTTGGATATCCAGAAAAGGCTGCGTAGAGTAGGATACAGGTGTGAAAGCTACAGGTGTGGCACGATGTATGGACGGTATGCAGCTGCTTTCTGAGTAGCCCATTGGACCACTCGATGAGAAAGCTGCAGGTGTGGTACAATGCATGACAGTATGCAGCTGCTTTCTAAGTAACCTATTGGGCCATTTGCAGAGAAAGCTACATGTCTGGTGCAGTGCGTGGCACTATGCAGATGCTTTCTAAGTAGCCCATTGGGCCACTCACAGAGAAAGTTACAGGTCTGGTGCAGTGCATGGCACTGTGCAGCTGCTTCTTGAGTGGCCCACAGAGCCATTCGCTAAGAATGCTACAGGTCTGTCTTAGTGCTTGCCACTAGGCAGCTGCCTCAGAAGTGGCCCACAGCACTACTAATGAAACAAGTAACAGATTAGGCACAGTAAATCTCATCCTGCAGCTGCTATCAGATATCTTTTCCAAGGAAATTAATAAAAAAAAAATGTTAATGCACCTATTGGCGTTGAAATTCAAAATGTTCGAAGTACGGAAATGAAAGATTAGGATTCAGTGTCTATGGAGCCTTGACTAATCAGTGGTGTTATGTTCACTGGAGTTTGAATGATCAAGTGACCCAATGTTGGTGTTACCCCAATATCGACTCTGCCTTCTCACACAAAGTGAATGGCAGAGCAATGCTTGCATAAAGAGTGTCACTATTGGGTTAATACCAACCCTGCATTACGTGATTGTTTAAACCACAAGGCGCGCCACACCACTAATTTGGCAAAGCTCTAGAGACTTTGAACCCTTATTTTGTATTTCCATGCTTTGTATACTTTGTGTTTCAACTCTAATAGATGCATTAATGTAGTTTTTTGCAATTATTATATTATACTTAACATGATAGTTATATTTAAGTTACCATGTCTTTGTTAAACCCTGAAGTTTGTAAATACTGCAGTTGTTCCTGGACAGAATAACCTGACATTCAGCATAGGTGTATTTGGTGCCAGATTCTGTAGATCAAGTAAATTTGGTAATGTGTGGTTGGGTAGTTTGAAAGTTCTAGAGGGTTGAAAATATATAAAAATATGGTTTTAAGAGCTTTTTATTGGCTTGCCATCTTCAAGGTTTATTACAGTTTAGCCCAAGGATGATTCTTTGTTATGTGGTTTTATTGGGAAATTTGTAGATTTTAAATTATTAACAAAATAAAATGCCCTTTTCTCACATGCACATCTAATTTTTTTCACAAAGTTTTCATAACTGGATTTTTTGTAAAATTGGCTTGTATGTCACTTCTGTGAGTCGGACCCACTTTTGTGAGATAAGACTTGTGGTTGTATGAGCCTTAGCAGTCATGAAAGTGGGAAGAACAAAAGAAACTTTTGCACATCAAAAGCAAGAAAATGTGTGGCAAGTTAAGACTGAAACTTAGGTGGCCAATCATGTGTGGTGTGAGGTTGATTCTTCAAGTGTTTTTTTGATTAAAAAAGCAATAATGTGAGAGGTCTGGATAAGACCCTGTCCCATGTGTTATGCAGAGAGAGAGTTAAACCAGTGATCTATTTTGTCCTCTCCTATTCTGCCACCTGTCTTTCTCTTGCTTGTCTGATTGTACCATCGTATTTTTTCTTGTGTCACCTTCGAATTGGCTACTCCAGTGGTCCCTCAGTTTTTCCCTATTATCTACCTTCCTTTACTTGCTGTTTCTGTTCTTTCTCCTCTTGCTTCCCTGTGGTTAAATACATATTTGTGAATCTTTATGGTTCACTTGGTTTGCAAATGTATATGATTATATTGTTGAAATAATTGAAGAAAGCTGTTTGGGTTTATTAGAAAAGGTAACAATCTGGAACACGGGGGTTGACCTTGAGATGCATTTTGACCTCCACAAGCTTGTTTACAGAATTGTTAACAGGAAACAGCTCTGGGACAAAAAATAATATTTAGTTGTACCTCTTAAGACTAGAAGCACTCTTCAGGCTAGCCTCAGGAAAGAAAATGACAAACTTTTAATGCATTTTGTAAAAAACTGGCGATATAACTTACAGCAAGATGACACAGAGTTTGAATTGCCAGGCAAAAAACATCTTATAAGCAGAGCAACTCCCCCCCCAACCCCGAGATGGAGGGACTCAGATGCAGGACTTTTTTCGTTTCTACTAGTGTTATGAAAAGCTATCCTGTACAATTTTATTTTTTCATTTTACTGTTATTGATAATAATAAAATGCTACTTGTGAATCTAATAACTTCTCCTGGACTGCCGATGCTTCCTGACTTATGCCTCTACAACAAATTGTTTTATAGCCATTATTGCTATTTGGTTGTTGCATTTCACTAAAACATGTCCCAGTTTTGTCACTCGGGAACTTGCTTTTATTACTTGCAAAACTCTCTTCGTGACATACACCCTCACTTTTGTGACAGTCTCAAAATGAGAAAAATCTAAATGACTTTGTGGGGGTTGTGCCTGTGAGCATGTAGCAAAGTCTTCTGCAGGTGTAGCACAATGTATATCATGATGAAGCTGATTTGCAAAGTAAACTACTCTGGCCATGTGTCTCAGAAAGAAAGGCAATTAACTGCAAAAAACTATGTTAATGCACAAGTTAGTTTTTTTTCTTAAAGCCACAAAAGTAATAAAATGCAATGTTAGGGTTTTTTGAACTCTATCTCCATCCACCCCATCTACCACACCCATGAAATGAACTAAACAGAATGCCAAAACACACTGCAAATTTCAAGCATATGGTTTAACATCATAAATAAATAACACAGTATGAAGAATACAGTGACATCCTGTGACAAGCATTGCACATGGTGCTGCTTTGTGTGTTGTCCACAGGGCCACTCACAAAGATTTCCGGGTCTGATGCAGTGTAAGGGATGATGCAGGTGTCCTGCAGGATTGTGTCTCGCAACAAATGAGTGCAGTGTGTGTCATGAGGATAGAGAGGGCAGCTTTTAGGAAATTCAAGTTTTTCAAGCAAAGGGGAAGTATGCCACGCTAATTAGAGAAAACAGTGGAGGACAACAGAGCGGTAAGAAATCTGAAAGTGGATGTTGAGCTGAAAATAGCAGAGGGTATAAAGGAAGGGAACAAACATTTTGTCTGCTGTATCAAGGAAAACTGTACAACAAAGAGGAGAGAATCATTAAATTAAACAAAGGAGGGGAATAGAAGATGATAAAAAAGCAGCTATTTTAGAAGAAGATTTCTGCTCAGTCAGTTCAAAATGAAGGAGGAGCAACTTCACCAGGAGTGTGGGATTCTAGCCAGGGAGTAATGGTGCATGCATTACCGATGGAGGGGGGAATAGCAGTGGTGATGGTCCTCAAGGGGCCTGGGACCCTGTAGACTGGCAAGTCACTCGGCGTAGATGAACTAAACCCTGAATTGCTAAGAGAGCAGGCCCGGCTCTTTGCAGAACCACCAACTGACCTCTTTAAGTGCGACAAACAAAGGAACTTGTGGTTCTGGTGGATTGAAGAGTGACCAGTCTGGTGCCATTCCTAAATGTGCAACTAGAGAGGACCTAAAGAACTACAGACCAGTCTGCCTAACTGTGATTTAGATAAACTGCTAGAAATTACCAAAAAAAAAGAACAAATAATGGAGTGGCAGGAGGCCAGTGGACTCCAGGATGACACGGCACAGATGTGTGTCTGACAGCTCATACCAGACAAGTAGACTTCTGTGATTGGCTCACAGAAGCAGTAAGTAATGGCCAAGCATTATATATCCCACATATGGGGATTTCTGTGCTCCACAGAAGACTTGTGAAAAAGTTAGGGGATCTGGGGATTGGAGGTAAATTAAGTGTATTGGCAACTGGCTGGGGAAGAACTCAAAGGGTTGTTGTCAATGGGGAATACTCAAGGGTTAGAGAAGTTACCAGTGGGATGCCAAAAAGGTTGTTCTGTGGCCTATCCTTTATTAACATATTCATCTGCTGTTTTGGGAGGAAGTCCAGGGAAAGATCAATCTCTTTGCTAATGATACCAAAATCAGTGGTAGGGTAGATACCATGGAGGGGAGGACATGGAAAGAAAAGGGACTTTGACAACCCGGAAAAGTGGCACAAGACATGGCATCGCAAACTTACTGCTAGCAAGTATAAATTCATGCACATTGGCAAAAGAAAAAAAAAACAGAGTACTGGTTAGGGGTGTGGGTGTGGAGCAGATATTGGAGGAAAGGGACTGGCAGATCATTATTAGTAAGAGTCTAAAGTCCCCTCCTACCTATCTTCTGCTGTTTGAGCCACCTACTAATGCATCTATTCCCTCCGTAATTCTGACCTTCGTACTTTCGTGATCCCACATCATTCTACCACCTCTGGCCAATATGCTTTCACCTTCCACTGCCCTAAAGTATGGAATTCCCTCCCTGCCCCAATCTGCAATGCCACTTTATCCTACTCCTTCTCCTCCCTTCTCCGAGATTTCACAAAACATACATGCTCTTGCCATTCCCTGTTGTCTCCTCTTCTCTTGGCCCCTTCTGCCCCCCTTAAATCCTAAAGCACCGATTAGGCTTCCCTTGACTAGGTTTACCTAGACTCTGCCCCTCGTTGCCCAATCAGTTGGCATACTTATCTTCTCCTCCTTACTATGCTGCCTACGTAGCCCCCATCCCCATAACCTCCTCCTTGCAACTCATTTTATTGTTTGTTTTATACGTGTATTGTATAATGTTTTTACAATTGCTGCTGTTGTTGCACTGCTTCTTGCTATTGTTACTATGCAATTTGCCCATTTGATGTACACCTAATGCATTATTGTTATAAGTTGCCTTTGCATACCTTTTGCACCTTGAATTCCCATTACCGGTCTCACTGTAGCTTCTGACCTTTTACTCTCTTTGGCCATTTACAGCTTTTACAATTTTTGCACCATGGTGATTGTTACTCAGCTGTTTGTTGCTGCTGCTGTGGCTTTTCACATATTTGTTTGGATATGTATTAACTAGTTTCATATTTGCGTTCTTCCATGTTCTCTTTCACCATGTATTTTATATTGCACATACACCAACACTTTATGCATTGTATCTGTTTTATTGAGTCTTTGTATGTCTGTACTGTATGCTTGGACTTGATCCTCTACTCTGTATCACCTCCCCCCTACTTGGGGTTGCACCAGGAAACAAGGCTTAACTCAGTGTGCCTGTAAAGGGCACCAATCTTCAGATAAAATAATACATAGAATGCACATAATTGACTGATCAAGTGGCTTTACAAGTGGTTCGTTACACTGTAAAAATGCTCTAACATTTTACCAGTAAAGAACAGGGTTCCTTTACATATTAGCTATTGAGACTGGGGCTGTTTTCTGAAGGAAAGAAACAGCATTGGTTCCTCAACTTGTTTCCCATTGTGACCTGCACAGGTAGGGTCACAAGCCTTCCCCGTGCAGTTACACATTGCTCTGTGTGCTCATGCAGAAAAGGGGGGAGTCCCTGTGTGATGTCCTGCAGGACCATGCAGTGAGCATGACGACTATGGCTCTGGTGGGCTCATAGTTTTTCAACACCCCTGTGTGTAGAGCTAAAGCAGACTGCTTGTAGGAGGTGTCAGAACGCTGCACCTGCTGGTGACAGAGAAGGTGGGGAGCTAAATCTTAAAGGGGCAAAAGGCATTACGGTTGGGCTGAGGTTAGGGAGTGGACCACTAATCCACCAGGGAAGGCTGGAAAAGTGAGAAAAAAATTGGGATTTTAGAAGACCCAGATATGGGCCTAAAGGTAAGGGTTTGGCAGGTGAGGGCCTCTGACAAAGCCTCTTGATGAGGCGAAGTGTTTGGCACTTGCTGTTTACTCTCAGCTCTCTTGTCTGATTTGTTTTGAATACAAATCTTCAGGATTTGCTGTTTTGGTGTGTTGGAAAGCATCCCTTTTGTGTTTGTTCCTTCAGATTTGTTTTTCGGGACAGCATCCAGCTGTTGACAGCTGTAGCATGGCTGGCTATGGCCTTGGTTTGGGTGCATGGAGGTAGGTGGGTGGGGGAGAGAGTGCTGGTGCCATTGAGGTTTCTGCATGATCTGTGTCCTGGGCACCCGCTGCTCCTCTGAATAGTTTTGCATGTCCCACAGTGGTTTTCCCTGGTGGTCCAGAGCGCAAAGAAAGATGCATTGAGGGAAAAGGGTCCTTGGTGTCCAGTGCATCCTCCCCTTCCTGGCCCTGGTTTCACACAGTCGTGCAGTTGGTGGTGCTGTGTGCCATCTGGCCCATCCCTGCTGGAATATCAGTTGTGGCTTCTAAGGCAGTGACACTCTGAATGACTGCTTCAAACAGTTTTTCTGCAGTTGGTGTTGCTGCATCTTTGCAACTGGAGGTAAGGGCCCCATGCGCACTGGCACCCTCATTACCAGAGCCTTACTCAGCTGCTTTGCCTGTGCTGTCACACTGATGTAAGTGATAGTGCAGTGAAAGACTTGCAACCCATTTGTGTGTAGCACCAAGGGGTGCAAGAAAAAAAAGTGGTACAGTGTGATCCTTGAAACCACTTTGTGGCAACAAACTGCAACTTTGTATGGGGCCCAGGGGACCCAATTTTCAAAGAGCCTGGCATGGCCCCAGGGTAGTCCCTGTGCATAACTCATCGATGTCTGAAAAAATCCCTGATATTTTCATATTTCTTGCACACTGGTGGCATTTTCCATTTTTGCACAGGTGTTACACCTGGTAATACACCAAGGCCCGGATATTCAAAATGGTTTTGCGATCACAAACCGGGTTGGTGACTCGCCAACACCACTTTGTGGTCCCAGAGCAAGGAAGGACTGCGAAGTGCCATATTGGATGTTATGGTTAGCAAGTCACTAACCCGTTTGCGACAGGCCCTAAAATATGCCTGTGCACCTATGCAAAACAGCTGATACTGTCTTGCATATAGGCACACTGGCATATTAGTAGGTTTGGAGCAGCAGTAAAGTAGCCATCAGTGCAGCGCTATTACTGCCTTCCCAAACCAGGTCATACAACCTGCTCCTCCTAACTGTGGACCCCAGCCCCTGGCCACCATGCTGATTGTAATGTAATATTTCCCTGATGTCTAGTGAACCCCACCCCCTGCCATTAATCCCTGATGTCCAGTGGTCCTCCCCAACCTCTGAACACCCCCACTGGTATTGTGTCAATTATCCCATCCACCTCCTGGGTTCACATAACCCGACATGCCCACTCTGGCCCTGGCAACCCCCCCCCCCACGTAGGTCAGACCTCCCCCCAACCTGCACATTTGGTCCTCAGGTCCCCCTCCCGCCACGACTGGCACAGATCCTCCCCTCACCTCCACGGTCAACAGACAGATCAAGATCACATGCCTACTGTACTCACAGCTGAGTACAACAGCGCAGTTGTGTGCTGTCAGTTGGTGGCTGCCGTGAAGGTGAATGGAGGATCTGTCCTGGTCACCGAGGGGTACTGAGATGGATTAGCGGGTCAGGTGTCTGACCTGTAGTGGGAGCCCTGAGCTAGGGCAGGCTGGTCAGGCGAGGTGATTCAAACCTGGGTGGTGGTTGGGGACCGGATAATTGCAGTGTCAGTGGCTCAGCAGGTTGCGCACTCGCCTCTGAGGCCAGAAGATCAGAAGGCTGTGGGTTCTATCCCCACACCAGGCACTTGGGTTAAATCCCAATACTGATACTGTGGTGTAGCATGATGGGGGTGCTGCACTCCTCAGGTGCCGTCTTTCAGATGAGACATTAAACCGAGGTCCCATCTGCCTGTTCTGGTAGTAGTTCATGTGACTGTTAAAGATCCCATGGCACTTCTCGAAAAAGAGCAGGGGAACTTCCTCGGTGTCCTGGCCAAATTTCCCCCATTCACTAAAAATACTACCAACAGTTTAATCTGGTTCACTGTCACTTGGCATTCATCTGTATCCCCCTCCCCCGGGACGAGGCTGAAAATAGGCAGAATTGTCTAATCCTTCTTTCCCGGTTAACAAAAACTAAATAGTAATAATTGACACAATAACATCAGGGGCAGGGGGGACCACTGGATGCCAGGGATTAATGTGTCAATACCAGCACTAGTATTCAAGGGAGGAATTCCACTGAACACCAGGGATTAATGTATCAATACCAGCAGGAGGGTTCGAGGGGTGGGTGACCACTAGACAACAGGGAAATATTACATTACTGTCGAAGGCAAATGTTCAGGGGTGGGGGACCTGTATCCACCAGGGATTCATTTATTCAGTAACCACTATGGTGCTCAATGGGAGGGTGGGAACACTAGACCAGTACAGGCAACCCTGACAGGTGCTGAGGGAAGGCCACAAACTCTGTTTGCTCCTGGCCTGTAATGAGGTCCTAATGAGACGTACATGACCCCACAGCACTCTGCTAGTGCTATAGGGTCATTTGCATCTTAAGGTACAGTTATGGCAGATTGAGAGGAGCAATCGCCATTAGTGAGCCCCAACAGCCTGATTGCAATTGCAAGCCCCATAGTATCCTACTGGCCATATTCCTCCTGTGGCCGGTAGAAGGCTGTGGTTTGTGAGCGCAGTCTTGATAGTGCTTGGCTGGTATACGGGAACATACCTTTAATGTTCACAAAGTGCCCACGCACGTTCCAATACACCACTGGTTTGCTTCAGGCACTAATTTACTCCTGGAGCAAACATTTAGCCACCCAAACCAGGACCTATGAATATTCCTGCCCAGGTTTAATATCTGCACAAAAATATTTGCACAAGCTGCAATAAAGTGTGGAGAAGGTCAGCAAAAGGCACCCTTTTAAAAAATGTGCGCATTCAGCGAAACTGCAGTCGTGCAGGGGCAGCCTCCCTTGCACAACCTGTTTTGCTAAATGTAACCCCCCTGCAAATGGGGGTTCCCAAAAGACTTCCAGGAGCTTGCTTGAATGCTCCAAGCCTGAATGGTGTTTGGCATTTAAGCCATTTATCAGTGAGTGTTTTTAGAACCTCTGGTACTGTCTCTTTAAGAGCTGTCTGCTTGCAGACATAATTAGTTTGTATGGGGGACTGTGTGTTTCTTTGATTGAGTACCACTCAAGCTGCTGCCAATTCACTTCATTTTTGCAGTCACTAGGAGTGCAAAGGGAACCTATCTGACAGATGTAACTGTTTGCCAGAAATTATTTAGAGTAATAATGAAATTACAGTTTGTCTAACCTGCTTTCTTTGCAGTCAGAACTGTGTCTGCTAGTTCCCCATTCTAGTTTTGAACTGCTGAACTGGACCAATCAGTGTGGGGTAAGCTAGCTCTAAAATGGTGCCTTGGACGAATCAGAACTTGGACTCGTAATCTGAGCCAGCCACAAGAGGATTGTATGGGCAGTGACTCTGGGAGATGTAGTTTAGACTTCAGTGCCTTTTGGACCAACAGCAGCAGTCTATTGTGAGTGACAGCCAATCAGTCAAGAACTGGGAGGAACTCAAAGGAAGTGCCGGTTTTGTCGGTTGGAGTTTCAGTTGAGCTTTGGCAGTGAAGAAGGAAGGAGCCCTGTGTTTCTCAGTGTGCAGTTTTAGTCAAAAAACGTGTAAGGCCCAGAGTTCGGTCTGCAGCTTGTTAGGACTGAATCCGTCCTGTGAAAAGAATCAAAGGATCTCTGAAGAGTAGAAACCAGGCTCACCCTGTAGAAGACTGGAGAAATTGCTGAAAATTGCACTCGGTCTGTCAGGAACTGAATCTGCTGTGTGTTCTCCCGGGTATTGTGTAGTAATTGCAATCGGGATACAGATGCAGCCTGCCTGGTATAGTGCTTTCTTTTATATGGATGTGTGAAGAGGTTTGTGTACCTCAAGTGAGCCCTGCTGACATTGAAGGACCCTATCTTATTTGGAGGTCGTGAGTACTAATTCAGGGTTGCTCCCTGTTGAATTGCCACATTAAATCCAAATGGAATTACTGTACTGCTGACTGTTTAATTCTCTTTTCTCTGTGTGAAAGGGCCCCTACCAGCTGCCACGGTTTGGACTAGCCACTAGGGCTTGGGTACCCAGGGACAGTAACTGATAGGGATAGGCCTGTGCACAGAGCCATAGGTAGATTATTAAAGTGATAAGCTAATTAACCTGATTTCCCCCTGTCCTTGTTATATCCCCTAAATAAATCAGAGCTGCTTGTTTCAGCAAAGTTATACTGCTTGAGGTATTTGTCTATGTTAAAGTACTGTACTGTGATTGTTGCACTGTATCTCATTTCACAGGAGGTCCCAGTGCTGGAACCAGACCTGGGGTAAGTGTATACTGTGAAGGTAATTCTGATATATTGTGTGGGCCACTAGTGGGAAGAAAGAGGGGTTGCAGTGTCCCAGAGGGCTGTGACCAAGTTAGTTTAACTATTGCAAACCCTGACCTCTGGGTGGAGGCACCCGCCATTGGATCCAGGCCCCTCAACCTGTTAGTGGCAAATCAGGCAGGGGTAGTAGCCCCTGGGATAGCGCCATCTAGGGGTTACACAAACATGTACAATATTTCAGCTTTTGAAAATTCAGACATTTTTGAAATGCACAGAACTTGTACTAATTTTTGTGAAAATATTTGAAAGACGATGGGCCAAATTAAACTCCAAAAAATACTAATGCTAATTGTAACTGTTGGAAACCTAAGGATTTTAAACCATTTCTTATAATTGATGTTCAAGGCCACTGATTTATAGTGATTTAAATAATGAAATTCCATTTTCAAGACTAGAAATTCCAGGAATTGCGCAATTGACTGTTAGTCTAATTTCCTCATTTACCAGGATTCTACTGCCATTCTTTTACTGTGTGCATAGACGATCAGACTAGAAGAAGGCTGGTCAACAAAAACTAACTAACTAAAATAAATAAATTAATATACATAGCATCAAATGAAGCAAATTGAAAATAGTACTGGAAGCAATTGTAAAAAAAAAAAAAAAAAATACTAGTTCTGTAGATTTACTGATCTGGTATAAAATGCCAAATTCCGTGAAATTCTTTGTTTTTACCAGTGTGCAGGCAGTCCAGATTCTGGAATTTTGCTGACTTTTTTGGTAAAAAATGAAAGCCAGTGGCCTTGCTGGTGTTTGCTTTTTAAATACATTACAGATGTCTTTCATTTAAACACAAGAGTTTTACCTATTTTCTAGATCCTCCAGAAGACAACGGTGGTTCAGAAATCTTGAAATATCTCCTAGAAATATCTGAAGGAAACACAGACTGTAAGTGGTTATGCCATCTTTGTTTTAATGTTATGCCTTTATATATAATTTTGTTTCCTTGCACATCTTGGCTAGGAAAGTAACCTGAGCCGAGGCTCTTTGTTACCTGGTATTGAAACTGTGAACCTACTTTGGTATTCCACTATATAGTAGGAGATGGAAACTGTAGAGTTCAGGGTTCTAAATTAAATTTTGAAATGTGTCCGTTTTTGCTCAAAAATAACTGTTGACTTTCCAAAAGAATGTTGTTGACAGATGGAACATTAGTAACGGTGAGGATATTGTACCTATGTCAATGACACATAATAGTTCTTGGTGCTACATTGATTTTCCACCCTGTAATTTTGCTTTTACGGCTACACACATTGAATTCTGACTGATGTGCACTGCTAGTTAGCCCTGAAAATGAAGCTTACAGTGTTCTGTCACCAATCACAGATGCTGCCACTTCTGCATTAAAAATTCCATAGTTTCAGTGTTTGTGACGTAACCTTCGTGGCCAGTTACCATCTTGAACTGTTTCCAGTTCTGAAAATCTCTATAGGATACTTTTTTCTTCTACATTTCATAAAAGAACTGGCCACAAGAATAACTTATTTAGCGTGGCCCAGTGATTGAGGCCTGCTTATAAATCCTTGGTGTTCTGTTCTCTGTAAAATGGGTCGTTTGTCATCTCATTGCCGTCTTTGACTATTTCTCGTGTTTTTCTTACTCTGCTGTGTTTGAGGGAAATGTGCTTTTCTTCTTGTCAGTCATAATTGGGATTTCCATCTAAAATAGCAGGTTCTAGTCACAAACCATTGTTTACACATTCAGGTTATTCACTGTGTTATAACTAAGGCAGAAAATCGATTGTCAGCTAAATGAGACATTATTCAGTACCGTAAAATGTAGACATTACATTGGGCTTGCTTAATTATTATTGCAGGGTCCCTGAGTAAAAATGTGCTTGCCTCATACACTGTTTTTGTCTTTATTCACATCACTTCCATTATGTTACATTAAAGGGACACTGTCAACCCCTTAAGGCCTCAAAGTGTTCCTAGTGTAAAAACACATATTATGATTGTTCACAGTCTGTAGAGACTGCTGATGTAGCTGGTTGTTTGATTCTGATTTTTTTTTTCTTTTAAAAAGTGAAGAACACACTGCCCACCATACTGGTGTTACCACACAAGAACATGTTTGTTTACATTCCTTGATCAACTCCCACTGCATCCTTCCTGGACTTAGAAACACCCCTCAGCACAGTCTAGCCACTCATTATGCAGTGGGAGTAGATGAGATTATTGCATTATGAGTGACTGCACTGTTTGGGGTGTTCCCATTGTTCAGTAAGTATGCAGTAAGAACAGATCCAGGATTTGAAACAAAATGAAGTTGGTTATAACTGTACATTAACATGCATTTCAGTTCTACTAAGCAAGGAGACAGATAAAACAACCAGTAACATCAGTGAATTTTAGAGAAGTTAAGCAGTCATAAAATGTAGGTTTTTAACCAGAAATAATATGATGCAAAAAAGCTTGACACTGCCCCTTTAAGTCCTCTGGGAATCGTGTGACTGAGGTTGCTGACCCTCTGCTGTCAAACAGTGAGCCTAGGGTACTGAGGGAGGCCCTATAGGTGGAGGCCTTTATTTATTTATTTGCTTTTGGTAACCAGGTAAGCACACTAGATAGCTAGTGCCTATTTTCAGGTGCGACTCGGGAGAATTACAGGGTATCCATGAAACAAATACATAGTCAACATTACAAACCAGAGCAATATGCTCCAACAGTGGGTAAAAACTGCATAAGGTACATACAGGCTCAGAGAAGCATCATGGGGGGCGTAAAATAACAAGACATGACCAGGGAATTTAAAGCAACAGTACATAGCATAGGAATTAGAATAAATGCACCAACAGTGGGTAACACAGCATAGGGTACTTACAGGCTCAAGAGGCATCGTGAGGGGTATAAGACAACAAGACATACCCTAGGCATTTAGAGAAACAGTACATAGCATAGCCATTAGAATAAATGCAACACAAAATAGAGGGGCAGTAAGTGCCTAGCTGGGGTACCGTTGAGGGTAGGAGGGCTGTGGGACTGGGCATTAATGGCACACAGGCAGGTTGCACCAGCTTTTAGGAAGTTCCAGAGGGAAGTTTTGAAGGTGGAATGGGAGGGGGAGGCACATGGGAGGGGGAGGCATGAACCTGTGCCGGAAGGAAGTTCCACAATTTTGGCGCGTGGACGATGAACGCCCGATTGCCTGCAAGGGTGCGGGTCTTAGGGACCAGGCGAGTCTGGGACATGCAAGACCTGAGTTGGTAGACGGGGGAGGCGTGTTTCAGGGGAAGAGCGCGCGAAGCAGGAGTGGCTGTACAAACTATATTGTCAACGAAGTTTCCAAGGATGTAGGTCCGGTGTTTTTCGGGGGGGAGCCATTCCAAGCGAGAGTAGAGCGTACAGCGGTGTGTGAGATGGGGAGCCGAGAGTGTGAAGCAGCAGATGTTGTTGTACGTGGTGTCCCACTTTGCAAGGCTTGAGGACAGGACAGGAGCAAAGGCAATGAGACCATTTAAAAGGGGTTTGAAGGCTTACCTGTTTAGATAGCCTCTCGGGGACTAAAATGTAGTCCTTGGGTATTATTCATGATGCAGCTGCTGTTTCAAATGACTTTGAATGACAGTGAATTTATCTGCATTATTTAAAGTCAAGTATTTGTTCATTTGTTTATTGTTTTGGTTTTATTTGCTTATCTATACCTGTACAGTGCACTGAGCCTCTGAGGAAGGGCGACTTATAGAGAAATTTACTGCTACAGTACTACTGCTGCAACTGCTGCTTAGTGATATGTGGTGGCTAAAACCTTATTCTTTTAGTTGCCCACATCTGGAGATTGAAATGTCCCTCATTACAACCTTATATATCCATGCAACAGCCATCTCATTAACACATGTAGCAACCACTTCATTGACACATGTAACAACCACCTTATTAACATATAAAAGAAACACCCTAAAAACCTCTCACAAATAGAGCCTCTGTATACCAGCAGAAATACAAAAATTCTACCAGCAAAACCTAAAACTCTTATCAGGAGCCCAACAACCCCTTCCAGCCCACTCACAAAACTGCCAGTGTCCCTACATAGACCATGAAAAAGGCCCGTTGGACCATCCAATCTGCCCAGATGCTCTAGCTGTGTCACTTGTTAGCCCTCCATGCTGCCACGTCTATGTTGTTGCCACCCTGTGCTACTGATACTGAGTCACAGCCACTCCACAGCATGATGCAAACCTACACTGGATGGCAAACTCCATGCTGCTTCTGCACGCAGTCCTAAACCCATACTGAAGTACAAATTGCTGAAGACATGCCATCTTTCATAGAAGGACCCTACAGTATGGAAACGCTGTAGGGACAAAAACCTTCCACACCAAAAATGCCACTACTCTATGGAAAACACAATAGCACAACAAACACAAAGGCATCCCCCAGAAATAATCAGAAAAGCAATCTAAATCTTCAAAACCCTCCATACTTATGTTTATGTAAAATAAATCCTAAGAAAGTCTGCCATACTTGTGAAACAATTCTGTTTCATAGGTAAACTTCGTCATGAAGGCCACTTGGCCTTCGACTTTATGATCTTGCTCGCCCCAAGTTCCAAAAGTCTTGGCACTCACCAGCAGTCAATAAAAGGGAGTCCACACCAGTTCCAGTTTAAAAACTTCCCTTTCATCGTTCACCCCCTTGATGGCACTATTTTGTCACATTCCACACTTCATATCTTGTCCCTTGCTATGCTGCAGACTTTTGTACACATCCTAAATTCTTACATGTTCTAAATCTACTGGCAGTCTAAGGGTTACATTTTTTTTCTAGGACATTTTGTGTAGTAACTTCAATCTTTCCCCATCTGTCTTCCTGAGGTTACTAAAGTAAGTAATAAGACATGGCTGGGTGTGGGTAGCACAGCATTCATTCACGATTAGGTGATTGGTTCTAGCCAATCAGAATTTGAGATCTTTATTGCTCATTTTTATGATCCGTGCAAGCAACATAGTGCCACCATATGATTTTTCGTAGGTGTGGCCACCCCCGCTTCCAATGCCCTGAGCGTTTTTGCAGGTGCGGCCTCACTGCACCAATGGATGTCCGAGCTGTCTATGACAACAGTTCAGATGCAGTGGCATACAGTTGAAAGAGAATGACCGCTACAGTCAGCGGTGGTAACGTGTAGGCAATTTGCATACTGCCGTGTCGTCAGCAGTATGCAAATTGCCTACATGTCACCACCTTAGCAGTCGTTGTCTTTCAGCTGTACGCCACTGCACCTCCCGTCTCCATGATCTGCACCCCCCCCATTTGTTGTGTGCTGAGGGGATGCCCAATTCCTTTCAGCACATGCACCTCCCAAAGCACACTGTATGTCCAGTGGGGTGCCCAATCCCCATCGGCTCCAGTACCCCCTAAAAACAAACCTCAAGGTGCCACGCTGAGTCCACTCCAGCGTGGCAAAAGTCCCGCGATCATCATGCTGCCCTGCACACTGTATGGCCAACGGGGCCAATTCCCTGTTGGCTCCACTACCCCCCCAAACAAACTTCCAGGTGCCATGCTGGGAGCCCACCCAGCGTGGCAAAAGTCCTGCATCGTCTTTTAAAAAAAAACCTGTAACAAAAGAAAACTGTCCTCGTTGACTGTCTTGCCCCTCCCCAACCCGCACCACACCTCTGAACACCCCACCTCCCCCACACCCTCACCCCATACTTACCTCCGAGCCCAGTGCAACGATCTTGTGACCAGGAACACATCTGCACTCTTCAAAGCTGACCGCGAACTGAAGAAATGCTGGTAAGCTGTATAATGGCATAAATAGGTTTTTTAAACTTTGGTTCATACCTCGGTCATTTTTTCAAATTTTTGCACCAACTTTTCAACATGGGGTTCTTGGGACCCCATCTCATGAATTCAGTCACTGTCATCTGGTTATGTGGTCCCAAAAGGTGATTGCACGTTCACTGCACGGAATCACCTTTCAGGACTGATTAACAAAATGACAGTGTCACTGTCCATGAGGTGGGCTCTCAAAAAGCCTATGTTGCAAATTTGGTGAAAAAATTCCCCAAAATGACTGTTTTATGAGCGTGCGTTGCACAGTTTCCACACACACTCGCAAGTTCACAAATTTGTAATATTTTCACTTCACATTTTCAACATTGGCATTTTTTCACACCTCCTTATGAACTGTACAACTGTCATTTTTTGCATCCTGGCCAGAATGTGTTTACGCACTTCCAGCGCAGAATAGCATGGTCACTGTTGGAAATCAGTGTTTGGGACAGGTTAAGAAAATCACAGTGACACTGTTCATGAGCAGAGGTCCTAAAATGCCTATGTTGAAAATTTGGTGACAAAAGTCCATAAAATTACTGTATTACGAGCGTGCATTGCGTAGTTTCTACGCACCCTCGAAACTTCACAAATTTGTAATATTTTCACTCCACATTTTCAACATTGGCATTTTTCCACACATCCTTATGAACAGTACAGCTGTCATTTTTCCCATCCTGGCCGAAATGTGTTTTCACAGTTCTGGCGCAGAATAGCGCAGTCGCTGTGGGAAATCAGTGTTTGGGTCAGATTAAGAAAATCACAGTAACACTGTTCATGAGCGGAGGTCCCAAAATGGCTATATTGAAAATCTGGTGCAAAAAAATCTCTACAGTAATTGTGTTACGGGTATGCGCTGCGCAGTTTCTATGCACGCTCGTGACTTCACCAGTTTTTTTATATTTTCACTCCAGATTTTCAACATTACAATTTTTTTGTACCTCCTTATGAACAGTACAGCTGCTGTTTTTCACATTGTGTTCGAAATGTGTTTTCACACCTGTGGCGCCAAATGGTGCAGTCACTGTGCAAAATCACCTTTTAGCTAACAAACCGATAGTGTCACTGTTCATGCGGTAGGGTCACAAAAAGCCCATGTCGAAAACTTAGAGTAAAAATACCAAGGAACACCCAGGGCATTAGGGTTTCCGACCATAACGCCCTACCCTGTAGGGACTGACGGGCATCAGGGTGTGACTTGGGATTGTCGACAGTAATGCTCACGCCGTTCAACCCCCACCACCCCCACCCTGCAGCCAGTGACAGGCGTCGAGGTGCGCCATGGACTCTTTGGACCCAGAGTTCACACCATTCTCCTATACTGTACCCATTTCAGCGTATTTTCTTATGGAATGAGGTGAGTGTAAAGTTCGAACACCCCAAGGCACACCTCAACACTTGTCAGTGTCTGCAGGGTAGGGTGAGATGAAATGTCATGACCGTTATGGAAAACAACCCAAAGGCACACTCCAGTGCTTGTCCATATCTGCAGGGTGGGGGTGGAGTTGGCATCAGTTCAATACATCACTGCCATTTTTATACTGCATCTGTCTAACTCCTGCACTTCCACAGCTAATACCAGCAAGCAGACATTCGGCATTGACACATGCTTGTATAATGTTGAAATTAGGTATGCCACTCTCATACTTTGTTTGCCTTCTTATAAAACACTGACATTGTGAGCTGGTAAAATCAGTCTGTGTTGCCACAGCTTTATCACAGATAAATCACATACAAATGCGGTAAACCATATGCATTAATGAGGCATAGGATCGGCCAATTCTGATCCGGTTTTAGAATTTTGAATTTTAGGATTTCTGAATCCTAATCCGATTCTGTTTGAAATCCTAAAATAACCCAAAAATCAGATTTAGGATTCAGATTTGAAATCCCAAATCTTGCATGCCTGTGTGAAGTAGGTTTTAGTATTCAGTTTAGGAGTTAGGATTTTTAGACTGCAAATCTGAAAATCCCAAATCTGAAAATCAGATTGGAATTCAAAAAATCCAATTCTGTTTGGCAGATTCCGAGCAGCCCTAAAATGCATTCCAGTCAAACATTTCCACTGAATCATTCACAGTAAAGCAACACAAATGATGATAACTAACCAGATTAGAGTAGACCACTCAAGAAGAAGCCAGGCAATGCTGTACACAAGAGCAATGGTAGAAATGGGAAGCTCATTTCCAGATGTGAAATTAAAAGTCTTAACTTCATTCCAGGAGCAAAATGGTAAAAGACTGCTCTTGTGTGAAACATACAGTGCTCCTCACAATTCATAAAACTGCCTAAATAAAATGAAGAAATGCAACATATAAGGAGGAAATGTGTCCATCAGGTATGCTTGATGCTGCATCAAAGGTGGTGGGTTCCCCAGTAAATTCTTCCATTTCTAATAGTACTTATACATCACATTCCTCTCCAGAAGTTAGGAAAAAGCCTGTAACTCATGAGTGGCAAAATTCCAAGTGTATTAATATTTTTTTCTTATAAGTGGAACAATCATGATCATCGCAATGTAACCCTTTATATATTCATTTCATGAAATAACATTTTGAGAGGTATAACTTGTTAAATAATTATTTTACTGAACATTTGAGTACTTCAGCTTGAAGTTAGCTACTGGTGTTTGAAGCATGCCATTCCAGTGGTACTAAATGATGAGGCAATGGACACCATGCCTCATGCCATGCTGGTGACCCAGATTCAGATGCGGACTCGGGTTGTCAGGGGTCAGCCGGGTTGGGTGAGGACAGAGCCTGCAGAAGATTGCTCTCCTCTCCCAGGGAGGGAGGGTTTTCAGTGCCTGGCACTTGCCAGGCCCCTAGTGTTGGCTGGGGGTAAGGCATCCATAGACTATCAGAATAGGGGGAAGTTGTGGCTTCCGACATTCCATATATGGAATCTTGTGTGGGGACATCTGCGCGGAACTGCGTGCCACTCTTCGGGGTAGAAAACGGGGAAAAAAATGGAGTCCTGAACGGCCAGTTATTTCAGCCACCTGGTAGCCATGCACCCTGATAAGCACCCAGGCCATGCTGTGTAATTGCAAAGGTAAATCCGGAAGGAAAATTGGAGGAGATAGGGCTGGGGTGGCTAACATCTGAAGTGCTGCTTGGGGCCGGGAGAGGGGCCTTGTACCATAATCGTGGATGCCTCCCACTGCCCGCTCGCTGTGCAGTTCTGCAGAGGATGATTCTCTCCATCTTCGAGTATGGGGACATGGTCTTCAGTGCCGTCCCTAAGTCCACCCTTGCCAGACTGGACCCCCTCTTCCATTCTTTCTGTTGCTTTGTCCTTGACTGCCCTCCTAACAAGCATCACTGTGTCCTTTACCGCAGTCTACACCTCCCCTCGTTGCAGGACTGGCGTCACTCCCACAGTGCCATTCTTATGGCCAAATACTGGATGTAGTCCCTCCCTCCATAACTCACCTCTGTCCTGTCAGCCCCTACCTTCCAGGGCTACACACTAAGAAAAATTGACTCGCGTCAACTGTCCATACCACACATGTCAATCTTGACTGGCCAGGCAGCATTCTCTTATTGCATGCCTAAACTCTGGAATTCACTTCCCTCGGATATCCGGCACCCCTCCCTCAGTCAGATCCTCAACTCCCTTCTCAAAAAACACTTCTACCCCATTTGCTTGTGCACTCACTTGAGCTCTTGACTAGGTTTTCAGGATCACCTGAAATAGGGGTGACCCTTACTATGTACTGCTTCCTGCATCTGATTTTTGACGTGTACAACTGCCTTTAGAAATGCACTTTACCCTGTATGTTTTTCCTGTATTTTAATCCTGTATGATTATCTTGAAAGTGTCTGACCATGTAAAATATGTCTGTATTCCCTCTCCACCTTCCCCAAGGGCGCATCTGGAATCGAGCAGTAGTCTGCTCAGCATGCCTTCCTGGTTAAACCTTGTAATAAATAAATAAATTACTAACTGTGAAAATTGAATTTTGAGTGCATTTCCTTTATAATGTTAGATGTGATACTTGAGAAAGCTGTTCTACTGTATGTCCTGATGGCATATATGCATACAGAAGTGGTTTCATGGTCACAAATAATGGACTGTAGTGGGGTAACCATATTTATAAAACAGGATCTGGCAAATCTTCCCAAGTAGTCAAAACGTGGGCATATTGGTGTCGGATAAAATACCTTTTTCCCCTCTTCAAAGAGACAGCAAAACAATAAACTCACATTTTTTGCAGCAAAAGTCAAACCTTTTCATTAGTAGAATAGTTTTGTCCTGAATTTAGTTATTTAGCTGCATTAACATACCCCCTTTTGTGGTTGAACCCATCACTGGGTGTGTTATGTAAGCAATAGCCTGTTGTCTCGGGGTTCCCCCGGGGTTCCATCCTAGATACACTCCTCTTCAATGTTCATATAAATGGTATATTCTTTTCAGACCTATCTGTCAAATTTCATCTCTATGCAGATGATACGATTATATATACACCTGCTGATACTACAAGTATAATACAGGATAAATTACAAAATGCATTTTACAAATTACTGATTTTCCTTAAGAATAGTAAATTGATTCTTAACGCAAAACAAAAACTCAATCTATGTTATTTTCTAGAATTAGTGAAACTCAGGAAGATGGGCCCTTAGGAATGGTTACCGGGGGGGGGGGGGCTCCCCGATTCAACAGGTACGGTCCTATAAATATCTGGGGCTATGGTTGGACAGCTTTCTGAAGTGGGATGTCCACATAGACAGGTTGTCAAAGAACACAGGAAAAAGATTAGGGGCTCTATATAGAATCAGATTTTGTTTGACTGCAGACATAAAAAAGAAATTGGTAAATTCCATGATTATACCCATAATTGATTATGGAGACATCTTATACACGAATGGTTTAAAAAGAGACTTAGAGAAATTAGATACACATTATGGCAGACTGACCAGGTTTATTTTAGATGCCATTCGACTGTCTCATAGGTGTCAGCTGTACGGTAGATTAGAGGACTCTCAAGGAGAGAAGGCAGGGGCACTTACTTGCCTTCATCCATAAAGGAATGGTCAGTAACCTTCCCCCATATATAGTTTCTCATTTAATAAAAGGGATAAAGTTGCATCATTACGATCTGGTACAGCATTGGATTTGGTGCGACCAGTATGTAACCTGGAAGTGGGCCATCAAACGGTGTACTACCAAGGTGCACGTCTATGGAATAAAATCCCATTTGACCTAAGAGATTCAACACAGATAAAAACTTGGAATCTAATTAAAACGTGGTCAAGGAACTTTGGTAAAAAAACAGGACAATGCTGTTAGTAGCCTAGATATGGAATACTATGTGCTGACCTTCACACTTGAACTTCATTTTTTATAATTGTTAAACCTCTGTATGTATGTATGAAGACACCAAGTGAAATGTAAGGATATCTGATTTTATCTTTTGTAATAGTTAACCTTTGTACACATGTATGAACTAACTTTGTACAGTACACTTTGTAACATCTTGAGAGGACCTCATTGTAAATGAGTCTGTGACTCAATCGTGTTTTATCCTAATTCATACATTTTTTTTAATAAATATTTTTACTACTACTACAGTAAGATACCATGGGGTGTTGGTTGTGCTGCAGCAACCAAATGACCAGGCCAAGTATCTTCAGCCCCTGCAAGGGTGATTGTGGCAGCACAACAAACACCTGGAGTGTCTTATTATGTTTCTGAAATGTGTTTTGTATTAAGTGGGTTTGTGTTTAGAAATGAGAAAATTAAAAAGTTCAAAAATGTTTAAAAATCAGTAGTTTTCTGTGAAATAGTCCCTCTACAGATCAGCTGTTACTGCATGGTTCTAGCCTGAGTTGCATTGTGTGAGCCACTGTGGTGTGTGTGCTGTTTGTGTGAACTGTCTCTTGATGTCACTTCCTCCCCTCAGTTTTGTTTCACTTTTCTTTGTTTAAATTGAAAAAAAAAAATAACTATATATTGTTTTACTTTATGGACTTGCATTGGACGTAATTGGCTTCAAGCGTTTTAGTTCAGTGACTGAGTGGACTAGCAAGGTAGTAGTGTGAAGAAAAGTGAAACCAGGATTAGGAACTGTAGCATCAAGCAGCTGCACACTGATATTGTTGGTAATCGAGCAACATTGGTACCGGGACTTTTTCATACTCATTGGTTGTGCTGTCCTGGTCCAGTGGGTAGGAACAAGTTTCAGCCAATCAGGATGCAGGATTCTTAGTAGTACCCATTTTATAATGTTGTTTAATCTGCACTCTGCCATGTGTTATTCCTTACGTTTTCCTATTAATGAGGATAACACACTTGCATCTTTGCCACTCAAGTCTTATCCTCAGATTGGGGGAAAAATATGGTTTTCCTATTGCAACTCATTACGTATTTTACAGTATGTGTGCAGATCAATAACGGTATTGTCTATCAATATGGAATTAAAAATATGAGCTACTGTAGGGTGGGTATCTACTGTATTTGTGGATGATGGCAGTGGTGTTAAGCAGCTAAAAGTACAAAGACTGGCCAAGTCAACCAGTTGGCCTCCATATACCCACCTCAAAAGGCATTTTTTGTAATCATAACTGCATTTGGGATCAGTCCTGTACTGTAGTTTTGCTAAATGTACATTTAATGGGGTACTCTTCTTGTGTCCACATTTAATGTTTTCCAACATACTTAAAACAGCATAAGCATCTAGTTTTCTCCCATATATTGAAAATATGTGGCCCACTGACTTTAACGGTACAACACAACGGATGCCCTGACAGGCTGACCAGTACTTGCCATGCCGGAAATCCACTTGAAAATAGAAACAAAAGACGTGGCACACTCCAGAATGTGAAATCTGCAAAGTTCTAAATTCATTCAGTATCTTGCTTTACACAAGTAGAAAAAGGCAGGTACAGGTGCAAACAACACTCAAGGGTACTGCCAAGGCTCATCCACCTGTACCTACCTTTTTCTTCACGTAAAGAAAAGTGAATTTGCTGCTCAGGAAACTCTGTGACCTGGCGTGTGCACTGGCTTTAGCCTCTGGTATTATTGGTTTAGAGCATCAAGGAAGATGGTTCTTTTTGCAACACAAGATCCCTAAAGGACAGGATAGTAGATTGAAATGATAAAATGTTCAAATCATACTGTCCTTTTGCTCATAGAATGGTTCGATAAAGGCCAACTAAAGTGTGGTGGTGATTGTTTTAAGTACTAGGAGCCAGATTATCAAAGTACATACAGTAAATGTGCAATGTTATATTTACTGCAAATTTTAAAATACTTTTTTTGTAGAAATATTTAGTCTGCATTTTCCATGGACATCACTCGGCATGCATTAGTGGTGGCCTTCTGTGATTTCACAGCCAGTGTGTCCAGTTTGGTTCCTAGGGTAGTAATGACTGGCTGTAATACTATCCATTTCATTATCTTAAAGTTTCTACCATGTGGTCAAGGGCCTATACAGCATAGAGCCCTGTTTGTTAGGTTGGCTGTCAGGCTCCTCATTCTGGAGCACTGATCTGTGTGTATAGCTGCTGTCACTAGGGCCTTTCCGGTCTCCTCCTCCTCCTCCGCTCTTTTGCAGGCTCCAAGTTCTTTTGTCCAGGGTGCCCCATTCTATTGCATTTCCCATTCAATAAATGTATTTATTGAAATCTCGGATAAGTATCTTTGAGCAGAAGCTCTTTACATAAGTCCCACGTCATAAGATTACATAGTCAGGTAATGGGCACAGCGTCACCAGGCAAACAGGTAAATTACAGTCATTACAGTGAAGGAAGAACAGAAGAAAAGTTTAAGAGCAAGTTTTGTCTATGACATGAAAGCAGATAGCTTAGACACCCGGATTAGGGCACCTGGGTCTTAATGTTAACTATGAAATGGAAAATAGGGAGCATAATGGGAAGAGGAGGATGCAGCATGTGTAGCCTTGTCATGGATGATAAGCAAGAGGGGAAGGGCACAGGGAATGGGTTAAGGGGAGGGATACGTGTAAAATGGGTGAAGTAGAGGTGAGGTGTGGAAAAGAGTAGATGGGGGGGCAAGGTGATTGGGCAGGGGGAAGGAGAGTAAAGGAGACAGGGATAAGTGCTAAGGTCTCTAATGTGCACCAAAGTGAGGCAGTGGGATTTTGTTAACTACAAGTGCTGACGTGGAGCTCAGGACTAGGAAGGGACCCCATGGAAGCAGTCACATGTGGTACTAGTGACAAGATGGTTTCAAAGATTGTGTTTAAAGGATCCAAGCGTGGCTGAAGAGGTAATGTTAATGTGCAGAGAGTTGTGCCAGAGTGGAGCTCTGTAGGCAATTGCACATTGACCAAGAGCCATCCTGCAGCGTGGGGTTTTGAAGAACTGTTTTTTGGAGCTTCTGGCACTTCTTGCATTCAGGTGTGGAGTAAGAAGGTTCTGAACCCCAGGAGGCATCATGCCTGAGCAAATTTTCCTTGCCATGAAGCAGGTTTGATACTTGAGTCAGCCATTAAACTGCAATCAGCCAGCTTGGGAGTATAGAGCACAGGTGTGTGTAAGGCACGCAGCACCGGTGAGAAGCCGACAGGCTTTATTTAATGCTTTTTTCATCCAGCGAAGGATAGTGTCGGTGGCAGAACCGTAAACAATTAGGCCATCATCTAAGAGCGAAACAACAGAACTGTTTATGGCCAAATTCAATGCTTCTGGGGTCAGGTTATGTTTATGCCTGTATAGTAACCCAAGGCGCATGTTGATTGCCTTGGCAACGTCAGTGTGGAGGGCATAAGACAGGGTGGAGTCGATTGAAATGCCCAGGTATTTAAAATTTTGTACAAGCTCTATGGGAGAGCCCTTGACATTGGTGATGTTGAGGGGGAAGGTTTTGTGTTTACTTTGGATGCTAGGCAACATCATTATCTTCATCTTTTTGTAGTTCATTACAACCTTATGCTCCACGAACCATTTCTCAGTCGATGAAAATCCTAGTTGAAGCAGTTCTTGTAGGCAATGAGGGTGGGGGTTACTGGTAAAGATAACTGCATCATCGGCATGTAAGAGGATTTGGCCGTGACAAGATTATGGAAGTTTATTAAGGAAGATACTGAACAAGAGTGGTCCTAGGATGGATCCTTGTGGAACACCCGAGTGGACTGGCTTCATGTCATAGAGTACAACACTTAGTTTTACCTGCTGTGAGCAGCAGCTTATGTAACTGTTGAATCCTTTTGTGGTGTCTGTGGAGAGTCCAATGCTGGTTAGCTGATCAAGAAGGAGGGCATGGTTAACAGTATCAAAGGCCTTGGTTAAATCAATGAATGTTGCACCAACCATGTGGCCTTGATCCAAAGAGTGGTGAATGTAACTGATGAATTCCAGTAGTAGTGCTGTACCCCTTCCTAAACCCATGCTGTTGAGGGCACTGGAGTTGGTATTGTTCCATATATTCAACCAGCTGGTCGGCTACTATGCACTGTAGGGCCTTTGATAGCGGAGGGAGGATGGAGATCGGCCTGTAGTTACCTGGCAAGGTCTTATCACCACTCTTATGCACTGGGGACACAATTGCAGCTTTCAATTTTTGGAGAAATTGTGAGAGGCGAAGGGACAAGTTGAATATTTTGGTAATGAGTACCAGGATTTCATCCAGGGCAAGGCTGATAAACATGAGGTCCAATGCATCACCACTAAATCTTGATTTGCCAAGCACCTTGGTAATATATTTTCTTGCCTCCCCAACTGATATTTCCTTGAAGTAGAATGGCGGATGGTCAGGGTTGCCCAAGTAATTATTTGCAGGGGAATAGTCAAAGTAGTCAGCAGGAAGAACACTACTTAGGTCAGTAAATACATGACTGAATGCGTTGACTATGGTGTGAGGATCCACAGTGGGGTTTCCATCTAAAGTGAGCATGGAGGGAGTGGGTTTGGGGTCTTTCCCAGTAATGTCTTGAAGGTTGCTCCAAAAGGTCCTGCAGTTGTTCCACGAGTGAGAGTGGGCTTCTTTATTGTACTGCCTTTTTGCATCTTGAATTGCCCTTGTGCATTCATTCCTTGCTTTGTATAACTCTGTAGAATATGTGTCAACCATAAGTTCAGGTTCAAAAACCTTTTTATAAAAGTATAATATGTAATTACTGAGGTAGATTCAGCCAGGAAGTACACATGAAGTACGTCTTGTGTAGTTGCCAGCAAGCTGCACCCCCTCAAGTTAAAACAGTTTTGCTATACGGTACTTCGTATGTACTCCTTTGAAATTCCTGATGTCAATCGTTGCTGTTTATTTTTGGTTCCAAATCCATTTACGTGGTGCCACGTCTCATTTTATGCTCACCATGTCAGAACTTTGGATTTGTGGCTAGGACATAACCCTGATGTCTCCAGTGACCCATAAGGTCAGACGGCAGTGTCTGATGCATGCTAGTTACTCTTATTCACAAGAAAAGTGATGTTACATTATGTATGCACAAATACAGGTGAGAATATTGTTTATAACCTTGGGGGCAGCTTAATGATGCTTACCATTAATTATTTCAAATCTAAAAAAACAACTGATAAAGACACAACTCATAAAACAAGTCACCCAACGAACATCTTTCTTATTTAATGTGAATCTGTGATCGTGCATTATCATATGTTGTATTCTGCTCACAGTTAATGTGGTGGTCGCTGACAGATTTATTAAAGGTCAACTTCCAAGTCATCCATCTGCTTTGTGCTTCACTGTACAAATTCGTTAGCTGTCCAGTTAGGAGAGTATAATGCCCACACTCCTCTTCCTATTGTTTATTAATCTAAGTTGGAGATTTCATTATTTCTAATGCAAGAAGTGGATTCTCTTTCTTCCTACTGAGAAAAGGTGGCCCTTTCCTTCAGTGCGGCAAGAGTGTGTTTCCATTGATGTTTCTTTTCTGTATATGAGGGACAGGGTACTGTATGTGTGAACAACTGCCACAAGCACATACAGTTTAATTCTAAAGCAATAAATCCCGACTAAATGTTTGGAGAAAAGCAGTGGCATGAGCCGGCCTGTTGGTGCCGCGGTGTGATTACTGCTTGTGACTCTGGTGACTGAGGGTTGTCAGAGGGCTGCCTGGGTGGAAGGGGATTGAGTGTCCACACTGCTGTCACCTAGGCGACCCTGTCTGAAAGTGTGATAGAGGCAGAGCAGGTGATTGGACAAGATTGGGCTCGGGTGCACAGCGCGATTGTGAGCATGCTCCAGTCCTCATAAACCCCTTGCATACCAGGGTCTTATGAGGGTAGGTGCAGGCAGGTAAAAAACACTCCTAGCATGCAGGATGAAAGGAGGGTCCCTCCACTGGCTGTGCGTCATCGTCTTTGGCCCCCACCTCCACAGGCTGGCTGAAGATGACTCAAGGCAGGAGATGGGACTAGGAGGAACCCTTGCAGAAGGGGGCCAGTTGGAGAAGAAGAGGGGCATAAAAGATCAGTGGCATGAATATTTTGAACTAGTCACTGGATGGGACATGGGATAATTTTAATAGTTGTTCCAAATTAATATTTGAGACTAGTACATTTCTGTAGTGCTTGAGAGCCATTGATTCTAGGTCATGCTTTGTTTTATGTGTAAACCGTTGAGTAATAGTGTGATATTATCTACATACTATTTTTGAGGGACTAAATGGTGTGTTTTAATAAATGGAAATGACTTCTAACAGATTTTATAGCTTTTGAATTTTATCCTTTACATTGGTCTTTGACTGTGTGGGAGAGGGGGAGTGGAGGGCGTCTTCTCATTCTAGTCTGTGACTGGAATGATTACTTTTACTGATGGAGTCAGTGTTGCTGTTCCACCAAAACATTTTAAAAGAACTTTTGTTTTCACAACATTAAGCATGACATCTGTCCATTTTCAGTGCCAGTAAGTGAAATAATGTAGAAAGTGTTATATTCACTGAAAAATATTTTCTTCTGCAGCAAACCAGTGGGAGATGGCATACAGCGGTGCTGCCACTGAACACACGTGTACGCGCTTGAAACCAGGCACTTTGTACAGACTCCGGACGTGCTGTATAAGCACAGGTGGACATAGCCAGGTTAGTTGTAATTTCAGGTAATGTAGACAGCCACTATCTAGGAATATCCTGCACTTTGTTTCACATTGTTCAAGACACAACTAATAAATGGAAAAGTGATTGCCTGCACTCTGCAGTTAGCGCTACTGTTTTGGGGCTGAGGACAGCAGATAGTTGATATGGGACTATCCGGGTTGGCATAGTGACTAGGGGTTTTCAAATATCTTCCTTTCAATATTCATACAAGTATTTGTATTTGGGGGCCAAGATAGTCAGGTATTTGTTATTCTAGCAAGCCAGCCGGCCAGGTGGTGCAGAGGGCTGAGGCGCTGTAGTGCTTTACCACTCACCACGTCAGCCACCTGAGTTCGGGAATGAGCTTGGGCTGCTGGGGGTCGACAGGGGGTGGAGCAGGAGAGGATCGAGCTGCTGCTTGGCAGCTCTCTTCAACCAAATTGGGGAGATGTGTTATCCTGGCTCTTGGTTGCCACCAGGTGGAAGCCTGGTGGTAGCGCCAAGCGTAGTTAGGCAGACTGAGGTTGCGGTTGGGGGGGCTGGAACCATGGTTCCAGAATGCATGCATGTCTCCATGCTTATATGTTCTCCGTGTTGCCACGGGAATGAGGGAGAAAATGGTCTGCCCAGGTTCTGTGACATCCCACCTAATGACCCTGTGTGCCACACTGCCAGCTGGCCAGGTCCAACAACTGGACTTGAGCCTCTGGGTGGGGGGAGGATAGCCTTCCCCTGCCTGGCCCCACCATGGGGGGCAATCTGGGAGGGGGTCAAGGGGCCACCCGGGTTGAGACAGGAAGCTGAGCAGGAGAGGGAGGGATGAAACCGACAGGCCCCACACGGACAGACCATGGAGAAAGAGCTTGGTGAAAAAAGCCTCAAAGCCTTTCCTACAACCCCAGATAGCCAGGGCTAGTCCTATGAATACTCTCTTCCCCATCAGTGATCTCTCACCTTCTGCTCCTCTTCTGCATTCTCATAGAAGCAGTATATTTACCTTAAGTACATTTGACACACTGCCAGTCCTTGTATGCATCTTTTCAAAGATAACCCCCTTACCTGACATCCCCTGCAGCAAGGGACCATTGCTATAAAGTCACACTTCCCTCCATCCATGATTGGGAGGACAGTGTCAAACATACTGCCTGATCAGCAGCACCCCCCGCAAAACCCATGGTACACTGCTGTTTGTGTTACCCTCAAGTTAGGGTGGTTAAATCACTAACCCTAACTGCTTGTACTCTGTTATTAAGGCAATAGGGTTTCATAGTTAATTGTGTAGTACAGTTTGGAAAAGCAATACCACCTGCAGGATTTTTTTTTAATTGCTGTTTATCCTCCAAACTTCCCTACCTCAGCTCTTATCTGTTCGGCAGTCAGCCAGCTCTGACACAGACCCAGATGTTGGAAAGCTCCCCTTACCGGCCCCGTAGTGAACTCTCCCATGGTAGGGTCTTTGGGGTGGTCACACCCCCATCCAGACATCACTGAATTTGGTGGCAGGGATGTTTCATCATGCTGGGTGGGTGGGGCAGAGCCCAAGCGATTCTGGTGGCATTACCTAGCCCTAGCTGGGATTTTTTTTCCTTGTTTATCCAAGATGCTTGGCTCTAAACATGCTGTGCATGCTATACAGTGAGCATGTATGCACCACAGACCCACTGCATCTCCCTTCCTACTGCCGTCTCTGACTGGCTTGCATCTCCTGGACACTCCAGGAGATGCTCATGCAGCAGGGATAGGATGTCCATCCACCCAAGGAGAGTGTCCTGTGGGATACTCTGCCCCTCCCGCCATCACTCTAGTATCCCGGCCTTGTTCCTGAACCCAAGTCACTAACATCAAGAGTTGCAACCCTGCCACTGCCCCGATGGGCCAGTCTTTACCTGCAGGAATTTGCAGAACAGCCGCAGCTAGGGTTATCAATTTGAGAACTCTCGCTTTGAATTTTGTAACACTTTGCGTCATTGCTGTTCCCGTCTTACCTGTCCTCAACCTCTCTTCTCCCTGGCCACTGTCCCAGATTCTTGAAAACATGCAGTATTAACATTGCAAGTGATGGGTTGCCTCCTAAGGACAAAGGCTGAGGTGTGTTGACCACCACGAGGGATATTGACAGAGTGTGACACCCACTCTGAAGTATTTTATTCCACTTATACAGTAGAACTGGGATGGTTTTTATTACAGTAAAGTGAATTAGAAAGTTTTAAAGGGTATTTTCAGTAGGGTTCAAATGATGCAAAAAGAACTGGTACTGTGACTTTAAGAAATTTGCATATGCTGATCCAAGAACTGCTGCTTATGCATGAGCTGCTGGTCCTATGATTTCACCTTACTCCATTCTGGAAAGGTTTCCTTGCCAGAGGTCTAATATGTAGTGCAGACACAGCAGAGTTAGAGAAGTTTTTAAGCACTTTCTTTCGCTTTGAAGTCGTGGGAGGCGGTGGTACAATGTACTTTAGCTTGAAGCTGTTTTTATGTCTTTCTTGCGTCTCTAGGGCGGGGTCTGTAGGGTCATCAGTGGAGTCGCTGTGTTTTATGTGGTGAAATAGTATTTTGAATGTTGCTGTGTTGCGTGTAGTGTAAAGTTTTAGCTGGCTTTTTGTTCCTATTTTCCTTGGATCATCAAGGGGACTGTCAGTATTTTCCTTTGACAGAGTTGCACTGTTCTGTAAAGGTGGACTTTGCATGTAACGGAAAGTCTCCGCTGGCTTATTGTTCCTAATTTCCTTGGATGGTGGTGGGAGGGTGCTATTTGTCTGTATATTACTTTGACAAACTTTTATTTTACTGTAAAGGTGGACACTGCATGCAATGGAAATTTTGAGCTGACAGTTTATTCTCTGTAGGGTGGCAGTGTTGGGGGGGTTGATTTTGTCATGTGATTGTGTTTTATTTATATAATTAACTTTTGATCTGAAGTGCCTAATTTATAGTTAGCATACTCCCTTGCCATGAGTTATGCCGTTAGCACAGCCCCTTGGAACCAGATTTTGACCAACTGGGAGGAAGAATTGATCAGACCCAGTTGTATCATAGTTTTTGTATAGAAAGGGCATTTTCAGTCAGGTTCATATGATGTTAACAGAAGTGATATAATGTCTTTAAGAAATTTACATATGCTGATCTAAGAGCTGTTGCTTATGCATAAGCTTCTGGATCCTGTGACATCTCTGGTGACAACGCCCGCCTCCATTTTGAAAAAAGCTTCTTTGTCAGAGGTTTGACTGTGTAGTGTAGACGCAGAGTTAGATAAGTGTTCAGGCATTTTTTGTTTTTGCTTCACAGTCTTGGCAGGCAGTGCTGCAGTGTGCTTTAGCTTGAAGTTGTATTTTAATGTGAATATGGCCACTGCATAAAATGGAAAGCTTTAGCTAGCTTTCTTGTACTTCTGGGGGTGCGGGGTGTGGGGGGTGAGGGGGACCTGTGTGTTTTACGTGATGAAGTTGCATTTTGAATGTTGCCATGTCACATGTAATGGAAAGTTTGAGCTGGCTTTTGGTTCCTATTTTCATTGGATGGCGTGTGTTGGGGGGAGGAGGGGGTGTTATTTGTCTGTTTCTCTAAGACAGAGTTGTCATTTTCTGTAAAGGTGGACACTGCTTGCAATGCAAAGTTTGAGCTGACTTATTCTCTGTAGGGTGGCAGCAGAGCGGGGAGTCGGTGATTTGTCATATGGTTGTGTTTTACTTACATAATGATCTTGTGGCCTGTTTGGTTACTGTTCCTGAACTGTGCACTACTTTGGAACCTTCTGCACCAATCAGTTACCAGGATTTTCCCATTTTACAAGTAAGAGGAACCCAACTACAAATGCATTATGGCACTATAGAGTATTATTTCAGCGTATCTTTGTGTGAAAAAGAAAAATATTAGGAATATTTTTTCTAAATGCCCTCAACATTGTTATGTTTTTCTAGTGTTCCGAAAGCCTACCTGTTCGCACATTGTATATTGCACCAGGCCAGTGTCAACCACCCCGAATTGTGGGTAAACCAAAACACAAAGAAGTACAGTTAGAGTGGGGTAAGCAAACTATTTTGTCGCACATTTTTAAAGGCTTCTGCTGTGAATGATAAATTGTTAATGAAAAAGATGTTCGTACAGTAAACAAAGTGTTACTACTGTTTTAAAACTGAATGTGAGCAAGGCTTTTTATTTTTGCTAGTGATGGGTAGTGCAGGTAATACTCTCCTTCCAACAAACAAACCCATTGTCAATATTTTAAGATGATTAATCTGATTTTGTCAGTTGTTCTTACCAAGATACTGGTATCTTAGAAGTAATAGTGTTTTTTGTTTTTTTTTCCATTTCATCTTGGTCAGATTAGTTTTGGGCACAGTAAGACACCCTTTCCTCTTTATAAATGTAATACTTCCACTGTGCCTCTAGCAAGCCAGAGCTAATAGTAAGAGGGAAAGCAGATAGTTGTGCTACTCATCCGTTGTAGATGTGGATTGCCCAAAGCACCAAATAACAGTAACTGTATTATTGTGAACTTCAAATACAGTTTGTAAGGCTTCAGTCCTCCCAGGTTAGAATAGCTTGGCCAGCAAAGGACAGCAAGACAACTAGCATTATTTTCAAAAATTAACAGGTGATATTACCGTGCATGCTTGAACTCAGAATGTGGAATTTATTTCAGGAGTGATGGCAGGACCCGAAATTCACAAGTGGGAAAGGCACAAGTGTGTTATGAAAGTCCTACCCCCTCAGGCGTGCAGTAATTTCCCTATTCTGAGTCAGACTGTAGCATACTGTATGTGGGTTGAGGCAGGGATCTAGGTGTCCTGCGAGGTCCTTCCATGAGGCAGAGGTACCCACATGTGGCTTCTCTGTGGTGCTGGAGAGTATAACTTGTGTCCATCTTGGAGCGATCCAGAACTTCTCTCCCCTAAACAGAATCATTTAAAGCAGTTTCTCCTGAGGGAAAAAGCAAAGGAGGACTTGGAATAATGCCTAAATGCTCAAACTAAAACCTACTGGAGTTTGGTGGTGGGGGGCTTCAAAGGGCTTCTTGAGAAAGCCAAAGTTTTCAGTGAAGCTTCAGTGCATTTTTCTGTGGGTCTAAGTTGGCTGCATACTGTGCCTGGATGACTGTTGTGTGATAAATAAAACTTTTTATGCACATAATTTGAGTGTCTGCCTAATTATTGCTACCTGCTGGAGGGTGCACTGTATCTTTTGTACTCATATAAATGGAGTTTTCTCCTGTTGTAGTGCAACTTCTAATGGTACACATTCTCTAGGTGTTGCTATGTATAAAGTATGTATTTCAAATTCCCACAGGAGACCTATTCAGGTTAAATCGCTGCAGTTTTTTTTTGTTTTGTTTTGTTTATTTCTGTTCATGCTCCCTTCCTCACCAGCACCTCTGAATCCCCTATGGCCTCACTGATTGTTTCCCAGCCCCCCCGATCGTTCTACCTCCATGCAGCACTAGCCTTTGCCCCAGGCAGGGTCAGGGTGGAGAGGGCTACTCCCCAGACTGATGCATTTCATCTGGTAGGCACGGTTCCGTGAAGTACCTCATGAGTCACCTTGCGCCATCATCATGGAGGAGTTAAATATTGTCTGTTGTTTCCATCCTACTGCAGGAGACGGTGCATTCACGGACACCAAGATGACCCTGCCCATGCTGTATGTGCGTCTGGTCTCTGGCGTCAGCAATGTCTCCTCCCTCCCACTGTCCTTCCCTTTTTAACTGCCAAAGTGGCAAAATTCATTTGAAAAGTCTACTTTTTTGTGGCCTCTCTCAGGCATCGTCCCAGTTCTCCCTCACAGGCCGAACCCCCAAATCTGGGTCCCTCCTGGGGCTCTGCTAATGCCTACCTCTGCCTGGCAAGAGACCTCCCTGTTTAGACCCAGGGTGAGGCCACCACTCCTTCTGGCACCCAAGACATCCAGTATCATCAAGGCTAAGGAGGCATGCAGAGGATCGGGACCCAGGTAGGCGGGGTCCAGCAGTGGGTATGTGGCCAAGGCACGCCGTCACCTACCACATCTCTGGGGTGTTTCCTTGTTCTTGGTGGTTCAGCCCCCAAGTGCGCACAAACGTGCAGTGATGCCCGGGGGGGGGGACACGCTCACTCCCGAGCGTGTTCCTGCCAACATCTGCCATGCACCACCTCCCCATCTGTGTGCAGGCTGCAGCGCATTGCCTCCCCTCCTGGAGGCACTCAAGTCCCGAGCTCTGCAACTCTCCCTCCCCAGGAGACAGTGAGCTGTCGGCGGACGCTCAAGCTTTCTCCTCCCCGACCGACCCCCTGCAGCCCGTTCTAGTTCCCAAATGCGGGTCACTGACATGGTGCGAGGTGTGGCGTCCAGCGCCTCAACCCTCAGCGCCACCGGGCCGGCGCTTGAAAAGTCTGCTTGAGTGGGGAAGATTAGAATACAGGCCCTGACTGGTATTTTGAAAGATAGAACCTGCTGAAAAGCAGAGAGGAAACATTGTTGGTTAAATGAACCTTTTAAGGAGGGAGACCACTAAAGGGTATGATGTATAAAAGGGTTGGGTCCAACGCATGCCTAAAGAACATGTTATAAAGAGGAATCTCCACTAACAAACGCAGTGGACAGTTAAGGGTCAGAGTGGCCTTTTTAAATTAATAAAATGCATGTATTTTACACTGTGTTGCCTCTGTTGAGGAGAAACTAACGTGGTGGATACTTCTTTTCTATCACAAAGAAAGCTGGGCACCTGGTTGGTCTGTTTGCCTATCTATTATAGGGAATGACCATCCAGTAGACCAGTCAACAAAGTCATTGACTCATTTAACCTTATAGCTATCACTAATAATGAGTCCAGCCTCGAAATACTGTTATTCTGAGGTTGGATACATCACAAATCCCAATAACACAGTCTGGTGAAATGTGTCTGCTAGTGTTGTGTTTAAACTGTGTATGTGTACCATCACAGCCATATGATGCCATATACTGTATATACGTTGGTAAACTGTTTTAAAATATTTTTTCCCCACCTCATGTGCCCACTGGTACCCCTCTCCTTCAGGTGGCATAACTGCCTCCTGCATCCGCTATGCCACTGTGGTTGCGCACTAGCCTGACCTTCAGAAACCCTGGCATCCCTCAGGACTGGCTTGTTGCTGCTGGGGACCTCTGGTGGAGGAATACATTATTTTACTGACCTCCTTTCTTGTGATTGGCTTATCCTTCTTGGGAACATCCACAGGCCTAGAGGAGGAGAAGGAGGCATCCATTCTGCCTTGATGCTGGGTGGAGGGGTCCTGATGGCGTGCTGAACGGCTGCAGGTGTGGGGACCATCAGGGTTATCATCTGAACCCCATTTATTGACATATTAACATACTAAGAAGCCAGCAGATTAGGCCCTATGATCTATCAAGTCTGCTCGATGATCAGTGCCTTCCCAAGGCACTGTTATTAGCCCCCCTCCCTCCCTACAATGTCCCCCATCCCCAGCAGGGCTCTGGGATGCACCCTTCCCCTGTAACTATCCCAGCCTGTCTTGAACCCCTCCACAGTTGCAGCAGCCACCAACTCCCTGGGCAGCACATTCCAGGGCTCCACCACCCTGTCAGTGAAGTAGCATCTTATTGTTTCCCCCCTCAGTCTCCCCCCTTCCAGCTTCATTGAGTGTCCCACCTCTCTCAGCTGAAGCACCCCCTCAAGGCTTACCCTGTTCATTCCTTTGAGATATTTGAAGACCTCTGTCATATTTCCCCTGTTCCTTCTGTCCTCCAGCGAGTACAGGTTGAGCTCCTCCAGTCTCTCCTCATAGGTCCTTTCCCCTAGTCCCAGTATCATTGTGGTCACCCTGCTTTGGACCCTCTCCAGAAGAGCAATGTCCCTCTTTAAGTAGGGATGCCAAAACTGCATGGAGTATTCAAGGTGTGGTCTAACCAAGCAGTTGTACATTGAAAGAAGTACCTCTTGACTCCTTGAGGTTATCCCCCTGGCTATGCACCCCAGCATTTTATTTTCTTGGGCCGCAGCCCTTCTACACTGCTCTGAGTTATTCATATTGGCATCCACCACCACCACGAGGTCCTTCTCCTCCCTAGAAACCTGCAGTGCCTCCCTCCCCCCAAGGTGTATACATGAGCCGGGTTTTTGGCCCCCAGGTGCAGAACCCTGCATTTCCCAGCATTAAGCTTTTAGCTTCCATGCTCGTGACCACCTCCTCAGAGTCTCCAGGTCCTCCTGGAAAGTCAGGTTCCCCTCCTCCCCTTACACCACCACCCACAGCTTTGAGTCATAGGCAGAGAGGCTCATCCGCACCTGATACCGCTTCTGATGTCTGAGATATAGGCATGAAACAGGAGTGGGCCCAGTACCAACCCCTGTGGGACCCCACTAATGACTCCTAGAGGATGAGACCCCCCCCACCCTCACCATCTGTACATGCCCCGCTAGCCAGTTTCCTATCCACCTGACCATCTGCCCCCACCCCCATATCCTCCAGGTTCCACAGTAGCCCAGGATGTGGCACTGAGTCAAATGCCTTGCTGAAGTCCAGAAAGAGGACATCCACTGGCTTGCCCTGATCCAGTGCACTCATCATCCCTTCATAGAACTCCACCAGGTTGGTCTGACATGATCTGCACTTAACAAAGCCATGCTGGCGATCATCTAGGTGACCCCATGCCTCCGGAACCCCCTCCAGCCTCTCCTTCAAGATGACCTCCATCACTTTGCCCACTACCGACTTCAGGCTAACTGGCCTATAGTTTTCTGACTCCTCTTGCTTTTTCTCCTAGCCCTCTTCCCTTACGCTTGCATACTCTAGCTGCTAGTTAGGGACTGCCTGACGTTGTGTAGTTACCCATGCCATCACTGGCCCCTCCTCCACTTCGAGCCACTGTATGAGGTTGCTGTGCCCCCCCCAACCACTGGAGAGCCCTTCTTGGTGGCTACCACTCCTGACATCCCAGACGCAGAGCACAGACCTTTGTTGTCAGCATGCCACAGTGATCCCCTATCTCTCAGTGCCATGGAGTTGGCTTTTAAAGGTTTTAGTGTGATTTTCCTGTTTCCCGAACATACATTACAATTGGCATTAACATGACTCATATCTGATAATATTGGCCCAAACTGAAACCTAGAAATATAGACTTCGACAACAGATGAGGACCGCTTGGCCCACCTAGTCTGCCTATTTTTCCCTGCCTACAGGATCAACGCAGACCCTACTTGATGCCCATCTTATCCCCCCCAGTCTTATCACTAAGGTTCCCATATGCCTATCCCATGCTTTCTTGAACCCCGTTACAGTTTTTGCCCCACCACCTCTGCTGGGAGGCTGTTCCAGGCATCCACCACCCTCTCCCTGGAGAAGTACTTCCTCACATCTCCCCTGAGTCTACCCACCACCAGATTCATAGCATGACCCTTTTTCTTGAGCATCTCAGGATCGTCTACTCTTTGTTACTAAGGATGATTGCATGAACTTTGACCCCTGAACAGCATCTGTTTCTGCCACTTCACCTGCTCCAAATTCATAATCTTCTTCCTGTGACATCAGAATAATTTCCATGGCAAGCAATTGTGATGTCATAAACAGAGAATTATGACTTCAAATATAGCAGGAATAAACAGCAGCAACAGATATCTAAGAGAAAAGATTCTGCTTCCACTCTAATAAATATGTTTTCGGCAATAAAAAATAGAAAGTCCTGAAATTCAATTTTGCAGGGAATTTTGTGCAACTGAGTTCTGCTGATGCTGACTGTGATTTTATGAAGCTCTTGTTGCAGTTTTTATTGTTGTTGTGACATATTTAGTGAAATGATGATTTAGCCTGTGTTTGTGCTTAAATCATTTTGAACGTCTGCATTAATTAGAACACAGTTGGAACAATGTAAATTTAAAAGTGTTGATGTTATTGGCCTGTGTAACCTGGGATTTTAAGAGGGAACATGACTTTCATTATCACTACTGTATCACCGTGGTTTTTGTCTACATATGTATACATTATTTACATCATCTGCTCCAGATACTTTTCTCTCATATGAACCATGCAAATACAGAATTTTTTTTATTACACATTTCTCACATATAAACTACATAAATACAGAATGTTTAACCTATTCTGCAGCTTTGTGTCTACAGTAATTATGCAGTGAGGCATAACCAGTGGTTATGTTAATGGTCTGTTAATCATCCTCCAGGGATATAATGCAGCATTAGACATAGCCAAGTGCCACATGCCTCTAAAGAATGATTAACTGACCATTAACCTAACCCCTGGGAGCTGGCATGGTGGTGCTGAGGGTTGAGGCACTGGATGCCACACCTCACGCTGTGCCGGTGACCCGGGTTCTGGAACAGAAGTGGGTCATCGGGGGGGGGGGCAGGATTGAGCAGCCATAATGGCAGCTCTCCTCTCCTGGGGAGGATCTCTGTCCCCGTAGTTCCGCTGCCCTTGGGTGGAGGTCCGACGAGCAGCGCAAGCAAGTGGGGGTGGCAAAGTACAGGGAGGGTGCCTCGGAGCCACGGCATGCCCATGCCTCCACACATGTGCGTGACCGGAGCAGGGCAAGGGCGAAAAACAGGGACGAAAACCACATAAACTATAAAAAAAAAAAAAAACATAATCCTTGGGAATGCCTTACTGCTATTATAAAACAGTTTTTTTAATAGTGTTGTACCTTGTTCAGCATGTGATTAACCTCTACCTGTACTGTATGTTAACAGAAGATTAACATAAGGCTGATAGAATGTCTTCAGCATATCAAAAAGCTCTGTTTCTCAGACCCTTGTTATAATTGAGAGTAAATGCAATAGGAACCCTTGTTGAGAGACTAGGGCCAGGATTCACAAAACTTTGCCCTGGAGCAAACCTGGTTTTTCGCAGGGTTTGTATTCTCAAAAGCCTGGTTTGCACGCTCAAACCGGGTTTGCGTCGGGGCAAAGTGTGGAGGGAGCTGCAGTGCAAATGAGGGGGAAGGGACATGAATACTGGTGCTGTCTAATTCACAAAGCATTCGCTCCATGCAAGGGCCTCTTGCACAGTCCCCTTGTGCGGAGCAAATACCGCCAACAGAGACTTTACCTTATTCCATGCAATCCTAGTGGTTGGCGGAGGTACTGTGGTGCCCCCACTGATCTCTGGCCGGAGTAAACTGTATGAAGTTTCCCTGGTGCCTAGTGTCCCCCACCCCCCCCACACCGATTGCAGGCCCATGTATTTATGCACAAGTGTCCCTGGCGTCTAGTTTATTCCCCAACCGATCTCCAGCCTGACGTGAAGGAGGTAATGTTAACTTTCCCTGGTGTATGGTGAACCCTCTTCCCCCCCACCCCAGTAGGTAGTGCCCCCACCGCCCTTCTCCCCCCATCCTGAATCTGAGCCAGCAACCAGCACAGCCCTCCTCTCCCACCATAGCCGGCCACCGACTGAGCTGTCAGTGGGCACGGACTGTGTACAGTATGTGCCCATTGAGTGAGCTGTCAGTCAGTGAGTGTGTACCAGTCGGCATTTGGCCGTGGTGGATAGAGAAGGGTTGCGCCATTCGCTGGCTCGGTTTTGGGATGGAGGGGGAGTGAGGTTGTGGGGCAGTACCTGCTGGAGTGGGGGGTGGGTCTGCTAGACACCAGGGAATGTTACCTCCTTCATGTTGGGACAACGGGGGGGGTATGTCTTCACATCGGGCCAGTGATCATGGTTGGGGGGTTGGTCTTCCCAACTGGCTTGAACCGTGACAGGGACAGGGATCAGGCAGGAGGAGTGACCACTGGACACCGGAGAATAATGATTAATAAATCAGGCATGGGTGTGGGTGGGACCACTGGACATCAGGGAATAGTATCTTAGATCTGGGGTCAGGGATTGGGTGGGAGGAAGGACCACTGGACACCAGGGAAACATACTTTTGGTATCGGGCCGGTGATCGACAGGGGGACACTAGATGCCAGGGACACTTATGTGTATACACTTGGGCCAGTGATCGGTGGTGGGGGTGACCACTAGGCACCAGAGAGACGTCATACAGGTTACGTGGGCTGGCAGTGGGAGGGGACCACTAGCAACAGGGACAGAGGGCTGGGGGTGGGGCATGCTACACTTTCGTGCAGCCCATGTAAATGGACCCATAATGGGCATGCAAAGGACCACATAGCATCTTGCATGTCAAATGGGCACATCAACATGGCTGCTTATATGAATTCTAAATAGCGCACCTGCACTATTCATTGTGTGGCCATACTCCTAGCTGCATGTTGGGATGATGCTAATGGGGTTAGCTCTAGCAGTACTGGGGTTAGCGCTGACTTCACCTGGCCCTATCCTCAGTCAGATAGCTATCCGACTGAGAATAGCAAGATTTGACACCTGGGCAAATACAAAGCGCAACACAATTGTTTGCGCTGTGTTTTGTGATTTTTTTTTCTTGTGAATCTAACCCTAGAATGCTTAACAAAGTTTTCCATTCATAAGCATTTAAACTTTTTTTTATTGTGGTGGCATTATTTTATGTTACTCCTTTCTTCATCTTTGTATGAGTATTTTAATTGGATCAGAGTGCTAATTAAGGCATATCAAAATATGTGGAAGCACCATATACACAGTAGTATAATAAAAACAAGTACTTTCTTTAATTTTGGTGCAAAGCCCAGTGTATGCAATACTGAATACCAGTATCTTGCAAGATTCACATTGGTGTGTAGGAGAACCTGAAAATGTTAAAGGTGATAGGAAGTGGCTCACTCTTTTGAACTTGCTGCCCCCCTCACTTCTCCCTACTCCTAACTCCTTTCTGGCCGCCTCTCTATTCTTTCCACTTCCTGCCTGCCCTCCCTACTCCCCAGGTCGGAGTGCTTTTAACTGTTCCTGCCTTTTGACAATACTGTCAGTCAACTTTCATGTGATGTTACTACACCCTATGTAAGCTACATTTCACATGTTATACAAATAAAAATAATCTTTTTTTTAATTCTTTGGTAAGCAGGTAAGGCCCACTAGGCACATGGCCTATTTTCAATGGTGACCTAGGAGCACTGGAGAGGTTAAGTGACTTGCTCAGGGTCACACAGTATGCAAGTGGAGGGTATGTAAATCAAACCCATGTCTGCTGGAGGTACCAAGCTCATTCACAGCTCACTACCATACCTCTCGCCTCCTGAATCAGGGACAAGGCTTAAAAAAATCAGGGACAAAGACCCAAAATCAGGAACACATCTTAAGAATTGATACTATTCATTCAGAATGCTCATAGAATAAGAGGATTTGTGTTAAGATGCATTTTCTGAAGAAGAAGAAGTCTGAATCTTTAATGTTTGACATTATTTTGTGATTTTAATCCCAACTCTTCTGTCACAAAAACACAAATTTTACGAGGGACAGAGGAAAATTTTGAGGCAAAATCAGGGACATCCCTGAAAATCAGGGAGAGTTGAGAGGTATGCTCACTACTTGCAAATGTTTTCCTCATTGCTAGCCCACTAATTCCGCAACTCCCCCTTTCCATCCTGACGCTCACCATGTTTCTACCCCTGGCTCTCACTCTTTCCCTATTAACTCTTCCTGCTGCACCCACCCTTCCCTGTCCACTCCAGCCTGGCTAAAATCCCACCCCATCCATAGTAGTGTCCCAATTATCTACCCCTCCTTCGTCATTATCATAATAAACAAGCACACGACAGCCATCATCACTTTCTGTGGTTTTAGCCCAATTTTTCCCCCAGTCGTCGGTAATATGTCCCTCCTCTTCTTTACCTCTCTAACCTGCCACCCCATACATGGCCTCTTTCCCCTATATGTGTAGTTGCCGGCTGCCTCACTCAAAAGATCTCTGCTTATAACCCCTGTATGCCTATAGTTGATTGTACATCTGCTGACTTCTTTAATTGTAAAATAATGCTGTTTTTTTTTATTATTTATTTCAACCTTGTACTGTACTGTATACGCTGTATATACTTTTTCTTCCTTGTATATTATTGCTTTTTGTTTACCTGCTTCTGTACTGTACTTTGATGTATTCATGACCAGGTCCACCTTGCAAATGAGCCTTGCTCAATGGTGCCCGCCTGGATAAATAAAGATTTTGATTGATTGATTGATTGACTTACACCTCTGGATGTCCTTCAGTTTTCTGTTTAGTGTCTGTACAATGTTCAGATATGTTTAGACCTTTTTTTGTTAAACTAATAATCTAAACCATTTGCCTTTGAAACTACTCTGAAGCCCTTTCCCCACCACAGCTGATATTCTCTTTCCATACTGCCTGATCAGTCAGTAACACTGTTCCAGGCCACTCAGATGAATAGTATGGAATTGTGTACCGATGTCATGGAATGTAAAAAAAAGTCTCAAAATGATTCCTGCCTTGAAGAACACAATACAAAGCAGTACTCCAGTTCATGTCCCTTCAAAACAGCTGAACGGTGTTCATTTTGGGTTTTATCTTAAATTACATTCCCAGTTTCCTGCTTTACATTGCCCATGTGGTTTAAGAGGATATACCAAAGAAGGACATTTTCCCTTGAGCTGCAGCATCAGATTGCACACATGGAATGATGTGTGGATAACCATACACAACAAGGATGTGTTTCCATCAAGGGGTGAGATGACATCATAGACCTCGCAAGCGAAGCTTGAGCAGTGTTTACAATGTCATCTCACCCTGAGAGGGAACAAAAGCCGTATTGTGTAAGGTTGCCCATGGAAGCACCACTTAAGGTCAACAGTGAATTTGCCGACCACCCATGCAGTGATGGCACAAAATGAAGTGTTTTTTATGGGGTGCTACCCTATGCAGGGAGCTCTGCCCTGCACTCCCTGGATTTCTATATAATCAACTCCAGTTCGGAGTAGTTACAGGGAGGGGGCGGAACACCGGGAGAAAGGCATCACCCAAAAACAGATACAGTGACAGTCGCTGTAATGGTGTGTTTTCGGGATTCACTGCCGGGGTGTCACGCTGGAGGGGGCAGCCAGTTGCCCATATATTGTTTTGCATAGTACTGTGTTAATTATGTTACCTTCTTTCTGACTCTGTTTTGAACTGTGATTAAAGAAACATAAAACGGCAAACAACAGGATAAGATTAAAAATCATGTAATTTATATAACAGCTGCTTGAGCTGAAACATTTCTGGTAGTTTTATGCAACAGGGGGTCCAAACAAAAGACCTGCAGCAGAGGGCTCAAGGACAGTCTTGTCGCACTCCTCTCTTTACTTGTATTTTAGTGCCCTACCAACCATTTATTACTGGAATAGCCATGCTGTCCTGGTAGAGTGGTATGAAACTGTCTGAATGCTGGATCTTTTAAAATCTGAAATAAAAACATGCGCGATATCCCAGCAGATGTATTTTATTGGTTGGCAGCAAACATATGGCCTTCATCAGTGTCCTGACCAACATTTCTCATTTTAATAAAACCAGTTCAGGCCATTGTCTAAGGCAATGTGTGTGTGTGTGTGTGTTTGTTTTGAAATGCAAACTAGCTGCCAACTACATGTTCATAGTCAATTCACTACCAGCCTCTCCTTGCTTGCAAATCACTTTGCGATACTCTGTATATGAAAAGTGCTATATAAATCCTCATTTTTCTTCTGTAGCATAGCATAGTTTAGACTTGCATTAACCATTGTGTAGGAGGTTGTATTCATACCAACTTCGTGTGCCTTTCTTTCTCAATGAAGGTAGCATGTCATTTTTTTAAATATTTTAAAATGACAAAAATTGCTGTTAAACTATAATTATGGCAGGCTAAACTGTTCTTAAGTATACATGAGTCATAGGCTCTTCAACTCTTCATGATTTTGTATAGCAGGTCAATTTTCTTTATTTAAGTAGCTTTACATTTCTTATGGGCTACTGAAGCTAATAATGCTTTGTTGGTTTATACTGTAAAAAGCTTAAAGAACATATACTCTAGCCGATGCATCCTTTAGTTTCCTATACTGTTGAAAATGCAGGTTTTTAAAACTACCCACAACTGAACTTCATGCTTATCAGACAGATCATTTTTATCTGTATATCTGAGTGGCAGAACTGACTCTTACAGAAGGTTGGCAGCTGATGAGTTTCTAAATCCCTCAGTTTGTTATTAGAGTATGTAGGTATTGTGTATGTATGTGTGTGTGGGGGCGGTGGGGAGATGGTATAGGCAGGGAAAAATTGGAAGATTAGGGGGCACAAGCGGTCCTTATCTGCTGACCGTTTGTCTTTCTGCGTATGGCATGGAGTGGAAGAAAATAATAGCCCATTAAAGTAAAGCTGTAAATATGGCACTTACAGTAATGGGCTTCATGGCCCGTTACCCAGCCGTGGCGATAGTGTGTGGGTGGTAAAATGTTAACATTTCATACAGTCCTGTTAGAGAGGAAAGGGATCGTAACCCTGGCCAAACTGCTTGCCAGCCGATCCTTTCCAACTTCCCGGTCCGCTTACCACACCCCACGCGCTCGGGCATTTTGTGACATCCTACCAGGGATAGTGCGGGGGCGCGCACCATTGAATCCTATGGGGACAATTTTAAAACCATTACTTTGTATATTTAAGCTACCTTTCACACAAATGAAAGTCAATGATAAACTAACAGGGGCCTTATTAGTTGAGCAGTGGCCCACTTTTTTGTAGCTCTGTCTTTTGACTTTATCAGGTGGTGTTTTTAAAGTTTTTCATCAGTTTTCCCAGTCACAGCACTTAGAGCATCGCATCTCATTCATCACTACACCACTTGGTTAGAACTTCCTATCCCAGCCAATGAAACCAGTCACTTTTATTTTTTTTTTAGTTTTTGTTGACCAGTAAAGGAGGGCTAGACTCAGTCTGCCTATTTTCAGCCTCAAGGTGGGGGGATATAGATGCAAACCAACTGAAGTTGAACCAGATTAAACTGTTGTTGGTGTTTTAGTGATGGGAAACTTTGGCCAGAACGCCAGGGGAATTTTCCCATACTTCTTTTTGAGACCCTACCACCCTAAAATGGGTCAAGACAGCTCTTAACAAATGCTGCAGACTTCTCACTGGTGCAGAGAAGCATACGAATACCTGTGATCTACAAGCAATCCAACTGGTTCAATCTAAATAGTAGACTTGCCTACCCAGACCTGCCTACTGGCTAAGAAAATTTGTCTTAACCTCACACCCCCTGCAACTCATTCCTTAATGTTGCCCGCAGTCACTGCACATTTTACACGCAGTTCCCTCAAACCAATATTTATCATTCCATTCTGCCATACCAACCAGGCTCAACATGCTTTCCACACCAGGGCCCCTCCTGCTGCTAAACAACCTTCCCCCTGAAACTGCAGCCAAAAACCAGGTTGGACCATTCAAACGTAAACTCCGCCAGCACCTCACTGACCTCAGCAGCTGTGACAGCTGTGCCTAGGCTTGCAGCTTTGTTTCACCTCTCCCTCCTCTTCTCTCCTCCTTTGCTACCCTCCCCACTTCTCTCCACCCCTCATCCCCTGCTACTCCCCATCTCTCTACCACCCCCCACCTACCATTCTACCCCCTCTCGCCTCCCACCTACCATCCACCCCCTCCTGCTCCTCTCCTCCTGTCTCCCCCTTTCTGTTCTTGCACTTATGACAGTGTCAAATCCTTGACTGCCTACTCCCTTTTCCCCACCCCTCTTATCCCCCACCCCTTGCTCCACTGATGTCACCCCTAGGATGGTTTTCATTTGTATCTGTGTCTTGCTATATATACACCTGTATTGTTACTTGTGCATTGTTATTTGCCACTGACTGTTTGCTACTGTGCTAGTCTATACACATGTACTGTCTTTTGCTACTAAGTTAACCTCCTGAGCTGTATTTTATCTTACCTCTGCTTACTTCTATGTTAACCTCCTGACCTTGTATTGTATCTTACTACTGTTTTGCTTGCACCCATTGCTGATGCGGAACCTTTGTAAAAGAACCCTTGGTTCAAAGGTATTTGTAATCCTAGTAATTAATAAATTAAAAAAGAAGTGCCATGGGATCTTTAACATCCACCTGAACAACCACCAGAGCAGGCAGACAGGACCTTGGTTCAACATCTCATTCGAAGGATGGTAAACCCCAACACTACTGTATCCCATTAGTACTGCACTCATGTGCCAGCATTTATAGTATGAGCTGAGTCCCAGTGTGGGACTAGAACCCATGACCTTCTGGCACAGAGATGGGTGTGCTACCAACTGAGTCACACTGACTGAGTTACGGCTGAGATTGCCTTCCATGGATCTGGACAACAAGAAAACACATGCTCAGAAACCCTGACTTACTTTGTCCTACTACAGGACTAGAAGACTTGCCTGAGTCTGTGATGTGGTACCAGTGCCAACTTTCTGAACCCTTGGATAAGCAAGGTAAGGCTGGCAGGGCTGGTCCCCCCCCCCCCACACAGCAAGTAGGGCTATCACCTGCGATGCCAATATCCAAGGTTCAGGAGTGGACCTGAGGATTCAGAGGACCATTGGGGGAGGGGAGAACCTGCCACAGCTGAAACATAGGGGAGGCGTGCCGGACGTCAGTGCTTTGGCGCATTACTTCATCTCAAACCACGACTCCCAGGGAACAAAGCACCAGAAATGCCGACTCCAATGATGATGATGTCCTGCTCCTCCAGTCCTGCTGCGCCCATCCGCGACACTCGGTTGGTGACCGAGTACAGTCCTCCATCAGGAATGGCTTCACCCTGGGGGGTAAACCAAGGAGGAACACCGGTAGTAGGGGGTCTGCCAGGAACTGAGTTCAGTCTCCATTGTGTGCACACCTACTCAGCGGCCATGCCCGGGGGGCAAAGCCTGGGAGGACCATCACCGAGGTAAGTCCTGGGGGGTGAGTGGAGGCTGGAGGGAGTGAGGGCTGAGCTATTGAGGGAACAGGCACCAAAAGGAGCAGGAAATAAAAAGTGAGGTAGGCTGGCAAAGACAGCAAGTGTAAGGGACCAATGCCCCAAAGCATAGCCGGATCCCATCTTCAGCTCCCTACAGGAGGTTGGGGTCGAGATGCATTCTTGCCCCGCTTCCAAAGTTTGAGGAGGAAAACTACCCTTCAGCTCTTGTGGTGGAGACTAATGACAAATGCCATGTAGACACTGTCAGCAAGAAAACTGGTCAGGTCGTGCTGCTGGTTGATCATAATAATGCAACCTTGGTGCCTATCCTCAGCACATTAATAAGCCTTGAGCAGTTGACCAGCAAGTGGTTCTGCTAAAGGTCCAGACTATCAAGATGGTCACTCCATCACCCTTGCAAAAGGGCTTATGACCAGATCAGGGGCTCCGAGTCAGGAAAAGATTCCCATCAGAAGATTCCTGGGTGAAACATGGGTATGACTTTGAAAGTGTTTCTTTCCAATGTAGTCAAGAGTTCTTGGAAGACCCCGATCCCTTCCCCTAAACTGCAGGGAGATCCTCAAGTAGAACTCTGTTCAGTTTCCACTCCTTGAGTTGCTTTTTGCATGGTTAATGACATATGGATCCTGTGGGATAGAAGTGAAACAAGCACAGCATCAGAGAAACGAACAAAAGCATGAACATCATTCTCAGTCAGCCAAGTGTGACGAACATTGCTGATACTCCACCTTGAAGTCAGCCAGACTAAGACCCTGATCAAGATGACTGCTCCTCTCTAGAATGTCATGGAGCAGCCAAGCTTGAGTCTCCAGTCATCCAAGACCCATCTGAAGGACCTAGTTCCTTCTCTTCCTGAGCAGCCCCCGACCCACGGTAGGTGCCTCATGTGTCTCCCTGCCTCCAGTGGTGCAGCTGTGCCACCATCACCACTGCCACTTTGGGTCCTGTTCTCCTGAATTGTCCAGCAGCTTCTGTGGGCATCCTGTTGCCAGATACGGGGTTTGGCAGTTCTCAACCCCATCCATCTTGTCCAGCCTCAACCACTTGAGGAAATCAAGTTGACATCCAGTCAGTGCTAGAGTCCTTCTTCCCTCTGAACAGATGATAACTTCTCAACCGCTGCTGCAGATTGGGTGGATGATAAGGATTCTGGTGAGGTTTTAGAATCTTTTTTTCACACCTCTTGTGATGAGTTTCCAGTTCCCTTGACATTCCCTCAAGGAGGTGATGAGTGCTGGGAAGTACAGGCATTTGGAGATATTATTGAAGGAAGGTCCTAATTTTCTCATCTTGCCTATCAATGATGCTGTACTTAATCTGGCAAAGGTGGTCTAGTCTCATCCTTGACATGGGTTTCATCAGTATGCTGTGCCCTATTAAGGTTTTAAGGCCTCCAAAGGACAACCAGAAGCTTCAGGGCTGGTGGTTGGCACTGTACAGTGCAAAAGCAAGACTGCTAGTGTTCCTCCTTTCTCCTCCCAGTACAGAGTCTAAACATCTTCACCAGTGAGGTTGTCAAATGTATGCAGTGAGTGTCCTTGGTGTGCATGAAACTAGTTTTTGAGGCTGTTTTGCCCAGTATAACCATGTCCTGTGGACAGTGGCCCTGGACATTAGGGATGCAATTTCTCCAAAGTGAGAGAAGATGGTCTTCCAACTTGCCAACTGTGGCATGGTGGCAGACAGACACCATTTGCAGTTAGCAGTAGATCACGGAAATGTTGGACGTCTGTGTATAACCATGGGAGTTGTTCTTAGGAGGCACAGTTTGTTGCGCACCTCTCTCTTAAATTAGCATGTCCAGCAGAGGGTTCGGGCTCTCCCTTTCATAGGGTCTCTGCTATTCAGCCCTCAGGTAGATGGCACCCGAGGAATCTGAGAGGACCATAGAGACGATCTTGTCAGCTACCACCTTCAGCAGCAGCAGCAGGCATGGCCTGACAGTGAACAGCTCAGTGGAAACAGGAGTGGTTCTAGAGGACTGGAGGAGAGCAGACATAGTACTGCTCCAGAAGAGTGGAAGCAGGGAGGAGACTAGCAACTATAAACCAGTCTGTCTCATATCAGTGGTGGGGAAATTAATTGAAAACCTTTTAAAAGAGCAGATCCAGTGATGTGGAAGGCTAAGGTGCTGAGTGCCTCACCTCCTGCACCAGCTACCTGTGTTCGGGAACAACACACATTGCTGTTGTGGGGGCTGGGAGAGGATTGAGCTGCCACCTTCTCTGCTCTTCTCTCCTGGATTGGGGTGGTTGGCTATCTCAGCTTCTGCTGCCTTCAGGTGGAGGCCTGGTGGTAGTGCATGGGAAGCACAGCAACACATTAAAGTCATGGGGTGGGGAAGCATCATCTTGGGATGCATGTGTGCCTCCACATGAATGCGCTTGCCACTACTGGGACAGGAGAAAATGAAATGAAGGAAGATGGGAGGCACAGCAGGCAGCGATGATGCCTTCCCACTGCTCCCCCATCCATCACATCACAAGGGTACCAAGTCTGCAGCACTGGATTCAGGGATTGGGGGGAGGACAGCCTTCCCCCCTGACCCTGCCTTGGGAGGAAATGGGTGGGGTACTAGCTGCTCAAGGTAATTGATGCATGGTTTGGGGGGGGGGTATGTGGAACAGGAGTTGAGGGGAGCAAAGCTGCCATGGCCAGGTGCATAAACAGATTATAGAAAAACAAACCTTTCACAAGAAAGGCTAGTGGAATATCTTGAATCCAGGGGGTTACAAGACCAAAGGCAGCATGGCTTTAGCGGGGTGGGGGTGGGGTCATGCCACACAAATCTGATCAACTTCTTCAACTGAGTGACCAGGACAATAGATCAAGGAAGGGCAGTGGCCATGCCCTACTTGGACTTCAGCAGGGCTTTCAATACTGTAGTAGTAGTAGCTTTATTTCTTTTTAGTACCCTTTCCTGGGGACTCAAGGTGCCATTACAAGAGAACAGAATAAAGCAGATCAGGCATCAATAAATATGTTAATTAAAACTCAATTAACTAATTACTATAAATTACTAAATGAATACAGATAACATACTGGGGAAGTAACAACTCATGGGAGAATCATTCCCTGAATGTTGATTAAACAGATGACTTTTAAGACCCCTTTCAAAGGCCTTCTCTGAGGGGGCCTCTCTCAGGGCACTTGGAAGAGAGTACCATAGGACTGGGACTGCCACCTCCAAGGTCTGGTCCCCAGATGTTATGAGCCTGGCCTTGGGAAACATAAGGAGGCCCTCCTCGGTGGAGTGGAGAGGGTGCGAGGACACATAAGGATGTAGGGGATCAGACAAGCAGCTAGGACCCAACCTGTGCAAGGCATTGTACGTTAGTAAACCAACTTTAAAGGAGATATGCCACTTTACCGACAGCCAGCACAGATAACACAGTGCTGGCGAGATGTGACTCGACCTCGATAGGCTGGTCAGCAACCTAGCTACTGTGTTCTGCACTAGCTAGATGTGTGGCAGCATACCACCACTGACCTCAAGGTACAGAGCATTATAGCAATCGAGCCTTGAGGTTACAAAAGCATGCAGTAGTGTGGCCAGGACACCAGGGTGAATAAAGGGTCTAATCCAGCTGATGTTATTTAGATGATAAAAGTCTTTCCAGACTACTGCTGACACCTGAGCCTCAAATGTCAGCCCCTGTTCTGGAATGACTCCCAGATTTCTCAACTTCGTAGCAACCCACAACCTAGAAGGACCCAGCTGAAGCCCAGTCTCCCTCTCTGTAGCTGCTGCTTCACACACACACCTGCTCCACCACAAGCACCTCAGTCTTGTTGGTGTTATGATTTAACCAGCTTGATGAGATCCAGTCTCGGATCCCAGCCAGCCTTTGATTCCGCATATCAACCGCACCTCATGTCCCAGGTGCAAAAGACAGGTAGGGCTGAGTATCGTCTGCACTGCAATGAAACCCAGCTCCATACTGTCTAATGATCCTACCCAGGGGCAGCATGTACACCGTGAACAGCATCGGCAAAAGGAACGAGCCCTGGGGTATACCATAAGGCAGGGCCCTCAGAGGTGAAGAGAAGCTACCCAGCAGTACCCTCTGTGTTCTGCCACTGCCATAGGTCTCAAAACAGCTGATGACACTGTTGGTGAGTCCTACATACACCCTGAGCAGGTCCAGTAACAATCCATGGTGCACAGTGTCAAAAGCTGAAGAGAGATCCAGGAGAATGAGATTTTGTTTTTTAATTTAATGCACTGTATTGAACTTTTGCTGTTATAACAGTCAACATCACATATATTAATACAATTACTTGCAAGGCAGTAGCTAAAAGAATACACAGACCAAAAAAAATCTTCCCTGCCATGGCAGTATTTAGGATCATGAAATTTGTGACTTGCATTTGGATTACACTTTTATGATCTATTCATGTAACATGTAAAATGTACAAGATCAGGATTCATCAGTTTGTTCAGGAGTGTTCATGCCTGGTGTGCTCTGTGTTGTCTGGTGAGGTGGTGGGATCTAGCGTGACCAATGTCTCCAGTGTGTCCCACCTTTTCTTATAGCTTGTGTACCTGTTGTTGGTGCTTGCTATTATTTTTTCTATTCTCACTTCTGAAAGGATGTCATTATGCCATTATACATAAGATGGTGTGGCATCATCCAACCAGTGCCTGAGGAGAATAAGAATTGACCGCTGTCCTTTATCCCTTGTCCTGAGCATGTCATTATGCACCTTGACCAGTGCTGCCTCTGTGCTATGCCTTGACCTAAAACCAGAGTGGAGAGGCTCGTGGATATCAAAGGCAGCGAGACGTGCCTCAAGCTGTAGCGCAGCCGCATTCTCAATAACTTGACCCAGAAAGGGTAGGTTAGAGATAGGATGGTAGTTCGCCAAGACATCTGGGTCCAGTGTTGGCTTCTTCAGAAGGGGTTTCACCAGTGCAGTTTTCAGTGTAATCAGGAATACACCCTCTAACAAGGAGCACAAGATAATGTCAGCGAGCACTGGGCCCAGATACCCAACACAGCTCACTGGTAGATGTGTTTGCCCCAGATCCAGATTGCAATACATTGGCCACTGCTCTGAAGTCACCTAATTAACCTCATCCATCATCACTGATCTAAATTCTCCCCATGACCACTGAGTGCCTCTGAGTCCTACTGGCTTGACACAGCCCACTTGGCAAGATCCCAGGCTGACTAGAGAACACCCTGTCCAAAAAGAATCAAGCAAACTCTTCACACTTTGCAGATGAAAAAGCTCTCACAAGCTCTAGACAGACCGGATGACAAAGCTTATCCACAGTCCAAAAGAGGTGAGCTGGTCGATTCCTCCCAGCAGCAATCTCCCTGGACAGAAATCCTGCCTTCTTATGGATGACTGCTCTTTGATACTCACCATAGTGAGTAATCAGAGCCAGTCTGTCCTCCTGGGTCCTGGATCTCCTCCAACAATGCTTCTAACTCTTGCACTTTTGCTTTTGTCTCCCTCAACTTGCCATCAAACCATGGCAAGCCAAGATGTGAAACCAATGGGTTTACACATACTGGTACCATGAGATCAAAGGTCACCCTGATGGCTCTGTTATAGGATGATGCTGCTTCTTCCGATCCCATGTTGCACGCCACCAACACGTCTTGAGTTATCCAATACCACCAACAGTCCTTCCAGCTAAGCCCTCGCAAAGGACTGTGTCGAAATACATCCACAGTAGGTGGACTACAATTGCGGGGGTTCTGAAGAAGAAACTGACAGCGCAGTCATCCGCCCAACTAGTCAGATCAATCTTGAGAATCATCACCTCGAAGCCCAGAAACAATACCAATTCCAAGGTGATGCCATATTGGTGGGTCACAGAGGCAACAACTTGTGCAAGGCACAAGATTTTCATGCCCTGGCAGAAATCTTCTCCAAAGTGTGAGAGTTCCTCATTAAAGTCGCTCAGAATAATACAGCTAGGTGACTCCAGCACTCTGTCGGCCACAAAGCTTGCGATTTCCTGCAGAAAATCCCCCTCTCTTCCCAGAGGTTGGTATAAGAAGAGGATCCTGTGGCCTGCACCTGAATGCCCATGCACCACCACCACACATTCAGATGACAAGGTGTCCTCCACAAGATGCCACATAAGAGTCTGATAAAGAAATTGGACAGTCTGGGATCCTAAGTGATAAACTGAGTAAAAAAACTGGTTAACGGATAGCTGACTGAGGGTGGTGGTAAACGGCACTCACTCTAATGAAGGGAGAGTGACCAGCGGAGTGCCACAGGGCTTAGTACTGGGACTGGTCCTCTTCAATGTCTTCATAAGCAACATTGCAGAACAACTGAAAGGGAAGATATGCCTTTTTGCAAATGACACCAAAATCTGTAATAGGGTGGATACTCAGAAGAGGATGGAGAGAATGTGTGGGGGTGGAGAGAATGCATAGGAGCCTTACAAAACTTGAGGAGTAGTCAAGGGTATGGCAGCTGGGGTTCAGTACCAGAAAGTGCAAAATCCTACACCTAGAGCATAGAAACCCAGGAGCTAAGCATAAAATGGGGGTGAGGAGGTACTGACAGTCATTAATCAGGAGAGACCTTGAGGTTATGAGATCTGATGACCGCAAAGTAGTGGGGCAGTGTGACAAGGCAGTAGGCAGTGCCAGTGGGAGGCTGGGGTGCATAATATACCACAGATTAAGAGACTAAAAAGTGCTCATCTCAACATCCGTAGTATTCGCCCCAAGATGGTGGAACTGGATGCCTGAGTCCTACAGATGGCACCAGATGTTCTTTGTATATCTGAATCCTGGCTCAAGCTGACCATCAAGCAACACAAGGTGTCCCTACCTGACTACAGCTGTCTCATAAAAGATAGGCTAGGAAAAAGGGGTGGTGGTGTACTTCTAGACTTTAGGTCTAATCTAGATGTCACTGAACTCCCTGATCCTGGTGGGGGCCCACCTATAGCTGACTCCCTCTTTGCCTCCCTAACCCTTGGAAATATCAAAAAACTGACCATTGGGTGTGTCTGTGTGCCCCCTAATAAAGCCTCCTCCAGCCTGCCCTCCCTCCTAGATTCCATAGCCAGCCTCCCTGGCCATGACCTCATACTCTGTGGAGACTTTAACAAGGACTGGCTACACCCAGATGCTGTGAAACTGCATGCTGCGCTGGCTGACTCATGCCTAACTCAATTCATACAAGACCCCATACGTATCAACACTAAATCTGGGAAACATACATTACTTGACTGGATGGTTACTAATTGCCCAACGAGGATAAAAGCAGTTGGTGTACTCTATGACTGCTTAAGCGATCACTCACCTACTTTTTGTGTGTGGAGAAACAACTACCCAAACCACCCCTCCCAAGATATCCTTAGTCCATGACATGTCTAGATTTGACACAGGCCACTTTGTCACCTCCATCAGTAACACGGACTGGACACCCATTAATGCCCTCCCAGACTTAAATCATGCCCTAGACTTATTCATCACAACTTTCACTCAGATAATTAACCAGAATGCACCCCTGAAAAAAATGTAGGTCAAAATGTGTTAAGGCCCTGTGGCGCTCTAAAGAAATTAGGATGCTTATGTCCCATAGAGATAAAGCCTGACGAGCCTACAAAAAAAGTGACCTACCCACTGACTGGCAAGCCTACAGACATCTTGGGAACAAATGCAAACAGTTCCTTCACAAGGCCAAGCACTTTCACTTTAAATCCTTCCAAACGGAAAATATCTGCAACCCAAAGAAGTTCTGGCTACAAATTAACTCACTAGTAAAGGGAAAAACTGTTTCTGCTCGCAGCTCACTCCTCACCAATGGCTCCGCCCTCACTGACTCTGCATCCATAGCAATAGAATTTAATAACTTCTTTACAGATCTTCACAAATATACTTTGTTTTTCCATAACTCCTCCACCCCCAACTCGGTACCACCTCATAAAGCTGCCCTTGATGGGCGCCTGGAGTTCCACCTAAAATTTGCCACTCTCAAAGAGGTCCAGAAGCTCCTCCTAAACCTAAATCCTGATAGCTCATCTGGTCATGACTCCCTAGAAGCTAAATTTCTCAAATTGGGTGCATCAGCCCTTGCTCGTCCTGTCTGAGGCCTCTTCAACCGGTCCTTCCTGTCCAATACAGTACCTGATAAGTGGAAGGTAGCAGTGATAGTACCAATACGTGTGATGAGCGGGGTGCCACAGGGGTTGGTCTTGGGACCTTGTCTCTTCAATATTTACATTTCTACCTTGAAAATAGGGACTCCCAATATATGGCTGTCCAAGTTTGCTGATGAATGTAGAATTTGAGCATCAGTAACCAATGATAACCAAGCCTCTGCACTACAGCAAGCTATAGATGATAGCTACTCATGGACTAATAACAGCAAATTAGAACTTAACATCTTCAAGTGTAAGGTTATGCACCTGGGTCCCCCTAATAGAAAATATCAGTATACTATGGGGAAAAACATCCTGACGGATATGAATGCGGAGAGAGATTTAGGAGTCAAGATAACTTCTAGTTTGCAGTTCAGTGAGCATTGTAAAGAACAGGTAAGAAAGCAAATCAGAATTTAAACCGTATATTGAGGCATATATCAAGTAGAAGTAGGGAGGTGTTGATGCCACTGTATGGATCCCTGGTTAGACCACACCTGGAGTCCAGGTATGGGCCCTCCCAGAAAAGGGAGGATGTGATTAGAATCGATGGGGTGCAACGTAGAGCCACTAAATCTGTGACGAAATTAAAACATATGGCTTACTATATAATAAAAGATTAGAAACCTTAAATCTTTACTTGTTAAGCTGCAGAAGATTGAGAGGACTTATGTATGATGTATAAAATCATCAAGGACACAGCAATAAGGGTAGATCTAGGAATAAACTTTAGATCTGGCTGGACCAGTGATAGAAGACAGAAAATCCAATTCGATCTACCAAAATGGAACACACATCTAAGAAAAAATTGGTTTATGATTAGGGTAATTACAACATGGAATGGACTTCCTGTATCAGTGATAGAAAGTCATAGTATGGATATCTTTAAAAGAAATCTTGATATTGCTCTATCTGACAGAATTACATTATTTTAATTACTTATCAAGCATTATGGACGAAGGTCCCACAGCTTGGAAACACTTATGATACATAAGGGGTTATCCAATACTGTTGTTGACAACTATAGACCTATATCCCTCCTCTGCCACTTGGCAAAGATACAGGAGTGCATAGTTTACAACCACCTTCAAGACTACCTTGAATCACACAACCTACCCCTTATCAGCATGGATTCAGAAGGAATCACAGCACCCAAATTGCACTGATAAAAGTAACAGGCATACCATGCCATGGACGAGGGTTACGCTGCGGGTGCCATTTTTGTCGACCTTACTAAAGCATTTGCTCTGGTAAACCATGATCTCCTGCTCCACCAGCTGCATACTCTAGGTCTGGATAATAATGCCCGGAAATGGGTAAAGAGTTACCTACCATGCTGCTCTCAAAGAGTCAGGTGGGATGGCTCTCTCTCTGAACCCAGGCACATAATCCACTTAGTACCATAGGGATCCGTCTTAGGACCATTACTATTTTCCCTCTTCACTAATGACCTCCCTCGTTCTTGTGGTGGTGCCTCAGTGCATCTTTATGCGGATGATGCCATTATCCATCGTTCCTCATCAAGTACTGACCAAATTAATGAGGATCTTGCCAGTGACTTTGCTTCCCTTGAGGACTGGTTCAACTGTCAACATCTGGTTCTTAACACAAAGAAAACTAAATGCATGCTTTTCTCCCAACACCCCTCTACAAAGCATTCTTCACCCTCTCTTAATATCACATCAAACATGGGTGACACCCTGGAGACAGTCCAGTCCTTCAAATATCTGGGCTTCACCCTGGACCCCACACTCTCTTTCAGCATTCATGTCTCCACCATTGTCAAAGCCATGAATCAGAAAATTGGTCTGCTTTATCGAATTCGCCCATTTCCCACCTCCGCCTCCAGCCTAAGAATTGCTTCCACTTCGCTTACTCCCCTCCTGATCTATGGAGCCCCTCTGCTGCCGACTACTAATTACTCCTCTCTCTCTCTCTCTCTCTCTCTCTCTCTCTCTCTCTCTCTCTCTCTCTCCTCTCCCAGGCCTACTATAGAATTGGGAGGTTCACTCTGGGAGCCAACTCCCATTCACACCACTGCGAAGTCCTCTCCTTTCTGGGCTGGTTACCCTACGAATCTAAGTTGAAGTACTTCTCCATGTGCCTTATGTTTAAATTTGTCCACTACTTCATGCCCCCCTGCCTAAGGGATATAATAAGCTTAAGACAAGCTCCTCGCACCCTCCGCTCAGCATCCCTACATCTACTAGTTATCCCCAGTCTGCGCCTAACCTCCACTAGGAGGTCCCTCTCTTTTGCTGCTGTCTCTGGCTGGAACTCTCTTCCTCCACTTGTCCTGAATAGTGCCTCTCTTCCTCTATTTAAGTCCAGTTTATATGCCTCCCCTTGTTTCCCCTACCTCCTATTCTTGTTTCCGCTGATGCACCTTAACTTCTCCTATCCTATCCCTACCCACCTCTACCCCCATCCCACCCCCTCACTTCTCTTCCCTCTCTCTCTCCCTCACCTCCTAGTAAACCACAACTATATTCATCTTCTATCTGCTCTTACCCTAACTTTCTCGTTTTACACGTTTTTAGCACTATGCTCGTATCTACTTGTTATATCACACATTGTATCTATGTAGCATTTATGTCTGTGCATAGCTCTGTATGGCTGTATATCCATTGTACAATGTTTGATGATGTTTTTACTGATGTCCTGCATTTTACGTCTCTGTACTTTGTACTGCTGTGTAATAGTTTTGTACTGCTCTGTAATATTTGTGTACTGCTCTGTAATATTTTTGTACTGCTCTATAATATTTGTGACTCTGGGTCGACCCTGAAAAGGGGGACTGTAATTGTCTCAGTGGTCTTACCTGGTCAACAAAATTCAAATAAATAAATAAGAAGTGTCACCAGTAGGAGGAGGGAAGTGGTGTTAACACTGTATAGGTCACTGGTGAGACCCCACCTAGAGTACAGTGTCCAGTTTGGAAGGCTACATTTCAGAAAGGACACTGGGGTGGAAGCAGTCCAAAGCAGGGCAACAAAAATGGTTCAGGGATTGCACGAGAAGCCCTACAAGAAGAAACTGAGAGATCTCAACATGTACACCCTGGATGAGAGGAGGAGCATGATAGAGACCTGCAAGTATCTCAAGGAATGAACAGGGTACAGGAGGGGAGTCTATTTCAAATGAGGAAATGTACCAGGACAAGAGGGCATGCGATAAAGCTGGAAGAGGGAAGTTTAAGAGAGATGTGAATGTTTTACCATCAGAGAACAGAATTCTTTAAGGTACTACCAAACAGCTGCTTGTGAATCGGACAGAATCTTCCTAAAGCTGGTGTGCCTCCAAGCATAATATATCCAGATGTGTAGTGTAATGTGTTAACATAGTAACATACATAGTGAAAGCCAGCCTCATGGTCTTATCAAGTCTGCTCGGTAGCCAGCCCCTTACTGGGAGCTTGCGCCCCCCTCCCAAACCCAGAGGGCTTCAGCATCCCCCTGTACCTGTCCCAACCTTTCTTGAATCCTTTCACTGTGCTCTCTTCCACCAGACTCCTTGGCAGTGCACTCCATGGTTCCACCACCCTCTCAGTGAAGTAATATCTCCTGCGCTCCCCCTGTACTTCCCCTCCTCCAGCTTCCATTCATGCCCCCTGGTGGTTCCCCCCTTCTTAAGCCTGAACACCTCCTTGGCTCCCCCTTATTTATCCCCTTTACATACTTGAAGACCTCTCCCCTCTGTCCCTCCTCTCCTCCAGCGTATACAGCCTGAGTTCTTCCAGCCTTTCCTCATAGGTCCTACCCTCCATGCCCTGTATCATCCTTGTCGCCCTCCTCTGGACCCTCTCAAGCAGTACTATGTCCTTCTTAATGAGGGGTCTCCAGAATTACACACTGTACTCAAGGTGTGGCCTGACCAGAGCATTATACAGAGGGAGGATCACCTCTCTCCTCCTGGAGGTAATTCCCCTGGTTATGCAGCCAAGTATCCTGTTTGCTTTTGCTGCGGTTCTTCGGCAGGTCTAAATGTTATTCATTTTAATGTACACCACTACCCCTAGGTCCCTCTCACCTGTTGTGGCTTATAGTGTGAGCCCCTCTGGAGTGTATGCATGGCCCGGGTTTCTGGTCCCCAGATGCAGCACCTTACATTTCCCCATGTTGAACCTCAATTCCCACTTCCTAGACCACCTCTCCAGGGTATCCAGGTCCTCCTGGAGGGCCTCTCTCCCTTCATCCCCATCCACCAGTGCTCCCAGTTTAGAGTCATCTGCAAAAAGACAGCCTACTCCTAACCCCCCCCATGTCCGAGACATAGGCAATGAATAGGAGTGGCCCCAGGACCGAACCCTGGGGGACCCCGCTGGTGACCCTCCTGGGAGAGGAGACTATCCCACCAACCACTACTCTCTGTATTCACCCTGTAAGACAATTTTCCACCCACCTGAGCAGCTGCCCCCCCATCCCACCTGTCTTTGTCAGCAGGCCATTATGGGGTACCGAATCGAACGCCTTACTGAAATCCAGATATAGGATGTCCACCGGCCTCTGTTGGTCCAGGGCACCCATCACCCAGTCGTAAAACTCTACCAGGTTGGTCTGGCACAACCTCCCTGGAACAAAACCATACTGCCTGTTGTCCAGGTGCCCCAACCTTTCCAGCTGACCCCAAAGCCTCTCCTTGATAATGCCCTCCATTACCTTGCCCACCACAGATGTTAGGCTAACAGGCCTATAATTCCCCAGCTCCTCTCTGGACCCCCCTTTGTGGATGGGCACCACATGAGCCACCCTCCAATCCTGAGGCACCCACCCTGTCCTCAGAGAGATGTTGAAGAGTGCAGCCAGTGGAGCTGCCAGCACATCCGCCAATTCCTTCGGTACCCTTGGATGCAGCCCATCTGGCCCCGGTGCCTTTTCAGTCCTCAGTGACCAGAGGGCCTCTCTCACCCTATCAACTGTGATTTCACTCTCCCAGTCCTCCTCTTCACGCACCCGCCCATCCCCCTCCAGATTCAGCCCATCCCCTGCCTTTGCCCCTTCCAATTCTTCGGACTCTAACTGACCTCCCGAATCTGTGGGACCCCTTCCCCAGTAAAGACCACTATTCCACTGTTGCACCATGGTTTCTTGTTCATATTCTGAGACTTAAGAGCTCATTTGATCAGATATAATGCAGCTTCAGCTACTGTTGCCTGAAGCATCCTGCTAGGAGTGATACAGTACACTACTACCTCAGCCTCAGCTCACAGATACATTTTCTATTACAACACAGATCTGTACTTGTGTAGTGATACTGCTTTTGTGACCTCAGTCATAAAATCTGTCTGTTCATAAACAGAGATCTTGTATCCATGCTGTCATGAACTGCCTATAGTCTGCGTCAGTGTGACTACATCCAGGTATAGAAGACTGAGCTACTAACTTGTAAGTGTAGTTCTGTTGTTGGTATACTTTCCACATTACCACAGCCCACTGAATCTCCCTAGGCTGGAGCCACTGTTGATGTCTGAATTCATCTCCTTTCTTAGTGTTCTTGTTCAGAAGCATGGAAGGACAGAGTCTGGTTTCAACAAACTGCTTTTTAAAGACTTAACACAGCCTCAGTGAAGATACTTGAAATTTTTTTTATTTATTTATTTCAAGTTCAGATTAAGACCTGTGAGCCAGGGGCTCGTTTACAAAGGCTTCAAGTCAACAAGAAATGCAAGACATTTACAGGTGATGAAACATTGCAGAACAGAAAGAACATCAACTAACAAGTAGTATTAGTGTGCAGCTACAACATTAAGCAGGGTACAACAAGTGAAGAGAAACAGGACCACACTTGTGGAGAAACATATTAATGCAGCACTAATTAAGTGTGGTTCAGTGTTTAACAATCATGTTACAGTTCAGACGGGGTGCTCCCATTCTGCAGAAATGCAGTTTTAGCAGCCAAGGTGAGGCTTTGGCAAGGGGAGGTAGTGGGTGATGGGAGGTGGGTGGGGGGAGGTGGGCAGCTGTGGAATAGGTGGGTGGGAGTGAGAGAGGGTAGTGTTTGACTGGTGTGAGAATGGCTGTCAGAGGCCATGGATTAACACAAACACTGGCAGTCAAATTTGCTGGCAAGAAGAGATCGAAGCCCATTATTAAAGTGGCCAAGTCTGGGGGAGTCGGCAGTGTCTGCTGGCAGATCATTGAACCATTTATTTTTATTTTTATTTTATTTTATTGTATAAGATCGGAATTACAACCCTTTGAGTCACAGACTCATTTGCAAAAGCTCCACGTCAGTTACAGGGGTGGAGGGGAAAACATACTATAAGGATGCATACGTAGAAAAGCAGTATATAAGAAAACATACACACTCATTTTGGACAAACAGTGCTTGCATATTACTTACAGACTCTATCATTGATATGCATAGACAGAGTTGGGCAGCGTTAAGTGGCACCATTTGTAGTGAGAAGGAGGGGGCAAAAGTGGTAAATTCTAAGTAGACCACTGTCTATGATTAACGAGGTTAGGCCCCCAGTAGAAGAGGGATCTTTAGCCAAGGGTGGTTCGTTTGAAGGGAACAGTTAGGACAGCCCTGGTGGCACTCCTTGTGCATTTAGATGGTTGTGCAGGCTCAAAGAGGGCTGAAGTAGCACTAGGCATGGACCCCATCAGGGACTTTTTGCAAGGAGGCAAGCCTGGTATTGGAGTCTGTTGTGGAGTGGAAGCCAGCCAGTTTCCTTGTATAGGTCACAAGAGTGAGTCATTTTGTCTACTCCCAGGACCAGGCGGCAGGCCTTGTTGACGATGGTTTTGACCCTTTTAAGCGCTGTGTCTGTGCCTACCCCATATATGACAAGGCCATAATCCACAGATAAGAGAACTGAACTGCATGTAACAAGTTTCAGGGCAGCCGGTGTCCTAGAGGTGCGGTGTCTGCACAGGATGCCAAGCTTCATGTTGGTGGACTTTACCAGTTGCTCAGCATGTGCAGTGAAGGTGAGATGTCATCAAGGTGAATCCCTAAGTACTTGAATGTATTGACTTGATCTAGTACTTCTCCTTCGCTACTAAGTATATGCAGTGAGGACCCTCGAATCTTGCTCTGTGGGGTGCTGAAGAGCATGCTCTTTGTCTTTTTGTAGTGTTGAGTAGCAGTTTATTTCTGGTGAACCAGTGTTCCAATGCATGAAAATTGAGCTGAAGTTCAGAGCTAATTGATCCCAGGTCTTATCCTGGGATGGAGGTAACAGCATCGTCTGCATAGAGTACAGAGTGTGCAGGACAGGTGGAAGGCATGTCATTTATAAAGAGGCTGAATAAGAGAGGACCGAGGATAGAACCTTGCGGGACCCCTAGGTTTACTTCCCTGGACTCAGAGATTATATTGCTGATCCTGACTCGTTGAGATCTATGGGTGAGATAACTATGGAACCAGGCCACAGAGTCCATTAACAATCCTGTAGAGAGGAGACATTTCAGTAGCAGTTGGTGACTGACTGTGTCAAAGGCCTTGGTGAGGTCTATGAAGATAGACCCCACTGCCATCCCTTTATCCAGGGCCCCATAAAGCTGACTGTTGTACTCTACTAGCTCGGTGGCAGTGGAGTGGTTTTGTCAGAATCCATGTTGTTGCAAGCAGAGAAGGCTATGTTTTTCTAGGTACTCAGTTAATTGTTCTGAGACCACACTTTCAAGTGCTTTGGGGTGTAAAATCGAGATGGGCCGAAAGTTTGCAAGATTAGCTCTGTCTCCTGATTTAAAAACAGGTGTGACTAGAGCCTCTTTCCACCTGTCAGGGAAGATGCCAGATCTGAGAGAGGCATTGAATGCCTTGGTGAGCGGTGCCACAAGTTCATTTAATGTGAGTGCTACCATCTTCATATCGATCATGTCACTTCCCATCCTGGTCTTACCAAGGACTCGTTTGATATATCTGATGGTCTCACCTGGGAAGATTTGCCTAAAGTAGAATGGTGGGGTAACATTATCCCGTGGTGATGGAGTGTTGAGGTTGTGCTGCTGGCCTGCGAGGATGTGATTCAGGTATTCAGGTGGCAACACATTGCTGCATTAGTCTCCCAGCTCATCAGATTTCTCTGCTGTGGTGCTGTCCTTCAGCATCTCTGAGATCAGCCTAGAGGAGGTGCGGAAATTACTGAATAAGCTCGAGATCCCTAAACATGCTAGCTTTGACGGCATCAAACCTCAGCTCCTAAGGCTCACAACAGCGCAGCTAGCTTACCCTGTCAACACCCTGTTCAACCTCTCTGTATGCATGGGGCAAATCCCGACATCCAGGAAAATAGCTATTGTCGCTCCTCTCCTCCTGTCAGGACTGCTATATGAGCCAGCAGTGACTGCCCAGTCTCTCTTCTCTCAGTCCTCAACAAACTCCTGGAGAAACTGGCACATGAACAGCTTCTGGATCACATCCTCAAACATAATTGTCCAAGGTACAATCTGGTTTCTGTCCAAACCACTCTATTGTCACTTCCCTCCTAAAAGTCATGAAGGACATGCCTTTGGCCCTAGAGAAGGGCTACCATACAGAAGGCATCTTTATTATCCTGATCAAGGCATTCAGTACCATGGACTGTGATTTCCTACTTCTTAAGCTGTGCCAGCTTGGTCTCTCACAAAAATGTTTTGTCTGGATTCTGAGCCTATCTGAAGGACAGCCGGCAGCAGGTTAAAATGAATGGCAAACCTCACCTCCAAAGTCTCTTTTTTCCCCATATAACTTTTTGTCTCGAGCCATGTTCATCAGGCATATATCCAGTTCACAGGGATACACACTGGTCAGTCCTGCTGGCCCCTGTCCTCCCTTGGGTCCGTGTCCAGCTTGACATGCCCCCAGTTCTTCCCTCTGTGACAGGGGCATCAGAAGAAGGGATGTCCTTCTCCCTAAGGCTGTCTGCTGTGTGTGCTATGATCCAGTGATGACTGGCACTAGGAGCCAGGGGAGTCCTTGAAGCCCAGGCCATCATGTAAAAGAGCATGGGCTTGATTTTCAAAAGCCAGAGAATGCCCAAAGTCCCTGGTGCACTGATCGTATGGCGCATGGGGATTGCGGCATTCTCCCAGTGCCAACTGGGATTTTCACTTCTGTGTGCCAAATACCACAAGTTTACCAGCTCTCTCCTGGTCAAACTTGCAGCATGCTGCAGACCCTTTTTACAGGGCTTATGCCAAATATTTGGCGCAAGCCACTGTAAAGAGTGGAAAGTGTTGCAACTGTACCAGATGTACTGAAATTGGGTGAAGTTGCGCTGAAGGAGTTTGGCGCAGCTGTGCCAAAGAATGGGGATGATGCAGGGCTTGATCCAAGCCATGCATCAACCTTTAAAAATTGAGCCCCATGGGGTTTTTACCCTAGCTTTCTCCCTGGAGCATTTCTCCTGCATTGACATGGGAATAGCCTATCAGGTGGCCCCAGCAGCATGCAGCAATGATCCACTGAGGGAACAAGCTCCCTTGGCCCACTGCAGGGGTTGCTGCAGCACCAGTGCTCAGTGCTGTCCCTCCCCTGACCACAGTGCAGTTCCAAGTGATGGCTGCTGTGGTCAGGCCTGCCTCTCGACGTGGAATCCTGACCTTGCTGCCAAACTTGGGTCACCTGCCTGGCACATCGCATTGCCACTGGGCCATCGGGGTGACCAGTCCACTAAAGACCCCAAGGATCCACTATAGGCCTCTGCTGTTCAGTATATTTGTTATTGTTCTACCTGCAATCTGTAGCAGCCTCAACATCTCAGCCCACCTTTATATGGATGATACAGTGATCTGTGCTAAATCCAAGTACCCAGCTGACCTCACCAGTATAGTACAGACTGCCTTCAGTTACATAACAAAAGTGGATGGATACAAATAAAAACAGATACAAAACATATGAGCACCAGGAAACGAAGACAATGGTGCTAACAGAAGTTGGATTAGCTTACATAAAACAGATAGCAGCACCCATTTCACAGACTGCAGCCAGGACACACTAGGAATATTATCAGTATCCTTTTTGAGTTCCATAGTGCAAAAAGAGCAGCAGCAAAAAGTGAAAGACATATGGTCTGGCGGTAAACCACTTAAAATATGTACTGACGTTTCTCCTGGCCCCTGCCAGGCTTCCTCAGAGTGATATAAAACAAAGTGCAAGTGCTCTACATTTATAGTACAAAGGGGTGTGTGCAACAATCAAATTCACTAGTCACATTCACTACATATTAGCAGATGTTCATTTAAAGGCACAATCACATATATACATATCATAAAAAACCATTAATATAAACATACAGTCTTGGACACAAGTAAATGTACACTCCCATGCCACCATATTTCATCTGTATTGATTTATTTAAAAATTGAAATATTTATATGGTGCAAGCCTAGAGTACAAGACTAAAATGCCTGTAACAGACCAGTGGTGGGACTGGGAACAGTTACCAGGTCCAGGCACATGCACTTAAATATCATTTATTTAACAAGTATTCTAATTTTTATCAACTAAGCCAGATTAAAATGAGCAAAAAGGGAACAAAGAGTAGTGCAACACGTATAAATTTAAACATATCTAAAGATGCCATATTTCTTATATCAAATTAGCATCTAAATTTCTTCAGAAATGCTGCCAAATCAATGTTTTCATTAAGTCCAGTAGATCCAGGTGCTCCTAATTCAAAAATCCAAAAGCTCTCAGACTGACCTATCAACTTTTTAATATCTCCACCCATTGGGCCCAACATAACATGTTCAACACCAACAAGCTTGACCTCAGGAGCTATTTATGGATTTTTTCTCACATGCTTGACAATGGCATGGGTGTCATCGCCTTGTTGTAGGGCCCCTAATATGTTTCCCTACTCTTACTTTCAAGGGACGAGTGGTGCGGCCTACATAGAAGGCTCTAGAACTACAATGAAGTAAATAAACCACAGCTTGTGTATTGCATGTAATGAACTGTTTGATCTACAGCTGTTTCCCAGTGCCAGGGTGTACAAAACATTTTCCAGTATTAATATAACTACAATTCCTGCACCTCCCACACTTAGAAGTACCCGTTGGGGGAGGGGTAGCATAGAAGGCCTAATAGGAGTAGATCCCAAGGTGATGTTAGTTACCACCATGTCTCATGTTTTTACATCTTCTGAAAATTATCTTTGGTCCCTTCTTATCAATCCCCTTCAATTTTGGTTCCAAATGGAGTTTAGACCAGTTACTAGTGATAATTTCCCTCACGTGGTTAGCCTGTTTGAAATAAGTTGTAACAAAAGGACATGTAAAAGATTTATCAGTGTTATTTTGTATCTTCTCCAGTGTCCCCCCCCCCAGCCATACCGTCCACTTTTTTAAATATGGCATCTTTAGATGTGTTTACATTTATATGTGTTGCATTAATCTTTGTTCCCTTTTTTCGTATTTTAATCTGTCCTGGTTGATAAATATGAATTATTTAACAGGTATTCTAATTTTTAAGTGCATGTGCCTGGACTTGGTAACTGTTCAAGTCCCACCACTGGTCTGTTACAGGCATTTTAGTCTTATATTCTAGGCTTGCACCATATAAATATTTAAATTTTTAAATAAATCAATACAGATGAAATATGGTGGTATGGGAGTGTACATTTACTTGTGTCCAAGATTGTATGTTTATATTGATGGGGTTTTTTATATGATATGTATGTATATATGTGATTGTGCCTTTAAATGAAACTCTTGTTAATATGTAGTGAATGTGATTGGTGAATTTGGTTGTTGCACACACCCCTTTGCACTGTAAATGTAGAGCACTTGCACTTCATTTTATATCACTCTGAGGAAGCCTGGCAGGGGCCAGGAGAAACGTCAGTACGTATTTTTAGCAGTTTACCGCCAGACCATATGTCTTTTACATTTTGCTGCTGTTCTTTTTGCACTATGGAACTCAATAAAGGACACTGATAATATTCCTAGTGTGTCCTGGCTGCAGTCTGTGCAATGGGTGCTGCTATCTGTTTTATGTAAGTGGATACAAACAAACTGATTATTTTTTCCAAAACCTTTTTTTCTGTTGTATTAAAAAAAATTGAAGTACAGCTTATATAAAGCCCAGTAAGTGAGTACAGAAAATTAATTGCAACATTGTTATGCGAATAACCTGTGAATAAATGATTTAGCAGCACTTTTATGTCCTTATTTCCACATTGGGGACATACTGACAAAAGTTTGTAAAAGTACTCAAATATAAGTCCCAAAGAAACCTGAAGACTGCACGGTTCTATGGACATCCCCCCATCACCACACAGAGTGAAACACTGCTCACCACTTGGCAAATAAGAACTTACCATTTGAGCATTCTTACTGTATTACTCTATTTCTGCCATAAGATTGGGAACTTTTCTCTTCATTTGTATAGTTGCATGTTTTTGAATGGATATAACAATTTATAAAACAAGATTAAGTGGTTTGCCAAATATGTTCCGTGATAAAAGAGCAGCTATCATGCTCTCTTCTAAATCTCCCCCCAAGAAACACAAATAGCCTTTACCTGCCCCCAGATTAAATCCTTCAAAAAATTCCTTTAGGGAACGTCCCCATTTTGGAAGGGAAGGGATCGTATTTTTGCTCTATGGAGCTCCGCCGCACCAATCCCTTCCACTTTCTGGTACCTCTGCCTAGACTGATCCACCCCTGCGCTACTGCACTTTGTGACATCACTATTTGAGTAGCGTGGGGACGAGCATCCATTGACTTGAATGGGGCTGTGTCAAAAAGTTAAATTTGGGTGGTTTAGATGGCCAGTCGGAATAAATCATGGTCACTGCTTAACTAACAAGGGACCTTGTTAGTTAAGTGGTGGCCATGATTTATTCTAACTGGCCTTCTAAACTACCCAAATGTAACATTTTAAAACAGCCCCATTCAAGTCAATGAACACTCGTCCCCGCTCTACTCAAATAGTGATGTCACAAAATGCGGGGGAGGATCTGGGTGGATCAGTCTAGGCAGAGGTACCAGGACATGGAAGGGATTAGCGCAGCAGAGCTCCATGGAGCAAAAATACGATCCCTCCCCTTCCAAAATGGGGATGTTCCGTAAAGGAATTTTTTGAAGGATTTAATTTTGGGGCAGGTAAGAGCTGTTTGTGTTTCTTGGGGGCACCAGGTAGAAAGTTGCTCTTTAAGGCTTGAAGTGTCTATGATCTAGAGACTGCTTTCATGGGAGAAGCGACCTTTAAATGTACTGTACTTTGCTGTTAAAATCTTTATGCCATAATAAATTTCTAGTACACTGTAGCATTAAAAGAATGTTTCCTAAAACTGTTTGGAGACCAAGGGACAATAAGCCAAAATAAGTGGCTGAAATTTCTCTGTACTCAATAAACTAATTCTTAGCACCAAAACCAAAGTATGTAGCACTGAGTAGCAAGGCTGCTGCCTACTACTCCCTACAGATCCTGACACAATCTGGCCACCCTCCCTTTAGAAACAGTAAAACCTTCAAATACCTTGTCTTTTGGTTGGACCATCAGTTAAACTTCACCAAGCACATCCTTAGACTTGTAAGGAGCTCACACCAGAAGCTCTGGGCACTGTACTGGGTATGAAACCATCTTACCCCATATACAAGGTGCTAAATTCTATGGCAGCTCCTCCTGCCTGCTCTGGAATATGGCATTGAGGTTTACGGATCTGCACATGCCACCTCATTGCACAATGTAACGGAGACATGCAGCAATATGTGCAGGGTTGCCCTGGGATTCAATAAAATAACCCATTATTGCCTGATATACAGTACAGTGGACTTGGACTTGTGCCTTTGGACAAGAGAAGGGAACTTTATTTAATTGAAACACATTTTACCATAACCCAGGTGAATCTCCAAAAAAATGGAACAAGAGATTTCCATAGATGAAATTATTACAGCCATCAATACCCTTCCATCTGGCAAGGTCCTAGGCCCGGATGGCCTAACCATTGATTTCTTTAAGATGTTCTCTCCCCTACTAGTACCTCATTTAAAGAATATGTTTGACTATATGTTTAAAATCAGTATTCTCACACCTTCATTTAAAGAGGCACGTATTTTGTTATTTCTTAAAAAAAAAAAAAAAAACCTTTACTATCTTCCTCTTACAGACCTAGTTCTCTCATTAATACCGATTCAAAAATTCTGGCCAAAATCCTATCCACCAGATTGGAAAAAATTCTATCCACAATAATCCATCCAGCCCAGAACGGTTTTATTAAAGGCCGCTCCCTTAACTCAAACATCAGGTGAACCCTTACCATTCTGGATTACTATAAAAATTCTGACTTATCAATCTTATTGCTCGACACAGAGAAAGCGGCGCACCCACAACCACCTGCTGCTGTCCTGAGAATGACATAGCATACGGGGACCAGTCGTGGGCTCTTCCATTACATTTGTGTATACTGATAGCTTTTAATAGCTCCGATTTTGATCGTAGATGTCTCGGTGCTGTACTGAGACCAGGTATAGACTGGCAGCTGCCGCGCTGGGCTACTATTCCTAAAATGTCAGGCGGAGAGGGAGGCAGGATCAACCAGATATATTTTTAAAATCCAAAACATCACAGAAGGTAAAAAATTATGACTTTTTCTAACACTCCTAATAGGGCCCTGCCTCACACTGAGGTGGGGTTCATTTTTAAATGGACGTTTCCCTTTAATCTTCAGCATGGCACCAGACAAGGGTGCCCTTTGTCGCCTCTCACATTCACCATGGCAATTGAACCTCTGGCCATGACTATGAGAACCTCTCAAAAAATCTTAGGGCCCCAAATTAATGGTGTTGAACATCAGATTAGCCTGTATGCGGATGACATGTTCATCTACGTCAGTAATCTTAATCATAGCGTTCCCCATATACCATACTTGATATTCTCACTCATTATGGAACTGCATCTGGCTATAAGGTAAATTGGACCAAAACAGAAGTTCTTGAAACCAAAATGCACTCTGATCCTTTTATACCCCCTCCACATTTAACCATTCAGACAGTTTCAAAAATAACACATTTAGGCACCATAATAGATAATGAACTTAATAAATTACAATCATTAATTTGGACCCTTTAGTACAAGAAACTAAAATCCTCCTATGTCACTGGGAAACTCTCCCACTTACTCTTATAGGCAGAACAAATGCTATTAAAATGATTATTCTCCCTAAATTTATTTTTTTATTTCATAATATACCGATTATCCTAAAAAGGATGACTTTTTTAATTACTTGGATGTTATTAAGAAATTTCTCTGGGAAGTGAAAAAAACAAGACTTATAATTAATAAAGTTATATTCCTCTTTAACTGAAGGTGGGCTAGCCCTTCCATGCTTAAAATATTATTACTTTGCTGCTAACATTGCATTTACGTATAAATGGTTCAGAGATGATATTACAGATCCCTCCTGTGCTATTGAATATTTCAGATCCCCTTACACTAATATTAAACACAGCTTACATGTAGGTACATACAGAAATACACTTAAAAATATTGCCTTCTGCACAAAATGGTGTTTAACATTTGGAATAGAGTCCTGAATACATCTAGAAACCATGATCATTTCCCCACACGCCTCAATATATTTAAACCCCAGTTTCATTCCATCCATTTCCAATTGTACCTTTAAGATGTGGTACCTGAATGGCTTAAAAGTAGTTGGATATTTTACTCACTCAGACCAAATTATTGATTTTGAATCCCTAAAAATAAAATATGCTCTTCCCAACTCCAAATTGTATGGGTATGTACAAATCAGAGACTACATATTCAAAAATCAACATAAACTAATTTAATTTTAAATCATCTTGAACAAAGTTGGACTTCCCCTTCACAGATTAAGGTTCTATCACAATTATGTAAAATCATACTATCCAATGATACCTTAAACTGCCACATACTAAAACAAAAAATGGGAAGAGAAACTGAATCCATTCCTCAAACATTACGGAAAAGAATAATTCATATTAAGTCATGGGTTCTAAAATCAGCTAAAGTGCAACAAATTAAATTTAATTTACTACATCTTTTATATTACACCCTGTATCGCTTAAACAAAATGAATCCCACAATAACGTCTCAGTGTCCTGGAGGCAGTAATGCCAGTGCCACACTTGAACACATGCTTATCTTATGTTCAACTCTAAATCTATGGTAGCAATCAATTCTCTTTTTTTTTTTATCATGAGCCATAGGCAAAACACTTTATAAAAATCCCCTATGGATGCTACTTCGATATGGGGGTCCGCTTTACAGTGCGCCATATACCGCAGACTGTCTGGTTAACATAGGCATTATCACTGTGTTGAAACGTATATTAATTAAATGGAAAGACAGAGACCCCCGATAATTTACTATACGGATAAACTCCATGACATCCATCCATACATCATATTGAACTAGTCCACTATCAAACTCTTAAACACATGAGAAAATTCGGTCAAATGTGGATTCCGTTTACTAATGAATTAAGAGCCTCGATAAGCTAACAACATTCTCTATATGCATATTATGGATGGGTTAAACTTTGTCGCATGGGAAGACATTTAAAAGATATCTCTATAGTCCCCCCCCCACTCACATTCCACCAAAGCTATGAATCCATATGCGAAAGACTCCCTTTACTACTTATTTTTATTTATTTATTTAGTTTTTGTTAACCGGGTAGGTACACTAGACAGCATAGCTGTCTATTTTCAGGTATGACCTGGGAGATTACAACAAAGGGTACGTAGGCAATAGCAGATACAAGAAAACACCATGGGAACACGTAGAAGTCAGACATAGTACATTTATACAAAATTTTCAGCAATGACAGTACGTTTGCAGGAATCTATATGTAGTAACAAAACAGAAATATAAGTGCAAATAACTAACAGTCATGAGTCATGCAACTAGTGAGTAACTGCTAGAAGAGAGGAAATAACAAGATTTCCAGGTAGGTTTGAGAGTAGTAGAGGTTGGAGCCGGTAGGCAACTAGGTGGAACCAGTACAGGAGTGGGTGGATAGAGGACAGGAGCAGGGTTCAGAGTTTAGAAGAGCCATACGAAGCTCCTGTTTGAAGCTGTGTGGAGAAGGGGAGATTCTTAGACTCAGTGGAAGGGAGTTCCACAGTTTAGGGGCCCAGCTAAAGAAAGCATTCTCCCCCATTTTGGTTTTACATCTTGGTTGGACAAGAAGGGATTTGTCAGCTGATCTCGGTGGGTAGGCAGAGGTCATAGGTTTGAGCAGTAGAGCCAGTTTGTTAGGTATCTGGGAGGAGATTATATTCTTTGTAAAATAGTAGGAAGTAAACTGTCGGAAGGCTGAGGGGATAAACCATCCCAGACTGGATTATGGTGTGCATCGGTGAGTAAGTTTGGGCAAAGACAAAGCAAAATGGCAAATGCTATTGTAGCAGACATCCCACTTTTGGAGGAGCCCTCCAGTAGTTGCCGGAAAGGCTATTAACTCATACGCCAATTTGGGTGTCAGGATCCCCTGTGCAATGGCCATCCTTGCCGTGGATGTTAGGCTATGTCTCACCTTGTATGCCAGTCCAAGTTGAATATTGACAGATTTAATGACAGAGGCTAGGTGCAGGTTAAAATCCGAGATGGGATCAAGGGTTACTCCTAGGTATTTAAAAGAGGTAACTGTGTTAAGGGGAGAGCCATGTAGCGCTCTGATACTTAATGGTTGGGTGCAGGACCAAATTTTTTAACCTGAACCGAAGAGCATAGTCACAGTTTTATTTTTATTTAAGACAAGCTTGTTTTGCAATAGCCAGTTCTGAAAGGTATTGAAGTTACTATTGAGATTCAGGCTGATATCTGAGAGGTTTGAGGAGGATGAGTAAAGAACAAGATTGTCTGCATATAGCAGACCTGAGCAAGCACCAGTGAGCGGTGGGATATCATTTATGAAGACTGTAAACAGGAGAGGGCCAAGAATCGAACCCTGGGGCACTCCGATCGAAGTAGGAGCAAGAGGGGACTTGGTACCTCTGATCTGGACAAATTGTGGCCGCTTTGAAAGATAATTTTGGAACCAGGCGGTAACAGAGGGTGAGAAGCCTAGGGATGACAACTTTGATAGGAGCAGCAGGTGGTCGACTAAATCAAACACTTTTGTAAGATCAACAAAAGTAGCCCCAGTGAGAGAGCCTTTGTCCATAGCGAGTCTGACATCATTTGTAAACTGTATGAAAGCAGTGGATGTACTGTGCCCACGTTGGAAACCATGTTGGTCAGGAGTGAGGAGTTTGAAGGAGTTCAGGTAATCTGAGACCTGAGTAGCAACAATGTTCTCCAGTATTTTAGAGAGGGTGGAGTGGATGGCAATAGGGCGGTAGTTATCCAGGTTAGTGGTGTCCCCCTCTTTTTGTAGACCGGTACAGCTTAAGCAATCTTCCAGAGGGAAGGGACATGTCCTGTAAGAAGAGACAGGTTGAAAAGTCTAGTCACTGGAGAGGCTATACACGGTGCAACGGTTCTTAGGGATTTTGGTAAGAGACCATCTGCCCCTGCCAATCCAGCAGGAGAGATGGACTTAAGTAAGCATAAGATTTCACTCTCAGAGACTGGGGGCGAAGGGTGAAAGATGGGTTAGAAAGTTTAAGCTTATCCTGCGGAGTGACAGGTAAAGGTCCAGGAGGTACAGTATAGGAGGAGAGGTCAGTGAATCTGGAGTTAAGAGCCTCAGTGATAGTGAGCAGGTTATTGCAATTACGTCCATCCATGACCATATCAGAGATGGTATTGCACTTTTTTTCCCTACAATAATGTTACATTTTTGAGACTGCAGGATTAATGCATTCTCGGATAATTGAATTTACAATCATATACAGTATATGGTAAAATCTGCGCATCTCTGACATATTAATGTAATTGTAATACATAGACGTGAATGTATCTGTTGTAACCCTTGACTATGCCTACTTGTATGTAATTTTTTTTATATGCAATACACATTTTAAAAACCAAAAAATAGAAACGTGGTTTACCAGATGAGCAAGCAGAGTCCATAAAGGGTTCATCTCCAGTTGCCACATTGGGAGTGGGATGCATGGGAAAAACAGGGAGAGCAATTCACAATACTTGGTATTCAGAAATATACAGTTGAACATAGACAAACAGATATCCATAAATACAGTGAATTTACATAGAGGGGGGACAATTTTACAGGAAGCAGAAAGAACAATTTATAGTGCACAGCATTTCAAAATATGCATAGTCAAAAAGATATTCATATAATACAATGAGGCTGTACAGAAGGAGCAAATACACAGGAACTATGTGCAATGCAAAGTCAGTATCTATAATGATATGATCCAGTAACATTACCAAAATACAGAAGATGCCCATGGCGAATGAGCTGCAGTAGCTTGATGAGCAAATGCTTGCTTGAACCATGCCCTTCCTACCTTTGCAGGCTGCTAAACAAGCCCACCCACACCAAGCCATGCACATTCCATTCTCAGGCTCCGCATCTCCTTCATGTGTGTACCTCATGCCCATGAGTCAGTCAGCAAGAGGGTCTTCTCCTTTGTTGCTCCATCTGCAGTACTTGGAACTCCCTGTCTGGTGATGTGAAGACCAGTGCAACTATCCAAAGGCTTCCAGCAAGCCTTTCAGACTCATCTTGTCTCCTGCCACTGCTAGAACCCAGATACAGGGAACAGAAGATGTGTTCATGTTGCAGGGAGGTGCATCAGTTGGAGTAGCTGGCCTCAGGAACCACGCAATCAAATCAGAGACTGATCCACTCAAGAATGACAAAAGGAAACTGCAAACAAATTATTAAGGCTGCATTTACATTTATTTAGTGTCCCCTGATGAAGCTGAAGATAGAACGGAGCGCCGGGACATATGAGTCACTCTGTGAGATTTGTAATGGGACTTGCACTGCACTTTATTTGGCTGCTTTGTTGCTGTTAAAAATAAGTCTGCTGGCACTGAATAAATTTAAATGCAGCCTTAATCATTTTTTTGCAGATCTTCCAAGAATCAATCTTCTCTATGGATTTCTACTGATGGGTCTATGCCAGAGGTGCTAGGAGCCCATGGGACCATAACTTTTCTGGGGGGCTGGGGCACAAGTAGGCCCAATGCACATCTCTGCGCATGCACCCGCTGGTATATAATGGTGCCAGTCCCCAGCCCTGAGTTTCTTTTTTACCCAACATCGAGTGTGCAGCAACAGCATCACTGCATTCAACTTTGGGTCCAGAACTTCACTGTCTACACAACAACAGCATTTATAGTTATTTGCTTTTAGTTTAAAAATACACTAGAGTTTGCTATTTTTGTCAGTTTAGTTAGTTTAACACACAAAGGTTTACAGTGTTTTCCCCTGTACCTTGTGCTAACAGTTGACGCCCATGGATGAAGGTAGAGAGCAGGAAAAGGCAAGTTGCTTGACAATGGGCCTGTGTCTGGCCACCACCTCTCTCTGGTCATGTGCTCTGGCAAAGGGCAGTCTGACACCTGAGAGGATGGGACAGTTCTCTCGGAGTCACAAAAAGAAATGGTCCGGATGCTGCACATGCTTTGGGTCAGGGTCTTTGCACCGTTCAGCTTCAACCTTTTCCTGCAAAAAGCATAAGGGGAAGAAAAGGTACTATTCTATATCTTCTGGTCATTCTCCTGTGAGGCTGTTGACTTCTGCGCACCCTGGTACCATACCATCATCACCAATGACACCTGGGATGCCTGGGCCTGTAAGGTCAAGTTCTCCATTCTGGAGCCCCTCTGTGTCCAATAGAGTGGACTCTGGTGGGCAGTTTGGCCATTGGGCAGCTCTTATGGAGTGGTGGGTGTAGCATATAAGCCAAGTGACACCCTAGGATCAGTTGAGCTGGCACAGTGCTCAGTGCTGCTTGACTTAGGCATGTGGCTGACCCTGACTGCAGCCTCTGAGTTGGGGCTGTTGTTGGCACTGCTGATGTCTGCCCCACCTGTGGTGTCACCTCTGTCCACTCCAGGGAGGGGGGACAGCCATAGTGACATCACCAGCTTCTTTGGGGCCATCAGGGTCATAGACATCATCATTAGTTGTGCCATTTGTGCCACGTCCAGTGCTTGGTTCAGGCTCTTTGGGGCCTGCTCTGGTGTTGCTGATGCTGCTACACGGGTCTTCAGTGCCAGGATCTTTCCCTTCGTGGATGGTCCAAGGGCCATCATTGGTGCTGCCGTTGACACTGTTCCTGAGGCTCTATCCAGATCTGGTGTTAAGGCATACAAGGAAAGGTTGAGGGCACTGAACATGTACTCCCTGGAAGACAGAAGAGAGAGAGGGGACGTGGTTGGGATCTTCAGGTACTTGAAAGGGATAAATAAGGTTGATAAGGAGAGTCTCTTTAAGCTGAATGGCAACTGTAACACTAGGGAGCACAGTCTTCAGCTGGAGGGTGGGAGGTTTAGAAGGGAGGTCAGGAAGCACTTCTTCACAGAGAGGGTGGTGGACACTTGGAATGGCGCTGCCGGAAGAGGTCACCTTGTTGAAGAGAGTGTGCAGCTTTAAGAGAGGCTGGGACAAGCATAGGGGGAAAGTAAGGATCATGGGTAGGGAGGATGGGAGGAGTGGGGATGGAGTGCAGGGGCATTAGCTCAAGCTGTGGACCCTGAAATACGAGCAGACTTGATAGACCAAATAGCTTTCTTCTGCAGGCTTCTTTGTATGTTTCTGGGGCCATGGCCTGCACTGTTGCCCTTTCCACCCACTCCTCTTTATTACCCTCTTGATGTGAAGGGAGTAGATGGAGTCGAGTCAGATCCTAATCTCATCATCTCTGATGGTAAGGGCAGTGACATGCGCTATGATCCAGAGAACCCAGAACTGGTTCCTGTCACTGTACCTCAGGGGGGATTGCTCCTGTCAGCCTCTGCTCAGTAATATGCTTTCTGTAGTGAATTACGAGCCAGCTACCATAGACCAGGCTAGCCATCTCCATCTGGAGTTTCTAAATGTGCCTAATATCCCAGTCTTTTTAGTTCCTTCCATGCAGCAGCCCGGGAGACACACTGTTGGGTAATTTGGAGGAGGCCTGCTCCTGTGGTAGCTGTCCCCCAGCAGGGGGACAGGAAATATGTGGCGCTTAACTCTAAGCCCAGTATTTCACTTAGCCAATGGTGGATGCCATTGTTATTCTTTTTTTGCAGTTAGTCCTCTTTCTGTGGAGCCCAAGGCGCCCTCTGGACACCAGCCTCCAAGCCCCATTTCCCGTTTTCCACCAGGACTTACCTTTGCACGGGTATACAGTGTGGCTCTGGTAGGTATTTGAGGTGTGGGACAACCAGGCGGCCAGAGTCGGCAGCAGCTTGGGTCTCCATTTTCGCTTGCTATTCTCCCTGAGGGGTGATATGCAGTGTCACCTAGACAGCACTACGCATGCTTCCATGTGTGGTTCAACAGCAGCTGCCACTCTTTCCCCTAAGCTGTGATCCCCAGCCTGCCTCACCCCCAGATGATGCTAGGGGCCAGAGAATGTCAGGTGCTGAAACCCTCCATCCCTCCCCAGGAGAGGATAGCTGTCCTCCAGATGCTAAATCTTCTTCCTCCCCGTTGACCCCTGACAACCTGAGTCTGCATCCAAACACGGGTCACAAGTGTGTTTTGTGGTGTGGCATCTAGCGCCTCAACCTTTAGCGCCATTGAACCAGCTGATGCTATTGTTATTCAGGCTGAGAATAACAAAGCCTTAGTACCCAAGGAGGTCACCATGCACCCCACTACCATGGAGTTGAGCAAACTAGACACCATCGGCAAGCGGGTATGTTCCTTGGCTATCCTTGGCATGAGGATAGCTAGTTACCAAGCCACTTCTCAAAGTACAAGTACACCCTCTGGTGCAGGCTTAAGTCTCTAGCAGAGAGCCTGTCAAACACAGAGGCAAACAAGAGATGTTGCTGGCAGTTTTTTTTTTTTTTTTTAAGTTTATTAGCATTTTTCAACATAATAATATTCAAAAAATACAATACATAGCGTGAGATATGTCGATTCGTGGCCGGATGGGAGGGAGTTACCACCTGGGAAAAACAGCTCTAATTGAAATTCATTTGATACATTAGCTAAAAAAAGAAAGAAAAAAAAAGAACCTCATTAGAGGAAGCATAAACTGTATATAACCGAATTATCATTAGTACAATGACTTACATCAGTCATTATCCATTACATTAAACTTGTCTTATTATATGTACTAAGTACAGAGGCGGAGGATTTTATGCCACTAATAAGAATTTTTTTGTGTGTGTGTGTGTGTGTTCAGGAAAAGTACATAGTTTGATATCTCAGAGTTTTCATCCCTGTTAGATATAGCCATCCTCCAGAATGGGTAGTATGCAGCGTATAGTGCAAATGCATGCAGGTGTACTCAGTAAAAGTTAGCATGCTGTTAAGCCTGTTTAGCAGAGACAGTGGTGTTTTGCTAGTAATGAGGCTAGTTTCCATACTGTCATGCCAGGGGTCCAGGAAAAGTCATGCCCATTATGTAGGGTTAGAGACTACTCGATGAGAGTTATATTGCATGGAATCCATCCATCAGCCCCCCCCCCCAATACTCTGCACCCCCCTCCTAGGTGGGTGGTGAATTTACCTATCTGCAAGCCCCATTTTTGACAGCTAGGGTAACCAGGCCGTGCTACATTTTGTCTGTGTACCCCTGTGTCTATGCAGAAACTGCATATATGAGGCAGTGGTAGCTAATCCTTGTTTCCAGTATGTTGATGTAGGGCTATCCAGTGGACTATCCATCTGCCTCCATTTCAGAAGAAGCTGGCACTTAGCTTCCATGGCTGCCAAGCTAAGGAGAGGTTTATACCTTTTACCTTCTATTGGGAGCAGCAGTGGGTCCCCCAGTATCCAAAATACTGGTGAGTGTGGTACTTGTATTGATGTAACATGTTCTAGGTGTGTGATAATACTGTGCCACCAGTGTTGTATTGTTGGGCAGAACCAGAGAGTATGAGAGATGATGCCAGGCGACGGGTTACATCTCCAATATTTATTCAGAATGGTGAACGCCATGTGTGTGAGCTTATCTGGAGTTCTCTTCCATTTGCCCAATATTTTTTTCTGAATCAACTGATATTTTGATATGGGTAGTAATTTGGATCTGGGGAGGCTTTGTGGACTTCTGTCCAACACTGGTTGCAGCACTTCTTATCTATTGGTGTGTTCAGTTCTTTCACCCATTTATCCCTGTGGAAGTCCCTGCAATGGATGAGATGTGATTGGATACTTTTGTATATATATATATATATATATATATATATATATGTATCCAGCTCAGCCTTTCTGCCTGCCGATCCGGCTCTATATCTCCTCTATCATACTGCTTTTCTGGAAGACTTGCCCATGTGTTAACCATTTCTGGAAGGCATGTCGTAATTGCAGATACTTCCAATGATCACTTTTTGGTACAGTGAATTCTGTTTGGAGTTTTATTTATTTATTATTTTATTTGAAAATTGGTGACTGGGAGCAGCACACTGAGCCAAGGCTCATTTCCAGGTGCAGTGGGGGGTGGGGGGGAGGCTCAGTTACAAAGAAATTCAAACCAGGCTAAATAATGATAATTACAACACAGTTGCACAGATGACTTAAGTATGTTGGATTTAGGTTCTACTGGGTGACCCAGAGTAGTAGTACCTCCTTGGTTCCACAAGTTCCATATAATCTAGGTCACCTCCCAATCCACAAATTGGGGTTGTTCCATAGGGGTTCAAGCTGCCCCCAATAGAGGTCTTGCCATTTATTGAGTCTGGCGAATCTATTCCACGTTTGTTTTCTAAACATCATAGGTACTGTCACTTTAATTTCTTTTGGGCAATGTTCCCTCAGGACCAGGCTTAGTGGCATGGTTCCAAGTATACTTTGCTCTACCTTGACGCAGGGAGTGGGGACTATTAGGCTGTATCTTGTACAGGGTCTGTTTGATTCCATAGCTCACATGGTATGTCCAGAGCCATGTTAGGTTCCAGACACCATTTTGTGGCGGTGCTGTACATCTCTTTTTTTGCTGAACCGAGGGCATTGGGCGTCTTACGTGAGGGTTGATACGGGACAATCTGTTTGTTTCCAAACTTTTGGTGGGAGAGATAGTGGCAGATGATTCAAGCAATAGAGTCACTTGGGCAGGGCCATCATCTTGAAGGCTGCTATTTTTCCAAGGCGGGGTAAAAGTGCATTCTTTTCCACCTCAATGAGCATTGGAACATTTTTTTGAATCTGACCTTGAATCCAGCGAGTGATTGTCATCCCTAGGTATTTTAACCCCTCTGAGGTCCATGCTGCTGTGTTCTATCCTAGACTGGCCCATCCTGGGTCCCCACATAGGACTGGCATCAGTTCTGTCTTTCCCCAGTTGACCCAGAGGCCCAAAATGCCTCTAAATTTGTCCATAACATCCCAGGCCTTTGGGAGACTGGTGTCTACTTTGGACAGTGTGAGTAACAGGTCATCTGCATATAGCAAGGCGAGGTATGATCTGGTGCCATCCCCTAGTTCCTGTGATCCCCAGAGTTTACATAAATGCTGTGTTGAGGGGCTGCTTGGCTAACAAGAAAATGAGAGGGCAGCTCCACCTTGCTGGAGTGAGAATGCATCTGATAGTATCCTGTTTGCGAAGACTCTAGCCATTGGGGAGGAGTGTAGCATCTTGACCCATGACATAAAAATTGGGGCTTGATGCCCACTTGCCCCAGTATATACTAGATGAATTTCCATTCTGCCGAATTAAATGCTTTCTCAGCATCTATTGACACAGTAGACCGCCAATTCAGTTCCATGTGAGGCTGAATGAATTAGGTTGAGAAGCAGTCTGAGATTGTCCACACCATGCCTCCCCTTCATAAACCTCACCTGTGACTTGTGAACTGAATGTGGCAAGGCCTATTCCAGTCAGTTGGCTAGCACTTTGGCTAAAATGTTGGCGTACATATTCAGAAGCGATATTGGCCAATAATTGGCAGACGTCTCTCTGTCTTTACTGGGTTTAGGAAGCACTATTGTAGTGGTGTATTGCATCATGAAAGGAAGTGTACCCAGGGCCTGTGCACTTCAAAACAGCTCATGTAAGTGTGGGGTCAGGTGTGACTCAAAGGTGTGGTAAAAGTCTGCTCTCAAGCCATCTGGACCTGGCACTTTGCCCTTGGCTAGCCCCTGGATGCCTTGGGCTATCTCCCCAGGGGTTATGTGCGCCACCATAGCCTGTTTCATCGTATGTGAGATCACAGGCATGTGCAGTGTGAACTTTGAGATATTTCTGTCTACATATTTGTAGCAAAGTGAAATTGAATCTCCTGTGCTAACCATTATTTGAAGGCTGTGGACTTTAAAAGTGAGGAGTTGATCCACCATCTGAGCGTCTTTGCCACTGTCTGCATTAGCACTGTAGTAAGGAACACTGGTGCGTAGTCTGAAATATGTAACCCCCAGTAGGTGCTAAACTGAGAGGGCTACTACCCCTGCCTGTATGGCTAGTGACAGGTTGAGGGGCCTAGGTCTTATATTGCGGTGCCTCCGTTTTCATAACTTGAAACTTGGGGAGAAAGGTGTCACTCAGCATGGTGATTAGGTTTGGCTACTTTGCACAGGGGCACCCAAGTAATCCGGACACAGGAAGCAATAACTGAAATGTCCAATACCAGAAGTTGGAATTCTAAAGTATGGCTTTTATTCACAACAAAAAGGAACAATAAAGCATAGATGGACTGCCACAGGGCCACACGCCTGGTACATGCAGATTTCTCCAGAGCTCACACATAGCTTCAGTACTGTTAAACCCTCGGGTTTAGAAACACACCGGGCACTCTGCTGGAACTTGACTCTTCTCTAGTTTCCCTGGCTCGGCTCCCTTGCCAGCCCTTGGACTACCTTCTTTCCTTGTCTTGGCTCCCTTGCCAGCCCTTTGGACCACTTTCCATATAGCATGGAGATTTGTTGGTGGCTCCCTAAACCACCTATGAGCACTTCTACTCCATCAGGGAATCTTCTTCAACAATCCCACATCTGGGTACTTTCCTCAGGCACTGGCCAAGTACCTGAGAGAAAGCTAATGGGTGTCCCAAAGCGAACCCGTAGAGGTGACTCTGGTCATGCCAGATGGGGGTTCTCCCACCTCTTGCTCCTATAAATCATACCCGGCCATTCCTCTAGACTTTAACACCTCCTCTCTGAAAACACTTTACTGTGTAGATTCTCTTTAAATGTATGTCACATTTAATCTACCGTTTCTTCCATCCCACATGTGCTGAACTTGAAACATACTTAATGAGTGGCTCTGTCCATTTCTCTAGACCCGCACAGACTTAAGCAGTCCAATTCCCACAACTTTTAAAACTGTACTTGGCTGTCTTTTCCTGACCCCACAGTAACAGTCACTTAACTTCATCTTGTCCCAGGTGAAAACACATTGGCCCTTTAGCAGAGCAGACTTACCCCTTGGTTGCAGGTGCCCCACAGGCTTTTTCTCTTCAAAGAAATCTCAACAAAACTTCTGGTGCCTCAGCACAAACCTAGACTTAGGCAGCTTCTTCTTCCTCTAGCCGGGCCAGGGGATTGCCCCTGGAGGTAGGCTGAATCCTTCCCCCATCCCCACAGGGATGGGGCCCTGAACCTTTGTAAGTGGTCTCTATCACTTCTTCTTGTGTTCCTCTTCAGGTGAGAACACACACCTCAAACAAAAATTAGCTCTTTGTTAGAGCTGAGGGCTCTGAGGACCTGCAGCTGCAGCACACCTCCTCCCTCTTCAACACTCTACTACAGACTAACTTCAAAACCTCCCAACATTCTATCCTAACCTCCCTAGCTGCAACATTCCAAAGTGGCTTATGCAGCTGCAACAGTTCTAAAATGATGTCATCCCTCAGTCTCGGCTGAGACTGAGAACAAAGTGAGACAGTGTGAAATCCATTTAACTGGAATTTCACAAGCTGCCTTCCCTGCGTGCCACTAGGTCTAACTGGGATTCTTGTAACCCCGGGTAACGGGGGTTACAAATAGAAATAGGGTGAATCACAATTTATTTATTTATGTCTTTGATGATTGGGTAGGTGCACTGATCCGATGGATCATTTTAAGGCACGACCTGGGCCACTAGTGTGGCACATCAAGTAAGGCATATACAGGTAGTGTGAACAGTATAACGGGCAACATAGTTCAGTGCAAGAAGCATGGTACATAGGGACAATACCTAAACTGAGGTTACAGTATAGTACCAGGTACAGCAAATAATTCAGTAGTACGGTAAATATTTATGTATTTATTTATTTAGCTTTTGTTGACCAGGTAGGTACACTAGACAAGCTATATGCCTATTTTCAGGTACGACCCGGGAGAGTACAGTGAAAAATATAGGTTCAAACAAGGTACAAATGACAAGAGGGTAATGTACATAGTTACAGGAGAGCAAGGTGAACAGATTAGTCTACAGTGGGCAGTAAATAAGTAAAAATATACATATACATACAGAATAAATAGACTAAGACATTCAATGGCAATTACATTGTATGAGCGACCCTTTTTACCAGGGCCACATAATTCGTAAGCAGATAGCAAGCAATCACGTGCTACCCAGAGTTAAAGGGCAGTGGATTAGAAGAGACCTATTTGGAGACCTGATTAAGGTGGTTTAGGACACCCACACACAGAGTACAGTTTCAGGTGCCCCCTCGAGAGAATTCTGGAGGCTCAGGTGGGAGGGGGAGGTGTGAATGTGGTCTGGAAGGGAGTTCCATAGCCTCTGAGCGCACATAGCAAAGTCTCTTTCCCCCATTAGGGTTCGAGTATAGGGAACTTTGAGCATCCCAGGACATTGAGACCTGAGGGAGTAGGAGGAGGATTCGGCAGGTTTGAGGAGCTGTGCCAACCTTGAAGGTGTTCCAGTTCTGAGCACCTTACCTACAAAGCAGCCCAGCCCATATTTAAAGTGCTTGGCCGGGGAAAGCTAACCCAGTTTGTCATATAATTTACAATGATGGGTGAGACGTGGGGCTGCCAGGGCAAAGCGACAGATGTTGTAGTAGGTTGTGTTCTAATGAGCAAGGTGGACCTTGGAGGTGCTAGCAAACAGGAGACGGCCTTAGCTAAGTGAAGGGAGCAGTACACCTCTGGCCAACGCCAAGCAAGCTGCAGATGTCAAATTTTTCTTTGCCCTGTAGGCAAGACCCAGTTTGCAGTTTACGGTTCTGCAAACATTTAGGATGTGACACCCCATGTCAAGTTGGGGGTCAAGTATCACTCCAAGGTATTTTGTTGAAACCGTGGTTAAGAGGGGAGAGCCGTCAGTACCACTGACACATAGAGGGACAGGGGAGACCTTGATCCTGGCAACTGACATGAAAGGCATGGCCTGAGTTTTCTTTAGGTTGAGGACCAGCTTGTGAGTCGTTACCCAGGACTGAATGTTCTTAAAGGCCTCACTCAGCTGAAGGTTGAGAACCCCAATGTCCCGGGAGTGTGCAAGGATTACAAGATCATCGGCATAAAGGGTGGCACTGCAGTTGGGAGCAGCAGCAGAGAGATTGTTGATTTAATGCAGAAAAAAGATGAGACCCCAAAACTGATCCTTGTGGGATACCAGAGGTCACCGGAGTGGGGGCAGAGAGGACCTTGTTGAATTTAATCTGCTGTATTCTGCCTTGGAGGTAGTTTCTAAGCCAATTCAAGGCAGGAGGGTACAGGCCAAGGGACTGCATCTGTGAGCAAAGTAACGCATGGTCCATAAGGTCAAAGGCCTTAGATAAGTCTATAAATATGGCCCCAGAGAGTTCACCTTGGTCCATGGCTGCTCTAATGCTAGTAGAGACTGAGGCCAGGGCCATGGATGTGCCATACCCTTTTCGATAGCCATGCTGCGCAGGGAACAGCAACTTATGAGCTTGGACATACTCTTTAAGCTGTTCAGCCACAGTTTTCTCTAAGAGTTTACTAATGGCTGATAGGATGGCAATTGGACGATAGTTGTCCAGGACTTTGGGGTTCCCTTGCTTCGGAACGGGGACAATCCTCGCTACTTTCCAAATGTCAGGAATAGCATCAGTGGCAAGGGACAGGTTGAAGATATGCGCCAGTGGGATGGCAATGTAGGGGGCACCCAGGTTCAGAAGCTTGGGCTCCATGTTATCATGGCCAGCGCTGAAGTGTGGAGAGAGACCAGAGAGGAGTCTGTGCATCTGCATGACAGACACTGCCCTGAGATAAAATAATGGGCGAGAGGAGTGATCCTCCTGAGAGACAGAGGCTGATGGGCCACCAGTGTTCTTAGCAGCAGGCAAAAGGGAGGTAAATGCAGACAAGTCAGAAAAGTGGGAATTTAAAGCATTAGCAATCGTAAGTGGATTATTACAACTCGACCCACCTATGATCATTTTGGATACCCCAGAGTTGAAGGAGCCGCTAACTAAGTTTTTTATGTTCCTCCAGAACCTATGTGGGTCCTTAGCAGAGCTAAGCAGGGCAGATTTACAGTAGTCACTTTTTGCCATGCTGATTGCTTTTTTGCACTCATTTCTGAGCTTCCTATACTGTTGGAAGATGGACTGATCCAACGTGCTTTTGAAGTGAGCCCAACACTTGTCCCTTGCACACATGAGGGCTAAGAGGCTCCCGTGCAGCCATTTTGTGGCAGACCCCTTTACTCTGTGCCTAATAAGGGGGGCATGCTTGTCCTCCAGGGTGCCAAAAACGGTGAGAAACTGGGATACAGCTGTAGAGGGGTCATGGGTACCAAGCACTCCTGACCAGTTTGTGATCCTCAGATCCTCATGAAATGACCCTAGATCAAACCTAGAGAAATCCCTAACCTGAATGATCTTGTGGGGAATTTTTGGTGAAGGGACTTTCCACAGCTTTACGCAGTGGCAGTATCGTAGCCAATGAAGTTTATCTGAGGCGTGATTATTGCTAATTGAAACTTGACATGCAGAACACCGGGGTGTGATCCGAGATGGAGTCAGGTAGGGTTCCTGCGGAGCTGATCCTATCTGGACGGTTTGATAGTACCCAGTCCAGTAGGGAGCTAATTCCACCATTAGCAGACCATCTAGTGGGTTCCTGGATGAGCTGAGACAGGGCAAGACTTGTTAACAGAGGTTCAAATTGCTTGGAGTTGCCTCCTGTCCAGTTTAAGTTCACATTACCCAGGATCAAAAATACACAAATATTACAATCAACAGACGATAGGTGCGATGATGCAGTCAGGAGGGAGGAGAGTACAGAGCAAGGTTAGAGGAGAGTGCAGAGCACGGTAGGGTGCCAGAGCCTCTAGTAAGCCTCTAGTAAGGGCCCTGCAATATGGAAGGGGGAAAAGGAAGGAAATAGGCAGGAAGGGATGCCCACTTACCTGAGAGACAAGCCTTGTAGTGGGTTTTGAAAGAGGGGTGAGAGGCGGACGAGCAGAGCGTCATGGGGAGCTTGTTCCATAGGGAGGAGGCAGACCAGGAAAGGGCTTTGATGCCCATGGCAGAAGAGACTCTAGGGACTTCCAGAGGAGGGATGGATGATTCTCAGAGGCACCTGGATGCCACTCTGCCCGTGAGGAGGGATAAGAACGGGGACAGGTGGCCACCTCTGAGAGTACTGTCTATTATACAGCCAAGGGCAAGGTCTAACCTTCCTTGAAGGGGGAGCCATCCCAGCAACTGGTACATGTCACAGTGATGGTTTGAGTAGGGTGACTGGAGTACAAAATGACATACACTGTTATAAACTGAGTAGAGCCTGGAGCACAGTGCAGAGGATACATTGGAATAGATGGGAGTGCACTAGTCAATAAGGGGGAGAAGATTGCCTTGCGCAATTGCAAGGTGGGCCTCTGAGATCAAGAACAGTTTATGGTGGTAGGCAGCCTCAAGTTTCTGGCTTACCCTGTATACGATGTTGTTGACATGTTCCGTGAACTCAAGGGAGGGGTCCAGGGTAACACCTAGGTATCTGAAACTAGAAACATTTTGGAGGAAGGGGCCATCTGGATAGAGCACTAGTAGAGAGGAGTTCAACTTTGTGACCTTGGTGATGTACAGTTTGGAACCAAACAGCATAGATTTTGTTTTCTTTTCATTAACCAAGAGCCTGTTAGAAAGAAACCAATAATAGGCAGCACCATAGTTAACAGAGAGGAGGAGGAGATATTTGTTAGGGACTTGTCACTAGGGAACAGGACAGGGTTGTCTGTGTAGAGAAGCGCCTCACAGGAGAGGCTGTAAACAAGCCCTGTTTTCACCACAGCAGCACCTCACTCACCACTCGGCTGCCTTCCTACTGTGATGTTACTTGTTCCCAAAATTAACTGTTTATACTCCTGAGCCTGATGCACTGCAGATCATGCAGAGAGGAGTGTCTCTGGACATGGGGATAGGGTTCTCGAAAATGACATCTGCAGCCAGGAGATAGGGGATTGCAGCAGATCAAGTGCATCAGTGGTTCACACCACACGGTAAGGCATTTGATCCAGTACATGTCCCCACTTTTCTGGTGGATCAAAAACTGGAGCAGGAGCACACTTGGGGGAATGCTGTTAGTGTCCACAAAGCCGACTTTACAGCTCATGAACTGGAGCGCACGAGTTGATGCGCTGCAAAGACAATAGTGTAAACGGGCTTTAGTATCAGCTATTTCATGTAAGGTTTGGGAGCTACATATGAGGTAGTCTAGCCTACTACAGAAGTGGAATTGTGATGATGGAAATGTGTAGTCTTTTGTTGTGGGGTGGAAGAGCCTATACCCCAGAGTCAGTTGAAAAAACAATTATGACTGACTTACCACACATTATGATTGATTTTTTCAACTTGTTAGAAATTTCTGACTTCAACTAACTGAAGAAAATCCAAACAATTTTTTCAACTTTCACCATTTTTGAATTTTATTATGTAGTAGTTTGTTATACTTTTTTAACTTTGTATCCTTTTTTTATTAAAATTTTGAGTAGAAAAGGTAATAAAATGTATGGAAAAGCCCCCCCCCCCAAAATCAATGGGGCACGTATACACACAGCCTTCGCCATCTGACATCACAAAACGGGGCTGCATGTGCCTATGTGGGAGTGTGTTGGTGGGTTAAGGTCAGGAAGCAGCTCCGTTTTTAGCATTTGGGATTTAGCAGCATTATAACCCCATAAATGGGCAGAAACAAAAGGAATTCTTTACGCCCCTCAACTCTGGGGCAGGTGAGGTATTGCATATGTTGGAGGGAGCAGCAACTAGTCAGCAGCAGCAGCTAAGAAGCTGGCTGCCCTTTAAAATGCAATGTGCAGTGAAATAAAGCTACACACAGTAGGGACCCACTAAAGCACAATAACCAGTCAAAACAACAAAATATACTAAGTACCTGAAAGTTAAGTTGAAGCAGGGCAGTAAAACAGTATACAGTGTAGAAAAATAAGTAGCAGTGATACTAGTTACTTTAGAAAAAGAACTGTGAGTCTAAAATGCAGTATAGGTAGGGCCTCTTAAGCACCCCACAGAAGCTAAGGTACCCTTTTGCAAACAGAGCTATCCATCAATATATGTTAGTTTACTAGTAGTCGTAGAATCTGTGAGACTAAAAACAGTTTAAGGCAGGACCCCTAGAAATACTTCCTGTATGGTATACCAGAACTGAGATGTATCCATAGTTTAAATTTAAAGCTAAAAAAAACTTATGCATATTAAAAAAAACATTTTCTGACACACTTTCTGAACTTGTTTTGGCTTTCAGCATGTACACAATGTGTTTTTTTAAATTGTATTTATTTTTATTTATTTATTTGAAGGCATCGGAATTACAAACCTTTGAGCCATAGACTAATGTCCAAAGGCTCCACGTCAAAATTCATATTTAAATATTCATCTTGCTGTGATGACTTTAATATTTAGTTTATCCATTTCCTACAGTGGCAGACAACAAACATTTTGTCCATTGGACCTGACTGACCATGCTCCATACTCCAGCTTCCTACGGGTCCGGGAACTCACCAGCCTACCACCTGCGCCTGGCCTGCTTCACAGCCTCGTGGGGAGTCTAACTTACTCACAATGCCACCACAGTCAGAAAGAGCCCAACCAGGCCACCAGCAGTAGATCGATGATGATGATGATCAATAGACTTGGCTTTTCAGGTTTGGCCCCCTGTGCCCCACAGCCCCCAAGCCCTCAAACAGCCAGACAAGCCAGCCCAGCATGTAGCAGACACACAGACAGACTAAGTAGTCTGTGAGAGACCATCCCCCTCCTTCCTACTGCCCACTGCCCAGCCCTGGTGGGCTTTACATACACATCACATACAGTGTCTTGCTCACTGTAGTAGCCTGTTGCCAGTTCAGTCATGTGTCGGGTGATTATTCGGTCGGCATCGGTGGGTGGCTCCATGGCTCAGGCTGCCACTGCTGTTCTACTTGGCGGTGGTGTCGGTGTTTTCTTGGAGCTGTGTGCTCCCTCCTCCCAAACCACACAGTCGGTCCCCAACCCAGACCCACATCTCCACTCCGGTACTCCGCTCTGTGGAACTAATGCACCTACCACTTCTCCTAGCAGATTCTGAAGACCTGAATGAGACTGAGTCAGAGTCGCCCAATGGGCCCGTCCAACGGGGTCACAGGCTGATCCTGACCATGACCAGGCCAATGACTTGCCGTCTTCACACAACTGCTGCCTGGTTTTGTTGGAGGACTGACTAGGACCTGCACAGCCACAAACTAGCCTCTTTCTGAGCACCAGACATGTCAGGACAGTGGACACAGTTAACTTATTTTTAAATAAAAGGCCGAACCGCCAAACTTCATCCCTGCAAAAAAATGCTGCTTGCTATGTTGCCCACATGCCAACACAGATGCCTCCTCTCCTGACAGTCTCCTCTCCTACCTAGGCATGCTCTCCCCGCCACCTCGTGCAGCCAGTCTCAAGCTCCTAGCACTTCCTATCTCTCCTAATTGATGGATGCTTCATGTCCAGGAGCCAGGGGTGCATTTTATTGGCTGTAAGGTTTGGTGCTGGTGGTTGAGGACTGCTAGATATTCATGGCCCCCCTGGCCCCCTCTCCCCCTCAGGAAAGAAAAAAAGAGAAAACACACAGCAGTGCACCACAAAAACAAACCTGGATGGGTCACAAAACCATCAACTGCAGTGGATTTCAACTCCACTATTTTATGACTAGAATCCAATGCAACTGACTATTTCAACTGCTGACGACTGCTCCGGGGTCACTAGAGCCTCCAACAATCTGTGAGCTGTTAGTCTGTGTACAGGTGGTTTACAGCAGTGCTTGCCTTAGGGTTAGATGGTGTGGTTCTTTCTTCTGGTGTTCTGCCCAGTACTGGATTAAGAGCAAGACTGAAGTCACCCCCTCAAGAAAATTCCCACTCCTTTGGGGTACAATTCTGATACGTTTTCTCAACCATAAGAAAAAGTCAGGGTCATCTAAGTTGAGGGGTGTAAATGTTACCTAACATAATGGGCCGGTTTTGCACTCTTCCAACTAATAGGACCCATCTGCCATCCCTGTCTGTCATGGACCTGTCTATTTGTTTGGGGTTTCCTCTTCTAATCAGGATAGAAACCCCTGTTTTTTCGAGGAGGAGAAGGAACTGGAGTACCCAAACCCTACCCACACTCTTACCATTTTATCCACTTCCTGCTTAAGAAAGTGTGTCTCCTGTAACATGGCCACATCACACTTGGCTGAGCCTAAATAATTTAAAATGTTCTTCCTTTTAATTGGTTGACTAACCCCTTGGATGTTGAGGAGATTATTTTTAGCTACACCTCAGTGTTTCTGTGGTCATCATAGGAATCATAGGTTATACTGGGCTTATGCAGACTTTCATCCATAGTGCTCGCCTTAGTAATCAAACTGTGTGGAGAAACTCATCCATACGAATTTTAAACACATCCATAGATGGGCTTTCTACTACTGAACTTGGTAGCTCATTCCATTTAGTTACTACCCTCTGACTAAACCACATTTTCTGCTGCCATGTTCTACAATGTTCCCCTTGGAGCTGAAATGCACGAGTTCTTGTGTTATAATTCTTACACCTGAATGTTAACCCCAATGTCTCGCTCAGGTCACGATCAGATAAGGATTTGTACAGTAGGCACATAATGCCTCTTAATCTCCTATATTCCAGTGTGAACATGTTTAAGCTGCTGAGTCTTGTGGGGTAGTCTTTTGTTTTCATCCCATTTGTATGTCTCGTGGCCTTTCGTTGTATGCTCTCCAATCTAGCCAAGTCCTTCGTTTGATATGGTGTTCAAACCTGGGCCCCATACTCCAGTATGGGTCTCACCAGTGAGCCATATAGTGTAATCATGACTGATTTCTCCCTGCTAGAAATGTGTCTCAGAATACAATTAAGAACCCCATGGGCTTTTTTACTAATATTATTACAGTGTGGGCCAAATTTGAGGTCATTTGATGTGGTTATTCCCAGGACCCTTTCTTCTGTTGTTTTTTTTAAGGTTAATGATTCCTAGCTGATCGTTTGCATGCAGATTTTTGTGGCCAAGATGCATAATGGAGCGTTTAGCACGGTTTAGGTGTAGTTGGTAGGTGGTGCACCAAATCTTTATGTAGTCTAATGCTTTCTGAAATGATGTACTTTCTTCATGATCTGTTAATTTTACCCCCAAATCAGCAGTCATTGGCAAATTTAGTCAGCCAAACGTTCTCACTATTATATTGCAATGTGAAGACATATATATGCTAAACAGGCATAGCCCCAACACCAACCCCTGTGGCACTCCACTATTTGTCATAGTGAGATGCCTGCAAAATAAACCCATAAACTGGCCATCTTACCTCATCCCTTTGATGTATGGTAGTTGTTTTCACAACCTGAGACTCCTTGGGATGTGGGCCCTCTTGTGTTGCATAGATACAGAGGGAAAAGAGTGAGAACAACATTAGCAGTAGAAGCACTAAGTATTTAAAAGGAGTCAACTTCTTAGCAAGAAATCTCCAGTGTGTATTAGAACAATTCACTTAGCATTGCACTGTTAACTTGTATTAACTGTACAATACCTGAACAGTTCAGGTTCAGGAACCTTAAATATAAAAAAAAAAACAGTTACATAGATACATAGACAGTGTCGGCAGATAAGGGCCTATGGCCCACCCAGTCTGCCCATTTAAGTTTGTAAGTTCAGTTTATGTTTTCCAGGAAGTCTGTTGCCCCTTACACCTGACCTGCAGAATTCCTTTATGTCTATCCCATGCATTCTTAAATCCCATGATTGTTTCAGCCCCCACCACTTCCTCTGGCAGGGTGTTCCACTTGTCCACCACCCGTTCTGTGAAGAAATTCTTCCTCACGTTTCCTCTGAATCGTCCTCCCTCCAACTTCATCCCATGCCCTCTAGTCCTGGAACATCTTTTTCGCTTAAAAATAGTGCATTCCTGCACCCTGTTCCTCCCTAAGATACTTGTATGTCTCTATCATATCCCTCTCTCCCTCCTCTCCTCCAGGGAGTACATGTTCAGTGCCTTCAACCTGTCCTCATAGGACTTGTGATACAATCCATGCACCATCTTTGTTGCCCTCCTCTGAACCTTCTCACCCTGTCTATGTCCTTACGTAGGTAAGGTCTCCAGAACTGCACAGTGTACTCCAGGTGCGGCCTCACTAGTGTCTTGTATAGTGGAATTATGACCTCCCTTTCCTGCTGGTGATGCCCTGCCTATGCATCCCAGCATCCTATTTGCTTTACCTGCTGCCTTGTCACACTGTTTCCCTGCCTTGAGGTCATCAGAGATGATAACTCCAAGATCCCTTTCCTGCTTGGTGCATGCTATATCCTCACCCCCAACTGATATATTGTGCCAGGGTTTTTGTGCCCCATATGCATTATCTTGCACTTCCTTGCATTGAATTTCAACTGCCAAACCCCTGACCATTCTTCAAGTTTCTGCAGGTCCCTTTTCATTCTGTCTACACCCTCTGGTGTGTCTACTCTGTTACAGAGCTTTGTGTCATCAGTTGCTTCCTTCTAACCTGTTGCATCATAAATACCCATGCAGGAATAGAAGCTGTGTTGGAGCCAATGAGAAGGTGCCACCTGTGCTGTATTTCTACCCTGTTAGTCCTACAATCCTCATGGCAGCACTGTTGTATAGACTACTACAGCTCTGGTTGTCTGTCTGAGGCGCTTTTACCATCTGTCTCAGTGCTGAACTCTTTGGTTATATTGGGAGTTAATCAGACATTCTAAATGGAATGATTACCCATGTGGTACCTAAGGAAAGGGGAGGGATTTGGGTGAGGGGGGTTGGGGGACAGGGGGTGGGCTACAGGGCTAGATATTCTCTCTATTGCTCGAGTCCTTTTGTGTGGTCCAGATATCAGGTGGTTCCCTCCTTGTTGGGCTGTCAAAGTTGTTTTTTTTTGGGGGGGGTGAAGATATGTCAGAGCCAAGGCAAGATCCCAGTTGTCACAAACATTTTCCCCAGCAGTGTCCAATGCAATCCTGTTGTCAGCCCCTGTAACCTGCTATCAGTTTGGTGCACAGGTTGGCAAGCTGGGTCAGTTCCCCAATCCCCTGCCAACAGCGCCTTTGGCATACTGAGCTATCCTGTGCTAGCAGGGCAGCATTTGCTTCCATTATGTCTGGCATAAGTTCTTAGATAGAGGCACACTGCATACTTTGGTGGGGGCAACACCTGAGTGCTGCTGCTCGAACCCTTGGGGTCACCAATCTGACAGTATTCTATGGATTCCAAATGATTTTAGTCAGTGGTCAATTAATGTGGAGCCCTGCTATTCTCTTCATTTTAGCTGTAACTTTTTTTGACCATCCTGCTCTGGGGTTGCACTCCTGAAATGAACAGCACACTAGGGAACTGAGGAAGTCCGGAAGGATTTCCACTCTTTCAGTGCAATGCTTGGCAGGGGGGTGGGGTGGGAGTTTGTTCCTCCTATATCTTGCCAGACAATTCAGTGAAGTCACCAATTATCCCCTTAAGGATCTCCAACCTCCTTCTTGTTTTTGAACTATGCAGCGAGCGTAGCTTTAATGTAGAGATGGTAGCTGTGCAAGTACTGTGGATGCATTGGCAGAACTTTGGTAGATAACAAGTCCCATTTATTGTGTATTATGCCGACATCCCCCAGAGACTGGTCCCTGTCATGAAGAATTCATTCTCTGCAAGGATAGATATTATCTGTCTCTTTCGGCAATATCTCTGCATCCATAGCATTCTTGACCTAATTTTGATCAGCTCCTCATCCATACAGGGGGAAAGTGTCACCAATTTCTAGGGTGCCCAGAGGAAAGGAGGAGTGGTGAAGCTCGCTCTTGTCACGAGGCACAGGTCAGGAAGCATAGGAAAACCAGGAGCAGTTGTAAAATTTGTAACAAGAGTTTTATTAACAGTAAAATTAGAAAAAATGAAATTGTTCAGTATAACTATTTGCAAAGGCAGTGTAAACAGAGAAAGTCCATCTGAGTTTCTTCTCAATTTCCAGTCTCAATCTTTCTCAGTTTCTGTGCCTCTCCTTTGCAAAACATTGCAGCTCTTTTTTATACAGTAAGTCTGTGCAGGAGCTCGTTAAGAAAATAGCATGCTTCTCACACAGCGTTCTTGTAAGTTTCCAATATTCTTGTAAGTTTCAGCAGGTGCAGCAAAAAGAACTCGGTGACCCAGAACTGACCTCTTGTTTACATCTTCTGCAAAAGGCTTAAAAATTGCATCTCAGGTTAACCTCTTGAGTTTCAAATAGCTTTGCAATCATTTTAACAGTATAACTATATATCATTTTAGCTTTGCAGTCAATTCAACAGTATAATCGTATACAGTTTTAAACAAAGGGATCCCAGTATCAATTACATTTCCACAAAATGATTCACATGTAAGCATTATTCACCAACAGGGGAGGGCTGTACCAGTGGATTAATGCCCGGTTGGGGGGGTGTTGGTGCTTCAGTTCCTTGTCCATCCCATGGGGTTTTGTGTGACACTGTTTACTGAGGAACTGTTCTCCTCTCTGTGGGTCTTACTGATGGGGTACATAACTGTTATGTAGGTTAAATGATTGCAGCTTCACTTGCTATCAGCTGTTTGAGCCTCACTTTGCACAGTTCATTTGTGAGGGAGACTGCCATGTCCGCCAAAGGTTTGCAAGGGAGCCGTGGAGCTTTGCGCGAGCTGTCAACATTTTCCCATCATTAGGTTCTGATCGTAATCTGCAGTAATGTTTGTGGCACCCCAGTCTCCATTCCTGAAGGGATCTAAGAGGAAGGCTGCGCAGGTCTGCAGAGACAGCTACATACCTGAATTTGTCTGTGGGGTTGAGACCAGAGTGAATACTTCCACCCTCTACCTTGTCCCCTATATCTTTTCCTTTTGAACAAAGTCCTGTGGTAGGTAGGGGCACTTATGGTTTGCCGGGTATAGAGGGTAGCTTTCACTCCAGCCCTGGTTGCTTGTGTGAGAGAGTTGGTGTCCATCAGTCATGTGGAATTAGGTATAATCTTGCTGTGATCTCCCAGGCCAGTACCTTGCAGCAGAAGAGTGCAATTATCACTGATGCATCCTCTTGAGTGTGCGATGGAATACATCTCCAAGAGGGAGGTCAGCTGGCATCCTTGATACTGCTGCAGGGCTTTCCTGCCAAACCCTGCCTGGCACATTTGAGAGAAGGGTGGTACTGCATTAAGCCCAGGCTGGTAAACTGAGGAAGAAACTTTGAGGCATAGCTAGTTGTTCCCAATTTTCCTCCCCTAATTAGAAGTTTAAGATTGTGAGCACCCTGTGTCCAAAGAACCCGTGGAGCAACTCCCATTGTTGTAATTTACATGTACCATTTCCATGACCTCTACAAATGCCCTGCTGCCCATTTAGGTAAAATAGTTGACTGCACTGTACTGACATTACCCTAGACACACAGGGGTCAAGCTCATCAGCAAGCAGGATTTTGACAGGTGACCTTATCAGCAAGGGCCGGCCCGGGTTGAAGTTTATTTTGTCCTGAGCCCTTTTCAACAGTTGAGGCTCAACTGGGTCTCAGGGAAATGTCGTCATCATCCACTGAAGGTGTGAGATACACCGATTCCATGTCCATCTGTTCCGGTCGCCCAGGCGGGTCTGCATACAAGACATCTTCATGGTATGCTTCTGGTTCTCTCACCAGCCAAGATGGTGGTTCTGCCTCCCGTGATGGTGTCCCCGATTTCAGTGAAGACTGTCTGGATGCCAGCTTCTGCTGCAGCTACTTTGGGGTTGGGGGGCGCTCGAGATATTGCCCTTCAGCACTATCTGTGACATTTAGGTTTCTGTGTATAAAAGGTTTCCATGATCTTTGCTGTCCCAGTTTTGTCCTGTGACTTTGTCTGCAGCTATTGTGTGGGGGGGGGGGCTTCCTGGCATATCTCCCCTTTTCCATCCTTCTCAGTCTTGGGTCAGTGCAAGCTGCTCTGTCTCTACTCTGGATGGTGTTTTTAAAGAAGCGGTATTCTTCTTGTGGGCTGTCAAACCAGTGCCACTTCTCTCCCCGCAGCACATTGAGAGTTGCTGGATACCTGATATATTGAATATTTTGTTGTGCCAGCTCCTTCTTAATGGCAGCATTGACTTTTCTTTGTTCTGCCAAATCCCAAGAAAAGTCTTGAAAAATATGTATGGTATGACAATTCCATTTAAATGTCCCTTTGTCCCGGGCTAATTTGAGTATGAGCTTTCTTGTACTGTAGTGCAGGAAATAAGCCAAAATGGGTTGGGGGGGTAGCGTCTTTGCCTGGCCTCAGTGTGAGTGAGCTGTGGGCCCTCTCCACCTTCAGTGGGTAATCCCACTAATAGTCTAGGGCTGTTGGGATGAGGGATTTGAGGAAGGCACATGTCTTTTCCCTTCTGACCTGTCCGGCACACAAGTGATTCTCAGATTGTTGTGAAGACCTTAGTTCTCAAGGTCATCGGCCTTCACTCAGAGCATTTGCACCTGTTTTTCTAACAACTGGACCCAGTCTCCCTGGTCTGTTTCTGATTCGACCTGCAACGAAAAAAGCTCAGTATCTGTGATGCATACCTCAGCCACCTCAAGCTGCTCTTCCACTTTTGTGACAGTTTCTAATATCTGAAATGTCTGCTCTCAGCGTTTGTAACATTCCTGACAGGAATTTCTCCATGACATGGTGTCGGTGATTACGCTGCTGAATTTCGCCTAATTACTATGAAAGGGGTACCAATCAAAAAAGAAGTTGTTGTGGAATCAGTTAAATGTGTTTTAAACTTGAAACACTAAAAGAGTTCACACAAACTGGCCTGGTGGTGCAGAGGGCTGAGGCGCTGGACGTCTCACCTCATGGCACGCCGGCGACCAGGGTTCGGGAGCAAGCCTGGGTCACGGAGTTCGACACGGGGGGAGCGGAGCTGGATGGAGCTGCTGACTGACAGCTCTCCTCTCTGGGGAAGTATGACATGCCTCGCTCACAGCTGCCCCCGGTGGAGGCTGAGGGCTGCGCAAGCAGGGTGCCAGTCGATAGGCCAATGGGACGGGTGGAGGAGGGCTACGGGCTAAGGCATGTGCCCCCTACATACACATACGACCTTCTCCTAGGGCCCTCTGGTAAAATGGAGAGAAAATGAGGAAAAAATCGATGGCAGGATGGCAACAGACTCTCCACAGGCAATGCTCCTGGACTGGGTGTAAGGTAAGCCCCGGTAATTCTGGGGGACGGAGCTGGGGGAACCGGTCAGATGGGGGCCGTACAGGGAGGAGTATAAAGAATTCGCACAAGGATGTGGTGCACTGATTATACCAGAAACATTTTAACAAAAAAACAGGCACTCGCCCCGTTTAAAAGAACTAGCAACTATTAAACCTACGATATCATTTTGTAACACTAAGAGCCTTAAGGAATCATTGGTACATCGTCATTTTGTTGATCATAAAGAACCAAAGACATGGCTAAGCCAGCCAATGGGTTGTTTTAAATGTCACAATTGCATGTACTGTAATGTTGTACAGACAGGTAAAACCTTTTCTACTGTGAATAATGAAAAGGAATTTGCCACGCGCCAAATGACAAAGTGCAATACAGAGGGGGTCCTTTATTTGGCCTGATGTAGCTGCCACGCTTTTTACGTGGGCAAGACAGAAATAATTTTTAAAACTCGAGTTGGAGAACACCAGAGAGCAATTATTAGAGGGGATATCACTTATGCAACAGCAGCACGTGTTGTTAAATGTAAAAATGATGGCAAAGAACAGGTTTATAAGTACATGGCAATTGATAAAGTGTGCCCCAATCCAAGAGGAGAAATCTTAGGAATCTTATTTTAAAAAAAGAGAAGCTTTTTGGATTTTAAACTTGGGGGCCACATGACTTCTGGTTTGAACTATGGTATTGATCTGAAGCCTTTCTCAGAAGAAAGAAGAAAATAAATTTCCACCCCCACACTTACTATCATTGTATATATGGCATGGAAGGAAAAGTATGCCTCTTTGCAGATGACACAAAGATCTGCAACAGGGTTGATACACAAGGAGGCGTGGAAAGGATGAGAATGGACTTGGCAAGGTTGGAGGAATGGTCAGAAGTATGGCAGCTAGGATTCAATGCAAAGAAGTGCAAAATAATGCACCTGGGAAACAAAAACCCTAGGGAAGATTACACAATGGGGGGGGGAGGTAGTAACAACAACAAAAATGGAAAGGGACCTGGGGTAATCATATCAGTTGACCTTAAGGATGGCAAGCAATGTGAGAAGGTGGTAGGGAGGGCTGTGGGGATACTGGGATGTATAGGGAGAGACATCACCAGCAGAAAACAAGAAGTTGTTATCCCCCTGTACAGACAGTTGGTGAGACCCCATCTGGAGTACTGCATCCAGTTTTGGAGACCCCATCTCCACAAGGACATAGACAGGATGGAGGCAGTTCAGAGGAGGCAACTAAAATGGTGCAGGGTCCATAAAGAGAAGCCATACGAGGAGAGGCTAAAGGAGCTTAATATGTATACCCTTGAGGAAAGGAGGAGAGGGGACATGATAGAAATGTTTAAGTACCTCAGTGGAATCAGCAAAGTCCAAGAGGGTAGCATCTTTCAGAAAAGAGATGTGCAAGAATAAGGGACACAATTTGAAGATAGAGGGAACAGCTCAGGGCAATGTGGAGGTATTTTTCACAGAGAGGGTGGTGGACACATGGAACAGCCTTCCTGATGAGGTTGTGGGTCTAAAACTGTGGGAGAATTCAAGAATTCATGGGACAGACATAAGGCAATTTTTGTGGGGGGTAGGAAGAAATAGGCTGTTGGTTAAATGGGATCTGCAGCTTATTCTCTAGGTAGGGAAATGGGAAGACTAGGTGAGCCAAGTGGTCCTTATCTGCCATCAAAGTCTATGTTTCTGTGTCTATGTTTCTATGAAAATGGTCTATCCCAGATGGATCTCTTAAAGCTCCCCTTCTGTTATTAGTAAGCCAGTCCTTGCTTGATGATCTTATGCTGTAATCAGTGTGTGTCCTTGTGATTGGTGTATTTGAATTAATTGATTGATGGTGTAACTGGTACTTGTATATAGGTATGTTTAAAAAAAATGTTTTCATACCTTACTAGCCTTTGAGAAAGGGTAGCTGTACCCGAAACACGTCAGGCGACAGCATGATAAAATGTTGTTTTAAGATTACTTGTGGTGTCAGCAATTTTTAAATGGTGGTGAGTGCCTGTTTTTTTCTTAATATGTGTTTTAAACTCATAGCAGGTATCAGCACTGAAGGATTTTGATGGAATATAATATGGCCAAAGAGATCTCACTAAGTAGATGGCCATCTTGTTTCATGGTCATGCCAAAAATGTTTTGAATCTAACAGCCACCAGCTTACAGCCTCTGGATACCTTTGATGCAGCAGCTCTCTCCCCAGCTGCAGGTATTTGCATCATGTGGTACTCCTAGCTGTGGACTGCTGGCTTCACACCGGACATCCAGCAACAGTTCATGAATGTGCCCTTCAATGGCATTGATCTATTTGGACAGCAGGTGGAGCAATCTCTTTGTCTAACAAAACAAGAAGGACTCTTAAACGGACACTGTCAAGTTTGGAGCTGATTTTATTGCCCCTGTATAGCAGTCACGTATAAAGTTGACTCTAAAGCGCATGCCTGGAAGTGCGAGTTCCACATGTATAAAGTGAATAACACAAGACTGAGCGCTCGGTTTGCTTTTTGAAACATATTAAAGAGCTAGTGTACTGCTTGGAAACTGTCTGCAATTAATTGTAACTTTCAGATGTAGTCAGTTATCACTTCTTATATCTCAAGCATTTATTCTTTTCTGTTTGCTAATCAGAAGATTTTCCACCTGGCAGTACTGGGTTGATATGTGGAGCAGCTCTCTGTCTGGAGGAAAAAAAAGTCAGTTCTGTTCTTCCCACTACATCAACACCGAAACCACACTGTCTATGACATCACTAGTAACCAATGAGAACCATTTCTAACTGCCAGGTTTCACTTTCACATGAAGCAGCAGGGACTAGCTTTCCCTGGTTACTAGTGATGTCACAATTTCCTGAATTTTGATTGGTAGCTTGTGAAAGTCACTGCTCAGGCTGCAAGGATTGTGGCGCCTCAATGTGTTTGGTCTCATTTTGGACGACTTATTGGGAGGAACAGAATTAACTTTTTTTCCCCCTCCAGACAGAGTGCTGCTCCACACATCACCTACTGCCAGGTGGAAAATCTTCTAATTAGCAAACAGAAAATAAAAAAAAAATACTTCAGATACTGGAAGTGATAGCTGACTGCATCAGAAAATCACTATTAATTGCAAGCAGTACACTAGCTCTTTAAAAGCATTTGTGGCTTGGGGGGTATGTTTCTCAACATTTAGCTATTGCATGACCAAAAATCATGAGCTCGATCATGAACGAACTCACCCGCGGCTTGGCGCCATTCCTGCTTGTGGAAGCGCACATTGGGGATGTACAGCGGACTGACTTTAATATACTTGGTTACAAAAAAATGCTATATCTTGCAGGTACTTCATAATTAATCAGCATTAATGTTTTCTGCAACCTCACAGCTCCCTATATGTGACTGCTATACAGGGGCAATAAAATCCTCTCCAAACTTGACAGTGTCCCTTTAAAGAGCTGCTGATGCCTTCAGGAGAACTTTAACAAAACATTATTAGATGCAGTTCAGCTTATATTTCGCATTAGTTCTGTATTTCCCTTCACCATCACTTATTAGTGAGATCATATGCATGAAAATAGAATCTCTGCTCCTGAAGAGTTCATCTAGTCCCAATTCTTGTTCCCTACCTGCGCTACTTGTGACATTACAGTTACTCCCATGGCAACAGATTGTGATGTCACAACAGAGCGTTATGATTTCAAGTAGGGAGCAAGCTATAGAGGCAGATGAACTCTAATGGATAAATATCATGTATTCATGCAGATCTACTCAATAAGAAATAATGGGGAGGAGAAATCTATAGAATGCATACTGAATGCAAGCTGAAGTGCACCTAAATATTATGTTTTTTAGTTTTTCTTGAGGTGTAAGCAGCTGTTTAAGGCTTCCAGGCTGCCTTCCTATAAAGAGGACACAACTGTTTTCACAAAAAGCAGTTCTTCTGTGGTAGGGGCAGGGGAGACCAAACAATCAATCCCAGCTCCCCTAGGCTCAGAAGAAAGAGCAGCAGAGGACAGGGCTCCCCTATAGACACAGATGGTGTCTAACTCCTGAAGCCCTCAAACTTGCAATCCACAACTGAATCCTATCAGTCAGTGATTATGGCCTGGTCATCTGTGGCGGTGCTTCTACCACTTCACTCAGGAGGTTAACAGTCACACAGAACAAGGTATGCAGACTCAACACGGGTGCCCCTTGACTCACCCACACGTGTGAGCTTTACTTACAATCCGGGTGACTTCAACTCACTTGCAGGATTAAATACCAGACATGCCTGCTTACAAAAAAAGTTCTCCTTGGGCTCCTCCCTCCAGTGGTAGAAAACTTCCTGAACAAATCCCCCAGGACCCAACACACTTGCTTGTCTACTGCTGATCTACTGCTGATCATCTTCTAGTCCACAGATGCTGGACCTCACAATGTCAGCGGTCTTTCCTGTACCAGGCACCTCACTGGTACAATGGTTTATCCACAGAATTAACTAATCTTATGAAGTTGGGGCTCTATAAGCATCTACTTCGGCAACACTTTGCAACTGAAAGCCACTGTGATTGCATCCAATAATATATAGGTTCTACCTGCTTTCCTGCCCCCCCCAATCCAGCTACACCTCTCATCAAATCCCCTTCAAGTCCCCTGTTCTAAAGCTTGCTCTGTCATATCCATTGGCTGCCTCCCTTCTACCCAAGATCTGACAATCATACTTGCACTCCTAAACCCTTGGACCCTAACTTAACTAAACCTAGGGTACTGTATCCTACTCTTTCTCCCTCTCCTCCCCTCTCTCACTCTCCCTCCCTTCCTCCTCCTCCTCTCCCTCGCAACGGTTTTTATATCTACTTATTTCTTATAGTTAGCCCATGGTGTACAATATACTCGGTTGTCAGTTCCATTCATGATACTGCCTTATCTATGTTGTATGCTACACCCACTGCTTATTAGAAACTCAATATTTCTTTCTACTTTCACTGTTTAATATGATGTTTTGATATTACCAGTTTTGCTTGTATATCGCTTATCAAACTTCCTTTTGTCTGTTTTGTTACCCCCAGTCCTACTGACGTGGAACATTTGTAAATGAGCTATGTTTACCTCAAAGGTATTTGTAATCAGAGATGAAATAAATAAATAAAATAAAATAGTGCCACCATCTGAAACTTCAGCCCCAAGTCTACTTTAGCTGCTTGAGGTGGACCAGTCCTCCCCAGTAGGGGACATCTAACCCAGGTTTACCATCACTGGGAATCCATCTCAATGGACAAATGGGTTCTAAGGATCATCCAAGTAGGCTAATCCCTTGAACTGTTGGAAGCCCCCTCCCTGTCAATCCCTCCAGAAGGCATTTCCCCTTACCAACTCACATGTTAGAGCTTCTAGCACAGGAGATTTCAAGACTTCTGAGAAACATGGCAGTGGAAATAGTGCCAGAGTCAGAACAGAACATTGGGTTCTACTCCCACTACTTCCTGGCACCAAAGAAATCAGGGGGCATGCCCCGCATTCTTGACCTCAGAAATCTTAACAAATACATAGATTGAGAAAAATTCAGAATTATTTCTCTGTGATCCTTGCTATGTTAAATGAAACCTCAGAATTGTTTAGCACCACTGGATATGTAGGATGCATTCCAACACATACTGGTTCACCCCAGCCACAATAAGTACCTCTGATACTGTGTGGAACAGCAACACTGCCAGTTCAGAATGCTACCTTTTGGGCCTTCCTCAGCGTCTTGAGTCTTTGAAAAGTGCTTTGCAGTACTTGCAGTACACTGCACACCTCAGAAAGTTAGGACTCCAAGTCTTCCCATATCTGGACGACTGGCTAATTATAAGCTTGTCCACAAAGGAGACAGAACTGGCAGTGGAGACAGAACAGGGACTGTGGAAATGGTGCCTAGGCAGGGAATTCCTAGCACCCATAAGAGTCCTGCTGGAGCCCCCCAAAGGAACTGTTCATAGTAGCTCTTCTGGACATGAACTCAACTCAGGCCTTCCTCCCAGATAGAAGACTTTGGGCACTCTTGCAGATCGCATGCTACATCATGGAACACAAGACTGTGCCAACTCTATGAAATGCGTGCTGGGCCTAGTAGCCTCCTCAATGTTCACAGTGCCTCTAGCAATGCTGCAAATAAGGACAACTCAGTGGATGTCCAGTACCCAGTGATCACAGGCACTGTACCTTCAAAACTATCCCATTCAGGTGACCAAACACCTGGTAAGGTTCCTGATGTTGTGGTCAGTGGAGAACAACTTCCAGGGTGTTCCCTTCTGCCCACTGAAGCCAGAGGTGACTCTTACCATAGATGCCTCCCTGCTGGGGTAGGGAGCCCAATGCCAGGGTCTCCAGACACAAGCTGTCTGGGACTTGTCAGAAACACATCTCCACGTCAGTATGTTGTAGGTGTGAGCAGCTCTGTATGGTCTGAAAGCCCTAGTGGACTTTGTCAACTGAAAAACAGCTCTTCTCCAGATGGACAACAAGTCTGTCATGTACTGTATCAACAAACAAGGAGGAGCACACTCTTACCCTCTCTGCAGGGAGGTGGTGAGAGTGTGGGAATGGTGCCTGGAGCAGGGGATCTTGTTCCAAGCAGTGTATCTGCCTTTAGTTCAGAACACTCTGGCAGGTGAATTAAGTAAAGGAGAAGCAAATCCTCATAACTGATAACTAGCACAAGATGTTGTGAGATCGCTGTTCAATGAGTGGGGCACCCCAGATGTGGACCTTTGTGCATCCCCACTGAATGCCAGACTGCCTCGATTCTGTTCCAGAAATGCAGGACATGGCATTTTCTGACAGGAAAGACACTGTGCTCTGGATGTCCAGGCCAGATGACTTGCCATCTTTGGCAGGACCATTCTAAATGGATTACTATCCTGAGTGTACCCTTAGCTGTAGCCTCCCCAGTCTGGGAGAGACTTCCTTTGAGTTTGGTACTCTGACCGGTTAGTCGGATCTATGGAGAAGACTGATTCTTGGAAGATATGAAAGTTATGTTGTTACAGTAACTGCTGATCTTCCTGAATATCTTCTTATAGATTACCACGCCCACCCCTAATTATGCAATTAGTGTGAATGTGGAAGAAACCCAAGTAGTAGAGCTACATTTGCAACCAATGTAGTCATGTATATTACTAAAAAAAATTAAACAAAATTAATTATTAAAAACAAAATAGACAGTGATGTCACACTATAACAGAAAAGGACCTTTTGGTTTTCAGCTATGCAACCCTATAGTACTAAGGTCCAGCTTTCTGAATGATACAGGTATGACCACAGACAGCACCTGTAGTTCTTTTTTTTTCTATAGAGCTTCTCCTCCTCTGACTTGTCCTCGGATCTAAGAAAGGCATTACTAGGACTATATGGACCAACTTACGCCAGGTAAGGAGCAGCATAAAACTAGCATAGTGTAGCACAGAGGTACGCTGTACTGGCTACGCTACTAGTTGTTATTGCTGTGTAGGGTTTTTTTATCAATTTGTGCAGGAGCTGTGCCCCCTCACCATCCATGTTCTTTTTGATTTAACACAGGGTGTGGGGGCAAAGCCCCCCTACTCAGATTGATTACAAAAAACCTACACGGCCATACCAACTAACCCTGAGCAGCGTAACTAGCTTAGGCAGATCCATAGATCTCCACTTACACCCTGAGACTTACTCTGGCTACCTCCAAGCCCCATCTGCCACTACCCCCTCCCCCACAGACCACCTTCTGTGAGCTCAAGAGTGTCAGTGACAGTCATCCTGCTAACACTGTGGTTCCTCCCATTTTTCTCCTCTTTCCTACTTTTTGCAGTGTACTATGCCAGGGTTCCACTGTGCCACATTGACATGAAACTTGTCAGTTGTCAATACAGCGGCAGCACAATGCCGACAGTCAGCATTGTGCCATCAGGAGCAGAAGGTGTTTCTTGTGGGGGGCTTTGCCGCCACACCACCCATGCGGGGGGCTCTACCTCCGCACCCCACCATTTAGATTATCAACTCCAAATTGGAGTTGTTTGGGGAGGAGACAAAATCACAGCAGTGTCAGCAATACCGCAGACCGTCACAGCGAACTGCCAATTTTGTCGCTGTAATGGTCTTCACAGTATTGCCATCACTGTGTTTGAACTGCAGCGGTGCATATTGTTGTACCGAGCCGAAGACAAGTAAACTGACGGGAACCAGAGTTCACATTTTTTTAGAATAAAGTTTGCAAGATTGGAACACTAGAAGTTTCGGGGTTCAAGTCATTTTATGAACTGCCACTGAAGCACTCATTTTATTTTGAAAGCAACATGTACAACGGTAAAAGAAACTCTGCCGAGTCTCATGAAAAGGTACTAATATTCTTTAGAAACTGTGAAGGTTAACATTGCCTTCAAGCATTTATTTCAAATCATGTATTCACTCACGTTAAAATGCTTTCGAACTATCACACGATAAGCCGAGCTGAAAAAGTTGTTCTGGTCTCTGGGCTGAAAAGATGTGAATATGAGGAACGTGACACACATGCAGTAATAGTTTTGTGAAAAAAGGGCGACAATCTAAATGTCATATTAGAGCTTAAATCATAACAAGCAAGTGACTACTATAAAATGTTTAAAGGTATAGTTTACATCAGTGGTATTGAACTTGATTTCCTTATGACTTATTCTTTTGAATTCTTCTTTGGGAGTGTTAAAGCCAGTTTGTGTCCTTCTAGATTGTCCATCATCAGACAGTGACTGTGAAGTGACAGAGTATAGCTTGGAAATGAATGAAACTGATCAAAAGGCTTCTGAGGTGTACCATGGCCCTGGCCTGGAATGTACTGTCAGTAATCTTCTTCCAGGAACAACGTACTATTTCAGAGTGAAAGCAAGGAATGATGGAGGGGTTAGTATTTGATAAACTTTTCAGAAATGCCATATTTTAAGTAAATGCCTGCCTGTTTGCCTGCCTGCCTGCCTCCCTGCAGCTTGCATATTCTCTTTTTCTCAACCAACTAGATTCTACAAGGTATCATGACTGGTAAATTTATAATATGTGAATATACCATCACTGCATACTGATATGGTTTTCAGTTATTTTATTGATAACATTACTTTCTGGGAATATATTTAGGCCAAAATTACCAGCAAGGAGGCCAAAGTTGGTTGTTAGAGATCAATGGTGAAGTAATTTGTCCCCAAGCATAACATGGGCACGTTATGAAAAACTCGCAGTCCCTAAACAGTTCTTGATGAGAAAACCATTCTGGCCTGGCCCAGAGGCACCAGTAGAGCACACAACACTCATGCATGCAGTTGTGGATATGCTCCAGGGGAAGGGGATTTTGCCTTCTGTGACAGGTCCAGAAGTTACATTGGATTTCACTGGTGACCATTTAACACCCCCCCACCCCCACACACACACCAGGCCAGCATATGCAGGGATTCACGAGAGATATGAGTGGATCATTATAGGGATAAAAGTGTTTGCCTGGGCACATGATGCATGTGTAACCCCATGCTGAACACCTAAGGCACATCTCCTGGCAAGGAATGAACTAACTCTAAGTTAGGGAGGGAATCCAGCTTTTCCTCTGGGCTCACCATGGGATGGGATGGGATGGGGGGTGTTCCTGCATCAGCAGACATTATGAGAGCTTGGGGGACATCCTGTTCAGCCATGTGACAAGAGAACAATGGAGTGGAGGCAAGCGGCTAAAGACTAAATTTAAAAGAGGAGGCAGTCATAGGCATTACATTAACATTTTTATTTTCATTTTAAAAGGTACTTTAAAAGGCCAACAGTCAAGAACTAGCAGTCTCATGTCATTAGCTAGAGTTTGCTGGTTCCTTAATTGGAAGGGGTCAAAATCCAAGGTTACATTATATAGATGTTATAATAAAAAGCATGCGTTTAGCGTGCATGAAGGCTTACACTTATACATTTTTAAAAGTCAATGATTCACCAGGCTGTACGAAAATACTTTGGCTTCAATTTGTCATATTTATCACCTATCTGGACTTACTCTACTTGTTTCTGCTGCATTTTACTGAGTGAGCCTTAAGTAGTGTCAACTGTTGTAAATCCTCTATGTACTATCCTGTGTTTATATTGTAAATCTATAGTATCACTAATGCTTATCCACTACTTGGTGGTTGTGTTTTTTTCTGCTGCTGTAACTATTCTTCAGGAACCACTGAAAAACTGGGCACTCGCCTAAATGTGAATGTCCTGAAGTTTAATATTCTAAATTAATGAGTGAAATACTTCTGAGCAACAACTGTATTAAATGAAAGATGTATGTTTTCCAGTATGGTCCATATTCTGAAGCCACAGAGGTTACAACAGCTGCAGGGCCACCAAGCCAATGCAGAGCACCTTCCCTCACTGTCAGATGCCATGCGTGCGTACTTGTAAGTTGGGAGGTAAGTGACAAATTGTTGAAAGGATCTTGGATTATAACTTTAGTCTGATCTTGTCATTTAGGTCAAACGGTGGTAAGAATCAAAAAAGTTAGCTGCCGTTGGAGTTGAACTACTCTGCAGTAAACAATAAAATAATAACCGGTAACCCCCCTTATCGCACTGATTATTAGTGTGATCAAACACAGTAATAACTGGGCATGACGTCATACCTAGTTGTTATGATATTTGGAGCACTTGCTCTTCACTTTTCCTGTTGGGAAATGTGTTTTATGCACTCATGTCCCTGCACTGTTTATTATAAAAAAATAACAATATAAGCAACTGTGTGCTGAATTTTATTTTTTTTTTTTAACAGACCCTCCGTGTGTGATGTCCGCACAAACCTCTTGAGCTTTGCTCTCGAGGTTTATGGGGCATTACACACCTCTGGTATGTTAAAAAAAAAAAAACCTTCACAATACACAGTTGTCTATGCTTTATTTTCTGTTTAATAAATCCTTTTGGCTGGGTGTTACTATAGTATCCGCCCAATGCAGTATGCTGCAGCACAGTAAAAATGTTTAGCTAAATTTCTGTTGACTTAAAAACATCTAGATAGATATTTTACTGTAAAAACAAAACTTCCCAGGGCTCAAAGTGCTGTGCAGTATTTCAGTAACACAAAGACAGGTAACACATGAAGTAATAACTAAATAAAACCATAAAAAACATACAAAATCATTCGTAGCGCACTTAAATAAAAACGGAGTGGAAATTTTCCACAGATCAGGAATATTCCCAACATTCAGGCTAATAAAGTACAAACATTTAAAGGCTTGCCCATAAAGTCAGGTCTTCATCCTATGTTATAAAATATGTGGGGAAAATACTGGGTCCTGACTGGCCAGCACATGTGCATCATGGGAGTGTAATGCACTATAAAAAACAAGCCCTGCCAAACAGGATTATGTAGGGTAATCCTTGAGCCAGCCTTTAGAATTCTCGTTTTACCTAAAAACAGCAGCCATTTTGTTTCCGTCAGTTAGCAACATCAGTTACCAAAAATGTGTATAATCATTTAACCTAAACATTTTCCACATTTATATGCATACAAAAATCATGTATTGCTTAACAATAGAAACATAGAAACATAGACTTTGACGGCAGATAAGGACCGCTTGGCCCATCTAGTCTGCCCATTTCCCTACCTACAGGATAGGCTGCAGATCCTAGTTAACCAACAGCCTATTTCTTCCTACCCCCCACAAGAATTGCCTTATGTCTGTCCCATGCATTCTTGAATTCTCCCACAGTTTTAGACCCCACAACCTTCTCAGGAAGGCTGTTCTATGCATCCACTACCCGCTCTGTGAAAAAATACTTCATCACATTGCCCCAGAACCGCCCCCCCATCTTTAAATTTTGTCCCCTTGTTCTTGCATGTCTCTTTTTCTGAAAGATGCTACCCTCTTAGACTTTGTTGATTCCACTGAGGTACTTAAAAGTTTCAATCATGTCCCCCCTCTCCCTTCTTTCCTCAAGGGTATACATATTAAGCTCCTTAAGTCTCTCCTCATACGGCTTCTCTTGCAGACCCTGCACCATTTTAGTTGCCCTCTTCTGGACTGCCTCATCCTGTCTATGTCCTTGCGGAGATGGGGTCTCCAGAACTGGATGCAGTACTCCATATGGGGTCTCACCAACTGTCTGTACAGCGGGATAACAACTTCCTGTTTGCTGCTGGTGATGCCTCTCCCTATGCATCCCACTATACCCCCAGTCCTCCCTACTGCCTTCTCACATTGCTTGCTAACCTTAAGGTCATCTGATATGATAACCCCCAGGTCCCTTTCCTTTGTTGTTGTTGTTGTTACTATCTTCCCCCCACCATTGTGTATTCTTCCCCTGGGTTCTTGTTTCCCAGGTGCATTATTTTGCACTTCTTTGCATTGAATCCTAGCTGCTATACTTCTGACCATTCCTCCAACCTTGCCAAGTCCCTTCTCATCCTTTCCACGCCTCCTTGTGTATCAACCCTGTTGCAGATCTTTGTGTCATCTGCAAAGAGGCATACTTTTCCTTCCAGTCCCTCTGCAATGTCACTTATAAAGACATTAAAAAGGACTGGACCCAGCACTGAACCCTGCGGTACCCCACTAGTAACCCCTCTTTCTTCAGAGTGGACTCCATTTACAATTACCTTCTGTGTCCTGTTGTGCAGCCAATGTTTTACCCAGGCTACCACCTTGGGACCCACTCCCAGGCTGGTTAATTTGACTATTAATCTTTTGTGTGGGACTGTGTCAAATGCCTTGCTAAAGTCTAGGTAGGCCATGTCCACAGCCCCTCCCTGGTCTACTACTTTGGTCGCCAGTTAAAGAAATCTATTAGATTCATCTGACATGACCTTCCCGCTGTGAACCCATGCTGCCTTGGGTTCTGTGCCCCACTGGCCTCTAGGTACTCAACAGTTCTTTCCTTCAGAAGTGACTCCATCACTTTCCCTACCACAGAGGTCAAACTGACAGGTCTATAGTTTCCTGCCTCTGTCTTGGTCCCACTTTTGTGAAGAGGAATCACATCCACCTTCCTCCAGTCCTCAGGTACCACACCATCCTCCCATGATTTATTAAAAAGAGTAGCCAGTGGTTTCACTAGATCCCCCCCTTAATTCTTTTAGAATTCTGTGGTGAATTCCATCAGGCCCCATTGCTTTGTCCACCTTCAGTTTTAGGTACAATGCGCTTTTTATTTTGTTTTCAGTATAAGATTATTATTGTAATCGCCAAATCCATTCAGTCACCCACTCCTAGTCCCAGCCCATTCCCCTGCCCAATTACCTAATTAGAGAGTTTGGAAAGTAAAAACAATGTAGTTTACTTATCAGCATGACTTTGTTAAAAATAGCTCCATTTTTCAAAACTGGCATTTACATTCAAATACCTGTCAATCACATAACTCTGTAAAGAAAACTTGGCTCTGTCAGCTGCTCACACTGAGAGATATGGTACTTTCTCAGAACTCACTACCGCAGATGGTAGTGTGCTGAGAGGGGAAGACTGCAATGCAGTCGCAGTCTTGATAGTGTAGCCACAGTATTGCTGATCAACTCCACTCGCCTCCTTCATGATTCCTCCAACAAATACCGATTCCAGTAATTTTAAATGAATAAAATGTTAATTAGGGGTAACAGTGTAAGGTGGGTGGGTTGAGGATGAACAACATACTTCCACTTCTGGCAGCATTACTGGACTCCTCTCCCTCAAATCATCACTGCTGGCAAATGTTACTATGGGGGTGAGAGGGAAGACAGATGACTGAATACTTTCTGTATATAAACAGAACATACTAGTTGAAAAACAGCTTACTGACAATCACAGAAAACTATCAGGTAGTTCCTTCTGTTGTCACGCATTGCTGGAGGAACTGTTTTATCTTTTTGTCTCACAAATGCTTCATTAAATTTCTTTTTTTGTGTGTGTACTGTATCTATAAAATAAATAGTCCCAGTTATCCATTTTATAAGGACTGTAAGACACGGTGTGATAACTGCACTCCCAGGAGCAACCGGTACTCAGACTGCATACCTAACTATGCCCCTAGGAGTGTGGTTGTCACAGCATAATGCACACTCTGACATGCCTTATTACTTTTAGAGTTAAAAGCTGTGGCAAAATGGAAGTTTGATAGAAGTGTGTTCCACAGTCTCTAAGCAATAACCAATAAAGCTTTGTTCCCAACTGATTTCAGCTTTGACTTTGGGACTGTGGAATGCAAATCTCTGGTGTCTATGCAAGTGGCCAGTAAGTCAGATATATAGATGGCTCGGCCATTCAGGGTTAGAAATACAATCAGTAAATCACTAAAATGGATCTGCTGCCAAACTGGCAGTCAATGCAGAGCACAGAACATTGGGGAGGGAGGGGGCTATACTCAGACCTCGGAGCAGAAGTCAGGCGACGTGATTCATAAACTGCAGATGGTAGATTTGATTCAGTGAAAGGCCCTATTAGAGTATGTCACAGTAATGTAAATCTGTTTTCAATAGTTTTGCTGTATAATTCAACAAACCTTTGTACTGCTTCTGAACACCAGCAAACATGTAACCCCCCTCTGGGGGCTTACCTGTGGTGTTTTTACCCCCATTCTGTTGGTGCTCCTGGGTTCCCTGATGTTGCTTTTGCCCCGTACAGGTGTGGGTCCTTGATCGCAAGCTGCCAGCATGCTCGCTTAGAGCTGGCACTCATGCATGTACAAGCGGCATCTTTGATGTGCCGACCCGCAATTTTGCAGGTGAACGAAAAGTGATCCAGTGGTCACGGCGCCTCTCCACTGTTAACCGAGGGCCGGTGACCTGGAGAATGCAGCCGAGAAGCCGCCATAGGGGCTAAAATTTAAGTTTAAACATGGGCACCTAGCGAGAGCGTATTAATTGTTCATGAGCTCTCATGAATGTTCATGAGCCCACATGAATGTTAATGAGGTTGCTGCCTGCCACCTGGGGGCCAGAGTTTTGGTGGCAGCGACAGCTTTGTTACGAGGGCTATTCTCTTACCAGTGGGCTCGTTTGACAGGGGGCAGTTAAAGCTATAATCCAGTGGGGTATTTGACTACCTAAAGTTTATTGTTGGGCTGCACTTGGCCTGAAAAGCTGGGGGAACTGTATGGATTCCACAGAACTTAATGGGGGCTGACATGTTTGTGACATTTGACCCCCATATTAGAGCCAGTCAGTGATCTAAGCACCCAAAACTTGGACAAAGGAACTCCTGGGAAAAGGAGGGGACTAATTCAGGCACCTTGATCATACCCCAATAAACGAGCAGGAAATATTGATCTCTATGGATATCAAATAATTGATAGGCTCCATCAGCCATTCAGTACGCTGGGTTTTTGGCTGAAACAGTGTGGACTTTCTGGGATTTCTTCAGTCTGTTCCCGGGCTCTGTATGAGTCAGGACTGTTCTGTGAGAGTGGACTTTGAACTTCAAGGGCTTACCCAGTCCCCATTTGGAGATTTGCTGGTTGGCAGAAGTGGATTGGAAAGGGGAAAGAAGGAAAAGAAACTGAGCTGTAATTCTGATTCCCCAGGTACTTGCTGCAGGACTGAATTGAGAAGGGGGGAAAAGAGGAAGAGACTGAACTGTTACCTGTTTTCCCCAGGTATTAAGAAGTTGCTTAGCTATTGTTGGGAAGAAGCTAAATGCTACAGGAAGCTGAACTAGCTGAGAGGACTGTGCGGATTTATTTATTATTTAGTTTTTGTTAACCGGGTAAGTGCACTAGCCAAAAATGACTATTTTCAGGCACGGCCCGGGAGAGTACAGGGCAGAACATACAGAAAACATTTCAGAAGTGCATGACAGCAATACATAATAGTTTAGTTTTTAGCCATTTAAACATAGATAACAGCACATAACTAACAGAACAAAAGCGAGCGGTACATGCAAACAGTAACAATGGCATATACAACGCAGTGTAGGATAATACAGCCAAATAAACAAATAATGGAACGAGTCAGAACAGAAAGGATCAGGCACCAACAATAATTGTGCATGTGTCATCACATAAAGGATACAACTTGGCTTAGAGTAACACCTAAGAATTTCAAATGAGGCAAAAAGCAGGAGGAGGGCAACAGCTGAAAGAAAAGTAGAGGGCAGGAGATTAGGGAGGGCAAGTATATTAGGAGGGGTGAAAACGGAGGCCAAGGCAAGAAAGGGGACAAGGGCAGGGTAAGATAAGAGGAACTGGGAGGAAAAAAATGGGTGAGAAGGTAGTAATAAGAAGCAGGAGATTCTGAAAGTACGGTTTATCAGAGTGCTACAATTATTGCTGAGAGGTCGGTCGCTTGTGTGGGACTGTAATTGAAATTGTGAAGAGGCAGAGCATCTCTGGTCGTCGGGGTGCTAGCCAGGTGCTGAGTGTCCTGAGTGAACTGGCGGAAGTGGCAGCTGAGGCCCAGCTGCAGCCGAAGAAAAGGTTGTGGACACTGCTTAACTGAAAAGGTGTGAACTGGCGTGCAGGAGGGCTGTTGTTCTTGCGTCCCCCCGTTGGATTGCACCTGTGCTTCTTGGAATTGAGGCTAGCACCCACTCAAATTGGCACTGGACTTTATTGGAGCAACTGCCTGTGAATCTCTCTCTTGCCTATAACTCGGTGCAGGGGCTGCAGGAGGACCCCTGCCATTTGGGAGTCTTCATCCAGAGCCAGGGAGGGAACTTGCTAACCCCTCTCAAATGGGTCTCACTGTCTCAGGAGGTCACCGGCACTTGCTGGGGTGCTAGGGCTCCTGCGAACCATCGGGGGAGCTGGGTTGAGAAGCCTCTCTCGGGGTCTGGGCCTTCTGGGGCTGGTGTTGTCCTGCCACAGTGCTCTGCAATGGTCCGGAAGGTGACAAGTGGCCAGAACTACTATCAAGGTGACCAGCTGCAAGACCCTCTAGCAGGTTTCATGCTGACAGATGGATCCTGGTTGGCCTGTAGCTGCATTGCTGTACTAAACAAGGAGCTCCATATCTCAGGTGTTGAGGTCAACAAACATTGAGCACCCAGGACCTGGCTCATGGAAGGGAAAAAGGGAAATTGGAGGGTTTTCTTAAACTCATTTCTTCAAGAAGTTTCAGGGCCCTAACAGCCAGCCAACCTGCGGCACTGATCAGGCCTGCATCTAGTGGGTACCCCGAGAGACAGTTTGGGGACACTGGTACCAGTTGAGGTGGGTTCAGCCTGCAGGCCCAAATACTCATTAGTGTTGCTTACTTCACTAACTTTTCCTTTTCCTTTCACAGCAATCCTTTTGTCCTGGTATCCCTTCCCTAGTCATTACCCACTGAATAAAGCTATTAATTTGTTTGTTCAAACTGCTGTGTTAGTGAAGTTCATTGTAGTGGCCTATTGCCAAGATGTATGGTTTATAGTGGAACAAGGTTATTGGGGACACAGCGTGCAGAGTGGTTTGTTGGGGAGGTGGGTAGGTACAGTATCCCAGGGGGCTGTACCAGGCGGATACCTGGCCCCCGATATCTTACTCTGGGTGGAGGCACTGCGCTATTATCAGTATTTCTGGGAATGAACCCCAAATTGTCACAGTAGCAGGACCCAGGCCCCTTGCCTGGTATCAGGGACAGCAGACAATGGGGGGGGGGGGTAGCCTACTGGCATATAGCACCGGGGCCACAAACAGATTACCAAACCATATTTAAACATATGAGCATACGAAATTGCCAGCAGAAAAAGGCCCACAGGTCTCTCAAGTCTGCCCGATTGTGCAACTCTTAGTTTCATATTACTACAGCTGCCCCAGCCCCACCCAAACCCCTCCCTTCTTCCCCTTTCCTGGTCTTTCCCCCCCTTTGTGTTCTTGTCTGGACTAATCCTGCCCTTGACTCTATCCCAACCCCGCATAAAGCTATTCACCATCCTCAGTTCGATTAACTCCTCCAGCAGTGCGTTCCATCTTGCTACCACTCTCTCTGTAAAGTGGTGCCTCCTCATCTCCCTCCTGAACCTTCCCCCTTCCAACTTCAGATTGTGCTCCTAGTGACCCTTCTCCCCTTTAAGCAGAACAATCCTCCCTCTCTGACTTTGTTTATGCCTTTCAGGTACTTAAAGGTCTCTATCATGTCCCCTCTTTCCCTTCTGTCTTCCAGCGAATACGTTGAGCTCCCTCAGTCTTTCCTCATATGGCAACTTCCCCAGTCCCATGATCATTTTTGTAGCCCTGCGCTGTATTCCCTCCAGTAATCTCGTATCCTTTTTGAGGTATGGGTACCAGTACTGTACACAGTACTCCCAAGTGACGCCTCACCAGTGATGTATACAAGGGCAGGATGGCCTCCTCCGTTCTAGAGGTGATCCTCTGGCTATGCACCCCAGCATCCTGTTTGCCCTTGCTGCTGCCCTCCTACACTGTATTGATACCTTCATGTCCCCTGTGAGTACTACCTCGAGTTCCCTTTCCTCCTCTGAAGCTTTTACCGGCACTCTCCTCAGCCAGTAGCTGGTCCTGGGATTTCTTGCTCCGAGGTGCAAGACCTTGCACTTCTTAGCATTAAACCCCAACTTCCACTTCCTAGACCAGTGTTCAAGTTTAGCTAGATCCTTCCTGAGTGCCTGCCTCCCTTTCTTATTGTCCACTTTTGCACAAATCTTAGTGTCACCTGTGAACAGGCTGATCTTACTTTTGATCCCCTCTGCAATATCTCCAGTGAAGACATTGAACAAAACAGGGCCCAGCACTGAACCCTGCGTCACTCCACTTGTTACTGGCTTTGGCTTGGATGTCTCCCACCTTACAACTACCCTCTGTTGTCTGCCCTGCAACACTTCCAATATTTTATTAAGGACGTGGGTGCAAAACATGTTGCTGAATGGACAGAAGTACAGTCCTGGGAGTCCATTGCTTTAGCAAGAGGGAATGCGAGAATGAAAAAGCAGCAGGACTGCGAACAGCGAGGGTCAGGGGCTCCTAAACCTCAGATAAGTTGTTTTTTCAAAAGTGTCTGGAAGTTGTTATTAAATTTGAGCTAATTGTCTTTTGGTAGGAAGCAGAGTGTGGTATGCTGCTCTAATTGCAGAGGTGTACTAAGTTGCATCCCTCAGGAATCAATGCTTGTGCCACTCTGGTTAAACATTTTCATTAATGATCAGGAAGATGGGTCTCCAACAAGCTGCTGAAGTTCATGAATTAAGTAATGATGCATTATTAACTAAAGCAGAAGCACTTGGTGAGCCATTTTCCTATACAGTGGTGTGTCTTCAGAGATGCAGCACTATTTTTTTTTTTTGTAAAGAACGTGAAACCAAAAAATAGTCAGTGATTGACACAAAAATGCACAAGCTGTGAGTTGTTTCATTTTATACAAAACCAAAGTTCCATTTCAAGGTGTCCTTGTGTAGCAAGTCTGTTTGCACTCTGTTAAGCAAACAAACAAAAGTCTGTAGACTTAAAAAGTTTTCATACCAATTCTTCTTTACTTATTTTCATACTTTTACACAGGAAAAAAAGAACACCTTTGAGTGACTACGTTCCATCCAGCTCAGTTGTGTATTTAAGCCATAGTATTCCAGACATTAAGAGCATCCATTCTAGGATTGTGTAGCAAGGTGGACGTACACATGCCTGCTTGCACCCACATGTGATGTCATGACTGACATTGTGGCATCTAAACCACGTGTTGAAGGCATGGTTTAGATGCCGAAACATCAGCCATGATGTCACACATACGTGCAGGCGTGCATGTGAGCGTCCACCTTGCTCTACAGTCCTAGAGTGGATGTTCTTTAATATCTGGAATACTGTGGTTTAAATACACAGCAGCAGCAGCATCATGTTGAGAGTAGAATCTTTGAGATTTGAACATTACTTCGCTCAGCCCTCTGAACAACACAGCCAAAGACTGGGCAACAGAACACCATTTCACACAGTTGATAAGCTAGGTCACAAAAATACAGTAGCAGCATCTACATTTATGTGATACTGACAAATAAACCCAAGAGAATCACCATGTTGGGACCATACTGTAGCTGGACCACTGTCTCATTGTCTGTGTATGAAGCTGCAAAAATAACAACTGCCCTCCCCAAGTCATCAAAACTGCTACATTCAAAATCCTGGACAAAGACAAACTCAACCAAACACTAAGCTGTATGCACGTCTCAACAGAGAGAGAGAGACTGACCTTCATCCCAGATATCAGTATTACATGGCTCTAACAGTACTTTGAAAGTGAGCTCAAAACCATTTGCAACATGCTTCTGTCCACACAACTTGTCAGAGGTTGTGGGGATAATATACAGAGGAACCAGCTACGATGCAACACAGTAACTTAAAGTAAATGACATAGCAAATACTGCAGTAAACAAGCATTTGTCAAATGCCGAATACTGTCGCGCTGGCATTGGCATTGGTGGAGCTAGAGACGCATAGTGCTGTGATTTTCTGAATGTGTCCCAAAAGGTGATTTTCCACAGCGAGCACGCCATTGTGCGTCACAGCTGCGGAAACGTGTTTTGGGCAGGCTGTGAGAAATGACAGCTGGACTGTTGATAAGGAGGTGTGCACAAATGCCAGTGGTGAAAATGTGGCATGAAAATATTGCAGATTCATGAAGTTACAAGGGTGCGTGGAAACTGCGCAACACACGCTTGCAACGCAGGCATTTTTATGGACTTTCAGCACCAAATTTTCAACATAGGCATTTTAGGACCTCTGCTCATAAACAGTGTCACCGTCATTTCCTCAGACTGTCCCGAAAACTGATTTTGCACAGCGACCATGCAGTTCTGTGCCGGACGTGCAAAAACATATTTCAGCCAGCTATACTGTTCATAAGGAGGTGTAGAAAAATGCCAATGATGAACAGCCTGAGTGAAACTATTATAAACTCACAAAGTCATGAGCATGCGTGCAAACTGCGCAATGCACGCTTGCAAAGCACTCATTTTATTGACTTTCATCCCCAAATTTTCAACATAGGCATTTTAGGACATCTGCTAATGAACAGTGTCACTGTCATATTAATGATGTGTCTCGAACATGGACTTTCCATGGCGACCGCGCTATTCTACTCCGGAACTGCAAAAACAGATTTTGGCCAGGTTGTGAAAAATGACAGCTGTACTGTTCGTTAGGAGGTGCAGAACGATGGCATCTGGAGTGAAAATATTATAAGTTCGTGAACTTATGAGCGTACGTGCAAACTGCGCAACGCGCTCTCATAACACAGTCATTTTATGGAGTATTGTCACCAAATTTTCAACACAGGTATTTTAGGACCTCTGCTCATGAATAGTATCCCTGTCATTTTTGTAATGTGTCCCAAACACTGATTTCCCACAGCGACCGCGCTATTCTGCGCTACAAGTATGAAAACACATTTCGGCCAGGATGTGAAAAATGACAGCTATATGGTTCACAAGAAGGTGTGGTAAAATGCCAATGTTGAGAATCTGGTGTGAAAATATTGCGAATTCGCTAACTTACGAGCGTGCGTAGCAACTGCGCAACCGCGCTCATAAAACAGTCATTTTTTGGATTTTTCCAACCAAATTTGCAACATAGGCTTTTTGAGAGCCTCCCTCATGAACAGTGGTACTGTCATTTTGACTGCAAAATCACCTTTTAGGACCGAATAACACCACGACAGTGACAAAATTCATGAGGAGAGGTCCCAAAAACCCTATGTTGAAAATTTGGTGCCAAAATTCGCAAAAATGCCTGAGATATGCACCAAAGTTGGAAAAACCTTATTTATTCCATTATACAGCTTACCAGCATTTCTTCAGTTTGCAGATGGCTTTGAAGAGTGCAGATGTGTTCCTGGTCCACCGAAGATCATTGCGCCGATCTCCGGAGGTAAGTATGGGGTGAGGGGTGTGTGTGGGGAGGCAGGGTGCGCAGAGGGTGGGTCTTGGTGGGGCCAGGGAGACTCTGAGGGGCAGTTTTCGTTTACAGGTAAAAGAAAAACATTGCGGGACAGTGTGGTTTTTGGTTGGTTTGTTTTTTAGGGGATTTGGCATGCTGAGGTAGGCTCCCAGGCATTGAGCAGGGGGCTGATCACCAGGCCGGTCTCTCGTTGATGACTTTCTCTGCATACCAGGTATTCTGGCTGGGCCAGTGTAGCAGGGCCCAGGCAAACGGAAATGGATACGGATTTAGTCCGTGGAGCTGGATACAGCCTCTGGCAAGCAAAACACAGTTCAGACACAGTAGGGAACTAAATCACGACCCACTATAAGCACACAGCACATTCACATGTAGGGAAATTCCACTGTACCAGGCAAATGACTCTCCATTCGCAATTACAGAGTCTCTGCACAATCCGGGAGTTCAGAGGTAGCTGGAAGTCCTGACAGGCCGATCGCATTCAGCAAATCTTCGGTCTTCTTCAGGTTAAAGCCTGGTCACAATTCAGTGTCTTAATTCGCTCTCCAAATTTGGATTCAGTCCAAAAAAAGCACAAGTTCCCTCTCAGGAACAGCAGGCAGGCATGCAGACCAACCTCAGGCCTTTCCACAGTTCTCCCGTGCAAATCCACTATGGATTGCTGCTCCAACTATCTCGTGCTGTTACTTCTTACTTCCCAACTCAGATCTAACTGAAACAGCAGGCACTGTGGGACTTTCCCCAAGATCCAAAACAAAAGGTTTGGTTGGCTGAGCTGTCTGTCAGTCACAACAAGGGCTCCCCTTCCAGGTTATTTTAGGCACCAAAAGCCCAAAACTACAGTTCCTACAAGTTTTGGCCCCACCAAGCCCCTGTAGGCAGGCTCCATTTTAGAGTCCCAGATGCACAGATTGGCCCATTCTGCAGTCCAGGACCAAGATGATGGAAACAAACAGAACTGTCCATGCTGCAAAGAAGGCAGGTTAGAACAAACTGCAATATTATTACTACTCTAACAAATGATCATCAAACAAGTACATCTTCTAACAGAGTTCCCTCTCAGATTAATTACGACTGCAATCCAGGCAGCTCTTAAAGAGACAGTACACAGAGGCTATACAGGCACTCTCTGGCAATACATTTAAACTGCTAAAATGCAGAACACCAGCCTGGCAGTGAGCATTTAGGCAAGCTCAAGGAAGACTTTTCGGGAACCCCCATTTGGAGGGGGGGTTACATCTCCATGAGCTTCCCCACAATTTAATGCCTCTGCCTGATCCACCCTCCATCCTTCCTAATCCTCACAATCTGGTCCTTGTTCTTCCTTCTTTCTCTAATGTATCTGAAGAAGTCCTTTTCTCCTTCCTTAATACCCTGTGCCAGTCTCAGCTCTCTTGAAGCCTTGGCCGCTCTGACTAGTCTGGACTTCTTCGCATACTCATCCTTGTCAACCCCTCCACCCAATGTCTTACGTTTCCGAAATGCCTTCCTCTTGGCTCTCACCCCCTCCTTAACCTCTCGAGTCAACCAACTGGGCTTCTTTGCACTTCCCTTCTTACTCCTTGTCTTTGTACAAGTTCCAGTGGCCTCCGTCAGCCCTTTTTAATAATATCCCATTTTTGAGTATCATCCATGTCTGGTTGAATTCCTGCCAGAGACCTACCCAGAATTTCTCCCATCCTTTTAAAGTGCGCCCCTTTAAAGTCAATCACCCTGGTCCCCATACCCCTTGTTTCCCTACCCATATTGAGTGTGAACCACACCGAGTGGTGGTCACTCCCAGTCAGAGGGTCCTCCACCCCTAGTTCTCTTACAGCCTCTCCATTTGAAAGTACCAGGTCCAGTGTCCTCTCCATTCTAGTCGACTCATGTACCAACTGCACCAGGAAGCTGCCCTGAAATACTTCTAGTATGACCTGCTTCCTTGCACTCGCGGTGGTAGTAGTGCTGCAATCCACCCCAGGTAGGTTGAAGTCCCCCACCACCACTGTGTTCCCCTTCCTACAGACCCTTCTGATTTGCTCAACTAGCTCTCTATCCAGGTCATCTCCTTGCACTGGTGGTCTGTATACTACCCCATTCTCAGCGTCCTACCTTTCGAGTCCTGAAACTGCATCCATAGGGCCTCTGTTCTGCCTTCCTCCCCTTCCTCCCTTATACACCTTATCCCTTCCTGTACATAGAATGCCACACACCCCCTTTCCCATTAGTTCTATCTTTCCTGAATATTCTATACCCTGGGATCATCATATCCCAGTCCTGGTACTGGGTGTCCCATGTTTTCGTGATGGCCGCAATGTCCGCCTTCCCCACTGCCAGGACAGCCTGTAACTCAGCTGACTTATTACCTAGGCTCCTCGCATTCAGCATGACCACCCTCCACGCCATTTCCTTCCTTACCTTTCCCTGATTTTCCCTCTCCCCCCCTCGTGCCTCTACCCCAACTCCTATCCTGTTAACATGGGGGGTAAGCTTGTCTGGCTCTCCTCTCTGGGATCCCTGCCTATCAACTATCCACTCACCACCCCCAGTTTAAGCCCACCTTTGCTGTTATGTACCCTTCTATCCCCTGCTTTAATAGTCTCTTCCCCTCCTTGCTCAAGTGTAGCCTGTCCCCTGCGTATAGATCATTATTGTCCCAGGTATTGTTCCAGCCTCCCACTAACCCATACCACTTGGATCAACACCATTCCCCCAGCCGTGTGTTGAACTCTCTAATCCTCCCTTTCCTCACTGTACTCATGCAGGCACTGGGAGCACCTCTGAGAATGCCACCGATTCCCCCAGCTCCTCACACAGCCTTCCCAGCTCCTTGAACCTCTCACTCACAACCTTGGCTGTCTCCCCCACCAGGTCATTCTTACCCATGTGCACCATAACATGCGGTTTCCTCCTACCCCTCCTTGTGCACTTCAGAATTGATTGCCCCACCCTGCCCGCTGTTAACCCAGGTATGGACTCTACCCATATACAGCTCTGCCTTTCCCCCTTACTGCCCCATCTTATCCCTTTTAGTGTGGAATCCCCCAGCAGTAGTAACCCCCCTCATTATTCCTTGTCCCTGCCCCTACCCTGTTACCAAGGTACCCATCTCTAGTGGCCACCATATTTGTAGCTCTTCCTTCCCTACAGCTCCCTCCCCATCCCTGACCTGTCCCCTTCCCCTTCAACTCCCCCCACCCCGATCTGTCCCCTTCTCCTTACTGTTCCTTCTCTATTCTCCACATCCTCCCAACCTCCCTGGACCCTGCCCATCTGCCCTTCCTGTCCTCCCTACCAGCATTGCTCCTCTCCTCTCCTCTTCCCTCACTCCCTTCGACCGCCCCTCCAGCTGTGCTCCTCCCCCCTTTACCCAAGTCCCTCTACTCTGACTGACTGCTGTTCCCTGTGCATTCCCTTCCCTGTCCCTCTCCTGCCCCTTCCTGGAGATCCTCCCCCCCCACCCTCCTCCACCAATGTTGCCAGCACCTTACCTGACAGGGCCTCCCCCCTTTTTCAATTGTTCTGCGCCTTCCTTCATGCTTGCCTCTGCTACTTCCCCTGTGTGCTCTTTGGCTCCCTTTTCCTGATCACCCCCCCCCACCCATTTAGTGCCTCTAATGGGGCAAATCTATATTTCTGTTCTAAGCCCACTGCCTGTACCCCTGTGGTCGATAGTCCTCCCCTTACTTCTTCCTCCCTTGTCCTCTGTGCAGGCTTTGTATCTTTATATTGTATCACCTGCCATTCCTCCAGGATTCTCTCGTGCCCATTGCTGCCCTTATCCGGGATTCCTGTATCTCCTCTGGTGCTATCCCCTATGCCCCTCCCCTTGCATTCATGCTCCCCAACTTTCCTCCAGTACCCATCCCATCTTCCCCTTTCTACAGCTGAGTTTGCTCCTTGTCCCCCTGCAGCTCCCCTTTTGGCTGTGGCTTGTGCCCCCACAGTCTCCCCTCTAGCTGCTGTAGCTCCCTCGGTAGGGCCTTTCACGTCCTCCCATCGACTTCTCTCCCTTTCCCAGCTTAGTGCCCATCTCAGCCATCCCACCTCCTCCCTAAGCTGTGCAATGTGCCTACATACCATACATCCCCCCATTATCTAGGCTATATTCAGTACCATGGCTGACCCACAACCAGTACACTCTACCACTTTCCCAAAGATGACCCCAGTCCTTGAGGTATTAGGACCCTGCCCGGATCTGCCCTCACCCTGCTCCATTTGCCCCTCCAATGTGGTTCCTCCCCCCATATTCTTCTCTTTCCTATGTTAAGCTTTTGGTTTAGGCACAAGGGTGAGATCTTCCCTGTTTAAAAGCTATGTGTTTCCACGCCCTATGGCTTTCATACCTCTGGACAGGGAATGAAATGGGCTGCACCTGGCAGTCTTGTCCACCAATCGTAGGGTAGCTCCTCCCCTATAAATTTGCAGTACCCTGGGGTGGGATTTGGGCCCTACCCCAACTCCCGTGAGAGTCAATCAGCCTTGACCCTTTTCCCACTGAGACCTCTCAGTAGCCTCCTGCCTGAGCCCCACACCTTGAGTGAATCTCCCACACTAACAGCTCCAAAAAAATTCAAACAGTACAGATTAGATATCACAGCTCAGAATTTTACTCAGTAACAGTTGTAACTGATTTAAAACCCTACCACCTTATCCCCTCACAGCACAAACAGGTCCAATATCGAAATGAAACAGAAAAAAATAAAATAAACCACACTTCCCTTAACAGCTCTTTTGCCCTGCTGCTCTCCCAGTGAAACAGTTAGCCAAAATGGAACCTATGTACCCCCCCCCCACAAGGCCAAACTGCAGCTTCCTGTCTGAGCCCCACACCTTGAGTGAATCTCCCACACTAACAGCTCCCAAAAAAATTCAAACAGCACAGATTAGATATCATAGCCCAGAATTTTACTCAGTAACAGCTGTAACTGATTTAAACCCCACCACCTTATCCCCTCATAGCACAAACAGTTCCAATATCAAAATTAAACAGAAAAAAAGAAATAAACCACACTTCTAGGGACATGGATATGTTGTTCATCCACACTGTCTGGCAGGTTCCTCGCCGCTTTAAATCTTGCCCGAAGGTCTTCAAGCTGGCTCCTCCCACCCACCCGGGTGGTAAAACTCTCGGCTCCGCCCCATGACGTCTGAGCTTCCTTACCGCTTGGAAGCTCAGGTTCCCTACTTAATGCTCCGTGTGTAGACTGGATCCTAATTCTTCGGTTCACCCGAAAGTTATTCTCACATTTTCAAGACTTCGGTCAAATTACTCCCTCGTGGCTGCGATGGACAAATTGACTCCCGGATTTTGGCGGTGCCCATGTGGGCAGAAAATGTCCAGGACGGATCCGCACTCCACGTGCGTCTACTGCCTCTGCCTAGACCATGACCTGCAGGCCTGCAAGTTATGCCGTCCGTTTTCGGCCAACGTCCTGGAAGACCGTGCTGCCCGGTTACAGCTTGGGCGCCCCGAGAAGCGATACTTGCTGCTGAAGTTGAAGGAGGCTCGTTGGGCAGTTACCACGGCGGCTGGCTCAGCTGAGCAACTCGAGCAGATGGTCACCCTCGAAGAGGAGGCGCCGCAGGCTACATCATCCTCTTCCTCGGTCACGGCATTTATCCCGCTCTCTCTGGGTACTTCCTATTCAGCTTCCTTTGAGGAGCTTTGCCAGTCCCTTTCCACGAAGGGAGATGAGCTATTGGGACATTCTTCTTGGTCCAAAAAGAAGGACTTGAAAGGTAAGTCCCACTGTCGACGTTCGTGGGAGCAGGAGAGGTCCCCTTCCCCGGACAGTCGACGCTTGACTTCGGTCGAGGTTGGGGCTAAGGCTGCTGACTTCATGGTGTCCCCGTCAGGTCAGCCGGCCAAGACACCCATCGACGCGGTCGAGATTTTTCTCGACCCGTTGGACGGGCTGTCGACTGGTGAAGCCAACAACCCTTCTTCACCGGTTCCCCGGTGGAGACCGAGGACTTGCCTCCGCCTCCGGTGCTGGAGTCCCCGGTCAAGGCTTCCGAGCCAAGGGAAGAGCGGGTGTCCCACGCCCCTTCCCAGACCTGTCCTCGGAAACACCGAGGATCTCGGTCTCGGACATCATGTGGTCCAGCCAATCCTGCCAACATCGGCGGTCTCAGCACCGCAGTAAGCGGCGCCGCCGCTCGTCCTCTTCTTCCTCCTTGGAAGAGGAGAGGCTGCGCAAATTGCGTCGACACTGCTATGAGGACCTGATGTGGCAGCAGTTACTTCTGTCCGGGAACAAGCCGGCACCATCACCTTCCCTGGCCATCAAGTGGCTGTCACCCGAGCGGCCGAAACAACCCCTCACTGTAGTCAAGGTGCCCAAGCCTGGGCCAGTTGTTTGGCTGAAACCAGCTGCCTCACTGATTGTGGTGGAACCTCCGCCTCCACAACCGAAATCGGGGGCGCCAACCGAGGACTCTCGGTCGGGTCAGGGCCTGCCCCACAGGTTGTCGGTCACCCTCACTCCCGACCATCCTTGGCAGGTGGAGGGTGGCTTAGGCCCCAGGCAGCTCTTTGCGGACTCCTTGGAGTCTGACAATGACTCCTCCCTATTCTCCAGGCCCATTGACTTGGAGTCCTCCGGGGGCCAGTCGATGGCGGAAAGCCCATCGTCCTTCATAGGTCTGCTTCAGCTCATCTCGGAGTCTACCGGGATGCAGCTCGAGCCCATATCCAAGCGGGCCAAGTATCCCCTAATGGAGATACTGGACCGAGGGATTCACCCACGGAGGCCTTTTCGGTGGCTGAAGCCATTGTTGGCCCAGCCTTGGAGCTCTGGCAGTGGCCTGTTTCCTGTCCTGCACCTTCAGCCAGGATGGCCAGGAAGTATGTGGTCCCTACCAGCTCTTTGTCCGGTTTTTCAGAACACCCCTCCGCTGAGGGGTTGGTCACCGATAGCATTTTCCGGCTTTCCGGGAACGCTAGGGATGTGGATAAGCCCCCTGACAAGGAGTCCAAAAAGCTGGACTGTTCCGGGCGCAAGGTGTGCGCTGCGTCCTCCCTTGGCCTTTGCCAGGCCAGCTCGGCCATGCTGATGGCACACTTCTCCCACGCCCTCATGGGCTCCCTGGATGAAGTGATCCCTCATCTCCCGGCTGACCTGCAGACCACTGTCAGGCAGGTACGGGACCAGGGAAGGGCAGTGGCAAAACAGCAGCTCCAAACGGCTCTGGACATTGGAGACTCCTGTGCCAGATCAGTTGTGGCCGCAGTGGCCATGTGCCAAAGAGCAAGGCTGAGGATATCCACCTTCATGGTGGATACCCAGCATAAACTGGCAGATGTCCCCTTTCTGGGGACTGACCTCTTTGGCCCTGGAGTGGAAGATCACCTCCAGCGGATCGAAAAGTCCAATGCCACTCTGGTCTCGGTCACCTCTGCCCAGAAGGACAAGGGCCGTCGACAACAACAACATAAGCCCTTTCGCCCTTCTGCGCTTACGGCACATCCGGCCCAACAGCACCAACACCAAGGCCAGCAGGCTTGCTTTTGGCACCCCAAAGCAAAGCCTGCGGCTTCCTCTAATAGGAAGCAAGGAGGAAAAGGCCCAGGAGGTCCCTCGGCTGGTCCCTCCTCCAAGCCTGCCCAGTGACAGATTGAGGGGTGTCACCCCCAGCCTCGTCACTCCCCCCTGGGTTCCCCCATGGGGGGATGGCTCCGCCACTTCCTTTCCGCCTGGTCCGCTATCACCATGGACCGCTGGGTGTTGGATGTGGTCAGAAAGGGCCTGCCTCTGGAGTTCGAGCAGGCCCCGCCTTTCCGAGCCGTCAGCCCCCGGGGGGCTATGGGATCCGCAGCCTCTCTGTCGGCTCGCCGAGCCGATATTGCCCTGCTCCTCAAAAAAGAGGTGATCAGGAAGGTGGCGGATCCTCTTCCAGACCCGGGTTTGAGTCCAGGTACTTCCTGATACCAAAACGGACGGGGGGCTGGTGCCCCATTCTTGACCTGCATGACCTGAACAAGTTCCTAATGTCTCGGACCTTCAGGATGGTCACTCTGGCTCAGATAATCCCATCCTTGGAACGAGGTGTGTGGTTCTGTTCTCTGGACCTCCAGGATGCGTTCTTTCACGTCCCAATCCGTCCGTCCCACCAGAGATTCATCCACCTCAGGGCAGAGGGATCCCTCCACGAGTTCCAGGCCATGCCCTTCAGCCTTTCCCTAGCTCCCAGGGTCTTTACCAAATGCATGGCAGTGGTGACAGCATTTCTGTGGCGTCGAAGGGTCTGGGTGTACCCCTACCTGGATGACTGGCTGATTGCAGCCCCCTCCAGAACGGAGGTGGAGCGGTCCAGAGATCTGGCCCTCCAGGTTTGCTCTCAGATTGGCCTCCTCATCAACGAGGCCAAGTTGGAACTCGTGCCAAAGCAGGTGATCCAATTCATCGGGGCAGAGCTCGATTCTCTACGAGCCAGAGCACAGCTCCCGGCGGACAGGGCCGAGGTTCTTCCTCCTTGCCCAATCATTTCAAGTTGGGCACCACGCCTGCCCGGGACTTCCTGCACCTCCTGGGCCTCATGGTGGCCTGCACCAGCGTGGGTCCATTGGGCCCGCTGGTATACGCGTCCCTTCAATGGGGGCTGGCCAGCCAATGGTCACAGCACTTCGATCCACTGGATCAGCTTGTGACAGTGACCCAGGGGTTGTGGAACGCTCTCCAGTGGTGGACCATTCCAGCACATCTACAGGAGGGCATCCCATTTGTCTGCCCCGAGCCAACAGTCTCTCTATCGACCAATGCCTCTTTGATGGGTTGGGGTGCCCATCTGGGGGAGCACAGAGTGCACGGCCTCTGGTCCCCTCAGGAGTCCCGGTGCCACATCAACCTGCTGGAGCTTCGAGCGGTTCATCTAGCCCTCACTGCCTTTGCTCCGTTTCTATGGGGTCAAGTGGTTCAGGTCCAGACGGACAATACCACGACCATGTACTACCTAAACTGCCAGGGCGGGACGCGCTCCATGCCTCTGTGCAGAGAAGCTCTCCACATTTGGTCACTCGTGCGCAGCCTGGAGGTGGATCTCCTTGCCATCCATGTGGCAGGAGCCTCCAACACCCTGGCCGATGCCCTAAGCCGGATAGGGGCTGCGACCCACGAGTGGTCTGTCCTGCCAGAGGTAGTACAAGATCTGTTCTCCCACTGGGGCACGCCTCAGGTGGAGCTGTTTGCCTCCAGGGAGAATGCGAAGCTGAGACTGTTTCATGCCCGCCCCCCTCAGCAGGGCTCACTGCAGGGGGATGCCTTCTTGAGGCCGTGGACCCCGGGCCTCTTCAGTGCCTTTCCCCCATTTCCCTTGATCCACAAGGTGCTTCTCAAGGCAAGGAGGGACAAGGCGCAGGTGATTCTGGTAGCCCCAGACTGGCCCCGCCAGTTCTGGTATCCAGATCTCCTCAGTCTCAGCTCCAGGCTCCCGAGGCGGCTTCCAGCACACCTGGACCTGATCTCAGTCAATCAGGGGAAGGTATTCTATCCGGACCTTCAATCCCTGAACCTGACAGCCTGGTTTCTGACGACTAGAGTTCCAGGCCTTGGGTCTTTCTGACGAGGTCCTCAACGTCGTTGAGGTGTCCCATAAGGAGTCGCCCAGAAAATGCTATGCCTTCAAATGGAAGAGGTTCTCCATTTGGTGTCAGGGCAAGGGCTTGGACCCTTCCTCCTGTTCCTTGGCAAGCATTCTGATCTACCTGTGGTCCCTTTCTCAGAAAGGGCTTCGGTCGACGACCCTCAAGGTGCACCTGGCAGCCATCTCTGCTTACCAGGCGCAGGCCAGGAAGCAGTCGGTGGTGCAGGAGAAGGTGGTCGGGCGCTTTTTCAAAGGTCTTGATCACATATCCCCTCCAGTGCGAGAACCTCCACCTCCGTGGGATCTACTGCTGGTATTGGCTAAGCTCATGGGCAAGCCATTCGAACCGATGCACAGGTGTGACATCTCTCACCTGTCGTGGAAGACCACCTTCTTGGTGGCTATCATGTCAGCCAGAAGGATGGGAGAGCCTCAGGCGCTTTCTATCGAGTCTCCTTATCTGGTCTTCCACAGGGACAAGGTTGTCCTGCGCCCCCACCCGAAATTCCTTCCGAAGGTGGTATCGGAGTTTCACCTTAATCAGGTGTTGACTGTGCTGGTGTTCTACCCCAATCACACCTCAGAGGCCGAATATAGGCTCCATACTTTGGACCCTAGAAGAGCGCTCGCCTACTACAAGGAGCGGACAGCTGAAGTTCGGGGAGAGGTTCGCCAGCTGTTTGTCACCTACGCTGAAGCCGCACCTGGCAGACCTGCAGCCAAGCAGATGATAGGCAGGTGGGTCACCTCCTGCATAGATCTCTGCTATAGGTTGGCGGGCATGGAGCCTCCCAGAGGGATAAGAGCTCATTCTACCCGCCATACTGCTGCATTGGTGGCTGCTTCCAGGGATGTTCCTATCCAGGAAATCTGCAGGGCTGCTACCTGGAAGTCAGCAGACACCTTCATCACCCACTACCACATCGACCTTGAGTCACGCCGGGATGCTGGTTTTGGGGCTTCGGCTCTCCAGTCTTTATTTCCCAAGTAGGGGTGTGCGCCTTGCCTCCCTCCTCCTGGAGAACTGCTAGGAGTCTGCCAGACAGTGTGGATGAACAACATATCCATGTCCCTAGAAATACAGGTTACTCACCTGTAACAGGAGTTCTAGGAATGGTATATGTTGTTCATCCACACCGACCCACCCAGCCTCTCAGCTTTGACGCACAACCTGGCTTCCAGCAGGCTAGATCTGGTGTCATGGGGCGGAGCCGAGAGTTTTACCACCCGAGTGGGTGGGAGGAGCCAGCTTGAAGACCTTCCGGCAAGTTTTAAAGCGGCAAGGAACCTGCCAGACAGTGTGGATGAACAACATATACCATTCCTAGAACTCCTGTTACAGGTGAGTAACCTGTATTTCCCTGAACAACTCTCTTGCCTTGCTGCTCTCCCAGATGAACTTAATGAACCTAATGAGTATGATCCCAGGATATCCTTGCAGATAGGCATGAACTTCAGTTTTTTCCTGGTAAAACAATAGCTGAAAGGCAGGCCTTAGGGTATGCCTTTGGTTTGGTGGAACAGCAGTAAATATTTTACATACCCCCTCTAGAAACATAGAAATTGATGGAAGATAAGGACTGCTTGGCCCACCCAGTCTGCCCATTTACCCTACCCACTGAAATACTGCAGAATCTACTTAGTCTCCAGCTATACCTTCCCTTTCATAACCACTATCGCATGCATTCTTGAATCACGTTAGAGTTTTCGCCCCAACCACCTCTGCTGGGAGGCTGTACCAGGCATCCGTCACTCTTTTTGTGAAGAAGTACTTCCTCATGTTTCCTCTGAATCTACCCCCCCTCCAGCTTCATAGTATGACTCCTTACCATTGAGCATCTTTTTTTCTGAAAAATACTTTCATCTTGTACAGCAAACAAGTGGAGCCGTGCCCTGGATCTCGAGCGCGTGCTTGTCTAACATACAACCAGGAAAAAACAAGACAGGCAGCACTCAAAGCAGGATTTTGAAATTCAAATGCAAAAAATAGCACAATCCAACATCCAATGAAAGGAAGTCAGGCAGAACCCACAGCACTAACTGTAGTAGGCTGTTGTCGTTAACTAGAATCTGCAGCTTATCCAGTAGGTAGGGAAATGGGCAGACTAGGTGGAGCAAGCGGTCCTTTCTGCTGTCAGCCTATGGTTCTGTGTAACCCCAATGCATCAAGTCTTCTCGTGACTCTTCGAAGACGAAGCGCTGGGGTTAGTGCCATGAGTTCTGCTTGACTTCTTTTCACTGGATGTTGGACTCTATTTTTTGCATTTGGTGAATTTCAAAATCCTGGTTTGAGTGCTGCCTGTCTTGTTTGCCTTCATCTTGTACCCTGTTTATACCCATGAGGTATTTGAGAGTCTCAATCATATCCCCCCCTCTCCCTCCTTTCCTCCAGGGTGTACATAATGAGGTCCTTTAACGTCTCCTCATAGGGCTTGTGATTCAAGCCCTGAACCATTTTAGTTGCCTCCTCTGGACCACCTCTACTCTGTCTTTGTCCTTCCAGAGATGTGGTTTCCAGAACAGGACTGAGTATTCTAGGTGAGATCTCACCAATGATTTATACAGTGGTATCACCACCTCCTTCTTTCTGCTGGTGATGCCCCTCCCTATGCACCCTAGCATCCCACTAGCTCTCCCCACTACATTGTCACACTGTTTGGCCACCTTTAGGTCATCAGCTATAATTACCCCCAGGTCTCTTTCCTGTTTGGTGGTTGCCAGTACCACTCCCCCCATCTTATACTCCACCCCTGGGTTTCTGTGCCCCAGATGCTTGATTTTGCACTTCTTCACACTGAAACTTAGTTGCCACACTTTTGACTACTCCTCAAGCTTTCTTTGATCACTATTCATTATTTGAACCCCCCTGGAGTGTCTGACCTATAGCAGATGTTTGTGGCATCTGCAAAAAGGCATACTTTCCCTTCTAGCCCCTCTCTAATGTCACTAATAAAGACATTAAAGAGGACCAGCCCCAGAACTGATCCATGTGGCACCCCACTGGTCACCTTCCCTTCCTTTGACTGGACCTCATTTACCACCACCCACTGTCACCCATCCCCAAACCAACTTTTTACCCAGTTTACCACCTTTGGACCCACTCCCAGACTGCCCAGCTTGTTTACAAGTCTCCTGTGTGGAACGGTGTTGAAGGCCCTACTGAAATCTAGGTAGGCCACATCCACCACTCCACCCTGATCTGATTCCTCTGTTACCTATTTAAAGTGCCTGCCCCTAGCATCCTCTGGATGCCCATTTGCCTTGCCTGCTACCATGCCACCCTCCTGCTCGCTGCCTATTCAGTACTAATAAAACACAGGTTCTGCTGTTTAAGAAAAAGACGGACAATGCATCTTCATAGAAGTTTGATAGTACAATATTGCAAGAGGGAAACTGGAGTTTAAACAGCACATCCATAACCTAAGCAAGCATTGAAGCAAAGATTAGGCTTCTTGAATAGAAATAGATGTTTTAACTTACGCCGTAGATGGACCCTGGTACAGTTGACTTTTTACCTGTTTTTGATTGTCTCCTTGGGAAACTCCTTAACTACAGTCAGTTCCACTTGTGTGCCTTTCGGATATGTGCACATTCTGCTTGTGCACACAGAATTTTACAGTCCCAGTGCACACCTACTCAAACCTGTGTTAAAAGAAATTCTGCTTTATGGCCATTCACTTTCGGTTGTGTGCACAGTTTTAGCAGCAGATGCGGCTGTTTGATTAGCCTGAGTCACACTGACTGTTTATCTCACATCAGCTGTACTGACATGGTAGGTGTTAATTAGGCAGTTAGCAGCCCATTGCTTAAGCCTTGACTTGATTACTGCGTTTCGAGCATGGAGTCAAAAGCATCCATTAAGCTTAATGTGCTCACATTGGAGCAGAAAGTTTAGCTCCTCTACCATGCTGCTGTACCAGGGCTATCACAAAAAGATCAGCCCTGGAATTTAAAGCTGATATTTCCTGTGTCAGCTGTAGCCTACCGAACCATGAGCCTGTCCTGTCAGGTTAGAGTGGTGACTGTATCAAGGACTGTAAGTGAAAGAGAAATGACTAAGACTTCCGAGTTGAGTATGCCCTCTTGGTCTGGTTCACTGCAGCCCATGGTCATGGCATCCTTCTGTCTTTACAGTTGCTAACTCAGAAAGCAAGGAGTAATGGGATATGCAGGGATTGATTTCAAACCAACATCTAGGTGGCGCTTGAGGTAGATGGAGCGCAACTGTACCGAATACAAACGTGTCCATGGTTAAATGCAGAGTCTGACCAGATTGCTTCCAAGGACTGGATTCAGAATATGGTCCCCCAAGCGAGTACCCCCCTCCCATACACACACCACTACCACGCTAACATCTACAGTGGGGTTGAAACTGCTCTTTTTTTAGAGGTACGCCTGATGAGACACTCATGTTTAAAACTGGAATAATCTCCAGTCACAAAAAGGCCAAAGAGAGGGTTTCCATAATGGTATGCTGTAATGTGACCGACACAGACAAGTTACCCCTTCTCATTATTGGCAAGTCAAAATGGTCACAATGTTTTAAAGGTGTTAATCTAAAAGCACTCCCAGAAAAATACACAGCAAACTCCAATGCATGGATGACATTGGACATTTCCATGATTGGCTTAAAAAGATTGACAAATAGATGCGGTACAAAAGTCGAATGATAGCAATGCTTGATGTTAACTGCGCTGCACACAAAGGCATTGTGCTCGGGAAATGTGAAATTGGTGTTCTTGCCTCTGGATTGTGTAGCTTTAATTCAGCCTATGGACCAAGGGGTCATAAATTGGCTTAAACAGCACATATGCTGACGCCTGTTCAACAATGTTACCGCGACCTACATTACAGCGACAACAGTGACAGGTGACTGTAATGTCAGCTCGGGACCCCGGCACTGCTTTCTGGGGGTCTTGCTGCCTCTCCCTGAATCAACTCTGACTTGGAGTTGATTATTTAAGTTACGGGGGGTGTGGAGGGGGCAGAGCCCCCCAAAGAAGACAAAGCCTTCACAGAATGGCTTTATAAAGTCATCACTGTAACGTCGTTCAACAATGAATTTGTCGAACCAGTGTCATGGATCCCAAACAGCATTGCCACAAAACAAACAGTATAAGTAAACTCCATGGTGATCTAGAAAACAGAGAACAGGACTTTTCCAGTGTCGCCAAGTCAGTTTCAGTATTGGACGCAATACACATGAGCCATACTGCCTGGACAGAAGTGACTCCTGGGTGTATACAGAACTGTTTCACCAAAGCCAGCATTATTCAGGCTCCGCTGGTGCCCTTACATGACCCCTCTCTGCCCGGAATGCTGCCCAAAGAATTTATCCAGTACACTGAAGTGGACAACCTAAAACCCATGTCAGGGGAGCTCACAGATCAGGAGGTCTGTAGTGCTGTTATGGGGGACACCATCACAGAGGAGGATGACACAGATGAGATGGCGGTCATGAACCTGAGTACCTCTGAAGTCTGGAGCATGACTACAGAATCTGACAGTATGTCGACATTAGAGAGCAGCACAATTTCAGTTGGTTCTATGCCTTTAAAAAAAGGTTAGAGACTCTTTCAATAAAAAATGGCCACCAAATGAACACTGACTAGTTTTTTAAAGAAGGAACAGCGCCTGTACTATCCCAAGTGCTTTAGTAAGTGCTGATGCTGCATGTTCATTTGCACAGTAAAACCAGTACCTTTATCACTGCTTGTATTGTTTTTTTTTTCCTTTTCTTTTTTTTAAGTACAGTATGTTTTAAAGTCAGCACATGTGCATTTTACTAAACTTGCAACCCCCTGAATACCTGTTTATTATGTTTCTCATTAGTAATGCTAGCACTGTTAATAGGAAACTGCATTTTCTGTTAATTGCTGTTGTGTGCAAAACTTCTCAGTTCTAGGCACGTGGATATGATGTTCTATCCACGCTTCTGGCGGTGTCCTTTCCCTTTAAGAGCTTGCTGGAAAGTCTTCAAGCTGGCTCTTCCCACCCACCCAGGTGGTAACCCCCTCAGCTCTGCCCCATGATGCCAGATCTTCCTTTTGGCTCCCGCGTTGAGTAGGCCCTCGCACTTAAATCTTTGGATTTACTTCCTAAAACTTAAAGCTCTCATGAGTTTCATCTTCAGCTTGATCTTCAATCGTGACCATCATGGACGGTAAGTCCGTTCCCGTGTTCCGCCAGTGCCGTCTTGGGCAGAAGGTGTCCAGGACCAACCCATATGCATCTACTGCCTGGGGCATGACCACGATCACCAGGCCTGCTATCTTTGTCGTTCTTTTCACCCAAACATCCTTGAGACCTATCTAGCCCAACTTAAATTGGGCCGCCCGCACTTTGGAAACCACTGGTCAAATCCAAGGACACCTGTTGGGTAGTCTTTGCAGCCAGTAGCTTGCGGCATTTGAGAAGGAGGCGGCCCAGACCGTAGCTCACTCCTCTTTGGCTTCTGCCTTTGTGCCGCTTCAGCTGGGCTCAACTTTCATGGGGTCCTTCAAGAAATTGTCAGTCCCTGCCAACCCTCAGTCAGGGACCATCTGGGCAAAATCTAAATCTAAAAAATAGAGTCCAAAAAAGAAAGGACTTGCTGTCATTCGTGGGATTGGGAGTGCTCTCGGTCGAGAGCCTCTTATTCCTGTGCATCTCCATATTTGACTTTGGTCAAATCCACAATCCAGGCTACCGGCTCCATGGTAACCCCATTGGGCCAGTTGGCTGAGATGCTGATTGAGGTCCCAGCCAAGATTTTTCTCGAACCGACCGACCAGTTGTCGACTGAAAAGGCTGACACTTCCTTGTCCAGGGCACTGGTTCTGACTCAGACCATTGGAGGGATGGATCCATCCACTGACCCATCACCTCTGGTTGATGAACAAGACCTGGAATAGCCCCAGTGCTTGCTGAATCCCTCTGAGCCCCACTGCCCCCCACGGTTGAGGTTGAGGTCTTCCTCCTGTGGGTCGAGCCGGTCCTGCTGACACTGGCACTTCTACTCTCGGCACCACGGGAAGTGGCGCCATCGCTACTCTTCATTCTCATCCTCCTCGAGTGAGGAAAGACTTTGGCACAAATTGCCTCGATGCTACGAAGACCTGATGTGGCAACAGTTGGTGTTGGCCAGTGTCAAGCCAACTCCAGCTCCTACACCGGCCATCACCTGGCTGTCGCCTGAAAGGCCCACGACCGTCGATGGAGCCGACCAAAACAGTCCTGGCGCAGCCGACCCTGGCCTCTCCACCAGTAGTGGTGGAACCACCACCTAAACAGCTGCTGACCGGCGCTCCGACTAAGGAGTCTCAGACGTCTAAGGGACTTCCCCATCGGCTGTTGATCACCGTCACCTCTGACTGTCCATGGAGGGTCAGTGGGGACTAGGGCAGTTGACCACTCTTTAACGACTCCTTGGAGTCTGAGGAATCCTCCCTGCACTCCCTTCTGGTTGACATGGAGTCTGTGGGGGATCTCTCAAATGACGAAGACCCATCTTCCTTCATGGGCCTTCTCTGCCTGATCTCTGAGTCGACGGGTATGAAAATGGAGCCCATCCAGAAGCGGGCTCGTTATCCATTGACCAAGATCCTTGACCGAGAAGACATTCCGATGAAGGCCTTCCTGGTGGCAGAAACCATTATTGGCCCTGCTCTGGAGCTTTGGCGGCTCCCCGCTTCGTGCTCTGTGCCTTCTGCCCAGATGGCCTGCAAATATGCGGTACCCTCCAGCTCCCTCTCAGAATTTACAGAGCACCCTTCGGTCGAGGGATTGGTAGAAGACTGTGTTTAGGCACTCCGGCAACACTGGGGATATTGACAAGCCACCTGACAAGCAGTCCAAGAAGTTGGACCATGCAGTTAAGAAAGTCTAACCATCGCTGGAGGGCCGGCCGGGGGAGAAGGATAGAGCGTCCTAAGGACTGCTCTCCTTCTCCGGGGGGAGGGTGGGGAAAGTGCCCGGAGCATCAATGACCCCTGGCAGAGGCCAGGAGTCACATAGCCACTGGCACTAGCACGTACAGGAGGCGGGGCAGACACCGGCGTCATTGCACAACCCCGCCTCCCCTAGAAAAACGGAAAAATAGACAGCTGCCAGCCGCCCTCAATGAAGCCCACCACGGCTGCAATAGGCTCCTCAGGCTAGCCCTCCGACCTATCCCGAAGACTGCGGCATGCAGGCGGAGTACCATAGCCCCACCGTGGGGGGTAAGCCACGGGGTATCGGAGGGCCCGAGGCCGATCTGAGGAGTGGAAGCCTGTGGCCCGTGACCAGGCCGAAAGTACTGGGCGGCAGGCAGCTAGGGTGATGGCAAAAATAAAAAAAAAAAAAAAAAAAGAAGAAGTCTACCCTGCCTCCTCGCTTGGTCTTTGCCAGGTGAGCTCAGCCCTCCTCGTGGCCCACTTCTCCCGTGCCCTGCTGGGTACCCTAGTTGAGGTGTTTCCTCATCTGCCTGTGGAACTTCAGACCACTGTCAAACAGGTCCATAACCTGGGCCGGGCTGTAGCCAAACAGCTCCAGACAGCCATGGACATTGGGGACTCCTGTGCCTGCTCCGTGGTGGCCTCAGTGGTCATGCACCACAGGGCTTGGCTGAGGATCTTGATCTTCAGGGCAGACTCTCAGCACAAGCTGGCAGATTTTTTTTTTTTCAGTTGTTTTACCAGGAGAAGCACACTAAGCTGAAAGCTAGTTTACAGGTGTGACCTGAGAGTACAGGGAAGTTAAGTGACTTGCTCAAGGTCACACAGCATGCAAGTGGGGGCTGTGGGATTCAAACCCAGGTCTCAAGATTTGCAGCTCAGAGCCATAAACCACTGCGCTATACTGCCTCCCAATGTACCTTTGTACCGATGCACATTTCCTGGGCACCAACTTGTTCGGGCCCGGGGTCGAGGGTACCTTACCGGGTATAGAGAAGTCCAATGCCACCTTGGACTCTGACATCTGCCCAGAGTGAACCCAGTGGTTCCAAGCAGCAGCACAAGAGGAAGCCCTTTTGGCCCACTTCCACTCCAGTGGCCAAACCCGTCCAGGCTGGCCAGCAGTCTTAGGCCTAGCAACCTCGGCCCAAGTCCGTGGCCTCAGTAGTCCGTAAGCCTAGAGGGAGAGGCTCTGGTGGTGCCTAAGCCGGGCCCTCCTCCTCCTCCCCCTCCAAGTCTGCCCATTGATGGGATGAGGGGTGCCTCCTTCATGCCCATCACACCTTTCCTGGGTCCTTCTGTGGGAGGCCGGCTCTGCCACTTCCTTTCCTCCTGGTCCGCTGTCACCATGGACAGGTGGGTTCTAGAAGTGGTGAGTCAGGGTCTGCTTCTGAAATTTGAGCAGTAACCTCCTTGCCAGGTCTGCGCCCCACTGGAGAACTTGATTTTATAAAACATAGAAGTTGATGGCAGTTAAGGACCACAAGGCCCATTCAGTCTGCCCATTTTTTCTACCTTATGAATGTGCCATAGGCCTTTACTCTATCAATGGCCTATCTATTCATACTGTGATGCTGTCAGCTGTCAGAGATGACATAGCTCAGCTCCTCTGCAAGGAGGTTGTGGTTCCTGTAGCGGATCCTCCGGAACACCCAGGGTTTGTCTTCAGGTACCTCGTGGTGCCAAAACAGACAGGGGGCTAGCATTTCATACTAGATCTGCATGATCTGAACAAGTTCCTCAGGTCACACACGTGATTTTGCTCCTTGGATCTTCAGAACACTTTCTTCTAGGGACATGGATATGTTGTTCATCCACACTGTCTGGCAGGTTCCTTGTCACTTTAAATCTTGCCGGAAGGTCTTCAAGCTGGCTCCTCCCACCCACCCGGGTGGTAAAACTCTCGGCTCCGCCCCCTGACACCAGATCTTCCTTACCGCTTGGAAGCTCAGGTTCCCTCCTTAACGCTCTGCGTTTAAGACTGGTTCCTAATTCTTCGAAAGTTCAAAATCAAAAAGTTTTTTGCTAAAAAGACTTCTGTCGTCTTCTCCTCGCGGCTGCGATGGACAGATCGACTCCCGGTTTCCGGAGGTGCCCTTGCGGGCAGAAGATGTCTAGGATGGATCCGCACTCCATGTGCGTCTACTGCCTGGGCCTTGAGCACGACCCGCAGGCCAGCGACTTGTGCTCTTCTTTTTCGGCCTACGTCCTTGAAGACTGTGCTGCCCGATTACAACTGGGGCGCCCCGAGAAAAGAATTCCACTGGTGAAATCTAAAGAGGCCCGGTTGGCAGTGTCCGCGGCGGCGGGCTCGGCGGATCAGCTCGAGCAGATGATCGCCCTCGAGAGAGGCGGCGCGGGCCGCTTCACCTCGGCTGCATTGTCCCGCCTCTCGGTGCCTCATACTGCTTCTTTAAGGAGCTTTGTCTGACCTCTCGACGTAAAGGTGAGGGTCCAACTTCTTCAGGACCTTTTTCCAGGTCCAAAAAGAGCAAAAGTAAGTCTCTCCATCGACACTCTTGGGAGCAGGAAAGATCCCCTTCCCCTTGTCGACAGTCGACTTCGGTCGACCCCTCAGCTTCGGCCACTGGCTTCACGGTGTCCCCGTCAGGCCAGTTGACCGAGACTCCTGTCGACACGGTCGAGATTTTTCTTGACCCGTTAGACAGGTTGTCGGCTGGAGAAGCTGAGAATCCCCTCTCCCCGGTTCCCCAGGTGGGAGTTGAGGATCCCGTCGGCTCGTCTGTGCCTCTGGTTCCGGAGCCTTCGGTGGGATCATCCGAGCCGAGGGTGCCGTTCGACACTTTCCTCGCCTCCTCGCCTAGTCGAGACTCTCGGTCTCGGTCTCGGACATCCTCGTGGTCCAACCCGATCCGCCCGCCATAGGCGGAGTCTCGGCACTACTGACAGCGGTGCCGCCGCTCTCCTCTTCCTCTTCCTTGTGGACAGGGAGGCTCCGGCACAGTTGCATCAGGTACGAGGAACTCATGTGGCAACAGCTCCTTTTGACCGGGAATAGGCCGACCCAGTCGTCTTCCCCGGCCATTAAGTGGCTGTCACCGGAGCGGCCAAAACAACCCCTCATTGTAGCCGAGGATACTGTTCCCAGGCCGGTTGTTCGGCCAATTCCAGCTGCCCCACCGATTCTGGTGGAACCTCCGCCTCTACAGCCATTAGTTGGGGCTCCGACCAAAAATTCTCGGTCGGCCTTGGGTTTGCCCCATAGGCTGTCTGTCACCCTCACTCCCGATAAACCTCGGCAGGTGGAGGGTGGCTCAGGCCCGAGGCAGCTCTTTGAGGACTCTTCTGAGTCCGATGATGGTTCCTCCCTCTTATCCAAGCGCATGGACTTGGGAGTCCTTGGGAGGGCAGTCAGTGGACGATAGCCCTTCGTCCTTCTTGGGGTTGCTTCGACTCATCTTGGAGTCCACCGGGATGAAGCTCAAACCCGTTTCTAAACGGGCCAGGTATCCCCTCACGGAGATTCTGGACTGAGGGGATTCTCCTACGGAGGCCTTTTCAGTGGCCGAAGCCATAGTGGGTCCGGCCTTGTAACTTTGGCAGCGTCCTGCTTCCTGCCCTGCGCCTTCGGCCAGGATGGCCAGGAAATATGCGGTCCCTACCGGTTCCCTGTCCAGTTTTGGAACACCCCTCGGCCGGTTGGTTCTGTTGACAGCGTTTTCGGCGTGCGAGACGCCATAGGGATGTGGACAAACCTCCGATAAGGAATCAAGAAATTGGATTATGCGGGCTAAAAGTCTATGCGTCCTCTCTCGGCCTTCGTCAGGCCAGTTCGGCCGTCCTCATGGCACATTTTTCTCACGCCCTGTTGGGCTCCCTGGATGAGGTTGTCCCTCATCTTCCCGCAGATCTGCAGACTACAGTCAGGCAGGTGCAGGACCAGGGCAGGGCAGTGGCCAAACAGCAGCTCCAGACTGCGTTAGACATCAGGGACTCATGTGCCAGGTCTGTGGCGGCCGCAGTGGCCATGCGTCATCGGGCTTGGCTGAGGATATCCACCTTTACCTCGGATACCCAGTACAAGTTGGCGGATGTTCCCTTTTTGGGGACTGACCTCTTCGGCCCTGGGGTGGAAGGTCACCTGCAGAGGATCGAGAAGTCCAATGCTACCTTGGACTCGGTCTCTTCCGCTCAGAAGGACAAAGGCCGCAAGCCACAGCCTAAGCCCTTTGCCTCCTGCGCCTAGCGCGCGCCTGGCCCAGCAACGCCAGGGCCAGCAGGCTCGTGCTTGGCATCCCAAACCCAAGCTGTCGGCTTCCTCCAACAGGAAGCAGGAGGTAAGGCCCAGGAGGTCCCTCGGCCGTCCTCCTCCAAGCCTGCCCAGTGACGGGCTGAGGGTGTCGCCCCATCCCTGTCACCTCACCCCTGGTTCCTCCCGTGGGGCCCGGCTCAGACCTTCCTTTCCACCTGGTCCGCTGTTCACCATGGACAGGTGGGTACTGGAGGTGGTGGAAAAGGCCTACCTCTAGAATTCGGAGCAGGCCCCGCCTTCAGAGCCGCTGCACTCAGGGGCCTCGGTCCGAGTTCACTGGCGGCTTGTCGAGCCGACATCGCCTCCTCCTCCAAAGGAGGTGATCACGGAGGTAGAGGACCCCTTTAGACCCGGATTCGTGTCCAGGTATTTCGGTTCCGAACGGATGGTGGCTGGCGCCCCATTCTCGACCTACACGACCTGAACAAGTTCCTAAGGTCTCGGACCTTCAGAATGGTCACTCTGGCGCAGATAATACCATCTCCGAACACGGCGGTGGTTCTGCTCTGGACCTACAGGACACGTTCTTTCACATCCCTATCCGTCCGTCACATCGGAGATTCCTCCGCTTTCGAGTGGAGGGATCCCTCTTCGAGTTCAGAGCCATGCCCTTCGGCTTATCTCCAGCTCCCAGGGTCTTCACCAAATGCATGGCAGTGGTGACAGCATTCCTGCGACAATCGAGGGGTCCGGTGTACTCACTGGACGATTGGCTGATAGCAGCCCTCCAGGCGGGAGGTGGAGCGGTCCAGAGATCTGGCCTCCCGGTTTGCTCTCAAGTCAGCCTTCTCATCAACGAGGCCAAGTCAGAACTCGAGCCAGCAGGTGATCCTGTTCATCGGGCAGAGCCTCGTCTTCGAGCCAGAGCACGGCTCCCGTGACAGGGCCGAGGTTCTTACCTCCTTTGCCCAATCATTTCTGGTCGGGCAATCGTGCCCTGCCCAGGACTTCCTGTGCCTTCTGGGTCTCATGGCGGCCTGTACCACCGTGGTCCATTGGGCACGCTGGCACATGCGCCCCCTTCAGTGGGGACTGGCCAGCCAGTGGTCACAACACTGCGATCCATTGGACCAGCTAGTGATAGTGACCCAGGAGATGTGGAACGCTCTCCAGTGGTGGACCGTTCCATCCCATCTGCAGGAGGGCATCCCGTTTGCCCGCCCCGAGCCGACGGTCTCTCTATCGACCGATGCCTCTCTGATGGGTTGGGGTGCCCATCTGGGGGAACACCGAGTGCACGGCCTCTGGTCCCCGTGGGAGTCCCGATGCCACATCTACCTGCTGGAGCTCCGAGTGGTCCACCTAGCTCTCACCGCCTTTGCTCCGTTTCTCCGGGGTCAAGTGGTCCGAGTCCAGACAGACAATACCACGACCATGTACTACCTGAACCGCCAGGGCGGGACGCGCTCCATGCTTCTATGCAAGGAAGCTCTCCGCATTTGGTCACTCGTGCGCAGCCTGGAGGCGGATATCCTAGCCATTTATGTGGCAGGAGCCTCCAACACCCTGGCCGATGCCCTGAGCCGGATAGGGGCTGCATCTCACGAGTGGTCTCTCCTGCTGGAGGTAGTACAAGATCTGTTCTCCCACTGGGGCACACCTCAGGTGGACCTGTTTGCCTCCAGGGAGAATGCGAAGCTGAGGCTGTTTCATGCCCGCCCCCCTCAGCAGGGCTCGCTGCAGGGGATGCTTCTCGAGGCTGTGGACCCCGGCCTTTTACGCCTTTTCCCCATTTCCTTGATTCACAAGGTGCTTCTCAAGACAAGGAGGACAAGGCGAGGTGATTCTGATAGCCCCAGACTGGCCCCGCCAGTTCTGGTACCCAGATCTCCTCAGCCTCAGCTCCAGGCTCCCGAGGCAGCTTCCAGCTCGCCCGACCTGCTCTCAGTCAATCAGGGAAGGTGTTCCATCCGACCTTCAATCCCTGCACCTGACAGCCTGGTTCCTGAGCGGCTAGAGTTCCAGGCCTTGGGTCTTTCCGACGAGGTCCTCAATGTTGTTGAGGCGTCCCGTAAGGAGTCGACCGGGAAATGCTATGCCTTCAAATGGAAGAGGTTTTCCATTTGGTGTCAGGGTAAGGGCTTGGACCCTTCCTCCTGTTCCTTGGCAAGCATTTTGGACTATTTATGGTCCCTTTCTAGTCAAGGGCTTAGGTCGACGACCCTAATGGTGCACCTGGCAGCCATCTCTGCTCATCGGGCGCGGGCCGGGGAGCAGTTGGTGGCGCAGGAGAAGGTGGTCTGGCGCTTTTTCAAAGGCCTTGATCACATTTCCCCTCCGGTGCGAGAACCTCCACCTCCGTGGGATTTACTGCTGGTACTGGCAAAGCTCATGGGCAAGCCATTTGAACCAATGCACAGGTGTGAACTCTGTCACCTGTCGTGGAAGACCGCCTTCTTGGTGGCTATCACGTCAGCCAGAAGGATGGGAGAACTCCAGGCGCTCTGCATTGAGTCTCCTTACCTGGTCTTCCACAGGGACAAGGTTGTCTTGCTTCCCCACCAAAATTTCTTCCAAGGTGGTGTCGAGTTTCACTCTAACCAGGTGTTGACTCTGCCGGTGTTCTACCCCAATTACACCTCGGAGGCCGAATACAGGCTCCATACTTTGAACCCTAGAAGGGCGCTCGCTTATTACAAGGAGCGCATGGCTGACATTCGGGGAGAGGTTCGCCAGCTGTTTGTCACCTACGCTGAAGCCGCACCTGGCAGACCTGCAGCCAAGTGGACGATAGGCAGGTGGGTCACCTCCTGCATAGATCTCTGCTGTGAGTTGGCGGGCATGGAGCCTCCCAGAGGGATAAGAGCTCATTCTACCCGTCATACTGCTGCATCGGTGGCTGCTTCCAGGGACATCCCTATCCAGGAAATCTGCAGGGCTGCTACCTGAAGTCAGTACACCTTTATTACCCATTACCACATCGACCTCGAGTCACGCTGATGCTAGTTTTGGGGCCTCGGTTCTCCAGTCTCTATTCCCTAAGTAGGGGTGTGCGCCTTGCCTCCCTCCTCCGGAGAACTGCTAGAATCTGCCAGACAGTGTGGATGAACAACATATCCATGTCCTAGAATACAGGTTACTCACCTGTAACAGGAGTTCTAGGAATGGTATATGTTGTTCATCCACCGACCACCGACCTCCCGGCTTCGACGACAACCTGAGCTTCCAGCGGGCCAGATCTGGCGTCATGGGGCGGAGCCGAGAGTTTTACCACCCGGGTGGGTGGGAGGAGCCAGCTTGAAGACCTTCCGGCAAGATTTAAAGCGGCAAGGAACCTGCCAGACAGTGTGGATGAACAACATATACCATTCCTAGAACTCCTGTTACAGGTGAGTAACCTGTATTTCCATGTCCCGATACATCCATCTCATCAAAGGTTCCTCCGTTTATGAGCAGAGGAGACCCTCTACGAGTTCTGGGCCATGCCTTTCAGCCTGGTTATACCCCTACTTGGATGATTGGCTGATTGCAGGTCCCTCCTGGCAGGAGGTGGAGTGGTCCAGGGACCTGGCCCTCCAGACCTGTGTCTCTCTTGGCCTCCTGATCAACCAAGGCAAGTTGGAACCCATGCCTTTGCAGGTGATCAGCTTCATCAGGGCGGAGTTCAACTCTTGCAGAGCCCGGCTCCCAGTGGACAGGGCAGAGTCTGTCTCCTCCTTTGCCTGATCATTTTGGGTTGTGCAATTGCACCCTGCCCAGAACTTCCTACACTTGCTGGGCTACATGGTGGCCTGCGCCAGTGTGGTCTGTTGGGGCTACTGGAGAATGCACTCCCTGCAGTGGGAGCTGGCCAGCCGGTGGTCTGACCCAGTGGATCTGGGATGCCATCCAGTGGTGGTTAGTCCCAGTGCATCTGCAGGAAGGGATCCCATTTGTCCACCCAGAGCCAACAGTCATCCTGACGACCAGTGCCTCTCTCACACAGGCTTGGGTGCTCACCTGGGGGAACACAGAGTCCACAGGCTCTGAACCCCCGAGTAGTCCCAATGCCACATCACCCTGCTGGAGCTCCAGGCAGTTCAGCTAGCACTTACTGCATTCGCTCCGCAGATCCGGGCTCAGGTGGTCCAGGTCCAGACAGACAACACCACAACCATGTACTACCTCAACAAACAGGGTTGGATGCACTCCCTGCCCCTATGCTGGGTAGTTCTCCATGTTTGGACCCTCATGCGCAGCCTGGAGGCGGATCGCCTAGCCATCCATGTGGCAGGGGCCTTTAGTCAGCTGGTGGATGCTCTCAGCCGGGTGAGCAAGGTGTCTCATGAGGGGTCTCTTCACCCAGAGGTAGTGCACAGCCTGTTCTCCAAGTGGGGCACCCCATTGGTAGACCTGTTCACCACCAGGGAGAACGTAAAGCTGAGGCTGTATTGTGCCTGCCCCACTTAGCAGGGAATGCTGCTGGGGAATGCCTTGTCAAGGCCCTGGACCCCAGGCCTCTTCTGTGCCTTCCCTCCGATTCCCTTGATCCACAAGGTACTCTTCAATGCCAGGAGGAATAAGGCACAGGTGATCCTGGTGGCTCTGGAATGGCCCCACCAGTTTTGTTACCCAATCTTCTCAGCCTCAGCAGCAGGCTCCCGAGGCATCTTCCCCTATGCACAGACCTGCTTTCCATCAATCAGAGGAAGGTACTCCATCTGGACCTTCAATCCCTGCACCTGACAGCATGGTTCCTGAGTGGCTAGAGTTCCAGGCTTTGGCTCTCCGAAGCTGTCTTCACAGTTGTGGAGGCATCTCGGAAGGAATCGACCAGGAAGTGCTATGCCTTGTAATTAATGAGATTCTCCATTTGGTGTCAAGGCCAGGGGGTTAGACCCTTTGTCCTGTCCAGTGGCTAGCATTCTTGATTATCTCTGGTCCCTCTTTGTCAGGCCTTCGGTCGATGACTCTTAAGGTGCACCTGGCAGCCATCTCTGCTTACCAGGTGCAGGCCTGTCAGCAGCTGATGGCATAGGAGAAGGTGGTCTGGTGCTTTTTCATGGGCCTTGACCACATTTCCCCACCGGTGCATGAACCACCACCACTGTGGGACTTGTTGCTGGTTTTGGCAAAGCTCATGTGCAAGCGATTCGAACCAATGCACAGGTGTGACATGTCTCACCTGTCATGGAAGACTGCCTTCCTGGTGGATATCACATCAGCCAGAAGGATCGGTGAGCTCCAGGTTCTTTTGATGGAGTGTCCTTACCTTATTCCACAGGGACATGGTTGTCCTGTGCCCCAACCCGAAGTTCCTCCTGAAGGTTGTGTTGGATTTTCACCTTAACCAGGTGATTAATTTCCTGGTATACTTCACCAGTCATACCTTGGAGGCCAAACACAGGCTCCATATTCTGGACCTGAGGCGAGCGCTCACTTATTATAAAGATCGCATGGCTAGAGTTCGGGGAGAAATTCGCCAGCGGTTTGTCACCTACTCTAAAGCCGCACCTGGCAGATGCACGGCCAAGTGGACAGTTGGCAAGTGAATCATATCCTGCATTGATCGCTGCTGTAGTTTGGCGGGTAGGGAGCCTCCCGAAGGGCTAAGGGCTCATTCCACCCACCATACCGCTGCATTGGTGGCTGCTTCCAGGGACGTCCCTATTCAGGAAATCTGCAGGGCTGCTACCTGGAGGTCAGCACACACCTTCATTTCCCATTACTACATTGATCTAGAGTCACACCGTGATGCTGGTTTTGGGGCCTCAGTTCTGCAGCCTCTGTTACCTAAGTAGGGGGTGTACGCCTTGCCTCCCTCCTCCCAGAGAACTGCTAGGAGTCTGCTAGAAGTGTGGATAGAACATCATATCCACATCCCTAGAAAAACAGGTTACTCACCTGTAACAGTAGTTCTAGGAGTGATATATGATGTTCATCCACACGAACCCGCCTGATGTGCCCTGGCTTGGGTGCACACTTCTGCTTCCAGTGGGCAAGATCTGTCATCATGGGGTGGAGGCGAGGGAGATACCACCTGTGTGGGTGGGAGGAGTCAACTTGAAGAGTTTCTGGCAAGCTCTTAAAAGGAAAGGGCATTGCCAGAAGTGTGGATGAACATCATACACTACTCCTAGAACTACTGTTACAGGTGAGTAACCTGTTTTTTTCCAGACCTTGTGCATACATCAGGAATTTACTGTATATCTCAGATCTCTTAACATTTTTAAATAGTATTTGTCAGAATAGGAGTTCAGATTAGATAACTTTGAAAATTCCACCATTCTGTTCAAATTATTGGAAAAATGCTTTCCGGTATACAATACTGTCCCTTATCATTGAAACAAACTCCAGGCCAAGTCCAGTTAGACCAGTTTAGTTTCATTAACCAGTGTTAACTGTTTGTTGTTAATGCATTTTAAGCACGTTTACAATTGTACATGATCATAATTGTTTTGCAGTTTGTGTACTGAATACCTGTAATCCTATTTATTAATCAGTATGATCCCAGGTACAAAGGCATCATAACACTGAGTAGCAGTTAAGGTTGGGGGGTAGGTTCATGGGCAGACTAGATGGACCATGTGGCCCCCTTCTGTTGTCGCTTTCTATGATTCTGTGATCCTTGCAAATAGGTGTGAACTTAAAGGGACACTATCAGCTTTGCCCCTTTGTTTTGTGCACAGTGTGAAAAGTGTACCTCCTGGCACACATCTAGCACACATGTACTGAATAATGCCCCTATGTGTGTAAAACTTCATCTTTATTACCTTAAACTGTAATTTTGCCCAAAATACTGTTTCCCTCGGGCCTATCAGAGGTCAGCCGCATCTAGGAAGCACATCCAGGTCGGGGACGCGGGTCAGGCAGGAGCGCAGTCCCGAAGTATGACTTTTGCACGAGGCACCTGCAAAAACATGCTATTCTTGTCCCGGCTGTTATAAGCAAAAGCTGCTGGTATCTCAAAGAGGAAAATGAGCACTGCAAGGAGTACAATTTAAACTTTTAGAACGGAGCTAAGATCCCATGCATGCGCACAAACGGCATGCTCCTGCACATGCACGGGATCTTTCTGTATGCCTCTTGAGTGCATGTGTGGGATTTTAGCTCCGTTCTAAAAGTTTAAATTGTACTTTTCGCAATGCTCGTTTTCCTGTTTGAAATACCAGCAGCTTTTGCTTATAACAGCTGGGACAGGAATAACATGTTTGTGGAGATGTTTTGTGCAAAAATCGCACTTCTCGGGACCCGCACTCCTGCCTAACCCGCATCCCCAACCGGGATGGGCTTCCAGGACATGGCTGAATTCCGATCGTTGCAAGGTAAACACTATTTCAGGCAAAATTACAGTTTATGGTAATAAAAATTAACTTTTATACACATGGGGCATTTTGTAGTGTACATATGCTAGGTGTGTGCCAGAAGGGTGGCACACGTTTACCATTGGGCACAAAACGAAAGGGCAAGACTGACAGTGCCCATTTAACTTCTTTTCCTGGTAAAACAATAGCTGAAAGTTAGGCCTGAGGGTATGCCTTGGGTTTGGTGGAACAACAGTAGATGATAACTTGCCCCAAGCATCATCTGGACTCCTGTTTTCCTAGCCTGCTGCCATGCTGTTGTTGGGTTCTCTGGCTCCCTCCTGCCCTCCTCCTGTCTTCAGTGTGTGGCTGTGGCTTGTGGTATTCCTGTTGCAGTGATTACTTGCACCAGCTTGTGTTTCTGGCTCTCTGCCTGCTTGCTCTGCTGATGGCCCTTTTCTTGTTTTCCGCATTTTGTTTTCTTAGTTTACTGCGCTCTTGCTGTTCTGCGGTTATTTTTCTCCAGTACCTTCCCACTGTTGCGTTACCCCCTCCCACTTACTGCCTTACCTCGGGGCGTTGGGGATAGGGGGAGTCACCTGCTGGTCATTGAGGCTGTGCTGCTTCTTTTGTGCTGCCTTCTACTGCTTGGCTACTTTTTGTATGCTGTTCCCCCACACCTGCTCCTGCTTTTTTAGTTCCACTATCTTGTTTCCTTACCCTGTTTATTTTGGGGGGGGCTTGTTTGCTGCTGCTATTTGACTCGATGTCTGCCGCTCAAGCCTCCTGCCTGATGCACCCTCCAACTCCTGCTCCATTGGCGGGCATCCATATTTAACCCTTCAATCTACTATACCTTCCATTTCTACTCTAGCTACCACTTTGAGGCAAATGCCTCAACAATCAACAGCAGGCATACACACACTAATATCAGCTTCAGCTGATCTAAGATTCTCCTCTACCCTTACCCTTATCACTTATCTCACCTGCCCTCCCTTCTCTATTCTTCTCCTAAAGCTCCTCTCTACCTTTATGCTCTCCACCTATCTTACCCCCTCACTCCCTTTATCCCTTTTTCTATTCCCCGGCTGCTTTTCCTCAAACTCTTGCTCCTATGTAATTACTCTCTCCCCTTGAATGTATCCCTTGACTACTAATGTTGCACAAGGTAAATGTAGTTTTTATCTATCTTGTTATGCCCTAAGTTGAGCATGATGTACCATGTGAACCTAAACTTTATGTTATCTACTGTGATGCCTTTTTTTTTTTGCATCCTATGTATTGTATTGTTTTCCTTGTCTGTATACATGCTCCAGGACCTCCTTGTGAATGAGCTTGCTCAATGGAGTTTTCCTGCAATAAACTTGAACTTGAACTAATATCACACAGGCATACACCCCACCGTCAACTAAAGGGCAAATGCCCCTCCAGAAACTGGACTTCCACTCACTCTCTGCCCATCAGGGGCTCAATATCAGCGTCTTATATCCATTGGCCTTGTTAAAAAAGAATATTGGGTCCACCCACCATGCCTGAAGCAGCTGTTCTACTCTTTTCCTTTTCCTCACAGTGTTTCAAACTCGAATGTTCCTTGGCATAGCAACAGCTATGCTCCCATTGGGCAGAATCAGCTCCTCTGTGTTGGAAGTCCTTCAGGTCAGAAGGAGAAACTTACTTATTCCTTAGCTGTAGCAGCATGTCACATGTTGAGATGAGCGAAGTTGCCGATATCGATGACATTTTGTAACTTCGCTTCAATGACGCAGTTCACGTAATTATTTGACATGTGACTTGGACAGATTTGTTTGATCAATCTACACAAATTGCCAATTCACGGGCAAATTGGATGATTTGTGTAGTTAATTGCCCAGCAAATTGGTCAGGTTTGCATGGTGAATCTATGTGAATTGCTAATTTGTGCTCAAATTAGGCAAATCCTGTGAATTTGTGTAATTTACTGGCGAAAAACTATTCAAATTGCTGTTGATGCAATGGGTTGCATGTCCGTATCCAACACCAATATAATAAAAAAACTCTTCCCTCCCACTGTGCTGTAATGCCATCCCCCACCTCCAACTGGCAACCTTCCCCCTGCTGTGACGAATTTCAAAGCTCTGTGACAAAAGTTCATAACAGATATACCGCCCCCACCCATGCACCAAACAAACTCCTCCTCTCACCTCTCTCACTTGAGTCCCACCACCAGGTCCATAAGAGTAATAAGACACCACAACTGCCCCCCCCCCATGGCTCCCACCACTCTCCACCAGCACCCAGAACAAACTGTGACCTGTAATAAAGAGAAATAAAGAAAACAGTCCCCCAGTGTAGAGAATTTGCTTTGTTCAGTGTTCATCTCAGTGACACTGATGTACAAATGAATGGTGAATTATTTGATCCTAGTAAAACCTTGCTGGCTGAATTTTACTAGGAGCAAACTGCATCACCATTCATTCATGCAGGGCCCATTACCGAGCTGGACACTGAAAGCATCCCAGCAAAGGGTGGGCTGGTACCACAGCTGAGAGCAACAGCAGGCCTTAGCAGTTGTGCCAAGTAGCTAACACCTTCATGAGTGGATGGCATCTGCTGCCATAGCTGTAGCATGTGAGGTCATGGTAGGCTACACAAGGCATCAGGGGATGCAGGCGAGAACAAGACAAATGCTGGAAAACTGTTCCTCATTCAGAATGGAGGATGGTATTCTCTGGACCCAGTGACTATGCTTTCCCCTGTCCGGTCAGATGTCATCCTGGAGGTGGGAATTCTGGACCACCTATCACTCTGCCATGGCCCATGGGTGGTAGGGGCGACTTGAATTTAGTCACAATGGGCACTATTCACTAAGCAGTGCAGAGCAGGTGCGTAAATGCATGCACAGTTCCACACCCATGGTAGATCTGCACGGGAACCACATTCACAAAGCAGCGGTCCCCACCCGGCTTCCTTCCGTGTCCTCGCCCCAGGTGCAGAGGTGAGCTGGGGCGGGGCTGTGGGCCCGGGTTGGCAGCCAATCGGCTGCCCTACCTGGGTCGCAGTGGATCCTTTGTGCCGATACAGCGCCACCATGGTGGGGGTGCGTAGAGCGCTGGTACAGCTGCCAGGGGAGGGCATGTGCTGGCCACCCGACCACCATCCCCCGACAACAGTGGCGCCATCCTGCAGAGGTCCGATGACTCCCCCCCCGCACCAGCGGGTCCAGCGGTGGCAAATGGTGGTAGTGCGTAGCCAGTATGACTGCCCTTCAGACGCGTAGCCACTGGCCCCCACATACGGCACTCTGCACGTTTGTGAATAATGTGGAAGTGCTGGAAACGGCTCCCCCACCTTAGCAGAGACCCCAGCCTGCCCATGCTCGAGCTCCACATTCAGCTGGGGATCTGTGTGGGCGCAACTCAGTGAATGTTGCTGCTGTGGTGGGCACGGCTGGGTGTGGGTGGGCTATGCACCTGGGTTACGTAGCATGTAGCCCATCCGCACCTTTTCGTGAATAGGACCCAATGTTCTAAAAGGATTTCCAGTTACCTTCTCCATGGATAGAAAAACCACTGGAAAAAAATCACAGGTACACTACTAGAAAATATCTTTATTTATTATTAAGTGGTTTATGATGGGGCCGAGTTCTACCTTACAATTCTCAATTTTAGAATTTGAGAGGAAAATGAGGGAGGAAAGTGTAAATACTAAAAATGGTTATCTGAATAGAAAAGGAAGAAACTGCTGCACACTTGCCACCACAGAAGGAAAGAGGCCTGCTCTACTGTTTCATCCAGATAACCTTTGTGTAGCCCACAGATTCACTAGAAATCATGACCAGTTTGAATAAGTTTATCTGCCACACCAACACACAAGCAAGCAGTATAGTAACATGACTAGTGCCATCCCAGCCAACTGAATTCAGCAACTTTATTTTTTTATTTTATTTATTTAAATCATATTTTATTTATTTTTTATTTATTCATTTATTTGTTTGTGGTTACCAAGTAAATGCACTAGTTGTGTAGACGCCTATTTCCAGGCATGACCTGGGAGCAGAAAAGTACAATAACAGCGGGAGGAACAAGGTAGAAATATCCAGTGGCAAAAGTGATAGTTACCACCCTTGGCAATGGGAACAAGCAGTAAAGTACAAAGCAGGGAGCAGCAGGCATTATATTATAATAGTAATAACAACAATACAGGCATCAGGGGGCAGACAAGAGTAAGACAAGGTAGGAGCACAGTGTGGAACAGATGCATCCAACAGACACCAGTAGTAATGGAGTTAGCCAGATCAGACAGCCAGGAAATCCAGAATTAGGAAGAAGTGCAGGGACATGAGAGAACTCTTGACACTGCAGGTGATTGGGAGCATTGTGTACACTGGGGTAGGGAGTTCCAATATTTCAGAGCGTAAGAGGCAAAGGAAAGTGGCCTAACCTTGCGGAACATCTGTGCTCCTAGAGAAGATGCGAGTCTGTAGATCTCAGGCAGTAGGTTGAGGCGGACTGTTGCAGCTGGGTGGCTACACCAACTGGGGAGCCAGACTGGTGCAATTTGTTTATAATACAACATGGAAGTGAACATGTTCCTGCTGGGGAGGGCCAGCCTAGGCCAGCATGCAGTTTATAGTGGTGGATGAGTCAGACTTGCCAAGGAAAAGTGACATATATCACATTTAGAGAGGTTTGTTTTGTTAGTGCCTAAGTAGTCCCCCAGATTATAGGTGAGCCCTGACAGTAGCACCCTTTGTGTACTGGTCAGGTATGCCTTGGGGAACAGGTAATGTCTGACTGCCTAGCGCATGCCCAGTTTTTTTCAGTTAAATCTGGCTAGAATGAATAGCAATATCGTGTTATTTCGCTACTTGTTTCAAGTGTTTGTGTTTTTCATCCCCACCAAACTGTTCCTTCAGTGAGATGGGGGGCAGTAACCTCGTGGGTGTAGAGGGAGTATTTCTGTTTTTATCACTCACTGGCTGATTGCTATATTGGTCTGAAAATGTCTGTATACCCCTCAGCCCTTACCCCAGAAAAGGCAAAGTAGGGAAGAATGGCTGCCTGGGATTGGTGTGGTATGGTAACATTTTATTTTTAAACAGGCACACGCATGTTAGAATACATGGCCCCATTTACAAAAGCAGTCCTGTATGCATAAATATAACATCATTACTGACAGGTAAGTAAGCAATAAGACATGGCAGGGTATTGGTTGTGGTGTCAGAATTGCATGCTAAAGGGTGTAGTAAGGCACAACACCACAGCCAACACCTTCGAGGGTCTTAAATGGGTTGTGTGGAGAGTTTTACATTATTTAAAAAAAAGGAAAACCTAATTTAAATAATTGTAATTTTTTTATAATTGTAATTTTTATGTAAAGTAATCATTCCACTGGTAGGCTACCACCAGAGAGAGTGTGTGTGTGTGTGTGGCTAATGTATTCAGTTCAGTGTTTCTGGCGAGAACCATGAGAAAACCGGGATTAAATTGAAACATTAACCTTTTGTGCAAGTGCATTTCACATATTTATAGCTGTCATAGGAGCATCTTTTTCCTGTAAAAACATTTTTATACAATAGATACCAGACTGAGCATATGACACTTTTGTTACCACATGAGCACTTTCATTGGAAGCTGGTTAAATAGATTTATGAAAGTGCATTCTACTGATCTTCCAAGTATCGGTCTTCTCCACTGATTCCCACTTATGGGTCTGGGTCAGAGGCATTTGGACTGTATGGGAACAAAGCTTTTGTCAGGGGTCTGGGCATGACTACTGGATATGGTGCCTATGCACCCCCCACATGGTGCCGTTTGGTAACCAATAAACGTTACCGTCTCCCTCGCTATCCTCGGTTCTTTTCTTCTAGCCATCAAGTTCACACTATGGGACCGCAGTGCCACAGTTCAACTTCTCTCCACTTTTGCTATCGGCATCACTGCTTTTTTCTCTTTATTTACAGTGTCGCTTGTGTTTGTTATTTTACAGCAGTGCCAGATTCCAATAAGAAAGGAGTAAAATCACCGAAGAAATTCTGACAGCTGCCCATTATGTGTCATTGCCCTTTTGGGAAACCGATGGCTGTTCTGGACCGGCATCAGATCTGTGCGACCTGTTTTGGACTGGAGCACAACAGGGATGCCATGTGATGCCTGCTTCTACATGGACCACTGTACACTCGAGAACTATGCACTGAGGTTGGGTTTTCTGATCCCCACCTTCGAAGGCAGACCTTGCACACATGCATCCATGACCAGGCCATTGTTCTTTCCCCTGTGCCTCTTCACATGACCTCTGGTTCCATAGAGGTATGGAGAGTTGTTGAGACACAGGTCAGGAAACACAGGAAAACCAGGAGCGGTTATAAAATTCACAAGTAGCATTTTATTATCAATAACAGTAAAATAAAAAATAAAATTTTTCAGTATAACTCTTTACAAAGGCAGTACAAAGAAAGAAAACAAAGTCCTTCATCTGAGGGGTTCTCTTCAATTTCAAATCTCAGTCTCTCTCTCTCTCTCTCTCTCTGTAACAAAAGATTGCACTCTTTATATATAATGTATTTTACAGGCAAGTAACTTCTGCATCCTGAGCTCATTAAGATACAGCCCGTTTCTCACAAAATGTATCAGAACTTTGTCAGTCTCTTTCCTTGCAGGTGCAACAAAATAGAACATTGTGTCCCAGGATTGAGCTCCTGTTGACAACTGTGCAAATGAGCTTGCAAACTGCATCTCAACGTTAACCCCTTGAGTTCCAAATAGCTTTTTGCAGTTATTTCAACAATATAACTATATACATTTTCAAACCAGAGAACACAGTTTCACATAAAGAGTCATATTCATTTTTGTAATCACAGATAAGCAAGGGGGGAGAAAAGATACAGCAGGAAACAGCAAGTGAAGGCAGTGTGATAGCGGGGGGGGGGATCGTGAGGCTGTCAGAGTGATCAGTTCCCAGGTCTCACAAGAAAATATTATTGTGCAATCAGACAAAAGACAGAAAAGGAGAGGATAGAACAGAACCTTGCTTTTTACTCTTTTTGCATAACAAATGGGACAGGGTCTTACTCAACACTATCACATGTAGTTCTCTGTGATCTCACCATGCTGAGTCTTCAGAGCTTGCGGTTAATGGGTCTGGTGAATGGTTGACTCTTTCTGGGCAATCAATAGCGTGCCCTCCACAGTCTGCCTGCCCTGAGCAGCAGAATTCCTCAGTAACAAGGCTGCAGCTGTATGCTTGGTCTACATCAGTGAACACCTCAACGTCATCCTCTGGCGTTGCCCTACTGTTGTCATTGTTTGAGGTAATGATGTGGTGGGTGGCACCAAGGATGATGCCGGGCCCCCTACTGATACTGTTCTTGGTGTCAGGAGAGGGACTGGCACAGAGGCTGTTGTCCACACTGTTGCCAGTTCAGATGTCACTGTCCATGGTGTTGTTGGCAACACTGAGGAGGGTGAAGACTCTGGACATGGTGATGGAGGCGGCTATGGCCATGTTGCCAGTGCTGATGGTGTGATCCCAGAGGTCATCCATGACTCTGTTGTCGTCCGTGACACTAAGGAGGGTGATGGCTCTGGGCACAACATCAGCATCTGCAATGAGCAAGATGTCAAGGGTGGTGCTGACCATGGTGATGAGGATGATCCTGTCTCTGAGGCTGTTACCAATCCTGAGCCTGGTGCCAGAGGCAGCTCTGTCTTGGGTCAGATGGTGGCCGGGAGATGGAGTTTTCTCCAAAGTCATTGGACGTCACTGCCATCAGTGAGGACTGGGGTCTCCCTATGGGACCTGTATAGCTTCACTTTCCTCTCCTGGGAGGTTCCACTCATTGGGTCACTTGTTGGATGAAGGAGGTCACCCTATGGGTTACTGTGGTAGGGCCTCCCCCCTAGTGAGGCCCCCTATGCAGTTCTGCAGATCTGGACAAGGCCTCAGAGACTTGGAGTCTCAACCCCTTCTATAGGGTCCCCATTGATTCCTGGAAAGGATGCCCTCATTGATTGGCCCTGAGGCATCTCTAACAAGGGAATAACACTGGGTGTGGGTCAGTGCCTTAGATAATTGGTATACAAGTCAAATAGGGCCCAATCCAACCCTTCTGTCTGGTACCAACCTTGTTGGAAGGTGGCACCTTTTCTCCATCAGCATCCTCCGGTAGGACAAATCATCTGTCCACCTCCCCTCCGCTGCTTAATACGTCCTATACCACCAGTTCCTGGTGGAGACAAGCTAGGCTGTTGACCTTGAAGCATTTACAAGGCACAATCCAGTAGCCCTGCCATTGGGGCTTCTTGAAATTCCCAACATTGATATAGTAGTCATTCTTCCTTGGCCTAGGGCCATGAAGGAGGCATCAAGGGCAGTGTGGAGGCGTCCCTTCTCCAATCCAGCTATCCCGAGGAACCTCTTCATGTAGTATCATGCACTTACAGGGTCCGCAGGTGAGGTACTTAACTCCTCCTCCTCGGGGCTTGAAATACTACAGACCCAGCTGGGGCCATGGCACCTCGTGTGTAACCAACCTCCAGAGGCAGATTCTGCTCAGATGGATGCCCTTGGATGGAAGGCTTTTTCTTCAGCACGTGACCTAATGTGCACCTCTGCACACCAAGGCATATATGGAGACTATAACAGTCACCTGTGGTTGCAGCTACACAGCCACCAAGTGAGACAGGCAGGCCACTGACCTTTCTAACTGGGGTCTGGAGGCACCATGGCACCAGTCAAGGGCATCTTACAACACCAGTGAGATGGCCACTAGACTGGTAGGAACTGTAGTCTGTATTAGGCAGATGACATGGCTTCACCTCTTCCGGCTGTCACCTTTGGCCTGGCACAAGGTGCTTAACTCACCAGGAGACACATTTTTTCTTCCTAAGTTCAGACAGGAACTGCTAGGGAACCCTTCTGCTTTTGTGCCACAAGAGCCCTCACCTGGTCCTGACCAGTCTCAGGTCTCACCAGACCTGTAATGAGCCTCTGCCCTCGGGTGTACTCTCCCATGCAGTGAGCTGAGGGTATCTGTTACCCTTAGGGTGAACCAGCTCCTACCTCAGATAACAAGGGAAACTTGGTACTTAAACCCATATGTGGGAATCAGTGGTAAAGACTGATTCTTAGAAAATATGAAAGTTACGTTCTTACCATAACTGTTGCTCTTCAAAAATATCTTCATCGATTACCAGATCCACTTAACATCACTCCGCTCTTGCAGAGCCAGAGTCTGTAGGCAGCTTACCCTGATAGTGCTGGCTGGCATCATCTAGTGTCATGGCATCTCCCCAGTTGTGCACCCTATGGAGTATTTTTTTTTTTTTTAAGAGGGGGAGGGAGGTTGGAATCTTGCTGAATTCCCACTGCCACCAGAAAAAAAAAATCAAAACTGGGGAGAGGGTTCCTTTTCGGGTTTTGAAAGCAACCAAAAAATAAAGTGAGAGAAAGCAGCTGCCTTCCTACTTTTTCTTTCTTAATGTCCACAGCGCTTACACAGGGTAAGTAGATCTTTCCTTCTGATGTTGTTTCCTTCTGGCTATGCCAGACTATCCTTTTGGTTGAAATACCATCCTTCTTCTCTTATGCTAGGTGGGCTGTTAGCCCACTACCCTAAGAGGTGCCTGGTGAGATGAACATGTCTCGACTCTTTTGGCTGTTCAGCCATACAGCTCTGTACAATCCCATGCATGCTTGAAGCCCACCACTGTTTTTGCCCACCACCACCCCTGCTAGAAGACACTGCCCTCTCAGTGAAGAAATACTTCCTCACATCCCTCCTAAACTCCCACCTTCTAGCTGCATTGCATGCCCCCTAGTTCTTATACATCTTCTTTTCTGAAAAATGCTCCCTTCCTTACCCTGTTCACCCCCATGACGTATTTAAAAGGTCTCTGTCATGTCTCCCCTCTCCTGCTTCTCTTCCAGGGTGGACATATTTGTCAGTCTGTCCATATATGACATTTGTGCAGCCTCTGTACTATTTATGTTGCCCTTCTTTGGATGGCCTGTACCCTGTCTCTGTCCTTTCCAAGGTGTGGTCTCCAGAACTGGACGCAGTACTCCAGGTGTGCTCTTACCAATGACCAATACAGTGGCAACACAACCTCCATCTTTCTGCTGGTGATACCTTTTCTTATGCACCCCAGCATACCACTGGCTTTCCCTACTGCTTTGTCACATTGCCTTGCCACCGTAAGGTCATCCATTATTATTACCCCGGGTTCCTTTCCTGTTTAGTGACCAACAATACCCGCTCCCCCCATTCTATACTGTGCCTCTGGGTTTCTGCACCCAAGATGCAAGATTTTGCACTTGTTTGCATTGAAACCCAGCTGCTATACCCTTGACCATTCCTCAAGCTTTTTCAGGTCTCTGTTCATTCTCTCCACCACCTCTGGAATGTCCACCCTATTGTAGATCTTGGTGTCATTTTCCAAGAGGCACACCTTCCCTTCCAGTTATTCTGCAGTGTCTCTTATAAAGACATTAGAGATGATTAGAACAAGTACTGAGCCCCATTGTATAGGAACCCACTAATCACTCTCCCTTACCCTGAGTGAGTGCCATTAACCATTACCCTCTGTTGCTTGTCCATCAACCAATTACGTACCCAGTGTACCACCATGGTTCCCACCCTCAAGCTTCCCAGTTTTTTAATGAGCTTTCTATGTCGCACGGTGGCGAAGGCCTTGCTGAAGTCTAAGTAGGCCACATCCACCGCTCCCTCTGATCTATTTCTGAGGTCACCAAGTCAAAGAAATGTATTAGATTTGTCTGACATGATCTCCCTCCTGTGAATCCTTGCTGCCTTGGGTCCTGTAACCTGCCAGATACAAGGTAATCTATTGGTATTTTTTAGAAATGACTCAATTAGTTTCCCTCTTGGACCTCCTAGCAGTCTTTCCTATGTTACCCTACCCCAGATAGGGGGTCACCTGACTTTCCTTTTTACCCTTGCTTTCATGTTTAGTACCTTCTTTAAATTCCTCCCTGGTCCCCTCTGCCTCTTTACTACTTTAGATCTTTCAACTTGGGCAGCAGCAGTGGACTTGGTGGCCCCTGAGTGAGGGACAAAACCACCTGGATCCTGATCAGCTGGGCCTGAGTCTAGTGACCATCTCCTCAACCCAGTGAGGTGTGCATATATGGGGCAGCACCTCAGTCTCCAGCATGTCTCCCTGAAGACTGCTGCTCCACCCTCACCACACTGCACCACTCCCATTTCTGTCTATATATTCTCCCTCCTGCTCCTTATTGCACTCTGCCTGTATATTTGGATGTACTCCTTTTAACCTCATAGCAGTCTTTCCTATGTTACTCTACCCCAGATAGGGGTTGCCTGACTTTCCCTTTTACCCTTGCTTTCCTGTTTACTACCTTCTTTAAATTCCTCCCTGCTCTCTTCTGCCACTTTACTACTTTTAGATCTTTCCACTTAGTACCCCACTAGGAACCTTATTTCACCTTACCCTAGGTAGGGTGTTCCTCCTGTTCCCACTAGTGTCCTACCTTCTACCCTTTACTCTTTCCCTGCAATGAGTGTAACAACATAAGTGATCAGATGCCTTACCTTTGTCTACAGGCAGAGTCCCCTGCTTTCTTGTTTCCACCTGCAGATGCCTGCCAATGAAAAGAGACAAATACCTGTTCCATTCCTTTGCTGTGACAAACTGGACAAAGCAAGTATTTTATAATGTACTTGTTAGAAGGTACTAAGCCTCTGTTGGGTCCACCCCGAATTACACATCTCATTCATAGGGCTTCCTGAATTTACTCAACTCCAAGATTAATCTTCTGAGCTAGTTGCACCCCCACTACTTGTTTACAGTTTTAGACAAGTCTCAAAGTTCGCCAAGCACTGCCTAAAAGTCTGTTTTTGTCTCCCACTTACCCTGCCACTTTCAGTATGGAAAGAAATGTAAATAAATATAAATGTGCCTTTATTTTGACTAGCTGTTCAGTCAGTCCTCCATCAGATAATACGGGGTTTGTTTTTTCCAGCAGTCTTTGATTCATTCCTCTTTTGGTATATTGTGCCATCTCAGTTACATGGGAGTCCCTGTTTGGGGCATCCTCTCTTGCTTTCCTGCCAGAGCCACATGATTCAGGACAGCTGCCTTTTAAGACCACTGTTCATCTTCTGTCTGGCTAGTGGTGTGAGGCTCTGGTTCCACACCCAACTACCCGTTTAGGACACCTAGTATGCCTTTTTTTTCCTTTATTCAAATATTGGTAGTCTGGTTACATTTTGTTGTTTCTTCACATTTCCTATATTCTTTCACTACCCCTTTGGGCTAGACAATTTTTTGGCCCTCTCTTAATTTTTCCCCATTTTGTTTCTCTCCTGGTGAACAGAATTGAGGTTAGTGAGGGAGCCGATAGCCATTACTGACTGGCATACAGCATCACTTGGGGGGGGTGCAGGTGCCATGCCCAGCAGCCATAGCCTGCCCCCTGGCAAAAGCTTTTTCCCCACAGGGTTCGAGTGCCTTCTGTCCAGACCCCCAAACCCATAAGTGGTAATCAAAGGTGCTAATACTGTGGAAGATCAAGAGTTACGGTAAGTACGTAACTTTTATTTTTACACATATACGTGTTTTAAAATACTGAATCTCAGCACTCCTTGCCACACCTTATTTATCCATCCTGCATGATGCAGCTATTGCATTATAAATAGGAATGTATGTGAATGATACAATTGCTGTTGATAATTTAGACCATGTTTAAAGCAGCAGTATTTGTTGACAAAATATTTCATCAGATTTTTCTTTAGCAACAATGTTATTCTGACATTCTTAAATTCATCAGTGTAATGTTAATTCCTATAGATGTGTAAAAAAAAAAAAAAAAAAACTTTTTATACTGGTATTGCAGTAACTGACTCAAATCAATCAGTATGGCTGCTACTGATAAGTTTTATATAACTCTTTCATTGAGATTTAAGTTATGAATGTACCTGCAAGATTCATACCGTTGATATAATATGAGGGTGCTGGCATACTGTTCCTTTCAAAGCAAACATCACAGAACTGCACTAATATGTGTATTTTTTCATGATTAGCATGGGGAGAGGGCAAGAACTTTTACAAACAAAGCTACATCTGTTCTGGGATGAAATAAAATCTAAGGAAAATTAGTATATTGATATTTTTGCCATAAATATATAACTGCTACAAAACCATGTGGTGACACTTCTTGCAGAATACCACAATCTTCTTTGAGGATATCGCTTCCATCAGGCCACACCTATGGAACTACAAACACTAAGCACCAGGACCACATGGAAACTTTTTTGCTGTCCATCTACTAGAGGCCACACACGACGATGTCAACTAACAGTGTCCTTCCTATATAGACGTGGGTGGCCCTGCCCCCTCTTCAGTTCTTTTTCTGGCATCAACCATCGCACCTCGGACTCCATGGAGACACTGCTGCTTCAGTTGACCGCCAAATCTTCGATTTCTAGAAACATAAAAGTTGACAACAGAAGGAGACTGCTGGGTCCATTTAATATTCCCATTTGTTTTAGACCTATTTTGACACTCTAGTTGCCCTTTGTAGTTAGGGCTCCCTTGTGTCTATCCCATGCATTCTTGAATCCCCCTATAGTGTTGACCCCCACAACCTCTTGGGGTAGGCTGTTCCAGGCATCCACCACTCTTTCTGTGAAGAAAAACTTCCTGGTGTAGGTAGAGAACCTCCCTCCTTGCAGCCTGAGGTCATGTCCCCTGGTCCTGGAGCCGTTCTTGAAGTGAAAAAGTTCCTGTGCCTGCACCTTGTTAATGTGCTTTATGTACTTTAATGTTTCAATCATGTCCCCTCTCTCTCTCTTCTATGCTCCAGGGAGTACATATTCAGTTCCCTAAGTCTTTTCTCGTAGGACATGTACTGCAGACCCTGAACCATTTTTGCCGCCTTTCTCTGTACTGTTTCCACCCAGCCAATGTCCTTCCTTAGGTGAGGCCTCCAGAATTGGACTCCGCATTCCAGGTGAGGCATGGCCAGTGATCTATAAAATGGTAGCACCACGTCTCTCATCCTGCTTGTGATTCCCCTCCCAGTGCAGGCCAGCATTCTGTTGGCCTTCAGTGTTGCCTTCTCACACTGCTTACTAACCTTCAAGTCATCCGAGATTATGATTCTCAGATCTCATTCCTGATTTGAGGCCACCAGTCTTTTGTCTCCTATGTAATACTCCTTTCTTGGATTTTTCTTTCCTATGTGCATGACGTTGCACTTTTTTGTGTTCAATCTCAGCCGTCACACTCCAGACCATTCTTCTAGTTTCTTGAGGTCAGCTTCCATCGTGCTCAATCCTTATGACGTGTCCACCCTGTTACATATCTTGGTGTTGTCTGCGAACAGACACACCTTCCCTTCCAGTCCGTAAGCGATATCTGCTATAAAAACATTGAAGAGCAGAGGCCCAAGCACTGAAGCCTGGGGCACCCCGCTGATCACCCTGCCTTCCGTCAGTTGCGTTCCATTAACCTGTACCCTCTGGGTTCTGCCTTGTAACCAGTTTTGTACCCATCTGACTACTTCTGGACCAACCCCTGTGTGGTCAAGCTTCTTTACCAGCCTTCTGTGTGTAACCAAGTCAAGGGACTTACTAAAGTCTAAGTAGACCACATCTACTGCCCCACCGTCGTCCACTATTTTTGTAGTGTAGTCAAAAAACTGAAGCAGATTTGTCTGGCCAGAACTACCTGCTGTGAAACCGTACTGTTTAGGGTCTTGTTGGGCACTAGTTTCGAGGAATGCTATGATCCTCTGTTTGTGTAGTGTCTCCATTAATTTCCCTACTATAGACATGAGGCTCACTGGTCTGTAATTACTAGCCTCTTCGCAACTGCCTGATTTGTGAAGTGGAACCACTATTGCCTTTTTCCAGTCTTTGGGTATCACACTGCTCTTCAAGGATTTCGTGAATAGAAGTGCCAGAGAGGCTGCTAATTCAGCCCCCAGTTCCTTAAGGATTGTGGGGTGCATCCCGTCTGATCCCATGGCTTTGTCTGCTTCTAGTTTATTTAGCGCCTCCCGTACTTTGGCTTCTGAAAAGGGACTTATGTCTACTCCTGGTCCTGGGGTGTTGTGTTTTTTCAGGACTGGACCATCCCCTAGGTCCTCTTTGGTAAACACCAAGCAGAAGTATTTGTTGAGGATTTGGGCTTTCTCTGGGGCATGTTTCATGCATTTCCCTTTTTCAGTAGGAATCTTTACTATCCCCCCTTTTGCCTTCCTACATTCCCTAATGTATCTAAAAAATGATTGGTCTCCTCTCTTTGCCCCTTCTGCTGTCTTTTCCTCTGTCTGGGCTTTTGCCTTTCCAATTTGTTTGTTAGACTCTCATTTTTTCCTTGTACGGCTCCCAGTCTTTCTCAGTTTTGCTTTCCTGGTATATGCTGTATGCCTTCTTTTTTTCTTTGACTGTGGTAGCCACTTCCTTGGAAAACCATAGAGGATTTCTTTTTGCTTTGCTGATCCATCTGGCACACTGATCTGTGGCAATCTTTACTGCTCTCTTGAGTTTCCCCCCCACATGACCTCCACCTCCTCAATCTCTGTTTCCATTAACTGGCTACTTATGTTGTTCCTCATTTTTTGGAAGTCAGCCTTTCTGAAATCTAGCACCTTTATCTTTGAGTGGATGGTGTCCTGTGTTATGTTTACCTTAAGCTTATCATGCAGTAGTCGCTGTTGCCCATATGGCATCCGACTTCGATGTCTTTAATCCTTTCCGACTTTGTGAGGACAAGATAATGAATGGCGTCTCCCCTTGTTGGGGTTTTAACAAGTTGGCACAGTCCCGTGCCTTGTAGTGGCAATAAGAAGTCCCTGCTTCTTCTTGTTGCTGCCATTAGTGTGCTCCAGTTAATATCTGGTAGGTTGAAGTCCCCCACCAATATTACTTCACCTTTATCAGACATTTTGTGGCTTTCCTCTTGTAGGTCTTTGTCTCCTTTATCTCCTTGATTTGGGGGTCCGTACACGACACCGATTCTGAAGGGTTTTCCCTTGCCCGTGTATACTGTTGGCCACAGTGACTCGAAGTCCCCAAGTTGCCCTTTTACTTTTGTGGCTTTTATTTCCTCCCAAATGTAAATGGCTACCCCCCCCCTTTTTTTGCCCTGCCTATCTTTCCCGAACAGATTGTAACCGGGAATGGCCGTATCCCATCCATGGTCTTCAGTGAACCACGTTTCTGTTACAATCACCCAGTCCAGCCTTTCCATTTCCAAGATGGCTGTGAGTTCAGGAAGTTTGTTGGTTAGGCTCCTAGTATTTGCAACCATTGCCTTCCAGGAATGTTCATCCTCTTTGGCACAAGGTTGTACCCTCTTCCTGGACTGCTCCAGTTTTCTCTTTCCGGCCAAGAGATTATGGCAGTTGCTGGTTCGGGTGGATGTTGGCTCTGGTTTGTTTTCTGAGGATGTATGCTTGCATTTGGCATTTTGGGGAGTAATGACCAGCCCATCGATGGCAGGGGTGTGATCTGCATCATACTCCCCTTTATTTAGTTTAAACTACCTGTATATACATCAAATTTTTGTCTGAGTGCGTGCACACCTTCTCTGTTCAGGTGCAGTCCATCATAATTAAAAAAGGCTCTTTCCCAAAAGTTGTGCCAGTTCCCTATGTAGTGGTATCCCTTGTCTTGGCACCAATCATGCAGCCATGAGCTAAGTTCGCCTACTTCAATCTCTCTGACTCGCTTAGTGCTTTTTCCTTTTTCCCACACTGGCAGCACTTCTGAGAAGGCTACTTTGGATGGAAGGGAAGAAAGTTTGTTTTCCAGGTCCTCGAAGTGATTCTCAACAAGGCATGTTGGCTTATCACTGCAGTCCACTGTCTCACCCATACGTGTGACCTTTATACTGAAACTGGATGGTTCCAATTCTTCCAGCATTATTAAGTATCTCATCTGCACCATGGCGAAAAAAATTAACCTTGGCCTCGCCCCGCCGGTGTCCAAGCCCTGCTACACCATAGTACCAATCTACGGAGCACCAGGAGATCCAAACTGCAGCCCCTGCAAGTTCCCCACTGTTGCACTACACAGAGTCAACGCTCTTTTGCCTATAGGGCCCCCTTTGGCTGAATGGTCTCAGCTCCATCATCTCCTCAGCCCCAACACTTGGTATGTTTAAAACCAGGCTCCGGCTTCATCTCACTGCCTCCAGCTCCCGTGATTGCCTCACCTAATTTCATACACACCTGCCACCCCTACAGCCTCTCTGTGCCCCCTCATAGCACTTATCCCCTTTCTGCCCATCCCCTATCTGCCCCTTTTCCTATCTGCCCTATCTCCTTGCCTCCCCTCCATGATTTCTACTGCATCCCCATTCTTCCCATCTCTCCCTTCCCCCCCACTACCACTTCCCCCCCTTTACCTGCATTTCTTCCCTATTATTGTCTCAAAAATGCCTCCGGCTGCTACTACGTCCACCCTACCCACCTTTCCTCCTTGTCTCTGTGCCCCCCTCCTTGTGTTGCTGACCCGGGCCTTACCTTGGTCATTTGCTATCTAAGTGTGTTCTTAAATAATATTGTTCCAATTGTTCTGTATCCACCCTCAATTGTTATTTCTAGTGAACCTTACTGTTTCCAAGTTGTTATATAATCACCAGCCTTGTTTTTATTTCTACTGCAATGTTGTTATTTCTATTGTATCCTCTGTGCTTTTCTTCAACTGACATGGGACCTTTGTAAAAGAGCTCTGGCTGAAAGGTAATCGTAATCCTATAAATAAATAAATACGTTTCTTGGCCTCCTGAGCTGTGTGATTTGCCAAGTCATTGGTACCCAGGTGTATTGTTATACGTGTAACATCCCCTGATTCCTGCACAATTGTCTTTATGCGGTTAGTGTCCCTACTTGCAGAGGCTCCTGGTAGACACTTTACAACAATGTTGCTTTTAACATTTTGTGCTAGGTGGTGTTCCACTCCTCGGATCATGGAATCCCTGATTATGAGAATTTTGCTTTTGTTTATATTTGTGTCATTTTTATTTTGAGTTTTAGTATTTTTGTGTTATTGCATTTGGTTTTGGTATTGTTGTTGGTTATAGTTTGAGTATCAGTATTTTTGTTTTTATCGTAGTTTGTATTGGTTTTAATTGGCGTGTTAGACTTTTGGTGGTTTGATTTCTTTACCTTGTATTACTTTGTCTGTGGTTGGTAGCAGTGGACTTACTTTGGCTCCCTTTTACGTTCGTGTAACATGCAAACTATCTTTCTGTCACAAGCGTTTATTTTAGTTGCCATTACTTCTGCTCAATGGATTTCTGAGCTTCAGGCTCTGATGTGTAAGTTTCTTTATTTGGTTTTTCACAAAGACAGGGTCTCTTTGCGTACCAACCCTAAGTTTCTGCCAAAGATGGTGTCTGAGTTTACCCTGAATCAAACCATCCACCTGCCTGTTTCCCTGAGCATGCTAATTATGGGGAAGCATTGATCCATACTGTAGATGTGCATAAAATACTCCGATATTATGTTCATCGCACGAGGGACTGCAGGAAGTCCTTGCAGCTGTTCATTTGTTTTGCCCCTGGGGAAGAGGGCGTCCCAGTTTCTAAACAGGGCCTGTTCAAATGGTTGGCCAAGTGTATTATTTTCTGTTGTAAGAAGTACAGTAAGCAGCTTCCTGGGATTGTTCGTGGCCACTGCACCAGAGGCATGGCCACTTCAGTTGCCTCTTTCAAGAATGTGTCAGCTGCCGAAATCTGAGACGCTGCCACTTGGGAGTACTGTCCACACTTGCACGAAGCACTACAGTCTGGACACTGCCTCTCGGAGAAGGGCAGGCTTGGCCTGGCTGTGCTTCATGGCCTCTTGTCTTTGGCCTATAGCCTCCAGCCACCCAGACTGTCTCTCTGTCAGTACTGCTTGGGACTCATTTCATAGGTGTGGGCTGATGCAAGAGATATCCTTGAAGAAGATAGTGCAGTTAAGTAAGAAGTTACCATAACAGTAAATCTTTGAGAGAATCTCTTGCATCAGGCCATGCCATATCACCCTCCGTCCCCCTTAGCCTCAGGGCTTCTTAGTTCCTGTGTGTGTGTGTGTGTGTGTGTGTGTGTGTGTGTGTGTGTGTGTGTGTGTGTGTGTGTCTGTCTGTCTGTCTCTCTCTCTCTCTCTCTCTCTCAGTCTACCTTCTGTTTCACATTTCTTTGTGGCGAGAACCTCAAGCTCTCCCCCGGTTCCCCAGAAGCAGATTGTCTGCATATGGTCTCCGTTGGGGGAACAGAGGAGGGTGCAGGGCCGCCTACATTTATATTGGAAGGACCTCATCAGCTGTTGTCATGTGCAGCGCCTACTAGACTGCTAGTGAAAAAGTTTCCATGTAGTCCTAGAGCCTGGCAGCTGTTGTTTCATAGGTGTGGCCAGATGAAAGAGATTCTCTCAAAGATCTACTGTTACAGTGAGTTCTTAAGTAACTGTACTTTCCGCTGCTTTAACGGCACTCTGTCAAACCTTGCAAAGCAAGGGGCCAGCCCAGATGCTGTTGATCCAGGTTTGGGTCCTGCAGTTTGGAACACATGACGGGACTGGCAAGAGGAGGATAGGGCATCAATAGGGCATCCCATAGTATGCTTCCCCCCACTAGGTGGGGCAAGTTTCCCTGTTCTGTCATTGACCTCTGGTACTCAGGAGGCAGAGTGCGTGCAAAAATGTATCATTCAGAGGACTTGGGCGGGTGTGGCATAGAATTCTATCCTGGGCAAAACAGAGGATGGGTTCCAGAGGAGAGCCGGGAACACACTGAAAGGGCCCTACTTGAGGATGACATCTCTGTGCCTCACTTCCACCAATGCCTGGACATCAAGCCTCAAAAGTTTTTGGGCCCCCATTTCCTCACCAGACTTCATCTCTCATAAATGCAGCAGCCCTCCCACCAAAAAGGTAAGCACAAGGGTAAAAGGGAGGCGGTTTGACTCTGGAGCTTTTCAGAGATTTTGAGGGGTGAACACTGTGACTAGAGAAAGCGATAGGTGGTTTGTGGGAGCATAAATAGAAGTTATATATCTTTTAATACATGGCAAGAATTTTCAAATCAATCCGATGTCTCTCGATAGCAGTACACAGTTACACATACCCCAATAATGCATAACATCATGGGACTATATGCAAATTACTATTTAAGAATTTAGAGTATGCTGACAAATGCTCTCACACAGTCTGCAAAGGCTGAAAACAGAGGACACAGACACATGTTGTATCCTTAAGAGGACTCATCAGTGTGGCTTATCTAAATCTCACCCTAGGGTAAAGGTGAACCAGTCCAATGATAGTCTTGCTGGTTTGGATCATGGTGAGCCTAAATAGGAAAGCACTCTAAATGCAGTGTAATAGAAACATAGCATTTGTTGGCAAAAAAGGACTTCTTGGCCCACCCAGATTGCCCAGATATTCTCTGCCTAATCTGTCTCTCAGACCCTTACTGGTTTCTGGAGACCCTTCCTCCTCTGTGCTTATTTACCAATATTCCCCTATGTCTATCCCACCCATGCTTGATGTTCCCTACTATTTTTGCCTCCACCACTTCCACTGGCAGGCTGTTTCAGGTGTCTACAACCCTTTTAGTGAAGTAGTACGTCCTCACATCCCTCTTAAACCCAAGCTTCATCGTATGTTGCTGGTCCTGGTGCTCTTTCTCATTTAAAAGAGATTCCCCTCCTGTACCCTGATCACACCTGTGAGGTACTTGTATGTCTCTATCATGTCCTCTGTCACTCTCCACTCTTCCAGAGTCTATATGTTGAGATCCCTTAGTCAGTCCTCATAGGGCTTCTCGTGCAAATGCTGTACCATTTTAGTTGCCCTCCTCTGGACTGCCTCCACCTTGTCGGTGTCCTTTCTGAGATGCAGCCTCCAAAACTGTCCACAGTACTCCAGACGGGGTTTTACCTGTGAGCTATGCGTGGTAACACCATCTCCCTCCTACATTTTTTTATTTTATCTGTGTTGCAGTAAACCTTTGAGTTAAGTGCTCATGTGCAAAGGTTCCAGGTCAAGTATCGTAACATACAGATTTGGATATAGGCAGCTCAGGGGAGCATTTGTCAATACATCCAGAAACCAATGTCCTATACATATTATATCAGCCAATAACAACATTTGTAGCAAATGTAATTACATCTAAACAGTAGTGATTAATGTGGTCATTTACATGCTATTTCACTAACTATATTGGCCTATATGTAAAAGAACACTAAGAGTTCCTAGAGAGAGCCCAGAATATATTTTGTGTTTTAATTGTGATTATCTTCGTTTATGCCTAGGTTTTCATAGAGAGCAAAACAGCAGTCCCATCAAATCTGTGACTTCCACACAAAAAAATGAGCTCTGTACTGATGAAAAGATTGTGTTTATCCTTCCACATTACAAAAAAAAAACAAACAAAAAAAAAACTTCAAGAACAATCAAGAGTGCATGTTATGTTAAACAGATACTGAGGAATCTTGTTTTGGATAACAAAGGCCTGGTCTAAAAAGGTTTGGCAATGCCTCCTTTTCAGTTTGCATACACATTCTTTTTTTTCTTTTTTTCCGTATACATTATATCCTTGGGCGTGCAAGGGGCAGATTGTCTGCCCATTACTGCCAGCCCTGCAAGCCCAACCACCACCCGACCAACCCTGAGACCCCCCATGGATTACTTCCCATGGTGGGGCTGGGAAGGGAGCTCCCCTCCCACCCAGAGCACAGTCCAGACCCGGGGAAGGAGGTGGTGGAGGATTGGCAAGACATGAGAGTCGAGGCGTCGTGGAGCCCCTTGCCGCCATTTTCCTCTTTCGTGTCCTCCCACCTCTCCGACACTGAGAGTGAGTGCACTTGTGTGGGGGCACCCACGTGCCATGCCCACCGGATGTTTGCCTTCCCATCCTGCATTGACCCCACCAGTGGGCGATCGATAGGTGGGATGACAATCCCTCCCTAAGAGAGGAGAGAAGTTCTCCGAATGCTCGATCCTGTCTCGCCCTTGCTGCCCCCTGGTGGTCCAGGCTATTTCCTGAACCCAGGTCATCGGTGTGGCACGTGGTGTGACATCCAGTGCCTCAACCTCCAGTGCCACCAGGCCAGCTCAAATTATCTTTTTTTACATTTTACTTAGTTTACAAACAAGAGCATCACGTGATAGTAAACAGTATGAAGTGCTACTGACGTTTAGAATATGTAGCAACAAAAATGTGTCTGTTTTGCAGAGTTCTGAGCACTCTGGAGCTGACATCTCAGAGTACCGGTTGGAGTGGGGTGAAAAGGAGGAGTCTTTAGAACCTGTTTACTGTGGTACAGAGGAAAGTTTTGAAATCGGTAACCTGTCACCGGCAACACATTACTGTTGTAGACTTCAGGTAAATACTGTTCATGCCACCCTTCATTCTTACACAACGCTGCTAAAGTAAGGACTGAGATTAAATGAAGATATACAGTGCTTGTAATAAACTTGATTTAAAAGGATAGATGCACTGTCCTAATGAAAAGAAAAAAAAAACATAATAAGGACCCAGAGAGAACACAGTTTACACTTAATGTAGCAGTGTAATTCTGACATTTCTAGGGCGTGGTATATGGTTCACTACCCACAATTTGGTAGTTCCACTGGAACAGTCTGATTTGTCATACGTCTTTAAGATAAGCTCTTCCCACCACCCAGGAGGTATATCCCCTGATTCTTCCCCGTGATGTCAGATCTTTCTGTCTGCTGGAAGAACAAGTCACCACCTTTAGTTCACCATAGGTGAACTTCATCTTCATGTTTTTCAGAACTTCTTTAAATTATTTGCTTGGTTCCATCGACTCCCCTCGTCGATCTTCGATGGAGCAGCGGAAGTTGAGATTCAGGTTTTGTGTTCGGTGCCAGCAGAAGATGTCAGTCACTGACCTGTTGACATGTGCATGTACTGCCTGGGTTGGCAGCACAACATGGCCAGGTGTGGCCTTTGTCTAAGCATGTTTCCTGAGTCCCTTAAGGACTGGAAGCTCTGGCTGTTGCTGGGTCAGCTTTCGGAACTGGATCCAAAGGACCACCCTAAGGGCCACGAGAAAGCCTTGGTTGCGTCCCTTGAGGTGGAAGCGGCAACTGCCGCAGCAGGCATCATCTCAGTCTCAGTGCTGCTTCCAGCTGGGGCCAGTGTCATAGGGTCATTAACCAGAGGCTTCTGGGATATATGTTTGGCCATCCAGACCCACAGGGAGAGCCTGCCCACCATGCAGCTGAGCACAAGCACCAAAGGTGCTAGTCGTGGGACCCTGAGAGATTGTGGTCCTCCTGGTCTCTTGACTCATCTGACCACTTGATGGTGGTCAAGAACCCCTCAGTTGAGGGGCAGGTTGGGCAGGTCAAAGGCTTTTCAGCTCCCCTGTCGAGTCAGTCGACCGTGACTCTGGTTGAACAGGCCACATAAATTTTCCTCTAGTTTGTCGATCAGTTTTCAGATTAGGTCAAGGAATTAATCTTGCAGACCCCAGTGCTCTTGGTCCTCATTCAAGAGGATGTAATTTGGTCAGTGACCCCATCCATTCCTCAGCAAGAGCAGCCTCCACTAGTGATCAAGTCTTCTGCACCCATGCTGCTTAATGTGGGCAAGCACATGGTATACCACAACCAGTTGGAAGGTTCCCCTCGCTGTCGATTGTCTAGTTGATGGTAGAGATCCCAGTCAAAAGCTCCATTGAGATATTCCCACTCAAAATCCCACTTGACTAGGAGGCATCAATATTGACACCCCTCGATCTCCTCATCCTCAAGTGAGTAGAGGTGCTGTCGCAAACTTTGCCAGTGCTACAAGGAGCTTCTCTGGCAACAGTGGCCATCGCGGGGCAGGATAGGGCTCTACCCCCTGGACCTCTGGTCCCCTGGCAGCTGCCAGTGGTGCCTACATTAGTCTTATTTGGTGCAGATCACCCCGGGGAGGATACCGGAGTGGCCCATGGTGGGAAACAGTCGAGAGCTATTTTCGAGGAGTCCTCAGATGACTCAGACCATGAGTCCATAACCTCTTCTGGGATTCCCCTTCTCGACTAGGTATCATTCGAGGCACTCTCTGTGGAGCATGGCCCGGTGTCATTTGGGATGTTTCTCCACCTAATCCCAGAGTCCATGTCAGTCCTGTTAAAGCCAGTCCAGAAGAGGGATAAGTACCCTTCTGCAGACATTTTGGACTGGAACGATTCCCCAGGAATTGTCTATCAGTCCTGGAGCTTTGGCAGTGTCCAGCATCCTGCCTGGCACCCTCTTGCTTTCCCGTATTGGTCCTTTCAGCCACAGCCTCCTCCACAGCAGCCCCAGCAGGGGCAGTACCAGGCCTGGTGCCCCAAGTCCGGGGAGCAGGGTTCTAAGAAATAGGGGCAGGTGTAGTGGTGCCATTCTGATCGCATCTGCTGGTGCACCCACAAAAGCTGCCCAGTGATGGGTTGGGGAGGGGTGTCATCTCTACATCTGTCCTGTCTATATCTGCACTCCTCGTTGGGGGTCAGCTACATCGCTTCTTGCCATGTTGGTCCACTGTCACAACAGACAAGAGGGTGTTGGATACAGTGGGCTGAGGGTTGCCTGTGGACTTTGAGGCTTTCCTGCCTTACTGCCTCCACAAGCCTCAGGTGTTGCAAGACATGCTGTCCATCCTTTGGGAAGGCATTGCTCAGCTCCTTGCAAAAGGGGCCATAGCCCATATCTTGGAGCCCTGACCAGTCAGGGTTACACATCCAGGTAATTTCTGGTCCTGAGATAGATGGGGGAGCTGGCACCCCATATTGGATCTGCATGATCTGAGCCAATTTATGTGGAACCGTAAGTTCCAGATGGTCATTCTGTGTCAGATCATTCCATCAGTTGAACAAAGCGTGCAGTTCTGCTTTCTAGACCTCCAGGATTAGTTTTTCCACACCCCAGTCCATTAGTCCCATACCAGTTCCAGGTCATGCCCTTCGGCCTTTCCTCAGTGCCTAGGGTCTTCATCAAATGCATGGCAATGGTGGCAGCATACCTGCAGTGCCCAGAGGTCAGAGTGTACCCCTACCTGGACTGCTGGCTGTTAGTCAGTCTATCTAGAGAGGCTGTGTAGAGGTCTAGAGATCAGGCTGACCAGATATGCCAAGTCTTGGGCCTGTTGGGGAACCTGGACAACTCTGAACTGGCACCCAAGCAGCTGATCAAGTTCATCAGAGCAGAACTAAGCTCCCAGTGGGCCAAGGCCTGCCATCCTATGCAGCGGGCACAGAATCTTACCTCCTTTGCCCGATCATTTCAGGTAAGGATCTCACACCCTGCCTGTGATTTCCTGAGGCTGCTGGGTTACATAGCATCTTGCACCAGTGTGGCCCGGTGATCCCACTGGTGGATGAGTCTCCTCGAGTGGGAGTTGAGCTGTCAGTGGTCCCAGCGCCTAGGCCATTTAGACCAGCCAGTCACAGCGACCCAGCTGATGTAGATGCCATCCATTGGTGGCTGATTCCAGAACACTTGGAGGAAGGAATCCCATTTGTCCACCCAGAACCGACCGTCAGGCTTACGACAGACATGTCTCTGGTGGGGTGGGGAGCACACCTGGGAGACCACAGAGCCCACGGGCTGTAGTCACTCCAGGAGTCCCGTCACCATATAAATTTGCTGGTTGACCATGTAGTGCATCTGGCACTGATGGAATTCGCTCCTCTAGTCGGGTCAGGTCATATAGGTCCAGACAGACAACACCAGGATCATATTCTGCCTAAACAGGCAGGGCAAAACTCACTCCCTTCCTTTGTGTTGAGGGAACCTCCACACCTGGATCCTCGTGTGCAGTCTAGGTGCAGATCTCCTGGCTATTCATGTTGTAGGGGAGAACAGTCAGCTGGTGGACGCTCTCAGCCAGGTAGGAGAGATGTCGCACAAGTGGTCCCCGAATCAGTAGGGTGTTCAAGTGGGGCACTCCTCTGGTGGACCTGTTTGCCATCTGGGAGAATGCCAGACTGAGGCTGTTTTGTGCCCATCCCCACAGTCCAGAATACTGCTGGGGGATGCCTTCATGAGTCCCTGGACCTCAGGCCTCATGTATGCCTTCCTTCCCTTCCTCTTGATCCACAAAATAGTGGTCATGGCCCGGAAAGGCAAGGCGTGGATGATCCTTATAGCTGCGGACTTACCAAGGGAGTTTTGCTAACCGGATCTCCTCAGCCTCAGCAGCAGACCTCCATGGTGACTGTGTTTCTGCCTGGATCTGCTGACCAGGCATCTGGAAACAGTCTTGCAACTGGACCTGCAGCCCCTGTACCTCACAGTCTGGTTTCTGAGCAGCTAGAGTTCCAGATGTTGGGTCTCTCAGATGATGTGCTGTGCTCTGTGAAGGCCTCTTAAAAAGAGTCGACTTGCAGGTGCTACACCTTTAAATGGAAAAGATTTTGCATTTGGTGTCGGGGCAAGGAGTTTGATCTCCTTGCCTACCCTGTGGCTAGCATCCTGGACTACCTCTGGACACTTTCTCAGTTGAGAATGTAGGCAACCCCCTTTAGGTGCACCTAGCAGCCATTTCTGCTTACTGGGTGTGGGCTGGTAATCAGATGGTGGCTCAAGAAAAAGTGACCAGGTGCCTTTTCAAGGGGTTGGACCACGTGTCCCCTCTGGTGCATCTACCACCTCCATCATGGGTCCTACTGCTGGTATTGACTGTGCTTATGGATAAATCTTTTCATCCAATGCACAGGTGTGAGATGTCACACCTGTAATGGGAAATTACCTTCCTGGTGGCGATCATGTCAGCCAGAAGGATCAGGAAGCTCCAGGTGCTCTTGGTGGAGTCTCTCTACCTGATTTTCCAGAGGGACAGAGCTGTTCTTTGCTAACCCAAAGTTCCTCCCAAAGCTTATATTTGAGGTTCACCTTAATTAGGTGATTAACTTACCGGTATACTTTACTGACCCATCTTCAGAGGGTGACTACAGGCTGCATACCTAGGACTTGCAGAGGGCACTCTCTTACTATGTAGAGCACACAGCTGGAGTTTGTGGAAAGACTTGCCAGCTGTTTGTCATGCTAAAACCACGCCTGGCAACCTGGCAGCAAAGCAGACGATTGGCAGGTGCATCACATCCTGCACCAACCTTTGCTGTAGGATGGCTTGTAGGGAGCCTTCAGTAGGGCTTAGAGCTGTATCCACCAGACATATTGCTGCTTGAGTGGCTGCTTCCAGGGATGTCCCTGTCCAGGAAATTTACAGGGCTGTTATCTGGAAGTCAACACACACACTTTTATTTTCCACTGCTGCATCCACCGTGAGTCATGCTGGGATACTGGTTTTGGGACCTGGGTTCTCCAGTCTCTGTTCACCAAGTAGGGGTGCACACCTTGTTCCCTCTTCTCAGAGAACTGCTAGGAGTCTGCCAGAGTGCGTATCGTGAACCCTATCCATGCCTCTAGAAAAATAGGTTACTACCCTGTCACCATAGTTCTAGGAGTAGTATATGGTTCACATCCACACAACCCACCTGGCCTTCCCTGGCAACTGGCACACAGATCCCTGCTCCCATCATGCAGAATCTTGACGTCGCAGGGCAGAGTCGGGGATATACCACCTGAGTGGTGGGAGGAACTTGGCTTAAAGACAAGCGGCAAATCAGGCTGTTCACTGGATCTGCTAGAGTGTGGATGTGAACCATATACCACTCCTAGAACTAGGGTTACAGGTGAGCAACCTGTTTTTTTCTGCAGATTGCTGTTTGTTATTCGGTTTGGTGGCTAATATAGTATGTCAAAACTGTTAACAGTGCTGTTGGTACTTTGCATTTATAATTAATAGCAGATGACTAATGAGTTTTTCCTTTTTTGAAAGCTGAATTAAGCAAGTATTCCTCTTAAGGAAACATATGGGTCATGAGTGATTATTCACCAATTCATTCTTTTTAAATGTTTCACATAGTTTCTGAATAGAGAAAATAATGGGAATGCAAATTTAATAGCCCTTCTTCAATTTGATTTATTTATAGTGGATCTTTTGAATTGATTTGTATTTTTGAAGAGTTGAATTACTGAGAGAGAGTAGACTTTAATCTTCTACTGAAAAGTACAGCAGCATTACCTCTGTCAAAAATAAAATTCTGTAATTTATATTCACAGCATCTTAATACATACAGTACTTCTTAGTGATGTTTCTATGTTCCTCACTGAAAAACGTTCTATACCATCAATTTCCGTACACTATGAATGTGCACTGCAAATGTGTTATTAGAGCTGTGTGACCCTTCCCCCACCCAATGTTTAGTCTTGTGAACAGTCTGTCGAACCAGGCACGGTTCACCAAATTTCTCTTAATTTTTAACTAGTTTGCCCTGATATGATTGTAGATCACCATTGATTTAAGGCTGAGAATGTAATGGGAGAGTATTTCTTTCTGCCAGGGAATATAAAGAACAGCAGAACATGGACAAGGCCCTGTTAGTGAAGCTTAATTTGGGGGGGCTGCGATTTGTGCTTATTTCTGGCCCCCTCATGGAAATTCTGGACCCCATGAGGAGAATCCTGCACACGGTGAGTGCCCTCAGAGTGGCCTTGCTCACGAAGACCACCAGGACCTGTGACAGGAGGTGATAACGACGGCAAGCCAGGGACAGAGCACGCTCACTGAGTGCAGATTTGCCCTCTCAGCTTGTCACGAAGAGGGAACACAGTCCTCTTCATGCGACCAGTAGGAGCTTTTGGTTCAGAAGCTGTGAATTCAAGCCAAGACCTGCGTGCTGATAAGACTGCTCTGCAGTATTAAAAACTGAGCCTGTAGTCTGTCAAGGGGGCAACTTTAAATCAAGTTTTTATGAAGATCAGTTCACTTTCTATTTGCTTTAATGGCCCCTGGTTAGGACTAGTCCTTGAGGTGTAAAACAGCTTTCCAGTTCTATTGCTGACCTGGCACAGCCCCATACTGTTTAATGGGAACCCACATAATGCTGAGTAATTGAGATGTGCAGACTTTCACGTCCTATACAAATTATTAGGGGTGAAGAGGATTTAGTGCCCCCTATAGAGCTCTAAGTGCTTAATATAGAGAAAAGAACATCAGGAAATCCTCATGTTCTTGCCTCTGTATTAAGCATTAAGAGCTGGGGTTGGGGGGGTGGTACTAAATTCTTTTCACTACTAATACTAATAGTCTGCATGGGACCTGACAGTCTGCAGTTCTTGATCACTCAGGCATTATGTACTACCTGTATGTTAAAGTGCTGTTGCTAGTATAGTAAGGTGCTTCCAGTATTGTGCAAAAAATAGTCACTCCTTTAGAATGCAGGTGTTCGAGTTGGGAGCTTCGAGGGCACCTGTAATACCAGCATTCTAAAGGAGTGAGTACTTTTTGCACAATACTGGAAGCACCTTAAAATAGCAATAGCACGTTACCATACATTAAAAGTTTGAGACATGATGGGAGTAGGACAGAGGTCTGCAGAGGTGTATCTGGGAAACCCCCAAAATATCAATCCTCCAAAAGTATGTGTCCCATGCCATTTGGTAGACCCTAGGGGAATTCCTCGGACCAAAACAAATGTTAAGCCCCGCCTGTTCGGCCAAGGATAAGTGTTGCACAGAGTACCTGAATGTTGTGTATCAGCTCTATGGACTTATCAAAATGCCTAAAATGATCAGAGACTATTTTTGTCACACCCTGCACTAGTCTGGGACTCTGCACAAGGATGCCTTCCTCATCTAGGAAGTCCAGAACTATCACATTTATACAGTATGAAAAGCATAGAACATGTGCATAGTCACTATCTTGAACTACCTTTTACAGTGGTCTTTGTATAATGTAGCGGAATACCATAAAACGTGAGCTAATGAGTGTGGTGTCACAGTCAATCACTCATCAAACTGCTGCCAAGGACAGTCTAGCAAGTTTTCTGCACAGTGGGTATTGTTGATTCCACAGGCACATAACCATGCCTGCTTGCAGAGGTTGGAGGGCCCCAGTGTTTTAGGACTACTGCCGCTTAACCCAGTGGAGGCGAAAGAGAAGGAAGAGGGAAGATTGACCTAGTGGGTGGCCACTGCCATTTAATATGTGGTCTGACCACTGATCCGCTAAGGGTAAGAGATCTGGGCCATTGGCTGCTTCAGTTTGGCTTCAAGTTGCACCCTTTGAATTTGATTCACCTTCAAGAATTCTGCCTAACCACTTCAGCTCCCAGTACATTAATTGGGATGGTATAATAGCAGACTACAAACAAGAAGATAAAAAATGTTTAGGGCAGCAATGAATATTTATTTCTGTTACTTAGATGTGGCAAGTGGTGTTGGCATGCCACTGCACGGTACTGGTGTGACAGTGTGTGTAACCCAGTAAGACAGGTGCAGTCCCATGCTGAGCTACAGTAATAGTTAATATTCATTGCATAGGTTGCAGCTTATTCACCCCTCCCGCCAAGAATCTCTGCGTCATCTCTATGCTACCTCCAAGAAAAGCGACGGACAGTGAATCTCCCCGAAAATGGAGCAGAGAGGAAAAGCCAAGAAATAAATTCCCAGGGTTAGAGGGGCATAGGAACATGGTGGGGGGCAGGGAGGTCTGGAGGTAATTCTGAGGCTGAGAAAATCATTGTGGGGTGGACAGAAGGAGGAAAAGAAGGGGAGGACAGTACCTGGGACAAGGGAAGGGTCAGGATGTCCTCCGAAAGGAAGGACAAAATAGGAAAAGGAGGGACGTAAGGAGGGAGGGAGGGAGGGACATGAGTGGAGAGCCATGTGTGGCAGTGCAAGGAGGCTAGGAAATAAAATTCCTGACCTTGGGGCTACCATTGAAGAGGCAGACCTGGATGTGGTGGCCATAACAGAATCATGGTGACAGAAAACCACAGCTAGGATGTGGCCATACAGGGTTATACCATGTTTTGGCAGGCTAGAGCAGGGAGGAAAGGGGCTATGTTACTTGTGAGGGCAGGTATAAAGTGATGTTGATACTGGACACAGCAGGAAAAGGAAGGGCTGGAGGTTCTTTGGGTTGGTTATGAGACAGAATCCAGGGCCCTTATCTGCATGGGGGTGGTGTACAGACCTCCAACACAGGAGGAGGAGTTTGACAGGGTTTTAGAGGAGGTCACTGGCAGAATGGAAAACAAAGGGGAAATACTGATTATGGCGGACCTTAATATGCTGGATGTACACTGGAGCATTCTGGCCACAGCTACAGCTAGAAGCAGGGACATTCTAGACTCCATAAGAGGCATTTTAAGCAGCTGTTTTCAGAACCCACTAGAGACAGGGCACTGCTTGATCTCATACTTAAGAACATGGACAACATTGCAGACATCACAGTGGGTAGCCCTCTGAGTACAAGCAATCATCTTACAGTGTGGTTTGGCATACGGATTGGACAGGAGAAAAACACACTAGGATGAGGGTCCTGGACTTCAGGAGAGCGGATCTTAATGAAACGGGAGACTGTCTTAGTAAATACCTTGGAGGGGGGATAGCTGGGGGTATGTGGAGGTGCAATGGAAAAGGATAAAGGAGGGAATAGCTAAGGTAACTTCAGGCTGTTTAAAGGTAATAAGCAAGGGCAAGTGGAGAAAGATGCCACTGTGGTTTGCTAAGGTGGTAAGGGAGAAAGAAACAGCTTTTATGAAGTACAAGGAGACACAAAAGGGGGCAGGGGGCTATCTAGATAAAGTGTGGCAGGAAGGAGGGTAAGGATAGCAAAAGCTGAAACAGAGGACAGGATCACCCAGGAGGTTAAAAAATAAGGGATAAGACTTTCTTCACGTCGTGAGTGAAAAGTGGAAGTCAAGGGTGGTATTTTGAGGATCAGGAGATTGGGGTGGGGGACACTGTGCAGAAGAAGACCAACAGAAGGCTAGCATTTTTAATGAGTACTTCTGATACGTTTTCATAATGGAGGGGGAGGGAATGGACTGACATGCATAAGCAAGCATGGAGGGAAGTGGACACAAGTCCATTTTTGTAAGAAAGAGTCTGCTAGTGACTAGAAGCCCTAAAAGAAATAAAGTTGATGGGGCCAAACAGGATCCACCCAAGGGTACTAGAGGAGTTGAGCATGGCATGGCCACCCTCTGGCAACCCTATTCAACACGCCAGTAGAGATGATAGTTCGAGGACTGAAGGAGGGTTGATGTGGTCCTCTGCACAAGAGTGGCAGCAGGGAGGCTAGCAATTACAGACCAGTCTCACATAAGTGGTGGAGAAATTAATGGAGACCCTGCTGAAGGAGAGACTGATGAAGTACTCGAGGCAGATGGGATGCAGGACTACTTGCAGCGTGGTTTCACAGGGGCAGGTCATGTTAAAACAAATCTCATAGATTTCTTTGGGTAAGCACGAGGTGGATCGGGGAGGGCAGTGAATATGGCCTATCTGGACTTCAGTAAGGCCTTTGATACTGTACCACACAGGAGGCTGATTAAGAAACTTAGCAACCTGGGGGTGGAAGAAAGGTGGTAAGCTGGGTATCTATCTGGTTGAAAGACAGAAGGCAGAGGGTAGTGGTAAACAGCAGTCACTCAGGGGAAGAGAGAGTGATCAGTGGAGTACCACAGGGGTTGGTGCTGGGTCCTGTCTTTAGTGTCTTTATAAGGGACATTGTGAGGAACTGAGGGAAGGTGCGGCTCTTTGCAGATGACACAAACATCTGCAACAGGGTGGACACCTAGAAGGGAGTGGAGAAAATGCAGTGAGATCTTGGGAAACTAGAGGAATGATCTAGGTGTGGTAGATGGATTTCAATGCCAAAAGTGCAAAGTAATGCAGCTGGGGATGGAAACCCTGTGGCTGTGTTTAAGATGGTGGTGGCATACTTGCAGTTATCAAGCAGAGAGGGACCTTGGGGAAGTCATAGCTGATGATCTCAAGCTGGGAAGGCAGTGTGGCAAAGCAGTAGGAAGGCTAGCCAAATGATGGGGGTATGGTAGGATTATTTCTAGGAGGAGGAGAAGAGATGTGGTGTACATACGTGAAAATAAAACCAGCGATGTACATTCCCAGCAAAAAACAATGGCGCCCGACACAGATCTCTATTTTAGGCTGGGGGCTTTGCCCGGCACCCTAATGAAGGAGTAAGCCCCCGCCTCGAACTAAGGATTCTCAACCTCGGGGGGGACTTGTAAAAAAAAAAAAATAGAAACAGACCCCAACCCTGCACCCTCCCAACCGTAGCCAGCCACCTTGACCACATTGTTACATGGCCAGCTTGGCAGCCTTCTGTTGTACTGCCTCCCACATACCTTCCTTCCTCTTCTGTCCCTGGTGGTGTGGATCCAGTCACCCTCATTGGCTTCCTTTTTACCCATCACTACCTTTTAAGGGTAGCCCACAACACAGGCGCAGAGAGTAAGTCACTCAATCTCAGTCACTCTTTGATGGGATACGGTGTTGCCACTGTATTGCTCACTAATGAGACCCCACTTGGAGGGTATGCCAGCGGTACAGTGAACCCAAGAGCACGAAAACCATCACAGTGACAGGAATTGGGCGATATTGTCGGCTTTGCTGATAATCTCTGCTGCTGGCGCTGGGACTGCCTCGCCTGGTGTAGTCAGCCTCCCCAAGACAGCGCCGACTTGAGTTGTATCCGAGAGTCGGGGGTGTGTGTGGGGAAAGAGACCCCCATGGGGGTCTGGGGTGCAGCCCCTGATACTATATACAGGCATCCCCAACAGTGCCATGCCGATACCTGGCATTGTGACTGTCGCTGTTGGAGATGTCGGCAACACAGATGTCCGCATGCATAGTAAACCCACCTGGAGTACTGTGTCCAATTCTGGAGGGCGAACCTCTGCAAGGACATCAACGGGGTGAAAGCGGTCCAGAGGAGGGCTGCCAAAATGGTGTGGGAGTTGCGTGAAAAACCATATGAGGAGAGGCTGCAGGAGCTCAACATATCATCCTTGGAGGAGAGGAGAGGAGAGCAAGAGGGGACATGAGTGAGACATGTAAGTACCTCACAGGCATGAATGAGGTGTAGGTGGGGAGTCTGTTTCACAGGAGGAAGAGCACCAGAACACGGGGGCATGCTATGAATCTTGAAGGGGGAGTTTAAGACTGCTGTGAGGAGATACTTCTTCACAGAAAGGGTGGTGTACACCTGTAACAGACTGTCAGAAGAGGTGGTGGGGTGAAGACAGTGGGGAGCTTCAAGCATGTGTGGCATAGGCACATGGGTATAATAAGTAGAGGTAAGGGAGGAGAGAGGGATCCCTGTGACCAAATAGAATCCAAGGTGTAGTAACAGGCACAGAAAATACAGATTGTATGGGCCTATTGGTGCTTTTCTGCCAACACATTCTGTGTTTCTAATGTTTCTATTTAAATAATTTATTCTCCCTGGTCCCACAGTATTTCACATTATGTAATACCCCTATCCCCACATACAATTTTTATTTTCCTAATTTTAGTTCAATCTATTCTGCCTCTGGTAGCCGCCTCCCCACACCCCCAGCTCCACTACCCACCATCCCCAGGGCACCCCACTACTTATTACCGTGGTGAGTGGGTTCTGATAGGTTGTGCAGAGCCTGTGAGGTGGATGGATCATCCTGCAGCCTCAGGATTTTTTCCCCCATTGTTCTCTTTCTTCCTTGCTCTGGCAGACATGTCATTGAGGCACAGGTCAGGAAGGATAAGGAAAATGAGGAGCAGTTGTAGAAGTCACCAAAAATATGTATTTACAGTAGCAGTAACATAAAAAAATAAACTTATTCAGTATAAATATGTACAATGGAGAAAAAACAGTAGTTTTCCCTGAGTCTCTGTGTCCCTTTTTCTTCTAATCCTTCTTGCAGTTGCAGCTTAGCTCTTATAAGTCCTTTCAACCCCCATCCTTACCAAGCATCCTGTTTTTGTAAATATCAGGCAGGAGTTGCTAGAACACAGTGTGCTTGCTGAGGCCCCTTGTGCACAGCTTTTTCAAAAGGCTCAAAGATTTGCACTAAGGTATCCTCTACTTTCCAACAGCTTTTTTGCAGTCATCTCAAATTATAAATATACACATTTCAACAGTAACGCTATATATTTCCTAAACAAAAGAGATGCCGACATGAGTTACATTTCTATACAGTGTTTGCACATATTTTTATATTGGCAGATCTAGATATGCAAGGGAGAAAAACAGACAGCAAGAGAAAACTGAGAGACTGTGAGAGGCAAAGAATTGCGAGACTGTTTGGGGTGATCAAGTCTGAGATCTCACAGGAAAATTTGGCTGCGCAACCAGACAGAGAAGAGACAGAAAAGGAAAGATAGTTGCATTTAAACACTTTCTCCATAATAACTAGGACAGGGTCCTATTCTATGCTATCATAAGGTGCACATGCAATGACTCCCATGTGCAGCGTGAAAACAGTGTACACCTCACTGCCTGCATCCTGGCCCAGGAAGTGGGTGTAAAAGATAGACACTGATTCAGTACGTATAAGGTACAACACGCTTGCTGTGTGATTTCATTTCAACAAGGTTCCAAAATGAAAAAAAGACAAGGAAATAAAAAGAAATAAAAAGAAAATAAATCTTCACATAGCACTTGTCAGGATGCGACAGAATCACATATCGCTGGGATCCTTTTCTCATCTGTGCTTCAGATTGCTTCAATGTCATAAAGACTGCATGCCCTTCCCTCTGTCATGCTTCAGGCAGACTGAAAATCCCAGGCTCTGTACAGCTAATTTCAGGGAGGGGTTTCATTTATATACCCTCTTGCAGGCTCCAGGCTGTCTGCAAAAACAAGGCTGTATACAACTGGCTCCAGGCTGACTGGAAAAACAAGGCTTGCTTGCCACAGATACCATTATGAATTTAAAATAAAACAAATATATTCTCCTGCCTTTTCCATATTGAGGGAAACGTTGATACTAAATCTGGCTTTCCCAAACACCAAACCACTGCGTAGTGTATTACATTTTCTATGTACTTTAGGCAGTCAAACATATGTTATACTATATGTGCTGCATAACAACAGTGCAACAAAAATGTCTCGTATTATAAATGTGCAAATATTTTCACCAACTGGAATCTGTTTTTATATTGGCAAATGAAACTGTACTAGCTTGCTGTTACATTGTTCAGTCACTCTGAGCCATGCAGGATGCATTTTAGAGGTACTTGAAAAGGAAACGTAGAGTAAAGAAGAAAAAAGGGCCGGGGGTCAGTAGGTGGTCATGCTGACAGAACAGGCAGAATAGTACAGTACAGAATAGTTAGAATGCTGTTGCAGCAGGTTTTAGAAAAATAAATTAGCTAGAGTCTCTCTAATATTTAAGTAGGATGACCAGCCCTACCACAATGAACATGGGTGGCCTCTTGCTTTGGCCTCTGCTGGGTGACAGCCAAGCCACAGCATGTATGGTTCCCCCTCCCCAAAGGAGGAGAAGAGTCTCTGTACACTCAATCCTCCCTCCCCCCTGGCCGGCCCCTGAGCACCACTGGACTGTTTCTGAACCCGGGGCACCGGCGTGGTGGGAATTATGGCACTGCAGCTTCTTAGCCTTCCATACCAGTAGGCCGGTGTATGCAATTTCTTTTGATTTATTCATATGCCAAGAAAATGTAATTGAACTGTTTAATGTGCTGTATGGAGTTGGCAACACTTACCTTGGGCCAGATTCACAAAGGGAGCGCAAAGTGGGCGCAAAGGTTTGCACTGCACTTCCTGGCTGCTCTGGTGGGCAACAGAGCTGCTCACATTCAGATAACCTGGTGGGCTATCAGACTGTGAATAGGGCAGCACTAACTCAGAAAAAGCAGTGGAAGACATCGTGCTGCTCCCACAGCGAGCCAGGAAAATGGCCTCGCAGCCCGTAGCGTTCAGCTGCTATAAGCTCATTGGGCACGTGAGGCGCTAGTGGCCATTAACATGCCCATATAGGCTCATTTGCATACCATTAGTGCATGGTGCGCCCCCCACAGCACAAGCCCCACACAGCTGCAGTCCCCTTAATGTAGTGGTTTCCTCCCCACACCGATCATGGACCTAATTGTAGAAAAAATATATATCCATAGTGTAGGGTCCCACCCAAAATCCCAGATCACCCGAGTACCCACCCAATAATAGTAAAAATCCTTTCCTTAATGTAGTGGTCCCTCCGCATCCCGATCACCCAGTTACCCACCCAGTAATAGTAAAAATCATTTCTGTAATGTAGTGGTCCTGCCCCATTCCCCGATCATCTGATTACCCACGCGGTAATAGTAAACATTTTTCCTTAATGTAGTGGTCCCTCCCCATACCCCTATCACCCAATTACCCACCCAGTAATAGTAAAAATCCTTTCTGTAATGTTGTGGTCCCGCCCCATTCCCCAATTACCTATCCGGTAATAGTAAAAATCCTTTCTGTAATGTAGTGATCCCACCCTGTTACCCCAGTTCCCATCTGATAATTGTAAAAATCCTTTCTGTATTGTAGTGGTCCCTCCCTGTTCCTCGATTACCCACCCCGTTATTAAAAGAAAACCATTTCTTACAGTGTAGTGACCCCCCAGCTCCCCACCCCACTCCAGCAAGCACACACCACTCCACTCCCCACCCCAGCATGGCTGCTGGTCGGAGGAGCAGCACAGCCTCCTCACACCTCCATGGTTGCCAGCCGACTGAACTGTCAGTGACCATTGGGGCTTGTAGTGTTTATTGTAAGCTGTCATTGACAGTTCATGTACACACACAAATGCTTCAGGAAAGTCAGGAAGCTGAAACTGTGAAGACTGGAAAACATATAATGTTGTGTATTTTGTTCTTTATATATTTGGGATTGATGCCATGAAAGTGCCAGTTAGCAGCAGCCGCAGCAGCTGGGCACTGGTAGGCTGCAGGCTCACACACACTTGTTGCTTGTTACCCAGTCTGTCCCTAATCTAACCCCAGGCTTCAGGGGTCTACAAAGCTTAATGTGCAAACATGCAATAACTGAATCAGCAAAAAAGTCTCCAGTCCAGTACTTATTTTTCTAGTAAACAAAAAGCAAAAAATATTTTTTCAGTACTACAGTTTGTAGGAATTCAGTGTCTGATTATTTCAGTGTCTTTTAAAAGTTTTTTCTGAGTTGTATTGATACCGGGTACCAAACACTAAAATAAAAAAAAAATCTCTTCTTTGTACTGTAGCTGTACTCTTTAATATTAAATAAAAATAGTTTAAAAATAAAGCAGCATTTGCTTTTTAAGATGTTCAAAGTTGTGATGTAAGCACTCAGTATTCAGAAGATACTTAATTGGAACTTTCTAATGAAAATAAGGTTCTGTCCTTCTCCTAAAGAAGGAAAGTGACTGCAGTAGGGTGGGCGATAATACTGCTATTAGCCTCAAACTTAAATGTTTAAAGAATTTTAGATTTTGACTCAATAAAATATGCATACTGATTTATGTCACAAAGCGCATCGGCTAGAAAGCATGACCATGAAGAAGAAAAATGATATTATTAAGATATGGTGAAAATAAGATAATGGTATGCACCCAAGGGCTCAACAGGCACCAGAGAACAAAACAACACTTGTCTGACTCTGTACTGCCTCAGTGTACTAATGTTAATTGATTTTGTTTGTGAACTAAATATATGAATACAGTTTGTTACGTACCATTGGTCACTTTTTACCTGTATTTCCCAGGCCTTAAACCAAGCAGGAGCAGGACCCTGTAGTGAGCTGGTGACCTGCACTACCCCAGCAACAGTCCCTGAAGCAGTTTCTGCACTACTTGTGTTGGACGTTGACCATATAGACTCTCAACTGTTTTCACCATCAACGTGCCTTGGATTGAAATGGGAAGAGCCGTGCAATAATGGGTCTGAGATCGTTTTCTACAACATTGACCTGGGAGAGAGCTGCATCACTGTGCCAAATACTAGCCTTTACATAGTTGAAGATTTACTTCCAGATACCTCCTACAGGTAGGGGTACTTGGCAACTGAAATTAATTGGGCCCTGTTTAGAGATCTGCTGCTATTGGATGTTTTGCTGGAGGACTGAATGCAGATGGCTTTGCAAAAATAATTAAAATATGAAGAAGTGATTTATGTCATGTAGTTTTATATTTTTGTTGCAACACTACCTCCTAGTAGCTCCGTATGCATGCAGTTTTCTAACATCTGTTTTCTCACTAGGGCCGCATTTATTTTAAGTATAAATTCAGCCAGGCATGTTGTTTGAAATGTTTTCCAATCTTTAACATCTAGTTTTCCTGGAAAGAGTTCACCTTCGGAGAACTCCAGGAACACATTGAAAACCTTCCATGCTCAGTATGCTGTATCTTAATATACACAGTATGCTGGGACCAGCTTAATCTTGCCATAAAATACAGCAGTGTGTTGCAGCCTCTTGTAAGATGACCGTGGTGTAGTAACATTTTGTGTTTATTCACTTGCATTTTATGAAGCTAACATTTTGGTTTCATGACGTATCGTCCATTTAAGCTGAAAGAGAGAAGCTGTAATTTTGAACAGTGCTGAGATCTTCAGCTTTCACATTTCCGTAGTGGGTAGCTGCAGAAAAGCATTTGAGAATGACTGCTGTGCTTTTATCCTAGGTTCAGCCTTCACATTTCAGCAGTGGGTAGCTGCAGATAGGGATTCGAGAATGATTGCGCTGCTTTTATTCTGGGTTATTTTGTAAAGCCATGATGTCAGTGTAGTCTGCAACACAAATTTCTGCCTGTTCTAAAACATAGAAACTATGTTTTAAAACTTACTAACCCAGGATATCCCAATTAGTATGTAGCATAAGGACACACCCTTTTTTCATATACTCTGTGGCTTTGTCTCCTGTTTTGTCACCAACCTCTTCAGCCCTAGTGAGTTCCCAACCCTACCACCATTAACCTGCTTTTAGCCCTGAAGGCTTGGCGAGAAGATCAGTACCAGCAGCATCTGTAGCTTTCAGCACTGACATATGCCCATGCCTCGCAACTGCAATGCATTTTGCATAATGCTATGATTTTTACACTCAAATTTACCCTTGCTTCGCTGAGGTTTACTGATGTTCTTCATGATGTTAGAGCTATTTCTGAACACACATGCTACTAAAGCATTGAACTAACTTAATAGAAATGTTCCTTAACACGAAACACATGGTGCCCTCTATTCTTGGACATAGTATTCTTTAAACTGAGAAAGTGCTACACATCGTGGCCATTTGCTCTGAATTTTGAAGGCCAGTGTAATGCATTTTAATACCGAGAGGTTGAGAGGTATGCATATGACCTGACGCTTTCAGTTATCCATTACATGCAGATGCAGCACTTGAACCGCTTTTACAGTACACTGAGCTGGAGCATTGCTAAGTTGAATTGCGCCACCGCCCTTTTCTTTTACACACTGCGGCTGTGCAGTGTTCCCAATGGCCTTCAGGCGTTTTGGGGGCATTTCTGGTGGAAGGATTCATGAGTAAGGGTGCACTCGAAGCAGCGATTTTACACGCTTGCAAAACACCTGCACCGGTGTACTCCGCTGTGCATTCCTGACAACCCAGGGAATGCATTTCACCACAACAAAGTGGCTTGCAATGTTCTGGCATCTCTTTACACTGCTGGATCTGTACTGGTGCAGCTGCTCTGTGCTGCTGACCCCCGTCGTGCAGTTACGGTAGTGTAAACGCCACTTTCGGTGACCCCTGTGACTGACGTCAGTTACAGGTCAGCCAAGGTGGGGCTGGAGGACAGTAGAATATATATTTTTTCAGAGTGGCAGGCAGAGCAGGGTTTAGAGGGTCAACCTGGTACAGAAATAAAACAATTTAAAAAGTCATGACAATTTAATTTCTTTATACAGCTTTTGAACTCAGAACATTACTTCCTGTTACAGTGGTTTTGGAGAAACAGGCCTTCTCCTGTAATTATTATAGTGTTTCCATGCTCACTCCCCCATAGCACAAATCGGTTGTAAATCGTTTACCTGCTGGATGGAGCGTATTGTGCTCTGATGCTAAAACAGGCAATAGTGCCCATATTGCAGCTGTACCCGGTCTGCTTGTGACTTGACCTGGGCACCTTGAGTATCTGGCTTGCAGGGTCACAATGGCATGTAATATGAAATCTCAGAAGGGTAGTTGTGTGTAAGAGTCATACACTTCAGTCATTCAGGTACCTATCTTTTGTCCCAGTCTGTCCCGTGTCCTCGCTGTGTTCTGTACTGCACTAGTGTATCTTTTGAAAAGTTTGTCTCAGTCACCATACTGTAAGTCTTGCACTGTATCAGTTGCATAGTTTATAAACTCTTTTTTCTCTCACATGGTAGTTTATTTAATTAGTTTGAAAATTGATAACCGGAAAGTCACGTTGAAGCAAAGCTTGTTTCAGGTGTGACCTGGGAAAATGGGAAAGGAATACAGTGAAGAAGCATACAGAGCATTAGTGAAACATTATAAAGTGCAAACAGTTTACAATTCAACATGGACCAATTGGAAATAACAATAAAGGTGCAGAAGTTGGTGCCCTGAGCAACTTCAAACCCAGTTAAAATGACAAAGAGCAGGTTGGAACAAGACAGCGCAGTGATAGTTGGGACAATGACTGAATCCAGGAGGAGGTATACACAGCATTCTCCATGCCTTTGTGTTTCCTTCACAATTCCTCTCTGCACAGTTCCCCCTAGCTACTGTAGAGATGAAGCAAAGTAAAATGTCTCTGGCAAAGTGAGCGATTTAGCAGTTCACACAAAGCTTCTTGAAGATTTTGGCTTGAGTCAGAACTTTGCAAATGATGCTCTCGACATGTGAAGTGACACATAACAAAGTGCCACTTTGCACCAGCCTGACGATACAGCAGCAGGGCTGCCTCTCATGACGCCAGTGACCCAGGTTCAGGAATGAACCCGAGATGTTGGGGGCTGGCCAGGAGAAGCACTATAGGTACTCCTCCAGGGAGGAAGGGAGGCAACATCCGTAGCACTGCCACCACCTGGGTGACCACAAGTGGCAGTGCAGCCAGATCTCTTGCATTCGTTCACACTGCAGTTAACTGAAATGTTGTGCAAAGGGTTTGAGTCGGTCTGCAAAGCACTTTGAGACACAGTGTGTATACAGAGCACTATATAAAATACAAATTCTTCTGCTTCTGGATGTGTACGGAATATAAGCAGAATTGATTATTAAGTTGACAATACCTTCATTACATTGTGCATATTTTTGGGATCAGTCTTAGAAAAACATCAAAAAAATGTAACTGGACATGCTAAGCTGCTGAAATATGTAAAGGGATCAGAACTGTTTTTCCCAGGCGCTGGCCAGCAGAACGAGCTGGAAAATTAATTGACCCACAGAACTTCAACTGTCCAACTGGTGCACTTATTGAAATTTTACTCCTCCAGTACAAGTCAGCAAGGCTAGTAGGTTGCTGGCATGATGCAGAATTGGCAAACATTTTGTCAATAGGGTGGTACCACCTACCCGGTAAATGCTCAAAATGGTGTTGCTTAGGATAAGCAGCTGGTTTCGTGGTTCAACTGGTTGGGTACCTGAATAGTATAGCAGATAGAGAACTCTGGATTTAATTCCCTGCTAGGTCACATTACTTCTTTCTCACACGAATATGTTTTTCTAATGTCAGCAGCTAGTACCTTACAAACAACTCAACTCTTACTCTGTTCTCAGGAAGAGAAATTACCCCTTCTGCTGTGAAGAAGCAAAAGGTTTGGTGAGCAAAACAATAGCTTTATGTGTTTATTTAAAATTGGTGACAAGAACTGGTACTTTGAATGGAAGCTCATTTGTAAGTGCAACCTGCAAAACTCATTACGGTCAAGCTACTGTCTCATACAGTGCAGGGAAACATTGGAACTGTCTTATTAGAAGGGTTAGAACTGTTGACTGATAGCAGCATGCCAAAGGGGGGTGGGATATAGTAGGAGGAGGAGGAGGAGGAAAAGGAGGGTAATAATGCTGAGTGACTCAATAGTAAGAGGGACGAGGAGGTTGCTGTGTGCTTTTGTCTGGGAGTAGAGATCTGTACGTTGTATGATCAACAATGAACAGGCTCCTACCTCAGCAGTAGAAGCTCATCAGAGTAGAGAAGGGGAAACCAGAGGAGCCAGACATGGTGATTCGTCTAGGAAGGATCTGTCAGGGTGCAATGTAGAGAAAGAGGGTGCAATGTAGAGAAAGAGACAGAGGGAGACAGAGGGAGAGGGAGAGGGAGAGAGAGTGAGTGAGAGAGAGTGTGTGTGTGTGTGTGTGTGTGTGTGAAGGACAGCTTTACAGAACTAAACAGGAAGTTGAGGGTAACTGCACAGATGGCAACCTCAGAGGTGCCCAGTGCCATGTAAAGGTAAGGGCAGACAGGATAAAATAAGGAGTTCAACATATAGCTAAAGGGCTGGTACGTGAAAGGGGTTTTGTTTCATACGAACATCTAAATTTGCCAGCAGATAAAGGCCTAGAGGTCTATCAAGTCTGCTGAATGTGCAGCTAGCACCCTTTATCCTGCAGCTGCCCTCCTTCCACCCTTCTCCTTCATTAACCCTCCCCTTGTCCTGTCCCATCCTCGCTTGAAGCAGTCCACTGTTCTACTGCATACCACTTCAGCAGGTAACGATTCCACCCAGCCACCACCCTCTCTGTAAAAAGTGTCTCTCATCTCCTCCTGAACCTTCCTCGCCTCCAGTCTCATATCATGGCCCCTGGTGGCCCTCCCTCCTTACTTTGAACAGCCCCTCTATACCGGTCTTGTTTATTCCTTTCATGTATTTAAAGGTTTCAATCATGTCACCCCTGTCTCTCCTCCTCCAGTGAGTACGTGTTCAACTCCTTCAACCTCCTCTCTCGTATGATAAGTCCCCCAGCCCTTGATCATCTTTGTCACTCTCGCGCTGCACCCTCCAGTAACTTAATGTCCTCTTCAGATACGGGCACCAGTACTGCACGCAGTACTCCAGGTGTGGTCTAACTAATGACCTATACAGTGGCAGAATCATCTCCTCCTCCTCGAGGATATACCCCTTGCAATACAACCCAGCATTTTGTTGGCCTCTGCAGCTGCCTTCCTACATTGTGCCGAGTTGTTCATTGATCCTGTAATGAGCACACCCAGATCCTTCTCCTCCTCTCTGGGCTAGCTGCACTCCCCCTAGCTGGTAACTCCTCCTTGGGTTCTTCATCCCAAAATGCAGCACCTTGCACTTTTTGGCATTAAAGCCCAGTTGCCAGGGCCAGTTTCAGTGGGACTGGGAAGCATTTTGGGAGGAGCTTTGGTTGTTTGCCAGGGATGGCTGGCACCTGAGCCGAGATGGCATCAGTGCATTAGGGCACATGTTTGATGTTGAAATTAGCATCAGTTTAAACTTGGAAGGGGGAGGGCTATTCTAGGATGCACACCAACACACTTGTGGAAAGCCTTAAGAACTCTCCCCCACAACATAGTAAACTGTGTGTGAGTGGGGGGGTGGACAAGGAAGGGTGAAAATAATAGCATGGAGGAGAGGTGAGGTGCTGGATCCATGAGAGTAAGGAGGGAGAAGAAACAGGCCTCAGAGAATAGGAATAGTAAGGGATCTACAGAAGGGGTTCAAAACGGAGGGGACAAGGGAAAATGAGGGGAAAGAGGAACCAACCAAGAGGCACATGGGTCAGAGATCAGGAAAGGAGGGGGAGAGCAGAAAGTAGGAACATGGGAGGCAGCCCTTGTGAATGGAGAGAGCCTGGAAAATGAAAAGGGGAAGCTTCAGGCATTAGCAGTAGAGACAAAATTAGATTTTTTAGCAATAACAAAATCATGGGTGACATAATGCCAGGACTAGATAGTCCTGGGTATTCTGTTTTCAGGAGAGACAGGCTGCAGGACAGAGTGGAGAGTGGCTCTGTACATAAAAGACAGCCTACATGCCACAAAAAGAGAGCATCCTGCCGGCCTGGTGGCACTGAGGGCTGAGGCGCTGGATGCCTTACCTCACGCCACACCAGCAACCCTAGTTCAGGAATGAGCCTGGGTTGTCAGAGAGTCGGCATTGGGGGTAGGGAGGGAGCAGGACTGAGCAACTGCAAGGTAGCTCTCCTCTCCCTGGGAGGACCTTATTGCCCATCGTAGTTCCACTGCCTCCTGATGGAGGTCCGCGGGCAATGCAGGCAAATGGGCAGCAAAGTAGTGACATACTGTTCTGGTACCGTGGCATGTGCGTGCCTCCACATGCATGCACATGGCAGGGGACAAGGGGCCAGGAGAAACAGGAGAAAAACAGGGCCAAAAAATCTAAATAAAAAAAAGAGAGAGCAAGAGAGCACCTTAAAAGGGGGGATTGGGGTGGAATTGGTAAGAGTGTAGTTATCAGATTAGAGGGAGGGTCATTGGTGGTGGGTGCGGGTGGTGTACAGGCCACCAGACCAGACAAGCAATATTGATAAATTGTGGGGGCAGGAAATGAAGAGGGCCGCCATAAAGGGGGAGGGTACAGTAATGGGAGACTTCAAACTACCAGACAGACTGGGAACTCAAAAAGTGCACAGAGCCAAGCTCAGGTAGACGTAATGCAGGAGTATCTACTGTACTTACCTAGTATGTTAAGTTGCCTGCCAGGGAAGGAGCTATAGTGCAATTAATGCTGTCATGGGGACAGCATAGGAGAGATCAGAGTGGAGAATTCCCCCAGGACCAACCACCGCAGCTCAGAGTAGTTTAGCGTCATGTTGGAAACCCAATACTTAAATTCAACCACAATGGTCCTGGATCTCAGAAGGCAGATTTCAGAAGTTGGAGCATTAGAGTGACACAACAGGCTACTTCAGCCATCGATGAACTAAATCTAAAATCCGGGTGCTGCTCACAGTCGTGTGCGCATTTCAGTTTAGTCTGAAACATTCTTAATTAAAGCATTTGTGGTGTTTGAAGATCAGCAGCGCCAGTTTTCAAAATCCCTCGCTCGCAAAGAGTCCAACGATAACAGCAACATAATAATGTCACAGTTTACCTGAGTATCATAGATCGCCAGAAAACCGCTATATTGCTTAACCCTCAGACTGTATATACACCTTTACTGTGCATGTGATGCCATCTTCACACTTGCAAAGTAAAGGAGTTTGCCCAGATATGCAGTCTGAGGGGGTTAAAAGTAAAATATTTAATACATCCCTACAGCGATCCTGTGATCGCTCCAGAGCTCTGTGTCTCCAATGACATCATTATGTGTGCACGTCATGGCCATCTTAGGCTGCTACTAGGAGCAGGGATTTTGAAAGGCTGGGCGCTTTACTTTTCAAATACCACGAAATGCTTTTAAAATATGTTTCTGGATAAACTGAAGTGTGCTACATGACAGGTAAGGGCTTAGTCTACAGCACTACATTTTCAGATTTTGCATTCATTGGTGGTTGGAAGTAGCATGTTTAGTTGTCCTTTAAGTCAGAAGAAATTTGTGAGGGTGAGGGAAGCAGATGAGGAAGTCAAGTGGAAAATTATAATGCTGGGAATTGTAGCTGCACCTAGCTCCTCTGAGGCATGTGAGAAAGAAAAATAAACACAATACAATTTTGTCTCTCAAGGGAAGTGAAGGAAGCAATGAGGATAAAGCAGGTAGCTTTAAAGAAGTACAAAGGAGTCCAACAAATGGGAAATAGGAAACTAATGGGGAACAGCCAAGGGAGGCTTACAGAGCTAATAAAATCAAAAGGAGACGTTGAGCTGAAAATAAAGGAAAGGGGACAAAATATTCTTCTGGTACATCAAGAAACAGTGGACACAAATGGGAGGTATCATCAAACTGAGCAAAGAGGCCAGGAACTGAGGGTGAGGAGAAGAAGGCAGATGTTCTACATGAATTTGTTTGCCCAGTTTTCACAAAGGAAGTGGAGAGACTGCTCTCAGAGTGTAGAATTCCAGTCATGGGGGTTTGCATACTTTATACAGTATAGTGCAGTGGAGAGAGGAGGACTGTGCTGACTGCCAGCTAGGGGTCGGGATGGGGGGCGGGGTGGTGGGTCACTACCTGCCAGTGTGGGGGGGGGATGCACTACACCACCAGGCATATGTTAATTGATATGGCAGGGACCTCTAGACCACCAGGGTAATGTTAAAGACTTAGATAATGGGACATTGATCGGCGTCAGCGGGCACCACTAGAGAGCAGGGCCTATTGTGTTGGGGCATGATGCAATACCTCAGGCAGCCACTAGGGCTGCACAGGGTTAAGACCTGGTTTGTTTGGTGGTGTTTGCTCCGCACAAGGGGACTGCGCTAGGCGCCCTTGTGCGGGGCGCATACTTTGACCATCAGACTCTGCCGATATTCAGGTCCTTGCCTCGCCATTTGCATTGTTTTGCCTTGCGCTGCCCTCCACTCTTTGCCCCGGGGCAAGCCCAGTGTGCCCGCGCTGTCTGGGGTTTTGAATGTGGCACTTCCGCACAAAACCCAGTTTGTGTGGGCAAACTGGGTTTTGCACCGGAGCAAAATTTTTAATATATGTCCCTTTCTGTTTTGATTGTGTTTGTAATATGATGTGTCAAATAAGTTTTTTTTTCATTATATTTTATTGCTTTACAAATTAAACAACTTCACACAATTATACTTGTGCAATAAATCACATTTGTTCTTTACAATGCATCCAGTGTAACAGGATATGGTATTCTATGTAGTCTGATTTTCGGATGTGGGGGTACATCCATTTATGTCAAGAAAACAAAATAATAATATCCATGATAAGCTGCACCCACAGGACTTTGGGAGACCTATCGAAAAAATAAAAGAAATACTAGATATTATGCCACAACATCCCGTGTTGTTATGGTCCCCATACCAAGCATATTAAACCCTCAAATTTTTAGTGTACATCAGCATTCGCTCACCCCTTCCAGCCCACCTCTCTCCCCTATCCTGATAAATGTAACTGTAAATAACACATTATGTGAGCTAACACACTGAATAAAGTAGAACTGCACTTCTTCAGAACAGTTTCTGGCCCTCCAACTTTTAAAAGGCTAGTTAACAAACCACTTAGACGACTCCATCATCAACATTGTAAAGTAATCGAACATGTTTAACCAAAAAAAAATGGAGCTTGAGAATCACAACAAGCATTCTGGTGTTTAATATCAAGTCCAAAATGTAGTATTTAGTCCATTTCAGGTCTTTACCTCTCCATCTGATTCGAATTCTCCAGTTGCTGGTTTGATTAAATTCCATGGCAGTAGCTGCAGCTTTCTTACCACTTCCTCTGGATCTGTATATTGGTAAGTGTGGCCTCCGTAGTGCAATCAAAGTCAGGCAGGCATCAACAATGAGTGGGTTACTCCAAGACTATGGAGTTTTGCTCTCACCCCATCAAACTTTTTTGTGTCTGGTTCTGGTTGCGTACGAGAGGTCTGGGAATAGGTGAATCATGGCTCCTTGAAAGCGTAGCTTGTCAGTGTCTCTCGCTGCCTGCATCATATGAGCTGAGATAGAAAAAGAGCACAAGCCATATTTGTTCCTATAAGTACCCACTTCAAGCATTACCTCATTAATAGAATGAAGATGATTTGTAATAATTCTGTGTGTTAGTAAATCAGCCAGTGGAGAGGGAGACAAATTACACTTATTAATGGATTTGTAGATCAGACAACCCAGGGAGTAAGTAAATTTGAGGCTAGGAGATAGGTAACCAACAATGGAGTATAGCATGCAATGATGTATCCTAGATGGTGCAGCTAAGATAAAATAGCAGATATTATTAAATGTAGCAGAAAGAATATGACTTTCCTTAGCCCCAATATTATAATATAAAAGGAGACATAGTCCTATAGTAGTAAAGTACTCATAGCAACTGCGGACGTGTTTCATAAGTGAGATAACGTTTAAACTTATATATATTCCTAACTTCTGATTTATAACATTACTAACCAACTTAACTTGTGGAAGAAACGACATATTGGGATCTAGAAAAAATCCCAAATACTTAAATTCTAAAGCTACCAACTTTCTGAGGTCTAAAACTGGGACAGTTCATCCTGATCATGAACCCCCCCCCCCCCGTGCCACTCCCACGGACACTGCTGCAGTCAACGCTGTGCACATTTTGCTGCTTGCTCTGGCCATGCTACCCCACAGTAATACCAGTAGCAAACATTCAGATTAAAACAATACATCATTCTGCTGCAGCAAGTTCCAAATCATGATGTACAGAAAGTTCATTAGAAGCAAGCCTGCATTAAATTGTGATCAGACATTCGAGTTGCATGTATTGCTCCTCCCGACAGTCCCATCCAACCCATTTATACTCACCTCGTTTGCTGAGCAAACTTCACTTCAGTGACTCCCACCACCATACCAGATTGTTTTCTCACTTCCCTACAGCTGATCAGGTTTGGGTACCTTAGTTCCCTGCTGCCGGTCTCTTCTCTGTCTGGAGTCCCTCTAAGCTGCTGGCAGGCAGACGTCCACATGTGCTTGTTTGCACTACTACCCATTCTAATCTAACTGACATGCTTGCAGTGCAACATGGGTACAGAGATTGAAGCTGCAAACTGCTGTCCAGCCAAAGCAGTGCCACAGTAGTGCCGAAATAACTGTCACTCACAGATTAGCAGTCAGCTAAAAAAAGGGGGACAAACTGGGACAAGTAAGCAAAACTGGGACAAAAGTGACATTTTGCAAAACTTGTGGGGACATTTGGACATGCTGCCTAAAATAGGGACTGTCCTGGGAAAATAGGGGCAGTTGGTAGCTTTATTAAATTCCTTTCCTGCTCAACAACATTACCAGATCCATCATGAATTAATAAACAAGGGTCCTCCCCAAGCATATATTTGCTACCAAAAATCATAGATTTATGTAACCCCTAGATGGCGCTATCCCAGGGGCTACTACCCCTGCCTGGTTTGCCACTAACAGGTTGAGGGGCCTGGATCCAATGGCCTCCACCCAGAGGTCAGGGTTTGCAATAGTTAAACTAACTTGGTCACAGCCCTCTGGGACACTGCAACCCCCCCTTTCTTCCCACTAGTGGCCCACACAATATATCAGAATTACCTCCACAGTATACACTTACCCCAGGACTGGTTCCGCACTGGGACCTCCTGTGAAATAAGACACAGTGCAACAATCACAGTACAGTACTTTAACATAGACAAATACTCAGGCAGTATAACTTTGCTGAAACAAGCAGCTCTGATTTATTTAGGGGATATAACAAGGACAGGGGAAATCAGGTTAATTAGCTATCACTCTACTCATCTACCTATGGCTCTGTGCAACAGGCCTATCCCTATCAGTTACTGTCCCTGGGTACCCAAGCCCTAGTGGCTAGTCCAAACCGTGGCAGCTGGTAGGGCCCTTTCACACAGTGAAAAGAAAATTAGTTTAAACAGTCAGCAGTACAGTGATTCCATTTGGATTTAATGTGGCATTCAACAGGGAGCAACCCTGAATTAGTACTCACGACTCCAAACAAGATAGGGTCCTTCAACGTCAGCAGGGCTACTCTTGAGCTCACAGAGACTCTTCACACATTTATATGGTAAAAAGAAAGTACTATACCAGGCAGGCTGCTTCTCTATCCCGATCGCATACTGCACAATACCCGGAGAACACAGCAGATTCAGTTCCTGACAGACCGAGTGCAATTCAACAATTTCTCCAGTCTTCTACAGGGTGAGCCTGGTTTCTACTCTTCAGAGATCCTTGATTCTTTTCACAGGGCGGATTCAGTCCTAACAAGCAGTTACACAAGCTGCAGACCGAACTCTGGGCCTTACACACGTTTTTGACTGAAACTGTGCACTGAAGGAGCACAGGTTTCTTTCCCTTCACTGCCAGAGCTAAACTGAAACTCCAACAGACAAAACCGGCACTTCCTTGAGTTCCTCCCAGTTCTTGACTGGCTTGGCTGTCATTTACAATAGACTGCTGCTGTTGGTCCAAAAGGCGAAGTCTAAACTACATCTCCCAGAGTCACTGCCCATACAATCCTCTTGTGGCTGGCTCAGATTATGAGTCCAAGTTCTGATTCGTCCAAGGCACCATTTTAGAGCTAGCTTACCCCACACTGATTGGTCCAGTTCAGCAGTTCAAACCAGAATGGGAACTAGGCAGACACAGTTCTGACTGCAAAGAAAGCAGGTTAGACAAACTGTAATTTCATTATTACTCTAAATGATTTCTGGCAACCAGCTACATCTTTCAGATAGGCTCCTTGCACTCCTAGTGACTGCAAAAATGGAGTGAATTGGCAGCAGCTCGAGTGGTACTCAAACAGAGAAGCACACAGTCCCCCCATACAAACTAATTATGTCTGCAAGCAGACAGCTCTTAAAGAGACAGTACCAGAGGCTCTAAAAACACTCACTGATAAATGGCTTAAACGCCAAACACCATTCAGGCTTGGAGCATTCAAGCAAGCTCCTGGAAGTCTTTTGGGAACCCCCATTTGCAGCGGGGTTACACCCTTCCTGGCCTGGGAAAGCTTGACGTCCGCATCAAGCAAGTAACCCCATAAGTTTCAACTGCAACCATATAAATTTGCATTAGGCTCGCACATGTAATCATCAGTCAATATATCATTTTACCAAGAACACATTTCTGAAACATTGCAGTACGTCACTCTTTACACAGTATTACATACACATTGTACCATAGCTCAAGTTATTACCTCTTGTACATGAAACCTGAAGAGGGGCCCTTCCTATCAGTTACCTTGGGGCTGGACGGGCAAGGGCACCATACTTAGAGGGCAACACAAGTAACTTGGAGTTAGCACTGACGCCAGTTTGGGCGATGAGCTGGGGACACATACACTCCTTTATGGACAACATTGAGAGGCAGATCCACTGGCCGGCCCAGGGAATCATAACTGAGGTGCACCACAGGCTTTACAGCTCGACCAGTCTTTCTAGGGGGAACTGTTACAGTCTCTGCACTCTGAGCCTCATTTTCAGCATTATCCTCACTGGTCAGGGGAGTCTCCATGGGGGTAGAGAGGCTAGAACTTGGGGCACTTTCAGCTCCAGGAGTTACAGTTTCTGAGTCCACAACATTTGGCTCGCATGGAGAGCTTTCGGACACTGGCAGTGGACTGTCAGGGCACTCAAAATACTCTTCTTGTTCTGGTGTATCACCAGTCTGACCCAATCCATCATTTTCTTCCCCTGAAAGCTCAAACAGTTCAACCATGCACAATGATTCCATTTCATCTGATCTGATGCTTTGCACTTCACTTTCTGGGAGCATTGGCTCCAGGGACGAGTTGGGGCTTAGATAGTCCAGAAGGCCCAGCTTCATCTCCAGTATTGACTAGGGATTGCCCCAAACAATTGACTCAGTTCGTAAGAAGGATAGTATTCAAAGTCACTCTCACTTTCTTCCGATATGGACTGACAGTCATGCTCAACTGGGACTTGTGGAGGGAACACTTAACTTTGCTTCTGTAGGTGCAGACTTTCTTGATCTTTTCTTAGCAGCAGCTCTAGTCACTGGTCCAGAGGGGGCATCTTCTGGGGGCTCAGACTCAATCAAGATTTGTCCAATGGGCAGTAAATGATTTCTATGCATTGTTTTTACATCTTTTGAATTATTCTCAGGCCTTACTTTGTACACTGGCAGATCATCTAGTTTGCCCACTATAATGTGAGGGAGATGGTGCCATCTGTCAGCAATCTTGTGTTTGCCATGCAGTCCCAGATTTCTTAGCAATACCGATCTCCTCCTGGAGTTCCTGTGCTTTCACCTTTTATCATACCTTTCTTTGTTGGCCAGATTTCTTTTGGCAGCCATGGTTTGAGCCAGTTAGTACGCATGAGTTAGCTGGGCCTTTAACTTTTGCACATACTGTAAATAGTTGTCAGCTTGAACCCCATCAGGAGAGACCCCAAAACACACATCTACCGGTAGTCGAGCTTCTCTTCCAAACATCAGGCAGTAGGGGGAGAACCCAGTGGCATCACTTTTGGTGCAGTTATAAGCATGTACCAGGGTGCTAATTTGTTGGCTCCATCTAGTCTTGTCCTTTGGGTGCAGGGTGCCTAGCATATCTAGCAAAGTGCGGTTGAAACGTTCAGGCTGTGGGTCCCCCTGGTGGTAAGGAGTGGTTCTGGACTTTCTCACTCCCCACAGAGAAAGCATCTCTTTGATCAGATGACTCAAAGCTCTCCTTGATCAGAATGGATTCTTTGTGGGCCCCATAGTGAACAAAAAGTTTTCTACAAGTACTTTGGCCACAGTGGATGCTTTCTGGTCTTTGGTGGGGAAAGCTTGGGCATATCTCGTGAAATGGTCAGTGACCACCAGCACATTACTGATATTTCTTTGATCTGACTCCAAACTCAGAAAATCAATACAGACCAGCTCCATGGGTGCACTGGTGGTGATGTTAACAAGGGGCAGCCCCTCGGGGGCAAAGCTTTCCTCTGTAAGCAGCGACTAGCAGTTCGAATGTGTTCTCCACATCAGCCCCATCTTAGGCCAATAGAATCTGGATCTCACCAAGTCAAGTGTTCTGTCTATACCAAGGTGCCCCATGTGGTTGTGCAAGGACCTCAGTACTGAGTCTCGAAGGCAGTGGGCAGCACTAGTTGTTGTTTGTCTACTTGTCCCCTCTGTCTACTGTTTCTCTGTATAACAGTTTATTGATCAGTTTCAACTTAGGACCTTCTTTGTATAACAGTGCAGTTCTCAAATCAGTGGAGCGAATTTGGACACATCTTTTCCTGCATAGAGGGCTTCTAAAGCTGATTTGATCATAGGATCGAGGATTGAGCCCGCCGAATACTGTCATTCTCCAGCTGAGGCAGTGCACCAATGTCTATTGCAGAAAAGTGGCAATAAGCAGCAGGTATGCAATTCTCAGAGGGTCCCAAGCAATCCACCATGCAGTCCACTGCGTCCGTGGACATTGTTCCTCCCTGTCAAACTTTCGGCAGAGTGCCCGAATGTCAGGTTCTGCCAATCGGACCCAATCATTCTGGGGAACAGGCCTCCGGAGAGAGCATCAGCATCTATGTGGTTCAGACCTGCTGTATTCGAGAGCATAGTCATATGTAGATAATGCAGAAAGCCACCTGTGGCCAGTGGCATCCAACTTAGCTGAGGTCTGCACATAGGTCAAAGGATTATTGTCAGTTTTACTAGTATTTTAGCCCCATACAAGTACTCATGGAATTGGTCAACAATAGCCCACTTCAAAGCTAGGAACTCTAACTTATGTACAGGATAGTTCTTTTCGGATGGGGTCAGGCTTCTACTGGCAAAGGCCACTGGTCTCAGGCCATTCTCGTGCTCTTGGTACAACACAGCCCCAACCTTGCAAGCTAGCATCAGTGTGCAGGACGAAGGTTTTCTTGGATCGGCATAGGCCAGCACTGGAGCATGGGTAAGTTGATATATGATCTCATGAAAAGCAGTCTCACAATCAGAGTCCAGCGGGCCCCAAATACTTCACTCGGATGAAATACACTCTTTCAGTCTTGAGGCGCTTGACTTTTGGTATTTTTGTGGGTTGGGGATACCCTTGAGTAAGGTTAAGTAAAGCGGATCACTCTTGAATAGTCCTTGATGAAGCGACGATAATAACCACAGAATCCCAGGAATCTTTGCAGTTCTTTAGATTTTGGGCTGTGGCCAGGTGGTCAAGGCCTCAACGCTACTTGGGTCGGTCTCTATTCCTCGGTGGATACTATGTGTCCCACATACTTTACTGATGTTTGAAAGAATTGACACTTATCAATGGACAGTTTAAGGCCAAAGTCCTCCAGTCGGTCCAATACCAAATAATCTGCTCTCATGTTCCTCCAGTGAGCTGCCAAACACAATAACATCATCTAGGTATACCAGGCACTCTAGTAAGTTCATGTCCCCACTGCAAGCTCCATCAATCGTTGAAAAGTGGCTGGGGCACCTGAAATCCTTGAGGCATCCTCATGAATTCATAGAAGCCAAGCGGACAGATAAAGGCTGTTTCTCTCGGTCCACTGGGGCCATCGGGATCTGGTAGTACCCACTGCGGTGATCCAGCACAGAGAACCACTTGCTCCCGTTTAGGCAGTCCAAGCATCCTGAATGCGGGCATTGTGTACTGATCAGGGATAGTCCGCGGTTTAAGGTCGATAATCCACACACATCCTTACTGTTCCATTCTTTTCCTCACTACCACAATGGGAAAGCATAAGGGCTTCTGGATTCTTGTATTACACCAGCAGCTAACATCTCTTGCAGATGCCGCTCACATCATCTATGTCAGCAGGTGCCAGGCGTCGAGACCTCTCATGAAATGGTCTTTCATCATGCAGCCGGATATTGTGCTCAGCTCCTTGCACGCATCCTACATCCCATTCCTTTAAAGAAAACACCTGGTCTCTCTGGGCAAGCTTCTCACTTATCCTCACTTTCCATTCAGCTGGCAGCGGGGAGTCACCGAAATCAAACAAGTTAGGCGTTACTCTGTCATTCTTCCTTGAACTCTTGCTGCTGGGTAGCACTGCAGTGTCTGCACAATGCACATTAGCCAGGATGCAACCTCTATTTACTCGAATGTCTCTTTCAGACACATTATGAACTTGGACCATTACCCTTCTGGCATAAGCATGGGCTCTAGCGGGCAAAATACTAGGCTTGACCAGCAGTCCCTCTGGCAATTTTCCATCGCCTGGTGCATCCAACATTAATATTTTATTCTTAACATCCTTTCTGATACGGACCTCTCCCTGTAAGGTACACTGGGCATTTGGTGCCAGGATCAGAGACTCAGGATCCTTCTTCCATACAATTCCGACCGGTTCCTCTGGTTCTATTTTTTCAGCATCTCTCTGTGCCTCATAGGCCTTCTTAATTAAAAGCCGGAACTCTTAAAGCTCTACTAGTCTTTGACCCTGTTTTCATAACACAACTGTGCCAGCCTTCCGAACATATGAGCATTTGTTCCAATCAACAAAGGGACACCATCATACAGTCCAGTGGGGGACACACTAAGGCTAGGGTCTCTACTTGTTCGGCCACTCCAGCCACGGAGGTGGGGAAAGACAGCCAAATTGTAATGTACCCAGAATAGGGTAGGCCTTCTCACTTAACCCCCATACATGCAGTCCTTCTAATGGTTGTAAGGGTACGCCTGACAAATGCTTCTGATACCAATCTTGGAACATAATTGTCACTTGGGAGCCACTGTCTATACAGCTCTTGTAGACACTCCATTCACCTTTACAGTGGTCTCCATGGAGGGACCCACTATTCTGGACCAGTCTGGAGGCGGTAGTGGGGGCCTGGGCAACTGACCTTGCCACAAAAGGACGTGAGTTAGCATTTTGGTGCCCTCACTGGGATCATTTTGTGCACCTCTTAACCACTGATTTGTTCTCCGAAGCTCTCCTTGTAACCTATATGCAACTTTGCCAGTGTCTTTTGGGGACCGGCATTCCCTCTTCATGTGCCCATCCTTCCCGCAATTATAGCAAAACACACTTTCTGGAGTTTGAGCTGGCCGAGGTGCCACACTGGGAGCCAGGGCGGGGGTACTACTAACTGGAAACCTTGGTGCCATCTCTGTCTGTGGCGTGATAAGCATTTGGAGACATCTCGTCAGTTTCTCCACTTCCATGGTCAAGGAATTGAGTTTGGAGCTGTTATCAGCAGGAGATACATGGGTGGGTACCCCCACCCCCATAGCAGATGCAGTCGGATATAGGTCAGGGCCCGTACTTGCAGGCGTGGCCTTCATAAAGGGACTGTTTTTGAATTCCCGGATCTCTCTCAACAGTTCGCCCCATTGTGACATATCTTTTTCCTTGTCAGAGCACTCATTGACTGTCAACCTCTGCCCCTGAACTTCACTTGATGGGTCACCCTCAGTCACTCGGGTCGAGCACAGCTGTTGGTGCAGGTACCTCCCGAGGTCGCCTTTTCTCAACTCCTAATTTCTCTCATTAACTCATCATAGGAGGTGGGGATTCCAGTCGATTTGCCAGGCGTAACTGAAGCAACAGCAGTTCTGAGAAGGGGCAGACTTAAGGATTCTGTCCAGTCTGGTTCGGTCCAGTTCAATCGCTGGCAAACTACCCTTTCTGAGGCATTCTTGCAACAATTTTTCCAGCCGAGATACATACACAGACAACAACTCCCTTGGTACTGTTGTGCATTTCTTACTCTCCACCATAGGTCCTCATCAGAATCTGGCTCCTACACACATTCTGCAAGGCCTCAAGATAGGCCTGTGCAGTCGCTCATGGTTACTGGCCCGTTTAGCACGGATGGTAGCCAGGGCAGGACCTCGGAGGCTCTCACTAACCCTCTTTGCTCGCTGCTTCGAGCATTGCCATTCTAGCACTTGGGGCAACATAGTCTCATCCAGGTCTCCCAGTCATCCTCCCCTTGGGGGTGGGAGGTGCCAGAGAAGATCCTCAACTTTCAGTAAGAGTTGTGACTAATGGCAGGTGCAGAAATAGGAGTCTGCATTGGTTCAGCCACCATTACGGGTACTGGAGCGGGAGAGGGTGTTGGGGGAGGAACACCCCCAGGTGGCAAGAATAGTTTCTTCAAGTCCTCCACAGTTTTCCCTTCTCCCAGCAACCATTTAGCAAATTTCTCCTCAAAAGTTTCAGACAGTGGTGGGGGCTCATTCCCCCTGGGTCTTTGCTGTACTTAGTTATCACTCTCCAGGCAGTGAGGGCTCCCTCTGGGGTAATGGTCTGTGGCACTTTGGAGCTATCTATGGGATCCTTAAACTCTGCTAGGGCCAGGAAAGTGTGGGTGAGCAGATTAGCATGCCGACCCACCACCACAGGGTTTTGTAAACCTTCCACCTTGGAAAGTACTCCTGTACAGTGTCCGTATTGATACCAGGGAATGTCCAGGATAAGCATAGCATTTTGGGGTCAATCTCCTCCCAGTACACCACTTCACCAGCCGGTGCACAGCCACTTCTGTTGGGGTACCCATTTTTTTTTTTCTTAACAGTGGTTCGTAAATATGGCCACTAAAGGACACACAATCCCAGCGGTGCCTCCAAGATGTTACCCCTAGATGGCGCTATCCCCGGGACTACTACCCCTGCCTGATTTGCCACTAACAGGTTGAGGGGCCTGGATCCAATGGCGGGTGCCCACCCAGAGGTCAGGGTTTGCAATAGTTAAACTAACTTGGTCACAGCCCTCTGGGACACTGCAACCCTTTCTTCCCACTAGTGGCCCACACAATATATCAGAATTACCTCCACAGTATACACTTACCCCAGGACTGGTTCCGCACTGGGACCTCCTGTGAAATAAGATACAGTGCAACAATCACAGTACAGTACTTTAACATAGACAAATACCCCAGGCAGTATAACTTTGCTGAAACAAGCAGCTCTGATTTATTTAGGGGGATATAACAAGGACAGGGGAAATCAGGTTAATTAGCTTATCACTCTACTCATCTACTCATGGCTCTGTGCACAGGCCTATCCCTATCAGTTACTGTCCCTGGGTACCCAAGCCCTAGTGGCTAGTCAAACCATGGCAGCTGGTAGGGCCCTTTCACACAGTGAAAAAGAAAATTAGTTTAAACAGTCAGCAGTACAGTGATTCCATTTGGATTTAATGTGGCAATTCAACAGGAGCGACCCTGAATTAGTACTCACGACCTCCAAACAAGACAGGGTCCTTCAACGTCAGCAGGGCTACTCTTGAGCTCCACGAGACTCTTCACACATTTATATGGTAAAAAAGAAAGTACTATACCAGGCAGGCTGCTTCTCTATCCCGATCGCAATTACTGCACGATACCCGGGAGAACACACAGCAGATTCAGTTCCTGACAGACCGAGTACAATTCAACAATTTCTGCAGTCTTCTACAGGGTGAGCCTGGTTTCTACTCTTCAGAGATCCTTTGATTCTTTTCACAGGACGGATTCAGTCCTAACAAGCAGTTACAGAGCTGCAGACCGGAACTCTGGGCCTTACACACGTTTTGACTGAAACTGTGCACTGAAGGAGCACAAGGTTTTTTCCCTTCACTGCCAGAGCTAAACTGAAACTCCAACAGACAAAACCGGCACTTCTTGAGTTCCTCCCAGTTCTTGACTGGATTGGCTGTCACTCACAATAGACTGCTGCTGTTGGTCCAAAAGGCGCCAAGTCTATACTACATCTCCCAGAGTCACTGCCCATACAGTCCTCTTGTGGCTGGCTCAGATTATGAGTCCAAGTTCTGATTAGTCAAGGCACCATTTTAGAGCTAGCTTACCCACACTGATTGGTCAGTTCAGCAGTTCAAACCAGAATGGGAACTAGGCAGACACAGTTCTGACTGCAAAGAAAGCAGGTTAGACAAACTGTAATTTCATTATTACTCTAAATGATTTCTGGCAACCAGCTACATCTTTCAGATAGGCTCCCTTGCACTCCTAGTGACTGCAAAAATGGAGTGAATTAGGCAGCTCGAGTGGTACTTAAACAGAGAAGCACACAGCGCCTCTATATAAACTAATTATGTCTGCAAGCAGACAGCTCTTAAAGAGACAGTACCAGAGGCTCTAAAAACACTCACTGATAAATGGCTTAAACGCCAAACACCATTCAGGCTTGGAGCATTCAAGCAAGCTCCTGGAAGTCTTTTGGGAACCCCCATTTGCAGGGGGGTTACATTTAGTTTTCCTTACATTCATGATCAAGAGATTATTAAATAACCAGGAGCATAAACACTGAAACTCGGGTTCCAACACCTCAGTAAGCCGAGAAAAAGAGGGAGCTTGAGAAAACAAAATAAGATTATCTGCATATAAAAGACTCTGACAATTCTGTAAAACAGAGGGCATTTGATTAATAAGTAAGGAGAACAACAGGAGCCCATGAATGGACCCCTGTGGCACTCCATACTCTATAGCTCTTAAATTAGGGTTCACAGAATTTAAAGCAACATACTGCATTCTGTTTGACAGGTAATCTCCCATCCAATTTACAACATTATTAGAAATACCCAGATCCCTTAGCTTCATAAGAAGCAAAGGATGATCAATTAAATCAAACACTCTGGTCAGATCCACAAACACCGCTCCTGTGACCCACAGAGAGCTGCACTTTGATGTTCAGTGCAGTTACAAACACCGGACATTTGGCAGGTCCTCCAGCTTTGCAGTGTGCATCTGCAGTCTACAGGCCCACAGACAGGTTTACATTGTTGATTTTTCAGATTAAGATATTTATGAACATTTTAAGATTGCGAAAATTCTGAATAGGTTGCCAACTTCCAGAACTCTAGTCGGTACACTCATGCACTGGCTCACTTCTGCCACAAAGTTGGTACAACCCCATCTATGTCCTTGTTCTTCGGATAAAAAAAATTGTCTAATTGCCCTTTTTAGTGGGTGTCTCACTTCTCTTGAGCAGGGTGGCCTGTTTTTTCATTGTTTGTTTTCTTTGGAGAGTTTTTAGATAGCTTTATTAAAAACTTATTTATTTAGCCTGGTCTATCCAGATTGCTCTTAGTCTTGTAAGATTGTTGATGCAGATATTTTAATATGGTTTAATTGAAATGATTCACTGCTGTGCAATTTATTGTGGTTTTAATGATTGTTATATGTGTTTGGTTGTTTACTGACTGTGTAAAAGTGTATTGAACTCCTGGAAAGGCGCTCCTTATAAATAAAATATGATTTAATTTAGAAGATTTTTGCATCCTAAGAATAAATGGTTATTGAACCATTTCTAAGCAAAAGACAGACATAGCACCCTTCTGAACATGATCTTGGAACCTATGATTGAGACCTTTAAATATAATGGATATTAATAAAGTGGACAGTAGTAGCCAGTTTGCAAGAAGCAAGGGCAAGGTAACAGCAGGACATGGATGAAAACTGGTGGGGGTGCAGCTTTATGAAGGCTGTAAGGACATGCTTCTTTACAGAAAGGGTTGTGGAGAAAGGGGATGCATTGCCAGAAGAAGTGGTCATCTTGGAGTCATCACCAGCTTTAGATACTGTACACTGGGGTTAGACACAGGGGAATAGTCCAAACCAGAGAAGGGAGGGAAACGGAATGATTGAGGGAAGGGGATTAGTGATCTAGGGAGGGCAGTGTCGAAATACAGTCTAAGCCATTGGTAGACTAGCTCTGGTCCAGAATTGGACTGGCTGTAGATGCAGGTGAGTACTGGGCAGACTGGATGATCTTAGGGCCTTTTTCTGCAATCAACATCTACTGTGTGTTTCTGTGTTGACTCGCCTATTTTCAGGCAGCTCTGAAAGAGAGCTTTGTTGTTAAATGTAATTGCTTTAAGTAGTATTGTCTTTGACCATCTCAATGCCAGCTCACTGCTGTATATGCAGCCCAAGTTCAGAAGTGAGATTGGGTCCCTGCGTTGGGAGGGAGGCCTGATTGAGGTAGTTGCTGCACAGCAGGGTGTCTCAGTTGGGAAGGGTTTGTGGCAGGTTCCATTGCCACGGCCTTCGATGTGGCTGGGCCAGGTAGCTTGCTTGTCAGAAGTGCGCTGTGTGCATTCAAAGCCAACAGAGGCACTACTCAATCAGTCAATCAATCAAACTTTATTTAACCAGGCATAAACACCATTGAGCAAGCTCATTTTCAGGGTGGTCCTGGACTTCAATACAATTCACAGTCACGAATAAGGTAGACAAAAAAAAAACATTGTACATGTGAAAGATAGTTCGGGCCTATACATACAGAGCTAACATAGGTAAATACAGTTATAATTCATATCAAGTAAACACGGGTGGTAAAAAACTTAAATCTTAGGCAGTCACCAGTATATAAGGGCTAGTACCTTTATAAAAATATGAAGAAAGGGGAAAGAAGAGCGGGTATATGAGATAGAAGTGGGGGAGATAGGACAGTGAGGACCGGGAGAAGAGAAGATGGCTAATAATTGCTGGATACCACCTAACTGGGATGTGAGTTGAGTAAATCTCTGTGTCATAGGATTTGTGAGAGATACCAGAGGCTAAGGGCACATAGTCACCTAAAACAGCTGCAGGTTTCCTTCAGGTACTCCGCTATTAGTGCTTTGAATGTGAGTGGACTAGGAAGGGATAAGAGCTTCAGTGAACTTTGCATGGTGTTCCATAAGGACGGGAATGAGAAATTGATTGCAGCCGAGCCATGTGTTGTTTTTATTCTGGGTATCTGGAAGCAGAGTATGGAGAAGCATCTCAATCCATAAGATCCCTTGGCACATTCGAAGAAGTTTGAGATGTATGCAGAAGCTTATCAGATAAAGCTCTAAAGAACCAGAGAAGCGGGTTTCTTTCCTCCTTGTTGAGAGTGAGGACCATCCCATCTCTTGGTATAGTAGGCAGTGGTGGGTGTGAGAGGGCAGATTAAGGATGAACCTTAAGGCCCGTTGGTAAAGGGTGTCGAGTTTGTTGAGCACTGTTGAGGGGCAGTGGCTGTAGAGAAAGTCAGCTTAGTCCAGTAAGGGTAGGAATGTGGATTGCACTAGTCTCTTTCTGGCTTCTTTGGTGAATAGATGCGTAATGCGGTAGAATATGCCTAACCGCTATCTTAATTTTTTCAAGACCTCATTCAGGTGGCACAGAAAGCTAAGCTTATTACCCAGCCAGAACCTTAGGTATTTAAAGATATCTACTATTTCAAGGGGTTCACCCACTAGCGTTAGAATCTTGGGATTGTGTGTCGGTCCTGAGGATGCCTTTGGTGAGAAGATCATGGCTTTGGTCTTTTTGGCACTGAGTAGGAACTTGTGTTTGATAAGGGTATATTGCAGAGAGAGATAAAGTCTCACTGTAAGTCCTCATGGGCCAAGTCCAAGGATGAATTTGAGGTGTAGAGGACAGTATCATCTGCAACTAAATGCACGTTAGCTGTGCGCAGATGTGAGTCAAGGTTATTGATATAGATTGCAAATAGGATTAGGCCCAAGATGGAGCCTTGGGGGACACCTCGTGGAAGTGTTTTTAGTGGAGACAATTCTCCTGAAGCTTTAACTTGTTGTAACCTGTTAGTAAGGTAGCTGGTGAACCATTTAATGGTAGTACTATCGAGACCGATATTGCTCAGTCCATAAAGCATAATATTGTGATCCACAGTATCGAAGGCCTTACTAAGATCAAGGAAGAGGGCAAACACATGCTTCTTAGAATCCAAGGCAATTTGCCAGTCAGTGGTACTTTTGCAAGGGCAGATAACTGTGCTGTGTTTGGCCCTAAAGCCGGACTGTGCAGGGTTTAGCAGTTTCTGCTAATCCAAATGCCCTCTAACTTGGGGTGTTGATGATTTTTTCCAGTAGTTTTGATAGGGTAGATAGTATGGAAATAGGCCGGTAATTATTCAGGTTGCTCGGATCCCCAGACTTGAACAAGGGTATGATGTGTGCAGTTTTCCATGACACAGGTAGCTCGCCCTGCGTGCGTCAGGGAGGTGTTGAATAAATGGATGATGGGGGTGGGTAAGTAGTAATGGCCTAATTTTAGGAAGTAGGGTTCAATATTGTCGGCACTGGCACTCTTTTTTTTGTATCCGGGTAACAATAGGAGGTCCTCTACTTGTTTAAACATAACTGTATGGAAGCCGAAGGAGGAAGAATGAGGTTGGTTAGGGTTGAAGTTAGCGTTAGAGTCAGCAGTGGAGTCCCCTAACGGGCTGAGCTTGTTGATAGGCGAGGCATCAAAGGCCAGCCCTGCTGTGGCAAAGTGTTCGTTGAGCTGTTCTAATATAGCAGTTTTATCCATGAAGGTAGATCCATCGGACACTATTTTGGCTGAAAGGGAGGTGTTAGTAGTATAGCCTTCAACCTCTTTGAGGATGCTCCAGAATTTGGCAGAGTTGTATTTGTTGTCTTCTAGTGCTGCTTGGACACATCTAGCTTTTTCAGACCTAATTAGTTTGATGCAGGCATGTCTAGAGGCACAAAATGCTTGCCAGTCAGCCTCCAAGTGAGATTTCCTTGCTCTTTTCCACTAATAGTCTCTGTCCTTGAGCGTTTTCTTTAGGAGAGGTGACAACCATCCGGGAGGTCTTTTTTTTTAGACTTGTCAGCCTTAGGGGAGTATGTTTGTCTATTAGACCCTCTAAGAGGCTGTGAAAGATGTTAAATGCCTCACTGAGGGAAGGGGCTAGGTAGAAGTCCTGCCATCTGATGTTACCCAGATCTTTCAGGAAGGCATTCTGGCAAAACTTTTTCAGGCATCTCTTCAGTTTGAATTTAGAGGCAGACTTTATTTGGGGAGAATGTCTGATGCAGGCAGTGGCACAATGATCACTTAAGTCACTGAAGAAAACTCAAGTGTGTGAGATGTTATGAGGTTTGTTAACTAAGATGAGGTCCAGAAGGGAGCTTCGCTCAGGGTTTTTTCTGTTGGGTCTGGTGAATGCAGGTGTTATTTGTGCCAGCCCACTCGCATCACAGAAATCCTTGAGCTTCTTGGAGCTCTCATCATTCCAATTTTTGGTTGAGATCCCCCATTAGAATATACTCAATGTTAGGCGAGTCGATTAGACTTTGGAGATGAGGTAGGAGGGCCTGCCACCCGAAGGCAGTCGATAGCATGCAGCAATAAGGAGTGTCTTTTCATCGGAGAGGGATAGTTTTAGTGCTAGGCATTCAAATTCTTTAGCCTTAGAGGTGCAATCAACGACTGTGACAGAGAATTTGCTCTTAACATATATTACTACTGATGCCATGAGGCGGGACTATGGGATTAAAACCAGGAAGTTAAAGAACCCTGCCATATGAGTGATGGCGGAAATGCCTGAACAGGTTATATCCCTGATTACTGGGTATATCCTTGGGGTGACGGTAATGGGAGAGGGTACAAAATGCTATGTGAAACAAAAAACAGTAGTATTGTCTCTGTTACACATCTCTGTATTGTAGTATCAAATTTTATTTTTAACTAAAATGAATATTGATTTATAATTTTTTCATCGTTGTAACCAGGATGTTTTACAGGTTGACATTGTAAATAGGCACGCTTTTGTCTAACTTATCTTTTAGCTGTATAAAAATAACCTTTTATGCTACTGCGTCTACAGTGTTACATAAATTCACATTATTCAAACGTTTACTTACATGAAGCAAACATTTCTTATCCCTGCAAGGGTACAAGAGGCTGGCAGTTGCAGAGTAAGGGGATTGAGAGACTAAATGAGGCCAGCCATGGTTCATAACATGGTGCTGCAAATCAAAAAAGGATGTGTTTTGTTATTCAGCTTTTTCTCTTTTTCCACCATCTTGGTCAGGACATCTGACAGTCAACCCCTCCCCCCCACAAACATCTGCCACTAACCACCAGCCAGCACTCTCCAGTGGCTCTCCCGCTGTGGTGGGTCTGGAAGTGATCAGCCCCTCCTCCCCATCCTCCGAGATAGGATCTGATTGACTGGGGGATCTATGCAGGGTAGACCCAAGAATACCAACTTTATAGATGCCTAGGGAAGAATTCTCCATATTTGGTCCCTCCCACTTCTCTGACATCACACACAGTGCTACATGGCTGCATGGCCCGCAAGCATCACAGCGGTGGCACTCAAGCACACCTGTCTCTTCTCATGGTGTGAGCCCTCTAACCCACTGTGGGGGTTGCTATGATGTCATGTTATGGCACGATCCTTTATCTGCTGGGAAGCACTACAAACCAGCAAAGCTCCTTCCAGCGTAGTCACTCAGCTGCAGTACTTTTGGATCACTTACGAACCCAGGTCCTCTGCATGGATATGCAAGCACTTCTTCTGGGCCCGTTGGCCTCCGGTGGTCCTAAAGATGTACTTATAATGTGAAGAATGTTTATCAAAAATCTGACATATCATATATGTTTTGCATTTGTAAGTAAAAAAATTTGGAAACCATGAGGAGACCCTTGTACAAAAACGGCATGCCCTTTGGTTTATATTTTACGATGCCCGAAAATAAATACTGAGATATTCTCTAATCGGGTTATAAAAGTTAGAAGCACTAAAAAAAGGTCTCAAGACATTTCTCCTTAAGCATAGTCTATGTACTTGCAATCACTGAACTGTTCCTACTTGGTCTGTATTTTTTTATTACACTGCCTTGTTGCTGATCTAAATGTACCTGCTGTACTCTAATAACCTAAGATCTGTCTGTATGTTACCCCTAGTTGTATATGATCCAATGTTTTCTAATCATGTGACTGTATTAGTTGTTGTTATAGCTTGTACTGCTCATTGACCTCCTGTTTTTATTATGTTGTGTTTACATATATATATAATTAATTCCAGGTAGCCCCTGAGAAAAGGGACCTTTAGTCTCAGTGGGTTTACCCGGTCAACAAAGTTCAGTAAATAAATAAACATTAAAATGAATGGTTATACATATGGAAAGGCTGGTCCACGCAGGATTCACTGCACTGTCACAAGATAAGGTGTAATATAAAACCTACCTGACATTGTGCACTCCCTGGAAAGGGAGCATATTAAAAACGGTGTGGGTGTCAGACATTAGAATGTTATTAATAAATCAGTCAGCAGAGTATTAGGTAATCTCAGCATTCAGCTGCATCCATGAATAGTTAAGTGATTTCTGGCTTATGCAGTAGCCTGGAAAGTGGCTTTCTGGAACAGTAGCGTAATGCAGTTCCTTTTCTCTTTCTTCCAGCCCATTTTCCAGTTCAACTAAGATTGCTATGAAAAGGGAATGCTGAACATTAAAATATGCCACAGATTGTCAAGTTAAAACAGTTGCCTACCATCATGCAGTTTTCCAAAAAGCAACTAAGTTCATTTCCTTGTTTTTTTTATAATATTTCATAGTTCAGGCATCTTGTATAGCGCCAGTCACTGCTGTGAATGGCCACTTCACTGGTAAAGTACAGCATGTGCATGTGGTACCATTCCCACAGTGGTGCAGAACATTTAAGTACTCACTGCAATGAATGGCTTTTTGGGTATGCACCCGTACTGTTAGCACTAGATTGTGGGGTCAGATTGACTGTCATGTATAGTTGGTGAGCTGCCAAAAAAGTATATAGGTATGTGAAAAAAGAAATTCCTTTAATTTCTTCACAGCTAATGTCCTTGTTGAATACAGTATACCCTTGTCAGTAACACCATCCCTTATGATCCTTCAACACTACTGTCCTCCCTGAAAACGTCGGGCTGTTTTACTGCATGTAGCAGATTTATGTATCCTCCGAACATTAACATCCAACAATAGAATCCAAATTATTTTAAAAATGTTAAAGCATATCTTTACATTCTGTTTCTTAATCTAAGAAAAAAAATTGCTTCAGTGCATTACACAATTTTCAGCTTTTAAATATTTTTTCCTTATAAACTCCAGGCTCTTGAGGTCTTATTCACAGGTCACGTATGAAAATAGATAATTCTCTTATCTAGTGCACTTTCCTGGTCGGCACAAACTAATTAAATGAACATTACTGGAGAGTTTCTGTGGAATAACATGTTATGGTTGCTTTCTGACATAGGAACTCACTGGTGATGGGGCTTTAAACAGCGACTTTCTATGTTGCTGCAGCTTCACTCACCAACAGTAAAGGCAAACCAGCACCAGAGCAGGTGCAGGTAGATGGCAGCCCCCCCCCCTTCCTCTAACCTTTCCTCTGTCCCTGTCTTATGTGTTATCCTGTCGCCTCCTAAGTTCTCTACCCTCTCGTGTAGCACTTCCCTCCATATTAACTGACTACTTCACATCCTTATTCACTCCTGTTCTGTCCCCTCCCTCTGCTACATTCCTTGCCTTCTCTACACCCTACCGCAGATTGCCGCATTGTTGAATCATGTACTTTGCCTCATTGCTGCTCTGCCTTATCGCCAGGACCTATTTTTACTGTGATTATACGTTGTGATATATGAAACCCATTGTCTTGTTCAAAGTATGCTCCTTTTATTTTCTAAACCTGTTGTTGTACACCTGTCTTGTACTAGGATCTCCTTGTGAATGAGCTTGCTGAATGGAGTTTTCCTACAATAAACTTGAATTGAAACAAATTATGAAAATTAAAATGCCCCTGAGTGTACAAATACAGTATACAAGTGATAGCATCTCAGGGTTCTGGTGACAAAAAACATAAGTGTGAATGTTCCCAGAACCTCTGTATGCCGTTACAGCCTTATTATGCAAACATATGTGTATTATTCCTTATGTCATGGCATCTGGCCATTTTGCCATCGTTTGCTAACAGCTTAAGCATCTGTTAAGTTTACTGATGTCAGTGGATCACCTTTTTGCAGCCACATGCTTATTATTCATGGAGAGTTATCAGTTATCCTCTCTATATTTCACATTTGCAGAGGACTAGAGCATCATTGTAATTGGTGGAGGATTTCACCTCTGAAATGTATTTCCTGATTGATACTTAAGTGCAACACTTGAGGTTATACCGTTTTCTGAATACTGATGGATGGAAAGTAATGGATAGAGCAGTTTCAATAAGAGAGAAATGTGGAAGAAAACAGTGGTTGAACATTGCAGTAAGATGCCATTTAGTGTAAATAGCTCCTTATGTAATTAGTGAAATGCTGTTTGCCTCAAAAAATTAGCTTCCTAATCAATTTGTTGTAGTTTGCTAAGAAATTATTCTGGCTGCTTCACATCTGTGTGTATGTATGTATGCATGTGTATATATATATATATGTGTGTGTGTGTCCGTGTATGTGTGTATGTGTATGTATGTGTGTGTGTGTATATATATATATATATATATATTTATATATACTGTGTATATATATATATATATATGTATTAGCTTTTTGTGCTTCCCACCAAGTCCTCAGGTCAGGCTGTGCCTGGCAAACTCCCTGCCGTTATCCGCTACTACTCTCAAGATCACTCCTTTAAAGGTGATCCAGAATTAATCCGACCTTAGACTGGATTGTGGGTCAGATCATGGATTTCCCCAACAGTCCTGCAAATCCTGGTCTGATCAGATTTGGTGCTATCCAAGCACCTCTAATACTGGTGATAGGAGCTAGCCAGCCCAGTCAGCACTGAACAATAAGGTACTAAATTACCAGGGAGCTGATAAATGACACATGTAGGTTATTTGCTTTAGAATTTTTGGCTGGGAAAGGCACACTGAGCCAAATCTCATTTCTAGGTACGACCTGGGAGCACAGGAAAGTTAACGTAACTTTTGTTCTGGGTTACACAGTACGCAAGCAGAAATTGTGGGTCTTAAACCCAGGTCTGCTAAGTCTCCAGGATTGTAACTTGGTGTTTTAGCCTCTAGGCTATATAGCTTCTCTATCAGTTTAACATGAATAAATGTAAAGTTAAGCAGCTGAGTGCCAAAGACTGGGCATAAAGGGTAAATGTGCTAACAGATCATTAAAGAGATCTGCAGATTTAGAGAGAAGTACAAAGCAGTTCATGGCAGCAGTTTAAAAGGGTACATTTTGTGCTAACAGAGCAGAGAAAGGATCTGGTGTAGATAGGACTACAAAGCAGGCAAATCGGTTCACAGCTGCAGTTTTAAAGGTCAGTAGATTGCTTGGCTGCATCAAGCAAGGAGCAGAAACAAATCAAGAGATGTATTATTCCACTCTACAAGGTGGGCTCTGATGAAGCCTCTCTTGGATTACTGTGTCAAGTTTCTTAGCACTACACGAAGGCCAGTTGTACTTCTCAGTGGTCTCTGATTTTGATCACAATGTTCCTTCTGTCTCTTCTGAAATTAATGTTTCTGTTCCTGAAGTACAGACATTTAGAAGCATAAAATAATGTCAAATTTTAAAGATACAGTCTGGTTTTCTTTCAGAACATTTTCTTTATTGTAAACCAGTTGTTCTGTTTGTTTCTTGGGTCGATAGGTGGGTAATAACACTCATTCCTTGGGAGATATACACACACTTCATCTTGTGTACTAAGGCGCAAGGTCTGTTTACACAAGTTGTGTGCAAAGTTCTGCCACCTTTTTGCACTATTCTGTGAGTATTTGTACTCTGCACCCCCAGATAATCGATATTTAGTACCTAGTGTTCATGCTTGGGACCCAAAATGCTAAAAGAAAATTATAAAACCCTCTAGCCCTTCCCACGTGGCAAGGGTTAAGTCCGTTGACAACTTCCCACTCCCAATCCCAGTGATTTCCTGCCCTTCATAGCCTTCCCCATTCTCCCCACCTCACATATGTTGAAAAAACTATATACCGGCTCCTCCAGCTATGCACCTTGTGTACTTTGCTTCCTACCCTGACCTCCTCCGGCCCCAAAATGGCATTATTTAAATGTGCCCCCCTTCTGAGCCCTGATCAATGATTTTGGGGGGATATGAAACATAGAAACATGGAATTTGACGGCAGATAAGGACCACTTGGCCCATCTAATCTGCCCATTTTCCTACCTAACAGATAAGCTGCAGATCCTAGTTAACCAACAGCTTACTTCATCCCCCCACTAGGACTGCCTTATGTCTGTCCCATGCATTCTTGAATTGCCCCACTGTTCTTGACTCCACGACCTCCTCAGGGAGGCTGTTCCATGCATCCACAACCCTCTCTGTGAAAAAATACTTCCTCACATTACCTCTGATCCGTCCCTCTATCTTCAAATTGTGCCCCCTTGTTCTTGCACATCTCTTTTTCTGAAAGATGCTACCCTCTTGGACTTTGTTGATTCCCTTGAGGTACTTGAAAGTTTCTATTATGTCCCCTCTCTCCCTTCTTTCCTCAAGGGTATACATATTAAGCTCCTTTAGTCTTTCTTCATATGTTTTCTGGTGCAGACTCTGCACCATTTTGGTTGCCCTGCTCTGGACAGCCTCCACTCTGTCTCTGTCTTTGCAGAGATGGTGTCTCCAGAACTGCACACAGTACTCCAGATGGGGTCTCAACAACTTCCTGTTTTCTGTATTGATGCCTCTCCCTTTGCATCCCAGTATCCCCCCAGCCTTCCTTACTGCCTTCTCACATTGCTTGCCCACCTTTAGGTCAGCATATGTTAGTTGAAATCCAGCTAACTCAGTCACACCTCCCCACCCCTTGCAGCATTCCACTTCATTTACAGTATTGAGTCAGCTATCAGAGCGAGCAGGGAGCGCATGGGCCGGGGGGGGGGTGGAGTCTGCGTTCTTGATGATGCTAGGCAGACTGAATCAATTGGCTTTGTGTCATTGGCCTTCCTTTCTTGGCCATGCTACTTGAGGGGACGACTGAGTTAGCCAAGATTTTAACTAATATTAACCCCACAAATTATGGATTGGGGTTAAGAAGGGGACCCACTATTAAAAAAAATGCCATTTGGGGGACTTCGGAGTCAGGCTAGGTGAGGGAGTACAAGTAAATCTACTGTGATGAGAAGATCTCTGTACATCAGCGTTGGCACCACCTTTAGCCACAGGTAGCAAGATTAATGACTAGTGGAGCCAAAACTGGCAGACAGGAATATGAAACGGATTTTAAGAAGTAGTTAGTTGTAACTTTTTATTTTTGAAGTATTTTTTCTTTTTACTTCTGCTTATTAGAAAGTCTTCTATGTGATAATATTGTGTTGGATGTGTGGAACAGCTGTTATCCTGACAGCTGACATGACTAGCTCCATTCCCCCACTACATCATCAGCATTGTGATTTCACTGATAGTGACATCACAGGTGACTGACCTGGCAGTCACTGAATAGCTGTTCTAAGCAGCAGTGATGTCACAGTCAGTGAGGTCACAATGCTGAAGATGTAGTGCGGGAGAATAATGATAGATATGTCAGCTGCCAGGCAGAGTGTGGTTCCACACATCAGGGGCAGGATTCACAACGGTAGTGCAAAGTGAGCGCAGAGGTTTGCGTTGCATTTCTCTGCTGTGATGGTGGCAACTGTGCTATTCACAGTCGGCTAGCTCGTTGGGCTATCTGACTGTGAATAAGGGCCAGAGGGGGGCAGCGCTAACCCAGAAAAAAGCAGTGCAATACATGGTAGTGCTGCCCCCACAGGTGGCTGGGACAATGGCCCTGCAGCCAGTAGTGCTGAGGCGCCACAGTGCTATTCTCAATGGGAGGTATACAGGTGGGCCCATTGGGCATGCAAGGGGCTAGAGGCCATTAGCATGCCCATCATGGGCTCATTTGCATACCATTAATGTGTGATTGTGCTCCCCGCAGCCCAAGCCCCATGCAGCTGCACTCCCCCATAGTTCAGTGTTGCCCACTCCCACCCCAATTGTGGCCCCAACAGCAAGAAAACAGTCCCTCCCATAGTGTAGTATCCTACTCCAGTTCCTGCTGGCTCCCTTACCCACCCAATAGAGAAATTAAATATGTTCCATAATGTAGTGTCCCACCCCAGTCCCTGTTCACTCCATTATCCACCCAGTAAAAAACAGTAATTATTTTCCATAGTGTAGGGTCCCACCACCCACCCCCCAATGCCCAATCCCCATTATAATAAAAAAATCCCCGTTTCCATAGTGTAGTGGTACCTCCCCCTCCCCAGTCCCCGATCCCATTATAATAAAAAAAAAAAAATTCCTGTTTCCGTAGTGTAGTGGTCCCTTTTCCCTCCCCAGTCAAGATCTCCCACCCTTACTGTATGTCCATATTTTCCATAGTGTAGTGGTCCCCCCAACCCCCCACCCACTCCGGTACCCACATCCCACTCCGCTCCCCCCACCACAGCATGTCCCCCGGTTGGTGAGCAGCACAGCATTTATCTCACCTCCACGGCTGCCTGCCGACTGAACTGTCAATGACAGTTTACAGTATACACTGCAGTCCCATTGGTTGACACTTCAAGACACAAGGGCCTCTTGTGGCAGGTCACATCCCTTCTGACCCTAGCTGACTTGCTAATCGATCCCAGGGACACCTGCAAGGCTCTAGAGAAGACCACCTAATATCACCAGCCCCCTCTGCTGGATGCCTGAGTAAACTGCCTTGCCTGGCTGTACAGCTCTCGAGCCCTTAAAAGGGCAGGCAGTGCTCTTCGGTGGCAGTGCTCTCCCAGCTGCTTCTGCAGGCCCCTCAGAGACTTCTCCCTGGGACTTCTCTATCAAATGCTTCTCTTCTGGAGCTGTTCTGCCCCTTTTGCAAAGCCCTCCAAACTGCACTTGAAACTTCCTGGCAGCCTTCTTTTATGCCACTGGGAGGGAGCATGCTAAACTGGGGTGCTCCCTTACTGGCTGCTAAAGGTAGCGACACTAACTGGTTATGCAAATCAAGGACCTGACCGCACAGCCAGTCAGCGTCAACAGCTGCTGCTCAGCTCTTGTGCCTCCTCCCTAGCATGAGCACACTCAATTGCTTTAACGGACATTCAGATTTTAAATAGGCATTAAGCGTCTTTGATGTGCCAGTACAGTGCCCCTGGATTGGGTTTTCCATGGGCAGTGCTTTCACTTTCAATCGGGGCCGGGGGGGTCAGGAAAGGCAGGGACAGACTTTCCAATCTCAGCCTCCCCAGGCACCCCTGACATACACATTTAAATAAATTAATTAAAAAAAAGTGTTGACAGCTGGTGCCAAAGCCACTGATGAGATGCCCATCGAAACTTCTGGCAGGGTGCCCGATGTGGCCAAGATGCCGGCCGCTAGAGTACAGTTGTTGCTTCATGGCACAATGCCACGAGCTGATAGAATTTTTTAACACTTATGAATGGGGGGGGGTAGAAAAATGTTATTTTTTTAAATTTTCCCTAGTAGTATACCATGAATAATAGTAAAAAAAATCAGTATTTGGTCCTGAGTACTTAATTAGCCATGGTATTGTGAAATTATTACTTGTTACTCACAAAGCCGCCATATATATCCTGAACATACCTGAAATGTGTGCCCCATGCCCTCATAAAATTTGCCTCTGCCGAAATTTATGCCTACTCTTGCTGAAATCTATACAGTACCTACCGCCACCTATCCTAAAATGTACACCGGCCCTATGACGCCATTTCTACAAATATCTTGCCGACCAATGTTACAGTGATGGATTTATGTCGACCGTAATTGCGGTTGGCATAAATCCATCCGATAACACTTTGTTCTTTTGGGGGGCTCTGCCCCCTGCATCCCCTGTAATTAATATACGCTAATTAACTCCAAGTCGGAGTTGATTCAGGAAAGGGGCGCAAGACACCGAGGAAACAGTGCCGGTGGTCCCGCAGTGACAGAACTGCGTCCTGTCACTGTGTCGTTGTACTGTCATTCATGGTAGAGGTGTCAGTGTTCGATCAGCATACCAGGTACATCCTTACCCTATCTGAAACTTAAACTCCTGTCCATACTTCTACCACTTTCCAAAATTTAGACCTCTACTGCTCCTGAAGTTTGCATGCCACATGTGCTTCCAAAATACATACCCCACCCTTTTAGAAATCTAGCCCTTGCCCCATTCTTGCCTCCTAGGCCATCCTGCTCTGAATAGTTATATTCCTCTCCCGCCCTCCACCCAGCAATATTTAATTATCTTCAGTTTATATTTTCTAGTTGTTTCAAGCTTTTGCTGTTTAAATGCTTTAAAAACTGTTACTTTTTAAAGGGAGAAATTGTGTGGGGGGTTGGATTTGGAGTAAAATGTAAGCATCTAGGATGCTTACCTTTTCTAGCAAATGTAAAAGCACATACAGCATATGATTCATATATAAGTGGCAATAACGCCTTCTAAACTGGGTAATTCTAATTCATTAATTGCACTTCCAGGGTCGCTGGTGACAGTTAGCTTTGGCTTGTGATTTACTGTGCCCTTGAGGTCTGCGTTTATTAGGCCATTATCTTAAACCCTGCCATGTACTGTTGCATGCATCTAGGACATTTACATTTTCTGGCAAGTCATAAAACCATAGTGCAAATGAAACAAGTGTGGTAGTTGAGTATTGTCTCTGAGTCATAAATCATATTCATGATACACTATGGGATAAGATCTGTAACAGATGTTAAAGATGCTGTGTATTTTCTGCAGGAACCAATTGTGGCACTTAAACATGTATACGGTTTTGTGGGAACTTTGGTATAAACATCTTCTCATGTTAATGTTTTTAACAGTTGGTATGAAAGGATTTTTGTTTTAAAACTACAGCAGTTCTAACCCCGATTTAGATATAACATTGGAGTCTCCCTTGTTTACTTTGTGGTTGAGAATTGTCTTTACATAATCAAAATGAGAAACACTTTAGGGGTTCATTAATTTGTGTTCTGGAAGCATCATGATTAGTACAGTCAATGTATTTCGACTTTCAGTGGGGAAACATACAAGAATAGTTACTGTAATTTACAAGACGGTACATTCCATGAAGATTTAGAACATGATCTCCAGCCACTTGTACCAGAGGACTACTAGGTAGTAAAATAAGATTTCCAGCAAGCATTCTGAAGTCCCATTCAAATATTAGCAACTCCAGTAATAGTCTTTTCTTATCCTTGCATTTAGACTGGGTTAAAATTAGCAGTAGTCCTGGAGGCAAGGACTCCCCCAAAAAAACATACTACAGGGTGACTGAGGGTCTCCTTGTGTTTGGCTGCAGTAGATCACTGTATTACAGAACCGTGGACTGTGGACTCCTTTACCTTGACAGGGGGTCTTGAACATCTAAGGGTTCCGTATCCCAGTGTCCTGCTGCCAAAATGTTCTTAATTTGCAATGCTGCTTTATCTGTGAGAAAAACAGTACACTATAAAGGGATGTATGGTTTCATAAAACGCAGCTCTGCATGTCGGCTCGTATTTTGCTAAACAAATTTTTACCTACAACAGTTCACTTTAAAATACGTTTTTTTTTTGTCATTTTTAGTTGTCTAAGAAGTGCATAATAAGCACTGACCTGTCCTCAGCTGATCTCTCAGTTCCTTTGTTGATGACATTGTAGTCCGTACTGTAGCAACAGACTGTAGTGTCACAAACTGCATTTATGAGATCAGTTGAGGACAAAGTCTTTTTTAAAGGCATAGTGAAATAATCAGTAGAACATGAAAAATGTATCAGTTCAATAACAGCAGAATAAGTAAAAGCAACTGGAAAATACAGTACCACAGTTAAACATAATTGTTGTAGGTATCATGGTTATTAGCCTTTTATTTTAGTGGCCACTTGCTTTTTAAGCGTATCCAAAAACAATGTATTTTAGAAGTGCATCCTCCAGGTCACATCTGGAACTGAGCCTTGGCTCAGTGTGCCAATTTTCAATACATAAATAAAATAATTATTATACAATGGGCAGCTTACTACACAGTAAATGCTGCTTTCTGAATTGCTGGCTGGCACCTTTCCAGTGTTATAAATCCTCCAGTATACAACACAAAAAAGTGGCAGCCACCTAGCAGCTGCATCAGTAACTCTCCCTCAAATCACTCTGAGTATTGCAAAGCCCTGTCACTCAGAACTGTTACTTAAGTTGCTCTGCCACCTCCCAAATATCAAAGTGAGTGGCTACCAGAAAAACTGCGATACTGAGTTGTCGCTAAACAGCAGCAGTAAGCTATCTTAAATTGAAAAAAAACTCATACAACTATCCTAGTGACTGTGTTTGTTTTCTTAAAATCACTTCACCTCAATACCATCACCAACTCCCTCGCTAATTCACCTTGTCTCCCTCTCACCGCTCGCAGCTTCCTCCACTTTACTTAATGGCTCCACACTTAAAATCTGCCACCGGCTATCACATCTGTCCCTCTCTCATGGCTGTCATCAAGGTACAGGTCAGGAAGCATAGGAAAACCAGGAGCAGTTGTAAAATTCGCAATAAGAGTTTAATTATTAATAACAGTAAAATAAAAAAATTAAAAATTGTTCAGAATAACTATTTACAATGGCAGTAGAAACATAGAAAACAGAGTCCTTCTGAGTTTTTCTTCTCAATTTCCAATCTCAGTCTCTCAGTCTCTGTCTCTCTTCATTTTGCAAAACATTGCAGCTCCTTTTTATAAATCTGTACAGGAGCTCATTAAGAAAATAGCATGCTTCTCACACAGTGTTCTTGTACGTTTCCAATGTTCTTGTCAGTTTCAGTAGGTGCAGCAAAAAGAACATTGTGACCTAGTACTGACCTCTTGTTTACTTTCTGCAAAAGGCTTAACAATTGAATCTCTTTCTACCTATTATACACAACACTGTTGTACCACTGCTCGTAACACCTGCCTTAGAACTGTATGTAATGTTGATCTTGTAACTTGAATGTTTAATATTTCACTCCTGTTTTACCCCTTCCCCTCCCAGGTCACACCGGGAGACAAGCAACATGTTGCTCAGTGTGCCTTCCTGTTAAAACATTTCAGTAAATTAATAAATAAATAAATCTTAGGTTAACCCCTTGAGTTCCAGATAGCTTTGCAATCATTTCAACAGTAAAACTATATACAGTTCTTAACAAAGGGATCACAGTATCAGTTACATTTCCACATAATGATTCACATATATTTTTATACCAGCAGATATGCAAGAGGGGAGAAAAGACAGAACAGCAAGTGAAGATAGTGAGAGGCAGAGAATTGCAAGACCTACCAGGATGATCAAGTCCTAGGTCTCTCAAGAAAATTTGGTTGTACAACCAGATGGAGAAGAGACAGAAAAGGGGAGAATAGAACAGATCCCTGCATCCAAACTCTTTCTCCAGAACAGCTAGCACAGGGCTCTCTTCAACCCTGTCACAGTGGACAATGAGGCAGATGACAGAAAAAGGCTATAAAAAACCCCACTAATGTTGTTTCCCCAGCCCAAAACCATAACAGAGCCAGGAAATGGCGATCATACATCATGGCAGCAGTGTACGCTGCCGTGCATGCAGCAGAAACTGAGCCACTGTTGCTTAACTCAGAACAACCACGGATCAAATTGACAAAGCTGTCCAAACTCCTAGAACACAAACGGAGCCAGAACAGACCGTGCTGGGGACTTGGGACACAGTGTTTAAAATTTCCCGCACAGAAAAAGCAAACACTCCTGTGTATGTGCAGTACACCCTAGCAACCCAGGACAGCAACCATGCACTATTTTTTCTCATGGAGCAACAAATTCAAGAAAAATAACTTTAAATAGGCAGTATATCAAAAAATTATTTTTCCCATTATGAAAAACAAAAAAAGAAGGCACATTGTATAATCACAATATACCACTCCAGGGTGAGGGTGTATGGTGGGATTTACGCACTTCTGGTGTGGATTTGGCCAATTGGCTGTGCCGCATGACCAGACCACACCAGGCGTGGTAAATCCCACCATATACCCACACCCTGTTGTGGTATATTGCTTAAATATTAGCTGCAGTGTAGCATCTGAACCTGATGAGAGTATCTCTCAGTGAAATTGGGCAACACTTCCTTTCCCTGTTATTCTAATCTTATAACAACCTGGTATTTTTCCGAAGCTTTACTGTTAGCACATGTACTCTTTCACACAAGGTATCCAGCTCTTTTCACTGACCTGTGAGCAGTTGTACAGGTATGAAAAAAAGAAACCCATCATGGAATACATTACCAGTTTGAAAATCTGATGTGAAATACAGTACTTCCTCTAATGCGTATAGAGTTCTTCAAACTCAGAAGTGTTAGTTCTTTTCTCATTCTCCCTTTCACTTCTGTTTTACTAGCGTAACCCTGTCATACTTGATGTATAGCATTAAAGAGCCAGTGTGCATCTTCTATGGAGAACTGCCTATGAGCCCTGAATCCACCACTACTTGGTACCTATGAACGCTACTTTTGCCACTACTTGATGCATACAGTATAAACTCTGAATCAGCCCCGCGTGATAAATATAAATATAATCCCTGAGTCTGTTCCTACTTGATACATACAGTATGCACCCAGCATCTTCCCCCATTTGATTCATATGAACCCTGAATCATCCCCTACCTGATAAATATTTTTTTGATACCATTCACTGCAAGATACACAAGACATACATATACCCATTTTCAAAAAGACCTGGAAGAATCACAGCTCCGGAGCATCAGCGCAATAATGGTAAAAACACAAATCTGAAAAAAAGAGACTGGTATAGAGTCACATGATTCAGCAGCATCATACAGGGGTAAAAATTAGTGCAAACTCAAACAGCAGCAGGTGCAAATATAAACCACAAATCTACCACAACTTCATAAATATAAACCCTAATCTACCCCTATTTGATATATAGTGTATGAACCCTGACTCTGCCCCTACTTGATAAATGTAAATCCTGAATCTGGCCCCTTACTTAATAAATATAAACCCTGAATCTGCCTCTACTTTTTTTATTTGAATCTAGGATTACAAGTACCTTTGAGCCATGGCTCTTTTACAAAGGTTCCACGTCAGATGAGGTACAATTCAAACAAGACATTGAATAACAGTGTAACAGTGGGTTACAGGCAGTTGCATACAGTTTTATACATTCAATACAGTGGCAAAAATGCCAGAAGGCGGTCTGGTAACAGGGTTAACATGGGATGGAAGAGAAACACACTAGTGGGGTGCGGCCATAGACACTTGTCAGATATCAATTAAAGTGCTACAACGGTGCCTGGCCCGGTGACGCTGAGAGTTGAGGCACTGGACACCACACCTCACGCTACGCCGGCGACCTGGGTTCAGGAACAGACTTGGGATGCTGGGGGCTGGAAGGGGAAGGAGAGGATTGAGCATCCGTAGGGACTGCTCTCCTCTCCTGGGGTGGGTAGTGGGTTGGCATCGCTCGGTAGCAGCTCCTGGTGGAGACCAGGAGCACTACTGCAGCGACACGTGGGGAATAGCGCAGAAAAGCGGAAATCTGCATCCTGACTGACTGGATGGTGGCTACCGATCCTCCATTCCTGCCGATGCCTTGAAAGACCCCTCCACTTCAGCAACACCCTGGGGCCAAGTATTTGCTGGTTGCCACCCTTCCCCCTTGGAGGGGGACCAGCCTGGCGAAGGGTTAGAAGCTGGAGGGCTCAGGATGGGACAGGCAAAATGGATGTAGGATCTAGGCAGCCCGAAGAAGTGGTGGGTTGTGAGAAAAGTAGGGGAGAAAAGAAATAATAAAAAAAAGTGCTACAACGGGATAGGGAAGGTGGGTGGGAGGAGGGGAGGATGAGTGAGTGTGTGGGAGAGGGAGTTGAGAGGGGAGAGGGTTAAGTGCTAGGTGGAAAGAGGAGAGGGGAGAACAATTAGGAAGGACAGTCACAGGAGCTAGATGCAGACAGGATGTGATGGAGACTGGATTTGAATGGACCAAGCTTTGGCATTGAGGTGATGTCAATGTTAAGACCATTGAACCAGCTGGGAGCTCTGTGCGCAAATGATCTTTGCCCTTGTGTGGAGCAGAAACATGAGATATGCAGTAGTTGGGATTCAGAGCCCCTGGTGATGCGAGTAGTCCATGCTGGGCAGAGGAGAGCTTGGACACCTGGGGGAGCAAGGCCTAGTGTTATTTTCTTTGCCATAAGGCAGGTTTGGTACTTGATCTGGTTTGAAAGTTGAAACCACCTAGTCTGTACATAGAGATCACACATGTGGGTGAAGCGATGGACGCCTGTTATGAGACGGCAAACTTTGTTTAGTGCAATGGATATGCACCTGAGTGCAGTGGCAGAGGCAGAGCCGTAGATGATCAGGCTGTTGTTGATTATTGAGATTATGGAGCTCTGTACTGCAATCCTTAAGGCATCTGAGGTAAGGCATTGCCTGTGCCTGAAGAGTAGGCCAATGCGAGTGTTGGCAGCCTTGGCAATGTTGACAATGTGTGTAGCATATGATAGGTTACAATCGATGGTAACTCCTAGATATTTAAAGGATTGAATCTGTTCGAGGGTTGCACGAAGGCAGTTTTTGATCGTGATGGGATGGAGTCTGTGTTTGAGCGGGCTGCAGAAGAGCATGGACTTTTTTTTTTTTATAGTTGAGAACTAATTTATGTGTACTAAACCAAGATTCAGTCGAGGTGAAGGCAAGCTGTAGATTCTTTTGAAGATAGCCCAGATCCTTGTGAGTGGAGAGGATGACGGTGTTATCGGCATAAAGGAGGATTTGTGCAGGGCACGATTGTGGAATATCATTCAGAAAGAGGCTAAAAAGAAGTGGCCCGAGAATGGAGCCTTGAGGAACTCCTGAGTGTACAGGACATGCATCTGACAGAACATCAGGTATTTTCACTCTTTGGGAGCAGTTCTCCAAGTAGATCTTGAACCAGGTAGTGGACTCAAGTGAGACCCCAGCAGAACGTAGCTGTATGATTCATAGTTTATGATGTACAGTGTCAAAAGCCTTGGTCAGGTCTGTGAAGACCGTCCCACTTAGGAGGCTGTTGTCCAACGAGCTGTGGATAGCACCAGTGAATTCAAGGAGTGCCGATGTAGTACAGTGACCTGTATGGAAGCCATGTTGTTGGGGGCAGAGGATGTTGTGTTTATCCAGGTATTCCATTAGCTGGTCAGATACCATATGTTCAGTGGCCTTAGAGAGGGGGTTAAGTATGGAGATAGGCCGGTAGTTCACATACAGTTCCTTGTCCCCACTTTTGTGGACCAGGGTTACTGTGGCTGATTTCCATCTGTCGGGGATCTGGCTGAGGGTGAGAGAGAGGTTGCAAATTTTTGTTAGTGGAAGTAGCACTTCATCAAGGGTGAGGGACACCAGCTTGAGGTCGAGCAAGTCCCCACTAGTTCTTAAATTGGTAAATGTAAACCCTGAATCTGCCCTTACTTTATAAATATGAACCTTGAATCTGCCTCTACTTGAAATGCAGTTTATGTACCCTTAATCTGCCCCATTTGAAACACAATGTATGCACCCTCAATCTGCCCCATCTTGATACATATCAGCCCTAAATCTGGCCCTGCTCAATTCAGTGAACATAAAATCTACTTTTTCATGGTTCCCTTCTGTTGTCCACTTTTTCTACTAAGGGCTTATCAGGTCACAGTTGGCTATTATTGTTTGGAGGCTGAGGACAAGCCACTTGAGGGATGCTGGCATCTTCACTGGGCTGTCCAAAATGTCTAGGAACACAGGCCACTGCATTCTGGTGTGAGAGACATAGAGGGTGTTTTGGAGGATGCCAATGTCTGCATGGGGCCAGGTGCTGGCCCCTGAAGTCTCTTAGGAGCTTGGAGTGCTCATGAATGGGGTAAGGAGAGCTGCGAAGAGGGAGTGCTGGATGGTTGATTTGCAGACCAGCCAAAAAATGGGATCAACCAAACTGAAAATTGTGTTTCCCCCAGTTACCTGGGTAGAAGATTTGCATGAGAAAAAACTAGAGATGTACAGATTGACAGCAATGAATAGTTTATAGACTAAGGGATGGGAAATGAATATATCAGTGGAGAAAGGGACAGGAAAGAAACTGTTTACAGATGTACAGTAATTGATTTGCTGATGTATGAACAAATAAAGATGTTGACAACCACAACATTTTGTAATGGACAGTCAGGTTTCTTTACTGTAACCTAGGATCCCATTGAACAAAGAAGTTTCTAGTTATATTTTTTAAGATATTTTATTGGTTACTTTTGTAAAACAGGTTATAATACCATTATTCCAAACAGGGATACTCAAAAATGGTTTAAACGCATACAATCATTACACTAGGAATCTATAATCACTTGTTTAAACCATTTATTGTTATTTGAGGATACCATGCACCCTGTAAGGAAAGCTGAGGAGTTTAACCAAGAGTTACCAAATGGAGACATTTATAGCAATGGTAGTCAGCCTAGTTTAAACATAAGTATACAGTGGTTCAACAAAGGTTAAGAAGGTACCTATATGCCTCTTGGTCACACTTTCTCCATTTTGTCTTAAAATAAGTGTATGATGCCCCAAAGTGCAACTACATGTGCATAATTTAGCATAGATAAATAGAATGAGAGTGCATAGGTCATATAAACAGTATTGAATTACTGTACTTCTGAAGGATGAAACAAACTGTATATTGAGTGCTAATCATAAAATATTTAACAGGATGGCCCGTCATGACAGTGATGGCACTATCGCTTACAACACTGGCAACTGGGGTTTGGCAGTGAGCCCTGGTTATTGGGGGCCAGCCAAGGAGAGGGAGGATCGAGCGTCCCAGCAAATACTCTTCTCCGGGGAGGGAGGGTTATATCCTCTGCCAACTTGGAGACCGTAGGTAGAAGTGCAGAGCTTTAGGGATGCTGGAAGGGTGGAACATCGCTGACTTCAGTGTGCTAACATGCCTAGCATGCATGCACCTTGACGGCCTTGTGTGCAGTGCCCCTTGGGACTAGGAGAAATAGGCAAATGTCCCCAGTGCCATGCTGTGATGGACCCCAGAACATCTGGGCCTCACATCACCCGCACGGCGCCTCCTGATAAAACATGAAGTTCAAGGGTAAATCCCCCTCACCCTGTCCCTACCTGAGGGAGTTAAAATAAGTAAATAAATACATTTTGCTATAAAACCAGTCCTCTTTAATGTCTTTCTAACTGACATTATAGATGAGCTGGAAGGGAAGGTCTGCCTCTTTGTAGATGACACTGAAATCTGCAATTGGGTGGGCACTCCACAGGGGATGTAAGGAATGTGCAGAGAAATGAGAAAACCCGAGAAATGGTCAAGGGCATGGCAGCTGGGTTTCAGTGCAAAACAGTGCAAAATCATGTATTTAGAGCACAAAAACACAGAGGCAGAGTACAGTATGAGAGAAGAGGTATTGACAGTCACCAAACAGGAAAGGGACCTGGGAGTAATCGTATCAGATGATCTCAAGGTGGTGAGGCAGTGCGACAAGGCAATGTGCTGTTGAGGCACATGTTAGGAAACACAGGAAAACCAGGAGCAGTTTCAAAATTCGCAAATAGCGTTTTATTGTTAACAGCAAAAAAAATAAAAATACAAATTGTTCAGTATAACTATTTACAAAGGCAGTACAAACAGAGAAAATAAAGTCCTTCTTTTGAGTGTTACGTCTCAGTTCCAAGTTTCAGTCTCTGTCTGTCTCTTGCACAAGCATTGCTGCTCTTTTTATAAGTCTGTGCCTGGGAAACTCGTTAAGCAAAGAGCATGCTTCTCACACAGTGTTCTTGTAAATTTCCAATATTCTTGCAGGTGCAGCAAAAAGAGCATAATGACCCCGAACTGACTTCTTATTTACATCTCAGCAAAATGTTTAAAAACTGAATTTTACATTAACCCCTTGAACTCCAATTTTTGCAATCACTTCAACAGTGTAACTATATACAGTTTTAAACAAAGGGATCCCAGTATCAGTGACACTTCCACATAAAGATTCACATATATTTTTATAACTACAGATATGCAAGGGGAACAAAAGACAGAGCTAGCAAGGGAAGACACTGAAATAGCAAGAGGCAGAGAATTGTGAACCATTGGAGTGATCAGTTCCTGGGTCTCACAAGAAAATTTGGTTGCACACCCAGACAAAGCAGAGACAGAAAAGGAGAGGACAGAATAGATCCTTGCATTTAACTCTTTCTACATAACAAATGAGACAGGGCCTTATCCAACCCTGTTACCTACTCCCCTCTTTAAGAGGGAAGCTGTTTTACAAAAACAGGTTTCCAAAACTTTTTTTTAATTATCTTCTAACATTAGCTTATAACTTTTGCACTTCAGTGCACATGCAGCATAGCAAACAGAGGAGTTTAAATTCACACATTTTTTCAACCTTTGGAATTCTGAATTCCTGATCCATACTGTGACAGAAAAACAGCATTGACATTCTCTTTCCCAGATTTTTGCATCACTTTAAATTAAATGGCTGTAGTGCCAGGTACCACTGAGTGATTCTAGAATTTTTATCCTTCATTTGGTTAAGCCAACAGAGAGGACAAAGTCAGCTCCTAGTAAGTAAAACTTAAGGGACTCAATGTCCCACTTTGCTGCAAGGCATTCCTTTTTAGTGGTGAAGTACCTTTTCTCTTACTTATGTATAGAATAAGATGTTCTTTCCCATCTGTAATTTGATGCAGGACTACACCACGGCCTACCCCTGATGCATCTGTCTGTAACAGAAATTGTTTCTTAAAGTTTTGGCTTTTTAAAATGGGCTGAACATAATGCAGCTTTAAAGGCTTGAAAAGCTTCATCACAGTCTGGGGTCCATTTCACATAATTTGGGAACCATTTATTTGTGAGTTCAGTGAGTGGAGTAGCTAACTCGGCAAAGCTGGGAACAAATCTCTGATAATAACCAGCCAGCCCTAAAAATGACCAGACATGTTTCTTGGTTTTCAGGACAGGCTGTTAGCTACAGCTTCTGTATTTGAAATCTCTGGCTTGACTTCTCCATTGCCCAAAACATAGCCCAAATATCTGCTTTCCTGCATGCCCAATGCACATTTGGTAGGAATAATTATCAGACCAGCCTTTTTGATTGATTGGATAACTGCTCATAGGTGTTCCAGGTGGCTTTTCCAGTCTGGACTGTACACGACGACATCATCCAGTTACGCAGCACAATAACCAGTGTGAGGGGATAAAATTGTTTATTTATTTATTTATTTATTTATTTATTAGCTTTTGGTAACCGGATAAATACACTAGGCAAAAATCCTGCCTCTTTTCAGGCATGACCCGGAAGAGTACAATACAACAGCATAACAGTACAACATTATAACAGTAGGACAGTATGACAGTGTAACAGTTTGACAGTGTAACAAAATAGCAGAGTAACAACATAACTTCGTAAGAGGATAACAGGGTAACAGCATACCAGCATAAAAGCAAAGCATTGACAAACAGCCAGTTACAGAAGACAGGAGAACTGTCCACAAATGTCAGAGGCAGGCACAGTAGACTATCCAGATGATGGAAGCAGCAACAGTGAAGAAGTAGACAAGTCAACAGGCCTAGCTGAGGGAGAAAACCGGCAGGCACAGATGACAAAAGTTGCACAATACAGTAGTATAGTAGACAAGACAGTTGTGCCCAGTAGGGGAGAAAATCAGACCGTTATTGACACTTAAGCAGAAGGCAGAAACCAGAAATGTGGGCATGGCCGCAAACAAAGATACAAAATAGAGAGACAGGTTAGAATGTTATGAGCAGTCGCAGTTGTCAAGAGCTATAAGGCAGGAAAACAGAGAATGTTTAAATGCAGGGTGAGATGTAGAACCTTGACATGATCAGGTTGAGAGTTCCAAAACCTTGGGGCAAAGTAGGAGAAAGCTTGCTCACCCATTTTCATGGAGCAAGGTAGAACAGATAGTAGAGGGGAGGAAGAGGACCGAAGGGAGTGAGAGTGACAGGCTGGGGTAAGCATGTCCCCCAGGATGGAGGGACGAGGACGTCTGGTTAAAGAGTCAACAAAACACCCTAGTGTGTATGAACAGAGGGCAACAGGAGATAGCCAGTTTAAGGCAGAGTAGAGGAGACAGTGATGGGTTAGGCGAGGAGCAAATAGGGCAAATCTACAGATATTGTTGTAGGAAGTGTCCCATTTGTGAAGAACACCCGCATTGGCATGAGATATAACAGGGAGGGCATGTAGAAGCTGAGGAAGAAAAACACCCCTCACTACAGAGATTCTGGCAGCCGGAGTGAGTGAGTCACACCCTGTAGGCAGCATCAATTTTGGCATTAACTGATCTACAAACCACATTAACATGTGCAGAAAAGTCAAGTGCCGCGTCAAGCATGACCCCTAGGTACTTGAAGGTTGAAGTGTTGGAGACAGCTGTCCCATCGCAGCAGCGAACCAGGAAATTAGGAGACTCAGCAGGCACCTTTCTAGAGGACCCAAAGAGCATGGCCTGAGTCTTGGATATGTTTAGGACTTGGTGGTTGGATGAGAACCAGGACTGGAGGGTCTGAAAGGCACTGGAGAGATAAAGGTTGATGTCAACAATGGACTTGGATGCCAAGTAAAGCACCAGATCATCAGCATACATGAGGGTGCTGCAGTGAGGAGAAGTAGGGATGTTGTTGACGAAGAGGGAAAAGAGGGGGCCAAGGATCAAACCCTGCGGGACACCACAGGGGATATGGGCAGTGGAGGAGAAAGACTTACAGAAGGAGACAGCCTGAGACAGATTTTCCAGGTAGCTGACAAACCAGCAGAGGGGAGGGTGAGAGGCTCCGAGGGTAGGGTGAGAGGCTCCGAGAATATGCAGCTTGGCTAGTAGAAGGGGGGTGATGTATCATGTCAAACACTTTAGAAAGATCAATGAACACAGCCCCAGTGAGTAGACCCTTATCTATGTAACTTTTGACGTCACTGGTAAACTGAGTAAGAGCTGTAGTTGTGCTGTGGCCAGTCCTAAAGCAATGTTGAACCGGGGTTAGAAGGTTAAAGTTGAGGAAGTGATCAGAGACCTGGCGATAAACAAGTTCCTCAAGCAGCTTACTGAGTGTGGGCAGGAGAGAAATGGGCCTGTAGTTAGACATGATTCTGTCATCACCTTTCTTAAAGACAGGAATGGTTCTGGCAGCTTTCCAGACCAAGGGCACCGAGGCAGAACAGATAGAGAGATTGATAAGCCTAGTCACATGTACAGAAAGACAGGAGGCAAATTGCCTTAGAATCCTAGGATGGATACCATCAGGTCCAGCACTTCCATTAACAGGAATGGACCTTAGTAGCCTAAACACCTCAAGAGCCGTGGCAGAGACAAGCTCAAGTGCTGGAGGTGTGGAAGGTAGTGGGGGGGGCACCTGGGAAGTGACAGAAGGAGAGGGGGGGGAATGGGCAGAGTGGAAAATAGGGAGTTAAAGGCATTAGCTATGGTAAGTGGGTTATTGCATAAAGTATCATTTATTAGCATTTAATTTGGAGTCATAGGCTTGTTATTCCCCAGGATCGCCTTGATTTGTGACCAGTAACGTTTAGAGTTAGAGGTAGAAGACCTGAGAAGGCTTTGGTAGTAAGTGCTGTTGGCCAAGCAAAGCTCCCTTTTGCAGGTGTTACATAAGGACCTGTAGGCCTCAAAGTTGGCTTGAGTAGAAGAGGACTTCCAAACTGACCAGAGTTTATCCCTACGTTTTAGCGGCTGGAGAAGAGGGCACTTAAGCCATTTTGTGACTTTGCCTTTTACCCGACGTATGGTGAGTGGAATATAAAAGTTCTGAAGAGAGTGTAGGGTATCATTGAAGTATTCAACTGCAGTGTTAATGTCATCGGTCGTCTAGAGGTGTACTGCTGGACTGTAGCGGGTGTGCCATGTAAACCAAATGGCATAGCAGTGAACTGACAGAATCCTATAGGGGTGGCAAATGCAGTTTTGTCTCTGGATTCTTTAGCTAGGGGGATTTGCCAATAACCCTTGGTAAGATCGAGGGTACTGATATACTTGGCACTCCCCAGTCTGTTCACCAAATCATCTTATCTGGGCATAGGATAACATCAAGGCAGATTCTTAGACCTCCTTCTTATTTGTTTACAATCACCAGATGACCAAGCACTTCTCAACTCTTCTGTGACACTCAGTTCTTTCATTTTTTTTATATTTCCTTAACAACGTCGGCTCTTAACTGCTCTGGTAATCTGTATGTCTTTTGTCTAATGGGGTGAGCATTCCTTGTCACTATTATGTGCTCGACCCCTTTTGCTCGGCCCAGCACTGTGGTAAAAGTACTGTTAAATGTCTTTAGCAAGTTACAGATTTCTTCGGTTTGTTCTGAGGTTAAGGAAACATTCACCTTTACAGCATCAGCAGTTACAGTTTGGTACAGTCTATAATAAACTGTATCAATATTGTCTTTATCATTTTCTGGTAAAACTAGCAAAGTAACCTGTGGTGATTTTTCAACCATTTCTTCAGGAGGCTAGCATGGTGTATCTTAGTAGGATTTTTCCTATCAGGGGTCTCAGTCTCATAATTAACTGTGCCAGTACGTCTAAGCACCTTATAAGGCCCTTGCCACTTCATTAACAGTTTATTTTCTGTAGTGGGCAACAGTAGCAAGATCTTTTCGCCTGGCTCAAAAGGTTTTTCTTTTACCCCATGGTCATAATATGCCTTCTGCTGATTTTGGGGTCTCTTCCTGATTACTGTGGGCAATTTCAACATATTTTGCCAGCTTCTTTCTCACGGCACACATATTAGAGGTAATAGATTGATTCTGAGTGGGGTTATCTTGCCTTGTAACGTGGCAATAAATGGTATCTTCCCACATTTCTTTTATTACATCTAGTGGCCCTCTAGGTTGTCTACCATACAGCATTTCAAACGATGAAGGACCTGTTGAGGCTTGTTTCACTTCTCTGTAAGCAAAAAGCAGGTAAGGTAAGTATTGGTCCCAGTCTTTCCCTTCTCCTTTTACAAACCTTTTTAACATGCATTTCAGGGTTTGGTTAGAACATTCAACAAGACCGTCTGAGGGTGATAAGGGAGGTTCTTATGGCAGTGATACCTAGTAGTCGGTACAGCTCCTTCAGTAATTGCAGCACTAAAATTACTACCCTGATCAGTAATAATTGCTTGTGCCACCGGGAAGGCCTCACTCATAGGTGGCTCCGCTGACGGCTGAAAGGTTTCGGGGTGCAGGAGTATAGGCATTAGTACTATTGCGAGGAGACTACCCTCCATCTCAAGGGCTTATTTGGGCACAGCTGGGATGGAAAAGTAAGAGATGGGATCTCAGCCAGGACCCCGGACCTACAGGAGCCGGGAACTCGATGGGGGTTATTACCCATCGAATGAGAAACTTGCCGGGTGCTGCAGTTGAAGGGGGAGAAGTCTCCCTCCCTCCCTTCGGTATCCCCAGAAATTCACTTTCCTTAAACTCAATGAGTCTGTCATGTTAAATCTACAGCATCCATTTGCCTGTGCCTAGGCCTAAATGAACAAGCGACTATCCTGTTAATGCCCCAGGATATTTAATGGGATAGGGAATTGGAACGCTCTGTTTGACCTCTACCAGTGGACCGTTTCCCCCCTTTCAATGTTTGAATGAGATGGGAGGGGAGGCTAGATTTTTGTGATGGATTGCCTGACTCTGTACTGGGACCTGGAAGCTAGCTAGAGCAGAGTCCTAAAGGAATGTGCAGTGCATTTGGTGAGGCTGGCCGGATTGCGGAGGGTGAGGGCTGACTGCAGTTTGGGAGGGGGGGGAGTCCTGAAGATGGGTGGTGGCCGTGTCCTCACCTGATGCCCTTCAAGTGGGGACTAGATCCCCACAGGATTACATAGGAAGCCTGGAGCCCTCAGTGATGGAAGTTTTAACATATTTGGCTCTATAGACTATGGATCACCTACGCTCTAGAATTGAGACCTAGCTGAAGTAAGGAATGGTAACTCCATGAGACTGAGTTTCCAACTTACACAGGATTCAGTCTGTATCAGACTCATGATATTATAATTTCAGCCCCCGCTTGACAGGGCACAGGCGATGGGTCAAGAGAGACTCACAGTGATAAACAATCGGAAAGCACCCATTTTTTTCTTTTTCCTTTTCCCTACGCACACATTTAGACTGATTTTTCTTTTTTTTCTTTGGACACTTTCCACTTTTAAACTTTCAGTTATACATTTTGGGGTGAATTATACCCTAGGAGGCACTTCTACCACCGAAGTGCACCCTTCTACACGGCGACTCTTTGTTTTGCCACAATCCGGGTTGAAACCCTGGATTTGGAAGTCATTCCTGAGGCTCTGTACATAGGTTGTTACATTCTAGATTTCTTGTTTATAGTTTATTATATAGGTACAGGGATGGTACACTCACCATGGTGAGGGGGATGTGGTGGGGAGCCCCGTATACAGTTGCTAGTGTTTATGTCCCCACACCCCACCCCACCCCGGAGCAGATACACATACACGTCAGAAACTGATGGACAAAATGATGCAGTTTAAGCAAAGGACTTTGTTGATAGGGGGAGATTTGAATCTACTGATGGATCTGGGAAGGGATAGCACTAACCCAAATCCACCTTGTATGACTGCTGGTCAGAGAACGATAAAAGTAATGGGGCTTATAGATATATGGTGCCATAAGTACTGGAGAAATAGGCATTGCACTCATTATTCGGCAGCCCACAATACATATTCCCACATTGACGATTTTTTAATTACGACAGAACATAGGGACCGGGTTTCGCTACTCTCCATATTCCCTATCCTACTCTCAGACCACACTCCCCTTTTAATAGAACTCCACACGATAACAGATAGGAGTCCAGGTCAGTGGCATTTCAATATTTCCCTTTTAAGAAACCAGGAATATGTCAAATATGTAAGTCAACGAATCCCAGTAATACTAGCCCAAAATAAAACCCTGGAATTACCTCCGGAACAATCTGGGACACATTAAAGGCAATTATACGGAGTGAAACTATTAAATTCGCAGCAGAAGAGAAGAGAAAAAGGGACCAACAGCAGAAAGATCTGGAAGCAGAACTTCAGTTCTGGCAGGCAGCACAGATGCAAGGTGACAAAACTGCTCAGCAACAGGTAGTTGCAATTAAAACGAAATTACAAAAGATCCTAAATTATAAAACGAAGCAAGCCCTCCTATATATTAAACTAAGGTACTATGAGGGAGGGCCTAAAGCCTCGAAATTGCTAGCCTTCCGGTTGTGATCACAATGGAATCGAGGGATGATAACACAACTAAGACATCCCCAGACCAGACAAATCCTCACTAAAAACCAGAGATATATTGGCTGGCTTCAGGCACTTTTATGAATCTTTATACTCGCAAGATCTGGAGCCAGAGGAGGAGATATATATCTCCTACTTCCAGAACGTAACCCTTCCCAATTAACAGACATTCAAAAAGAGCAGTTGCTGCAACCTATAAATACTGGGGAAGTAAGTGAGACTATCAGGTCGGCTAAATCAGGCAAAAGCCCCGGCCCGGATGGTCTAACTCCTGAATTTTATAAATGCTTCCGAAAGGAACTTCTCCGTCCATTGCAGACCCAGTTCCAGGAGTTATAGGTAAATTAGACAGCCCCTCTTCCCTCGTGGCAATACAAAAATTGGGCTGGCAGTATAGCCTAGAGGTTAGAGGAACAAGGTGTGAATGAGCTTGATACATCCAGCAGACCAGACCTGAGTTTGATTCTCACAACCTCTACTTGCATACTGTGTGACTCTGAGCAAGTCACTTGACTGCCCAGTGCTCCCAGGTCGCCCCTGAAAACAGGCACTTGTGCCTAGTGGGCCTTACCCGGTTACTAAAGACTAAAATAAAAAATATTTCCACAATTTTGAAACCAGAAAAAGACCCTCTTAACTGCGAATTGTACAGACTTATTTCTTTACTCAAACAGGACTATAAATTCTATGCTAGTGTATTCGCCCATTGATTAGAACTTATATTGCCCACCATAATTAATAAGGATCAGATGGGCTGTGTCCCCAAATGGAGAACAACTGACAATATTAAGAGAACCCACTACCTCTTTGAAAAAGTAGCGAGCTCACCAACACCCTTCTTGTTGCTAAGCATGGACACACCAAAGGTGTTCAATCAGGTATCCTGGAAATTCTTGAACTATACCCTTAACTATTTTAACTTCCCCATAGAATTTAATGACTGAGTGCAGGCTCTCTATGCTTCCCCTCAAGTGATAGTGAAGGCAAATGGAACCTTTTCAGACCACTTCCCTCTCGCTCGGGGCACCCAACAGGGCAGCCCTCTTTTCCCCATTACTTTTTGTGTTGTATTTGGAACCGCTAGCTCAGGCAATAAGGGAAGACAAGAATATCACTGGCGGGATAGAACATAAAACCACATTCTACGTGGATGACTTGTTAATATGTTTAACACACCCCAGCTCCTGTCTACCGAGATTATTTGATCTGCTTTTGGAGATGGAGGACTTGGCAGGTTATAAACTAAATACCTCCAAGACGGAGGTTCTTAAATGGAACTATGACCCAGATACTGAGATTAAGAACCATTTCCCATTAAGATGGAATACCAAAAACTTCAGATATTTAGGAATTCAGATACCTCAAGAGCTTGGGAAGCTATACAAGGTGAACTACCCTCCACTAATTAAGAAATTGAAAACTGAGTTGCAGAGATGACAGCACCTCCCCATCCCCCTTATACAGAGTTGACTCTATTAATATGTCTGTTCTCCCGAGATTCCTTTATTTGTTTCAGAACCTCCCCATCCCAATTTTCCCCACAGACTTTAAGAAATGGGATAAAATGCTTTCCTTCTTTTTGTGGCGAGGTAAGAAACCCAAGGAGAGGGTTAGCCCGCCCACATCTAAAAACTTATTACTGTACGGCTCAACTAGCACATGCCTTACAATAGTGGGATGCAAACACAGACACACACTGGAAAACAATTGAGCTGGAAGAAGAAACCTTAGGAACTGAACGTATTATAGGAGCTCCCCCCCCCCCACCTGGCAGAAATTTGATAAAATAATTAGTTCAGTCCAGATTCACCAGGTTAATTATGAATATCTGATGTACGAAACTGGAAGAACCTCGAATTAAGGTTTCAGCCAGAGCCTTGATAATACTGGCTTTTGACCATTCATTTCTTCCAGCAAGAATAGATCTCACTTTAGACAAATGGAGATAAAAGGGTCTAAGATACATATACCAGTGGTATGAGGGGTGTGTGTTTATGACATTCTCTCAAATTCAACAAGCATATCGCCTGAGTCGGAGCGACTACTATCGGTTTCTTCAGATCAGGCACTATATACAGCAGAAATGCGGAGTTAGCCAGGAGGCTGGACAGGCCCATCCCTTAATTCAACTAATAACAGAAACCAGAACCCGACAAATGGCGGGCCATATTACCTGTATCTTACATACAGCCCTCCAGCCAACTGAGAACAGGACTCGTATAAGGTTACAAAAATCATGGGAAGCCGATCTAGTGGTAGGGGTCCCTGAACCTGATTGGAGCCAGATATTTCTAACTCAACGTAATGCAACTAATTCCTATATATGGAAGGAATACGGATGGAAATGCACTGTGAAATACTTTAAGACCGCCCAAATAACGGGGAAATATGATGGGGTAGGAGGGATGGGGTGCTGGAGAGACTGTGGGGAAAACTTGACAACACATATTCATGTATTCTGGAACTGCCCAACTCTTCGAGAATTGATTCTGGACCCGGGTGGAGGAGGCTAGTGTAGACCATTTTCCAGAGATTAGGCAATTGACACCTGGTTTAGCTCTCCTCTACTGGTTCCCCACAGAAATCAAAAATAAACTTAAAAAAAATGATAACAGTCCAGTTACTTGCTGCCAAGAAATCCGTCTCCAGGCGTTAGCTTCAGAGGACCACCCCCACCACCACCATAAGGTAATGGGAAGACCTAGGTCACCAGGTCTATGAAATGGAATGATCACAGCAGCAATTAATCTTAGGCAAGATAGTGTTAGAACCTTTTGGAATGAGTGGCTCTTGTGGATTATGGAATGTAGGCAGGATATTATCCCCTGAATTGCAGAAATGTTAATTAGAGAATTGGAATACTGTAATAAGAATATATGACACTGATGTCTCTAACTTAGATAAAGGGAATAGCATTGTCTTGTGAAGCAGTTAGATTTGTCTCCTTGCTGTACCATGATCAATATGTTCCTTTTAACTTGTATTTGATCATTGTATAAATGTCATTGGTTTACCCTGGACCGTCAATTAATAGTATAATAAAAAAAAAAAGAGAAGGTTTGTGCCAATTTTTCTTGGACAGTGACGGCCTTGTAGCTAGCTCCTTGTGTGACCTTTGCATTGTAAAGCGAACTACCATTATACCAGGAGGGAGAGGAAAAAACATATTGCTCTTAGAGTCTATGGGCCGGATTTTCAAAGGGCTCTTAGATCCACGCAAGCTGCGTCAAACAGCCAGCTTGAATCAGATCTAGGTGCGCCAAATACTGTGCGCCATATTTTGCAAGAAAAGTGTTCTTTGTGACAAAGTCCCCCAAACTGATGCAAGAGGTCCACTGCGTCAACAAAATGGTGTAAGGGATGAGGAGCTGCATCAAAATAAGTGGTGCAAGTTGAGCCAAATAAATGACTCAAGGAACGAAAATGACGCAAACTGAGTCAAAAAATGGTGCAAACTGAGTCAAAAAATGGTGCAAGCTGAGTCAAAAAATGATGTAAGCTAAGTAAAAACCAAAAACAGCAGATGAAATGGTCAAGACTAAGCTCCCAAAATGTTCTAAACTAGTCCTGCAGGAGAATACTGGCTCTTAATAGTAGCATAGTCAGGTCCGACCTCCTGCTGTGGATCTCTTTAAATGCTCTAGTGTCCCTTAGACCAGCTCTGACTGGTCTAACTGTAACATGCATCTTAGGCACAAGGACAGGACTTTCATTTTTTGAAAATTCCAAATAAGGGGATGGTGCATCATTTTGGTGATGCAGGCATCCCTTCCAACATGGCGCAGGCATTTTTTTGGTGCAAGCATAGGGCAAGCCACTCTGGCACATGCAGACCTGTTTTTGACACAAGCACCTTTTGAAAATCAGAATTAGTGCAAGGTTTGACGCATCCTCCTCCTTGCATCAGTTGTTTTTGATGCAAGCACCCTGCATCATTCTCTGGCCTTTGAAAATCCGGCCCTATGTCATCTGGATTAAAAAAATGAAGGGTACCCAAAGTTTTGAAGGGTTGCACTAATAGATGTTAAAACCTTTTTATCACTGAGTGACATGAAATGGATTTAAAGATATTGCAAGCTATTTGTCATTCTGTCTTGTGTGACCATTTTGGGTTGGGTTAAGCAATGGATGGTTCTGACGCCATATGGCACTACCGGTAAGGCACAGTGAGCTGGAGATCATTTTCAGGTACGACCTGGGGTAGGAGCAACAAGGGGTAAGTGCAAACAGATATAAAGTATTCATAATGCAGAGAATATTAAGAATTATACAAAGCAGCAGCTATGTGCAAGAAAGTGGTAAAAGCCGTGTACAAGCACATTATACCAAAAATACTGCAAGCTCCCAATCGGACAATAATATGGCAAAAAGCCATAAAGGAGAGAGAAGCAGGAGAGGAAAGCTAGTTACAAGAGCATGGTTAAGAGAAGTGAGACAGCAGGAGTGATTTGAGAACATAGAGGAAAGATGATAATCTAGTGGGGAGATGGAGGCTGTTCCAGAGAGGAGGGAAGGGAACTGAAAAAGCAGATGAGCGTGCAGAGGATTTGTAGCGAGGGTTGTGGAAAAAGTGAGCATCAGAGGAGCAAGGAAAGTAGGACAGAATGACGGGAGAGGAGGGAGGATAGGTAAGCAGCCAATCCAGTATTTACCGAGGAATGAGGAACAGTGAGAGAGGTGATGGGTATCCAGGGGAGAAAGGGAAAGATCAGAATAGAGGGAGCATCGATGGGTAAGAGGAGGGGTGTTTAAAGCAACTTAACTAGGAGTAGGAGCAGTCAAAGAAGGGACGGGCATCCAGAGAAAGAAGGGAATGGTGAGAATACAGTAAAGTGAGCAGTGCTGAATAAGAGGAAGTTGTTTTCTGGGTTTTTTTTTTTGGGGGGGGGGCGTTTAAGCAAAGTGGCAGAAAGAGTGGAAGCGGGGTCCAGTCTGGTCAAGATTGTTTTGGAGGCCACACTGTAAACTATAGTTTCATAGTTAAATGGCAAGGGGGACCAGTTTTGTGAATGTAGTTGCAGTGAGCCGAAAGTGTGAAGCAAGATTTGTTGCAGCACAGTGCCAAGCTTAAGTCAAGGTTTTATTTTATCCATGCTTTTTTTGCTCCCTTCTTGTCTCCAACACTCATCTCTTTTTGGGAGCTCCCAAGGCACAACCCAGACGATCCAGTACCCTTCTTACCTGGCAGGTTCGTCTTCCACAGAGCCATGGTTTAGCCCTTGGGTGGAGTCCGGGTAGGCAGAGTCACCCCCGACTGTGTTCCTGATTCAGGAGGAACTGTGAGGCCTGGATATATTGGGATCCATTGTCACAGGCATCAGGGCAAATTTGCTTTTTCCATGTCCCTCCCTCCGAATGTTGGCGACACAGATGTTGGGTGAAAGCATGCACACACAGCATGCTGCTGCATGATGTACATCAGCATTTCCCCTCCCCAAGGCATGCCGCTGCATGATGCACATCAGCATTTCCCCTCCCCAAGGCATGCCGCAGCGTGATGCACATCAGCATTTCCCCTCCCCAAGGCATGCCGCTGCATGATGCACATCAGCATTTCCCTTCCCCAAGGCATGCCACTGCATGATGCACATCAGCATTTCCCCTCCCCAAGACATGCCGCTGCATGATGCACATCAGCATTTCCCCTCCCCAAGGCATGCTGCTGCATGATGCACATCAGCATTTCCTCCCAAGACATGCCACTGCATGATGCACATCAGCATTTCCCTCCCACAGCATGCCGCATGTGATGCACATCAGCATTTCCTCCCTGCATGCCACTGCATGATGCACATCAGCATTTCCTCCCCAAGGCATGCCGCTGCATGATGCACATCAGCATTTCCCCTCCCCAAGGCATGCCGGCCAACATTTCCACCTGCTCTTACTTCCTCCCTAGAGAGGAGAGCATCCCCTGGGTCACTCCATCCTTCTCCTCCCCCTGGCTGGCCTCTGACTACCCTGGCTTGTCCCCAACCCAGGTTCTTGGCATAAAAAAGTAGTAGCCCTACCACTGTGTGGAAAGACTAGCCTGTCAGGTCAAATATTTTTTGAATGCTGTCAGCCTAGCAGGAAATGGGTATGGCTTCATCCAGTCATACGTGAAGTGCAGAACAACTTCAAGAGGAGTGCCATTAAGAGTCCAGAAGCATGGGGTTTGTTGGAGCCCCATTAGTCTCTGCTTAATGCCGGAAGTCATGAAAACAGTCTTTTTAGCATCAAGTGACAGCTGGTTGGGTGGAACGAGCATGAGACGTCAATGTCCCACTGCAGTGATTATTCCAGGACAGAGATCGAGAGCCCAGAAGCAAAGAGTATAGTTTTGTCTGCATATATGTGCCTGTTGGAGGAAACAAAGACAGAGGTGAGGTCATTTAGAAAGACTGAGAGGTCGATAGGGCCAAGGCTGCAGTCTGGAAGGACTCTAGAGCTGACTGGAAGGGAACAAGATAAGGTGTCGCTGACCTGCTGATCAGAAAAGCTAGAATCAGAACCAGCTGACCACCACATCAGATAGATACATTCCTCTTATCCAGCTTATCCAAGCAATGAGACTCACAAGCCTTTCTCTGCTCTTTGTTAGGCAGGAATAATTATGTTTAATGGTTTTATGATGGGCTCTGCTTTCTCAAGCAAACTGCTCTGGGTTCACACTGAATCTCCCAGCCCCTGTTGGTTTTAATTTTAAAATAAACATCATCATGAACTTAATCATTAGTCAGGACCATTAACGGCTATAAAGAAATTAAATCACACAGCCTTATAGCTTTTAGAAAGGAATTTCCAGGCAACCGTGTCTCAGTGTGGAATTCTGATCCATCTTCATCCAGACTACTCAATATGTCAGCAAAGCTGAGGAAATGGAAATGATACTGTCTATTAGTTTAACAGCATGAACACAGAGTGACAGATTAAACAGATGGCATCAAACTGCTTGAAACTATGTATACGCCCTCACAAGAACACTCAGCTCATTTTAGTGTATGTTATGCTAAAGTAGATATAGTACAACCTTTGTGGCATTTCCTAGTAAGTACAGCTAAAAAAATATGATTATCCATCAAATCTCATAAAAGTTGATCTAAAAGTAATTTCATTAGTGATCGTTCCCATAGAGTCAAACTGAATCAAATGGTTAAGCTCAGGACCACATCAAGACAACACCAGCAGCAGAGACCTCACTGTCCCTGCATAAGATCCTGCTATGAAAAAAGAAATCCACATATATTTTCCTGAAAATGTTAACTAATCATACTGGAGCTCTTAGGCTCCTCTGAGTTATTACCACTTTCAGATTTTTCATTAAGAGTTAGTGGACTGTGTAGTGCCCCAGAGTCCTGGCACCCTCCAAATATGGGCAGCCAGGTGCTTTGGGGCTGGTTAGGTAGGGAAGTTGCCCAGAGACCCCATAGGACCCCCACTCCAAACATGAAGCCCCAGCTGGGCTTTGTTTAAAAAAAAAAATTATAATTCTCTGCTTGTTTTCCTTGCCTGCAGCACCAGAACACACACCCCCAGTTACCTCGCGCCGGGCACCTGCTCTCGTGGGCCCAGTCGCAAGGGCATGCAGGCAGGAATGGGCTCGAGAGGATTCTGAAATGGAATCCTCAGCCCATTTGTATGGCAGTGACTGTTCATTCCATTGTCGGAGAGTTGCAGAAGGGAGCAGCAGCAGCGAGAGGGGGAGCAGTCGGCAAGCCAGGGCAGAGCAGTCGGGAGGGACTTACCTTAAGTTCCTGTGTCCCTCCCTGGTCCCAGCCAGTCCAGCATGTTGGCGGCTTCTCCTTCTGGCTCCCCAATGATGGTGGCATCAGTCTGGTGCCACGGCGGTGGATAGAAGTCCAGTTGGGAGGGGCAGCAGGTCCAAGCCAGCCCCTCCACCCAGCAGTCCAGTGGAGGTTCGTCGGGAGGGGCGGCATGTCCTGGCCAGCCCCTCCATCAGTCCCAGTAGCAATGGAAGGTGTTCCAGGAGGGGCGGCGGCAGCAATGTTAGGCTGGCCCCTCCATCAAGCAAGCCAGCAGCACAGCAGTCCAGCCGGGAGGGGCGGCGGCAGCAGAGGTAGGCCATCCCCTCCAGTTCTAGCAGCAGTGGGAGCCTGTGGGAGAAGATGGGTCCAGGCCTCCCCATGGAGGCTTCAGCAGTTCGAGGAGGCCTGTGGGTGGAGATGGGTCCAGGCTTCCCCTCTGATCGCTCCAGCAACAGTCCCTGGCCCAGAAACAGATGGAGGGTGGCAGGGTGAGTGGCGGCAGCACCAAGTTTGGGTGCTGGCCACCGGAAAAGAGAAGAAACTGTTTTTTTTGTTTTTTTTACTATTTTAATAAAATCTTGGGCGCTCCAGGCACCAGAAGCGACGGTGGGGCAAGGGCAAGGCCCTGAATTGAGGACCGCCCACGGGGTGGGTCAAAGGAAAGGCTCTGTAGAGCCAGTGACATGTGGGGGTGGGCAAGACCCCAGCCAGGACTGCCCTTGGGGCAGAGTTAAACAAAGGGCTCCATCAAGTCAGTGATTATGGGGGTGTGCAAGACCCCAGAGAAAGACCGCCCATGGGGCGGAGCTGTGTGAGAGCCACATTAACAGTGGGAGAAAGGACTGGGATGATGTGAACTTGATTGACTGCCTGTAAAGTGGTCTAAAAGGGGCAACAACAGGCCCCTCTAGTATAAAGGGGCAGGAACAGTATAATGAAAAAATGAATATTTATTACTGCTCAGAAAAGTGGCTTAAAGGGGGCAGAATAAATGCAAGGCTGCATAGAGCAAGGAACTGTAAGTAGGGAACTTGTATACCTTAGTGTGGATTAATGCCTGGCATCTGAATTCCAAGTGGCCTGTACCAGAGGCCAGGTTTAAAAGAGCAACGCAATCTTGAAAGTAAATTGCTTGTAAATAACTACATAATTGTTTTATTGCAATGCTTTTGGGCCCCTGTGATGACATTGTCCCTATGCTAATATCGGTGTGCTAGCTGAAGATGACCACGAAGTGACAGTACCCCTGCGATTTTATGTAATCTGATAACCTGAATTGTTTTAACTGTTTATAAAGTGCCCTAAGTAGTAATGTTTGCTAGAAATAAAGACACAGACACAGGGTTTTTATGGAAATGTTTATTGTGCTGCCACCCTTCAGCCTGCATGTGATCCCAGGTGCCCCGACCCTGTTTGCCCCAACCAGCTGTCATGTCCTTGTTTGTCCTTGTGTTCTGGCAGTCCATGTTGGAGCTATGGCTGGGTGACCTTGTGTCCCGACAGTCCACGTAGGAGCTGTGGCTGGGTGAGTTGGCAGACTCTTTCCTGGAGGGGTGTCATTTCCGATGGTCTATTGAGACCTTTGTGCTGATGACTCACACTGCCTTGGAATAGTCCTGGCCTGTGTCCTGTTGTATGTTTTTTCCTGCCCCAGGCAGCTGGTTCCCTGTCTTGCTTTTTCCTCTTCCCCGTGTGAACACACATGGGTGGCTGGCTGGCTTAGTATGTTTATAGCTGATTCGTTTAGTAGGGTATAGTAATGTGTAGATATCTTGTATTTTAGAGTTATAAATTTAGTAGTGTTCTAGTCCTTTATAGTTTTAAAGTGTAGATATTTAGTGTAATGTAATAACTGGCTTGTGTTTTTTTCCCATAGAAGGGGCAGGTAATAACCATGAGAACGCGCCACCTGCTCCTTCTCCTGCCTCACACTGCACCTCAGTGCACACTCAGTAGTCAAAAGTCCCACAAAAAAAAACCCTGAGGAAACTCTGTTGCGAGTGTCTAACGGGCAGTAGTAAAATGACATTTGTTTAACTGTAAAGCCATTAGCAACAAACAGCAAGTACAACACCTTTTCCAGTAAAATGCAGACACTCTAACTGTGCCGCTAAGTTCGCTCTCTCTGTGATCTCCATAGGAACAGAAAGGATTCCTGATGCCAGCAAACTAATTAACATATCGCCATGGAAACCTCGAAGGAAACATCCCAAAAACTAAAAACTGCACTACGAAAGAGAATTTTACAGCACAGAAGTGCAAGTTTCTCTAAACAGAGTTACAAAAAAGTTGAACAGCTGAATCATGTTTTGCTGTTGTCCTTTTCGTGTTACCGCTTTCCCGTTCTTTCTTCAAAGACACTGAACTATAAACAAAAAGTTTTCCTTCAAAGTACCTTACTAGTTGCATTTTGGTACCTAAATAATGCCACAGTTTACAAGTTTCAAAAGTTTACCACATTGAATTCAATAAAAATGTTCTTGGCAACTTCTTGCCAGCTCTGTCACACATTTTTTTCCTCTCGTGGTAAAACACAAGCCATAATTACATAATACGATGGGGTGAGGTAGACACGAGAAATGAATGCTCACCATCGTGTGGGATGCTTTTATATACCTCTCGGGCTTCACCCTCAGGGTTTATGTAGCATCCCACACCTCGGCTGGGCATTCATTTCTCATTATACACTCACCCCCATGCATTATTGTATATGTTATTGTCTAGTCATGTTTAATAAACTTTTACATTGTTCCCTGCATTCAAGTCAGCTTCATGCCTCTCCTTGTGTTCCCAGTAGTGGTATTTGAACTTGGGCCCCCTTCCCCAAAATTTTCCCCTGACACCCGCTGGCCGGGTGTCACACAAAAATCCACCTCCGGGTGGTTGGCATAGTCAGACTACCTTGTGTTTGTCCCCTTCCAAGTTGTAGCTGGGTGGACCTGTGCCCTGACCAGACCAGGCCATTTTGAGAGCGGTTGCCATTAGGAGCAATACCCTACCCATTACAGACTGTGCCTAGTCAAACTACTTTAGGTATACTACCCCCAGATGAAGCAGTGGAGGCCCATGAAACTCTGGGGCATCTGGCATCAGATACTGTTGCTGTGCTTGTTTAAATTCTGCTTGTGTGAATTACATCAGCATCTATTTGGCTGTTGTAGTAGCCCTGCCTGTTTGTGACAGTTGAATTCCTGCTCTTGAACAGCAGCACCACTCTCTACACTCTGCACATTTTTCATTAATGTTTAACTTGTAGATCATCTTTGGGGGTATCTCAGTCAGCAGGTCACACCATAGGAGCTGCACCGTCAGTGAAGCAGGAGCCACACGAAGGATTTTCAGCAATACAACTGGGGCTGCCCACACTGCATCATCTGCTGACGTCATCAACCCTATAAAGGTGTGAGCGGCCCCGCTTCCTCCTCAGTTTTATCCCACCGTTGACTCGTTTACACGTAAGAGGACTGCATGGATCATAGTAAGAACTACACAAGGCTCAACAATGTCTGAATGACTTGACTACTTGAGGTGACAGAAGGTTGACATAATTAACATAGTACTGTATACAGTTAGGGCTTATTCTGTATGGAAATCAGTGACTGCTCAAAAGTTGTGCATGTTCTAAAAGTTCTGCACATTCTATAATTATCTGTTTCACCTGTGCTGTGTGCCACTAGTTTCACTGTCCCTTCATGGCTTCAGTTCCACACAGCTGCTTCTCACTTTCACATACTGCTCCGCTACCGTGGCTCCCTGTCAGTGAAAACCTGCCTGTGAAAATATATTAAAAAAGACCACATAACGACTGCCGGTTTTTCAAAACAAAACTGTCTCCTGCTGATTTTGCTCTCCATTCATGGCTTCACTCCGACACTGTGGCTTTTCACTTTCACTTTCCACTCTGCTACCACAGCCACCTGTCAGTGAAAACCTGCTATGAACAAATGTTCTTTATGAAGCAGTTATTCAATTATAAAACAAAAGTATTACTAAAAATAGCACAGAAAATTTAAGCTGTTGTAATCAGTTCAATGAATTTTACTTAAGTAAGATTACAACAAACTCACTAACTCAGCTGTCATTATTATTGTTTTGTAGTATTTGGATAGCCAGAAATAATACTGCATAAAAACGTTCAAAACAATCCTGGTACAGCACGCTACAAAATTGATAATACTGTTGTTTCTAAGTGATAATAGTATCGTTCACAGCCCGTAATACTATCGTTCTGAGCTCTGAATGATACTATTATCACACAAACTAAAGAGCGCAAGCACATGACTCTGTCAATCACTACTTTAAAAGGAAAATACTGGCACCTGTAAGTGTGGCGTTTAGCTTTGTAAATGTGTTACTCAGATCTCTCAGCACAAATACTGTAGTCCATGAACCATGAGCTTATTCCAAAACAAATTCTTCTTTGTTCTCATGGATAAAAGCAAGCAGGTCACAGCCAAATATAGCATCAATAAATGGCAGTGTATATCAAAATGTAGCGCATGTGCAAAACACAGCAAAGTAACACAGTGAAACAATATAGTAACACAGCAAAACACAGCAAAGTAACAGTACAAAAACAGCAAGTAACAGTGCAAAAATATAACAAGTAATAGTGCAAAACACAATAAGTAACACAGTGAAACATAGCAAGTAACAGTGCAAGACACAGCAAAAGTAGCAAGTGCAAAACCTTAAGAAATAACTGTGCAAAACATTTGCAAAGTAACACAGTGCAAAACATGGCAGAGTAACATAGTGCAAAACATAGCAAAGTAACACAGTGCAAAACATGGCAAAGTAATAGTGCAAAACATAGCAAAGTACTGTAAGTGCAGAGAAAGCTCACTGTAGAACAAAATGTGTCAGGGCAAGTACTGTTTTTTTGGGAGCCTGGCTATTACACTTTATATATCTCGCACTTTATTGAATTAGCATCATCTCAGCAATTTTTGCACAGATTTTGCTATGTTTTGCACTGTGTTACTTTGCTATGTTTTGCACTGTGTTGCTTTGCTGTGTTTTGCACTGTTACTTTGCCGTGTTTTGCACTCTGTTACTTCACTGTGTTTTGCACTGTTACTTTGCCATGTTTTGCACTCTTACTTTGCTATGTTTGCACTATGTTACGTTGCCATTTTTTGCACTGTGTCGCTTTGCTATGTTTTACACTGTTACTTTGCCATGTTTTGCACTCTTACTTTGCCATGTTTTGCACTGTTACTTTGCTATGTTTTGCACTATGTTACTTTGCCATGTTTTGCACTGTGTTGCTTTGCTTTGTTTTGCACTGTTACTTTGCTATGTTTTGCACTCTGTTACTTTGCTGTGTTTTGCACTGTGTTACTTTGCTGTGTTTTGCACTGTTACTTTGCTGTGTTTTGCACTGTGTTACTTTGCTATGTTTTGCACTGTGTTACTTTGCTGTGTTTTGCACATGCGCTACATTTTGATATACGCTGCCATTTATTGATGCTATATTTGACTGTGACCTGCTTACTTTTATCCATGAGAACAAAGAAGAATTTGTTTTGGAATAAGCTCATGGTTCATGGACTACAGTATTTGTGCTGAGAGATCTGAGTAACACATTTACAAAGCTAAACGCCATACTTACAGGTGCCATTTTTTTCCTCTTGAACCTTTGTACTTTTTTACCAGGCACTGTACTACACCTTGGATGTAGTCCTTCCTTTGCCAGTACATGTCAATCACCTGTTTGTTGCCGTGGTCCCAAGTATTCATCTTAAACAGGTGCCCTTATGTTTTTGTAACTGCAGATCAGGATTGGCTCTTTTTTCTTCTGTGTGGGCGGGCAAGTTTCCGAAACACTGTAATTTGTGGACCCCCACTTTTTTTTTCCTTGCAAAGAATGATCTGTTTGATCCTGTGCTTACACAAGGCAACAAACAAGTGAACGGCAGGAATACCTACAAAATGTAAAATACTACAGTTTCAAAGAGACTAATGCTGCAGGCAGGGTTGTGACGGATGTGTTTGTGGGTGTGTGTGTGTGTCAGTGAACAGATAAATCTTCATTGGGGTGGCTGGGAGCGAGGGACTCTTCAGTGCGGCGATCAACATGATCCACAAAAAAAAAAAGAAGTCACACCTTGGAAAATTCAAATCGGATCCATATATTACAAAAAATAACGGATAGCAGAGTGTGTATTACAAGGGAGTAATACCATCTCGAGGCTCTGAGGACATGGGAACCTCGAGCCATGTCCCCAGAACCTCTAGAAGGTATTAATTCCTTGTAATACACACTCTCCTGTCCATTATTCTATTTTTAAATACCATCTACTGTATCAAATAAAATATGGGCGGCCATATACAACTCGCCTTGTGTTTTCATCTTGGGGTCGAGAGAACAGCATGGACGTCTCGAGCTTCACTCTTGAGGTCCATACACTGTTATCTCAACCTCTCAATGAAAAAACAGGCTCATTGTGTATGGTCGCCCATGTATTTGCTCTTGTATTATTTATGGAAAATACATGCCACCACAAGGAAACGCACAGCTGACCACTGAAAGGGTTTCTAGAGCAGAGACGTAAGTCTGGTGCTAGAGAATGGCTACAAGCTAGTATAAGTAAATGTCTATACTTATAGGATAAGGTCCTTCTATGGTGAAAAGCCAGGGAGAAGCAAGCATCATTGTGGCAAAGTACCAGGTTCCACGTATATAATTGTGTGAATGCAACACTTCAGCAGAAACTGGTAGCACAGAGAAACATAAATGGACCACAATGGGAAGCTCTGGATATTCAAGAATTAATCTTTTCCATAGAGTTCAACTAATGGGTCTGTGCCGGAGCCACTAGAACCCCGAAGCAGCCAGAACTTTTCTGCAAGGCTGGCGGTGCGAGTAAGCCCCATGTGCATATCACTGCATGCTCCCACTGGTATGCGGTGGTGCAAGCCCCGAACTGCCTTTGTTCCTTTTTTCTCACCATCAAGTGTGCAACAGCGTCACTGCTCTCCACATCGGGACCAGAACTTCACTGTCTATACAGCGACAGCATCCAGTTCTTCAGTTTTAGTTTAAAATACATTAGAGGTTATTTTTTTGGGGCGGTTTAGTTAAACACACAAAAATTTACAGTTTTCTGTCAGTTACGGTTGGTGGCCATGGAAGAAAGTAGGGAGCGTGAAAAGGCAAGTTGTTCTGGCAGTGGGGCTGCATCTGGCTACCACTTCTTTATGGGTGGGTGCTCTGGCAATGGGCAGTCCAGCACCAGGGAGGATGGACAGTCCTCCCAGAGTCACAAAAAGAAGTGGTCCAGATCCCATACACTCTGGGTCTTTGCATCATTATGTCTCGACCTCTTACCACAAGCATAAGGGGAAGAAACAGCACTGGTCGAGTTCATCCTCTGGTTGTTCTGCTGTGAGACACTTGACTTCTGTGGGCCTGGTTCCACACCATCATCTTTACCAGTGACAGCGGGGATGCCTGGGTCTGTGAAGTTAAGATCACCATCCAAGAGCCCCTCTCTGCCCAATAAAGGGGTCTCTGGTGGGCAGTTTATCCATTAGGCAGCTCTTGTGGAGCAGTGAGTTCTGCATATATGTGAAGCATTGCCATTTTTGGTGGCAGCACCTGGCCTCATCTTTGGTGTCACTTGACTTAGTAGCATGACTGACTCTGATTCCAGCCAAGGTTGAGGCCACTGATGCCTGCCCCACCTGTGGTGTCACCTCTGAGGATGGAGGTAGCCACGGTGTAAACATCAGTTCCTTATGAGCTGGTGGGGTCATCCACACCATTGGCAGTGCTGTGTCTGGTGTGGACTTTGGGCTGTTCTGGGCCTGCTCTGGTTCCGGTGCTGCTGACAGTGTCATCCAGGCCTTTGGTGCCGGGGTCATTCCCTTCAGAGACAATCCCAGGGCCATCCTTGGTGCCACCAATAAAACCATTCCCAAGGCCCCATCCTGGGCTGGGTCCACTGTTTCTGGTGTTGTTGAGGTGATGGCCTGTGTTATTGCTCTTTTTACTACCCTCTGGGTGTGGAGGGAGCAGAGGGAGATGAGTCAGATCCTGACCTTATCATCCCCAGTAGTGAGGATGGTGGCTGGCACTACGGTCCAGAGAACCTGGAAACAGTTCCTGTCACTGTGCTCCAGAATGATCTCTTCTTTCAGGCTCTGTTTAGAAATATGCATTTTGCACTGAATTTTGAGCTGACAGCAATAACAAGACTAGGCACCTCCAACTGGAGTTTCTAAATGTGCCTAATATCCTGGTCTGTCTATTTCGTCCCATCCAACCGGCCCTGGTGACACTCCCTGAGGTAGCTTGATGGGGTCCTGCTCCTGTGGCAGCTCTCTTCAAGCAGGCAGACGAATACACAATGCCTAAATCTAAGCCCAAGTATTTCACTCAGCCAATAGCAGATACTATTGTTATTATGGCTGATAATGACCAAGCCATAGTGCCCAGGGAGGTCACTGTGCACCCCGCAAAAGTCATGCAGGGTAGACACTCCAGGAACATAGAATTTGTCAGTAGATAAAAGACCACTTGGCCAACCTAGTCAGCACATTATGTCCCTGCCAATGCTGTCATCGCAGACCCTACCTGATCTCCAGCTACTCCCCACTTGCTTTCCTACCAAGATTTCTTTGTGCCTATCCCATGCATGCTTGAAGCCAACCGCTTTTGTTTTCATCCCCACTGGAAGACTGTTCCAGACATTTGCCACTTGTTCACTGAAGAAGTACTTCCCCAGCCAGCCTGGTGGTGTTGGGGTTTGAGGCGCTGGATGCCACACCTCGCGCCATGCCAACGACCCGAGTTCAAGAACAAGCTCAGGTGCCGGGGGTTGGCAGGGAAGGGAGAGGACTGAGTGTCCGATGGACAGCTCTCCTTTCCCTGGGGAGGGATCCGGAACTCTCTAGAGCAGCAGTGACCTCTGGTGGTGACCAGGGGTACAGACTGCAGATGGAGCAAAGAAGGAGAGGAACGAGGCAGATGTTGGCTGCTCCTCCGTCCAGATATCATTGCATCTCCAAGTTCCTGGGGAGCCATAAGCAGGAAAAAACCCTCCGTGCCTGATAGGTAACGGCTCCACACGGTACCCACTGCCACACATCCAGTACCAGGCCTCTGTCTCTGCGCCCTCTGCCTCTCCGCCGGCCTGACCAACACTCTAGATTCTAGATAGAGCACCAGTACATGGAGGCGGACCTACCCCAGGCAGGAACGGTACCTTTCAGGAATCTTTGCAGCTGCTCATTGCCAGTAGATAGTATTTTTCTTGTGACTAGGTTCTCCAGTAATCCTTTGTTGCAGGCTTCCTTTGAAAAATCGAGGGTGCTTATGTTAACTTTGTGGGTGCTTGAGCACCCATGGAGTCGGCTTCTATAACTCCAGGGGTCTCAGAGCTGAGGGAATAGTTGGTTCAGGAGTGGCGGAGGACAGCTACACTCTGAGGAGCAGGACCACAGTGGATGGTAGATCAGGTCGGTGAGTTGGGGATGCCTGAGAGAGTTCAGGCTCGGGGAGAAAAGTAAAGTCTACAAAAACAAAAGAAGTACTTCCCCACATCCCTCCTAAATTGTCCTTCTTCCAACATCATTGCATGCCCCCTTGTTTTTATGCACCTTCTCTTCTGAAAAATATTCCCCTCTTATACCTTATTCACGCCTATGAGGTACTTTTAGGTCTCTATCATGCCCCCCTCCTTTCAGGGTGTACATATTGAGATCCCTCAGTTTCTCCTCATAGGGTTTATGATGCAGCCCTTGCACCATTTTAGTTGTCCTCCTCTGGGAAGCCTTTACTCTGTGTCCTTCCTGAGATGTGGTCTCCAGAACTGAACACACTACTCCAGGTGGGATCTCACCAATCATTGATACCATGGTAATAGCACCTCTCTCTATCTGCTGTTGATTCCCCTCCCTATATACCCCAACATGCTGCAGGCTCTACATACTGCCTTGTTGCACTGTCTTGCCACCTTGAGATCATCAGATATGATATTCACAAGCTGTCGTTCCCTGTTGTATCAGTATCTCTTCCCCCATTTTATGTATCGCCTATGGGTTTCTGTGCCCTCGGTGCATGATTTTGCACTTTTTGCATTGAAATCCAGCTGCCATATCCTCAAGCAGGCCTCCGATTTTTTCAGGTCTCTACTTATTTTTCTCCATCCCATCCCGTGTACCTTCACGAGTGCAGATTTTGATGTCCTCTACAAAGAGGCATACCTTCCCTTCCAGCCCTTCTGCAGTGTCACTTATAAAGACATCAATCAATCAGTCAGTCAGTCTTTATTTGTATACTGGAAGGTATGTGAGCAAAAATGCCTATTTTCACACATGTCCAGTGTAAGAGAGATACCAAGAAGGTATGATAATACAAAACAGAGTCTAACAGAAACAAGATCTATACAGGGGAAACAATCCAAACAAGTGGTTTAGATATATAGAACAGTGTCAAAAACTAACAACTGTCTTAACAGTTACAGCAGTTTTCATAAACTGAAAAACAGGAGGCAATCGATTACGATAAAGTAAAAAGAGAGAAACACATAGAGTGGCCTGAACATTTACACGTGTAATGTATGGAGAGCAGGAAAAAGAAGGGAAGGGGTATAGAGAGGGACAGTAACATAAGTGCTAGAGGTGGGGAAAGTGCAAGTCTTTTGTGGTTGGTTGTAATCGGGTCTATGATTGAGATATGAAGAAACCTAGGCTAGGAGTGGGTGGTGGGAGTTAAAACTAAGTGGAGCGAGGGAGCAAAGGTTAGGGGGGATTGGTGTGCGGGAGGAGAGGAGATAGGAGGGGGTAGCAGGGACTAGAGTAAAGCAAGGGGGATGAAAAAACACACAGTTCAGCTCCACTACAGAGCAGAAGGGGGGCTCATTATAAGCTAACAAAGCTCAGGGATGTGCACTTAATTACCTCGGAGGTTAAACAAATTAGCAGAAAAACATATGTAGGGAACAAAAACATTCCCAATGGGAGGACAGCACAAAATAAAGAAATACAGAAGGTCTTCACAACAGATCCTTTAATTATTGGACAAGTAAAATAGTAGAAAAACTTTGTTTAAAAAACAGTTTCTACAGCTCACCACATGTTATAGCTCATAATGATAGAAGAAGCAGGCAAACAGACTTATATGCATCAAGGCGGTAGCCCAAGGTTTGTTCAGCGGTAAAGGTTCAATGATCCCAGTCCCGTGGTGCGGTATATACTAGCAAGAACAGACGAGTAGTCACAATGGACTCATACACTCGAAATACTTGAAAAAACGCACCCACTATAATGACAGTAAAAGGACACTGTATGAAAAATTTTTTACAGCAATAGACCACTATAAACGCTGTAACACACTGAAAATGCTGGAAACGTGGCCACCACGTTAAAAAAAAACGCTGCATGAGTCAAGGCCAAGCTCAGGCTCGGAAGCTTGGCTCTGACCATCTTGACTTTCGAACTTGGCGTCTGTGGCGTTTCCAGCGTTTTCAGTGTTTTATGCTTTATAGCGTTTATAGTGGTCTATTGCTGTAAAAAAAAATTTCATACAGCGTCCTTTTACTGTCCTTATACTGAGTACATTTTTTCAAGTATTTCGAGTGTATGAGTCCGTTATGACTACTCGTCTGTTCTTGCTAGTATATACCGCACCATGGGACTGGGATCATTGAACCTTTACTGCTGAACAAACCTTGGGCTACGGCCTTGATGCATATAAGTCTGTTTGCCAGCTTCTTCTGCCATCATGAGCTATAACATGTGGTGAGCTGTAGAAACTGGTTTTTAAACAAAGTTTTTCTACTATTTTACTTGTCCATATAATTAAAGGATCTGTTGTGAAGACCTTCTGTATTTCTTTATTTTGTGCTGACCTCCCATTGGGAATGTTTTTGTTCCTTACATATGTTTTTGAAGCAATGGGACTAGAGATAAGCAAGGTGGAATGAAAGAGGAGTGGTCCCAGTACTGATCCCTGACATACCCACTGGCCCCCACTGGTCACTCTCCCCTCATCAGGGTGAGTGCTGTTTACTGCCATCCTCTGTCACCTATTCAACCAGTTCTGTACCCAGTTTACCACCTTGGGTACATCCCTGAACTTCCCAGTTTCATTATAAGCCTCCTGTGTGGTATGGTGTCAAAGGCCTTTTTGAAATCTAAGTAGGCCATGTCCACTGTCCCACCCTGATCTAGTTTCCTGGTCACCCAGTCAAAGAAATCATTCAGGTTCATCTGACATGAGCTTATCTCCCCCATCCACCCCCCATGAACCCGTGCTGCCTTGGGTCTTGTAACCCACTACATTCAAGATACTCCACAAGCCTTACTTTGAAAAGTGTTTCCATTAACTTGCCCACCACTAATGTTAGACTGACAGGCCTATAGTTGCCAGCTTCCTCTCTGCCGCTGCTTTTATGAAGCGGGACTACATCTACCATCCACCAGTCCTCTGGAACCACTCTTGTTTCCAGTGAGTTGTTGAACAGGGTTGTTAGAGGTGCAGCCAGTACCTCCCTGAGCTCCCTCAGCACTCTTGGGTGTACCCTGTCTGGCCATATAGCCTTATCCACTTTCAGATTTGCAAGGTCTTTGAGGACTCTTTCCTGTGTGAATGGACTTTTGTCTACCTCCCTCTCCCCAGTGTTCCTGATGCTTCTTTGTGGTCTATCCCCTCTCCCTCCACTGTGAAGATTGAGCAGAAGCATCTATTTAGGATATCTGCTTTTTTCTGACCCTCCTTTGCACAGTCTGGAGGCAGTATAGCACAGTGGGTTAAGGCTCTTAGCTGCAGATCTGGAGACCTGGGTTTGAATTCCACAGCCAACCAGGTGCATACTGTGTGATCCTGAGCAAGTCACTTAACTTCCTTGTGGCACCTGTGAACAAGCTTTGGCTTAGTGTGCTACTCCTGGTTAAACAATGTTCCCTTTCCCTTCCTGCTCTTTTTAACCTCACAGTCCCTCCCCTTGTCTTCATTTTTTGTCTTGTGTACTGTATTTAGAAAAGGCCTTGTCCCTTTTAGTTACCCCTTTGACTGTCATTTCCTCTGTGCTTACCTTTGAGCCCCTCACTGCCTTCCTGCTTCCCTCTGCTTTTCCTGATACACCTCCCTATCCTCTTGCCTCTGCATCTCCTTGTACCTCCTGAATGCTACCCTTTTAGCCTTTACCTTTTGCAGTTACTTCCTTCAAGAACCATAGTGGTCTCTTTTGCCGTAGACAAGTGGGTCTGTGGCTTGGCATGAGGATAGCTAGCTATAAAGACCACTTTTAGAAGTATGAGTACACCCTCTGATGCAAGCTTATGTCTCCGGTAGAGGCCCTGCCAGGCACAGAAGCAAAACAAAACATGCTGCTAACTGTTATACAAGGTAGTGATGTAACAGCCAGCAGCTTAAAGCCTCTATGGATACCTTTGATGCAACAGCTTGTGGCTTCAGGTACTTGCATCATGTGGCACTCCAGGCTGCAGATTTCTGACTTCCTCCTGGATGTCCAGCAGCAGATCATGAATGTGCACATTGGTGGCACTAATCTGTTTGGACAGCAGGTAGAGCAATCTGTTAAAGAGTGTAACGGAATGAGAATAACTCTTATGACTTCCAGGCTGACTCTCTGTAACTCACAAAGGGTTAGAGGACACAGCTCTTTTCACAACAAGCAGTACTTCCATGGTAGGGGTAGGTGAGCCCAAAACAATAAATCCAGCCTCCCCAGGCCCAGAACAAAGTGCAGTCAAAGGCACAGATGCCAAAATTGGTCAGTGCCACCATCTGAAACTGTGGCTTCAGATCTACTTCAGCTGCCTAAGGTGGACCACTCCTTCCCAGTAGGGGGGCATCTAACCCAGTTTTGCAGTCAGTAGGAATCCATCCTGACAGACAAGTGGATTCTAAGGATCATCCAAAAAGGGTACTTCCTGAAATTGTTAGAACCCCCCGGATAGTCCTCACAGAAGGCAACTCCCCTCATCAGCTCACATGTCAGGGCTTCTGGCACAGGATATATTGCTCCTGAGAAACAGGGCAGTGGAAATAGTACGAGAGTCAGAATGGAACACAGGGTTCTACTCCCACTTCTTTATGGTACCAAAGAAATCATGAGTTATGTACCACATTCTTGACCTCAGAGATCTGAACAAATACATAGAGAAAAATGTAAAATGATTTCTGTGGAATCCCTGCCCCCTTACCTGAAACATCAGGATTGGCTGTCTTCACTGGATATATAGGACACATACCAGCACACACAGATGCACCCTGGCCGCCACAGATACTTCTGGTTCTGCATGGAAGTGCAGCACTACCAGTTTGGAGTCCTACCCTTTTATTTTTCGTCAGTGCTGCAAGTCTTAACAAAATACTTTGCAGTGCTTGCAGTGCACCTCTGAAAGCTATGACTCCAAGTCTTCCCATATAAAGATAACTCCTTAATATCAAGTCCATCCAGACAGGAGGTAGCAGGCAGTGGTCACTGTCTCTCAATTCCTAGCATCCATGGGAGTCCTACTGAGCCAGTCAGTGTCAGCTGGAGCCCTCCCAGGACCTGCTGCTCATAGGAGTGGTTCTGGACATGACCCGAGCATGGGCTTTCCTCCCAGACAGCAGACTACAGGCAGTCTTGCAGATGGCACACTACATCATGGAATGCAAGACTGTGCCAGCCCACTCCATGCAACATATGCCTGGCCTAATAGCCTTCTTAGTGTTCATAGTGCCTCCACCAAGGCTGCACATGAGGACAACTCAGTGGATGCTCAGTACTCAGTGGTCACAGACATTGCACCCTTGAAACTATCCCATTCAGGTGACCAAACCCCTGGTAAGGTCCCTGATGTGGTGGTCAGTGGAGAACAACCTCCTTTAAGCCATTCCCACCAGAGCCAGAGGACACTCTCACCACAGATGCCTCCTTGCTGGGGTGGGGAGCCCACTGCCAGGGACTCCAGACACAAGGTTTCTGGGACTCATCAGAAACACCTCTCTGCATCAGTGTGCTTGAGATGCTTGCAGATCTGTACGGTCTGAAAGCCTTTGTGGACCTGGTCAGCCAAAAGACCATTCTCCTCCAGAAAGAAAACAAGGCTTTCATATACTATATCAACAAGCAAGGAGTAGCACACACTTTCCCTCTCTGCAGGGAAGCAGTGAGAGTGGGGGAATAGTGTCTAAAGCAGGGGATCTTGCTCCACACAATCTATATGCCAGGGGTCCAGAACACTCTGACAGGCAAACTAAGTCAAACAGAGGCAGATCCTCATGAGTGGTCTCTAGCACCAGATGTCATGAGAGCACTATTTATGAGAGCGATATCCCAGATGTGGACTTTTTTGCATCCACACTCGGTGCCAGACTGCCTTGATTCTGCTTCAGAAATCCAGGATAAGTAGTTCTCTGTAGACATCCCAAGTTTCTACCAAAGGTGGCATCAGATTTCCATCTTAATTAGGCTATAATCCTGCCTAAGTACTTTGCCGAACCCCACCTGCTCCTGTCACCCCCTCCCTGACACTTCCCTGCTTGGAGGCACTACTGTCCATGTTGTTGGGCCTCCTCCTGGGTTCTACCTCAGCCTGCTTTTCAGGCTCCCATACTCTCTACCTCAGCACTGCCATCCTTCTCATCTGTAGGTCTCGCTCTTCTGGTTCATTGTTACTGCTCACTGTGCCTTGCTGCTTTATTTGCACTTGTAGTGCGTCATATTGTAATTTGACTCCACGTTATTTTGTACTGGTTAACATTATAGGTATATTTTTATTGCATGTCCTGTTCTCGTTCTCCCCCCATCCCCAATCACACCTGGAAATGAGACTCGGCTCAGTGTGTCTTTCCCAGTTACCAGTTTTCAAATAAATAACTAACTAGAATGAGGGAGAAAGGGCTCTCCACTCTCTGTGTATTAAGGGGGTCCTTAGGTTTTAACGGTACAGAATTAAGGACTACATACAGTCAAAACAGTACTTTGTCTATTTCAACCCTAATCTGGTGCATTTCAGTCTAGACTGTAAACTTCCTTTCCCATTGCTATGCTGTGGCTGAGGTTAAACTGGGAGCAAGGTACATACCCACTCCACCAGAGCAGTTGCCACTTCCGTGACATAGATGCACTCTGTGCCTGTTGGAGAAATGTCTGCAGCTGCAACTTGGTGCACAATGCATACCTTTACCAAGCTCCATGCCCTAGATGTCTATGCCTGGCAGCATACCACCTTCAGCATGGCAGTTCTGAATGGATTACTATCCTGAGTGAGCCCTGAGGGCCATCCTTCCTAGTCCAGGTGACTTTATCTGAGCTTGGTACTCTGGCCCATAAGTGGGAATCTATGCAGAAGAGTAACCCTTAGACTGCCAACAGAATTAGAACGTATTGGATTTTTGGACTGATATCAGTCTGCGGCCATGCAAGGGTTACTTCTTGGAAGATATGAAAGTTATGTACATACCATAACTGTTAATCTTCCTGAGTATCTTCTCCATTGATTACCATCCCCCAGACTCACTCCAGTATTGTGTTTCTCTTCACCCCTTTGTACAGTACTTGGCTTGGGCTGTGAAGATACTGTGCTACTGGATTTGATTGCCCTTCTTACATGGGTCACCAGGGCTATCTTATGCCCTTAGGTTAAGTGCATAACTTACTTGTTAGGTTCATGCTGCTCACCTCTTTGGTAAAAAAAAAAAAAAAAAAGGTACTGAGGTGCTTGAGGGCTGACATCTCTGTATATCAACAGATACATGGGGCATACTTGCACCACCAGTGCCCTAGAAAAGTTCTGTCTCCTCCAGGATCTTAGCAACTCTGGCACAGACCCACTAGTGGTAATCTATGTAGAAGATATTCATGAAGATCAACAGTTATTGTAAGTACGTAACGTTCATTCTGGTATCAAGCACTAAGTGCAACTGACAGTATAACTAAAAACAGGGACACACATATTTGACCGTGCCATTGCAGCAAAGGAAAAATTGAATCCATCAGAACTTGTTAAGGAACAACCCAGGATGAAAATGTAGCATTGATTATAGCAATATACTTCACAGCCAAAGACCATAAATTACCTTGGTATAATTGCAAATGTTGCACGGTGAGCTAATACTTTTCTCAGAAAATGTGGGAACTACAGGCAACTATTTATAGGTAGCCTAGAAAATTGGGACAGGTGGAGAATTTTTGTAAGTGCCTCAACCCCTTTAGTATAACCCAGGACACCACTGTGTAAATGATATGTTTCATCTCAGCTGGGTGTTCTTGCCAAAACATTTTGAAAGGAGTATTATTATATAAGCCCTGTGTAGCAGGATCTGTAGACCCCAGTAATACACTTCAAGGACTCCATTTCAAGGGCTGATAGACTAAACTAATGAGGAACAATCAAAACTAACTTCAGCTCACATTAATATATTTTATTTCTTTCACTGACGCACACCAAATGGTGTGATGAACATTTTGAAATAAACGTTTCCCCAGCAATAGTATGTCACTAAGACGCAAAACTGCCAAGAAGCACAAAACTTACACAGCAGCAACATCATCCAAGCCCCTTGTCAATCAACGAACTAATCCCCAAGATGACGTAATGAAGACATCACCATTCAAAAACAGTGCCCCTCCTAACGTGATCCAGCTCACTTCCAATAAATATGTTGGCAATGGCAGCATGAAAGGAGATGCATCGGCCACCTCCAAAAGGTCTGTAATTACAGGAGGTAATGGGAATAGTGCAGGATCTGGAGCAGTACACAAAGTTGCAAAAGCATGGCATGGAACTGAGATCCAAACAAGAAGTCTGAGAAATGAGAGCAAGGTAATTTGCAGTTTGTCACATTTCTACCACTCCAGGCAGTAGAAAGCAACATGTTGGTAGTGCGTGACTATTAAATGAGCAACAAAAATGTTTTTTTCTAGTGCCCACTGTTTCCTACCAAGACCCATTCACAGTACCAGGACATTTTATCACTTTTAGGTATGAGGATATTACCAGAGCAGGCATGCTCTGTATGGAAAGACTAGCACATCTTCACATTAGATATTTAATAATTAACTATTTGTATACTGTTTGCTGCAGGCATTTGGTGGGGAATAGAACAATACAAGGGATCAAGTGCCTGCTGCATTAGAGAGCCATTGAAAGGTAGGCAAACATGGAGAAGTAGACTCTGCACTGTAAATGCAGGTAATTCACAATGCTAAGCAAACAGAGGGCACTTACATGTAGATGAAACAGCACTATGCTACAACATGCAACACTACAGAGTTTACATGTACTGTAGCTGATACTTGTCACAAAATGTACAACCAGCTTTTATTTAAAACCTGTAAAAAACAGCACCACTTCTTACTTGCATGTTCATATTGATACAGGTTTTCAAGTGAAATCATGTTTAATGTTTTTTTTCTCTGTTCTCTCCTCTTTTTTAAATAAAACATTAATTTGAGTTGTCATTGAATGTCAGCAATATATAAACAAGCATTTGCCAGTGATTTACATATTGCTGAGATTCGGTGCCAGCTGTGAGCAACATTATTTCTAAAGAGCGATAAACTAACTATACTTTAAAAATACATCAAATTTGGTTCTGTTTATAGACCTGTATCAGCATTCACAAATAAAAGTGGGAAATTAGGTCAGTTTGTAAGCTTTTCGTGGGCAACCATTAGGCCAGCCTCAGTAGCGCAGAGCTGGTGTAAGGGGTAATACTTGATCAGGAGTTGGCTCAGATCCTCCTGGACCTTGGTGATCTTTGTAGGTCAAAAGACCCAGTTGCGGAGGACATGCATGACATGCTCGGAGTGGGGTACTCTGGATAAGAGCCTGGCCACTTCGGTCTGCACCAGCTGCAGGCATCCCAGTAAGCCCCCATTTAGCCTAAGTTTTTCAGTAGTCCATTCTACAATAGACATAATAAACACAGTTGACACTACCCTTACGCCAAACAGGATTTTATATGGGCAATGTTTTTACGAATGAAAAAGTACTTTTTGGATCACAGCTGGTACCCGATATCAATTACACGTTACCTCTGGACTGAAGCATTGCATGGAGTTAACTACTGTACATGTCAGCTCCCTAAATGTGATACATAGATGTTGTAGGTTAATCGGTTTATTGCTTTTTTTGTTTAGTTTTTGCTGGCTGGGAAAGGAGCACTAGACAGTTCTGCATATTTTCAGCCTCGTCCTGGGGGAAGGGGATACAGATGGATGCCAGCTGACATTGAACTGTTGGTGGTATTTTTAGTGATTTTTGTAGAGAGAAGCAGGCAGTTATAGCCCATCGGGACTGTCTCCAACCCCTAGTGGGCGTATCATCTATTTACTACTGACATCAGATAGAAGTCATTTCCACCAGTTCTTGTGGTAGCATAGTCACAACACAGAGTGAAAAGGATAAGGGTTTAGTTGTGCATAATGGTATAGTTATTTAATATTTCTTGCTGTGTGGTGTGGTTCTTTTATGTTTCTTTAAGATCTGAATGTTTAAAGATTCACAAACATGGGTTAGGTTTAATCCCCAGCTAAGGCTGTTATAATGGGGGGGGGGGTAGGTACAGAAGTAATCATTCTGCGGTCACTTAGGGTGTAACAGACGGGGAGAGGGAGGTGAAAAGTAGTCTTTTCTGGAGTTATGCTGGGAACAGTATCTGCATGTAACAGTTGAACGAAATAATTCATGTTAAACAGAGCACTTCACATGGCTAGTACTAATATCTTTTTCATGACCGGAAACATAAAAGGGGTGAACCATCAGACAAAAAGATACAAAGCTGTAGGACACCATACAAAATTAAATATGCATGTAGGCTTCATCCAAGCATAACAACACCTTTCTCCAAAGAAAAAGGAGGCAGTGGTTTTGTACTAGCTGAGCAGCAAATAGTTAACAGCGTTCCTAACAGGGACTTGAAAGCTGAAGTGTTTTCAGCTCTATATGGTGAAGCAGTCTCTCAAGAGGAAGGGGAAAGTGGCAGGCAGCCTGGGAAAGGCTAAGGATATTGAGAGGAGGGGAGTCCGAGTGGGGGAGGGCCACATTTCAGGGAAAACATGGGGAAGTAATAGTAGAGGAGGTGGTAGCATGGTGGCTGGAGCAACAAGTCAGTACAAAGGGGAGGTTCCACAGATGGAAAATGAGTTCGGAGGTGGAGGTTGAGTATCCCAGTCATAGTTGCGAGGGGAGAGGACAGGGCAAAGTTAGGTGGCTTGGTGAGGGGGCGATACAGGGAGGATGAGAGGCCTCAGTTGGGGGGTGGAGGAGGAGGGCAACAAGAGGTTGAGCAGGAAAAGCGTCAGAGAGTCATAATTCTAGGGGATTCTATACTTAAGAGTATAAGGTGGGGGGAGGGGTGTCAGAAAAAGTAACATCTGGGTAGAGTGCATGCCAGGCATGACAGCGAGCAGAGTGGGGCAGCATATGGGCAGATATGTGGGGAAGGTGGGGGGAGGCTGCACATTGTGGTGCACCTGGGGACGAATGGTCTGGAAGGGAGAAGGACAGAGGAGGTATAAGACAGCTTCAGGGCAGTGGGAAAACTATGCAGCAAAGAGGAAACAATGGTAGCCTTCTCAGAAGTTCTGCCAGTGCCAAGGGCTAGTACAGACAGGAAGAGAAGAATCAGTGACTTCAACAAGTGGCTGAAGGAATGGTGTGGGACCCTGGGGTAGCACATGGGATAATGCAGATTGTTATGCAGGGGGGAGGTTACACCTCAGCAGGGCAGGTTCACAGGTGTTGAAGCAGAAGCTGGGGGATTTCATCAACGAGAGGCATCATTTAAACTAGGTGGGGTTGAGGAATTGAAGCTGAAAATTACCAGGAGAGGATGTCCCTTGGACCTCCCCCACCACAGGGATAGCTATGACCTTAGGCAAAATAGGGGTTGGAGTGAAGGGTAAGGAAGCAGGAAGGATAGGTGCAACATGAAGAGTGGTTTCACTAAATGCTAGGAACCTAGGGAAAAAGTTGTCAGAGTTGCAGGCATTGATGGCAGAAGGAGAGGCGTACATAGCTACTATTACTGAGACGTGGGCAACCAGGCACCATGACTGGAGTGTAACCATCCCAGGGTACAAACTGTTCCGGAGGGATAGAGATAAAGGGAAGGCTGGGGGGGATTGCCATTTACATAAGGGAAGGGATCAAATGTAATAGGGAGGAAGGGGAGGATGGCAGGTCAGAAGTAATCTGGCTGCAAGCACACAGCCAGAAAGGGACCAAGATCAGTCTGTGGGTTGTTTGTAGACCTCCAGCCCAGAAGGATGACATTGACAGGGAACTGGGGGAGCAGATAAGGAGGCACAGTGGCAAAGGTAGCACAGTGGTGGTGGGGGACTTTAATCTACCAGAGGTGAATTGGAGCATCCCAGCAACCAATTGCGCCAGGGAGCAGATCCTCCTGGAAGCATTCCAGGATGGCTTCCTAACCCAGAGGGTAATGGAGCCAATGAGGGAGATGAATATACTAGACCTGTTACTGAAAGATGGGACACAGGTCAGGGATGTAAGGGTGGAGGAACCTCTGGCAAGCAGTGACCACCGCACGGTGCGGTTCTCAATCAACCTAGGTAGGGAAGTAGCCACTACAGAAACTAGGGTCCTGGACTTCAAAAGGGCGGACTTTGGAAGGATGGGAAACATACTGGAAAGTCATATGTCAAGTATCCACCCAGAAATGGACACGGAAGAAAAATGGGCAGTCATCAAGACAGGAATGGCTGAAGCCACTAAAACTTGTGGCCAGAGCCAGAGCAAGAAAGCCAGGACCAAGAAACCTAGTTGGATGAGTAGAGAGGTAGTGGAGAGGGTGAGGAAAAAGAGGAATGCATTTTGGACCTACAACCAATCCAGCAGGGCAGAAGACAAAGAAGAATATGTGAAGAAATCCAGAGAAGTGGGCAGAGTGGTAAGGGCAGCACAGGCAGCTAGGGAACAGAGGTTAGTGCAGGGGATCAAAGGAGGAGAAAAGGATTTCTTCAGATATATCAGAGAGAAGAGGAAGAGCAAGGATCAAATTGTTGGGATCACGAGTAAGTGGGTAGGTAGAAAAGGGGGCTGAGCAGGCAGAAGTACTTAATGAATACTTCTGTTCGGTCTTCACTAAGAGAGGGATGGGCCCATACCTGAGAGGAAAGGCAAGGTGGGAGAGGGTGGGGGGAGAAGCAACCACAGATGGGGAAATCACAGTGGAAAGGGTGAGGGAGAGCCTTAAGTACCTGAAGGTGGATAAGGCACTTTGCCCAGACAGAGTCCACCCCAAGGTGCTGAGAGAGTTGTCAGAGGTCCTGGCAGGGCCATTGGTGGACCTGTTCAGTACCTCACTGAACTCAGGATGCATGCCCAGGGACAGGAGGGAAGCACATGTGGTACCTCTCCATTAGAGTGGGCCCAAGGACGAACTGGTGAACTAGAGACTGGTGAGCCTTACTGCAATTGTGGGAAAACTGATGGAGACAATCCATAGGGAAAGGCTGGTGCAATTTCTTGAGGATAACAATCTCCAGGACAGCAGACAGCATGGGTTTGTCTCAGGCAGATCCTGCCAGATGAACGTGGTTGTTTTCTATGACTGAGTTAGGAGGGTACTGGACAGGGGACATGCAGTGGATGTCCTCTACCTGGATTTCAGCAAGGCCTTTGACTCAGTGCCACACAGTAGGCTGACCTGCAAGTTGAAGAGTCTGGTAGCAGGGAGGAAACTGGTCAGATGGGTCAAGAACTGGCTGCAGGGTAGACAGCAGAAGGTAGTATTTGGGGGAGAGCATCTGAACCCAGGGCAGTAACAAGTGGTGTACCACAGGGCTCGGTGCTGGGACCGGTTCTGTTTAACATTTTCATAGCTGACACTGCAGTAGGGATTAAGAGCAAGAGCAGTCTCTTCGCAGATGACACAAGTATTTGTGCTTAGGTAGATGGTGGTGAGGGAGTAAAACTACCTCAGGAGGATTTGCCAAAAACTGGAAGAATGGTCTCACACTTGGCAGCTTGGTTTCAGTGCCAAGAAGTGCAAAGTGATGCATTTAGGAGGCAAGAACCCAGGACACAATTACTGGCTGGAGGGTGTCCCTTTAACAAAATCCGAGGAGGAGAAGGATCTGGGAGTGCTGGTAAACAGGGAGATGAACCACTCTGCTCAATGCAGAAAGGCAGCAGTGAAGGCAAACAGGATGCTAGGGTGCATAGCAAGGGGGATTACTTCTAGGAGTGGGAAGGTCATCTTGCCCCAGTACAGGTCCCTGGTGAGACCGCACCTAGAGTACTGCATGCAATTCTGGCATCCCTACTTGGAAAGGGACCTCAAACTTCTGGAGGGGGTACAGCGCAAGGCAACAAAAATGATCCTGGGGTTGGGGGACAGACCATGTGAGGAGAGACAGAGAGCTTAATATGTATACCCTGGAGTAAAGATGGGAGAGAAGGGATATGATTGAGACCTTCAAGTACCTGAAGGGTTTGATCAGAGTAGACACTGGATGTATGTTAAATCTGAAGGGTGGAAAGGAAACCAGGGGAGACACTATGAAGTTGGAAGGGGGCAAGTTCAAGAGGGAACTGAGGAGGCACTATTTCACAGAAAGGGTGGCGGCAGGGTAGAATGCTCTGCCAGAGGAACTTGTATTGCTGCAGAGTGTTGGGGGCTTCAAGGGGGGTGGGACAGATTCAGGAGGATGGTACAAACCGGGAGGGGTACGAGATGGGAGGAGGGCATATGGGGGGGGGGCAACTGCAGTCTAATGGACTGAAGTGCTGCACACTCGAGTAGACTAGATAAACTGGATGGCCTGTATCTGCTGGCAATTTCGTATGTTCGCATATAGTCTGTAGCAGACTGCTGGTATATCTGATTTACGGAGACACTGTGTTCAGTGTCCATGCAAATTAGAAAACTCTGCAGGAATAGAGAGTATATAAGGCAAGGCAGACTTTGTTTATAAAGCACCCTTTCCTGAAGGCTCAAGGCACTGCCCATTTGTATTATTTATTTATTGTGCTCGGAGGACCTTCAGGCTCAAGTGCCCTTTTTCAAAGGTGTTCAAGTCTAACAAGTTACATACAATAGCAGAACATGTTACATAATTTAACAAATTGAAAAAAATAACAAAACATAAACAGATAAAACTAACAGGATTAAATAAATAGCAGCTAATAATATGTATAAAATACTGATTGACTAATACAGTCTAGCTGAGGAATGCCTGCTCAAATAAATATGTAAGAAAGGAAGCTTGCACAGTAGGAAGAAAGTTAATTCCAGTTCTGGCTCAGTAGGAGCACAGAGGTCCATGGGGTTCATCAGCTTCAGATAAGGGGATCGTCATTTGAAAGCAAGGAATCAGTCTGGCATCTTTTTCTCTTAAGAGATGGAGGCTGAAAGGAGGTTCAGTGATATCTGTGTTTCACAGTTAGGATATGCAGGGATGCGCATATACTTGCCGTAAGCGCAGAGAAGGAGGCAACCCACTCGACTAGCAGGGCTCTGTTCCACTGGATCCAGGTATCTTGTCCCCATGTTGGCTCCCGCATAGGACTGGAGAGTCTGCCACAGTCCCACAAGGGTGGCATTTGGTCCACACCCCGAGTCACTGAAGAGGTGGTGTAAGATATCCAAAGCCTGTCATTGCCAGAAATATGACCTGACCCTCAGATGCCCCAACCCATCCAAGAGAAGAGAAAGTAAGAGGAGTTGAAAGGAGTTGAGTTCTGCCCTAGAGGGCAGTGAGAGGGTTCTTGAAGGAGGGTAGGAATCAAGGGTGGCACACCTGCAGTTTGTGTGACATAATGGCTCCTGGGGCCTGAGTGAGTTGCCCAAAAATTGGGGCACTAGATGCAGAGCTGGGCGAGATTAAGTCCCGAGGAAGCCCAAGTTTGGCTGAAGGAGGCCAGTGACGAACGAAGACTGGAATGGTCGAGAGGGTCAGTGAGGTGAGAGGTCACCAAGGACAAAGTATTAGAGCTCCTATTTTGTGTTGTAGAGTTCCCAAAAATATGTGTCTGGCTGGACAGTTAAGACTGCCAAAGCTAGAAAACCTCCATCAAGCCAGCCTGCCATGTATTGCAGCAAGGGAGTAGAACTTTGTCTAATGTTGCAAATGTCATCAGTGCACAGACATCGGGAGCAATTATGACTGTTAGGTAGTCAGAGGGTTGCATATTTATTTATTTATTTATTTAAAAGTTTTACAAGGAAGGCATGCTGAGCAGATTACTGCTTGATTCCAGATGCGTCCTGGGGGAAAGGGTAAAGGAGAGTACAAAGAACATACAGGTAAACATACAATCAGATCAGTGCAGTACAGAACAGTGCATTTGGCCCGTGTTCAGGGCGAATTCAATTAAGTCCCAGCAACACTTAACATCCAGCAACCAGTGGGGGAAAAGGAGCAAAGTCAACAGTGGGAACTGGCTTAGATACATGTGCAGATAGAAAATAAATGGGCTTTGAGCAGTGTGTTGAGGTGCTGTGAGGAGGAGGTATGTTGAATGGCCTCAGGAAGGGAGTTTCATAGTTTCAGCATCCAGTATTTAAAGGCTGCTGGACCTGCAGCGGAGGACATGAGTGGAACAGACAAGTGTCGGGAGTCATGATACCTGAGTGAGTAGGCTGGGAGGGGCAGGAGCAGCCAGTTCTGATGCAAGGTAGGAGGAAGGGACTAGTCCCAGAACTTGGAGGCAGTCTTTGCGCAGTGTGATTGTCTCTGGCCTTGGAGGGATGGTAGGCCAAGCGACTGGTAGAGGTCGCAGTGATGGGTGGTGGTGGGACATTCAAGGGCGAAATGACAGAAAGAGTAGAACAGAGGGTCCAGTCTGGCTAGGGTGGACTTGGGAGCGGCACTGTAGACTACATCACTGTAGTCAAAGATAGGTAGAATCATTTTCTGCACAAATACCCGGTGAGCCAGCAGCGTGATACATTCACGGTTACAATATAAAACACCCAGTCTGGGGTACAGCTTTTTGTGAATTGCATCAATATGTGCAGAAAAGTCAAGGTGCTAGTCAAGCCAGACCCCAAGATATCTAAGGGAGGTGCAGGCCTCCAGTGGGTTCCCATCCAGGGTGTGGAAAGTGGGTGTGGAGGGGAGCCTAGACAGTCTCTGCCTGGTGCCGAAGGTCAAGGAGACTGTCTTCTTGGCATTGAGATACAGTTGGTTTGAGTGGAACCAGAGCTGAACATCCTCAAAATCCTGCTGAAGTCTGGACTCCACCTCTGTGGTGGTAGGGCCTGATGTATACAAAACTGTGTTGTCCGCATACATGTAAATCAATGTATGTAGGCAGACCAAGGGTAGGTCATTAAGGAAGATGGAGAACAAGAGCGGGCCAAGGACAAGATACACCAGTGGAGACTTGGAGGGGGCCAGAGATAGTAATACCAAGTCTGACAGATTGGGACCTACGTACAAGGTAGGAGCAGAACCAACTGGTGGCCTCACTGGAGAGCCTGGCTTGAGCGAGCTTGGTCAGGAGGAGTGGGTGGGAGACAGTATCGAATGCCTTTGCCAAATCTATAAAAATGGCAGAGGTGATGAGACCTGAGTTCATGCTAGTAAGGACTGAGTTTGTAAGCCTCAGGAGGGAAGTTGTGGTGGAGTGTGACTTCCTAAAACCAGACTGGTAAGGTGAGAAGAACAAGTAGGAGTCAAGGAAGGAGACCTGCGAGAGAGAACAAGGTGTTCCTGGAGTTTAGCAAGTATGGGGGAGGAGGGAAATTGGGCGATAGTTGCCGGGGGATGAGGGGTCACCACCTTTGGGAAGGGGGAGTGATGATGGTGGGCTTCCAATCCGTTGGGATTGAAGCAAGTGTGAGAAAAGAGGCCAGGGGAATGGTAATGGCAGGTTCCGACGGGTAGAGCATGTTAGCATCGAGCCCAGAGGGACATTTACCCTTGGAAGGCTTTAAGGTGAGCAGGGACTTGAGTACTTCCTGCAGTGTAACCTGTCTAAAGGAGAATGTGGCGTTTGGAGTGGGGGCTTGGGCATGGGGAGGAGGGGGTGGTAGAGGTTGACAGTGGCGGTGGAAGGGTGGTCAGGAGAGCTGAGGTGCATTTAGTAATGAAGGAGTTGAATTCTGAAGCTACCTCGAGGGGTTCTGTGACCGTGGTACCACCACAGCTAATGGTAGGAGTGGGATGTTGTTAATCAAAATAATTTTGTGATGACATGTCCATCATGCCAGATCTAGAACAGGAGAGCCTGGGCCACAAGACACGGTCACTTGGCAAGGCAAGGACAGAAGGGGTGTAGCACAAGATACCTATCTAAACCAACAGTACCTCTACTACTTCAGGTTCAGAAGTACATGAGCATGATGCAGGGGGCAGGCCTCAACATCTGACAGGCAGTGGTGGCATACTTAAAAGGTGAACAAACTAAGCTTATGCAAGATCAATCCGATTGGGAGATATTTTTTATAGTATATGGTGGAATGTTATTTTAGCCCTATTTCCATTTCATTTGAAATGTTGTTGTACCACAGTTCAAAGCTCATGGAAAGTGATTGCAGTCTTCTGTGGTACAACAGCATTCCAGCTGATTTGGAAGGCACCCGAGCTACAGTATACAGTTTAAAATCAGCTTAGACAACAGAAACCACCGAATGCAGGATCAAGCAGATAAAATGTCTTGTGGCACAATCACTGACATAAATCCCCGTAGATGGAGGATCAACCAGATACCTAAAAAATGCAGGATCAAATGGATATTTGCAGTTGTACACAAAATCCAATGCAGAATCAACCAGATATTTTAAATTACTCATAAAATCCAGCGTGGTTCCTCAGTAAGCATCTTCTCGCTAAGCAAGAAATATAGCCACCATGTGTTTTTTTTTTAAATCCTTCCCATACATGATTGACAACCAATGGAAATCTGCCCTATAGACGTAGGGATATCTGTTCCCTAGCAACCACACCACTGACCCTAGTAACCAGCCCTGAGCCCCAGAATAAGAGGCAGCAGCTAACAAATAAATTCTGTTTCTTTTTGTATGTTAAAAAAAAATGACAACGAAACAATGTATTTAGATTATTTTGGGGGGCACCATACTCTATAAAAAGTATGGGATGTGCAACTCTATGCACTATCAGTGTCTTCTGCCACTTCGGGGTTCTGATTCCTGCTGACTTTGAGAGTGAATGCCACCTTGGGGTTCTGATTGCCATGGACCTCTCGAACTTCAGTGTCAAGGTTAGCAGGAATCAGAACCCCTCTGTGGTAGAACATACTGGTTGTGCATAGTTGCCCATCCAGTATTCTGTATATACTGTATTACATGGTAGCATTAATGAGCAGACTTTAAGCTTATGCAAGCAATCATCATTGTGAATGGTGATAGTTTATATATTACATGGGAGCATTAACTTACATCCCATTACACTACTGAATGCTTGTGGTCCTAATAAAGATGTCCTCCACCCTGTGCTCACCCACTAGAACCATTTGTTAACACTCCAGTAGCAATATGCAACTTAGCCTGGAGGTTAGAGTAATGACCTGTGAGTGAGCTTGGTACATCCAGCAGACCTGGGTTTGATTCTTGCAACATCCACTTGCATACTGTGTGACCCTGAGCAAGTCACCTAACCTCCCCAGCACTCCCAGGTTGCCCTTGAAAATAATGCCTAGTAAGCCTTAACCAGTTTCCAAAGAATAACAAGCATTTGTCAATGCCGAATGTTGCTTGCTTGTATGTGCTGTTTAGGTATTTGGAAGTGATAGTTCCATGCCTTCCTCCCAATACATGCACTGTGTCTTTCTGTTCAGTATTCACAGAAGAGTGGGAGGGGCAAGGGCCACAGCAGTTGCCAAGGGGGGTGAAGAGGTGGACAATAGTCCATTCAAAGGCAAACGAGTCCTGCAGGAGCTCACTAAATTCAAGGTGGGCAAAAAGATGGAACCAGATGGCATACACCCAGAGATATTAAGAGAACTGCGAAGGGAGATAGCAGTACCTCTGGCAGCCATGTTCACTGAGTCATTCAACACGAGTGAATTGGAGGAGGGCACATGTGGTCCCTCTACAATAGTCCGGCAGCAGGGAGGAGGCGGGGAACAATAGGCTGGTCAGCCTCATCTCAGTAGTGGGGAAGATCTGGGAGACATTGCTTAAAGAAAGGATAGTGGGGCATCTAGAAGCTACTGGAGCCCATAACCATAGACAGCATGGATTCACAGTGGGGACATCATGTCAGACAGATCTGGTTGATTTCTTTGACTGGGTGACAAAGGAAGTGAATCAGGGTGGGTCAGTGGGCAACGCTTACCTTGATTTCAGTAAAGCCTTTGACACCATCCCACATAGGAGGCTGATGAACTAGCTGGGTAGGCTGGGCATGGAGGAAAGGGTGGTAAACTGGGTTAGAAACTGGCTAACAGACAGGAGGCAGAGAGTGGTGGTAAATGGGGTGCAGTCTAGGGAGAGGGGGTGACCAGTGGGGTGCTGCAGGGATCGGTCCTGGGGCCAGTCCTGTTCAATGTCTTCATTAGTAACATTGCAGAATGGCTGAAGGGAATTTTTTCACCAAATTTTCAACATAGCCATTTTAAGACCTCTGCTCATGAACAGTGTCACTGTGATTTTCTTAATCTGTCCCAAACATTGATTGCGCATACCAACTGCGCCATTGTGTGCTACATGCACGGAAACGCATTTTGGCTGACATGTGAAAAATGACAGCTGTATTGCTCATAAGGAGGTGTGGTAAAATGGCAATGTTGAAAATCTGGAGTGCAAATAATAAGTTTATGAAATTACGAGCATGCGTAGGAACTGTGCAACGCACGCTCGTAAAACAGTCATTTTAGTATTTTTTCACCAAATTTTCAACATAGCCATTTTAAGACCTCTGCTCATGAACAGTGTCACTGTGATTTTCTTAATGTGTCCCATACATTGAGTTCGCACACCGAATGCGCCATTGTGCGCTACATGCACGGAAGCACATTTTGGGTGAGATGAGAAATGACAGCTGTGCACTGCTCATAAGGAGGTGTGGTAAAATGGCAATGTTGAAAATCTGGAGTGAACATATTATTGAAAATTCGCGAACTTACGAGCGGCAGTGGAAGAGCACGCGTAATGCATGTCAGAAACAGTCATTTTTGGGATTTTTTACCAGATTTCAACATAGGTTTTTGGGGCCTACCTCATGAACTGTGACACTGTTATTTCAGTAAATCGTCCCAAAGGGTATCCGTGCAGTGACGCGAAATCACCTTTCGGGCCGATTAATGCCATGACAGTGACAGAATTCATGAGGTGGGGTCCCAAAACCCCTGGTTGAAAATTTGATGAAAAATTTCAAAATGCCCGAGATATGCAGTACAGTTGAAAACCCTATTTATTCCATTATACAGCTTACCGGCATTTCCTCAGTTCGTAGTTGGCTTTGAAGAGTGCAGACGTGTTCCCGGTCCACCAGAGATCATTGCACCGGACTCCAGAGGTAAGTATGGGGTGAGGTGGGGGTGTGGGGAGGTAGATGCACAGAGGGTGGGCGCAGGTGGGGAGAGGGGGGTCAGGACAGTCTGCAAGGGAAAGTTTTTTTTTGGTTATGCAGGAAAACTGAGCAATTCGACTTCAAGAGAAATAATGTAATCTACAAGAAAACTGCCTTGTAGTTGCAGGAAAATACCAAGCTGGAAATACTGAAATTGCTGAAGTGGAAACATAACAGGATAGTTATTAAAGAACATGCAGAATCAATTTCTCCTTATAAGCTACAAGGGGATATCATGGTCCATATTTTAAACTGTGTATAGGTTATGAGCATTTCATCCATTCTGTTTCGGAACAGTTCTGGAAAATGCACTAGACATCCTGACAGGCTCCGCTCGCTATGAGCAAGCTGTTAACTAGTGTCCTTTAATTCTGTTTCCTGAACGTACGGTACAGTTTTTTTTTTATTGCCAACTTGCCTTGAGTGAGGGGCCCAACCACCGTAGGCATTACATGAATGCCCTACCGCAGTCTGTCCCAGAGTCTGGAGTGGCTACCCATTCACGGAGGTGTGGGGCAACAAAACACTAATTCGACAATTAGTCATTAGTGTCATGTTATGAGGCAGGACTGTGCGTGTGTATGTAGCTTGTCCCTGCCGCTTGCAGTTCATTACTGTTCAGAATGACGCGTTGTAGATAGAAGGCTAGAGTTAAGCTACACATTTGCCCTGTCAGTGTAGTGGCGGCCAATTGGACGCACTTGAGCGGGCGATCGGAAAACGCAGCTGCAGTTTGAAAAGGCGGCAGATTTAAATCTAAACGAGGGAAGCACAAGCAGAGACACGTGAGCCGAATCAGTTGCCATAACCATAGCAATGGCCTCTGGATTGAAGTTGCTATGGTAAGGGCATCTTGCACTCCAGGCTGCAGCAGCATCTTTCACTCACCTAATGATCACTCCGAACACCTGAAAGCATTTCCAAAGCGAGTTTGCTGCATTATACTAGGCAGACCTGTTTATTCCGAATAAGTGAGTTCGAGGAGTTTATTCTTTTTAAGCACAGTATTATTGTGATGTGAACGTGCACCGTTGCTGCTTCCTCAGCGTTTCAAAGGTGAATATTGCATCTCTATGTAATGCCACTGTATGCCTTGAGAAATGTTCTCATAGTAGCATTAGTCTCTGGTCTGTAGATTGCTTTTGTTTGGAATGCAAAATCAGGGCTCTCAGATCCACAGGGATCAGTAGGGGTAAAAATCTGGAAGCACGAGCATACAGTATGTGTACATGTGTGTGGGGGAGCATGCATGAGCACGCGATCTTATCGCTGCTCACTGAAGCGTAGCTCTCCCTTTCAACTGTACGGCACTGCATTTTCAACTGCTGTCATAGACAGCTGCAGCGTTGATTGGAGAACTGCGGCCGTGCCCGCAAACACACTGACTGAATTGGAAGAGGGCTGCCACACCTCCGAAAACTCGGATGATGGCACTATGTTTCTTGCACATGCGTACAAGCAACATAAAAAAAGGGGACTGGAATGAAGCTCTGAAAGCCTTCATAGATAAATCAAGCAAAAGTAACGCCACCCTCACTAAATCCTAAAAAGGCAATCAGAGGAACTCATTGATACCCTTAAACTGATGGATCCATAGTGGAACTGTGCCTTATTTTTGTATTGTAATGCCATGCAGTCATAAATAGACTATTTTCTCATAATTCATGCCCTGTTCAGTGGGTTTTGTACCTCCCCGATCAAAGCCAATGTGATTTTAAAGAGCAGCTGATGCCTTCAGGAGAACTTTACCAAAACATAATATTTAGACATAGTCCAGCTTCTGTTTCACATTGGTTCTGTAATCCTCATCCCCATGATTCGCTGTTGAGGTAACTTGCATGAAAACAGGATCTTTGCTTCTGAAGAGTTCACCTATTCCTGTTGCTGTCTCCCTAACTGGTGTCATAATGCATTGCTTGTGAAATCATAGTTACTCTCATGGCAAGAGACTATGATGCCACAACACAGGATTATGACTCGAAGTAGGGAGTCGGCTACAGAGGCAGATGAACCCTGAGGGATACAGATCATCCATTCATGCAAGTGTCCTTAGCAGTAAATACTGGGGAGGAGGAATCTTTTTTAGAATATATATGAAATGGAAGCTAAATTGTACCCAATTATTATGTTTTTCAGCATTTTTTATGGTGTCAGCAGCTCTTTAAACCACTGTCCAGCAGGATTAGAAATAATTGATTAAGGATGACAAATTTACCTGTCCCACAGCATGTCTAACCTGTCCTGTTGACTTTTGCTTAACTCCCCTCCATTTCTCTAGCCCTGTCTTGGGCTTTTAAAAACCTTCCCCTTCATTTCTCTAGTCCTAGCAAAGGTTTTTAACCAGTGGTATAGACGGACATTTCAGTTTTGTACACAAGCTTTTCAACTGTTGCCACCACATTTCTGCAATATATGGTCATTCTTATATATCAGTATGAAGTTGTTTTTTTTTAACGCACAGAATAGGAAAAAGATCCCAGATTTAGAAAACAAACTGTCACCAGAAAATTGTCCTTACAGTATATCCATGCCCTAAATGCCATAATTTGAATTTAAACTGTCACAGCTACTAGTCAGTGTCCACTTTAAAATGAAACACTGGCATAATCTCCTGCAACCACATTTTAATGGTAGTGGTTAGAAAAAGGCGCATGTTTTGGAACAGATACTAAAAAAAAGTCTGTACACAAATCAGTTCAGTGACAGTGCCTGCCAACACTCTTCTTTTTAATGCTTCCTCCACCTCTGCAGTCCTAAGCAAGGCCTCACAAATAACCCACCTCGACAGTCCTGACAAGGGGTTTTAAATACCTTCCTCTCAACGTATGTAACCCTTATAAGGGCTTTAAGCCCACGACCCTGATTGTGGACCTTTCAAGGGCGTTTTGCTTCGTTAGCCCATGCAAGGCCTTTTTAAACTACCACTGTGCTACAGCCTCTCAGTTAAACTGTCTGTTCCTAGAGTGTTGCTTGCTTTTGCTGCTACCTAATTGAAATCCAGGTGTGCTATGGAGAGAGCAATAGAGTGCATGTCTAACAGACATACCTGATTAACTCAAACTAAATAAAGGGCGCACAGCCTTGCATGAATGAGAGTTTAATACATGCAAAGTTGGCAGCACTTCCGCAGCTGCATGGGGCAGATGATTACATCACTTGACATCGGGTCACATCGGCAAGTCCATCACACATCCTCACAGTCAGCAGTAGACTCCACCAGATGCTAGTGTGCTAGGATGCTGTCATAATGGTGCCTGTTACAGGGACAGGCAGGGAAAAGAACATGGTTGTCCCAGAGAGAAAATTGCTTCCCTGATGGGAAGAGAGAAAATTATTCCGAGTCCTGCTCCTCAGTACAAATGGTAATCAAAGCTGAGAAGCTGCAAAAAAAAAAGACAAATTTACGTGACTAAGCAACCAAATACCTAAAGACTCCAATGTATTGCACAACTTGAAAGGGAACTAAACCCCATTTACATTTTTTAATTCACGATACAGTAATGACGCATTTGGGCATACGTGAAGTCAGTTGAGTAACTCTAGTGTATTGTTTTGTGATTTTGAAAGTACAGTAGAAGCCACTTAAAGGGGATGGCTCTGTGGCAGCCCATCCCCTTTAAGCGACTGTCCCATTAAATGGAAGTGCTATTAAATCAATGGCGGTTACATCCAAATGTGTGCAGAGTATGTGAACGGTATTAAAAATGTTAAACGGATGAGACAATGGGCAGCAGTATCAAAAAAATACCCTCAGCAAGGCCAAAATGTAAGTTGAAGTAATTAAATGAATTAATAAAAAATACAGAACAAAGCACAGCACAGTTCCTGATCGTGGATTCTTTAACAGCTCCCCAAGCACAGTGCATCATAAGAATGGCATCGTACAGGCTTAGAGTGCGAGTGATTTCATTGGCTAGACATGAGCTGCCACTGTCAATGATTCCCACGATACGGGTAACAAACATAGATCTGTAGTGATGTTTTAAAGGTTTTTATGACCCCCATGTCAAGAGGTTGGACAAGGCTGGTTGTGTTGGGGGGTAAGAAAACAAGTTTGATTTGACTGAATTTGCTGACTAGTTCTGAAGGGGTGAGCACAGCAGTTGTCTACAAAAAGGTGGCATCTCAGTTTGATGTTCCAATCTGCCAGCCAGCCTACGGAAATAGATCCTGTCATCCAGGCATTCGTGCTATTGGTGTAGGTCACTGGGAGGGAGTTTAAATCCTTATGTAGACACCGAGGTCTACGGCGCTTTCCGTTCACCATTAAAGGCAATTTCTCAGTCTACTGCAAGTTGCAACAGCATAGCAGGGAGACACGATCTTTCACCTTTTTTCTACTGATCAAGTCTGTGTCTTTATGTGTGTGCCCCCAGTCTGGGTAGCCGTGGTAAAAGAGCTCAATCTCATCCATGTTCCAGATGGCGGTGGGGCAGACCTGGCAGAACCCCGTGTGACCCATTCAGTGGCTGAAGGAGCATCATCATCCGTCTTCTCCCCATGCTTGTTCTTAAAAAACAATGTTGGGTCTCGCTTTCCAGCGAGACAGCCAGCCATCGGTAGCTTCAAAATCATGCTCCATATGAACTGCAAACTTCTTCACCTTCCGCTTTAACACTCAACTCGATAGTCTAGTACCCCAACTCACAGCATGAGAAAAGCAAACGTGAAGGGCATCCTCCACTAAAGTGTCCTTACCTTCATGTTTGCGTTTGCTCTTTGGGTTTTGATTTTCATTCCACTTGGTCAGGATTCTGGTTTAGTTTTGTGAAATTCGTCCGGCTTGACTTACCATATTTTTTCGCAATGACTGCGAGTGAAGTGTTTGGTTCCTGGAGCATTTCTAAATCTTTAAATTTTTGGTTCAGAAGCAAATCCACACACTTTTCTGCCAGTTTGAGCCATGGATTGATGGTTTTAATACCTGCCTGCGCTGAGCTGCACTTGCCTTTTATAGAGTAATCACTTAATGGGGCACTAACTGCTGCTAACAAGTTCATGCAACTTGATAATAGGTTGAAATGCTGTGTCCAGGTTCCAGGAATCATCCCAATAAAGTGGGTTACCTGTCCCAATTAAAAGGGTAGGCCTTCCATTAGTTTACGCTGATGTTAATTCTGTGCCACCGAGACGTCCTGGTTGAGCACATCCCGTTTAAGTGGAGTATACTGTACTCATTTTTTTCCTTATTTAGGGTCTCTTATCAAGTTTGTCCTTTTCCTGCTCAATATTCATTTTCTAGTTGGTCATGAGTTCCAGACCCAGTGACATCAATTGAGTGGAAGCAGACACTGAAGCTTTCCATGCAAGGCTGCTGTTCAACTGATGTCACTCAGTTACAGAACTGCTACATTAAGTGTTTGAGGGCTGTGTCACAAATAAAGATACTTGTAGTGGGCCTCAAACCACTGAAGGAAGGGGATGTCAAACTCAATTCCCCCCCTCCAAAGCTAACACTGTCTGAATAAGTTCTGTTTCAGTTTTGTTTTAGATTTTGACCTCTCAGGGGAAATTTTAAAAAGCATCATTTTATGCACCATTCAGGTGTTCTTAATATTTTGTTTTCTGTATTACACCCTTTTTAGTATAAATATGCACGTTAGTTGAAACCTGATCACTGCCTGTTACACATCTGCTCTGACTGCTTATTTACACCTGACATAAGCATTCCACTTCAACAAATTGTGATTTCTAGTGGTGTGGATAGAGAGCCACAGCAGAGCTGACAGTGCAGCATTAAAAAAAAATAGGAGAGCTAAATACAAGAATAGCCTGAAATACAGGCTGAAATAGTTTTTGCATCATGTGCATCTTGACCCCAGCTCCCCTGCTCCAACAAATGTTACAGTGGAACAGAAGCGGAAGCTAGGACTTAAGAGATGTGTAGTTTTCAGGTTCACCATGTCCTTAACTGACAGCCATGATGCCTGTGTTGGCTGTTTGGGAATCGCCCATGATGTAGACCGCTGCCAGTTTTGCCAAGCTATGGATCTACAGGCAATCAAGGATCATAAGGCAGAAGTATTAAAGGGAGGCTAGGCACAGTGCAAGGATCATACGCCATGGTGAGTTCAGCTGCACAGATTTGACATGGAGAATGAAGACCCCATACCTTTTTATTTATTTATTTATTTTATACTTGTAAGCATGATGAGCATAACTGCCTGTTTTCATATGCAACAAGTTTATAAAATACAAAAATATAAACATTTACATACATAGTACAACACAACATAAATAACAATTATACAAATACAAACAGCATCATAAAAGGCAAAGGATAATCTTATTCCTGAAAACAATTGCACTTATCCGTGTTCAAAAGCCACTTCTGTAACAACTTTTTAAAGCTACAAAGAGATGTCTGGTTTGTTATGGGGGATTGAAATGAGTAGAGGCAATGTACAAAAGCGATCTTTGGCCCACAGTTTTTACAAATTTTATTTTATTTTGGGACCGAGTCGCACAAGAATTTAACAATCAAGGGAAAAAAAACGTTAAGGAGGAAGGTGTCAGATTCAAAACTTGCTTATATAAAAATAAAGAGGATTTAAAAAAAATCCTCTTAGATAATGAGACAACCAGATTTCCTGTATAAATCACATGGATGAGTACTGAAAGGTAATCCTGTGAGAAATCTTAAAATGGCAATATAAGTAACGCACAGTTTGTTAAGTAGAGTGTTTGAGGTCGCCGTATAGATATTAATCCCATCATCCATCACACTGAGTAATAAACTATAAGTAACTTTCTAGAATCCTTAGTCAAAAACAATTGTTTCCTATATAACATCCCTAACCGTTGATGTAAAATTTTACGGAGATAATCTATGTGAAATTCAAAAGATAAATGCGAATCCAAATAAACACCTAGATATTTAAATGTATTAACCCTCTCTATATTATCACCATTAAGATCTGATACTGATGACAAGAGTTGGGACAAAGGGGTTCCATCCTGGGCCCTGAGAAAACCATTAACTTTGCCTTTCTTGAATTCAAAACCACACACCTAGTTAATAACCAATACTGAAACGAATCGAAATCCTCTTGAACATGTTTTGAAGCATCAGTTTGATTATCAGAAATACTATGTAAAACCACATCATCAGCATAAAGAGACATAAATGAACTCCTACAACTTAAAGGGGCAGAATTCATAAAAAGGAGAAAAAATCAGCAGATCCAGGATGGAACCCTGGGGGACCTCACAGTGAGTATGAGAAAAACTAGAGGAAATGCCATTAATAATAGTACAGTGACTCCTTGACTGTAAATAATTTGAAAACCAGGAAATTACTGAAAAAGAAAAATTAAACTTTTTCAAAACCAAAGGAAGTGTACTGAAATCAATCAAGTCGAAAGCCTTGGTGAGGTCCACAAATACAGCCACAACAGAGTGCCCATTAACAAAGGCACTCTGTATGTGGCCTGTGAACCCCACCAAGGCTGTCTCTGTATTGTGTTTTTTCTTGAAACCATGTTGTACCTCTGAAAGTAAACCATGTTTCTCTAGAAATTCTGTTGTTTGATTAAAAATAATTTTTTGTGAAGCTGGACGAGGAGTGAAATAGGTCTATAATTAGAAATAACTGATGAATTTCCACCCTTTAGAATAGGCCTTATAAAAGCCTTTTTCCACATGGATGGAAAACAACTAGCATTAATGGATAAATTAAACAAGGTTGTCAAAGGGACTGCCAGAAAATCAATTCCAGCCTTAATAAGGTGGAAATCGATGTTATCAGAAACTAAATTTGGTTTGGGATTCAATTTTAATATATAATCCTTAACCTGGTCAGTAGTCACTTTACTAAAGTGAAACATGAAGGAAGATTCAGCTTCAGGAACCGAATCATCCTGAAAAGAAAATTGAAAGAATTTTGAATTATGAGGGTCCAAGGCAGCAGGTGGCGAAAAGGGGTAAGGTCTATAAATATCCAGATTTCCAAAAAATTCATTAAATGCATGAGCCACTTGATGGGATTTATTCACTACTTTTCCCTCCAGATTTAAGGTGATAGGAGTGTCCCTGGAACCCTTCTGCAAGAGATCCTTGAGGACACTCCAAGTGTATCTCGAGTTACATAGACATTTACTCCAGAGGGAGACAAAACATTGTCTTTTTGTTCTCCTTGTTAATGTCTTACACTGGTTACATAATGTTTTATATTTCTGGAGTAAAGTATTATCCCCAGAAGCCTTAAATGTCTTCCAAACCTTGTCCCTCACTCTAAAGGCCTTCAATAATTCTGGGGTTATCCATTTTTGCCTATTAGCTTTAACCCTTAACCGTCGAATGGGAGCTACCTTGTCACAAACAGAAGCTAATAAGTTACGAAAGGCTTCTAAAAATAAGTTTACATCCATAATGGAATTCAGCCCAGTCCAGTCTTCTAATTGACAGGTCTGGATCACATTATTAGGAACAAGTTTAGTAAAGTTCCTATATTCCAGTATGGACGGAAACCCCTGTTTTAACCTTGCAGACCATTCACAATAAACATGGCTATGGTCACTGATTGCATCAGGCAGAACCCTAGAAGAAACAATTCTGTTACTATGGGAAACTGACAACCAGTCCAGGACTGTTCCCCAACCTGTTTTAGGGTTCTGCCTGGTGACATCAGATATTAACTGAGAAAGACCTACTTCCAGTAAAGGTTCTCGTGCCTCTAGCCTAAATTTAGAACCCCAATCTTGATTAAAATGGCCCAGAACTATCCATTCAGGATTAGGAGGCAAGAGTATTTTAACTTGTATGATTGCTTTCCATCCATCTTTAAAATAACCTGGTGGCACATACATTGTGCTCAAACACAGATGCTTATGTTGCCCAAGAATAAGATCAACAGTTAACGTATCACAGTAAGTGTTATGATAATCAAAATCCAGCAATGTGATACTAAGATGGGCTTTAAAATAAATAAGCACCCGGCCCCCTCTTCTGAAATCAATTCAGTCTTTCCTAAGCAAATATCCTGGCAAAGAAATCTCAGTAGAAGTGATGTTAGTATTAAGCCATGTTTCCGATAAGGTTATTATATCAAATTTATATTGATCCACCCACACATTAAATATATCCAATTTTGCAGTGAGAATCTCTGCACATTAAGATGAACTAATTTAAGAGCATTACTTGCATAAGATCTTACCCCATTAAAATTGCTAGGGCCATCAGGACCAGGGTGGGGGTGAAAGGAACCTGATATTAATAAAAGTAACAACATAAGTCTTCTGGTGATCAGTTTTTTTGATAACTTCCTCTCATCTCTAGTGAGAATCCTGGCTGTTCTCCTTTGTGAATGGAATGTCAGGGTGCAGCCAATTAAACTATGGTATACACCACGACAGTCTCCAGGAAAATCTCCACAGAAGGAGGAAAAGCCATCACCTAACCCAGGCGTGGTGATAACAGAGTCATTAAGATGTTTGAACTGAAATGAGTATCCATTAGGGAAGCTAACCCCATTTTTCCCCTGACCACGCAGATAAGAACCTAACCAAAAACAAACAAACACAATCATAATTAAAACAAGTAAAACCTCTAAAAATAACCTGACAGAGAACTCCCTCCTTCAGGTCTCAATTAATAAATTGCAGGGCCCAAATTCTAACCTGTGCACTCAAACTAACAATTTTTCTGCCTTATGTTTCAGCTGCCTCCTTCTGTGATTTTTCTACTAGAAATGGTGCTCGCGCCCCTCATGCTTGTGCTGAGCGAGTGGCACGGGAGTTTAAAGGGGCAAACTCTACCCTCCTTCCGGCGTCACTAATCAAACACACCCCCAATGTCCAGACTGCAGTTCAGTAAGGGGGAGGTAGCCTGTCTCAGGTGAGGGGCGGTCTCTCACTCTGTCCCTTCACAGATGTAGAAATGAAACTGTTGATGACCCACTCTCCTTACAAACTCGGGTAGCAAAAACAGTCTCACCACTGAAGATCTTGTAGTTGGAATCCTTCTCCCTCCTTCTCAAGAAGCTTTGGGGAATTGTTTGCACTGCTTGTTTTCAGCCTCCGAGATAAATGCTGTCTCGAGGATGTCTCATTCGTATCATCCTTTTCAGTGATTTAAGGACAAGTTACTGTCCTAGGTGACACTAGCACAGAAAAAGAAAAGTTGATTCTGGTCATTGGAATGCTGTCAGTTGTAGGATCATTCACATTTTCCATTTCTGGAGGGCCCTTGAGGGCAGTCACCTTCTAAGGAGAGCAAACTGACCATGGAGCCCGTAGGTGTACATGTAGAGATTCTGTCTGGGCAACCAAATCCTCGATGCTGGTTGAACTGGTGGCCAAGCTGTCGGCTATAGGAAGGAGTCCTCTGTTTTGTGAACTCAGATGCTGATGACAGACTAGACAAAGTCGAATGGAACTGGTTCATATGCCAGCACCATAGAGCCAGTGCCTCCCTGACTGGACCATTGGTGTTAGAGGTCACATTCTTTCTCTCATTCTCAACATGGCCACTGATACTGATTAAGAATTTCATCCAGTTCCTCATCTTGATTGTTGGCCTTCCATCAAACTCATCACATGTAGGAGAAGGTCCCATGGCAGCAGTGGAGCATATGCCCAGCCACAAGGGAAACCATTGCTGTTGGTCAAATTGGTCAGGTGATGTCTGCCCCTCCCAGGGCAAACCCTGATTGCTCTGCCTTCAGTGTTGCCGATGGCTCCATAGCAATCTCTTCCTATAGGGGTGCTGACCAAGGACTCCAGGCCATGGATAGGGTTACTCACAAGCCCTGTTGGTGGTTGTCACACTGATGAAATGGGTGGTCTCTTCATCTCATCTTTGTCTGGCAATTCTTTTCCCAGATCCAGACTTGGATGAGTCATTGTTGTTTCAAAAAAAGATTTTGAATCCCGACTGCAAGATGTCTGTCTGCTGACAGTTAGGCCTGATCCTGTGAGACCATTTAATCTTTGTCTCAGTACTGGGCAGAACGTTCATTTCACTGGTACTACCCTAGAGGAGGTCCAGAAGAGGAAAGCCTACCCACTGACAAACTTCCTGGAGCAGCTCCCAGGGTGTTATCCATGTGTCTGTCAGTGATAGCAGCCTTCATTGGCACAGGAGCGTCATGATATTCCCCACCTCGTTGACTGTTTTTTCAGTTTAGTGCAAGATGTGGAATTGATCAGGGTCCCGGTAATCCAGACTGTCCAACAACTAGACCCACTGCAAGCCAGAGCCTACCTTCTTCCAGACATGACCAATGACCTGTCATCCTTGACCAGTCATTTTGAGATGGTCAGTCATACCCAGCCCAGAATTTCTTAAAGATCCTGAGCTTCATGACATCTACCACAGCTGTTGTCTGTTTGGCACACTGGCACATGAGAACTATGCAGTGGTAACCTGGGCACCAGCTGTCCCAAACACACCCAACCCTAGACCCGCCAGCTTGTGTAACCCAACTGAGGGGCATTGCATAAGTAATAGATAGGGTTGGGCAGACTGGATGGGCCAGGAAACCATTTTCTGCCATCATGTTCTGTGTTATTGTCTTTTAACATGATATACTACTTGTGTATGGGTTATAGAAAGGAATCACAGTATAGTAGGAAGCTGTTTTGAAAATGGATACCATATCTTGTACTTCTTGTTAACTATTCACCTCAAAAAGGACATTAACCTGCTGGAGAAGGTCCAGATGAGGGCTACAAAGATGATACCAGGTCAGCAAGGTAAGGAATACGAGGAGAGATTGAGGGCACTGAACATGTACTCCCTGGAAGACAGGAGAGAGAGAGGGGACATGATTGGGACCTTCAAGTACTTAAAAGGCATGAATAAGGTTGATAAGAAGAGTCTCTTTAAGCTGAATGGCAACCATAACATGAGGGGGCACAGTCTTAAGCTGCAGGATGGGAGGTTTAGGAGGGAGGTCAGAAAGCACTTCTTCACAGAGAGGGTGTTGGACACTTGGAATGCGCTGCCGGAAGAGGTAATTTTGATGAAGACAGTGGGCAGCTTTAAGAGAGGCTGGGATAAGCATAGGGGGAAAGTAAGGATCATGGGTAGAGAGGATGAGAGGAGTGCAGAGGGAGGGAAGGGGCATTAGCTCAAGCAGTGGACCCTGCAATATGAGCAGACTTGATAGACCAAATGGCTTTCTTCTGCTGGCTTCTTCGTATGTTCGTTTGTATGTTGAAAATTAATAAAATTTAATTTCAAATGAAACAGGCCATCTGGCAGTAACATATACATAGTAGATATAAGTAGGAAATGTTGCAAAGTACAAAATGCTGTTAAAACTAACCCTCACATAAAGGAGCAAACTCTGGTCAGAGCCAAAATGGCTGCTAGTGCTTTAACCTGATAAAGAATATGCGACACAGTGTATTGGCCCATCATATCTCATCAAACATGTCAACTGCTTGTGAGGGAAGGGTCTCCAGCCTGACACAAGGTGTCGTCTGTGCACCAGAATACTGCTCTGCCCCTCCCCAGGTAGAAGCCGGTGCCACACACCACATTGCCTTCCCCCTTGCCTTAGCCCATTCATCTGGCTCACTGAGCTCATAGCCAAACTCAGGGCACTTGCACAGGTAGGCAGTGTAGTACAGCAGCCTTCCTTGCAAACACTTCATAATTTTTTTGGGCGGGGGGGGCCATTTTGACCCTACATTTTCAACACGGCCTTTTTATGAACCTGCCTCCTTCTGAAGACGACAGGTGTCATTTGTAAAATACTGGACAAAAGTCAGTTTGTTCCAGTAGTGCAAAAACACATTTTGGCCAGGGTCTGAAAAAAGACACCTGTGCTGTTCATGAATTAGTTTGAAAAAATTACTATAATGAAAATTTGCTGCCAGAATACTGAAAATTACCAGCATATTTTGTCGAGGATTTAAAAAAATGACACCTGTGATGTTCATGAGGTGGTATGAAAAAAATGGCTATTTTGAAAATTTGCTGTCAAAATACGGAAAATTGTTAAAGTTATGAATGAGCACTGAAAAATTATAACTTACCTTTAACTTTGTTGTTTTTTTTAAATTTTGACCCAAAACTTTCAACATAGTTTTCTTATGACCCCACCTCATGAACCTGGAAGATGAAAATTTTCAAATCGCATCCAAAATGTCATTTCACACTACGGCCCAGATATTCAAAGGGTTGCGCATGGCGCAACAGTGTTGCTGTATGCAACCCACTGATGTCCTGCGCACGGTATTCAAGCAGAATTCGCCTGGCACAAATCCCGATGCCTGTCGGGCTGTGGGACACCATTGCTGCACTACGGGGGCGTCGGTCCCGGACGACTGCTGCCTGGCAGAGGCGCCGCCGCGCCGTCGTCGGGATGGGCACACCTGCATGCAATGAAGAGTAATGACATGCAAATGGCCCCATTTGGCGCCTTGCATACATTATGGCCCCATTTGCATGTGCACTTTTGAATATCACGGTTGTTGCGCCTAGCACAATGGAACTTGCGCTAGCGCATCCCCCATGCTCCACTCTGGCCACTGGTGCAGTGCCACTGCACCATGCACACTGCGGGTGGCCAGGGTGCGATATTCAATGATGATGAGCCATGGCGCAGCTCCGTTGAATGTCGCCCAGTCAACGCCCCTGCGCAGCCAAGTTGAGCTGCACCCAGGCTTGCGCCACAGCCTGGCGCAGTTTGAATATCTGGCCCTCTAAGTATAAAGACGCCTTTGGCCAGGATTTGAAAAATGAACTCTGTCATGCTCATAAGGTGGTGTGAAACAAAATGGCCATGTTGAAAATTGGCATCAAAATATTGTAAATTATCAAAGTTATGAGTGAATATTGAAAAAACATCAACGTACCTTCATACCTGTGTTGTTTTTTAATATTTTGACCCCCGTGTTTCAACATATTGTAGTCTTCTTATGACCCCTTCTCCTGAATCAGGCAGATGAAAAGTTTTAAGTCATGCCTGAAAGGTGATTTCATGGAGCGATTGCAAAGTCACCATTCATGCCAGATATGAAAAATGTCACCTACCTTGTTCAGTAGGTGGGTTCCCAAAAAGGCCATGTTGAAAATTTACTGAAAAATTTCTCATTTTTTTTTTACATTTTTACTGCAAATTTTCAACATCAGTGACAGCAAAAACAGCTCCTCCATGAATAAAGGTGCTCGAGTCCTCACTAATCCACTGAAAACAAGACTCAGCACTCAGTAGTTGGCGTGTATAGCAAGCATAATTTAATAAAACATCATCTGATGACGTGCAGTCTGCACGAAACCGGTCGGGAGTTTGCCTTGCTGTGCATCCTGTAGCTGTTTTGGCTCTGTTTGGCATCTGTTTTATTAAATTATGCTTGCTATACATGCCAACTATTGAGTGCTGAGTCTTGTTTTCAGTGGATTTGGTGAGGACTCGAGCACCTTTATTCACGGAGGAGCTGTTTTTGCTGTCACTGATGTAGACAATTTGCAGTAAAAATGTAAAAAAAAATGAGAAAAGTTCAAAACATGTTGAAAAATATTAACCACACTTATTTGATTTCCTCAGTTCCCAGTCCGGTTTTGAAGTGTGATGATGTGTCTCTAGTCCAAAGAGGATTACAGCGTTGGACTCCCACAGGTAAGTATGGGGGGATGAGGGGTGTGGAGTGCTGTGAGGGGTTTGAGTGGGTCTGAACTCATAGGTCTCATAGGTAGATACAAGGCCAAGGAGACTGAAGTCCATAACGACCTGCCATATTAACAACCTGTAATGCCCTGTGTAATCAAATAATCATCCAATCTTGTCTTGAATTCTGTCATAGTCCCACTTGATACTACCTCTATTGGCAAACTATTCCATATTCTGGTTACCCTGGTGCTAAACCAATATTTCCTACTATTTGTACGATAAGTGTTGATCTTAATTTGGACTGGATGTGCCCTAGTATCATATATCTGGGTCCTTAACGCAAGGCCCAATTGGGACCATAAATCATCATCCAGAAGTGCTCTGTATACCATGCACATATCTCCCCAGAGCCTGCGGAACTCCAGCAGGTAGAGACCAAGTTCCTGCAATCTCCGCTGGTAACATAGCCCATCTAGGCCTGCCACCTGCTTAGTTGTCCTTCTTTGTACTCGTTCAAGAGAATTTATCACTAATTTACCCCCTGGTGACCAAAATTGGGCGCAGTATTCCACATGAGGACAGACCAATGACTTATACAGTGGCATCACCACTAGTCTATCCTTACTTTTAATATGTTTATTTATGCAGTATAATAGCCCACTGGCTTTCCTGATAACTTGATTACAGTGAGTCCTAAAACTAAGATCACTGGTAATATGAAAACCTAGATCCCTTTCCTCTGCTGTTGCTTGTAGCTCCGTTCCATTTAGGTTGTGTTTATAATGGCTATTATTTTTCCCCAAATGCATAACCCTACATTTATCAGTATTGAAAGTAGAATGGTTCATTATTGCCCAATGTTCAAGTTCCTTTAAAGCCAATTGTAAAATATCACCATCCTCTGTAGAGTTAATTATAAAACTGATCCTAGTATCATCAGCAAACTTAGAGAGCCATACTGGTGTTGAAGTTTGCATATATAATGTATACAAGTTAAAAAGGCAAGGGCTCAACACCGAGCCCTGAGGGACCCCACTAGTCACCTGCGCCCATCCTGACAAGGACCCTCTTACAGAAGCCCTCTGTCTTTGATCAGTTAACCGATTTTCAATCCAGAGGGAAATACTTGCATGTATACCATGCAAAATTAAGGCCTCAGTTAGAAGGCCGTGGGGGACCTTATCAAAGGCCTTACAATAATCCAAAAAACAATATCTACTGCATTGTGAGAGTCAAGCACCTGATTTACCCAGCCATAGAACTCCAGCAGATTTGTCTGGCATGACCTGCCCTTCCTGAAACCATGTTGATGATGGTCTATATCTCCTAGCTTGGTTAATTTATCAGTAATGTGTGTTTTAATAATACCGTCCAAAATTTTCCCCAATATCGATGTCAGACTAATTGGTCTGTAGTTGGAAGCCTCCTGTCTAGACCCCTTCTTATATAAGGGAATAACTTCCAGCTGCCTCCATTCCTCCAAGACGTCTGCCTTATTTATGGAGTATTGGAATAAATAAGCTACGGGGGCTGCCAGTACATCGGCCAACTCCTTTAACACCCTAGGATGGAGGCCATCAGGTCTCTGGCTTTATTTTGATTCATTGTTTTTAGTCTGTCTCTCACTTCATTAACCTCAATTTTAAATGCTAGGCCTACATCTTTAACCTGGTGTTTCATGGTATTGTAAGTGTTTGGGTTGTACACTGAGGCAAAATATGTATTGTAATGGCAAGCCATATCCTTGTCATCTATTATTAATTCACCATTTGGTTGCTTTAGGGGCCCGATTGTTTTATTACTACCTTTTTTATTATTTATATAAGAAAAAAAGGATTTGTAATTATTTTGAACGTTTGTTGCTAATTTATATTCATAATCTGCTTTTGCCTTGCGTATACTTAGTCTGCATTTTTTAAGTTCAACTCTATATTCTGTCCCGTTTTCCAGCTGCCCACATTTCTTAGCCTTACTGTATGCCTTATTTTTGCATTTAATATTTTTTTCTACAGTAGAAGTAAACCAAGGTGGGTTTTGGGGGAATTTTATAGACTTCTTAGAACTAGGGATGAACTCCTGTACAAGAGATTTAATTGTATTACTTAATATATTCCACATATGATGTAACATCTGTCCAATTAAGTCTGACTGCTATTCCCAAGATGCTAAATATGCCCTTATACTGTTAAAGTCAGCCCTACTGTAATTGTATATTACTGAGATACTGGCCGGTTTAGTTGTAACCTTACTAATACAAAAATCCACCATATTGTGGTCACTAGAGCCTAGGGGTATAAGGCCCTACAATCCTGGATATCATAATCTATATTACTAAAAACTAAATCCAAGGTATGAGAACCCCTAGTGTGATCTTTAACATGCTGCTCTAAACCAGTTAATAGAAAGGACTCAAGGAATCTTTGCTCGCTTGGTGACTCAGCTTGTGGGAAGGGGGGGGGTCCCAACTTAACTCTGGAAGATTAAAATCACCTACTAACAGGGAATTACCTACCAGAGTAAGGTTTTACATAAATTCTAGTATCTGAAGGTCTTCTAACTGTAAACTGGATGGTGGTCTATATACAACGCCACATTTATTTTTGGCATGTATTGGGGGGATAACTTGACCCAAATCAGTTCTGTTATGTCATAATTGTCTACATTTTCTGAAATAATATGGTCAGCTACATATAAGGCAACACCACCACCCTTTAAATGTGGCCTATCCCTATGGCAGAGAACAAATCCAGGGATTTGTTTATCCTAGGAGTCTTCATGGTTCCACCATGTCTCTGTATTTATTTAATGTAAACACCAATTCATCCAGTTTGTTGTTAAGACTTCTTGCATTTATTAGAAGACATCTCCATTGTTCCAATAGTGCTGGCCCCGGTTGTACTGATGCCTGTGGTGTGCATCTCCCATCACCCCATCCTGGGAGTTTAAAAATTTATCAATTGTCTGTTTTAATGTTTGTGAAATAAGGCGCTTCCCTTGCTTATTCAAATGTATCCCATCTAATGCAAACAGCCTTGTATCATAGAAGTTATCCCAGTTATCTAAGAAGTTATAATCCTCTCTAAGGCACCACCTTTTTAGCCACCCATTTAGGCCCTTGATTTCCAATCTCCTTTTAAAGTTAACCCCTGGGCTTGGGAGAATGCCTGAGACAATTAGGTCATAGCCTGTAGCTTTTAAATCTGCACCTACATACTCAAAATCCCTATGGATTCTATCATTTTTCTTTTTCCCACTTGGTTAACACCTACATGAAGCAACACCAATGGTTGTGAAGTATGTTCAAGAAAACCAGGTATAAGACGACTAATATCTGAAATCCCCGCGCCAGGTAATGCACTGACTGGAGTGCTAGTGTTCCTGTGTTTACATAATACTGAATCAGTATATCTCACCATAGAGTCTCCAATTACCTGGACATCTCTATAAGATGTACTGTGTGATGTAGTAACCTGTTCTACTTGATTCTCTGGGCAAACCACACTTGGGCCTATAGTATGAGTCTGCTGACTGAGGGGATGAGTCTCCTGCTCAGACATAACATCATGTGCAAGGAAGCTAAACCTATTTGGTGTCAATATATTTGATTTACCCCTAATATTCCGTCAACCCTTCTTTGTTTTATGGGGGACCTTACACCACTCTTCTTCCTTCACAGCGTCATGCAATGATGGTACTTGTGGAATTTTGTGGGGACTTACAATAACCTGACTGAGGCTGGAGCTTACTTCTTCAGCTACAGAATCTATATAATCCTCCAGGCTGCTAATGTCAGCCTGTTTTTTTAATCTCTTCCGTAGTGCCAGAATTTCTGCCTGTAATACCTCAATCAATACACAATTAGCACAAGTAAAGTCATTTATGAACTCTACTCAATAGTTACGTTTGACATTTAATGCATACGCTACTTAGACACTGTCTGGTATTTAATGGGTCCATAATTTTGCTACCTGTGCTGCCTTCCTCAGTACTTCTCGATGACATGGCCCTACGCCCTATTGGCACTATTGACACGAATGACACGCGCTGATGCACATGTCTCTGCACGCATCGCCATGCGTGGCGAAGCACACCCTGCTCCCACTCGCCCTGCTTGTAGCAGGCTGAGTATTTAAGTGTGAACTACCCCGGAAGTGCTTCGGGGGGGTCACTGGTCCCGTGCAACACAAAGTTGCTAAAATATATTTAAAATCCCCTTGTGCATCTCCTGCTCATTCTCAAGAGAAGCACAGTACATAAAAATGTGTCCCAAGATGTTTTAACAAGCAAATGGTGGTTTGTAGTTCGTTAGGCATCACCCTAGAAAACTACCACTCTTCTCCTACTTCCTGAACAACAGAATGTAGGGCTCCAGATAAGGACTCTTAAAAGCTTGGTATTTCTACAATTAAAGTGCTGTGTAAATTCAAACTCGGCACCCAAGGACCGAAATTATGTCCCACACAGTTCAGACAATCATACTCTGTTTCATATCTGAACTGTGGCACAAGACAACAAGGGACTGTTTTCTTTATTTCAAGTAGCTAAAATAACAGTGAGGAACTGTTTTCTTTATTTCAGTAAATAAAATTAAGTCCAAACAGCATCTGTCTAAGGTACCCACCACCCCCAATCGATATTGCCAGGGTAAGCGAAAATATTTATATGCTAAATTTTGTCTTTTTTTTTAGCGAGCCAGGGATTAGCAGTATAGCCCTATTTAACAGAGCTGTAGAAGTTAGCATTGACTTGTGTGAGGGTCTGGGATGCATCTTTCTGTCTGCTTTTCAGCTTCAACTGCTCAAACCTTTCCTAAGGCAGCAGTTCATAATTGACTTCCATGTTTTGTCATGACAGGCAGGAGCAAAGAGAAAGATGAAAACACAGGAACCACCCATGCAGTGGCTACCCTGCATATGTGGCATGTGAGAGTGTGTGTACAGCGATGACCAGCTACAGATGCCCTCATGCTGCTTTCTGTCTCAGAGGGATGGAAGAGTTATTGCTGTTTGAGAGATTGGTGGCACAGAGTGCTGCCCAGGACTGGCTGCTGGATGGGAGGGGCAGGAAAGCTGCAGTGACTGAGGATCTACTGCTGAGAGAGAGAGAGAGAGAGAGAGGAAGAGCCAGCGCAGCCAACCAGCAGCATCAAGGAAAGAACTGGCATCCTGAGGGCATTCCTCCCAGCACCAAACACTGCAGTGGTAGCAGAAGCAGCTGGGGGAAGGTGGGCAAGCGGTCAAGTAGTCAAGAAGAAAAGAAGTGCTGGGACGGGGAACAGACCAAGACAGAGGAAGCACACAATTAGAGAGCTGCAGAGGGGCAGGGAACAGGGCAAGAAAGAGAGACAGAGAAAGCACCAGAAAATTGCAAGGGGTGGGGGTGTAGAACAGAGCAAGAGAGTGAAAGAGACACAGAGGTAGCTCTGATTGGAGAGCTGTTGGGGGTGGCGGGAACAGATACACTGATTAATGCTGATGTGCTTCAGCTCCACTTACTGGGTGGAGTACGGAGCACACAAAGTGCTATGCATCTGATGTCCAGTCATGCTCTCAACCCCTCTTTCTCTCGACTTCTTCCTTTTCGCTTTACTGGCCAGTATATAGCTCTTGACATGTTATGCCAGAAATCAGTTAAATGTTGACTCAGTAGCCATAGTCATTTCAGTGAATGCCCCTAACATTGTACTCAACTTGTGGGAAATCTCCAATGAAATCTAAAATCTTTAAAGAGCCACTGACGCGAAAAGTGCTACATTGCAGAATCCGAATAAGCATACCCCCAGTAAGTCTCATACCATAAACTAGATTTCTGTGTTACTTCATTTTAACGTTGTGAGCTATTTTGTAACCCTGATTTCACTACCTGTTCAAAACAACCTGTATCAGTAAAGAGCTACTGATGATGTCATCTCAGGACCTCACAGTCTAGTATTCCCTGTTAGCAAGCTTCTAGGACCTGCTTCTCCAAAGCTTTAAAGATCATGTGCAATAGTTGTCTAAGGTAAAACAGGCAGCACCATTCAAAAAACATTGCTATAAAAAACATGCATTTCAGGTTTTTTAACAAAGTTGACAAAATTGTATTTTATAATGCCTTTTGGTGTTGCCCATTTCTCAAGGGTTGTTGGATACTGAGTCAGCATGCCTCCAGGCTGCTGAAGCCATTCTGAGTTTATTTTATTTAAATTTTTTGGATACAACCTTTGAGCATGGTGCTCTTTTACAAAGGTTCCACACCGAGGAAGCAAGACATAATACAGTACGGTACATAGAAAATATGTAAGAAGATAACAAAAAATCAGAAGATACCTGAGACAAGCTCAGAGGGACAATATAACAAGTATGCAACTAGTTCATTCAATTGGTCAAAATAAGGGACTGTGGATTGTTGCAGTGCATCCCAGCATGAGGGTCTTGTCCAACAGAGTACTACTGAAGAAGGGGAAGACAGAGGAGAGGAGAGGAGAGGGGAGGAAACAAGAAGACAAAAGTGAGGATCAGTGAATGAGATTGTAGCTGGTAGTAGTAGGGAAAGACTGAATGGACAAAAACAGCAAGATATGCAGAGCAGGAGAGCCAGAGAGAGTAGAGGGCAGGGACGGAGGGGTAGGAAAGGGAAAGGGTGCAGGGGTAGAGGGGATGCAGTGAGGGTGGGCAGGGGAATGAGTGCATGTTAGGGCTAATGGAGTCCAGAGAGGGGAAGAGATCATGTAGGGGTACACATGCAAGGATAAGCTAGGTGAGGGAGGGAAGAGTATTTTTAACCAGGACTAGCACACTAAGCTGAAAGCTTTTTTACTGGTGCGACCTGGGAGCACAGGGAAGTTAAGTGACTTGCTCAGGGTCACACAGTATGCAAGTGGAAGCTGTGGGGTTCAAACCCAGGTCTGGTCTGCTGGATGTCACCAGATTTGTAGCTCAGAGCCTTAAACCACTGCGCTATACTGCCTGTAGAGGAGTACTTGGGGAGAGGAGCTGGGTGCATTATGGGCAAGTACATGCACCATTACAGATGAGGTGCTGTTTAAGTTCAGTCTTGAAAGCCTGGATGTTAACAATACCAAGAGTAGCAGGAGGAAGCTCGTTCAATCAAGGAGAGGCCCTATATGCAAAGCAGCGTTGGCCGAGCGCAATTCTTCGAAGGGAACCCTGAGTGTGTTCTGAGCTTTGACTCTATTGTCATAACGGGGGTGAGCTGGTATGAGAAGTTTGGAGATGCTAGGAGGGGTTAGTCGAAGCATGGCTTTTTTCCCCAAGGAGGCAGATTTGAAACTTTATCCTGTTGTTCAGGGTTAGCCAGTTAGTTTGTGCTACTCAACTGTGCCTGTTAGGAAGTTGTATTGCAGCTAGTATTGTAATGTTTGTATCTTCACTGCTGTTTGTCCGTGTCTGCTTTACAATATGTTTTAATAGGGACCTTATATGTGTTGATTCCTACTGGGGGTGGAAGTGTTGCCTCTGGTAAAATTATTTTTTTAATTTGGAGTGGAACATAGATGAGTCTGAATGTGGGTCAAAACAACGTGACGTGCAAAACATACTGTGCTTGGCTAAATTAGAAATGCCTATTAAGTTTTCAAAACAGCATTACCTCTCCCACCCCCCACCCCCATTGACAAGGAGATGGAATAATTGGTTTAAAGTGCCATTCGTAGAAATCCCCTCAATTGAATAATAGGTGTGAATGATCTCAGCCTTTCACCACATCAGCAGCTTATTCAGTGTGCAAACCTCACTACAATGTGCCGTGACCTAGCATCTAGCAACCCTGGAAAAATGGACCACAACAAAAAGGCACATAAACAAAATATTGTCAGCTTTGTTACAAATCCTGAAACACACAGTTTTAAAAGCAATGTTTACTAACTGGTGCTGCCCACTGGTGCCGGAACGGTTTCAAAAGTGGCAGGGCCAAGGATGTAAAGGGTAAATTCTCCTCTGTTATATACATTAACAAGATTGCAAAAACTGATGGGTCCACTTATGAAAGTGGTAGGGTCATGGCCTTAGTGACCCCCCCCCCCCGTTCTGGCACCTATGGTGCTGCCTGTTTACTTGTGAAGACCACTGCACATGATCTTTACAGCTTTGGAGAAACAGGTCCTATAAGCTTGCTGACAGGGAGTACTAGACTGTGAGGTCCTGCAATGACGTCATCATGAGCTCTTCACTGAAACAGGCTTTTTTGAACAGGCAGTGAAATCAGAGTTACAAAATAGCTCACAGCTTTAAAATGAAGGAATGTAGAAATCTAGTTTTTGGTATGAGATTTACTGGGGGTATGCTGATTCTAATTCTGCAATGTAGCACTTTTGGCCAGATGGTATCAGTTACTCTTTAATTTTACAAAAAATGTAAAGTAGACATGATGGCTGGGATGGGACTGCCTAATGGCAATGTAGATGTAAGCAGTAACACATGAGCAAGGTGAGGGCCTCGCTTTAATAAGCCCACAAAATGGACACATGAGAACCACAGGGTGAAGTAAAGTGGTTTTAATCACCCATGAGTGGTTCTGGAACAGCCTGCCAGAGGAGGTGGTAGGGGTGAAGACAGTGGAAAGCTTCAAGCATACACAGAATAAGCATGCGGGTTTTATAAATAGAGATAGGGGAGGATGGAGGGACACCTGTGACCAGGTATGGTCCAGGGTGCCTTGGTAAGCAGGGAAAATAGGGCAGACTAGACAGGCCTACTGGTCATTTCCTGACAACACGTTCTATGTTTCAATGAGTGGATTTATTAAAGCACAACCCAAAACCCTTGGATGTGTAATTACTGTTAGCTTACAAAAACTGTGGCCTAAACAGCACAATGAGTATTTACATTACAAGAAACACATTCTGAAGAACAAAAAAGTCAGACAATACTGTACAACCTGTTCTCTTTTGCTTTTTTTTTTACACTGAATTAAATTGCGTAATATTTGCCATTCTTTTTTTAGACTTCTAAAAAAAAGATTAAGCTGTAACTGTCAATTTAATTACAGAGAGTAGGTGTTTTGTAATGGAATATGCATCTGAACTGAAATGTCAGATCAATGGTTGATTTATTTGAGATGTGATTTTGTGTGTAATGGTATTTCCTTTCTAGTGGAATGCCTAAAGCACTACCCACCTTTTCCATTTAAGTTCATGGTGATATTCCTGTTGCACTACAAGGTGAACCAGATAAAAGAACAAAATATTAAGATGAAAAGAACATTACTTAGTTTTCAGATTAAAAAGAAACAGGCAAAAGGGATAGAAATGCACGTAATTTATATATTTTCATTTATGCATCACTTCTGTACATGAATACAAAAATATGTAGCAAACACATTCATTCACCTTTGTTAAGCAACACTTTTTCCCTCAAGAAAACTAGGAAAATAGATGGGCATTCAGAAAGTACTGTAAGTGTTGTTGACCAGAGCTTTTATATGGTAAGTTGGCTTGTTTAGTATTCTGTGTATCATTTCATATTTTATTTTGTTAGTTTGGCTGAAAAAGAGTGCATCTCTTTGTAGAAAGAATTTTTACTGGTATTATTTAAAGGGAAAGGAATGCTTGAAAAATTTTTTAGGCAGAAAAGGACCTGTGGTACATAAAGTCTACTCAGATCCTACCCAAGTCATACCAGTTTACCACAGGATGGGTTTAGCCAGAACTCTCCGATTGTAGCTCTGCCTCTGTCACGGACTGTACCCTGCCCTCCTCTCCACTAGAAGCTTTCTCCATACATTTGTCCCACCCCCCTCTTGAATCATGTTAATGTTTTCCACACTAACCACTCCTCCAGACAAATTATACCACCTTTCTACCACTCTCTCATGAAGTAGCACTTCCTTAGTTACATCCTGAACTCCCTCCCCCCCACAGCAGCTTGTAATTGTGTCCCCTTTTGTCCCCTTAATACACCTGAATAAATGTCACCACCTTATCCTATTGATTCCCTTTAGGAACTTGACTGTCTGTCATCTCTATCCTCTCTCTTCTGTCCTCCATGGTATACATGTTTAGCCAGTTTAGTTTCTCCTCATAATATTTCCCCTGTTCATCAGTCATATTGGTCACTCTCCTCTGGACTGCCTGTGTGTAGTCCCTGTCTTAGTTTAGGCGATGATTTCAGAACTGCATGCAGTATTCAAGATGCAGCCACTCCAGGGATCTGTAGAGGGGCAAGAGCTCCTCTTTATTCCAGTTGGATGTACCCCATCATCCTGTTGGGCTTCCCAAGCCTTGCTGCATTGAGACTGTCACATAACCCTGAGATTCCTCTTCTCTGTGGTCTGGTCAGCTCAAACACCATCCATCCAGTAATTGTCTTAGGATTCCTTTTGTCTACGTGCATAACTTTGTGCTTCTTAACATTGATTTTGAGATGCCACACCCCAAAACATTTTACCAAACTCTCAGTCCCTCTTCATATCTCTAATCCCTTTATCACTGTCCACCATGCTGCATATTTTAGTATCATCTGTAAAAAGACACATTTTACCCTGGATCCCTTCCCCAGTGTAACATATCAATATTTTAAAGAGTACTACTGTGGCACACTGCTCATCACCCCCTGACCCCTGAATATTTGCCATTTTTGGCCACTGTGTGGGTCCTTTCACCAAGTTGCTTTTCCACCTGGTTAAAGGGGAACTAAAGTTAAAATTTATGAAACAAAATGTTGTGCAGTGTGTTTTGATTTGTAGGTGTAGTCCTAGTGTGTCTCCCTTTGCTGTAAGTTTTTTTTATTGTTATTTGCCTGCTAGTTTTATGGCCCTTGGGGGTCTCCATGTTCACATTTTTATGGCTCTTCTTTTTCCTACAATGCCTCCTGTCCCATGTAACAGTGGTGAATTCAGGACCATTAATTTAACAAGAGCTGTTTCTTTGTCAAGTTTACAGCAGTAAAGCTGTGACTGCAAGTAACTCTCATTGTCTAGGAAGCTCTAATGAAGGCTACATTTACAGATGGCAATCATCTAAGGGATAATCAAGGGGGCTTTACTTTACTAAAACAGTTAGTCCTCACTGATTATAGTAATGGTGACCTGAGGTGATTTGTGCATTTTTTTATGATTGTATGCTGTCTGATGAAATGAAAACCTTTATAAATAAAACATCCACTCTGATGGCTAGGCCTAGACACTTGTTTAGAAACAGAAAGTTTAGCTTAGAAAGAGATACAGGGGTAGAATTTAAGGAAAAAAAAGGGGGTTATTCTTAGTGGAATACCAGATGCAGAATTTTGGTATCCTACCTGGAAATCTGGTATTCCGCCTGCAACACTGTAGTTGGGGAGAGTATGTAGGGTGACAAAGCACCTGATAACACTCGGTACAGTATGGCGGTGGGAGTGGTTGAAGACCGTGAGTGACCAGCGCCGACTTATGGCAAGCCAGAGGTCACTGGATCATTTGGTTATTGACTCTGAGGGTCCACCATAGATTGTACTGGCCCATGTATGTGGTGAGTGGGTAAGGTGGATGAGTGACCTGATAGTCCTTGCATAGGGTCACCCTATGGAAGGATTGTCAGGTCAGTCATCCACGTTGCCTACTCTCTATTAGGTAGTAGAATCTCTGGTGGATCCAGTGTCAGTCACCAAATGGCCCAACACTGAACTCCAGCTTGCCATAAGGTCCATGGCGTTCACTACGCCTTCACCCCACTGACTCCCACCAGCACTGTTCTGACTGCTACGCATCAGGTGATCTGTCACCTACACGTTCTCCCAAACAACAGTGTTGCACACACGTCATCACTTCCACTCTGATAGGAACTCCCTGCTACTTTCATACTGTCTTTGCTCCTTTAGTGTTGCAGCACCTCATGCCTTTCACTTTGCCTCTGTCAGTACCCCTCTTGAGCAGGGTCCTGTTAATGAGGACTCAAAATAAAGATTAAAACAAACGTGTCTGTTGTCTCTTATTTTGTGTGTTGGGGGCGGTGGTTATCAGACCTAATTGTTGGAGGCCAGGCTCACTGACTTATTTATAAATTCTAGAAGATGCCAAAGAATGATGGTAACAAGGCAAGAGATTTGGTTCCCGAGACTTTCACACGGTGACGCACATGATGCAGAAGCACTCACAATCAAAGCAGCAGCCTGGAGGACCAAGACACAAAGCAGGGCAGGCTCACACTCACACAGAGTCAGGGCACTGAGGGCAGACACTTTTTTTTTTAAATTTCTCTTTATTCAAGTTGTCACTGTTAATTAAATGCATACATCTTCCACAACATTTGGCCTTTTATTTATACAGTTTGATCATCAGTTTCCAATCCTTACTGCTAACTTTTGTCAAGAAGTGATTAACACAAAAGCACTTTCCCCACTGTCTCTTGACGTCTCAGGAGGGCTTATTTCTTTTCTCCATTTTCCCCTTGTCCTTTCTCCTCCATGTGTTTAAATCATTGCCCTCTGTAATTTGTTGTAACAATTTACAGTTCTACAAGCATAGACATCCCTTCATACCAGCAGGGGCCGGGGGAGAGAGAGGGAGATTACATGCATATTGTTCATAGCGCCACCACATGGATGGGAGTTGGCAGTGCATGCAAATGACAAAAAAAATCTGATATTTCATAAGAAGCACCGTGGCTCGAATTCTGATATTCCAGTATGAAATTTGGTACCCAAAATGTACCAGAATACCACTAAATTCAAACCCTGAGATAGTTAATTGAAGTCAGAATATAAGGCTCCTAAAAACGGATTGCTGCTGCAGTAGTTATTACTCTCTGAATCAGTGGTCCTGGATGCATCAATGTCAGATGGGACAGTGAGCATTGTAGGAAAAAGAAGAGCCATAAAAATGCCAACAGGGAGATCCCCAGGGGCCCACTAGTAGGTAAATTAAAAAAAAAAAACACTTCTTACCTCCTTATAGCAAACAAAGTGAAGAACACACTAGGATTACACCCACAAATCAAACACTGCACAATATATATATATATATATATGTGTGTGTGTGTGTGTGTAATAGATAACCCACTCTTAGGTGTGCGGTCGCGCTCTGATATACGCACGAGGCCGCGGGGGGGGTAAAAGTGCAGGTGTGCGGTCACGCTCTGATATATGCATGGTCATGTGGTGCTCAAGCTCCAATAAAAGGGCAGCAATTTCCCTAGCCATTTTATAAATATATTTATACAATGGGGGTGAGACATATTCCAGTGAGATAAAACAAGTTATTTTTACTGCAGTGAAATAAATCCTGATGACATCAGTAGAGTTAAAATAAATGCCGTTTATTACACCCCCAAAACCCACATTAAACCTGCGCAAAGCCACGCAATCATGCAAAGCCACACAAATTGTACATTTTGCAACAATGTGGCCCCATTATATAAATAGGATACATGATGTGCACTCGTGTGATATGGGAAATATGTTCGGTCCTGTACAGTGACCTCTGAAACCTCACTCGGGGCTTCGCCACTGTGAGTATTCAGAGGTCACTCTAGAGGAGGGAAAATATTTTCCATTTCACACTCATGCCCATCATGTATCCCCTATTGATAGATATATATATATATTTATATATATTGTGAACTTTGACTATAGTTCCCCTTTAAGCCTTTCACCACCCCAAAGGCACCTAACTTCTTAACTAACTACCTGTAAGGCACTGAATTAAAGGCTTTGCTGAAGTCCAAATATAGGACATCCAGCACCAGCCCCTTATCCACCACTTGACTCTTAGTGTCAAATAAATCTCTGCGGGGGGGGCATGGCTAGCAGCCGAACTGTGAGCAGCACTTTTCTATAGCTCCACATTTCTACACTTATATTTGGCAGATTTTTGCTGTTTAAAGTGTACAAAATTATCTCATACTATTGAATCAGGACCCAGTACTATTTACCAGTCCTGGTCATATCAAAATTGTTGCATTTGGCAAAATGGGCCACATGAAAACAACAACAGGAGGAGATGGGGCTAAACAAAAATAAACTTGACTAGGCCCAGATAAGGACAAGGAGCCTTCCGAAACTACCCTGAATCAGCCCTCTAATGCCACATTGTTGAAAGCAATACAAGCTATTGGTAAGAAAACAGATGGCTTCATATCCTGATTGCTGGTGGTGGAAATGAAGCTTAATACAATAGAAGATGTGGCACAAGGTGCTAGTAAATCGTCGGATAAAGCACTCACAGCAACGGTGGGCCTGGTAAAGGAGAACCTTCTACTCCGATGCCTTTTGGAGAACCTGGAGAATGGAGTGTGGGCATCCCACATTTGCATATTGGGCTTACCGGGAGGCGGAGAAAGGAGAAGCCTTGGATCACTTCCTTGAGCAATGGCTTCCAGATTTATTACAGCTAGATTCCCTGATTTCTGTCCAGCAGGCATATCGAGTTAATGCAAGAGGGGGCCCACCTTCTTGTAGACTCGGCCCATCCTCAGATCCAGGCAGTATTGGCCATTTTGGGCTCCATTAAGGAAAGGGACTGTGTACTCCAGGTGGCGAGGAAACAGGGCCCTATTCAATGGTAAGATGTGCCATCCACATCTTTCCGGACCTCAGTTTTGCCACCCGACAATGATGCAAAGCTTTTGACGGGATTCAATCAAAGCTCCGTCAGCTTGGGTCCACCATGTTTTGCTAGTCCCAGCAAGCTTGAAGATCATTTACGGTATCAAAACTTATCAGTTTTCAGATCCTGCAGATGCGGGGAAAATTACTGGCTAAGATTGAACTGGACTATACAGCAAGGGGTTCTGATTCAGACTCTGATGGGGAGGAAGACACCTTAGATATAGAGGATCCGGGCCCAATAAGTCACCTCAGGCAGAGGTAGTTAAAAGAGGCCTTGGACATGTAAAACATCTACTATTGACTCTCCTTTGATGTGGACATTTATTTTAGTGGAACATTTATCAAGCGGTCAGAGTTGCTGCATGTAAAGTTGAATGGGTACAGCTTCGCTTATTCTTTAAATGTATTGTTCACTCAAGGAGAGTTTTGGCCTGAACGTCCCTAATGATGCAGCTTATTTTCATACTTGCCTTTTTCACCATAGTTCTAGGTCCAGGTCCAGTTCAACAAGGAATAGTTTTCTTATCACTATGTTTAATGTCCTAAATATTTTAAGGCATTTAGATACAAATCAGTAAAGGGATAATTTGGGTACATGTTTTGAAGTAGTACCTTTTGCTATTTCAATGAATGAAATTAGTCTAACTAGACTGTTGAGAATGATGTGGGTGATGGGGAGCTGAGAGAGGGCTCTGTTTCTTTAAGTTGATTCTTCTTATCTTAGGAATGTGGGGATGTTTCACCTATTAAAGGGGTGTTTTCTAGGTTTGGATTGTATGCTTATTACAGTACTTCCCCACTCATAGCAGCAGTAGCCCATGAAGTAACTTTTAGAGAAAGAAAATGGTATATAGGTAACGTCCACATGATGTACCAATTTAGGAATGCTAAAATACTTTTATTTTCAACTGTTGATTTTATCATTACTGTGCACTGTCCTATGGGCTAAGCCTGTATCTATTGCATTATGAAATCAATAAATGTAAGTTAAAAAAAATCTATGAGGCTAGTCTGACAAGACCTCTCCTTCACAAAACCATGAAGTCTACTGTCTTGGAGTCCATCTGCCTTCAGGAGCTCTACAATCTGCTCCTCAATAATAGGTTCCAGCAGTGTCCCCACAATTTAGATCAGACTCACTGGTCTGTCCTACCCCTATGGAGGGGAACATCAGCCATCCTCATGTTGGCTGGAACCGCTCCAGACTCCAGAGAGCAATAAAAAAAAAAGTCTACCAGCGGTGCTAGTAACATCTTTGCCACCGCTTTAAATACCCTGGGGTGCAGCCTGTCCAGAACCAGGGACTTGTTTGCTTCTACCTACCCCAAGACCCTTGCATATCCTTCCTACTGAGACATTTCACCTTCCCCTAATCCACCACCACCCATTTCCCCTCATTTCACTGACATGCCAGAAGACATCCTTATCATCCTTAATCTCCTTTCTGCTAATCTAAGCTCTGCCTCCACCTTGGTCTTTTTGACAACAGTACTGCCATCTTTCAGTTTACTGAGGTGGACCTTTCTGGTCCTCTCACTCTGGTCTCCATTGTGTTTCTAGAATCCCAGTGTTTTGGCTCTGACTGCCTCACTCACCTGGGAGTGTAGTGTTGATTTACTTTGCTTCCTAGTCTTCCCTTCCTGCCTGAGACAGGATTTGGATACCTCCTGAATCTCACTCTTCATGGTAGCCCATTTCTTTTCTGCCCCTTCTATCCACCCTATTCCCGTAAGTCCTTCCCTTAGAGCTACCCCCATTTTTTCAGACTCTGCCCTCCTAAAATCCAGAACAATTATATTTGTTTTGTGGCAGAGTCTTAAGAGAAATACTGAACCAAACTGAACTGTTGTCACTTGGTCCAAGTGGCTTCTCTGCCCTGACATCCTCTAAAAAGTCCTGAAGAGAACTGTTTGGTTCCATTATGCTTTGCACTAGGAAGCAGTCCTTACTGACATTGACGATTGATTGATGCTTTGCACGGTTTGCCCCAGGGATGCTCCAGTCCACATTTGGTATGTTAAAATTCCCCATCAGGGCAGCACTTCCCAGTACAGCAACCTCCATAATCTCTGCCTCCATTGCCCTTTCCCTTCCCCTGACTGGTTTGGTGGCCTGAGGACCACAACAGCTCTGAGGTTCAAATCCCATCCACTGCTAACTCAACCCATAGTGTCCACCTGTCCCCCTCCTATTACTGTCTTTTCTTTCGTAGTCCTTATACCCCTCTGTTGTACAGCACTACCACACCTCCTTCCCGATTTTGCTATCGTAAAAACCTAGAAAATGCCAGCAGAAAAAGGTCCGCTTGCCCATCCTACCTATTTAGCCAGTATAGGCCCTAGTGTTTGTCTCTCCCCTTGCCTGTCCCCTCAACCCTCTAAATGTAGCCATATACCTGTCCCACCCAACTTTGAAGCTATCCACTGTTCTGCCTTCACAACTACATCTGGCAGACTGTTCCATTTGCCCACACCCCTCTTTACATAAAACGGTGTTCCACTCTTGAATAACAATGTGTGCATTGTCCTTAATAACATTTCTCATTTCACTGAAGTTGGAGGGCAGCAGGGATCAACCATGTAATACCGTAGAATAATAAAACAGCCACACATCTCTGAAGGATTGTTAATTGAAATCATTCCAGCTTTGAAGTACACAAGAGATGCTTTTTGTAAGAGGCTGCAGTTTCAGACCCTTAGTCTCAACAAATTGTTTTATGCACCATTGTTACAGAAATTGCAGTTTACTTATGCACTACAGTACCTTTCAGAAATAAATACCACCATAAAAATATCCCACGCATGTGGGTGTATAATAGGCTTTTCTGTCATGATGAACAGCATGTATACAGTTCATTTTTATGTATTTCTTCTCTTTTTTTTTTTACCATTTGTGGCGATGCACAACATGAATATATAAGACAAGTAGAGTCAAGGCAGAAAAAAAAAAGATGACCATGTGGTCAGTGTGGCTCAGCAGCAGCATGGTCACCTCTACCAGAAATTCTTACTTGCAAGTCCCACTGAGGAGGCTTCATACACAGAGGATACAACTCAGTACTGTACGAAGGGAGTGTTGCATGTTGGATGTGGCACGCCTTTTAGATGAGCTGTTAAAATCCTAGATTTATTCTGCTGGTTTCTGGTTACTGTCCAGGGGGAAGTTTAAATATCCCATAATAGCCCTTTTCACAAAGAATAAAATGTTACCCAAGAGTCCTGGCCAGTATTTTCTGTCGGTGAAGTAGGTTCTTATCAAGTGTTAAATTGGGCAGGAGCCCAAGAAAACTCAGTTGTACCTCATCTTACAATACTGAGTGAGAGTTCCTGCTCCTCGAGATGATTCCCGCACCAACATATCCAGAGATGAGAGTTCCCCACCAAATTCTTGCCAGTTTAAACCTGGTCCTGGTAAGTAAAAAATAAATGAATTAATAAAAATGAAACCCTAGTTCTAACTTAATTGTCCACAACCGTTGGTAGGATGCTGAATGCATATAGGTTGTTGCATTTATCTGCACACAAGTCACTGTACCACCACTGTTTGACTCATGGCATTGTAAAGGGCTTTGAGCTACTTTATGTGTAAAGGCACTGCATAAATCCACATTCTGCTCTGTTCTAGTCTGGTGATAGGGCTGGAGATCATTGTTGGAGAGTTTGTGGGCCCCACCCATGGGATGCCATGAATAAGGCTGCTTTTATATTTTGAGAGTTAATAACTCCATTTCTCCCATCCCCCACTCTCATGCTACTTGCCAGTTGTGATGATAGAATCAGCCCAATATTAAAGCCCCAAACCTCTTGCCTGTGAGAGGACTTGATAATGTTCTTGTTACCATTGATTGTATTGCCTCTGTATCAGTGGTGTCTGATAATTAAGCAGCAGTGCACGACAGGGTGTGTGTTGTACTGGGATAACGTCACGGCTGGGGTGATTAGGCACGAGGCCGCAGGCCGAATCCGACTAATCACCCCAGAGGTGACATTATCCCAGCACAACACACACCATGGAGTGCATTATTGCTATTATACAATGGCTCCTTTGTAAAAAAAAAAAAAAAAGAAAATAGAGATAAAAATAATGTTTTAAAAGCATTTTTAGCTATGTGTAGGTTTACATATAGAGAAAAAAATCCCTTGTTACTAGTGCTGGTCAGCAGGTGGCAGTGTCTGTATAGCCCCATTTCATTCCGTCATGGTTTCAAAGTCCCTGTGTTGTTTTTCGGGTCCCCTTTTGAGCAGCTGAGAACACAGTAACTGCCGCCCTCCAACCATGTCGCTTATTTTTTTGTCTGCTTTGTTTAGTAATTTACTGCAGGCTCTGTGAGGGATGTTCAGGGAAACTGGTTAGCGAAGATTACAGGCATTTCTGTTTCACTGTTGGGTTGGCTGGTGAGTGGTAGAGATGGTTTAGATTCATAGATTGATATTGAAGTGTGACAGCAGAAAAGGATTGAAAAAGGCCCACCAAGTCTGCCCATTTGAAGGTAACGATGTGTTCTAGGAGATGTTTTTACTGTCCATGGGGAGAAACAAAAAATGAACTGGTACTTGTAAATTTTGCGCAAAGTTGAATACAGGTGGTCTCGCACTGTCTCATCTAGGCTCGCTGATCACGTGTTGAATGAAGCTGACAACTTCGCTGATATTAAGGATTTGAAAAAAAAGATTAAAAAAAAATTGCCGATGAGCTTTTTTGTTGTTGTTGGAATGACTAGTGGGAGGGAAGTTTGCAGTTTTAATGGGATGTAAAGGCATGGAACACTGGAGATGGCATTGGAGCAGCGATGTTTTAACCGTGCTGTCTAGCGAGGATCACTCAAGCGGGCTGTGTGGAGTGATCCCCATAACCATTGATGTGGTCATCTCGGTGCTGGGACTAGACCCGTGATGTTGTACTGGGATAACATCATGGGTCCAGTCTCATACTGACCAATCAGAGCCCAAGATTTTTTCTTGCCATTGTATAATTTGCAATCGTCATAGATAAGACACCATCTTCATCATCTCCCTGTTTGCTCAGTTGTTCCCCAAGTCCCTATCCTTGACCCGATTCTTTTCATCTCCCTGAACAACCTCCCTAATGCCTGTACCACTACGACCATCCACATGTACACAGATGATACTGCACTGTGCTTTCCACCTCTGCCTCAACCTGGCTGCTTGGCTGTGGTCCTATTTCTCCAACATCCAGTGCTGGTTTTGAGCTAATCAGATGCCCCTCGATACCAAGAAAATGATCTCTATGACCTTTAGCACCAGTCAGAGGTTAGCCAGTCTCTCTTTATTCCCCTCCTTCAATACTCTTGATGGTGGATTGACTGAGGATGTCTCCTCTTTAAATACCTTGGGGCTTGGTTGGACCATTCCCTTTATTTCTCTGTGCACATGGATACCATCCAATTGAAGCTGCACCCTAAAATCTGCCTTCTCTACAGGAACATAGCTAGTATCCGGCTTCCTGCTCACAGAGAAGTTGTCTTGAAGATTATCTTCCATGTCTTCAATAATGGTGACAATGTGCACAGTGCTGCTCCTAAATCTACACTTGCCAGGCTAGATCACCTTTTTTCACTCCTTGCACCATTCTATTCTGGACTGTCCCCCTCTTATTCACCACTGTTGCCTCTACTCCACATTCTCTACCCTCTCTCAGTGCCACATGTCTGTCTCTGTGCCTCATCTATCTCCAAATTCTTGTTTGGTTCCCTCCCACATTTCTTTAGTTCCCTTCTCTATTGTCTTTCTGCCAGTGTGTATTCTGTCCACAACTCTGACTCTTGCTGTCTCTCTCCTTCACCTTGAAAAATCCTCTGCCTGTCGAGCTGCTTTCTTGTTTAGATCTCCTAAGCAGTGGTCCTCTCTACCACCTGCTGTTCATTGTACCTCCTTTCTCTGTTCTCTTAAATATCTCCTTTGTGACTCCTCTACTCACATCTGCAAATGTCACACACACACACACACACACACACACACACACACAGAGCTCCCTCATGCACTAAATGCAGCTCTGTGGCCCAGCCCTGTTACTGCTCCCTAGACTGCAATTTAGCTGCTCTGTATTACTGTGTCCAGTGCTGATGCTGTTGAACTGTTCTTGACTTGATGTAAATTTTACTTTTACCTGCAGGTGTATTTATGATGTATGATTTATTTATTTTTATTGCACCCTCTTGTATTTTCAGTTTTGAACTCTATTCCCTCCTCCCCTCTCCCCAGGATACATATGGCATTGAGCTGTTACCAACTTAGTATTTTCTTTCATGGTAAAACTTTTCAAATTAATAAAATAATAAATTAGAAATGTTGCCTACATGATGCTCTTGCATTGGCTTCATTTACTCAGCAGAAATGAAGCCTAACTCTAAATTATCAAGCTTGTGGGGGTATCACTGTGGGTGGTGCACTAACAAGCAGCTGCCTAAGATTATGATTAGAGTAATATAGTGCCTTTTACTGCGGCTGTAACACCATGGATAGTTTATCAACAAGCAGCTGCCTGAGGCGAGGAGCAGGGTAGTATAGAGCTTCTTAATGTGGCGTGAAGGAAAGCATACGTTTAATTAATAAACTGTTTGGGTAAGACTAAATTGTATCTCATTTTGTGGCCACCTTCTGATATGGAGCAGTCCTGTTCTTCCCCTCACAACTCCGTAATCATCTTTTCCTTCTGTAAAGACTGGCATCTCTGGGTGTGCACACATTGAGCTGTACTTATCTTCAGGAGTACTCCTGAATTCTGCTCCGTGTACCTTCCTGGTGAAATGTTTAAATAAATAAAGTACTGCAGTACCAAGGACAGGCAGATCAAAGCTTTATAAATAGATAATAATGGATAGGCAAGGGTGTGTTATGAGTATTTTTTTCACACCCGAGGTGTGTGATGACCCATAAATCTCGGGAGGCGAAGCTCGAGGGGTTTCTCATCATCACACACTGAGAATGTGAAAAATATTCATAAACACTGCCTTGCCTATATACTATTTTTTATAATTGCTGGTAATTGTTAAATAGAAATAGTCAGTTTGACTACTGAGGTGCCGACACATCTATGGAATGACTGGTGACACAGCTGCTTGTATGAAATTCACTGAGGTGAGCACGAGATTATTGTAAACAGATGATTGTTGTGGGAGAATCTGTGGGTAGCGCTCAAGACGTGTTTAGCGTGAACTACTGCTGCATTCTTTTTCCACTGTGAACGAGATTCTGTGAAAATGCCGTAATAACTCGATTTTGGGTTATTACAGCATTTATTTGCTCTAGTAAAACGGGTTGTTAAAGGGGTTGACCGGTAATTATAGCTCATTTATATATGTATCACTAGAGAATCCCCTCTGGCTGGAGCCCGTTGGCCAGGGGGGGGAGGTTGTTTGAAATTGTGGCCTGCCTCCGGAGTGGTGAAACTTTAGAAATGTTAGGGAAATGGCAGGGCCAACAAGAATTCAACAGGCACAGTGAGTACAAAAATTGTAAACAGATGCTTATTGTACCAGTCAGAACAGTCCACACTGAAGTATAGGACTTTAATATTTTAGTGCACGTTAGTGTCATTACTGCCTACCTCCTAAAAACAGCAGTATAATTCTTTTTTTTTTTTTTTTTTACATATTACTGAATGACTTACCCTCATATAAAGGGATATTAATTAAGCAATAAGGCACAACAGGTTGTGGGTTATTGGGGATTTACCCACTTCTTGTGTGGTGTGTCACGAGGCGCAGCCAAGTGACTTAACCACACAAGAAGTGGTTAAATCACCCAATAACTCACACCCTGGAGTGCCTTATTGCGATTATACAATGGACCCATGTGTAAAATAAATTTAAAATGTGTTTATGTGTTTTATAAATGCCATTCCTCAGCCGTGGGTTATGCAGGATTTACCAATGGTCATGTGACATGTTTTAACCAATGAGGTTACAGGATTTTCACACACCATTGTATAATTATATTTTGAGTAGGATTACAACTTAACCCGAGAAATATGCAGAAGTGTGCCTGAATATTGTCTAAAAATAAAGTCAAGTTCGCTTTCTTCTATCTAAAATGAGGGTTTGAATATTTTATTTTTAAAGTCTGAAAAGTCTAGTTCTAGGGACATGGATATGTTGTTCATCCACACTGTCTGGCAGGTTCCTTGCCATTTTAAATCTTGCTAGAAGGTCTTCAAGCTGGCTCCTCCCACCCACAGTAACTTCTGCCACATCAGGTCCTCGTAGCGTTGACGCAATTTGCGCCGAAGCCTCTCCTCTTCCGAGGAGGAAGACGAGGACGAGCGGCGGCGCCGCTTACCTCGGTGCCGAGACCGAGATCGCCGATGTCGGCAGGATCGGCTGGACCGAGAAGACGTCCGAGACTGAGATCGAGATCCTCGGTGTTTCCAAGGACGGGTCTGGGAAGGAGCGGGGGACACCCACTCTTCCCTCGGCTTGGAAGCCTTAATCGGGGACTGCTGCACCGGGGGTGCAGGCAGATCCTCGGTCTCCACCAGGTGAACCAGTGAAAAAGGGTTGTCGGCCTCACCAGTCGACAGCCCGTCCGATGGGTCGAGAAAAATCCATTTGTCCATCGCAGCCGCGAGGGAGAAAGATGACTGAAGTCTTGAAAACTTTAAAATGAGTTTCGGGCAAACTGAAGAATTAGGATCCAGTCTATCACGCAGAGCATTAAGGAGGGAACCTGAGCTTCCAAGCGGTAAGTATCGGGGGTGTGCGCCTTGCCTCCCTCCTCCCAGAGAACTGCTAGGAGTCTGCCAGACAGTGTGGATAAACAACATATCCATGTCCCTAGAAATACAGGTTACTCACCTGTAACAGGAGTTCTAGGAATGGTATATGTTGTTCATTCTCACGACCCACCCGACCTCCCTGGCTTCAACGCACAACCTGGCTTCCAGCGGGCTAGATCTGGCGTCATGGGGCGGAGCCATGAGTTTTACCACCCGGGTGGGTGGGAGGAGCCAGCTTGAAGACCTTCCGGCAAGATTTAAAGCGCCAAGGAACCTGCCAGACAGTGTGGATGAACAACATATACCATTCCTAGAACTCCTGTTACAGGTGAGTAACCTGTATTTTTGTTTTATCCTTATAAAGTACAGTTTTGTTTAATTTGGAAGTCAGACATTTCAGGAAAAACAAGTGAACCTGAACTAAGCTCTTAACTGTCCTCTCAGAGGAGACACCATCCGCTTTTGATAATTAATATTATCATTGTTTTGCTGTCTCTGCTAATGACTTTAAAAGTATTGTGATATACATGGTTTCAGCTGATCATTGAGGTGGTGTCCAAAGGGAACACCTGCACCCTTTTCCCTGCTGTTTGTTTGTCTCTCTGTTGTTGACCAATGTCTGTTCTGGGACTTCCAGGGATGATCAGGCAATGAGACATGCAGTCTTCCCTTCCTCCCTCCCCCCCTTGCCAGAGGTGAAGAAAATCTCATGGCACTATATAATGTGTTTACTGCATACTGGCCTTCCAGTGAACCCGTATCATCAGCATAGCAAGTGGCTTCACAGCTCCTGTGTTATTTGAGTGACCACAGCTGCAATGAAAGTTAATGAAAAGCATGGGTAATCAACTTCCCTTCCACTCTGATAAACATACACAGCATCTGGCAAAACTCAATCACGTTGACCTATAGGCCCAATATCAGAAATGTATAATGTATATTTTGCATGCTGTTGTACCAGTTCAGTCTTCCTGAAGGCATGGTATGCTTACATATTAGGTAGCCAGTCAAAGAGTAGAGTAAATTTGATTCACCTTGAGAAATGCAGCTGCAGGAGTAGATAAATGTACAGCCTTCTAGCACACTGTACCAATTTGTATGAAATATGGTTTATCACTTACAATGTATTCTATTTTTCAAATTTTACTTTTACCTCAAAACAGACAGCAGCCAAAGGGGACCAGGAGATTGCATTGTAGTCTTTATTCCCACTGCTTATCTTCCATAACTTTCTAATCTTTAAAACCAGCTCAGTATTTAGACTCCCTTTTGCACCCTTATAGGTACCCCAACCAGGTCACTATGTAAACACCCTTATATGTACCCCAACCAGCATACTATGTAGATCCCCAGTTGCACCATTTTAGGTATTCTAACCAGTGGCATCATTGATTGCTGTCAGTCAGTAACTCTCGATGCTAATACGTTACTTGCAGAAGTTTCTGCTTTGCGTTTAGTACACTGAAGGGCTGCTCTAGTTTCATCAGTGTTGCAGATGATGTCACTGAGTGGGGCACCTGTCAGAAATGCAATGGTATTTACTCACCTGGTAAAGGTGATTATGCCTGCAACCTTTAGGGTGCTCATTCCTCACAAATGAGTTTCCGAGTTACTGGGTAATCCTCCATCCATCCCATTGGTCGATGCACAATCATAAATCTTTTGGCTTGCCAAGGACCAAGTCCCCAGTCAGGATAACATTGTCCAGTAAGAAACTTCCCTAGCAGATTAACAAAATGACAAACACACAGAAAAGAGGCAACAACAACAGGAAATATACACTAATGACTGGCAAAGGTACTACAACCGAAGTGGAAGAGGCTGTTATTGGAAACAGAAGAAACACCCCATGTGGGTTGTTAGCAATCAACCTTAGTAAAATCTGTCAGTAAAATAGTGCTGATAACATCAGGGATAGAAATAACCAAGAATCCCAACAATAGATAGTAAGTAACAGAACCACATTTTATGCACACACACTGTATAAGGAATCTATGTGTGATGTATCCCCACTTGGGTCCAACTGCCGTGGTGCCCTGTTCATCCATAAATGAGAGGGGCTCTGAGCACCATGAAGGCTGCAGGTATAATCACCTTTACCAGGTGAGTAAATGCCATTATCCCCTGCAACCTTTCTGGTGCTTATTCCTCACAAATGGGACTTTTGTAGCAGTACCAGGAAAAGAGCTCAGGAGGGAAAATGAACAGTATGGTACCCTGAGCCCTAAGCAGCCTGAAGCCTAGTCATGCCGACCATAGCCTCCTACTAAGGCTGCGACCCGCCTGTAAATCATTACATTAAAATATATGCACAGAGGGGCAAATACGCAACACTGATGTCCTGTACTGCATTTCCCCACATGCCTCAGAAGCAAACAAGACCCCGGGGAAATGTGCCCTAAGAGTTTTGTGGAGTCCAAGCCTGTCCCTGGAAAGACAGACACCGAGTCTGTTTTTGTCCACCTGTCTGTTGCTCCTTTTGACGTAGCCTAACATGACTTCTTCCCAAACAGAAAGAACAACAAATGCCTATGTGACCTATGGAAATCAGCATACCTAATCAGGTAACCCTTTAGCAGATAGATTGTGTTTAGCAGGGGCAGGTCCCGATCAGTGCTACTTCAGCCAGGGTACCTAAGTGGTAGGTAATTGTCCCAGGCAACATGGCGGTATCACCTATGAGGTGAATGATGAAAATGATTATGAGTCATCTTGCCAAAAGGTAAGAAGGAATAAAGGCTCATGGCACAGCAGTACCTACGACTCACTCCCCCATCCAGGGCAGCCGTTACCTAACTGGCTGAGCTGAAGCTGAAGGGGAGAAAACCCTTCCGATGAGTGTCCGTTTAGGGTGAGACTAGATTGGCACGACAATTATGCAGGTTTCAGATGGGGGAAATGTCATCTGCTTCACCTTCCGTATCCCATCTACATCTGAGTATGTGCCTAACCACCCTGGAATGCATGGCAGGGTTGAGGCCCATACCAGAGTCAATTAGCCAATGTAGACATATCCCCAGCTTGACTGCCTGGGCCCAGGACTCCCAGATCTACAGGGATTCTCATATTATACACTGTTTCAGAGCTATCTACAGGGAACTCCTTCCTATGGACTTGCCTTGATTATACAGGGAGACAGAGCAACTCTGCTTCCATAAGACATAATGTAGTGTGCATTAAAAAATACCGTAATATGTCCCTAGAGTTACAGGGAAAAATGCCTAACCAATCTGGGAACACCACTGGGCCTTGTATCCGCCATGACATTGGTTGAAGGACTGTTAAAACTGTGTCAAAGGAGCAATCCAGAGCTAGGCTCCTTGTGGAGGATATCAGAGGGTGCCAATGCCACTTGCTGTAAGCAGGGAAAAACATGAGTTCCCAGGTCAAATGGAAGCTGACATCAGCACCATGAGCTACATGGACCGGGGGTCAAAAAATCATTGTGCAGTTGGCGGGGTGGGTGAAAGGAAGGTGAGTGTTCCTGCAACTGCACAGCGTCCCCATGGGTTGCATTCATTAGCCCGATTGCCCGAAAAAACAGGAGTGGATACTAGATAGTTGTGTGATGGGCATCAAACATTGTCCTAAGGTCCGCATGGAAAATTTCACTGTCTCATACTGAGAAGTGTGCGCTACACATCTTGGCACTGTAGCGCATCTCCGATCCTTGTCCTGTTTGAATTGTCTCCTTTTACTCAGCTTAAGTATGGGATAGCAACTTGGGGATTTGTCTTGGCTAGGACTGCCTAATCAGGGATTTGAGAAGCAATCCAGGAGGGTAGCATCTTTCAGAAAAAGAGATGTGTAAGAACAAGGGGGCACAATTTAAAGTTAGAGGGGGGACGGCTCAGGGGTAATGTGAGGAAATTCTTTTTCATGGAGAGAGTGGTGGATGCATGGAACCGCCTTCCTGGAGAGGTTGTGGTGTCTAAAACAGTGGAGGAATTCAAACATGCATGGGACAGACATAAGGCAATTATAGTGGGGGGTTGCAGGAAATAGGCTGTTGGTTAACTAGAATCTGCAGCTTATCCAGTAGGTAGGGAAATGGGCAGACTGGGTGGGCCAAGTGGTCCTTATCTGCCATCAAAGTCTATGTTTCTGTGTAACTAATAACAGGCTGAGGCACACTGTATCTCCTTCCTGGTGGGTTGAGGGGCAGAGTCACGCCCGAGGGGAACCTCTGCCAGGGGTGACGTGACGGTCCAGGGTGTAAGTCTCCCAGATCTACCAGGATTCCTGTATTTCACAGGGATTTTGAGCCTTTTACAGAAGAAGCCTTCCCAGATGCTTGCACTGGTTATGGAGGAAAAGCAAGGAACTGGGCTTCCAGAAGAAATAGCCTATTGAACAGGCCCGAAATTACTGCAAGGTGACCTGGGGTTACTGGCAAGAATCCAAATTTGTCTGGGAGCCTGAGCATGTTCCTTCACCGAGGGGACTGGCAAATGATAGAATTGTGACCCAACGTCATTGTCAGTTTCCGATCTTGGCCAGGAGTGAGTCTGTTTGTCCACCCCATTTGCCATATCATAATGTCAGCACTCAGCTGGAGTCTGGGCGCAGAATGCCAGGTAAGATAGTACCCAGGTGCCTCTAGTATGGTTCTGGACCACACATGCGTAAGAAGCTGCCCATGGCAATGAATGAGTCTGCAAGCCCTAGGTGCAGCAATAGACTGTGGGATTTGATGCCAGGACCCCAGGTGTATATCCCATAGGTTTAGCCACCTCCGTTCTTGCCTCCTGTACAATACTGGGGTAGGCGATTGGTGACCTCATCCATGACCAGTTGTATCTGGCCGAGGAAGGTGACTACAGGGGACCAATAGTGGAAACTCATTTGTGAGGAATGAGCACCAGAAAAGTTGCAGGGGATACTAGGGGACTATATACATAACTCTGAGCCACTTCAAAGCTCATGTCTGCCTCTAGTGGTTGACTGAATCACAGGCTGTTCAGAATTAAGTGCAAGAAGGAATACAGGACTGGCAAATCAACTTATTTAGGAACACTGAAAGTCCATGGCTTCCTTGTTTCTAAGAAGTTATGGTACACTGTAAACTCCTTGATCAAGCCAAGTCAGAAACAGAAGCTTGGGAAGTCTCTCTATTGGTGAGGGCCTCATCAGTAGCCCTGTTGAATTAGCTAACCTTTTTAACAAAAAGTTTACTAACTTGTCACAATTTTCCATTTTTATTTGACTTTTTTGGCATTAGTTTTTCAAAATTTTGCACAGAGACTACAGAAATTTGGGTTTAAACAATCAGAAATTAAATTACAAACTTAATGACACCATTTTAGGGGAAACAACCAATGAAAAGGACCTAGGGGTTATTATAATGAACGATCTATCCTTTAACTCTCATACAAGGACCAAAGTCAAACAAGGAAACAGAATACTAGGATGCATCCTTAAGAACATTAAAAGTAGTGATGCATCAGTGATTGTACCTTTGTATACATCACTTGTGAGACCACATCTTGAGTTCTGCTCACCTTTCTATACACCACTGAACAAGAGGGGCAACATGCTGATGGAGAGGGTGCAGAGAAGGGCGACAAGACAAACTGAGGCAGTACAGCAGAAGAGTTATGGTGAAAGACTGAGGGACTTTGGTGTGTACTCTAGGAGTATAGATGGCTAAGGGGAGACCTCTGCCTGGTATATAGTGCATCCAGATATAAATATATATGGGAAATTATTGGATTAACATCGCAGAACGCAAAGAGATGCACACATACACATGGGCTGAAAATAAAGGGGGAAGTAAATAAAACCACCAAGAGACATAAATGGTTCAGCTAGAGGGTTGTTACAGTCTGGGATATCTTACCAGAGGCTTTTGTCATGAGTAAAACCATGTATTCATTCAAGAAATCATTAGACCAATATATGGGAAATAAGAAATGTGAGTATCACCACTGAATAAGTGGCAGGCTTACATGAGCTATGAGGTCACATGACCTCGTAGCTCATACTATCCTATAAATAAAATACAATAAGTTTTTCCCCTCCCTATTATATAGTACAAGTCTTCTAGTTAGGGTGACTAAGAGGAAGACAGTTATAGTTAAATAAAACAGAAATTCATAAAAATATAGAATCCACAATCTGAGCCATCGATCCAATATAGTGAAATATAGCTAGTTGAACTCACATAATAGTATACAGTTAAAATGACAGACTCAGTTATAATAAAGAGATTCCGCTCTGTTAACTGGAACCCCAGTCCTACATACAGTGAGTCAAAAATATATGCCTAAACAGAATCAAATTTGACTCCATGATAATAATATAGAGTTCTTCCCCTTTGGATGATTTTTGTTTTAATATAAAGTGAACTACTCCTCTCCCACAAATTCCATCTCCATATCACATGCCCCCACCCCCAATGAATTATGGCCATCCTCCTTTTTATTTCAGTTCTGTGTCGCCAGCTGAAACCTTTAGGCTCCTGCATTCCCTACACTCTAGGTGGCAGAGGGCTACTAGAGATGTCCTTAACTCTAGGTTCCTGAAACTTATCTCATGTAATATTGCTCTGCCTGTTTCCAAACTGTTTGTGTTCTCTCTTACCACCACCTGCTTTCCTTCTGATTGGAAAAAAGCCTGAAGGCCCTGGCAAGATTTTCCAAACTCCAAGATTGCCCCAAGCCCTGGTACGCTGACGGTATGGCACATGGGGCTTGTGGCAATCTAACGCGATTTCCTATCCTGTTCGGCAATTTCCACCAGTTAGACCAGCTTTTTCTGGTCTAACTTGTGGCGATCCTGGGGGCCGTTATTATGGAGCTTGCCCTTGATATTTGGCGCAGGCAGCCATAATATGTGGAAACGCACAACTGTGCCTGAGCTTGAAATTAGGCGCAGTAGTGGCAAAGGGTTTTGGCGCGCTGCCAGAACCTAAGTGCCCTGGCACAGAGCTGGACGCAAGCCCTGCACCAGGCTTTGAAATCCAGCCCCCTGTCTTTAAAGTGGTTTCACTTGTTTGGATAATTATCATCCTATCTCCCTCCAGCCCCTCTGAATAAACTGCTAGAAAAAGTTGTATTATCCCAGCTCACTCACATACTTCCTGGTCAAATATAACCTACTCTCCCATCTCCAGCATGGTTTCCAAAAGATCCAAGCTATAGTAACTGCATTGGTTGTGTTCACTGGCCTCGTTCTCAGGTTTGTAGACAAGGGCTATGTAACTATAACTAGGATGGTGTTTGGAGATACTGTTTGGATTGAATTCATTATTTCATAATTGATAAAGTACAACTCTTTCATGCTGCATGGGACCCTTCATGAATATTGCTTTGACATGTAATGTTTCTTGGCCCAGCAGTGCAGTCCTTTTGATTGTATATGATTTCTGCTACAGGGCTCTTGCCCTTTAATTGTTGATCCAAAGACTCTTTAATACTTTGGTACCTATTCAAGAGATTGTATTTCTTTTTGTTTTGAAACTAGACATACCAAGATTTGGATGCATCTTGCTGTTGGCTGTTTGTACTTGGTCTTCTCTTTGCCCAATAACAAAACAAAAAAAAACACACAAAAAAGGATGATGTTTGGAGACCTATCCAAGACTTTTAACCTTGTAGACCGTGACCTACTTGCTGAATTAACCTTTTTTTCCATTGGTGCCTCACACTATCATGTTGTTTAGCAACTAGCAAACAGACTAGGTCTCACTATGTTGCCATTAGTAATGCAAATTCTGAGGGTTTTATCCATCTCAAGGGGTGCCCTGAAAGGGTCCCTATTAGGTCCTTTGTTAAGCTCAATTTTCATAAATTACCTCTTCTTCTCCTGTATGTTTGGTAGCCAGTTGCTCTGTGCTGATAACTTGAACATTTATTCAAGTGTTGAATCTCTTGTGGTTATTTCAGGAGCCCTGATAGGATTTTTTTTATCTGTATCCAAATGGCTATCTTGCATCTGGTTAATTCTCAGTTCTGAAAAATTAAAGGTAAAGCTGTTTGGCTGCAAGCCAGTTCTAAATTGCTTATCTCAGTGTAGCTCCCCTCTCATGGTACAGTGTGTGGCCCTGTTTGTGCTTTTCTGGAGCCAGTGTCTGATTTGAAATATCTGTTTTTCTCCTTGATCCAACTATGATGTTCTAAGACCATATTGCATTTACATGTGAAAAGATTAATTTGAATTGGGTCCATTGTATAAGGCACATAATGTTTAAGGCTTAGGCTTGACTCCTGTTTAAGGATTGCTAAAAGTCATCTTTTCCCATTACTTGATGTTGGGTCTTTTATTTGCTCAAAGACCGCTGCAAAAGATTTGACTCATGTCTCCATAGTTTACAACAGTATCTGTTGATTCGCATTACCTGCCCCATTACATATCCAGCATAGCCACCCTTACATATCCATCACTGCAACCTTTACTTAAGTCTTGGTTGGTTTTCTCCTGAAGGCTGGATTAAATTATTTTTCTGCTGCTTAATTGACTAGACCCTACAAAATCCTGACTCCTTTCCTTGGTACAGTTTCTACAATGTAAGAGTTGTCCTAGATCCCTAAGGTCATCAAACCATAATCTCTAGTCTATGTCTCTTGTAAGCACACTCCAGGGTCATAGAGCCTTCTCATCCGCCGCTCCTGTTTTGTGGAATTGCCTTCCCAGCAATCTGTGGGCTACCACATCTCAACATCAGTTGAAACTGATATCTCAGAATTATTTCCTTGACTGCTCCACTTGCGCATTTTAATGCAGATGTATGTACAGTACTACTAAAGTATACACCTCCAGTATGTACCATCTGTAATTCTATGTTGCTGTGTCCTCTGGGCTGGGTCATTTCTGAAGAAGGGCCTTGGTAAAGTACACCTACCTGGTAAATAAATAAAATACAAAATAAATAAAGATTAATGTTTATAAATATAGTCTAGCATTTTTCATTCCTACTCAATATGCTACCCTTCACCCAAAGCAAATTCTGTTACTTGCTTCAGCAGTTAAAATACACTTAAGTATGTATTAATGCTTTTTTTATTATTATTTTCAGGATTAGAATCCAGGCTGTAAATGAAATTGGAGCTGGTCCATTCAGCCAGATTATAAAGGCAAAGACAAGACCACTGCCTCCAGCACCTCCTCGGCTAGAATGTGCTGCAGCTGGCCCCCAGAGTCTCAAGCTGAAATGGGGGGACAGTAGTGCCAAAGTGAATAATACAGATGAAATGGTATACGTTCTTCAGGTTGAAGACAGGAATAGAAGGTAAGAGTTCTTCCAATACCAGATCCAATAGAAAGCTATTGTAGACTTCTGGGGTGAAGTCTTTCAGATGGATAACTTGGTGTCTACTTTACAGGTGTGTTTTGTGAGTCAGATATAAGACGTGTTCAGTCAGTGTACTTCTACCTACTGGCCCAGATCTGGGTTTTTTTACAGAGTACCACTGCTGTCCACAGGCTGTAGTGTAGAACCCACAGCAATCACACAATCCAGTCAGCAAAAGATTGCTCCTGTCATGGTAATGAGGCTATAATGAGATGCAAATAACCTCATAGCACCCTGCTTGGGCTCAGAGGTCATTTCCATGGGACTTTTCCAATATAGCAAGTTAGTGCAAACGCGCTAACAGTTTTAAAAGGCCATAATTCAGTTTGCTCCATGGAAGACCTCTCTTATTGCAATGGGAACATACAGCAGCTGTCTGTTGCCAGTAGGGGGCTGTGCTTTGTGACAAGCACACCATCTAATACCTTCATTTGGGCTTTGCTCTCTGCTTATATTCAAGCATGTTTAGGCATGCCTCTCAAATATTCAGCCAAATGTGTGACAGGACATGAGACAAATGGGCAAAATGTGTGACTTCTGAGCCATGACATGGCAAGCTGAGAACACAATGGATATCAGTGCACTAATGTTTACAATATTTGCTGATAAATGAGCATCATGGCTTAGTATGAATTTCTGCTTTAACATCTCAGTGCGCAGTGTGGAGTATAGTCTTCTCCGTATGGAACAGAGGGCTTCTGAGGGATAAAATGAGTGATACACAGTACCTTGTAATGTGTGACAGTTGAAAGGTATGTGTTTAGTGCACTCCTGCTCCAAACATGTTAGAGTATAGCAACTTTAGGGCAGTGGACTAAGGACAGACACCATGTGAGGACCAGAATGAGAACTTTGAATATCAGGCCCATAATACATTATAATAATGAGTTAACCTCACCACATATAGGTGAAACTGTAACACAGGTTTGGTTTTTACACTGAGGATGTCTGTGCTAAAAGATTTTGAGTACCTGATTAAAACGTTCTATCTTTTCTTGTATTTATAGTATAATTAGTCATCAGATGTCTTACATTATAAGTTGCTTCTTATAAGTAAGTCTGTGGCTTTTCCACAGTTCAGTTTTTTACTGGTGGTGTACATGGCAACAAATCAAACATAATGCACCCGAGTTTGTGTAATTGCTACACTGGCTGTTCAGCATGTGTCTGCCATTATGGATTGTTTTCAACTGTTTAAGTGGTAATGAGCCATTAAAGGTAATTTGTTAACCACCCAACTGCTGAGAGTGATACTCTGGGTACAGAAGTTGTTCTGTGAAGCAGCAATAAATATTTTCTCAGAACTGTTTACTTGAAACAATATTTTAGAAGAAAATATCATAGGGCTGTTCAAAATCCTTTGAGAAATCTTTAAAATGCACAATATTTAGGTGCAGTTCAAACTTACATTAAATATACTATCTGCATTTCTGTTCCCTTTTTTCTTCATTACTAGAGTAATTTGCATATAAATTGGATCCTAGCCCCTTGGAGTTTATACCCTATATCCGTGGAGCTCAAGCATTAGTTGAAGTCATAGTCCTCCATTTGTGACATCAGCCTGTTGCTGTGGAAATTATTATGATGTCAGCAACACAGGACTGTAACTTCAGCAAAGAAACTAAAATGTAGAGCAACCTGTTGAGAATGCTGCTGTGGAGTAAATAAAAGGAACCACCCAAACTTAGGAAATATAATGTAAATTTAGGATGGAAGTCATATTTTATGAAGTTAAAGAAATTAAAGTGTTTTTTTTTACTTATTATTCAGACTTCTGTCAGGAGGCTACTAATCCCCTTTGTCAGGAGGCTAGTAATCTCTATCTTATGGGGAGTAGGAGGTTATGGGTTATTAAAACAGTCTGATACTTGAGATCATAAATGGCAGAGGGGGTGAACAGTCTTTTACCATTTACAGGTTGGAGTCCCCAAATGTTCAGTATTTTGACTTTGAAAATAAGCTAAAATGTCCCCATCTGTAATGTTCACCAACATAAAGCAACATCGTGGCTGTTTTCCACCATTTATTCTTCTTGCTAGAATAAGACTTCTAAAATCTAGCCCTCAATGTTTTTCGGAACATTTTGATAGTAATGTTTTGCACTGCCAAGCAGAAAGCTTTGATTTGTTTCCCGTCTTGGAAATTGGTCTGCCAGAGCAATGGAAACTGGTCTGCCAGACTGTTGGTTGACCTGAAGTGATCGCAGGCATGGATTCTTAAAGAAGGGTTAAGGCTGCTTGATACAGAATTTCCTTACGGTGGCTACAGTATATGTTAGAATGTCATGGATGTTGGTGTCTGAGATGCTTACATGTGGTGCAGCTTCACCACAAGTAAAGTGGGGACATCTCAGTTAAAAGAGTAGAGACCAAGGGATGAAGATACAAAATATTTGCTCATTGTGAAGAAGGAGATAAAATTTGTGCCCCTGCCCAACTTTGTGCCCAACCCCTACTTCATACTATTGCCACAGGCTCAGGTTCCAGCTTCAGGTATAGAAACTTGGTCAATTTCACTGAGTGGCGGAAAGGAAATCACCATCCTGGATAGGAACACCTACCAAAAATGAAAACAAAAAGAGAGAGGGAGAGATATGATTGTACCCTGCCTTCTGGATGCCAGTTATAGTACTAAGGGTCTTCCTTATAGGAGGGGAACTAGACTGGTTTATAGGAAGTGTTTGGGCACTTGAGCGATAGGCAGGGAGTTTCCCACAGGCAATACATTTCAAATAATGTTTTCTTAAAAATAAAAAAAATGTATTGTCTGCACTTAATGTAGTGTCAATAAATAACAGAATTCTTCTCAATTTGTGATTCATCTCCATTGCGGAATGCCACTCTTAAGTCTGAGACTCAGCTAGGCCTAGAAGTGACTGTCCTCAAGAAGGTTTTTCCTTCTGCAAATGTGTATCAAAATGATATGGCTGCTCTGTACCGGAAAGCATACTGCTCCAGTCAGACATCTTCTATCATCATCTGAATAGACTTCACTAAAAAATACCTCACCTCATGTCCAGGTGGTTTTTACCAAACATGACCCTGCCTCATGTCCAGGTGTGCCTCACCAAACATAGCTATGCCTCACTAGGGGAACTCTAGATGGATGCCTGGATCCTAGAAACAGGAATGTGTGCCGCTCCCCAGTGAGGATGCATAGGCAGCTGGCCTGGTGGGTCCAATGGGACAAGCTGGGACACAGAAGTACTCCCCCCAGAGTGAGGCAGGTTGCTGGCCAAGAACTGCAGCAGCTCTTGGAACTTCTAAACATAACATGTAAACAAATCTACTTACAAGTAGTTTGACTCTTCCACATCCTTGGGCATAGTGGTGTAGGTGCCACCTTCTAACTTTCTGTCTGGATGGGCCAGTATTATGTAGTGTCCATTCTTTAACCCTTCCACGTCTATGTATACCACCTCTTTCATCTGTTCTGCACCTAACTTCACAGGTCTTCACCACTAAAGCACCATCAAGTCTATTTCTAATGTGCCTGATGTGCTGCTCATTCTCTCCTGCTAGGGAACATTTTGCTTCCTTGAGGTGGACCCAGTCTCTTGGTCCCCACAACCAGCCAGGCATGTAGGGGTAGCACTTCCCACTGCTGAACCTTTCCTGGGGACAACTGTATGGCATTATACCATTCCTCCGTCCTTTATTGCATAACATATTCCTTGCTGTTGGAGGGAAGCACAGTGAAAGCAAAATCTACATCCCTTAGTGGACTATAGGATGCCCCAGCTGGCTTTTGGGGCACTTCCACTGTGCTGACTGCCTCACACTCCAATTCTTCCTGGATGGTAGCAGCTTGCACCTCCATGGCTGGTGGTGTATTCTGGGGGAAGGATGCAACAGGGTCTCAGGAGCGGACAGTGGGGGTAGCAGTGCTCCAGATAGGTGCATTTTCAGAGAGATCAATCTCATCAACCTCATCTTTGCCAACTGGAATCCAGGAAGACAACCACCTTAGATTGCAAGCTTAGCCTACTCTCTGAAATATCACAGAAGTGCCAACAAACCCAGACCTCAGCCCCTCCCTGGACCTCTCTTTTAAGAAAATGCTGGGATTGTACCTCACACAAAGAAGTGTTGCCAGTACCTGACAACACTGGACACAATCCAACCAATCCAGCCTTGAACAACTGGGTTGGAGGAGGGTCTAGTTTAGAGGTGGTGAAGTGTGAGCGAGAAACCACCATGAGGACCTCTTCTACATCCGACTGGTGGAACTCATCCCTCTGGTTAATCGTGCCATGCATTTCTTCATCTCTATCCCTGCCACCCCTGGCTTGGACAGTGGGATAAATGTGGTCCCAAATGCCAATAATCTTGTCTATGAAGAACTCATTAAACTGATTGAACCTCTCCAGAGAGACAGACTCCCTGCATTGCAGTCAATTTGAGTATAATACATTATGCAGGATATGGGGAAAGTGTATTCAGATGGTTTATCTCAGTTGCAGTCAGTATGGAGAACTTTTCCTTTTTAACCCAGATTGCCTCCTGCTAGATCAGCAGATGTTCCTCCAGGACAGATCCATTGGTAACAGTATGTGATTTCCTCCACTTATGCGCTAATCTTTTATTTGAGACCTTTAAGTGCCAAAATTCATCAGAAAACTAAGGCCCACATTGGCATAGGTTTGGTAGGCAAGAGCAGACTGCAAACAAGGAGTCCAGTGCAGCAGACAAAGCCCTATTTTAAGCTTCCACTACAGCACTGCACCCCCAGTTGAGACCTCAGTCAGGCTTCAGGTGTCCAAATGATCTAGAAATCTTTTAGAATCTAATTCTCATATAGCACAGTAATGCATTACATCTACAGTCGAATTCGGCAGCTTAATGGCCCTAGCACTGAATAATATTGTGAAGTGGTTTGACCAAACAGCAGGCTCCACCGAGATGTTATTAATCTTCCGCACCATTTGAGAAGACAAGGTTGAGTGTGTGGCTCCTTAGGTGAGTGGCTGAAGAAATCACATAGCCCCGCTTTCTAGTGAACTGAAAGAGGAGACTGCTACTGTAGGAAGTAACTCTGAGTAGTAGTCAACCTTGGCATTGAAATCTCCAAGGACAAGGGTTCTCAGGGAGTTCAGTGCCCAGTCCAACAACTGCTCAACAAACTCATGAAGGAAATCTTGTCTCTACCACGTGGGTGGAAGACAGATACAGTCCTACACCTCAGACCAGCCAGACACTTAATGGCCACACACTCTTATGATCCTGTTGACCCAATGGGAGGCACCACATAATTCCATGCAGATCAAATACAGATGGCCACAATGCCATCCATGTACTCCAGTCTTTGGCAGTGTACCACATGGAAATCCAGGTGACCATCTCAGACAAGTCAGGACCAGAAAGGTCAATAAATCTCTGTGATACATACATACCATGTCAGTGCACCAGTTACAGAAAAGATCTCTAATAATCGCTGATTTATTACCGACTGATCTAGCACTGCACAGGGGTGGGCCTGATGGGTTTGTCCACCAGATCTCTCCTGCATATTGCATTGCCTTTGGATCAGAAATAGGCAGAATGTAGTTCAGTGCCCTTCAGTCTCAACTGGTATAATATTTTGGGAAACCACTATTTTAGGGAGGCAAGATTCTATCCCAAACTGTATACTGCAATTGTAGTAACTTCCTAGTAATTTAATAGTTGCTTTTGACTCCTTCATACAGACGGATTAGTTCTGATGAAGTAAAAAAAAACATTTGCTCACATCAGCATCAGACAAGGTATAAAAACCATAACAAATTAAATTGAACAGAGTACAAGACTAGGGTAATAGAAAATAGATGTCATTGTTGTCAGCAAACAAAATACAACACATAGATACTAGCTGACATGGAAATAGCCATACTGTATCCCTTGTTCTGTCCTTCAAATGCCAGATAGATGCATCTTTATTACTGAGATGAGGCTAAATAAAACAATCTCCAAAATATCCTTTTCAGGTTTTTTCTCTGCACTTTATTAAATGCAATAACTTAGCTTTTAATCTTCAGTGTTTTTTTATATTTTATCACAAGTCCCAACTTTTTTACTATTGTGTCTTACTCCAAGGACCCTATTATGAAAACATAATACATATAACATAGTTTTTAGGTCAATAAACCTGTTTTCTTCAAAGTAGTAGTGAAGATTATCTGCCACCAATGCCTGCAGCACATCCCTTTTGCCATCGTTGGCTAAATAAAAAAGCAAAGTCATAAGTGTGAAGAACGCAGGATTAAATGCTACACTGTGTCCTAATCCCAGTCCCTTGGGATACAGATTGTAGCATATCCTGAGTGGCTTCTTAAATAAATTAAATTAATTACAATTATTTTACCAAGAAAGATCTTATAAGCACAACTCTCCTTTCCAAAAATGTCCCAGGGAATGTTAACACAAAACCAAAAAAATAGCAGAAATTTCACAATTTCAAATACATAGATGCTGATGGCAGAAAAATACTCTTTGCCCATTCAGTCTTTCCACCCTACCTAACTATTCTGCCTTGCCCTAGTGGCAATTCTCCCCTTTTGTACTGCTCTCCCCCACCCTTTATCTAACTAAATCCACCTGCCTATCCCATCCCTGCCTGAAGCTGCTGATTGACCTGATCAGCACAACTACTGGCAGCTTGTTCCACTTATTCACCACCCTTTCCATGAAGAAGTGCTTCCAGGTGTCCTTTTTGAATCCCTCAGCCAGCTTTAGTGAATTTCCTCTCATCCCTGTGTTTGAACACAAGGAGAATGGTTCCTTAGTGCCTACTCTGTTTATCCCATGGAGGTACTTGTATGTTTCAATCATGTCACCCCTTTCCCTCCTTTTCTCCAGGGTATTAATGTTTAAATCCTGCAACCTCTGTTTATATATGTCAGATCCCCAAGTCCATACACCATCTTAATTGCCTACACTTCCATCTTTCTGCAGTCTTTCTTCAGATGTGGGCTCCAGTACGGTGCACAGTATTCCGTATTTGCTCACAGCCCTGTTGCATTAGTTTACATTTTTTTTAGCATTGAAGTTCAGCTGTCAAGTCTTGGTCTAGCTCTCCAACCTATCCAGATTCTCCCTTAGTTCCCATCTCCCTTCCTCCATGTCTATCCTTGCGTAGATCTTTGTGTCATCTGCAAAGAGGCAGATCTTACCCTGGATACCTTCACCTATCACAGATGAAAGTACTGAAGAGGACTGGTGCTAGTACTGACCCCTGAGGTACCCAACTGGTCACTTTCCGCACTTCTGAAAACTCTCCATTGACTACCACCCTCTGTGTTCTGCACATCAGCCAACTCTCTACCCAATTCACCATTAGTTTCTCTACCCCAGGTTCCCTAATTTTTTTGACCAGCTTCCTGTGGGAGACTGAGTCAAAGGCCTTACTGAAGTCAAGGTATACTGTATCAGTTGCCTGTCCCTTGTCTACTGCTGTGATAACCCAGTTAAAAAAAAACTCAACTAGATTCATCTGGCGGAGCTTCCACTCATGAAGCCATGTTTTCTAGGGCCCTGTAGCCCGTTCCCTTATAGGAAGTCCACCAGGTTTTCCCTCAGTAGAAACTCCATGAACTTCCCCACTATAAACGTCAAGCTGACTGGCCTATAGTTCCCTGGCTTATTCCTTTTCCCACGATTGTGTAGCAGAACCACATCCACTGACCTCCAGTCCCTAGGGACCACCCCTTTAACTAGTGAGATACTGAAAATGTCTGATTGTGGCCCTCCGAGATACTGAAACTATCTGATTGTGGCCCTGCTATAATTCCTGCTGCCTCCCTTAGCATCCTAGGGTGTAAACTGTCATATCTCTTAGATTTATCTACTTTAAACTGTGCTAGCTTTTCCAGCACCCTTTCATCAGTTATCTGGACCTTTGCCCCATTGTCTTTGCTCCCTCCCGTCCTAACCCCAAAATCAGGCAGCGGCCTATCATTCTCCTTAATAAATCCTGAAAAAAATTATTGTTTAGTATGTCCACCTTCCCCTTATCCCCCTTCTCCCACTCCTCATTGCTCTTAAGTCTCACTGTACCTCCTTTGGCCTTGCATTTCTTCCAGATGTACGAGAAAAATGCCTTATCCCCATTGAATGGAGGTACGTCTGTGCTTTGGCCTCCCTTATCTTCCTGGTAGTGTCTCTTGTTGCTTCCAGATACTTCACCCTATCTTCCTCCTTTTGACTACCCTTACTCTTGGAAAATACCATCTTTTTGGTTATTACAGCTGTCTTTACATCAGCTGTGAACCACATTGGCCCCTTAGCTCTTTTACCCTTGGATACCTTTGGAATTAAGCTATCTGCCACTTCTGTCATTGCCTTCTTAAATACTGCCCACTTTTCTTCTGCACCCACTGTCTTCACTGTGTCCTTCATGCTGTTCTCCAATTTTTCCCTCATTTTGCTGAAGCCCCCTTTTTTAAAGTCCCATACCCTTGTTCCTTTCGCCCCTTTGCCTGTTCTTACCCGGAACTCCAGTGATATTTTCCCGTGATCACTGGAACTGAGTGGCTGCAAGACTGCAGCTTTCTGAGTCCTCTCACAAATGGTGAGCACCAGATCCAGCAAGGCCTTCCTTGTTGGGCCCTGAACTAACTGCTCTAGAAAGGCCTCCTGATAGGCATCCACCAGAAACTGACTCCTAGTACTAGCCATGACTGAACTTTCCAGTCCAGGTCTGGCAGGTTGAAATTCCCAACTACCACCACTTCCCCTAGACCTTCTGCCCTCTTAAGTGTCTCTCTCTGCCCAATCTCTGGATTCCAACTCAGTGGCCTGTAGACCACCCTATTCCAGATTAGTTTCCCCTTCCCTGTTTCTGCTGGTAGCCACAGGGTTTCCAATTCCCCTGACCCCCCCATTATCTATTTCTATTGCTTCAATCCCCTCAACGTACAGCTCTTCTCCTCCTCCTCCTCCTCCTCCTCCTCTGTCCTTTCCTCTGTCTATTTTGAATGGGGTGTAGCCTGGTATGGTCATGTCCCAGTCATGGTTCAAGGTTGCCCATGTCTCTATTACCGCTACCAAGCCATGTCCACCCTCTGTGACTGGTATGGCAAGCAAGTTCCGCTCCATATACTCAGCGTGCTCAGTAACCAAAAAATCAGTAAAGAGAACAAAACCAGCACCGAAGATTAGGTGAATAAGGCTTTATTTCCAGGAATGCCAGACAGCTCGAGTGGAGACCAGGACCTCGACCGGTTTCGTTCAAAGAAGCATTATCAGGAGGATCTGTGACTGGTAACTGAAGTTCCAGCATTTTGTTGCCCAGATTTCTAGCATTGGTACATACTGTACCATTTTCCAGCATATACCCTTTTCCACAAGTTTACTTAATCCTACTGAGTTCAGAGTGGTGGGGAGGGGGAGGTCAGAAAGGCCCCCATTGTTTTTGGCATTTTGTGCTTACCTTGCCACTCCCCAAATATTAGTTTAATCTAGATATGTGTTGTGCCCAACTTTCTCCCAGAACCCATCTGCCCTCCTTGCTGGGTTAAACGCCATCCCTTTTGAACAGCCTCCAACCGCTCCAAGTTGGGCCCCAGTTGCCAAGAAACCGAAATCCCAAATCCTTGCACTAACCCTTTAGACGTGCATTGACCCGGATCATGTGGAACTGTTCTCTTTGGTTCAGGTATGGTCATGGTAGTATCTCTGAGAAGGCTACTGATCCTGTTCTCTCCTAAAATAGTGAGTCGCCTTTGTACAAAATGATTTTTTTTCTTTTCTTTGAGGCCTGTGTTATATCTTTTCCTCATGTGGTAAAGTTCAAAGGCAAGAGAAAAACATCATTTTCCTGACTGAAATTATCAACCACTGTTGAGTTTCCACTGAAGAACATGAGTTATAGCACAGTGTGTAGTAGACGCTTCCTTCAAACATTTGTATAAACCAAACAGATATTCTCCAGGCAAACTACTATATCATACAGCAAACCAAATCTTTCTCTTTTTATAAAACTGTAATTGTTCATAACACAAAGTAAAATGTACCTAAATAAAGTTAAATATCTGTCTGTAAATCTGCTTAACCCCAGCAGAACAATGCCGATAGCAGTGTATAGTTTTAGACTCTTATATTTAATTTTCTGGTTTCCTTATAATGGCACAATAAGTTAGATTTGAGGCAGTGGGTAGCTTATGTAATCCTAGTAAAAGACTGTATTATAAATATTTTATCTACATCTTCTACTAAAAGTTGTGTTCTGACTAGTCAGGTCAAAATGCATTATCAGCTAGTAAATGCCTATGGAATTTACCATAAACATCATTCTGTCAGTTGCTACATTCACTACAGAGAACCTAGTAACATCTAAAGCAGTTTTAACAGTTTAAGGCAATTTAAAATATAATTTTTTGACTGCAGTATGTCTTTCATCTTTGGCCGTTCTAGGGGAATAATGCGCTTTGGAATGTTTAGCCCCTCAGCTATGCTTCTGACCTTAACTCTTCTGACAGGGCATTATTCTCTAGGAAAGTCACTCAAACTCCAGCCTTTTTGCTTGCTTGATTAAATTGTGTTTTATGCTGTCTTGACCTTAAATAGGCATTGTAGAGAATTATAAACACAGCAGTGAATGCTGGTAAAAAACAGGTCAACCTAGCAAAGCAGTGAATGCTGGGAGAATTAAATCAACCTAGCACAGCTGTGAATGCTGGGAGAATCAAGTCAATCTTGCACAACAATGAATTCTGGGAGAATCCGATCAACATAGCACAGTAGTGAATGCTGGAAAAAACGAATCAACATAGCACAGTAGTAAATTCTGGGAGAAACAAATCAATCGAGCCGTGTGCTACCATAATAGGACCTTACTAAACTATGGAAAGAAAAACTCTAGGAAACAGCTAAAAGGGAGTTTACATGTATAGAGATATTATTCTGCAGAACTGTTAAAGAGGAGCTGATGCCTTTGGGAAACATAATATTTAGACAGAATTCAGATTGTTTTTAATATATATATATTCTATAGATTTTTCTTCTTCATTATTTATTATTGAATAAATTCCCACAAATATATGCATCACTTAGAGTGCATCTGCCTCTATAGCTTATTTCCTACTTGAAATTATAATGTTCTGTTGTGATATCACAGTCTGCTGTCATGGGAATATCTGATGTCACAGAGTATTATGACATCAGGTTGGGAAGAAACAATAGGAGCAGGTGAACCCTCAAGGAACAGCTCTCCTGTTTTTATGCAGATGATCTCTGTAATACACTATGGGGACAAGAAGTACAGAGTTAATTAAGCAATGATGCACTCCAGGGTGTGTGTTGTGCTGGGATAACAACACGCCTCAGGTGGTCCTAGTGCATCCAACACCTGAGAAGTGACATTATCCCAGCACAACACACACCCTGGAGTACATTATTGCTACTTTACAATGGCTCCTCTGCATCCCTTACATTTTAAAATTTAGACATAAAGTAGTCACGTTCTCTTAAATCAATTGAGTCTTATTTTGGTACTGGTTACAGCAGTACAACAGCTAATATGCTGATTTATATACAGCAACAAGGAATTCTGGGTAGATTTTAAAGGTAACATAAATTTTCCTTACTAAACAATGCAGTCTCATATTTTGATAGTGGTAGTATAGCACATAATATGTAGATATATTTGGCAAGGCATTATGGGTACCATATGAAGTTGTCTTCCATTTTTCCTTACTTGGAGGTGGTCAGCACAATATAAGATCTCAGATATTTATTTTCAAAATGAAGCATTGTGCACACATTGATAGCTGACGAGATTTCTTTACTGAGAGATGTACTGGTCTATTTATGCAGTGATACAGAAATATAATAGCCTGTATACTGATTTACATAGTTCAAGTTCAAGTTTATTGCAGGAAAACTTCATTGAGCAAGCTCATTCACAAGGAGGTCCTGTGACATAAACACTTAAAGTACAAACACAGATAGGTAATAACAGTATATACATGAAATGCATGTTACATGATACAGGCTGGATATACATACAAGGGTACCACATAGGGTGACCGCAGGTGATAAACATTGATATGAGACAGGGAAGCGACTTACAGGTTGCATACTGATAAATGAAACATGATGACTGGTGTGTGCAGTACATATACAGTATTTTGGCAGCTAGAACAAACAACAGTCTACAACTGATATGGTGGGGAGGAGTGATTTGATAGAGTAGCAGTGGAGCGTAAGCAAAGATAAAGCCAGGAGTAGAAGGGGAAGGGAAAGCAGTTAATATGACAAATCAATTATACCTTACCAGTGGATAAATATGGCACACATGGGGAAGGAAGAGACTTAATGACAGTTACAGGTGTCTTTTTATTTTGGCTGAACTTAGCGATTTGTAGAAGTTTATTGAAACTGTGCTAGTTAGTTTCAGTACGGTTTGTAATTGGTTCCAAATGGAGGGAAGGGCATATGCAATAGCACGTTTACCAAAGGAAGTCCGCGTCCTTGGTATGTCAAGCATAATAAAGTCAGATTTTCTTAACGAGTATGCACTATGTGAGATACTAATAAGGGAAGAGAGATAGCTTGGCAATTTCTGCAGGAGCAGTTTAAGAGTCCATAGCCCAGCATGGAGCAGGCATCTAGTAGTAAGGGATGCCCAACCAACAGCTGCATAAGTCACAGTGGTGCGACAGTGAGAGTTGGTAATGAACTGTACGGTCGGTGATAAAGGATGTCCAGTTTACTTAGATTTGCAAGAGTGGTGGAGGAATAGATTACATCGCCATAGTCGAGTAGGGGGAGAAAAGTGGCCTGTACAAGCTTGTTTCGAGTTTCAAGGGGGAAAAGAGTGAGGAATTGTGGGTACAGTAAATACAGTAGCTAACTTTTTATTTCCCCTAATCTGCATGTGGGGTGATTTTTTTTTTTTTTTTAATGATCTCATTCGGTCATGTGTGCGCCTGGACATGATACAGTGATGTTACACTAGCATAACATCACTGTCCCAGGCACATACTGACAAGTCAGAGCCCAGGATTCCTTCCTTGCTATTGTATAATAAGAAATATAAGCTTCTTTCTGTCTAAATATTATGTTTTTCAAAGTTCTTCTCAAGACATTGTGGCTCTTTAAACAGCAACTTTTCAAAGCTGGGTAGTTATTTGGGCTGGGACTATATTTAGCACCCATTGGGGGACATAAAGACTAGAACATCTTGTCCGTATGTAAATCAGAGATTATATTTTTGGAGGAAGAATTTTCAATTTAAAAATCTATTAGCTAAAAAATGTGTTCCTTTTAGCAAGTAAATTTAACTAGCATCGATTTTATAAGCATAGTAACACACTCCAGGGTATGTGTTCATAGGGGAATATATACAACACAAGTGGTGATACATTTTACCAGATAAATTTGTTTTTATCACATAAAAGCATTTATCTAGAGGTTAGATCTTTGAGAATGAGTAGCCTTAACCCAAGAACCAATCAGGTAGCAGTTTTGATAATGCTGATGATGTCACGATAGCCTTATCCTGCCTTAAAGCCAGCTGCTTAATTCAAAGAGAAGCAATTAAATCTTTACACAAACACTTGATTTAAAAGGTATAGCTTATAAACATATGGGGGAGTTGCTCCTTCAGCTGGGACGATGCCAGTCTTGTCCTGTCCTGAGAAATAAAGGGCTAAATGTTACAAAGTTTAAAAAGTAATTAAATTAAGTTCAGCACTGTGAGATATCCTGTCTGATGAGCTTGTCAGTTTTAAGGTACATCCTCTGCTCATGTTCCTTTATAAGCATTTTGGGTGGCTGGGTTGCTCAACTCCTGAGGTAAGATCATGGGCCAATGCCGAAGTGAAAGGGTGAGTGATGCCAGGCTGAGAACTCCAGGCAGAAGAGACAGGGCTCTACCCCATTGAAGGTCTGGCCAGGACTAGCTGGTGACAAATTGCTGGGCTTGGGGTGTGGGAATAGTCCCAGGTCCAAAATATTGTCACCTCTTGTTGGTATAGTGTTGTAGGTTACATTCTTTAATTATGTCCAAAGAGATATTGCCCACCCTAGTACTTTGCTTCATTTTAATTTATTCATATTTCTGGCAACTTAAAATCTCCTAAAATCGAAATATTTTTGTTGCTGAAATGACAAATAATTTCTTCACAGTGCTGTATTGTGATAGCATTGGGCCCTATGCATGAATGAAAATGTTGCCTACATGCCGCATGTCCGAGTTGCGAAGGCAACCTTAAGTGTGAATGCCATGCAGTGGGGGTCCTGTGGACCTCTGGCGGCATTCACCGAGGGCGAGCAAGGCACTTATGCGCCCACCTCCGTAGCCATACTGGCAGCTCTGCGCTGGGGGCATGTCGGGGGCATGCCTGCACTATGCGACATTCACTAAGCCACGTAGTGCCAGGCACAGGGGGGTGCTGGTTACGCCAGCCAGGACCCAGGTGTAACCCAGTGCATGACCCCATGTTCTTTGTCCGCTGAGTGCGGCGGTCCTTGGCTATGGACCTCCGTGCTGCCCCAGCCCACTAGGCTGCTGGGAAGGGATGGGGCAGCAGATCGGGCAGGTGCCTGGCAAGAGTCAAAATGTTGCAGCTTTATGCAGCTTGACCCTGAGTTGGGTGCCCGCCACATGGGCACAAGGGATCCACTCTGGGACCTGGGATGGGCATCTGATTGGATGCCCGCCCAGGTCTGCGGCTCTTCCCCGACTGCCCCGCATGACCCTGCGTGCTGAGGGGGTGGGGCAGCAGATAGGTTGTGCATGCCGTGCTCCCTGCACCTGTCCGGGCTGCGTAGTTACACGGGTGGGGTATGTGTCTTAGGCGCGTACCTTCTGCCCCAGTAGTGCATAGGGGCCATTGTTTTTATCAGGTGGGAGGTAACAGTTCCCAACAATCAAGGGTCTAGCTTTAGTACTAATTTTCACCTAGAGAGATTCAGTATTTTCTGCAGCATCAGTGAAAGGAATTATTAAAATAAAAACCTACACCACTTCCTGTTCTGTTAGCTCTTTCTTTACGTATCAACTGGTACCCATCTAGGTTACAGTCTTCAGGTATTAAGGGTTCTATGTCTGATTTACTGTCCATGAAAGTCCATATTTCACACCCACACTCACCTTGCTTAAAGACTGTGTATTGCTCATGGTAGTACCTTGGGCATCATGTTTGTCGAGTGTAAGTATAGTTGCCTGCCAATATCCTGCTTATAAAAGTAACATAATAGCCATGGAGCATTTTTTCCCATAGGGAAACCTGGTTATAATGACGAACATGTGCCAGGTTTCCCTCGCTCCACACTTGTGCCAACCGGCCATCTTCCTTTTGTGGCATGGGACACTTGACTTCACCACCTCCCGGGACCACCACTAAATATCTGTGTAACCCCTAGATGGCGCTATCCCAGGGGCTACTACCCCTGCCTGATTTGCCACTAACAGGTTGAGGGGCCTGGATCCAATGGCGGGTGCCTCCACCCAGAGGTCAGGGTTTGCAATAGTTAAACTATCTTGGTCACAGCCCTCTGGGACACTGCAACCCCCCTTTCTTCCCACTAGTGGCCCACACAATATATCAGAATTACCTTCACAGTATACACTTACCCCCAGGTCTGGTTCCGCACTGGGACCTCCTGTGAAATGAGATACAGTGCAACAATCACAGTACAGTACTTTAACATAGAAAAATACCTCAGGCAGTATAACTTTGCTGAAACAAGCAGCTCTGATTTATTTAGGGATATAACAAGGACAGGGAAATCAGGTTAATTAGCTTATCACTCTAATAATCTACCTATGGCTCTGTGCACAGGCCTATCCCTATCAGTTACTGTCCTGGGTACCCAAGCCCTAGTGGCTAGTCCAAACCGTGGCAGCTGGTGAGGGCCCTTTCACACAGAAGAAAAGGAAAATTAAACAGTCAGCAGTACAGTAATTCCATTTGGATTTAATGTAGCAATTCAACAAGGAGCGACCCTGAATTAGTACTCACGACCTCCAAACAAGATAGGGTCCTTCAATATCAGCAGGGCTACTCTTGAGCTCCAAGAGACTCTTCACACATTTATATGGTAAAAAAAAAGAAAGTACTATACCAGGCAGGCTGCTTCTCTATCCCGATCGCAATTACTGCACAATACCCGGGAGAACACACAGCAGATTCAGTTCCTGACAGACCGAGTGCATTTCAACAATTTCTCGAGTCTTCTATAGGGTGAGCCTGGTTTCTACTCTTCAGAGATCCTTTGATTCTTTTCACAGGACGGATTCAGTCCTAACAAGCAGTTACACAAGCTGCAGACCGGAACTCTGGGCCTTACACACGTTTTTTGACTAAAACTGCACACTGAAAAAGCACAGGGCTCCTTCCTTCTTCACTGCCAAAGCTCAACTGAAACTCCAACCGACAAAACCGGGCACTTCCTTTGAGTTCCTCCCAGTTCTTGACTGGATTGGCTGTCACTCACAGTAGACTGCTGCTGTTGGTCCAAAAAGGCACTGAAGTCTAAACTACATCTCCCAGAGTCACTGCCCATACAATCCTCTTGTGGCTGGCTCAGATTATGAGTCCAAGTTCTGATTCGTCCAAGGCACCATTTTAGAGCTAGCTTACCCCACACTGATTGGTCCAGTTCAGCAGTTCAAAACTAGAATGGGAACTAGCAGACACAGTTCTGACTGCAAAGAAAGCAGGTTAGACAAACTGTAATTTCATTATTACTCTAAATAATTTCTGGCAAACAGTTACATCTTTCAGATAGGTTCCTTTGCACTCCTAGTGACTGCAAAATGAAGTGAATTGGCAGCAGCTCGAGTGGTACTCAGAGAAGCACACAGTCCCCCCATACAAACTAATTATGTCTGCAAGCAGACAGCTCTTAAAGAGACAGTACCAGAGGTTCTAAAAACACTCACTGATAAATGGCTTAAACGCCAAACACCATTCAGGCTTGGAGCATTCAAGCAAGCTCCTGGAAGTCTTTTGGGAACCCCCCATTTGCAGGGGGGTTACACCTGCCAGAAGTAAATTTAGCAAATAAAAACTGATCTTGAATTTAATGATATTCCAGCACATTTGAAATATCAAAATGTGGATAGGAACACTAAAATCAGCACTCTAGTAATCTGTTTGGATTGCCTTTTTTACTAGATACAGTGACTGCAATTCTAACTTTTGTCCTTTAGTAGAACTGTGCATTAACTAAATTTGGCCAAAACTGATGTTCTGAACTGCCAAGGTCCCACCCTTGCTGATATGATGCCTGTGCTTGTGTCCCTCTGCTGGAACGATGGCCATTAAATAAGAAACCCCCCACCTATGTAAACTCTTATCACCAACCCACTTAGTCCTAAAACAGCCCTTGTCACATGAAATTCAATTATATAGAGTCAATTAAAGAGTCATCAGATGAGGATCCCTAGCTAGTTGGAAGGGGGTATGTCGCAATGCCAGGATTCTGGGTAATAAAATTAGTGAACTCCAGGCATTGGTGGCAGACAATAAGGTAGATCTCATAGCCATCACAGAAACATCAGCCACAAAGAATAATGACTGAGACTTGTCAGTCTCAGGTTACACAGTTTGTAGACAGGATAAAGGAATAGCAAGGGAGGCATAGCCTTATATGTCAGGGAGGGGATCGAGGCTGTGGAGAATGGACACATATGGAGAAGTAGAGGGGAAACAGAATTACTGTAGATTCACCTCATGATGTCCTCAGGCAGGAAAGTATGGATAAGGGTGATCTATTGACCATCAGGACAAGAGGAAGAGAAAGATTGGGAGCTCAGGGAAGAGATGGCAAGGGGAGTGAAGAAGGGGGAGGTGGTGATGGATGGTCTGAACCTGCCGGGTATTAATTGAGACATTCCAGCAGCCAGATGCACCAGAAGTCAGGCCCTGTTAGATACATTGCAGGAACTGCCTGTTGGTGTAGCTGGTTAAAGAGCCCATTAGACAGGCAGCCATTCTCGATTTGGTACTCACCAACTTGGAGATGGTGGGTGGAGTGTGGTTGGTGACACATTAATTCACTCTGGTCTCTGTGCTCGGCGACAACTCATGCCCTACTATTCACTCCAGCATCAGTTGGCTCCCTGCACAGTTTATTTGTGAATTGCACCTCACCCCGGAGTTTAATTTATTAAATTTTTGTGGTGGGTGAATTGTTCAGAAACGATTTGTACAGGGGCTGACTGATACCTGAGCTAATAGTAGGGCGCATGTTGCCACAGAGTGAATTGTATTCACTGAGGCCCAGTGACCATAACGCCATTTGGTTCAGGCCGACCCTTGGAATCAGAATGCCACTATCAAAATCTGAAGCTGTAGACTTCAGAAAAGCAGATTAGAACCAGATGAGGGAGCTGATCTGAGAAAAACTGACCAGGGTGGACAGCATCCGAGCTTCAGCTGGATGAGGGGGCTAGTCTGAAAAAACTGACCAGGATGGACTACATCGGAGATGCAGAGGAAAGATTTGGGGGGCAATCAAGGGTCTATTCTCCAGACAACAAAGTCATGCACAAGAATTGTAACAAAACTAAACAGGTACAAAGACCAAAATGGTTCTCAGAATGAGTCAGAGAACCAGTGAAGGCCAAGAAAAAGGCTTTCACCAGGTACAAGGAAAAGTGTGGGGGGGGGGAGGATGTGGAGTGTACCAAACAGAAACTAGGGAAGCAAAAAAGGATGGTCAGGAAGACTAAGTCAGACACAGAATTTCATACTGTGGCAGGTGTCAAGGGTGGCGAAAACAATTATTCAGATATATTAAGGAAAAAAGGTAGAAGGGAAGGAGCTTTGTTAGATTGTAAGAGGGGGAGAATACTAGAGGAAGATGAACAAAAAGCAGCCATCCTTAATGGTTACCATTGCTCTCTCTTCACAAGGCAACACAGTGGGCCCCTGCCTGGTAGTGTCATCGAGGCAGCTGTTAGAGGCATTCCTGAAATTTGACAGCCAATATTTACCCTGCCCCTGCCTGAAAGTGTCATCAAGGCAGCTGTCAGGGACATTCCTGAAATGAGACAGCCAGTATTTACCCTAGAAAGGGACCAGAAGGGGCTTGGAGCCCTAAAGGTAGATAAAGCCCCAGGGCTGGGTGGGATGGGATGCACCCAAATATGCTCAAAGAATTGGCTGCAGAACTGGTCAAAATCCTAGTAGTGTTATTTAGAAGCTCAGTTCAGACAGGTGTAGTTCTGAAAGACTGGAGGGTCCCACTACATAGAGGTGGGGGGGGGGAGCAACCAGGGAATTACAGACCTGTCAGCCTTACCTCTGAAGTTGGTAAAGTGATGGCGTCACTGATAGAGGAGGGCCTTGTGAACTACCTAGGACTTTGTGGATTACCTAGAAAACAACAGTTCACAGGGTGGTAAATGGCATTTGTTTGTAGTAGGGAGGTCTTTTCAGACCAACCTGATAGTTTTCTTTCACTGGGTAACAAAGGTAGGAGATATGGGCCGTGCTGTGGATTTACACTACTTTGATTTCAGCAAGGCTTTCGACTCAGTGCCACCCAGAAGATTGCTGAAGAAGCTGGAGGACCTGGGTGCAGCTAGGGAAACAGATGGATAGGAAACTGGTTAAAGGAGAGACAGCAGAGGTTTGGATTGAAAGAGTGGGAGGTCACAAGTGGGATGCCACAGGGATCTGTCCTGGATCCTGTCCTCTTCAATATGTTCATCAGTGACATTGGAGAGGGCATCTGGGGCAAGCTGTGTCTCTCTCTGCAGATGACACAAAGCTCTGTGGTAGGGTAGATGGTCACAAAGGGATCTAGGAGGTGCAGACAGATCTACAAAGGGTGGAGAGGTGGTCTGAAGTTTGACAGCTGAAATTCAGTGCCAGGAAATGGAATGTTATGCACCTGAGGAAAAAGCACCCATGACAGATTACTGGATGGGAAGGGTTAAACTGAGCACTACGACTGAGGAAAATGACCTGGGAGTTATCATTAGTGACTCCCGCAAGCAATCAAGCCAGTGTAACAAGGCCTATAGTGAAGCTAATAGGATGCTGGGGTGTATCAGAAGGGGTGTTGACAGCAGGAAAGAGGAGCTGCTACTACCACTATGTAGGTCACTGGTGAAGCCGAACCCGAAATACTGTGCTCAGTTCTGGAGTCCTCACCTAAGGAAGGATAGGGACAGGCTGGACACGGTGCAGCACAAGATGACCAAGATGATTCGGGGCCAACAGGGCACAGTTTACAAAGATCATTTCAAGGCATTGAACATGTACTCACTGGAGACAAGGCGAGGGTGTGGGGATACGATAGAAATTCAGGTTCCTGAAGGGAATAAAGAAGGTGAACTGCAGGAAACTATTTAGCAGGAGTAAAAAGTCAAGAACCAGAGGTCATGAGTGGAGGGAGGTTTAAGAGAGAGGTGAGGAAGTTCTACTTTACAGAAATTGTGGTGCAACTGTGGAACAGTCTGCCAGAGGAGGTGGTGGGTGCAAGACCATAAATGGTTTCAAGCATGGCTGGGACAGAGTGAAGGCTTGGTGGTTGCTCAGGTCGGTAGCTGTAAGTAGGGGAGCGGAGTGGTGGACCGGGAGAGATAAAACCCCTGCATGGAGAATGGGTCCCAGGGGCAGATAGGGAACCTCAAGCAGGCTAGATGGACCTGTGGTATTTTTCTGTCATCATTGTCTATGTTTCAGTTGCAGTATTTAATGGCCAGTATCACATGTCGTGATGCAGACCAGCACCTACAGCAGCAATACATTTGCCATGGAACTGCAAACAAGTCTGGAACTATTTATTTTTAAGTAAAATCCTCCCCTGCTATCACAGCCCCATCACCCTCCCCACCCAGTCATCAGAAGTTCCCTTTGCCCATTTCCCACAGTGAACCTTGTAAAAGAAAGTTTTGAAAACATCCAACATGGGGGAAAAATCCTCATCCTTTCAGTATCACTGCTTGGCCCAAATGTCATGGGAGTCGACATGGTGGGGACAGGACTGCAAATATACAAAACTATAGTACAAATAAAAATACAAAACCAAGCTGGGTGGTAAATAACAGGTATTTATTGTGGCACAGGAAACAAGATAGAGGTAACATCAGAGACAATCCAAGCTCTTTGAATCAAAACTGATTCTTAAAGGGAACATAAACATTGTTGTTTACATTTATACTTGTGAATTTGGGCATATGTGAAGTCTTTTTAATTGCCCTAGTGAATAGTTGTGTGTGTTTGTTTAAAAACATCCTGCATCTGGCCCGTCGGCACAGCAGTTGGATTTCCACTTGCGACACCAGTGGCCCGGGTTTGGAAATGGACCAGGGATGCTGGCGGGCCGGCCAGGGAGAGAGGGCTCAAGCGTCGGATGACTGCTCGCCTTCTCTCAGGGCGAGGGCAGGGAGGTGACCCAGCACTTGCTGACTCTTGGCGAGGCTGGGGGTACAGCAATGCACTGGATCCCATTGACTAATGGGGCATGGTGAACATCGGCGAATGCCTTGACGTTAGTGGCATGCCATGCCCCCGGGGAGCAAATAGGAAAAGGGCTCCATGGTCGACCGGATGACGGTTGCCAGCTCCCCGATGCCGTGGGACCCTGAGCAGTCCACAGACCACCTCATCAGCACCCAGACCAAGAATGAGTGCGCTGGCTTTCCCCACCGGTGCCTTCTCCCTCGGAGGAGGGGGATCCATCCGGCGAAGGGTTATGCCTGGTTACCCGGTGGGGGCTGCAATGTGGGGTGGCAGATGGCTGCATCGTGGCAGTGTGGCAGTAAGGGGCACAGGAAGGCCCAAAGGAGAGGCCGGCCTGGAGCTGGGGGGAGCAAAAAAAAAGTCCTGCTTCTTTTTGTGTGTGTGTTTATATATATATATATATATATATATATATATAGGCCCCATATTAATGCAGTCTTTTTGCCACCCAATATTCATTTTTTGAATTACTTTGCAGTTCTAGAACCTAGAGACATCAATTGAGCTGGAGAATACAATGAAGTGAAACACTGTGACTGCTGACGTCACTGTGTTTTGCTTCATTGTAGTCTTCAGCTCGACTGATATCACTCGATTCTGGCAGTGCTAACAATTAATGCATTGTGGGGAGATGTCTGCAATAATATGAGGCCCTAAAAAAGGACTATTTCAAGAAATGCACACATAACAATACACAGTGTTTTTTGTTAATCAGGCTTCACACATGTCCAAAATCACATTTATTTTAAAAAATATAAACAACACTGTTTATTGTACACATGTTCAAACTCTGTCATTCAGATGGCAGCCAGCCAAGGGGTGAGAGGAGGGTCTTAGCCAATCATCCACCTTTCTGCCTGCCACATCCACAGGCTTTTTAGGGTGAGTCCGGTTCTAGAGGGAGTGTGGAAGGTGGTGGGTGCTGAGTGGGTGGACCATTCTGGGGAGAGGGCATATTTTATATTTGGGGGCATTTTAAATACTTTTGTTTGCTCGCTTTCAGCGAGTGTACAGGCTGACCTGTGTTTCAACTTCCGGGTCACTAGGCTTTTAAAACGAGCCCTGCTATGAGCGGGTGAGTGACTGCTCAGTTGTGGTGTCTCCAGCTGAGAAAGAAAGTGATTTTTACTAACACTGCTCCCTTTAGTATAAATGAAATCTTTGCTGCAGTTTGCTTAATAGTGTAACTCTGACCGAGAATACTTGCACCCAATTGGAGTGCTCTGGAGCCCTGTAATCAGGAAGTGATTGCAGGAAGAGTGAGTTGGTAGTCCACAGGAGTCAGTTTGGACTACAGTTCAAAGCTAGTAGTGAAGAAACATTTTCTGGGCACTATTTCCAGCTGATGCTGGTGTAAACAATGCTGATTTATTGGCGTTTGTGTATTTGGGGGCATTTTAAATACTTCTGTTTGCTCGCTTTCAGCGAGTGTACTGGCTGACCTGTGCTTCAACTTCCGGGTCACTAGGCTTTTAAAATGAGCCCTGCTATGAGTAAGGCGAGTACGAGCAGGGCGAGTGCATGCTGGCAGGCATGAAGACGCATGCAAAGACACGCACATCTAGCGCATGTTGTGCGTGTTTTGCGTGGTAGCATGGCTGAGAGCTATTAATATATATCTCCTCTGAGGTGAGCGTTTTAAACCTCTATTTACGTTAGATTTGTTGGCAAGTGAAAGAAATTCTGATTTTGCTGATGTACATTGGGTTGTTAGCATTGCGATCTTTGCCTGGGCTGTTTATGTTAAATAACGCAATTGTTTGCCTAAAATTGGTTAGTAAACTGCTATTATTAGCCTACTAGTTCTAATCTACAGTGGTTAATTAGCCCTGCCTCCTGTACAAACTGAGTATGTAATTTGAAGACTTATGGACTAATGTACCCCACTGACAATGCATGTTCTCTGACTCTGTTACTTGCTGTATGCTCTCTGTCTCTGCCTTACTGTTACCAAACCTCCTGTACAAACTGTGTATGTATTTTGAAGCTGTATACTGTACTTAATGTAAAGTAGTTGGTGTACTCACCCCGGGTCGCCCCTGAAAAAGGGACCTCTGGTGTCAGTGGGTTTACCTGGTTAACAAAATCTAAATAAATAAATAATTATAGAATTGCCATCAATGGTGAAACTGCGATTAAATGCCCACCTTGCAACATTTATTCATTCTTGGTCAATGCACAAAGCAATAAAAAAATCTTTAAATGCATAAAATGTATCTCTAATGATGAACTGCAACATGAAGTAAGAACTTTTGGAGAAAGACTTCAGATTTTAGAAATTAGCCAAAAAGATATGGCTAACAGATTGCAACTAATACAGACATAGGAAAGCAAGTAATTTTAACAACAAATACCACAGCACAAGGTTCTAAGGAACTAGAACTGATTAACAATCCAGCTATTGATCCCACATTAGAAATAGACTCCTCACAAGAGCTGATTATTGACTTACAACCGCAGGTTGAGACCTTATATAACAATAAAAAAGATCAATAGAAAATGATTTAAACACTAACAGAAGATGAATGGTTTTTAGTTCAAGTGCAAAAGCATCAAAAAAGGCTGAAGAGCAGATACTTTTGACTTGCCCTTAACAAATCAGTACAAAATGCTAAGCATTCCTGAAGTGCTTGAAGCATGCAACTATAATTACACTGATGAAGATATCCCTTCAACATCATCTATTTCTAAAACCAGTACGTTCCGCCCTTAGAACCTGTAAATGCCGTACTGGCTCAATCTCCTTGTGAAACTGATTTGATGGACTTTGAGACCGACATAACTACAAAACAATTGTGGGTGATTCTATAGTTAAAAACTCAGATAGAATGATCTATAACCCTGACAGGACATCTAGAACATTACCTTCTTTTGGTGGTGCCAAAGTAAGTGATATCACTTTAATGTTAGACAACATCTTGGCTAAATATGATCGGCCTTCAGTAATTATCCATGCTGGGGCAAACAATATTTTGAAAGAACCACTAACAAAAATCAAACAAGACATTGTTGCAATGGCCAATAAACTTACCGAATTAAACTGTAACTTTGCTTTCTAGGGACATGGATGTGTTGTTCAATCCACACTTATTGGCAGGTTCTTTGCCGCTTTAAATCTTGCCGGAAGGTCTTCAAGCTGGCTCCTCCCACCCACCCAGGTGGTAAAACTCTCGGCTCCGCCCCATGACGCCAGATCTTCCTTACCGCTTGGAAGCTCAGGTTCCCTCCTTAGCACTCTGTGTTTTGGACTGGATCCTAACTCTTCGGTTAGTCCGAAATTGGTTTTGAAGTTTTCTAAACTTCTGTCTTCATCTTCCCTCGCGGCTACGATGGACAAATCTATTCCCGGCTTTCAGAGGTGCACTTGCGGGCAGAAAATGTCCAGGACAGATCCGCACTCCACGTGTGTCTACTGCCTAGGCCTAGATCACGACCCGCAGGCCTGAGAGTTGTGCCGCTCTTTCTTGGCCAACGTCCTGGATGATCGCGCTGCCTGATTGAAGCTCGGGCGCCCCGAGAAGCGTTTCCCGCCGGTAAAATCAAAAGAGGCTCGTTGGGCGGTGTCTGTGGCGGCTGGCTCAGCTGAGCAGCTCGAGCAGATGATCGCCCTCGAGGAGGAGGCGGCCCAGGCCGCATCTTCCTCCTCCTCAGCCACGGCATTTATCCCGCTCTCTCTGAGTTCCTCGTATATGGCTTCATTCAAGGAGCTTTGTCAGTCCCTTTCCACGAAGGGAGAGGGGCCATCGGGACATTCTTCTCAGTCCAAGAAGAAGGAGTCGAAGGGTAAGTCCCACCATCGGCGTCCGTGGGAGCAGGAGAGGTCTCCTTCCCCGGACAGCCGACCATCAACTTCGGTCGGAGTTGCGGCTCAGGCCGCTGGCTTCACGGTGTCCCCATCAGGCCAGCCTGCTGAGACTCCCATCGATGCAGTCGAGAGTTTTCTCGATCCGTTAGATGGGCTGTCGACTGGTGAAGCCAACAACCCACCTTCACCGGTTCCCCCACTGGAGACCGAGGATCTGCCTGCGCCTTCGGGGCCGCAGTCCCCAGTTAAAGTTCCCGATCCGAGGGAAGAGCGGGTGTCCCCTGCCCCTTCCCAGACCCGCCCTCGGTCCCCCCGAGGGTTTCGGTCTCGGACTTCATCTCGGTCAAGCCGTTCCCGCCGACATCGGCGGTCTTGGTCTCGATACCGAAGTAAGCGGCGACACTGTTCCTCCTTGTCCTCTTCCTCAGATGAGGGGAGGCTTCGGCGTAAATTACGTGGGCGCTATGAGGAGCTTATGTGGCAGCAGTTGCTGTTGTCCGGGTCTAAGCCGACTCCGGTCCAGACCCCGGCCATCAAGTGGCTGTTGCCCAAACGACCGAAGCAACCACTCGCCTCCGTCGAGTTGCCCGTTCCAGGGCCAGTTGCTTGGCCAAAACCAGCTGCTCCACCGATTGTGGTGGAACCTCTGCCTCCACAACCAAAGTCTGGGGCACCGACCAAGGATTCTCGGTTGGGTCACGGCCTGCCCCACAGGTTGTCGGTCACCCTCACTCCCGACTGTCCTCGGCAGGTAGAGGGTGGTTCAGGGCCGAGGCAGCTCTTCGCAGACTCTTCAGAATCCAATGACGACTCCTCCCTGTTCTCCAGGCAGGTTGACCATCGTCCTTCTTAGGTCTGCTTCGACTCATCTCAGAGTCCACCAGGATGCAGCTCGAACCCATGTCCAAACGGGCCAAGTATCCCCTGACGGAGATACTGGACCAAGGGGATTCCCCACAGAGGCCTTTCTGGTGCTGCCCCCAGCCTCGTCACTCCCCCCGGGTTCCCCCGTGGGGGGACGGCTCCGCCACTTCCTTTCCACCTGGTCCCCTCACCACGGAGTGCTGGGTGTTGGAGGTGGTAGGAAAAGGCCTGCCTCTGGAGTTCGAGCAGGCTCTGCCCTTTTGAGCCGTCGCCCCTTGGGGGGCCACGGGGTCTGCAGCCTCGCTGTCGGCCCGCCGAGCCAATATTGCCCTGCTCCTCGAAAAAGAGGTGATCAGGAAGGTGGCGGATCCTCCTCCAGACCTGGGGTTTGTGCCAGGTATTTCCTGGTCCCAAAACGGATGGGGGGCTGGCGTCCCATTCTCGACCTGCTTGACCTGAACAGGTTCCTAAGGTCTCGGACCTTCAGGATGGTCACTCTGGCTCAGATAATCCCATCCTTGGAACGAGCCATGTGGTTCTGTTCCCTGGACCTCCAGGACGCGTTCTTTCACGTCCCAGTCCGTCCGTCTTATCAGAGATTCCTCCACTTCAGAGCAGAGGGATCCCTTTACGAGTTCAGGGCCATGCCCTTCGGCCTCTCCATAGCCCCCAGGGTCTTCACCAAATGCATGGCAGTGGTGACAGCATTCCTGCGGCGCTGAAGGCTCCAGGTGTACCTCTACCTGGATGACTGGCTGATTGCAGCCCCCTCCAGAGTGGAGGTGGAGCGGTCCAGAGATCTGGATCTCCAGGTTTGCTCTCAGATTGGTCTCCTCATCAACGAGGCCAAGTCGGAACTCATGCTGAAGCAGGTGATACTCTTCATCGGGGCAGAGCTCGACTCTCTTCGAGCCAGAGCTCGGCTTCCGGCGGAAAGGGCCGAGGTTCTTCCTCCTTTGCCCAATCATTTCTGGTTGGGCAATTGCGCCCTGCCCGGGACTTCCTGTGCCTCCTGGGCCTCATGGCGGCCTGTACCAGCATGGTCCATTGGGCCTGTTGGCACATGTGTCCCCTTCAATGGGGACTGGCCAGCCAGTGGTCACAACGCTGCGATCCGTTGGACCAGCCAGTGACAGTGACCCAGGAGATATGGAACACTCTCCAGTGGTGGATCATTCTGGCACATCTACAGGAGGGCATCCCGTTCGTCCGCCCCGAGCCGACAGTCTCTCTATCGACCAATGCATCTCTGGTGGGTTGGGGTGCCCATCTGGGGGAGCATAGAGCGCACGGCCTCTGGTCCCCTCGGGGGTCCCGATGCCATATCAACCTGCTGGAGCTCCAAGCGGTCTGCCTAGCTCTCACCGCCTTCACTCCGTTTCTACGGGGTCAAGTGGTTCAGGTCCAGATGGACAATACCATGACCATGTACTATCTGAACTGCCAGGGCGGGACGTGCTCCATGCTGTTATGCAAGGAAGCTCTCCGCATATGGTCCCTCGTGCGCAGCCTGGAGGCGGATCTCCTAGCCATTCACATGGCAGGAGCCTCCAACACCCTGACCGATGCCCTAAGCTGGATAGGGGCTGTGTCTCACGAGTGGTCTCTCCTGCCGGAGGTAGTACAAGATCTGTTCTCCCACTGGGGCACGCCTCAGGTGGATCTGTTTGCCTTCAGGGAGAATGCGAAGCTGAGTCTGTTCCATGCCCGCCCCCCTTAGCAGGGCTCACTGCAGGGGGATGCATTCTCGAGACCGTGGACCCCGGGCCTCTTCTACACCTTTCCCCCATTTCCCTTGATCCACAAGGTGCTTCTCAAGGCGAGGAGGGACAAGGCGCAGGTGATTCTGGTAGCCCCAGACTGGCCCTGCCAGTTCTGGTATCCAGATCTCCTCAGCCTCAGCTCCAGGCTCCCAAGGTGGCTTCCAGCCCGCCCGGACCTGATCTCAGTGAACCAGGGGAAGGTATTCCATCCGGACCTTCAATCCCTGCACCTGACGGCCTGATTCCTGAGCGGCTAGAGTTCCAGGCCTTGGGTCTTTCTGACGAGGTCCTCAATGTTGTTGAGGCGTCCTGTAAGGAGTCGACCAGGAAATGCTATGCCTTCAAATGGAAGAGATTCTCCATTTGGTGCCAGGGGAAGGGCTTGGACCCTTCCACCTGTCCCTTGGCAAGCATTCTGGACTACCTTTGGTCCCTTTCTCAGCAAGGGCTTCGGTCAGCGACCCTTAAGGTGCACCTGGCAGCCATCTCTGCTTGCGGGCGTGGGCGAGGAAGCAGTCGATGGTACCAGGAGGAAGGTGGTGGGCGGCTTTCAAGGCCTTGGCCACATTTCCCCTCAGTCACGAGAACCTCCACCTCCGTGGGATCTACTGCTGGTATTGGCCAAGCTCATGGGCAAGCCATTCGGACCGATGCACAGGTGCGATATTTCCCACCTGTCGTGGAAGACCGCCTTCTTGGTGGCTATCACATCAGCCAGAAGGATGGGAGAGCTCCAGGCGCTTTCCATCAGTCTCCTTATCTGGTCTTCCGTGGGGACAAGGTTGTCCTGCACCCCACCGAAATTCCTTCGAAGGTGGTGTCGGAGTTTCACCTTAACCAGGTGTTGACTCTGCCGGTGTTCTACTCAATCACCTCGAGGCCCAATATAGGCTCCATACTTTGGACCCTAGACGAGCGCTGGCTTATTATAAGGAGCGGACGGTTGAAGTTCGGGGAGAGGTTCGCCAGCTGTTTGTCACCTACGCTGAAGCCGCACCTGGCAGACCTGCAGCCAAGCAGACGATAAGCAGGTGGGTCACCTCCTGCATAGAGCTCTGCTACAGGTTGGTGGGCATGGAGCCTCCCAGAGGGATAAGAGCTCATTCTACCCGCCATACTGCTGCATCGTTAGCTGCTTCCAGGGATGTCCCTATCCAGGATATCTGCAGGGCTGCTACCTGGAAGTCGGCACATACTTTTATTACCCACTACCAGATTGACCTTGAGTCAAGCCGGGATGCTGGTTTTGGGGCCTCGGTTCTCCAGTCTCTATTTCCCAAGTAAGTATCAGGGGTGTACGCCTTTGCCTCCCTCCTCCCGGAGAACTGCTAGGAGTCTGCCAATAAGTGTGGATTGAACAACATATCCATGTCCCTAGAAATACAGGTTACTCACCTGTAACAGGAGTTCTAGGAATGGTATATGTTGTTCATCCACGACCCACCTCCCCGGCTTCGACGCACAACCTGGCTTCCAGCGGGCTAGATCTGGCATCATGGGGCGGAGCCGAGAGTTTTACCACTCTGGTGAGTGGGAGGAGCCAGCTTGAAGACCTTCCGGCAAGATTTAAAGCAGCAAGGAACCTGCCAATAAGTGTGGATGAACAACATATACCATTCCTAGAACTCCTGTTACAGGTGAGTAACCTGTATTTCTCTGAGATTCTACTGATTCCTAAAGCCTCCGATTTCAATACAGCAGAAATTAAAACATTGGATAATTGGTTAAGAAACTGGTGTATAAAACGACAAATTGGGTGCATAGCACATTGGGAGGATTTTTTTCACAAGGAAGAGCTTTTTTCTTGGGGTGGGCTTCATCTCAGTAGAAGGGGAAATACCTTATTGGGGAAACACATATTGGCATGTATTCAAAGTGCTTTGAACCAAAAAAAAGGGGGAGATCCTTACCTGGTTGGAGCAATCTTTATAGACCTAACCAAAGCCTTTGACCTCATGGACCACCAGCTGCTGCTTCACAGGTTAAGAGACCTAGGGCTGTCCCCTGGCTCAGTCCAGTGGTTCTCCAGCTATTTATCCGGGCGATCTCAAAAAGTCCGAATTAACGGTGCTACCTGCAACGCCTGTGAGGTGTCAGTAGGTGTACCCCAAGGGTCTATACTGGGCCCTCTCCTCTTCAGCATCTTTGTGAACCACCTCTCTGTTGCCTGCCCCACGTCTGAGATCCTGCTATATGCAGACGACACAGTGCTATTCTCATGAAACTCCTGCCAGGAAGCACTGACTAAGGAATTGCAGAACAACTTTAACCTACTGCAGGAATGGTTCAAGGACAACATGCTGGTGCTCAATAGTAAAACAAAAAAACAAGGCAATACTCTTTGCTGGATGACAAAAGAAGAAGTCCACCGCACCTCTCTCAATTACCTGCAGCTCTCACACCACTCTGGAGCAGGTAATTTCCTTCTGGTATCTTGATCTCACCATAAATGAATCCCTGTCGTTCGACGAACATATACGCAATATTACCACGGTGGTCAGAAGGAAAGTAGGGGCTCTGTACAGGCACCGGTTCTGTCTTACTCCTGAGGCCAGGACACAGGCAGTCAGAGGTACAATCTTTCCAATCCTGGACTATGGAAATGTAGGCTATTGGGCCCGCCACTGAAACTAGCATGCTCAAAGTGCATGCCTCCTTAAATAAAGACTGTAGGTTTGCGTTAGGGGCAGAGTGCCTATTGCATACATGTGAACTGTACATACAGCCTGAATGGCTTCCACTTATGGAACACATTAAGCTCCATGCCTGCATCTTGGGACAGAAGGCCCTACTCAGACTTACACCTGCCTCTGTAGAAGCCCTATTCTGTCCTGCTCCAGCTGAACATGCCACAAGAAGTGTTACCAAACCTGTATTAGCTGTTCCATTCAGAAGGACTGCCTTGGGAAGACAAGCCTTTGCCATTAGGGCACCTGCTTGTATAAATGAGCTACCAACTGCCATTACATGTCTTACCCAACTTGGGCCTTTCAAGTCCGAGCTAAGGAAGTCTATCCACCCTCCTGTACGTTGCTATTGCAACTCTTATCCCACGAGCAAGCACACCTCTGTTCCCCAAAGCCATGCTCCTAAAGACCATCTCCCCTCCTGTACGCTGCCACAGCCACTATTAGCCTAGCAGGTTCCAGAACCCTAGGCTTGCCAAGGTTTTTCTTTCACTCTACAATTTGATGCAAAACTTCCTGCTCACCACCTGCCCATGTCTGCCCACCTGCCTGCTCACCTTTCTCCTCTCACACTCTCCCTGACAAACCTTCCCCCACTGACCTCCTTACACCACCATCCTTTGAGTCTACCTTCATCCCCCGCCTCGCCTCCGATCACTCTTCTCCTACCTAATCCTGATTGGTTCCCTCTACCCTTTCTGACTATTATGCTTAGACTGGTTCCTCTGACTATAGCCTAGTAACCTTTAGGTATCAGTTCTGATGAACAGCTCCATCTCCTCTTTCCTCCTGCCTATCTTCCACCTCTGATTTTTTTCTCAAACTAGCATCTAACTCTGACTTAAGCATGTAATTGTATGGCATGATGTGTGAACCCAACCCCATTGACTATGTACCCTTGTTTTGGTTATGTTCTGTTATTGCCTATGTTATCCTACATTGTTATGCTATTGACAATGTTTACTGATTTCTCCTGTTCACATTTTTCTTACTATTAGTTGTTCTTGACAATGCCTATTAAGCTGCTACTGACTCCAAACGTATGTACCCTCCCCTACCCTTGTGACGATGATCCTTTGTAAATGAGCTTTTAGATCAAAGGTTGTGATTCTGATTACTAAATAAATTTAAAAAAAATTGTTGGCCTTTTTCTGCCATCATACTGTGTTTTTATGTTTCTGTATCAGCCTTACCATTCCCAGTACACCTCAAAATCATTCATCTAGCAGACAGGTCTTCATTTTCCTCCCCTCCCCAAAGCACACGCCACATGTTACTGTGATGAAGCTGTGTTTTTGTGGCTGAGAATGGGATCAGAGCAGTGCAACAGCAGTTTGTGGAGTTGAGGAGGGGCCTTAGACAAGTAGCACACATGGTAACTTTCTCGGAAGTGCTACCTGTCTATGGCATGGATGAGGCTAGGGCACTCCGCACCATGGGATTCAATGACTGGTTGAAAAGCTGGTGCAGAGCTGAGGGGATTTGGCTTCATTGGGGACTGGGGCTCCACCTGGAGGGATGCAGGCCTACACAGGCACGATGGTCTGCATCTATCCTGGAGGGGAACCAGGATCCTAGGTGATGGGTTTAAATGATTCAATGGCAAGCATTTAAACTAGCCAAGGGGGGAGGCACTGAAGAAGAGAAGGGAAATCCTAGCCCCCCCCCCAAAAAAATCAGGGTAATTAGTGAGGTAATTGATATCAACAACTACAGGCCCATAGCCATCCTCTCTGTGCTAAGCAAGCTACTGGAGAAGCTTGTTGCAACCCAAACCATTGACTATCTCACAAAGAACAACCTTCTCTCAGACACTCAGCATGGTTTCAGAAAAGGGCACAGTACCTCAACCGCTCTTCTCAAATTCTCCACCGTTGTACTCTGCAACATGGACAAAGGCCTACTCACTGGAGCAGTATTTATCGATCTTACCAAAGCTTTCGATCTTGTTAATCATCCCCCTGTGTCTCTCAACCCTGCATAGACTTAACTTCTCATCCTCAGTAGTTGACTGGTTTAACAACTACCTATCAAACAGATTACAACTTGTTAAATTCGACTCCGCTCTCTCGGATTTGACCAGCACTGACATCTGAGTACCCCAGGGCTCCATCCTGGGACCCCTTCTTTTCTCACTATACATCAACAACATAGAGTATGCCATACTCTCCTGCTCAGCTATCTTATACGCTGATGATCTTGTCCTGTACTCCAGCGCTGACAAAGTTAACATCATTAACAAAAACCTCTCCTCGGATTTCAGGAATGTGCAAACATGGCTAAATGCTAATAAGCTCATCCTCAACACAAAAAAGACCCAAGCCATGCTATTTGGCACTGCCCCCAAAATCAGGGCCTGTAAGGAACTCCTCCTAGTTCATGACTCTGGGGGGTCTCTCATCGACTGTGTCACATCCTTCAAATACCTGGGAGTCCTCTTTGATAAATCCCTTAATTTCAGTCTGCACATCCAGTCAACCTGTAAAGCAACAAATGCCAAACTTGGAATCGCCTATAAGACTTGTCACCTGCTAACACCATCTACCAGATTGGCAACTGCCAAGGGTATTCTGCTTCCAGCGCTGACATATGGTGTCTCCACTTTTGCTAATGCCCATAAGATTGCTCTCCATAAATGGGATGTCACGTATAACAACATATGTCGGTATGCCTCCTCTTCCCATCTCCTCAAGCACCACTGCACACTGTATAGCGACCTAGGCTGGCTCTCCCCAACTGCCTACTGACTATACTCCCTAGGGACCCTCACAGACTCTGTAATCCATAACCAAACCCCCTCCTCCCTTGCAGCTCTACTTGTACCACAGACACCTGTCCATGGACTATGCTCGGCAAACAAATTTCTACTCACCATACCCAGGTGACTTACTTCAAAAAGCTCTGGAGCATTTCACTGCACTGCCCCAGCCACCTGGAACTCTCTCCTTCCTGCCCTGAGGCAGGCTAACTCCCACCCAATTTTCAAAAAAGAACTATATCGCCACCTATCCCGGGACCCCTTCACATGCTTTGATCCCACTTAATGCCTCACAGCTAACCACCCTATTTTACCCAAGACACTGCTGCACTTCTAAACAAGCTTTGTTATAAAATGTCTTTATAGCTGCCACTTAGCCCAGTTTCAGTTATTTGCATGTACTAATGTCACTTTTGTCATCTCTGCATAGCTATATGTATTATCTTGAGTACTGTGTGATTAGATCTGTATTCTATCCTATCTGTACTATATACTGTGTACCTGTACTATATACTATGTATTGTATAATCTCATCTCATTTTATGCATGTATTCTCCTGGGTCATGCCTGAAAATAGTCAACTTTGGCTAGCACACCTAACCTGGTTAACAAAAACTAAATAAAATAAAACACCAAGATAGAGCAGTCAATAGGGAGAAGGGAAGGGGTAAATGGAGAAAAAGACAAAGGCAGTAGGGACAGGGATGGGGCAAAAAAGAAATAAAGCCATTAAAAAATGGAGGGTAATGAGTTCCATTGCCCGTAGTCTAGGTAAAACGTTCCCTGAAATGGTGGCCTTGATGGAAGAGGGATGCCTGGATATTGTGGCAGTCACAGAAACATGGTACACAGAGAATCTTGACTGGGATGTCAACACAATCTGCAGGAGGGACAGGGAGGGAAAAAGAGGAGGAGGAGTTGCTCTGTAAGTAAGGGAATGGATCAAAGCAACAGAACTAAAGGGTAAACAGGGAGGAGAGGAGGCACTGTGGGTCACCCTGGAGACAGGTAATGGCATCACAATCCGCACAGGGGTTGTATGCAGACCCCTGTCTCAGGGGGAGGAAATGGACAAGGAAATGATAGGAGGCATCCTTTGGATGGCAGAGAAAGGGGAGATATTTCTTATGGGGAGCTGAATATGCCAGATGTTGACTGGAGCACCTTTGCTGCAGCCACATCCAAGAGCAGGGCCATTCTCGATCCCCTACAGGGGGCATGTCTCAGACAGCTAGTTTTGGAACCCTAGACCTGGTACTCTCAAATGGGATGGAGAGAGGATCTCTGATCTTGAAGTGGGTAGCCATCTGGGAACAAGCAACCACCAAACTGTGTTTCACGATAAACTAAGCTGTAGAGTCAAGCCACACAAAAGTGAAGGTACTGGACTTCAGGATGGCTGATTTTGTCAAAATGGGAGAGTGCCTCAAAAAAGCACTAGCAAACAGGCAAGAAGGTGGGGTGGAGCAACAATAGGGAAACATCAAAACCGCCATCACAGAGGCAACAAGCCTTTGTGTGAAGCAAATAAATCAAAACGAAAGAAAAAAACACTATGGTTCTCAAAAGAAGTGACAGGGAAGGTAAAGGAAAAAAGATAGCATTCAGGAAGTATAAGGAAACACAGAAGGAGCAGGACAGAGAACTGTACCAGTTAAAGCAGAAGGAAGTGGGTAAGACAGTCAGAATAGCAAAGGCCTAAACCGAGGAAAAGATAGCCAACTCGGTTAAGAAGGGGGATAAAACCTTTTATAGGTACATTAGGGAGCAAAGAAAGACTAAGGCAGGGATACTAAGGCTGAACAAAGAAGAAGGTGGTTGAGCAGAGAGCGACAGTGAAAAAAACAGGGATACTGAATGAATACTTCTATTCAGTATTCAGTGGAAAAGCAGGGGGAAATACCTAATCCGATCAATAGAAGCATTCTGGATAGGGGGTTGATATTAGTCCTTTCACAGAAGAAAGGGTTCTGAAAAAAACTCTTAAAACTGAAGGTGGATAAAGCAATGGGGCCTGATGGGATCCACCCCAGAATTCTAAAAGAACTAAGGGAAGAACTAGTAACACCACTGACTACCCTTTTTAATAAATGATGGGAGGATGGTGTGGTACCTGAGGACTGGAGGAGGGCTGATGTGATTCCCCTTCACAAAAAGTGGGAGCAAGACAGAGGCAGGAAACTACAGACCTGTAAGTTTGACCTCAGTGGTAGTGAAAATGATGGAATCACTTCTGAAGGAAAGAATTGTTGAGTACCTAGAGGCCAGTGGGGCACAAGACCCAAGGCAGCATGGATTCACAGTGGGAAGGTCATGTCAGACAAGTCTAATTGATTTCTTTGACTGGGTGACCAAAGCAGTAGACCAGGGAGGGGCTGTGGACATGGCCTTCCTAGACTTTAGCAAGGCATTTGACACAGTCCCGCACAAAAGATTAATAAACAAATTAGCCAGCCTGGGAGTGGGTCCCAGGTTAGTAGCCTGGGTAAAACACTGGTTGGATAACAGGACACAGCGGGTAATAGTAAATGGAGTCCACAGTAAAGAAAGGAGGGTTACTAGTGGGGTACCGCCGGGTTCAGTACTGGGGCCAGTCCTTTTTAATGTCTTTATAAGTGACATTGCAGAGGGACTGGAAGGGAAAGTATGTCTCTTTGCAGATGACACAAAGGTCTGCAACAGGGTTGGTACACAAGGTGGGGCGGAAAGGATGAAAATGGACTTGGCAAGGTTGGAGGAATGGTCAAATGTATGGCAGCTTAGATTCAATGCAAAGTAATGCACCTGGGAAACAAAAACCCAGGGGAAGAGTACACAGTGGAGGGTGAGATACTGGCAACAACAAAAATGGAAAGAGACCTGGGAGTAGTCATATCAGATGACCTAAAGGTGGGCCAGCAATGTGAGAAGGCAGTAAGGAGGGCTGGGGGGATACTGGGATGCATAGGGAGAGGCAACACCAGTAGAAAACAGGAAGTTGTTGGCCCTCTGTGCAGACAGTTGGTAAGACCACTTCTGGAGTACTGTGTACAGTTCTGGAGACCCTATCTCCACAAAGACATAGGGTGGAGGCTGTCCATAGGAGGGCAACCAAAATGATGCAGGATCTGCATCAGAAGACACATGAAGAAAGACTAAAGGAACTAAAGATGTATAGCCTCGAGGAAAGAAGGGAGAGAGGGGACATGATAGAAACTTTCAGATACCTCAAGGGAATCAACAAAGTCCAAGAGGGTAGCACCTTTCAGAAAAAGAGATGTGCAAAACAAGGGGCACAATTTGAAGATAGAGGGGACGGCTCAGAGGTAATGTGAGGAAGTATTTCTTCACAGAGAGGGTTGTGGATACATGGAACAGCCTTCCGGAAGAGGTCTTAGAGTCAAAAACAGTGGGGGAATTCAAGAATGCATGGGACAGACATAAGGCAATTCTAGTGGGGGGGTAAGAGGAAGTAGGCTGTTGGTTAACTAAGATCTGCACCTTATCCGTTAGGTAGGGAAATAGGCAGACTAGATGGGCCAAGCGGTCTTTATCTGCCGTCAAATTCTATGTTTCTATTTTGTGTGTTGCGTGTAATAGAATGTTTAAGTAGCTTTCTTTTATGTCTTGGTTGGTGAAGGGGTCTGTGTGCTATACCTTTATGAAGCTATATATATGTTTCAATTTAAAAGAACAGTAGTTGGGGAAAAATATGCAGTTTTTTTTTGTTTGTTTGTTTTTTTGTTAGTAAGAATATATTTGTGGCAAAAAAAAAAAGTAATACATCAGTTATTCTTGTCATAGTATGATGTTCCAGAACTGAGATGTGGGTTTTGAAGTTTTACAATAACTGCTTTCTGGTCACACCCATTATGAATAAATTAAAAATGTAGCTGTGGTGAGGTGCTGTTTACGTTAGGAAACATTTGCTGGCTTCCTCCTAATGCATCCAGTATCTCTCGAGATTGTTTTGGTGAGCAAATGGCTCCTTCACAGTGAGGCCCTCACTCCACATACTTAAAGTTTGTGCGGCAGATAATCCAGCCTTTAGGACTGGTACATTTGTGCAGCAATACATCATAGAAACCATGGTAAGAAATTGTCTCTAAGAACAGAATGAGGGAGAACTCTATGAAGAGGGATATCAATCTAACTAAAAAGTCAAAGCTTCATTCTTGGTTTTCAGTTAATAAGACTGTCCATAAGAGGGAGAATTATCTGGCTCATCTGAATAATTCAGAGGATTCTAGACTTTTTATTAAATGTAGAATAGAGTTGTATAACAGTAACCAACTTTGCTATGAACAGGAGAAGTATGATATCTCCATTATGTTCTTGTGGTTCAAGACAGTTGGATAACTTGAATCATATAGTACTATTCTGTCCCTTTTTCAAACCAGTTTGAGATTCCCTTTGGAGCCCCTTATGGGTCAGTTATATCTTCCTCCTGATAGCTTAACAACGTATATTTTCACCACGCCAGATACTACTGTTCTTAGGAGAGCAGGTTTATGCTTAAAAAAAATCAAGTTTCGGCCTAAGAAAGAAAATGTCAAACTAAGTCATATGAGGGAATGAAGGGAACCCGACATGGATTCTCTATCATTAAGTTAGTTTCATGACAGTACTGGTCACTTACTTACGACACGCATTGCTTTTTCTAATAGACTTTTGCACTGGAATTATGATGGTGTTTGTAACAGTGCTGATCTTGCCTATATAGAACAGGTTACTCACCTGTAACAGTAGTTCTAGGAGCGTGGATATGTTGTTCATCCACACTCTCTGGCATGTCCCTTCCCCTTTAAATCTGGCGGAAGTCTTCAAGCTGGCCCTCCCACCCACCCAGGTGGTAAATACCTCGGCTGTGCCCCATGATGCCAGATCTTCCTTTCCACTGGAAGATTCAGGTTCCCTCATGCTGCTTTAGCAGTTCGTAGGCCCTGGATTCGCAATATCGGTTTTCACCGCAGATTACCTTAAAACTCATCAGAGTTCACGACTCCGATTACAGCACACTGGACATGGAGGACAAATCATCCCCCGGATTTCACCGCTGTTCCTGCGGCCAGAAAATGTTGTGCACTGATCCCCACCTCTCGTGTGTCTATTACCTAGGTGTCGTTCATGACACCACGTCTTGTACCTTCTGTTTGGCCTTCCATCCCAATGTTCTGGATGACCGCAAGGCGTGCCTAAAATTGGGGAGACCGGAGCTTAGAAACCCGCCGGTGAAATCTAAGGAGGCAAGGTGGGCGGTTTCCACGGCCATGGGATCCACCGAGCAGCTGGAGCAGTTGGCTGCTTTCAAGGAGGAAGCGGCTCAAGCTTTGGCCAGTCGCAGTTTTTTCATTCCCCTCAACCTTGGCTCTACTTTTTTGGGCTCCTTTAGGGAGTTGTGCCAGTCTCTTCCCACCTGGGGTGAGGTGCCCTCTGGCTAGCACTCCTCCCACCCTCGGAAAAGGGACAAGGACCCCAAGTCTTCCTCTAGAAGGAGATGTTCCTGGGACCAAGAGAGGTCCGAGTCCCAGGAACACGCAGTCCCGACTTCGGTCGAGATCGCTTCCTCGGCCACTGGCTTTATGGACCTTCCATCTAGCCAAGGCACCAAGACCGAGGAAACGGCTGAACCGGCCGAGATTACTCTCGACCCAATCGAGCCTTTATTGCCGACTCCGGTCAATGATTCCTTAGAAATTATGCCTATTCTTTCCTTTCCCGATGAGGAGACACTGTCCTCGGGTGTCCCGATCGAGGAAAAGGTGCCATAACCTCGGTTCTCACCAACTCCGGTGTTCCCCGATCGACCGAACCGACCCCGTCTGTCTCGATCGAGGACCAGGACCCCTTCGGTCGAACGGCTGAAAAAGGGCCATAAACACTCAAAAAAGAGGCGATGCTGCTGGTCCTCATCCTCCTCGGATGAGGAGAGGCTTCGATGGAAACTCCGTCGACGCTATGAGGATTTGATGTGGCAACAGTTGATTCTGACCGGGCAGAAGCCGGCTCTGCCGGCCTCCTCGGCCATCACTTGGCTCCTGCCTCCCTAGGCCCGATGCCGGCCCTTCGTAACCCGAGGCGGTTCCACCACCCGTGGGGCGGCTTGTATCCCGGCTCAGCCTATTCCGGTTTCTCCACTGATTTTGGTGGAGCCACCACCTAAACAGCCTCAGGGAGGGGCTCGCTCAAAAGAGGACCGTATAGACAATGTGCTTCCCCGACATCTGTCCATTACGGTCACCCCCGACTGCCCCCAGCAGATCGAAGGGGATGTAGGCGGTAGGCCATTGTACCCCGACTCTTTGGACTCTGACGACACGGGGTTACACTCTCATCCGGGGGATGATGAGTTGTCCATGGCCAGACTGTAGGAAGGCCCTTCTTCCTTTCAGGGCATTCTCCACCTGATCTCCGAATCCACCGGAATGCCCCTGGAGCCCATCCAGAAAAAGGCAGAGTACCCCATTACGGATATCCTCAAAAGGGGGGGATACCCCGATGGAGGCCTTTCCAGTGGCCAAAGCCATCGTTGGCCCGGCCCTTGAGCTTTGGCAGCGCCCTACTTCCTGCCCAGCTCCATCTGCCTGCATGGCCTGCAAGTATATGGTGCCCATGGGGCCCCTGACGGGGTTCACAGGGCACCCTTTGGCCAAAAGCCTAGTGACTGCCTCTGTGTTCAGACGTACTGGTAGCTCGGTCGACACTGACCGACCCCCGGACAAGGAGTCCAAGAATATGGACCATTCTACCCATAAGGTCTATGCGGCCTCCTCTTAGGCCTTCGTCAGGCCAGCTCGGCTGTTATCATGGCACACTTCTCTCATGCCCTTCTTGGATCATTGGACGAAGTCCTCCGTCATCTCCCAGCAGACATACAGACCACAGTGAAGCAAGTCTGTGATCAGGGCCGTGCTGTTGCAAAACAGCAGCTCCAGACGGCCCTGGACATTGGAGATTCCTGTGCCCGCTCTTTGGCAGCCACAGTGGCCACTCGCCGCAGGGCTTGACTGAGGCTATCTTCCTTCCTGGCGGATACCCAGCACAAATTAGCTGACGTGCCCTTCCTAGGCACCGACCTCTTCGGTCCAGGAGTGGCTGGTCACCTCCAGTGCATAGAGCAGTCCAGTGCCACCTTGGATGGTACCTCTGCGAAGGATTCTTTGGGCAAGAACCAGCAGAAGCGCAAGAAGAAGCCTTTTCGGCACTCTTCCCCTGCGGTTAGGCAGCCTTCCTATTAAAGAGGCCAGCAGCAACAGCAGGCTCAAGGTTTGTGCCCCAGGCCCAAGCAGGGTCCTCAACAGCCCTGTAAAGGAGGCAGAGGTGCCAGTCCAGGAGCCTCCTCCTCCTTCTCTAAGCCTGCTCAGTGACGGGTTGGGGGTTGCCACCCCTACACCCGTCACGCCAGCTCTGGGTCCTCCCGTGGGGGGCCAGCTTCACCACTTTCTTTCCGCCTGGTCCGATATCACCTCAGACAGGTGGGTTCTAGAAGTGGTCGGCCAGGGACAGCCTCTGGGATTCGAGCAGTACCCTCCCAGCTGAGACCGTGCCCCTCGGGAGGAAAGGATCTCAGCTTGCACTCAGTCAGCTCTTCGAGATGACATAGCTCAGCTCCTCCACAAGGAGGCAGTAGCTCCAGTGCCGGATCCTCCTACAGACCCAGGCTTCGTGTCCAGGTACTTCCTGGTGCCCAAGCGGATGGGGGGTTGGCGCCCCATCCTAGATCTCCACGACCTGAATCAATATCTCGGGTCCCGCACCTTCCGTATGGTAACTGTGAACCAGATCATACCATTCCTGGAGCGAAACATGTGGTTCTGTTCACTGGATCTACAGGACGCGTTCTTTCACGTCCCAGTCCATCCGTCCCATCAGCGATTCCTCCAATTCAGGGTCAATGGGACCCTGTACGAGTTCCAAGCCATGCCATTCGGTCTGTCATCGGCCCCGAGGGTCTTCACCAAGTGCATCGGAGTGGTGGCAGCCCATCTCCAGCATCAAAGGAGTTCGACTTTATGCTTATCTCAATGACTGGCTCTTGGCAGGTTCCTCCCTCCAGGAGGTGGAGAGATCCAGGAATCTGGCTCTTTGAACCTGCTCCCAACTAGGCCTCCTGATCAACGAGGCCAAGTCGGAACTTGTGCCTTCTCAGGTGATGGGCTTCATCAGGGCAGAGCTCGACTCTCGTCAAGCCAGAGCCTGGCTCCTGGCAGAAAAGGCGGAGGTTCTTTCCTCCTTTGCCCAATCATTTCTGCTTGGGCACTTGTGCCCTGCCCGGGACTTCCTGCGCCTTCTGGGTTACATGGCGGTGTGCACCTCAGTGGTCCCTTGGGCCAGATGGCACATGCGCCCCCTCCAATGGGAGCTGGCCGCTCAGTGGACTCAGCGCCACGGTCACTTCGGCCAGCTGATCACTGTGATCCTGAAGATGTGGGACGCTCTCCAATGGTGGATCGCCCCAGACCAGTTGCCGCAAGGGATCCCGTTTGTCTGCCCCGAGCCTACAGTCGTTCTCACGACCAATGCCTCTCTCATGGGCTGGGGAGCCCTCATGGGGGACAACAAAGCCCACGGGTTCTGGACCCCTGATGAGTCCCGATGCCACATCAACCTGTTGGAGCTCAGAGCAGTCAGACTGGCACTGTCAGCTTCTGCTCCTCGGCTCCGAGGTCAAGTGGTTCAAGTCCAGACAGACAATACCACAACCGTGTACTACCGCAACAAACAGGGAGGCACGCACTCCCATCTGCTTTGCAAGGAGGTGCTCCGCATCTGGACCCTCGTCGGCTGGTTGGAGGTGGATCTCCTAGCCATTCATGTGGCAGGAGTCTCGAACCAGCTGGCAGATGCTCTCAGCCACATAGGCCAGACATTCCACGAGTGGTTTCTCCATCCAGAGGTAGCTCACAACTTGTTCTCCCACTGGGGCAAACCGTTGGTGGACCTGTTTGCTTCCAGGGAAAACACCAAGCTAAGGCTGTTCCATGCCCACCTCCCTCAGCAGCGCTCACTGCAGGGGGATGCCTTCTCGAGGCCATGGATCCCAGGCCTCTTCTACACCTTCCCTCCATTTCCTTTGATCCACAAGGTGTTACTCAAGGTCAGGAGGGACAAGGCGAAGGTGATTCTGGTAGCCCCAGACTGGCCACGCCAGTTCTGGTACCCAGATCTCCTCAGCCTCAGCTGCAGGCCCCCAGAGCGGCTTTGTACATGCCCAGACCTGATATCTCTGAACCAGGGGAAGGTGTTCCATCCGGACCTTAAATCCCTGCACCTCACAGCCTGGTACCTGAGTGGCTAGAGTTCCAGGCTCTGGGTCTTTCTGAGGATGTCTACACCGTGGTGTGGCATCTCGTAAGAATCGACCAGGAAATGTTATGCCTTCAAATGGAAGAGATTTTCCATTTGGTGTCAGATAAAGTCTGGACCCCTTATCCTGCTCTGTGGCTAACATTCTTGACTACCTTTGGTCTCTCTGCAAAAGGGGTCTGCGGTCATTGACCCTTAGGGTGCACCTGGCAGCCATTTCTGCTTACCGGGCGCGGGCCAGTCAGCCGACATTGGTGCAGGAGACAGTGGTCGGGTGCTTCTTCAAAGGCCTGGATCACATATCCCCTCCAGTGCGTGAACCTCCACCTCTGTGGGATATGTTGCTGGTTTTGGCAAAGCTCATGGGCAAGCCATTCGAACCCATGCACAAGTGTGAGCTCTCACACTTGTCATGGAAGACGGCCTTCCTGGTAGCTGTCACATCTGCCAGAAGGACAGGGGAGCTCCAGGTGCTTTTGGTGACTCCCCTTATCTGATCTTTCACAGGGACAAAGTTGTCCTGCGCCCCCACCTGAAATTCTTTCCGAAGTGGTATTAGAGTTTCATCTTAACCAGGTGTTAACTCTGCCGGTACACTACCCTAATTACAGGCTCCATACTTTGGACCCGAGACGTGCTGTCTCCTATTATAAGGAAAGAATGGCGGAAATTCTGGCAGAGGTTCGCCAGCTGTTTGTCGTCTATGCTGAAACTGCTTCTGGCAGACCTGCAGCCAAATGGACCATTGCAAGGTGGATTACATCATGCATAGGTCTGTGCTATGAGTTGGCGGGCAAGGAGCCTCCCAGAGGGATAAGAGGCTCATTCTACCCGCCATACTGCTGCATCGGTGGCTGCTTCCAGGGACATCCCTATCCAGGAAATCTGTTGGGCTGCTACCTGGAAGTCAGCAAATACCTTCATTACTCACTACCACATCGACCTTGAGTCATGCCGGGATGCTGGTTTCGGGGCCTCGGTTCTCCAATCTCTATTTCCCAAGAGGTGTGCGCCTTGCCTCCCTCCTCCCGGAGAACTGCTTGGAGTCTGCCTCAGAGTGTGGATGAACAACATATCCACGCTCCTAGAAGAACAGGTTACTCACCTGTAACAGTAGTTCTAGGAGTGGTATATGTTGTTCATCCAGACGCACCCACCCAACCTCCGCGGCTTTAGGCGGACAACCTATCTTTCAGCGGGCTAAGATCTGGCATCATGGGGCGGAGCCGAGGTATTTACCACCTGGGTGGGTGGGAGGAGACAGCTTGAAGTCTTCTGGACAGATTTAAAGGGGAAAGGGACATGCCAGAGAGTGTGGATAAACAACATATACCACTCCTAGAACTACTGTTACAGGTGAGTAACCTGTTCTTATTGTGCATATGAAAATATTCTGACATGCAATCCTGTACGGACTACACTGTCATTCCTTTTTTTTTTTTTAAATTACCCAAATGTACTTTATGTCAGTGTTATTGAGTCTTTTATGTATGTATTATACATTTAATTTTTTTTTAACTGATTAAGTAAACTTGAACATCCACAGTATGAATCCAATATGTAGAATCAGAAAGAAACCATGAGGCAAGGGATTTTTTTTAAATTGCTAGCAGTGGTTATCTTTAATGATTTATTAATTATAACATTTGTAAGAAAAACTGTTTTAAAAGCATCTCAGAGAATAAACATTTTAAAGGCCCATTTTACATGCATCTCTTCTAAGTGAACATGCCTCTTTAATATAGCAGACAGCTGCACGGCTACACATCACCACTGGCGTGAAAACAGCATATCGCAGTCAGGTTACAAGCAAAAGATAGACTTTATTGCACCAAGCCTTGAGAAAGCACAAGGTTTTGCGCAAAAACATTCAGCTGTTTGAGGAGGGGCACGTTTGAACTGTGTGCTGGCATTCTTTGGTGCAATAAAGTCTATCTTGTGCTTATAACCTGAATGCTGTTTTCACGCCAGTGTTGATGTGTAGCCGTGCTGCCATCTGCTATGTGTGAGTACCCTGCTTTTTGGCTCTGTCTCTGCTTTTGTAGCCACCTGTCCATTTTATGTTTATGCCCCTTTACTGTAAACATCACTGAACATGTTTTATTCATGTCAGAAACTGAAAAAGTGACTGTCTTCTTAAAACAAATTTACTTCCTACAGCATGCCACATACACCAGAGAATTGGCCAGTGTGCCACTTTTATTATTTGGCTTTACAAGTATGATTATGACATGTTATTTCATTATACTTCATAATTTGCTGCACTGTGGACATTTCTCAAGCTTGCGGGAGTTTCATCCTTTTTAGAAAGAACTACAGAGACTAGATTGGAGATTTAATTGCTTAACAGTACATCTAAGGTAAGGCTGTTGAACTGATAATGAGAAACAATTTGCTATACAGCGCTTGTAAATATGGAGAAAAGATATGCATTTCCAGAAAGTGTTTCTTTTTGTGCCTTATGTAACTAGAGTATATGGCTATAAAAACATTCTAGACACCTATAGATAGGTGTTAGCCAAGTTGCATTTTTTTTAAATTACGTATTTTGCCTGTAATTTATTGTTTTAACTTGTACAGACATGTCCCTCTAGCATGAAGGAGATGGCAGCTGACAGCTAGTAATGGATTATTTGCAGACAAGCAAGATACAGTACCAGACAATTAGAAATGAGATAGTAGTGCTCAGTGCATTTTAAACTATGAACAACTCTTTTTGTTGTCTCTAGTCATGTGTGGTGTTGTTTTGTAAAGATGAAGTCACCCTTCATGGTATAGTGATGTTTCTTTAGTGTATGCTTATAATTTAATTATTGTTGAGAACAAATATACAATACATTAAACAGATATGGTTGACAGTCATGACTTAAAGTCGTCGGATTCCGAAAAGTTGTGTCCTGTAGTACTGCTTGCACAATTAGTATGGATCCAGAGATGTGCAGGACCTGGCTTACAGCAGCACAGTAGAGCTGGTAGGTAAATCACCTAAGCCCTGTTACCAGTTCAATTCATTTGGTGGTTTATAAGGCCAGGAAAGACACATTTTTTGTGTGTGTATATATATATATACACACACACAGCTTTTCCCTCTCTCTCTCTCTCTCTCTCTTTATATATATAAATAGGGGATACATGATGGGCATGAGTGGAATATGGAAAATATTTTCACTCCTGCAGAGTCAGCCTGGATATTTCATGAGTGCCAAAGGCACGATTGGAATATGCAGTGCTCACGAGGCAGGAATGAAAATATTTTTCATATTCCACGATGTGCACATCATGTGTCCTATTTATGCAATGGGGCACTGTTGCAAAATGTACAGTTTTCGCGGGTTTAGCTCGTCTTTGCACAGGTTTAGCACGGGTTTCGGGGGTGTAATAAACGGTATTTATTTTAACTCTGCTGGCGTCATCAGGATTTATTTCACTGCAGTGAAAATAACATATATATATATATATATATATATAATATATATGTGTATAAATTCTTTGAAAAAAAACATGTTAATTCACCAATTAGCATTCAGATTAAAGCAATAAAATTAGGGAAATGTAGGGTTTCCAATCCTAACTCCCCACGCCACCCCCCAAGCAGCAAAAGGAAAAATACATTATAGTTCTGGTTGTCCTGAGTCTTGGTGAATCAGATATGGGGTCTTCCTTGGGGTTCTCAACCTTAATGCTCACCCTATTGCTGAGCAAATTAGTTCAGATGTGATCTTTTTTCTTCAGGTGGGCCCACCTGTTGTTGGCAACATGTGTGGACACACAACTCTACATGTTTGAAGCCTGTATCAGAATGGGGTGAGCATTAGGGTTATGAACCCCAATGAAGACCCCACCCATGATTTGCCAAGTCTCAGAACAGCCAAAACTGTAATTTTTTTTCCTTTTGCTGCTTGGGGGAGGGGGGAGTTAGGGTTGAAAATCCTAACACCACATTTCCCTACTTTTGTCGCTTTAATCTGAATCCTAATTGGTGCATTAGTGCAGTTTTTTGCAACAAATTTCCTTTCTTTCTGAGATAGTAGAATCTTATCCTCAGGGACCTTTGTGAGCACATCTGTCTGACTGCAGAAGTGCGGGGCCCTCTGGGCCCTACGCCGTCATGCCTCCAGGAAAGCAGTTTTTCTGCTTCATTGTAATTGTTTTTTGTGGGGCTTGCTTCAAAGGAAAAATATATTAAATGTGCCTCTTAACTCCTGGCAGTTGATTGTATATGAGCAAAAATATGTTTTTTGGTTTCTTTTAGCCACAAGTCAGTACATTTTTGTCAGTTTGGTCTGAAAGATGCTATGCTTGTAGTCCAGGACAAGAGATACCTTTGGTGCATTTTTGATGATGATCAGATCCATGGTGAAGTTTGAAAATAATTTTGGAGTGCAGTGCATAACCCATGAATTTTGAGGGGTATTATGTTAGTCTTCTAGTACTCATTGAGACCTTTCTTTTGATGTGTACAATAGATTGTCCCTTAACTCCAAAACTGATGGAGTTACAGATTGTTAAAGTTGCAGTGTTATCCTATGGTTATTTTAATTTTTAAATGTTTATGTTTTTATATGACCACTGATTTTTTTTTTTGGGGGGGGGCGGGCATATTATGTGTTAGTTTTGTAGTATTCATTGAGATCTTTTTTTATATATAAATTGTCCCTTAAGTCCAAATATTAATGGAGTTAAGGCTTGTTAAAGTTGCAGTGTTATCCTATGGGAATTCTCATTTTTAAATTTTTATATCTCTATTTTTAGTTCATATTTCTTAGGGACTTAGTCTTGTAGTAGTCACTGAGACCTTCCTTTTGATATATAGCTTGTTCCTTGACTCAAAAGACTGACAGAGTTACAGCTTGTTAAAGCTGCAGTGTTATCTTTTGGGAAATACATTTTTTTAATGTTTATGTTTTTTATATGGCCCCTGAATTTGTGCGGGGAGTATTATGTATTAGTCTTGTAGTACTCATCTAGGCCTTTTTTTTGTGATGTATAGATTGGCCCTTAATTCCAAATACTGATGGAGTTATGGCTTGTTAAAGTTAAAATGTACAAAAAAAAAACAAAGTCCAAATTCCTCTTTTGTATGAACTGATCCTCTTTCATGAGATTTCTGTGAGCTCACGAAAGAGGATTGGTTCATGTGAAAGAAGAATGTGGAAAAAAAAAACTAAGTCCAGATTCTTCTTTCATGTGAACGAACTCATCTTCTTTCATGAGATTTTTGTGTGCTTACAAAAGAAGATGCCTTCATACGAAAGAATGTGGGGAAAAAAACTAAGTCCAAATTCTTCTTTCTTGAGAACCAGTCTTCTTTTGTGAGAGTTTCGTGAGCTCACAAATGAAGACTGATTCTCATGAAAGAAGAATGTGAAGAAAAACTAAGTCCGAATTCTTCTCTCGTATGGCCCTATCCTTCTTAAGTGAGCCATACAAAAGAAGAAAATCTTCTCATGAAAGAAGGTTTTGTAAATGCTCCAAAACACATTTACGGGTTGTTTTATGAAAAACTCTTAAGTGCAGAATCTAGCTAAATGTGCCCCCTTAGCTCGATTTATGTCTTGGTGTCTCTGCAAAGCATCATTTTTATGAGTTAACAAAAAACAACAGCAAAAAAACCCAGAAACAAGATGGCTGCCATTTGAAAGAATAAATTTCTCTCATGAAAGACAATTACCCCCTCACAAAAGAGAAATCTTTTTTCGTATGGCCAAAATCTTTTTTCGTATCAAACATCTATCTAAAAGACCCTACTGAACATGCTCAAAACTGATATTTCAAATCCTTGTAACTTGGGTACGGATTACTATTTTTTCACCAAAACAACAAAATGCATCATTCTAGGGCACGCCCTTTCTACCCTAAAAATCTGAGATCGAAATTTCAAACCGTCTGGATGTCTGGTGATAATTAAAAAAAACCAGCAAAAAAACCCATGATTTTTCCTAAAATTGCACTGTCCGGATCTCGGAATCTGCACATCCAACTGGAATGAAACTTGGCAATCAAGAGACCTTCCCCCCAGCCAACTGCGCTTGCAAAATTTCATGCAATTCTTTTGAATGACGGCGATGTTATTAAGGTGCAAGGTTAGGGGTTTAACATTAAACAGCTTACCCAACCCTAACTATATTGGTGCTACTGAGCCTCTGTAATACAAAAAAAATTTGATTCAGTCAATAGTTTGTAAAGCCAGGAAATAGAAATCATTTTCATATAAAAAAACTGATGTGGCTGCATTACAGCTGGTGGGGCTGGCCTTAGGGTCATGCTCTGGGGTGCCTAATGAGTTTTTTTTATTATTATGACTTTGTTATAATCTGATTTTTATAATTATGAATGGTCTCATGATGAGGAGGATACTGGTTGTGGTGGTGCTGTAAGAAAGGGAGGGGTGGGAATGTTACAACAGTATGCTCCTCGGCTCATACACATACAGGTATCGTCCCACTACTGCTCTGCTACATAGCACTTGATTGAGTATGCTTCTCAGGCACTGTATCCAACATGAGTAGGAGACCCCTGGAGCTGATGAGTGGTGACAAGTGTGCCATGAGCTGTCACACTGAACCACATGAGTTCCCACCTGCCAAGCAGAGATCATCTCATGGACTTAAGCTGTTGTTAAAGAGTGCATATTCAGGAGCTGCTAGCTCACAGTACACCAAATGAATTGTTGATGATGATGTCCACCTTTGAGGGACTCTCTGGCTCGAGGGGAAGAGGCTACGATGCCAACAACACTGCACCAGTTCATGGACAGTAGTGCCATTGCAGCACAGGAGTAGAAAGGCTGCTGCACCGATGAGGTCAGGGAGGGTAATGGTCACACTTGACTTGGCCAAGCCTGAGTAGTGAGTAAAACAATGAATAAATTAGCTGGCACTACCAGTGGAGAGACCAGAAGGGTGGCTAAACATACATTTCTCATTTCCAGTCATGCAGAAATGAGTATACAACTTGCTTTACTTTTATTACAGCAAGTGGTGGATAAGGGAGCTGGCAAATATTAGCTGGACAAAGAACAAATGCCAGCTAATAATCCATTAGAACTACGATGGTAAGGGCTAGTTATTGTTTCTAATAAGAATAATAACATTAAAAAATTTGGGCTGGATGGAAGGTGTTTCTGGGTAGGCTGGGGGTGGAATCTTAAATCTTCTTCAGGGATATCTCGTCATCTGGTCACACCTATGCAACTTAGTCGTAAGGCACTAGGATCCCACGGAACCTTTTCTGCAGCAGTCTGCAAGGGGCCGCCCACACAAGGTTCTGATGTCACTCACCCTATAAAAGCACGGGCTGCCCCGCTTCCTCAGTTCTTTACCAACATCAACCATTCATGCATGGACTCCGCGGAAACCTTTTTGCTCTGTTTGACCACTAAAATTTACTTACCTCTTATTTTCCTTTGTTGATTAATCACTTTTATTTAAAAGTGATTCCTTTTTCCTTTGTATGTCAAAAACTACTCCTTCATCAACTCTTTTCCATTGCTGCCACTGCAGAAAGAAGATTTCTTCCACCAATGAACACCAGTCGTGTGTTTGCTGTCTTAGGCCTAGTCATAATGTTCTAGCATGTGAATTCTGTCAGAAATTTGACCTTACCACCCAGGGCTGACAAAAGAAAGCCCTGCAGAAGTTCCTCATGGAGCAACAAGTAGCCAGCAGAGAGCAGGTGTCTTCCGTGGCCCCTCTGCCCACTTCCTAGTGTCTTCTGTGGGCTCGTTGGCCACCAAAGCCTGGGACAAATCCTTGGGGAAACCCTCTTGACAGGATAAGGAGAGGCCCAAGGGTTCCCAAGCTGCAGAGACAATAAAGTTGTCAACATCCATGACATCAACAGACACAGTGCCAACTGTCAGCAGTGTGCTGTTGGTGTAACAGTATAGTTTTTGCAGGGGGCTGCACCCCCCGCTATTAATGTAATCAATTCCTTCACTGGCCCAGTGGCACTGAGGGCTGAGGCGCTGGATGCCTTGTGCCATGCCAGCGACCTGTGTTTGAGAACGAGCGCAGGGCACCAGGGGTTGGCAGGGGAGGAGAAGGATCGAGCATCCGATGGACTGCTCTCCTCCAGGGAGGGGGGACGCCAGTTGTCGACTCCAGACTGGCCCCTAACGGAGGCTGGGGGGCAGCACACTGACACTGCAGACAAGGTCGGAGATGGGGCAGACACCAGGAGGAGCATGTATGGACGCGTGCACGCTCCCTCCACTGGCATCATTGCATGCCACATCTCCAGGGGGTGAACAAAGGAAAATGGACTCCCAGTCAGGCAGCATGAGCTTCCGACCTCCGTGGCCTGACCCCGAATGGCACCTCCTCTGATCTGGATCCATTTCAGGTTAGTTGAGTTTGGGGGGCTCCTCACCACCCTGCCACAGAGGGCAAGCCATGGGGAAAAATGGAGGAGGTCGATCTGATGTCGGGGTTCGGGTCTGGAGGTCGGTCGGGATGTACAGCCAACCAGGAGCGAGGAGAAACAGAACAGCAAAAAAAATATATATTACCAACTCCAACTCTGAGTTGTTTCGAGGAGGGGGAAAAACACCAGGAGACACACTGCTGATATAAAGCGGGGACTATTACAGAGATCTGCCGAATTCTGTCACTGTAATGTTTTTTGCTGTTTAGGGTTCGCTGTTGTAATGGTATATGGGCCCAAGGGCCACTCCCCCTGTTGGTAATCCCGGTTCCCGCTAGATTCTTCCTCTTCTTCTCCAGGGATCTCCCCATCTACAGGTTTGGCATCAGTACCTCACCTCATGCAGGCTTCTGCATCTTCCGGGCTGCCTATGGTGGATTCTCCACCCGCCCGTCATAGGGCTGTAGATGGGCTGTCAGCCTCCGGGTCATCAGCCCCTGCTCTACCGTCGAAACCACTTGAGCCTAGAGGTCCATCAGTGCTGGGCCTACCCTCTACATCTTCAGTTAGTGGTTCATCATCGTACCAGGGCCTCATGCCCCTCCGTCAACACTAGTGTTGCTGATTGTTCCCTTTCCTGACGTCGACCTTAATACCATTCTAACCTCCATTACTGCTTCTCTTTTCCAAGAGCTTGCTGCACGGCCCAGGCCATCATCACCTATGCCTTTGTTGGCTGTTTCGGTGGTGCCGCCTGCTAGGCCTGCACACCCTGCACCCTCTATGGAGTCATCGGCATGGTGTTCTTTGGTCCCTGCTCCAGAGGAGTCTGACGACAAAGAGGAATACCATCCTGACCTTCTTCTCCCTGAGGAAGAGAAGGATGAGGAGGAAGTCGATGTGGAAATGTCTGATAGGTCCACTATTTCCTCTGTGAGTGAGGAGTCTGCCAAGCACAATCCCAGGTCACCCCGAGGACCCCTCTTTTTTTCAGTGTAATCAAACAGCTCTCCTCCACTGTGGGATTCCAAACTGAGGAGGAGGATGAAGCCAGGAGGAATATGATGGACTTCTTGGAGAACCCTGAGTCTCCACCTAAGATTATTCCTCCTCTCCTGCCAGCCTTGAATGATACAGCCACGGCAGTCTAGCACAGACCCAGTATGGTCCCAGCTATGCTAGGATGGCCGACAAACTTTATCAGGTGCCTCAAGGGTTACCGTTTTATGCAACCCAGCCTGAGACTGACTCTATGGTCATTAAAGCTGCCCATGACAGGACTAAGGCTCCTAAGCATCTTAGCTCCTTGCCCCCTGACCGGGAGTCCAGAAGATCAGATCTTTGGGGCAAAAGGACTTTCGCCTCAGCCACCCTCAGTCTTCACATTGCCCATCTTATTAAGTACTAAAATACTCTTTAGAGAAAGAGCAAAGCAACTGCTTAGTCCCTTCCTGAGGGTTCTCACAAGCAGGAGCTTCTCAAGGTACTCCAGGCCTTGGAGGATTTTAGCAAGCACCTCCTCAGAGCCACCTATGATATGTCTGCCACTACAGCCAGGGCAGCTGCCTCTGGCATTTACCTTAGACAGCACTCCTGGCTGTGAGTCTCTGGCTTTGCCAATGATGTACAACAAAAGGTGTTAAATGCCCCTTTTGGGGGTCACAGACCTTTTGTTCCAGATGTGCAGGACATTATTAATGAGCTGCAGGCTTCTGGTAGGGCCATTCGGTCTGTCCACTCCTTATATCATACCCAGCCCAAGAGTAGGCCACAGTCCTCCTATCGGAAGCCCTCCCACAAGTTGAGTCCCAGAAGCAAGCTTCAGAGTAAACGTGGAGCCAGCTCAGTCCTGCCTGCTTCCTCTTCCTCCACCGGCCCCTCATCTAGGCAACCCAGATATCACAGTGCAGCCCCTGCTGCTGGTTCAACCTCTGCCTGTCTCCTTGCAGGACCACCATCCTCCTCCCTTGAGTCAGGAGGCGGTGGTCAGAGGCAGGTTCTTTCTCCATGTGCTCCAGTGGAGAACCATCACAACAGATGCTTGGATCCTACAGATAATCAAACAGGGACATGCTCTCAAGCTTCTAGAGCAACCTCCAGATGTTCCCCCAGCCCCCTGTTTTACCCTCCAGACCACACAAAGGTACTCAGGGAAGAGGTCCTCACCTTGCTGTGCAAAGAGGCCATAGAACCAGTGCCCAGGCAGTTCCTGGTTCCCAATAGAACAGGAGGCTTGAGGCCTATTCTAGACCTCAAGGAACTGAACCTTTTTATCCAGTACAAAAAGTTCCAGGTAGTCACTTTGCATGGTCTTCTCCCACTGCTGAAGCAGGGTGACTGGCTATGCTCCCTCGATATGCAGGATGCCTGTCTGCATTTCATGGTTTCCTCCCTCATGGGCATTACCTGTGGTTTCTGTTCCAGAGGGAGCATTACCAGTTCAGGGTAGTGCCCTTTGGCTTATCATCTATGCCACAGGTCTTTTGCCAATTGCTTAGCGGCTGTGGCAGCGGCTAAAGGGCCTCTATGTGTTCCCATATTTGGACAACTGGTTACTGAAACCCCCAGTCCAGAGAGCTCTTGATGTTCACTGTGCAACACACCCTGCAGTTATTCCACTTCTTGGGCATCATGGTAATTTAACCCAAGATGGAGCTAACCCCATCTCAGAGATTACAATACATAGGGACAGTCCTGGACTTTACTCAGGGTAAGGTCTTTCTTCCTCAAGATAAGGTGGACTGCCTTATTGTCCAGGCCCAGGAGGTGGCTCAGAGTCAGCGTGTTCCAGCCAGAACTTTTTCCCCGGCTCTTAGGTCTTATGGCAGCGGCCATTGTGACAGTCTCTCAGGCCAGGTTGCACATGAGGATTCTACAGTGGACCCTCAGGGTTCAATCAGATCAGCGTTCAGGTGACCTAGATCAGCTGAGCCTTGTCTCCTCACCAGTTCGCACAGTGCTTCACTGGTGGATAAATCCAGCCAATCTTTTAAAGGGAATCCCCTTTCTGATCCCCCATCCCAACACATCCTCACCATGGATGCTTCGTGTCAGGGTCGGGGAGCCCATCTAGGCCCCTATCATACCCAGGGCCTCTGGTCCCACGGGGAGACTCACCCCCATATAAACATTCTAGAAATGAGGGCAGTTCTGTATGCCTTACAGGTCTTCCAGAACCATCTTTCCCCGGGTCCTCTGTTGGTGCAATCAGACAATCTCAAGTGTAGTCTGTTACATCAACAAGCAAGGAGAGACCCCTTTCAATCCTCTGTGCCCGGAAAGCAGTGAGGGACTGGTATTGAGCTCTAGATCACAGTCTAGAACTGTCAAGCATCCATGTGCCAGGTGCCCAAAACTACTTGGTGGATAGTCTCAGCCGGTCACAGTCCAAAGTGCATGAGTGGGAGCTGCTGACCCCAGTCGCAAAAGACCTGTTCAACAGGTGGGGTTATCCAGAGCTGGAACTTTTTGCATCCCTACTCAACACAAAACTGCTGTGTTTCTGCTCGCTAGATCCAGGGCCTGGAGTTTTCTTTTCTTTTTTTTTTTTTTTAATTATTATTTATCCTCCTGTGGCCACATTACTTCTCCCCTTTAGACTCGCATCCTGCTATTTGGGGATCTGGCCACCGTCCATCTCGACCAGGACCACTGGCACCCAGTAACCCCTGCAGCTTGCTCCCTGCAGCAGGGTGGCAGGGAGACCCTTATCTCCCCACCCTATATGGATCCAGTTCAGGTGCCAGCGCCCGATGAACACCAACGGACGGCCATCAAGCCGCAGTAGGTGGCACTTTTTCCTTGTTCTTGGTTCCCCTGAGTCGGAGGGCATGCAGTGATGCCAGTGGCCGTGAGCGTGCACATGTCCCCATCCAGGCGTCTGCCCCTGACTCCTCCCCAGTGTACGGCGTGTGTCCCTGACCCCCAGCCTCCACCAGGGGTCAGTCGGACACCGACCGTTGTGGACCCCAACCCCCAGGGAGGAAGAGCAGTCTATCGGACGCTCGATCCCTCTCCTCATCTGCCAGCCCTCGGTGACTCGTGCTCACTCCCAAACCTGGGTCGCCAGCATGGTGCGAGGTGTGGCGTCCAGCGCCTCAGCCCTCAGCACCACCGGGCTGACCGAACCTGGAGTTTTCCAGTGAGACACATTGTCCCTCTTCTGAAAAGGGAGATTTCTTTATTCATTCCCTCCCTTCCCTCTAATTCAGAGAGTTCTCATCAAACTACAGTTGGAGAGTCCCACCCTGATTCTGGTAGCCCCGTTATGACCGTGGCAGATATCGTTTCCATTACTGCAGCAATTGTCTGTGGAACTTCCACTTCCCCGCCTCTCTGCTGGGACTTGTTCACATAGGCATAGAGGACCCTGGTCCATCCAGACCTCAAATCCTTCCATCTGCATGCATGGCTCCTGATGACATAGCCATTGCTCATCTCGGAGTATTTCAGAAGGTGGCTGATGTCCTGGTGGCTGCCAGAAAATGCTTTACCAGGGCCACTTATTCTGTGAAGTGGAAGCGGTTTGCTATTTGGGCCACCTCTCACCAACTGGACCATTTCATCTGTCTGGTGAACCAGGTTTTGGAGTATCTCCTGACCTTGTCTAAGGCCAGTCTCAAATATTCCTCCCTTAAAGTGCACCTGTCTGCCATATCAGCCTTCCATGTGCCCATCAATGGTCATACGGTGGCCCAGCTGGATGTGACCCGTTCTTTTCTGAGAGGCATTCTCCACTTGCAGCCTTCCACCCATAACCTGGTTCCAGCTTGGGACCTCAATTTTGTTTTGAAGAAGCTGACCTTGCCTCCTTTTGAGCCAGCCGCATCTTGCGAGCTACGCTTTCTGTCATGGAAAGTGTTTTTCAGTTGCCATTATTTCTGCTCGAAGAATTTCAGAGCTACAGGCTGTCATGTGTGAGCAGCCTTATTTGATTTTCCTCAAAGACAGGGTCTCTTTGTGTATTGATCCTAGGTTTCTTCCTAAGATGGTGTCTGACTTTACTCTCAACCAGTCCATCCACCTGCCTGCTTATTTTCTGGAACATACCAGTCCAGGAGAAGCATTGCTCCATACTTTGGATGTGCATAGAATTTTAGGTTACTATACATACCATACCAAGGACTACAGGATGTCCAAACAGTTATTTGTTTCTTTCGCCCCTGGTAGAGAGGGCGCCCCAGTTTCAAAACAGTGCTTGTCCAAATGGTTGGCCAACTGTATTATTTTTTGTTACAGGAAGTATGGCAAGGAACTTTCTGGGGTTGTTAAGGGCTACCTAAACACAGTTATGATGGGGCTCACTGTTCTGAAAACCCTCCCGTGGAATTAGAGCAGACAGGAAGAGGTTTCGAATAAAATTATTCATTACCTTAAATTCTGCAGTTTAACACATTTTCAGTGACTTTTTTCACACTGCCGAAACCAGGAAACATTTTTAGAAGACCGCACTGATCAGGGACTAAGGCTGCTGGGAACGTGCAGCACAAAGATGTGATCTTAGCGAGTCCAGTGATCCCCAGTATGCAGTCCCTATGGAACCTTATGTACTATGCGTAAAATTACTGGTATATGTGTACTTTGTTATCGTTAACATTATTTAACATGTACAGTAGAGTGTACTGTACATGTTAAAGAATAATAAAGAGAAAGTACACATATACTGGTAATTTTATGCATTGTACATAAGGCTCCGTAGGGACTGCATACTGGGGACTACTGAGACTGCTAAATGACATCATGCACTGCGTTCCCAGGCGGCTAATCTGATGGCACGATCTTCTAAAATGTTTACTGCTTCGACATTGAAAAAGTCACTGGTAGCTGAAATTTAAAATAATGAACAGTATTCAAGCTCTGTCTCTAGTACAGGCTAAAACAAATATATTGTAGGTAATGCAAAAACCATTACCATGGGCATGGCCACGACAGCCATGGCCACTTCAGTTGCCTGTCTCAGAGGCGTGTCTGCAGCTGAGATTTGCGCTGCTGCCACTTGGAGTACTGTCCACACATTCACCAAGCACTACAGTCTGGACAGTGCACCCCAAAGAAGGAAAGGCTTTGGCCTTGCTGTGCTTCAGGGCCATCTGTCTCTCTTAGGCCTCTGTCCTCCTGCCTTCCAGACTGTCCTTGCTCACAGCACTGCTTGGGACTCATTCCATAGGTGTGACCGGATGACAGAGATATCTGCGAAGAAGCTAGAACAGTTACCGTAAAAACAGATCTTCAAGGGAATCTCTGTCATCATGTCATGCGGCCTTCCCTCCATCCCCCTTTCTCTCTCTCTCTCTCCTGCGCGACTGTCTTGTTGCTCCAGCTCTTCTACTCACTGGGCACCTTTTCCCTCTCCTTGGTTCACTAGTGGGACTCCTGTCTCTCATGGCCTCTGGCTAGGGAAAGAACTGAGGAGGAAGTGGGGCCACCATACCTTTATAATAGGGTGAGTGATGTCAGAGCCTGATGTTGGCTTGGGCATCCCCCAGTAGACTACTGCAGAAAAGCTTCCATGGGATCCTAGTGCCTGATGGCTAAGTTCCAAAGGTGTGACCTGATGACAGAGATTCCCTGGAAGATCTACTGTTACAGAAGTTCTTACGTAACTGTTCTTTCTGGAGCTTAATATTTTTCATCCTGTTGTACAAAGTGAGCCAATATCCAGTGTTATATTTGAGCTGTATTTGTAAACAAAAGTTTTAAAGTTTCCTATTACTCACAATAATTTGGTGTGGACCTAGAAAAAATATATTTAGTTTGACTAAGTGCATTTTGGCTGGGTAGCTCCTTCCCCAATCGAGCCTATGAACTGATCAGATTGTAGGGCAGTGTGTTTATCTGGCATGCAGATTTGCTGTCATGACCCATTGGTGGGGAAGCGGTGTATTCTGTGATCACCAGGAAGATCATGCTTTCCTCTTGAGCCCCAGAATCTCACTGTCGGGATACACACATCATGGAGGTGACGGACTCAACTTAGGGGATTGCACAGGCCAGCTGACACTGACACATTCCCTACAGGTGGACAACAGAGATGCATTGTGGTTGACTATGAAGGGAGGTGCCCACCTGTCTTCTCAGCTGGAGGGGGTGGGGCAGCCACAGGGATCACAGTTTTTTGGGTGGGGGACAGGGAAAAGGATAACAGTATATCAGGGGCCAGGGGAAAAGGAGGGCAAAATATTGGGGTTGGGGGAAGAAAGGCAAAATATCTGGGGATAGGGCAAGGAGAACAAAAAAAATAGGTCAGGGAAAGGATAACAAAATATCAGGGGACAAAAGTAAAGGAAGACAAAATATTAGGGGATGGGGAAAGAAGGAAGCACTATGTGGGGACGAGGGAAAAGGGAAAACATTTTGGAACAAATATAAAGCATTAAGTGATTGAGTAAAGTTGCCATCTTATGCTTTTGTAGTCCTGCCATTTGGAACGGGCAGTATTATGAACTTTTCTTTGGCTTTCATATTTTGAAACCCTGGCTCTCAGTGCAACATTTTTAAACAGTTTTATACATTCATTTCCTTTTTGTTGTAAGTGTTATAAAATGAGACTGCATTAGCTAATATTATTTCCAGTAACTTATAGCTTCCCTCTCATCATAATTATAATGAAAGTTGTAACGGTGTGTGAAACTGACCATTAGCATCACGTGAATGCGTGACAAATAAGCAAATTATTTTATTTACCAAACACCTTTCTGGAGCTCACAGAAAGTGCCACACCAAAGTAAAAAGAAACTAATAAACATCCCGCTAATACAGAAAAAAATGATTTAACAAATCAGAAGCTTAAAAAGCCAGAGGTTTAGGAAATTGTAAAAATCTAGACTCAAGAGCTACCATAAAAGTGAGTGAAACTAAGTAAAATGTAAAATATTTTAGAAAGGTACTGTATGTAATAATTAGGCCTCTTTGACATTTTGTTCCTATCTAGCATACTGAAATGTTCCTTCTCTGGCTGTAGTGTTTGCTATTTATTCGAGCCCATGAAATCTCATGTACTCCACCTGTCCCACCTGATGCCTCAGCCACATCTGAGCTACTGTATTTAATCCCTTCTCAGGTATGCACCCAGGGCTCCTACCAACAGACTGCTTTCTCATAGAGTGCACACTGAGACTCCACATCTCTCTCCCCGGCAAACTCCCCACCCTCCAGAGCCTTAGCCCCCCCCCACCCCATTAGGCTTTTCCCAGGTGATTTTTTCCCCCCCAGCAGTACAGTACTATTTACTTTATTTTAACTTTGCAAGTACCATGATCGGGAACATGGCAGGTGCTGTGCAACATCATTTCAGGTTACAGTGTGGCTCCGCACCGGTAACGTATGCTTTTCAATACAGCGAGTGGTGTGATGCCCACTGGCAAACAATGGCATTACTGGCACCGCCATGTTCTCTGGTTGCGGTACTTAATAGAGAGCTCATAGAGTCATTGTTCAGATCTTGCTGAGGGGCAGAGGAAAGCAAATTCATAGGCAACCACGTGAACCTTAGGTGGCCATGTGGAGAATAGTTTTCAGAGGTGCTGCTGACATAAACTGCACAGCTAAATGAGCCCCCAAGGGCTTAAATGCCCCACCCTCCAGTAGCTGAAGTCTTTAATGCTACATCAAGAGGTGCCAGTGAGTTGATCTGCATGACTAAAGCTTCCCCTGGAGGGTAGGACATTCTTATCCAAGGGGAAAAACAGGAGGTTCCCACCCTAGAATGAGGGACCATCCTTGAGATGGGAACTTCAAGGGATCAGAGTGAGACCATCAGTTTCCAGGACAGGGGAGCCCTGGAAGCCATGGATGTGGTCATGGCAGGCATGTGTTCATTAGGTGGTATGGAAGCAGGAGAGTAGTAGGGACCGATGATGAAGCCTGGTGGCCACTGAAGTGCAAATAGAATAGAATGAACAAAGGCAAGCAGAGGTGGAGTTTAACATTGTTTTACTAGCTCAAGACCTTGTGCAAACTGACCAGGGCTAGTACAGCTAACTCTCTACCTGTCCATCTTGACTAGTGCAGATTTTCCATAGCTGTTAATGATTTTTAAAAAGTCCCCACTTTAGCAGGCTCTAGTCCTCATGCTAGTCGCTCTGTGTTCCAAATAGAAACATAGACAGTGATGGCAGAAACAGACTGGAGGTCAATCCAGTCTGCCCAAGTTTCCTATAATCCCTGGAACCTACTGTTTCTCCAGTGTACTAACCCTCCTCGTCCTCTCTATATTCTCCTCCTTGGTCTTGTTGCCCCTAATAACCACTATGCTTTTCATTATGTCCCAGCCCTGCTTGAATCCCCTGACTATTCTCGCACCCACCACCTCAGTCAGTAGACTTTTCCAAAGTTCCACCACCCTTTCCATAAAGTAGTACTTCCTCACATCCCTCCTGAATCTACCTCCTTTTAATTTCCATTCTTGTCCACATGCCCATGAATTGGTGTTCAGGCTAAATATTTCCCAGCAGTTCACTTTGTTACTTCCTTTAAGGAACGTGAAGGTCTCTATTGTATCTCCCCTCTCCCTTCTGGTCTCCAGTGAGTACATATTTAGTGCCTTGAGGCGCTCCTCATAGGATCTGCCCTGCTGGCCCTGAATAATTTTTGTTACACTGCACTGTCTCCAACCTATCCTTATCCTTTCTGAGGTGAGGACTCCAGAACTAGGTGCAGTACTCTAAGTGAGGCCTCACCAGGGATCTGTAGAGGGGAAGTATTACCTCTTTTCTTCTGCTATCAGTACCCCTCCCGATACATCCAAGCATCCTGTTAGCCTTGCTATAGGCCTTGTTGCAGTGACTCAATTGCTTAAATGAGTTTCTAATGATAACTCCCAGATCCCTTCTTCAGCTGTAGTGCTAGTCTCACTCCTCCATCCAGTACTCTGTCTTGTGGTTCTTTTTCTGTAGGTGCATTACCTTGCACTTTTTAGCATTGAATTTTTACTACCAGACCTTTGACGACCCCTCTAGCTTTTGTAGGTCTGTCTGCATTTCCCTTATTCCTTCATCATTATCCACCCTCCCACATAGTTTTGTGTCACCTGCGAATAGACACAACCTGCCCTGGATTCCTGTGTCCTATGGGCTGATGTGTTTAACAGCTCATTAAGAGCTGCATTTATCTGGCTATTCAAGAGCGTGATCCCACAAAAGACTTAATGTAAGTCATTATCTCTCCACTGTTAGGACTTTCAGCTAGTGATCTCAATCATCTAAAACTTCTATTAAATGCCAAAAAAATGAAGGTTATGCTTCTTTTACCCCTAGCTAGAACTTCCAGTCGATTCCCAGCACCTCAAATTACCACCCTATTGGGGGGAAACTTCGGAGTTTATAGCCAAATTTAAATATCTGGGCTTCTGGATTGACCATAAGCTGGCCTTCGTTGACCACATCGATGAACTAGCAAAAAAATTAAAGCAAAGGCTTGGTCTGTTCTTCCACATCAAGCACTTATTCACAAGAAGTAAAAACTCAGTTGGTTCAGTCCACTTATCTTCCACTCCTTGTTTATGCTGATTTCTTATATGGACAAGGCCCTAGTACTGCCCTAGCTAAGCTTGACACTGTCTACCACCGAGCACTAAGATTTATTACCGGAGCCCCATACTCCATCCACCACTGCTCCCTATGTTCCAAACTGCGTTGGCTATCACTTAAACTAAGACGACAAAAAAATGCAGTCACCTGGACATACAGAGCAGTCATCAACAAGCTGCCCCAGTACATTTCTGATTGTCTGCCTGTCTGTTCTGCAGGGAACTACCCTCTCATGAGCCTCTCCTACATCATCCCTGTCGTCCGTACAGTTAGAATGCGCCTTGGTGAAGCTTCTATTAAGCCGTGCCCTGTCTGTCCTTTGGAACAACATTCAAAAGACCTTGAAAATAGCAATCCCTGTTAAACTGGCCACTTTTAATTGTTTGCTCCTTCCTTCTATGAGGCATGCAAATGCTTCCAATGGTGACCTACAGTCCTAACATATAATACACTGATCTCCTCTCATCTTTTAGCTAAACTGACTACCTTCTATAGCCTTATTCTTGTCACTAATTTATCCTGTACCACTGTGCACCTATCATGTATGTATTGTTTATATTTTGTACAATATACATTGCGTGCTCTATTTTTTGTTACTACCTTGCTATTTTCGTATGTAATTTTCTGACAAGGTCGCTTTATTTCATACTCTGTATTAGTTCCTGTCTGACTTGTTATTTTCTTGTTGACCAATGTGAACCTTACCCATGTCCATCATGTAAATGAGTTGTACTCAATGGTGTTTCGCCTGGTAAAAAAAGATTGATTGACTGATCTGATTGATAGTGTCCAGGGTGGGATCAAGGGTAGAGTACTGTTACATCACTAGCTTCTAGTTTTCTGAACATGTCTCAGCCTGATGGTTTTTCCCACATTATTAAGATCAGCGACACTCATTTCCTACATTTTGAGTATCTGTAGCCAATATTTATGTGACAAAATGCTAAGAGGTATACAGGGTCTGCCCTGCAGGTGGTGGATTTTATCCCAGCTTTACGATAGCTGCTTCCTCTCCCCTCCAAATCTCTCAGCTCTGTACTTTCCCTGGACACTACTGCAGGCCAGACACTGAAATGACCATCCATAGATCCATAGCTGCCATTACTGACAGGTGTAGGGATTCCCTGCTCTTCTGAATGGACCATGCCAGCCAACACCATCCATACAGTCCCTCCCTTATCCCACCCAGCATGTCCTTTCATCCGAAAAAAACAAAGCCTTGGAGCATGTATGGTACAAACATAAACCTTAATAAAACACGTAATTTGACAGGTTCAAAACAGGCATTCCTGGGGCACATAGATCATCTTGTATAGAAACAGATGTAGTACAGCATCATACCTGTGTACTGTTCCCCCTAGGCTGAGGAAAGGGCAAAGTTAAAAAAAATTCAATTATTGTTGGGGTAAAGCATGTTAAAATCAATACTTTTAAAAATAAAAGTATAATAAAGATTTTCTATTTCCTATTCCCTTTAGGTTTATGTAGCCCCCTCCCCAAAGAAATCCTAGATGTGCTCCTGACTCACTTGACACTGTACAAAACTTCCAGAAGTGCCGGCCTCCAGCTTATCACAGGGTGGGGGCTGAGAGTATCTTTCTCTGCCTGACTGTTCATTGCCCCGTGGGTGGCAGTGAGAGTGTGGTGAGGTGCATGATGATGTCGGCTGTTGTGTGTGCAGAGCTAGGACTGCGTGACTCAACATTTGCTGTTGTGTGGTATCCTCTGGTTCGTTGGGGGCAGAAAGAGGAAGAGAGGGTGCCATGGTACAAAACAATGGGGAGCACACTGTGTGATGGCATTGAAGGTTTTTTTTTCTGCTGGGGCAGGAAGCAATGTGGGAACAGGATAAATGTGCAGTAATCCAAGTATTTCTTGGCTTGCATTTTTTCCTATATAAGTGATCAAAATTTACCATTAGAACTGTGGGCTAGTGCAACAATCTGCGGGCTAGTGCAATTTTGATTCAACGTGTCCTGCTGGCTAGAGCAAAAAAAGGTTACGGTTGACCCCCGGCAAGGCTGAACGACTAACTGAAGGTATGGTATGCCAACTGAAGGTGCACAATGAGGCTTGAATGATACAGTAATAGTGTACTGCATTTGTCGTTATTGCACTGCCTTTGTACCTTTCGTTTTGGGTTGTGCAGGTTTACTAACCTGTACATTGTGACTGCACAACTATAATGTGTGTATTTTATTTTTTATCACTCTTGCACCTTACTGTGTTTTATTTTCTCTTGCACCTTTTGATTTGTTACTGCATCCACTCAGGATGCATTTGAAAACGAGCTGCTACCAACTTAGTATGTCTTTTCTGGTAAAACTTTTGAAATAAATAAATGAACAATAAAACAATGTTGACAAATGCATTCCAACAACTATCATAAGGCAATGTGCTGGCCTAGTAGGCTGAAAATTAAAATAAAGAGCAAAGTACTGGTAGGAGACATGAAACTTACTTGTTTGCGATGGTAACTGCCACCAGCCAAAGCAGGGTTGCTGCTATGATTGTTCATATTGCTGCAGCTAAAAACAGGGCTGAAGCAGGCAGAATACAGTAGAAGGATTATGGAGCCATGTGAGCTCCAAAGTTCTTCTGCTAGTGAAGAAAACGAGAATCTCAAGGGGTATGACACTAGGACCCAGGAGCATAGTGCTGAGGGAAGCAGAACGTGCCAGAGGGAGACCTGTAGGAAAGTGGGGCTCACATTGACAGCCTAAGTATCCAATCCAGAATAAATGGCTTGGGGAACATTGCTTAACCAGGATTAGCACACTAAGCAGAAGCTTATTTCAACTTGTGATGTGGGAGCACAAGGAAGTTAAGTGACTTGTTCAGGATCACACAGTATGCACCTAGGCGGCTGTGAGATTCAAACCCAAGTCTCCAGATCTGCAGCTCAGAGCCTTAACCCACTGCTCTGTACTGCCTGCTTAAGCAGTGATGTGAGAACTGGAAGCCTGTAAGGGGGAATGGCAAGCAACTGACTGAAGAGGAGAGAATCCACAGTACAAACCACCTGGTGTGCCGGAAAGGCCCAAAGAACCACAGAGAAGCGGACAGCAGTAGACAGAAGGCTGGGAACAGCCATGGGGGAGCAGAGCCACAAAAAGAAAGGACATCCGGAGGCAAGCCACATGGTGGCAAAGGTATGGGGGATAGAGGGATGGGAGGAGACAGAGCAGCCCCACAACTACACCACAAAAAGTAAGTGTGTCCAAGGGACACTTGGACATGCATGGTTATATACCAAGGGGGGTGCATGGCAAGCATCGCCCACTACTCCTCAGAACCACAAGCAGAGCCTTTCAGTTATTCATCAGTGGCAAGATTTTAAACCTATAACACATAAAGGAAACTAATAAGATCTTACTGTCAATGGGATAGGTTTCCAAAGCATATTCGGCTTACTCCAAGACAACATGGTTGCTTCAGTATCATAAACTTCCTTTAAGGAATTTTTAACCACTTTAGCCATTACCTAATAAAAAGTTAGAGACTATTGTAATACCAGTTGACATCCTGCCTGCCAAATGTAGAATTTAAGGCAGGCAAAGATGATGATCAGTGTACTTCTGTCATATTTCTTGAAACTCACCTAAAATGATATTGTTGTATGTCAGTCTTGCTATGCAGCGGACTTGTCTGTGATGAGCTAAAAAAGCCCCAAATCATTTATCATAAAGACAGTCAGTTAAAAGATGCTATACAGTTTCTTCATGGGCTACACAGTCTAATCTTGGACAAAAATGTCAATGCTGTTATGTTTACGGTTTCCCATACTCCGTGTCGACCTTGGCGGAAAGCCATGTGACGTCCCAGATCTTTTTGAGTAATCTTTTATTAGCAGAGTTAAAGCAGGCTTAGTTTTATTCAGTGGCCAGTACTTAACATTCACCTCTGAGGAAAAAGGTTACTTGGTTATGGCCTGGTCGAGGTCCTTTCGGTACTGAGTTTTGGTTTGGAATGGAGTTAGAAACAGAGAAACATAGGAAGGGTTGGCAGAAAAGGATCAGTAGGCCCGTCTAGGTTGCCATATTTTCCCTGTCTGACACCACACCCTGGACCCTTCCTGGTCACAGGTGTCCCTACCTCCTCCCTGTGCTCTGTTTATGATACCCATATGCCTATCCCATACATGCTTAACGCTCCCCACCGTCTTCACCCTTACCACTTCTTCTAGCAGGCTGCTCCTGCATCTACCACCCTTTCTATGATAAAATATCTCCTCACATCCCTCTTAAACTCCCTTCCCCCATCTCACAGCATGCCTCCATGTACTAGTGTTCCTCCTTCTTTGAAAGAGGTTCCCCCTGCACTTTGTTACCACTGTGAATTACTCATAGGTTCCAATAATGTCCCCTCTTGCTCTCCTCACTTCCAGGGAATACATGCCTAGTTCCTTCAGTTTCCTGTCGTATGGCTTCTTTTGCAAACACGGCACCATTTTAGTAGCCCTTCTCTGGACCACCTCCACCCTGTCAGTGTCCTTGTGGAGGTGTGGCGTCCAGAACTGGATACAGTACTCCAGGTGGGGTCCCACCAGTTTGCGATACAGAGGCAACACCACCTCCCCTCCCCTGCTAGAGATCCCCCTCCCTATGCATCCCAGCAACCAGCTCACCTTGCCTACTGCACTGTTGCACTACCCTGCCACTTTGAGATCATCAGATATGATCACCCCTAGGTCCCTCACTTGCTTGGTGACTGTAAGTACCTCCTCTCATCTTATACACAATCCTCAGGTTGCCCCACCCCAGGTGTATGACTTTGCACTTTTTGGCATTGAAACCCTGCTACCACTCCCTAGACCACTCGTTTCTCCAGATCCCTTTGCATTCTCTCCACACCCTCCTGGGTGTCCACCCTGTTGCAGATTTTTGTGTCATCTGCAGACACACCTTCCCCTCCAGTTTCTCGCAATGTCGCTTATGAAGACATTGAAGAGGGCAGGGTCCAGTACCGATCCCTGTGGTACTCCATTGTTCGCTATCCTGTCCTCTGTGTGACCACCATTTACCACCACCCTTTGCCTTCTATCTTTCAATCAGTTTAATACTCAGTTTATCACTTTCTTCCTAACTCCCAGGCTGCTAAGTTACTTTATTAATCTCCTGTGTTAGAGTATGAAAGGCCTTACTAAAGTCCAGATAGGCCACATCCACTGCCGTCCCCTCATCCACTTCCCTAGTTACCCAGTCAGAATTCTACTGTGCTGCTGGTGATGCTGTAGCCCATATGTCTCCAGGTACTCCATCAGTCTCTCCTTCAGCAGAGACTTCCCCACTACTGCTGCAAGACTGACTGGTCTGTAATTTCTGGCCTGCTGCCTGCTGCCTCTCCTGTGCAGAGGAATCATTTCGGCCCTCCCCCATTTCTCTGGAACCACCCCTGTCTCCAATGAGGTGCTAAGTAGCATTGCCGGAGGGGCAACTAGCACTGTGTTCAGCTCCTTAAATACCCCTGGGTGGACCCGGTCCAGCCCCATCACCTTGTTTACTTTTAGGGCTTTCAACCCACAGCAGACTCTCTCTGCCATAAGTGGACTTGTGTCCACCCCGTTCCCCTGGTACCTGTTAATCCATGTTGGCCCATCCCCCCTTTCCACTGTAATACTGAGCAGAAATATTTGTTTAAAATTTAGCTTTTTCTTGGTCTTCCTCAGCCCCCCCTCCCCACTTGTCTCCAGATCTTCACTATACCACCCCTTGTTTTCCTCTTCTCGCACACGTACCTGAAGAAAGAGTTAGCTCCATTATTGACATCCTGGGTGATATTTTTCCTCAGTCTGAGCCTTTGCTGTCTTTACCCTCCTTCCTGCCTCCCTTTGTTTCTCTAGATATACCCCCTGTTCACCTCCATGTGGGTCTCCTTATACTTTCTGAAAGTTGTTTTTTTCTTCTTTACTGCCTTAGCCATCTCCTTTGAGAACCACAGTGGCCTCTTTCTCCTCTTACCCTTGCTTATTACCTTTAAACAACTTGCCATTACCTTGTTGCCTTCTTTATTCTAGGCCAGTGTGCCTCCACACACACACACACACACACACACAGCTATCCCCCTTCAAGGTATTTCCTAAGGCAGTCTCCTATTTCTCTAAAATCTGCTCTGCTGAAGTCCAGGACCATCATCCTAGTGTGGTTTTTCCCCTGCCCAGTTGTGTGCTAAACCACACTGTGCAATGAGTGCTTGAACACAGGGGGCCACCCACTGTGATGTCTGTTATATTATCCCTGTTTGCAAGTACCAGATCCAGCACTGCCCCACGTCTGGTGGATCTGTAACTATCTGCCTGAGAAATGCCCCTAGCAGGGAGTCTAGAACGACCCTGCTTCTGGTTGTAGCTGCAGCCAGGATGTTCCAGTCCACATCCAGCAGATTAAAGTCAGCCATTTATTTATTTATTTATAAGAGTCTTTGATAACTGGGGACCATTTTCAGGCACGACCCGGGCCACAACAAGCGGCCCAAAGTCATGGTATACAGAGGAATAAATAAATGAGAACATCCAGCAGCTACAACCATTGATTCAATGGACAGGCACGTCAAATTAACATCACGTTCACAAAAGAGTCAGTAGCAGCCTAATAATTGTGTTACACAATTGTAAGCTCAAACGGAGGCAGGTAAAATGTTTACAGAAGTGTGCAGGGAATTGGTTGGTGGACAAATAAGGTGCATATAACACAAGCAGATGTGAAACAGGAAATAGGACATACATAATACTCTGGGAAAGTGAAGGAGGGGCACTGGTGCTGGAAGGACACGGAGAAGCAGAAACTAATTGCTAGCAAAGAGGACAAAACACAAGGATAAAGCAGGCATCCGGTAGGAGAGGTAGGAGGACAGGCGACAAATTACCCTGGAGAGCAGAAGCACTTGGCTTCGTTTAGTAGCCAGGATTTGAAGTGGTGCTTGAAGATACTGTGGGTGTCTAGGGAGCAGAGGGATGCTGGGAGACTCTTTCACAATGAGGGAGCAGTAACAGATAGCGGTTTGCCCCCCCATGACAGTTGATACTTTGGGGATTTCCATGGGGGGACCGAGGACGTGCGCAAGCATCTCGATGGAGCACGGGTCCTCAGGAACAGTGCATACAGAGATGCTACACTGCATCTGAGGGAGCTATTGATAATACAGCCCAGAGCATAGTCAAAGCAAGAGGGGAGTGGGAGCCAGCCCAGTGTTTGGTAGAGGTGACAGTGGTGGGTGGAGAAAGGTGCCAGGAGAGCGAAATGGCATACATTGTTATAGGCTGAGATTACGTGTGAGTAGAGGGCCGAGGACACACGCAGATATGTAGGGGAGCAGTAGTCAATAATAGGTAGTAAGTTCCCTAGGGTAATAGCCGGTCGGGCGTCACTGGTCTAGAACAGTTTTAAATGGTATGCGGACCCAAGTTTTTGGTTTATTCGACATATGACAGTGGTGACATGATCCTTATAGGAGAGGGAGAAGTCAAGGGTTACGCCCAAGTATTTGAAGTTGGTCACATTTTGTAGTGCAGGGCCATCAGGTGTCAGTACCGAAAGGGTGGAGCCAGACTTGGTGATGCTAGCAAGGTAGGGTTTCGACCCAAAAAGCATCAATTTGGTTTTATTTTCGTTGACAAGAAGCCGATGTGACTGAAACCAGGTGTATGCAGAGCTAAAGTTATGGGACAAGATGGTGGATATGTTGTCCAAAGTCTTGTCGCTGTGATAGAGGATAAGATCATCAGCATACAATAGGGCTTCACAGGTTAGGCAGTCGGGGGGAGGGAGTTTATAAATGAGACAATAGTATCGGGCTGAGAATTGAGCCCTGTGGGACACCAGTAGTGACCAGAAGGGTAGAGGAGGTGATAGGGCCAATGCATACAGATTGAGATCTCCCCAAGAGATAGTTCTCAAACCACAATGAGAGCAGCCAAGTTTATGGAGGGTAGAGAGTAATAAGGGGTGGCTGACCAAGTCAAATGCTTTGGACAGGTCAACAAAAACAGCACCCGTTGCTTTCCCTAGGTCCATGTTCCTATGAGCGTGATTCGTAAACAAGGCCAAGGCAGATGAGGTGCAGTGTAACTTGCGGAAACCATGTTGTTGGCATAACATTAGGTCATATTTATCGATGTGGTTAGTCAGTTGCTGGTGGACAATCCTTTCCAGGAGTTTGCTAATGTGGAGAAGCAGGGCTATTGGGCATATTATTATCTGCTGCCAGAGGGTCACCTGCTTGAAAGATAGGTACCACCTTAGCATGCTTCCAGGAGTCGGGCATAGTGGAGGTGGTCAGTGCCAGATTGAAGATGAAGGTGAGGGGTTTTTGAAAAACAGGGGAAATTAGCTTGAGCATGGCTGGGAAAAGGCCATCGCTGCCAGGACTGCCACAGTTTGGTAGACTCTTTAGGAGCTTGCCAGTGTCTTTGGTGGAGATAGCCTGAAAGTAGAAAGGCGGGAAGGGAGAGTTTGCAGGTGGTGAGGTAGTGAACAGGCCAGCAGGGACAGGCCAATAGCTGGTAGGCTGAGTAGGCAGCTTGTTGAGGTGAGCAGACAGGTCAGAGAACTTTGTTTAATGTCTGGGAAACCTCAATGGGATCTGTTAGGTGGACAGAGGTAGTATCTAACTGGATGGCAGAGGATTGGGTGTGCAGGTGTAATGGGGAACCAATTGTACCCCAGAAGCGTTGCGGGTCCCCGAAAGAGTCCATCTGTTGGTTCCAGAAAAAAATCAAGTTTTTTTAGCCAGGGCAGCCTGCTTTCACCAATTACACAGGCACCTAACTTAGAAACATAGACTTTGATGGCAGATAAGGACCGCTTGGCCCACCCAGTTTGCTCATTTCCCTACCTATCAGATAAGCTGCAGATCCTAGTTTTACCAACAGCCTACTTCCTCCTACCTTCCACTAGAATTGCCTTATGTCTGTCCCATGCATTCTTGAATTCCCCTACTGTTTTTGAACCCATGACCTCCTCAGGAAGGCCATTCCATGCATCCACCACCCTCTCCGTGAAAAAACACTTACTCATGTTGCCCCTGAGTCGTCCCCCCTCTATCTTCAAATTGTGCCCCCTTGTTCTTGCACATCTCTTTTTCTGAAAGATCCTACCCTCTTGGACTTTAATTCCCTTGAGGATCTTGAAAGTTTCTATCATGTCCTCCCCTCTCCCTCCTTTCCTCGAAGGGTATACATATTAAGCTCTTTTAGTCTCTTCGTATGGCTTCTGGTGCAGACCCTGCACCATTTTAGTTGCCCTCCTCTGGACTGCCTCTATCCTGTCTATGTCCTTGCAAAGATGGGGTCTCCATAACTGCATGCAGTAGTTCAGATGGGGGTCTCACCAATGGTCTGTACAGAGGGATAACAACTTTCTGTTTTCTACTGGTGATACCTCTCCCTATGCTTCCTAGTATCCAGCCCTCCTTACTGCCCTCTCACATTGCTTGCCTACCTTTAGGTCATCTAATATGATTACCCCCAGGTCCCTTTCCATTTTTGTTGTCATTAATACATCCCCACCCACTGTGTACTCTTCCCTTCGGTTTTTGTTTCCCAGGAGCACTACTTTGCACTTCTTTGCATTGAATCTAAGCCACTATACTTTTGACCATTCCTTCAACATTGCCAAGTCCTTTTTCATCCTTGCAGATCTTTGTGTCGTCTTCATAGAGGCATACTTTTCCTTCCAGTCCCTCTGCAATGTCACCTATAAAGACATTAAAGAGGACTGGTCCCAGTACTGAACCTTGCGGTACCCCGCTAGTAAACCCCCTTTCTTCGGAGTGGACTCCGTTATTGTTACCCTCTGCATCCTGTTGTCCATCCAATGTTTTACCCAGGTTACCACCCTGAGATCCAGTCTCAGGCTGCTTAACTTGTTTATTAATCTGTAAACCTGTATTTGTTCCAGAGAGCCGGGGAAGGGAACGCTTTATATTCCGATCACAGTTTGTCTCTCTCCCTCATCATGGCCAGGAGATCTTTAGAGACCCAACAAGTGCAGCCACCCTTCACTGTCTGGGTAGTGGGGGGGGGGGATGTGCAGATTTTACAGTTGTAGGAGAGCTGTAGTGAAAAAGCCTGCAGCATCAGACACATCTGAGAGGGAGTAGAGGGCCGACCAGTTTATCGCTCTAACATCATCAAGGAGGGTGGGAATATCAGGGTGTTTGAAATTGCAAAAAGAGAGAAGTTTGAGGGGGGAGATGTTTGGTCTTAGTGGTCCAGACAGTGTAGGTGGGGGAGTGGTCACCGATGGCATCAGACAGTGTCCCCGACATAGGCACCTTCTCCTCTCTATTGGTGACAACCCAGTCAAGGATGATGTAGTTTGGGGTCCTCTTGTTGTACCTGGTGGGAATGGAGATACCTTGAACCATATCATGTTGTTTTAGTAGTTTCGAATAGTCAGGTTCCTGGGGACTTAACCAGTTCAGGTTAAAAGTTCCCAAGGAGTATGGTGTCCTGGGGTGGAGAGGCCGCCCAGCCTTCAAGGTGTGTGTAGTGAAACCTGGGATGCCTCCTGTTGTGGGTTTGTAGCAGCACCCCACATAGATCTTCTTGGCTGAGCCAATGGTCAATTCAGTAAGTAGCCAGTCGTTAGGGGATCTAGGATCGGAGTGGAGGACAGGGGAAGCACTGAGAGGCTCCCTGATATTGAGAACCATGCTAATGCCCTTCTTTTTGCCAGGCCTTTCTTGCCGAAGCAGGGAGCACCCTGGCAGGTTGTAGGTTGCATTGGGGATGTGGGCTTTAAGCCACTTTTCAGATATACCAAGGACATGTGGATTGTTTAGGGCTACCCAGGACTCATGGTCTGTAAATTTAGATGGGAGGCTGCAAAGGTTTATGTGGGCAATTTTCAGTCCAGGGGAGGTGGACCACACAGTATTAGTGTGGTTAATGGTGGTATTTGAGGGGCCCAGGTTGCTCTCCACATCTCCTGCCAACAGCAGCTGCAGGGAGAGAGACAGACTGTGTGGGCAAGACAGGGAGGAAGGGCACAGTGTAATGGAGAACAGGAAGGAACCTAGTAGGCGACCTTCAAGTCTGGATATCCAGGCATAGAAGAGGGGGCCCATGGGGGTGAGCTCCCATCTAGTTACCAGAGGGGGGAGGGCATCAGGCCTGAAGGTATGTGCAAAATGGGAGAGGTGCTCTTAGTCAATGGCAAGTACAGAAGCACCGAGATCAACAAACAGTAGGGTGCAAAGCAGGGAGGCTGCCAGCAGAGGGAGTACGACTAGTTTCATACTGAGGGTTAAGAGCAAAGGAACTTGATGCAGCAGTAGCAGGTAAATGGCCTTGAGGTTAGGGCACCTGATATCAGCAGCAGGCCTTAGCTGGTGGAGGTTCGGATCCACAGAGGGGAGAAATCACAAAGACTGCAGCCAGTGTGCTAAGAAAGGAATCAGTAGTGGGGTGTGTTGTTGACTAAAGAAAAGGGTTTGGGCACTAGGGGAAAGTTTGTTTAATGGACAGGGGTGGAGGAAGAAGATGGGGTGGCCTAAAATGTTAGTACAGGCGGATGCTTTCATTGGGAACGAGGATGGGGTTGTGGAAGTGAGCTGGCAGAAAATACAGCTAGGACCACCCTTGGGTGGGGTGGGGGGTGGGGGTAGGCAGGCAAAAGTAACAGGTGCGTGCAGCACGGCAGCTTTGCAGGAGAAGGTGGTAGATCAGGCTGGTGTAAGGAGGGGGAGAGTTCCTTGCTCTGTGGCTGCCCCCAAATGCCTGTGTGGGGGGAGGGTTACTAATATAGCCTGGGGAAGGAAAACAGAGGTAACCTGAGCACAAGAGGGAGGGCCTCGGCAGCAGTGACAAGGTACAGCCCCACAGTCCAGCTCCTAGGTTACAGAGGGAGAAACAAAGAAACACAAGTTAAGTTAAACAAAATGAGCAGATAACTGGGCTAGACAGCTGGAGGTAAACACAGCAAATGCTAGCAAGTTACAGCTCCTACATCATAAAAATGTACCGTAGTTCAGAGGCAGTAGCCTCAAGCACTTAGAACCAAACAAATAGGAGCCTGATAATCAGCTAAAACTATACTAAAATACATCAAGTAGGCTAGCGCTCCTTAAAGGGATATTTAAAGTCCAAATGCTGTATTCTATCAGATGCAGTCTGCCGATGGACTCCCCAGACTACGTGGCATTGCACAGCTGGAAATTGGAGAGTCAAGATGGTGCTGTGCCAGGTCAGTCCAGAAAATTACCTTTGCAGCATGAGGTGGTGGATCAGGCTGGTGTGGGGAGGGGGAGAGCTCCTTGCTCTGCTGCTGTTACTACTTCCCCATTACTTACATTTTGCCTATGGATTCCCCCCAAATTGTCCCGTCCATTCCCTTGTGTTGGTGGCCTGTACATCGGCCTCACACATATAAGGCCTCAGACACTGTTTCTAAGCCAACCCAAAGAACTTCCAGTCCGTCCCTTTCCCTGGTATGTCCTTGTATTTGCATGGCCTTTATAGCGTCCCCTACATACAAAACAACCCCCCTTCCTCCCCACTCTCTCCTGACAAAGCATGTTGTAACCCAGTATGGCCACCTTCCAGCTTTGGCTGTCTGTGCACTATGATTCTGTTATGGCCACCATATCCAGTTTACGCCTCTGCAGTGGTAGCCTTAAGGTCAGGAATTTTGTTACCTAGGCTCCTTGCCCTGGTGCACATGACTCTGCACTCCTTTCGTCCCTCGCTGCCCCTGCTTTGCCCTTCATTCCCAAGTCCATCCTTCGCCCTGCCCTTTTCACTGGTATTGTCCTTCTCCTTTTCATCTTCCCTCTGACCGATAAAACTGTGTATAGATACATATATATTTGCTCACTTTATTTTACTGTTTTGGAAACATTGTACTTTTACCCCTTTGTATGTTTTGTCTCCCCTTCTCACTGACGTGGAACCTTTGTAACTGAGCTGTCTGTGCTCAGAAGTATTGTAATCCAAGAATGAATAAAAAAAAAAAAAAAAAAAAAGACCACTCTCCCTAGTATTTTTCCCAGCCTCAGTTCCACCTCTTGACCCTCCCATTCCCTCTTGACCTTCGCATCCCTCCCCCACTTGCCCATATCCCCCCCCCACTGGGCTTTTCTTCACTGCTGCTCCATTATCTGGTGGGTGGGCATTCACTGCTTGCCTCTTTACTTCTGCTTCCCCCTTTGGCTAACTGAAATGGCCATCAAAGTAGCATTTAACTTCTCCATCCAGGACTACAATTCCTCTCCTGGATGGATAGAGGCCATCCCATTTGTACAGGCCTTTATCCCTCCACAGGACCCTAGTTAATTTGGAGTTCATTTCCACTAATGAATTTTAACAACAGTTATTGTAGCCAAATTTGGGAAATTGCTTTTTATGGTAAGTCTAAATGTATTATTCGTTCTTCTGGGGTAAAATAGACATCATTCATTCCTGGACCCATGGTACCCATATTTTCGGCATATTGTCTAGACTGAATCCAGTTGTTCTGTGAAGAAAGGTACTATGGAAGAAAGCTACCCAGTCCCCCCTTTTTTCTTACAGGCAAATAGAATTCGTCTTAAACATAATAAGCATGTAATAGTGTGAAGGATATTGAGGCAAGTAAAGCGAATGTATATACAGTGAATTTGCACATTTAATTAGCACTTAGTTTTTTTGCATTTGTGTCTGTTACTTATTTATATATTTGTAATAAATAGAGAATAATGGATGGGTAGGGGGTTATAACAAGGATTTTATACCCCCCAAGGGGTGGGATGCCACATAAACCCTGAGAGCCAAGCTCAAGGGGTTTATTCAGGCATCCCACCTCGAGGGCGGGTGCGGCAGGGAACAGGAAAGTCGCGGCAGGCACATGCGCTGAACTAGGAAAACCAGGCTTGTGTTTGTTATTATAACCAGCTGGTTATAATGATAAAATTACAACCCGGTTTCCCTATGGGAAAAAATGGGCACCAGTTATTATTGATATTTATAACATGTATTGATTGTATTGTCATCTTTTGACTTTGTGATGAATTTTATAACATCAGAAATGTATGTATGCTATTTTATTTTCTGAAATGGTCAAATGATTGATCAATAAAATTTAGAACTGCCTACAGGCATCTACACTATATAGAGGATTTCCCCCAGTATCCTGGTCAACAGTCCTCTTACCTAAAAGTCGGTTCATGCACTTGCCCTAGAGTGTGTGTTGGCGTTGATGTATGAAATGGCTGCCATTACATATTTACAGTAATTTCAGAACCAGTTCTTCATGGCTTGTAAAAGCACTTTGGGATGCTTTGTATATGAAAAGCACTATATAAATGCTAATTACCCTTCTTCTTCTTCTTCTAAGTGTTAAAAGCAGTTATATACAGATTGTACAAAATTCTGTCAGACAGAGGAAACATATTTAATCGTGGCACAGAGTGCAGTGGTGGGTGTTGAAGGTGACTGAGGACAAAACCACAGTTCTTGTTAAAGTACTGTAGGTTTTGTATCTGTTTGTAAAAGGTGGCTGTGTAGTACGACTATAGGGCAGGCTTGGACATCAATAACTCTGGACTGCTGCCAACTACAGGTATGCTCGATACCTCATTTAAAAGGGCCTTGTATGAGCTTCCAGACTATGCTGAGCAATGCTCATATATTGTTCCCTTTAACCAGCCGGACAAAATTACTTATATGCTCAAATCAATAAGAAATGGAACATAATGACATACATAAAGACAATCAGTAATGTTTGAGCTACAGGTTCTTTTGTAGACAATCGTGTTTCAAAGATTCAGGAATCCTGTGATGTTATACTTTATGTGACACACAGGTTTTTCACAGCTTTCTTCTTAAATTCTCAGTACATAAGTAAAATTGCAAGATGTACTGCAGTACTGCTACATCTCAGAAATACAGTTACACTTACCTGGATTCCTTCGACATAGTCAGTGACAGTTATGTAGTATCTGAGCACGCACAAAGTCCGTGGGACACCTGTTGGCTACAGCTTCAGCTCCTCTTCTCTCTCTCTCCCTCCCTCTTTCTCTTTCACTCTCTCGCCACTCCATACCTCAAATCTTTCTTTCCTTTGGAATCATTAGGGAGCCCCTTGGTAGCTCTGTCCTGGGGTTTACTTTTTTGATATTTTATTTGATTGTTTCCTCTGATCTTTTTTTTTTCTTTCTTTCTTGTACTGCCTTGCCTGGTTACAGCTTAGTCCCAGTGCTGCCACACTGAATATTCCTTAAGAATTTTTTTCTGGGACTGTATTGCACAGTTTCAGACTCGAAGATATGTTGGATCAAACACCAGGCTTTACGTGATTGTAATCCCTATAGCTAGAAAGTGTTAAAGTGACCGATCCTGATAAAATGTAACAAGCAGAGACAGAGAGGTTGTGGTCCCTCTGTACAGATCATTGGTGAGGCCCGTACTTGAGTATGGAGTGCATGTATGGGCTCCACATCGTAGAAATGAGATAGATAGGCTGGAGATGATCCAGAGGAGAACTTCACGCTCTATAAGAGGTGTGAAAGAAAAGGATTACAGCTCTAGGTTGGAGGAGTTAAACTTGTTTTCTCTGGAGTATAGAAGGCTAAGAGGAGATCTGTGTCTACTGTTCAAAGCATTGACAGATCAAGATCTTTGGGATCGGCTAGGATTGATATTCACAGATCAAACTTACTCCACTAGAGCACATTCACTTCAGCTGAAAGGTGAAAATTGCAAAACATGGCGTCGTAAAAGATGGTGTAATCAAAGAGTGGTCTCTCGGTGGAACTCTTTGCCCGAGGAAATACTATGTAATACATCATTGGGAAGTTTTAAAGTTAAATTAGACAACCTACACAAATTGGGGGTATTCTAAACTTGATGAGGCGAGCATAATGTACGTGATTCTTTTCAGCTCTGTACACACCTATGTTACCTATGTATGACTAAAAGAGGGAAGGATAAGCACAGGAGTCATGAAGATAAGTGTAAATGTCAGTCTCGATCTCGGTTAACTGAATGTCATGTACACTGCTGGTATGCCCACTTTTAGAGTGAGTGGAACAGAATACTGGGGATGATGATTACTTTCTGGAGGCAGCACGAAAAAAGTTGCTTCACCACTGATATGATCAGTTTACAAGTGCAACTATTATTAATAAAAAAGACAACATCAGCCAAAGATCTGTAGTTGCTCACAAAAGTGCTTCTTTATTTGTGCAAAGCGTTTTGTGCAATACCTTTAAGAAAATAAAACAACTTACAAGTTTGCATGATGTGCCTAAGAGAGATACCATGGACTTAGAATGTGCCCTGACCAGTTTCGTGCATGTGTACTTCCTCAGGGAGGTGTTCTAACTTGTTGGCAACTCTCTTGGGTGCACCACGCAGATATGTAGGTTGCTTTTCAGTTTTCTTAAATGTTTTGCAAAAAATGCTTTGTACAAATGAAGCAATTACACATCTTTGGCTGACAGTCCTTTTTTATTGATAATAGACCGGCAAGCGAACCAGCTGGGCCTAGTGGCACTATCCTGGTTCCCCAGCACCCCTAGTCATATCCTTGGTGCTTCCACCATGAACCTTACTCCCAGGAGGCCCTTCAGTTCTACAGCTACCTTACTGCAGGATGTAGGGGATTGCAGCTTACAACCCAGCAAGTCCTTTTCAGGGTTGACCACTACAGGATGCCCTTACTTTCAGTCACTGGCCATCTTGAATCTTACTTCTCATCCCGATGACAGTATTTTTGAGTCTGAGGATGAAGGTTGAACCGATTGGGTTTTGGGACCCATCTGAGGACCTGGAGTCCTTCTTCCACCTTCTTAGAAGGATATTGTCTTCTCTTGACATCCTCTTCAAGGAGTTAGTAGCTGCAGGGAAGCACAAGCACTTGGGGATCCTGTTGAAGAAAACCCCTTTGTTGCTTACTATACTGATCGATTGCACCATACCTGATCTGGTGAAGGTGATGTGGTCTCATCCTACCTCAGCTGGGTTGGTCCTTGATGAGATTGCTGGTATGCAGTCCCAACCAAGTGCTGGAAGGCCTTCATGGAGCAACCAGAAACTTCAGTTTCAGTGGTCAGTGCCATCATGCACAAGTACAGGACAGCTGGGGCTCCTATTGCCCATCTCCCAAGCAGGGGGTGCAAACACCTTGACAAGTGGGGCCACAGAAAGCACGCTGCGGGCACACTGAGTTTGTAACAGGCTAGCTACTCTGGCTATTTTGGCCACAGTCATCATGCTCTGTAGATGTTGGCTAGTGTACTGAGAGACATTCTCTCTCAAGCATGAGGAGGCCTCTCAGCTGATTGAGTGTCGCTAGCAGTGGTGATAACACTATCTGAAACTTACAACTGAAGCACAAAATAACGAACCCGAGTTCGCTCTAAGAATAGTGGAGCTCAAGGAAAATCAAACTGCTCAACAACACATGAGGTCTGGCATTCCACTTGTCCTTAAGTGAGGAAATGCTACATTGCATACCCCCAAAAAAGTGCTTACAAATTTATTTAAGTGCTTATTGTGCCAAAACTGTGTGATAACAACACTCACATGCACATCCTGTTTCCTTACCCAAGGATAAGTGGGATGCCAGGACTTGTTTGTTGTGCAGATCACAGTGGATCAGGCCGAGGTGTACTGCTGCAGGAGTGGTACTTAGGAGGCATTCCTCTCCCTTTACTCAGGACATCCAGCACAGGGTTCTGGATCTCCTGTTTGATGAGTCTCAGCAGCTTAGCCCACAAATGGAGGGAATCTGGAAAGATATTCAAGAGTGTGACAAGACCATGGAAATGGCCTTGTCCACGACTGTCCTGAGCAGCATCAGGGACAGGTCTCTTCATCTTCATCCCTTCATAACAGAAGTAGAGAACCTAGTTAGACAAGCAAGCCTTACAATAACTGCTATGCCTGAAGCAAGGGTGATGATCAAGGAGACTCTGGCTGCTCTGCAAATTGACCTGAGGCAGAACACCATCAGCAGTCCTTCCAGTCCTTCCTCAACTATCAATTGGAGACCACCTAACACTATTTCTACTCCAGTGCTTGGAGATCACAGTCGATTGAGGAGTGTAGGAGATCATCATTCGTGGTCATTCACTCAAATATGTGTTATGGCCTTCCCTTTTGACCAGATTTCTGCACAGGTTGCACCTTCTAGATCACCATCAGGTGCTCAGAAAAGAGATGCCTTCACTCCTTTGGCAGCACATATCCGCGTGCATAGTGCACACCAAAGATGACCGTGGGTACATGTCCAGATACTTCATAGTCATGAAGGATGGGCAGCTTACACCTTATCCTATTGGTGGGGTCTGAACAACCATATCAGCTGATAGAAATTCAAGATGTTAACATTGGGGCAGGTGAGCTCCTCATTGGAAAGGAGGGACTGATTCACTTCCCTGGACCTGAAGCATGCATTGTATCACATCACAGTCTGTTGTTCCCATCACAGAGTCCTACAGTTCAGGATAGCAAGGAACCTACAATATACCAGTTCAGAGCACTGCTGTTCAGCCTCTGGTAAGCACCAGATGTCTTTGCCAAGGCTGTGGCAGTGAGGGAAGCTTATCTTCATCGAAGGGGAATTCACATAGTCTACTAGCTGAAAGATTGGCTGATCAGAGGATGGTCACCCTCAGAGTCTAAACCAGCTCTTCAAGTGGCCATGGAAACCTTCTCTAATTTGGGAACCACACTGAACATGGACAAGTAGAGTTTATCAGATGCAGCTAGACTCCAGAGATACTTGAGCTCAGCTCTGGAACTAATTATGTGTGCGCTGTTGCCATTATTCTGACAGGCATCTGGCTAGAGAGTTCCTTTGTGTTCTCATACTGTTGGCATCCACAACCTTTGTCATCCAGTTGGTTTAACTTTGGATATATCACCTCCAGCTGGAGCTAAACATGCAGTGGTCCCAGAAGTCGGTTCCCTTTTCCTAGCAGGTCAGAGTAACTCATCTCATGAATGAAGCTATCCCCTAGTGGCTAGCCCTGGAGCACTTGTCAGAGGGTCGTGCTTTGTCCAGCTGAATACATTGCTGGTACTGACCACTGATGCCCCCCTCCTGGACTGAGAAGTACATCTTGGACTCATGGGCATATGGGCTTTGGACTACAGCTGTACATCAGTGTGTTCCCCAAAATGTCTCACTGTTTGCCACCTATCGTTCTGGTGTGGGCAGTACGTTGTTGGACAGTCGTAGCCAACTAGGAGATATTTATTTATTTTATTTATTAAAATCTTGGATAAACACCTTTTAGCAAAGCTTTTTTACAAAGGTTCCACGTCACAGTTGAATGAAACAAAGGTCATGGGAGTACAGCAAACATGAGAAACAGGTAAACACAGGTGCATGACTAAAAAAATGGCACTGTACAATGTATGCCAGGGTGCACATAAACACATAGGAGGCTAAAGCAAACCCAGAAGGAGGAAGATCTGGAGAGAACAAGGAGGGCAGCCAGGAGGCCTTGTCAGGAGGTGGGAGGAGAGAAAGGCAGGCGGAAGGGTGGAGGAGAGTGGGGAGAGTGAGGGATGAGGAGAAAGCAAGAGGAGGCAGCCATGGGCCTTGTCAGAGGAAGAAGTTGCAAGAAGGATGTGTTATGGGATGGTGGGTGGAGGGGGGGAGCCGAGGTTGGGAGAGAGGGCAAGCAGAAAAATAGGGGGTGGGGATGGGGGTGGGGTAGAAAGATAAGGGAATGGTGTGAAATGCTATGCAAGAGGTGGGACAAGGGAGAGTGCATTACATGAAGGGGTGGCTCTTGATTGAGGAGTCTAGCTGGGAGGCACATTATTTAGTTGTAGCAGTCACATTTGTTGTGTGTGGTGAGGTGAGATGTGTTCCATTTGTTGTGTGTGGTGAGGTGAGATGTGTTACATAAGTGGTCCCTACACCAGAAAATGTGTGCAGTCTGTTTCAAAGTTGGGAGTACCCCCCCCCCCCAACTGCGCTGACCTGTCTGCATCCTGAGAGAACTGCAGTCTGCTATTCTTAAGTGCCCGTATCCTATTTTAATGCACAGTTCAGGACATGGCCTTTGCCCTGATATGTATTGTCAAATTCCTGTACACCTTTCCATCCTTTACTCTGGCACACAAAGTTTTCTCGTATGAGGAGCATCTGGAAGCAGTATAGCCTAGAGGTTAGAGGAACGAGGTGTGAACAAGCTTGATACATCCAGCAGACCAGACCTGGGTCTGATTCTCACAACCTCCACTTGCATACTGTGTGACTCTGAGCAAGTAAGCTAACCGCCTCAGGCTCCCAGGCGTCTCTGGAAAATAGGCACTTATTCCTAGTGGGCCTTACCCAGTTACCAAAGACTAAAATAAAATAAATATGTTCTCACTGGAGACAAGGAGGGAGAGGGGAAACATGATTGAAATATACAAGTTCCTGAGAGGGATAAATAAGGTTCCATCCTCTGACCTGTTCAACAGAGTCTCTGACAGTAACACTAGAGGGCACGGATGGAAGTTGAAGGGGGTTGAGCTTCAAGAGGGAGCTTAGGAAACACTGTTTTACAGAAAGAGTCATGGAGCTATGGAATAAACTGCCAGCCGAGGTAGTGGAAGCAAGGTCCGTGATATCATTCAAGCTATGATGGGACAAGGCTAAAGCACAATCAAAAGCAACAGGAGCAGTAGGAGGCATTATGCAGAAGGGTGTTAGGTCCTGGTATCCGAGAAGGTCCAAGGAACACATGGGCAGACTAAATGGACCCTTGGTCTCCTTCTGCTGTCTTTTTTTCTCTGTTTCTAAATATGCTGTGCTGAGAATTTTGGATGATTCTAATAGCTCTGGCATGGCCTCCACAGTTTTGGAATCAGGACCTTCTTTTCCTCAGCATTGAGCATCCCATCAAGCACTCCACTCATGCTGGATATTCTCACTCTGTCTGAGGGGAGATTTCAGCACATGAACTTGGAGTCCCTGCATCTGATGGCCTGGTTCATGACAGGGAAGAGTTTGCATCCATCAACCTCATGGAGGAAACTCTCACAGTGTTGAAGGCTTCTTGTAAGTCATCTGCTCTACAGACACTTTTAAGTGGAAGAGGTTCTTGATATGATACCAGGAGCATTGCCTTGCCTACATAGAGTGCCCAGTCAGTTCTGTGCTTAACTACCATTGAACGCTGCCCACCAAGGGACTCCTACCAACTTCTTTGAAGGTGCATTGGGCTATCATCTCAGTGTACTGAGCTAAAGTGGGGTTACCTCCTTGACATCAGAGTGGGTGGTCGACCACCTTTTTTAAGGACCTCAACCATATGTTCCCACTTCTTTGTGAACGTCCCCCTTCACATGACCTGAACCTGGTCCAGGCAAGGTTCTCATGGTTCTTTGAGCTCTTACCAACATGTGACCTTTTTTTCTGGTCCTGGAAAGTGTTTTTTTTTTGGGGGGGGGTTGTTTTATTTTGGTTGCTATCACCTCAGCCAGATGGGACAGTGAGCTGCAAGCCCTCTCAGTCACGCCAGTCTATATGGCTTTCCAAAAGGTATTGCTGCACTCCAACAGAACATTCCTGTCTAACTTAATTTCTGAATTCCATTTGAACAATTCCTTGGAATTGCTAATGTATTTCTTTAGGCCACATGCTAGCCCTGCAGAGAAAAGGCTACATCTACTGGACAGCAGATGTACCTCCTGTTATGCAATCAGAGAATGGAGGAATTTAATGGCACCACTTCTGTTATTTTTGACCTGTGCTATAACGTCCTTAGGCCATCCTACTGCCAAACAGACAATCATTCCATGGATCATTTTTTGCACTGAACATTGCTACATGTTGACCTCCCATATGCCACCTGGGGGGCATCCATGCCCATACTGCCTGACACATGACCACTTCTGCCACCACTGCCAAGGACATCCTAGTCAGTGAGACATGTAAAGCTGCTACCTGGGCTTCTGCACACACTTTCACTGCTTGTTGCCTAGACCTACAAGCTAGAAGGGATGTTGCTTTTTGGTCCCTGTCCTCACAACTCTCTTTAATTGAGCTGAAATAGCCCCTTCAACTTTGTTACTGCTAGTATTCTGCATAAATGTGACTACATAGATGAAATCTAGGTAGTTATAAGACAAAGTTACTCACCTGTGTGCTGTTTCACTTCTGGTAGTCCTTCTACAGTCCCACTCATCTGACCATCCTCTCCTGGCTGCTAGCCCTCATGGCTACCTGTTGACATGGCCTCAGGTATCCTGTGGTTCCTCTTGAAAGATATGAGGCATGGCGGGTGAGGGCATAAGAGAAAAGGGAGGAACTGAAGCTGTAGCCAGCTGGCTTACAGATGACTTTGGGCATGCTCAAATACTGCATAAGAGTGACTTTAGAGGGAATACTAATATTGAAAAACTAGTTATAGGTAAGTATCTTCATCTTTTGTGGGCAGACTGGATGGGCCTTGCGGTCCTTATCTGCCATCAACCTCTATGTTTCTATGTTTCTATGATTCAGACTATATTATTTGACACAAGTAATTCTTATATTGTTCCTGGGGGTAACCTGTGTTAGTGTGTCTGAAAAAGCTGTTAATTTACTCATTTGATGAACTGTACTGCATTAAATTAATACAATATGATAAAATCATTTCATAAAAATTAGAATGTTTTTCTTTAAGTAATTATAGCTTTCATTTTAACATGTCAGTTAGAATAAAGATAATTAACAAATACCTTTGCTACATTAGTTTTTAACAGACAATAACATACTTTTCTTGGACAGAGTTTACAATACTGTTACAATGTATCGATTAATGTATAAAGTCTGGGTACCAGATAATCTAACATTTTTACCAAAGAACAAAAACACATGGCACAGTTAGAAAAGAGGTTTTATTTCTTGAGAATAGAGATTGTAATTAAAAAGTGACAGTCTCATGTTGCATTAAATATATTCTCTCAGTCTGAAGTCTTGATATGAAGAAATTTTTCAACCAGAACAGTGCAACAGACATGAGTTTTTTCTGCTTGTCAGCCATGATCGTTCCAGTCTTTGTAATCTACAATAACACACAAACGCCATGTGCTCATGGGTGAGAGGGTGCAAGCCATATCCAAACTGAGACAAACCAAACATAATTGCTGTCTCACTCTTGCAGAAAAAAAACAAATAAAGCAGATGAAGTCTCTGAGGCAAAGTTATTTATTGAAAGTTCCAGAGCACAGCACTAAGCCCCAGCGCTTTGCCTCATAAACTGAAGGCTCCATCGGGGGTGTGGCTTTACAGTGAGATCTAACTCCCTTAAATTGTGCAAAATTTAAGGCTATAAATAATATAGACCTTGCGCAACAAAAATGGGCGAACAGGCATTCTCTCGCTTTGCTCCTAAGTTCTGGAACTCACTCCCCCTTCAGGTTAAAAATTCTGCCTCACACCGGGAATTTAAAAACTCGCTATTCTCTCACCTTCACACCCTTGGTCATTGCAAATGCTCATAATCTGCTTCACCCTACTGCCGGCCTGCAGCACGGACCCTAGTCTATTTTCACTACTATATGTCTTTATTATGCACTGTATCTGACTGTGATGCTCTAATCACCTTATGTTGTTAATTGCTCTTGCTGTCATTGTTTACCCTGATTGTTATTATGTACTACTGTAATATGTTATTATGTACTACTGTACTATGTACACCAATGTCCCGTGCTCTCCCGGGTTGTGACTGAAAATAGGCAGGATTGTTGCCTAGTGCACTTACCCGGTTACCAAAAGCTAATTAATAAATAAAATAATATATTTAAAATTCAAACATTACTGTGTATAGTTCATCAGTTCAACACCTGTATAACAGGCATCCCCACTGAACAGTTTACACGCCTGAGGTGAAATTGTTCAGAAATTAAATCTTTTGAAACCCATGCATTACATTTAAAAATAGATTTTGGAAAGGATACTACCCCATGAAACTTCTTGATGAAGCCATTGAAAAGGTTTTACCATAGTGCTTTTGATAGTGCCCCAGCGACATCCCCTACAGTGACAGCTACCATGCCAACTGTCAGCACTGTAGCCTGGGATATCGGTGCTTTATCGTGGGGCTGTGCCCCACACACCCCGGTCTCTAGGATTCCAACTGCGAGTCAGACAGGGGGGGTACAAAACACCTAGCGAGGCAGTCTCGGTCACTGCACAGACCATCACAGCGACGTGCGGCTTTTGCCCGATTCCTGTCGCTATGTTGATCTTCGTGGTGTCGGAGTCACTGCGGTGACAGTATACCTTGAAAAAGTGACACATATGGACAGAAAATACTTTTTACAACCCAAACTCAAAACAAAATCTCAAAATGATGTGGTAACCCTGGTAACTGACCCCAACCAGATTTCATCTGAGGTATCTTGAATTGTACAAAAACATTGGCACATTTTTGACAGTGACCCGCATTTAAAAACAGCAATGGATGATAGACCCAGAGTCACCTATAGATGAGGGAACAACTCAGGGGACTAAACATAGAGATATAGAAATTGATAGCAGATAAGGACTGCTAGGCCCATCCAGTCTGCCCATTTTCTCTGCCTACCATAAAAGCCGCAGACCCTACTTGATCTCTGGCTTTACCCCCTCGTTCCTATTGCTAGGGTTCCTCTATGCCTGCCCCACACATGCTTGAATTACCCCACTGTATTTGCCCCACTACCTCTGTTGGGAGTCTATTCCATGCACCCACCACCCCTTCTGTAAAGAAATACTTCCTTATGCTACCACTTAGTCTACCCCTTCTACCTTCCTGTCATGCCCCCTCATTCCTGGACATCTCCTTTTCTGAAAGATGCTACCCTTCAGTACCCTATTTATGCCTTTTAGATATTTGTAGGTTTCTATCATATCTCCCCTATCTCCCCTCTCCTCCAGGGTATACAAGTTGAGGTCTACAGTCTCTCCTCATATGACTTTTCGTGCAAGCCCTGCACCATCTTCATTGCCACCAATAGTTTATATAAGAGGCCAGTTAAAGATTTGAGACCTAAGTGGCTCCCTTCCAGGCCAATAGGAAGCCATAAATGTGGTCGATGTAACATTTGCAACTTTTGAAATCAAGAAAAAAATGTTAAACATCCATTACTGCCAAAAACCATTGAAATTAGACAGCTCATCAACTGTCAGATGGAATTTATCATTTATGTCATGGTTTGTCCAAAAATCTATGTAGGTTTTACCACAAGAGCTCTTAAAGAGCAAATTCTGAAACACATTTGCTCTGTTTACAGAGAAACCCTAAATACGCTTTTGGGGCAACACTTTGCTGAGTAATCAAGTCAATTTTTTTTACATAGCGCCATTCCACAGGTGATCAAAGTGCTGTGCAAGAGATAAAATAAAAATAAAACCATAAAGTCTAACAGCAGTATTCAAGATAAAAACCATAATAAATTAGACAGGATCTGGGAAAGCCAAGTTAAAAAGATATGTCCTTAAAGCTTTCCACGGTCAGGCACTATCGAACCCGACAAGGTAGAGAATTCCACAGGGTTGGGGCAGCAAAAGCAAACGAGCAAGCATCAGATGTCTTAAGTCAAACCCTGAGAATCTCTGGCAATCCCACGTCAGTGGAGCAGAGAGGACGAGATGGGCAGTAAGGATGAAGAAGGTCTTGCAGGTAGCGTGGTCCCTGACCATGTAGGGCTTTATAGGTCAGTAACCCGACCTTGAAGGTGATCTGCCAGTAGACCGTCAGCCAGTGCAGATTGCAGAGCACAGGTGTGATATGGCAAGATCGAAGTAGGCCAGTCAACAATCTGGCAGCCACGTTCTGCACCAGCTGCAGATGGCGAATATCAACCCTCAGGAGACCTAGGTAGAGGGTGTTATAGTAGTAATGATGGGAGGTAACAAAGATGTGGACCAGATTGGGTAGATCGCTGGGAGGGACCAGGTACTTAATCCAGGTAATGTTCCTCAGATGGTAAAAAGAGTATTGAATGACAGCAGACACCTTGGATTTCAAAATCAGGCCGCTGTCTAACACCACACCCAGATTTTGCACCTGGTCTGAGGCAAGTAGTTGGCTTCCACTGAGCCAAAGCCCAGATGGTTGACCAGGCACCATACCTACATCTTGGCCACCAGGGTCCACAACCTGCACCTCAGTCTTATCTGGATTCAGTCTCAACCAGCTGGCCCTCACCCAGTCTGGGATCTCAGAGAGGCAGCTGTTAAAGACTGAGACAGCATCCTCTTGGTCGGGTACAAAGGACATGTAGGACTGAGCATCATCTGCATAGCAGTGGAAACTCAGCCCATACTGCCTAATAATGTCTCCCAACAGCATCATATACACTGCGAACAACGCGGGTGATGGTATCTGGCTCTGTGGGATCCCACATGGCAGAGAAGAGGGTCCAAAGAATAAATTCCTGACACCACTCTTTGAATCCTACCCATGAGGAAAGTTCTAAACCATCTGAGGACTGTTCCAGACAGTCCACAGAACAACTGTAGGCACTCCAACAGCACTTTGTGGTCCACAGTGTTAAATGCCGCAGCCAGGTCGAGGAAAACCAAGATGGTATGGCTTCCTCGATCCCTGGCTATCAGGAGGTGATTAAGGACCTGAACAAGGGCCATCTCGGTACTGTGCCTCTTCCAAAATCTGGACTGGAGAAGGTCGTAAACATTGTGGGTGGATAAAAGATCCTCCAGCTACACCTCAACAACCTTCTCAATAACCTTCCCCAAAAAGGGCAGGTTAGAGACAGGCCTGTAGTCTACTGGGCACTCTGGGTCAAGGGAGGGTTTCTTAAGGAGATGTACCACCACCACCTCCTTCAGAGGGTCAGGGAACACCCCTGTCTCCAATGAGCCTCAGACTATCTCAGCTAGACGGGACCCATGACTTCTACGCAACCCAACAAGAAGTGCGTAGGACCCAGGTCCAAACTACAGTAAGTTGGGCACAAGTTCTGGAGGATCTGGACAATGTCTGCGGGTTCAAGCAGGTCGAAATCAGACCAGACAGACTGAGTGCAGGCAGCCTCCTGTTGACCACTGTAAAGCCCCATTAGAGGACGCTGAGTGAATCTCAGACCTGATAGTGGTAATCTTATCTGCAAAGAAATGAGGAAACTCATCTCACTTAGACTGTGAAAATACACCCTGGGACTGAAGGCAGGCTGAATTGTACAGTCTGTCGACAGTCTGGAAGAGCTGAGCTGGACAATTCTGTGCAGCAGCAATCTCCTTGGTCAGGAATTCTGCCTTCTTACGGGAGATTGCCGATTGGTAGTCTTTATAATGAACTAACAATCTAAGTGGGTCACTCTCTAGGCCTGGTTTTCACCGATGTCACTCTAACCTTCGACCCACTCATCTCAGCTCCTTCAAAGTCCCATCAAGCCATGGAGACCTGAGGCAGAGAGTGAGGGGGCAAACACGGAAAGGAGCAAGAGAGTACAGGGCCACTGTCACTGCCTTGTTGCAGGCTAGAACCAGGTCCCCTGGGTCCCTGCTAACATTCACCAAACCTGATAGGTTGAGTACCACCATAAGGCCATCATGGGTCAGACCCCTCAAAGGGCGATACTGAACCATCTCCATAGGGGCAAGCCTATAAGGAGGAGCCTCAAAACTGAATCTTATAGTATGATGGTCAGACTATCCAACTGGTTCCACCACCAGATTGGAGAGCTTCATCCCCAGCAGGAAGACCAGATCAAGTGAGTGACCATATCTGTGGGTAGCAGAGGAAATAACCTGTGTGATGCCCAATGAGTTCATCAGTTGGAGGAAGTCCTGTTTAAATTACGAGTACCACGGCAGTAAGACAGATGGCTTTAGTTTCATGGATTTAGAATGTGTCCCAAGAAACAGTAAGGGCTGGCAACTGGAAAAATGTGTTTTTACAAAAAGAATCCCATTGGATTTATTTTATTTTATTTATTTGAGTCTAGGATTACAAATACCTTTGAGCCAAGGCTCTTTTACACAGGTTCCAGGTCAGATGAAGTACAATACAAAGCAGGACAATTACGTAACAAAGGTAGGATAACAGGTTAAACAATCAGTTACATGAACATGAATGCATATATTTTGGTTATACTGATGCCACAGGCAGTTATAGGGTACACAGTGTAAGAAGACAAGGCAAGGACACAGATAGGCAGGAGCAGCCAGAGATATTGTCAGATCATACATTAAGTGCTGGTGGTGAAGGCGGTTCCGAGGGGGAGGAAAGGGAGAGAGGGTGGGGAGGGGGTTTTAGGGGGAATGGGGTAGATGAAGTAGAAGTGCTATGATGGGAGGGCTGTGATCAGGCGTGTGGGTAACAGTAGGAGGGCTGAATTAGAGGAGATAGTCACAGGTGCTAGAGGCAGAGAGCAGTAGATGGAGTTTGGTTTTGAAAGTACCAAGCTTGAGTAGGGAGGAGATGTCACTGCTGAGACCATTTAATCAGCTAGGTGCCCTATATGCAAAAGATCTTTGACCCTGGGTGGTATGGTAGTGGGGGATCTGCAGGAGTTGCAATTCAGAGCCATACCATGTGATGGTCACTGGCCCCCAAGTGACCTTCTACATGGAGATCTGTGATCCGTTCCATTAGTCAGTACTAGATCTAGGATAGCCCTGTTTCTTGTGGGTTGTTGTACCAGTTGTTTGAGGCCCTCCCCCTGCAGGGAATCCACCATGTTTCTAGTTCTGGCAGATGTACCTGCTGCTATTGACCAAACTGTATCTGGCATGTTGAAGTCTCCCATTATCAGAACCTCCCCTTTAGCTGTCATGTTTTGTATATCTTCTAACAGTAATGTGTCTGTGTCCTCCCCGTGGTTTGGGGGCCCGTAGATAACTCCAGTTCATATGGCTGTCCCATTTCCTGTTTCCAGGGTGACCCACAGTTCTTCTGGCTCCTCATGTGTATTCTGAATTTCTGTAGCTTTGATATTTTCATTGACATACAGGGCCACTCCACCCCCCAACACACTTTTTTGCACCTCGGTCTCTTCTGAACAGTACATAGCCAGGTACTGAAGTCTCTCAAGTGTGGTTACTGGTAAACCACATCTCACTAATTGCTACTATGTCCAGTTTAGCCTCTGCCATTATTGCCTGCAGGTCTGGGATCTTGTTTCCCAGAATGCGAGCATTTGTGTACATGATTTTCCATTGGTCAGATTTCACTGTGTTAGTTGTTGGGTGAGGTCTGGCATTTACCATGTATGTCGTATGGGGAGTGGGACCTTTTGCCTTACCTGGTGATGCAGATGAACTGCAAACATGTTGAACTCCTGTTTGACCACTAGCCGGGGGGGGTGTTCTTCCCATTCGACGTATGGGGTGCTGCACCCCTCTCCCCATTTGCTAGTTTAAATATTCTGCAAAGATGTCAAATGTCTGCCCCAATGCACTGACCCCCTCCTTAGTCAGATGCTGTCCATCAAATTTAAAGTACTTTCACTCCCAAAACTGTTGCCAGTTCCCTACAAATTTGTGTCCTTTCTCCTGGCACCAGCCCTTGAGCCACATGTTTAGCTCTCCTATCTCTCCTTCTCCAACCTTCCATCCATCTGCCTCCCTGTACCAGACTGGCAGGATCTCAGAGAAGGAGATGCCGGACGAAATGGATGATAGTTTGTCACCCAGCTTGGTCAGGTGTTCCATGGTCTCCACAACTGACCAGCTGGTGAGATCATTAGTCCCTATGCGTACCAGGACGTCAATGTTTTCTCCTGCTTCCTGAACAATTTTAGCAATGAGGTCAGTGTCTCTCCACACTGATGTACCTGGGAGACATCTGACCATTACCCATGGCTGGAGATAGGTATCAACTCCCCGAATCATGGAGTCTCCTATGATCAGAAGTTTTTTAGATTTCCTTTTTGCTTTTTTTGTTTTGGTTCCTGATTTGGGCAAGTTTTGTTGTGCTAGCTCCTGTGCTGCAGTGTCCTGCTCTGCAGTGTCCTCTGCCCCATTGTTTGATTTCAGAGATAGAGGCAGATACCTGTTTGTAGTTTTTATATGTTTTTTGGAGGTAATATGTTGCAGAGCAGAGAGTGATGGGGCACCCGATTGGCCCCTCCTAACCACCTGCCAACCTCCCGGACCAACTACCCTCTGCGGTTGAGGTGCTTCTGTTGGATGTTGGGGAAATGGCGGGTGGTTCTTATAATATATTTCCTCTTGAATATGCTATTTGAGGCACGCAATCTCTGCCCATGCTGCCTGGAGCTGAGCCCTTAGACCTCCAGTGGCCCAGCATGTAGGACAGTGTCCTAAATCCTGTAAAATTGCCCTTCTGAAAAGTGTTCCACAGTGCCTGCAGTTAATTATATCTATTCCAGATAAGTTGCTGGGTTTATAACCTGATCAGAGTAATCAGAAGGAAGAAAATGAAAGCAAAAGTTTGATTTTGTGTTTTGTTTGTTTTTGTATAACTTGTTATAACAAGTTAAATTACTAGTGCCCCTGTAAATGAGGTCACCGTGTGAATACCCCACTGATCCGCCTCTTCCTGCTTTGCCACAGTAAATATGTCACAACTGTGCTACCCTTTAAAAGGAGTGTAGTGTGGGGTGGTTAGGGATGGGGGTGGGTGGCTGGGCCCTTCCCCTGCCGAAAAAGAACCACCATGGATGAAAGAAACAAGGAGGTAAGAGCAGAAACAATCAGCCATTGACAAATGCAGTAGCCCTGAAAGCATATCCTAATGATAAATAAAACTGTAAAACCTGTAAAGCACCACCTGTAATAATTTCACAGAAGATATACCCTGTAAGAAACTCTTTGCTACAGAGAAAAATAAAGCAGTAACAGAAGATATACCTTGCAAAAGACAATTTGAATCAGAAGATTACAGCAGTAATCTGTTAGCACACAAGTGTAGGCACACCCTGTGATAATGTAGATGAAGGTATACCCAGCAACAACAATTTGAATCAGAGAAAAATAAAGTAATAAAATGTTAGCAACAAACAGTAACAATCTCTGTGAGCAGAAAATAAAAATAACAACACACAGTAACTCTCCCTAGCCAAAAGAAGCCTTAATCCTTTCCCTTGCTCTGGTAAGGTTCTTTGCTCTATCCTTTCAAGCAACCTAGGAGGAAAGAGCTCAGGTGAAGCTAGATACATTGGCCAGCAAACCTAGTCTTCCACCTCCAAGATATCAACTAACCTGACCTTTTAACCCTTCTTTCTGTTGGAAGTTACTGACAGTTTGTCAGCTCCACCCCCCAGATACACACCGAATCCCCTGGAAGAGCTGTGGGAGGAAAGCAATTAACTCCTTCATTGTGAGAAGGAGACTGCAACACCTTTGAGACAAAAAACCTTTCAGCAAATAAAATAAAATAGTGGCAAACAGTAATTTTGCTTAGGCTAATGATAAAAAATCACAAAAATGTAAGCACCACCTCTAATAATTTCACAGAAGATATAGCCTGTAAGAAACACTTTGCTACAGAGACAAATGAAGCAGTAACAGAAGATATACCTTGCAAAAGACAATTTGAATCAGAAGATTACAGCAGTAATCTATTAGCACACACATGTAGGCACACCCTGTAATAATGCAGCAGAAGGTATACCCAGCAACAATAATTTGAATCAGAGAAAAATAAAGTAATAGAATGTTAGCAACAAACAGTAACAATCCCTGTGAGTAAAAAATAAAAATAACACCACACAGTAAATCTACCTAGCCAAAAGAAGCCTTAATCCTTTCTCTTGCTCTGGTAAGGATCTTTGCTCTATCCTTTCAAGCAACCTAGACGGGAAGAGCTCAGGTGAAGCTAGGTACCTTGGCCAGCAAACCTAGTCTTTGCCTGTAGAGTAGCCCAATGCGAGTATGTCACAGCGTGTAGGAATATTCTTCAGACGAGGCAAATTTACAGGTTTAACACACCTTGGTGGGATATCTATTTTTCAAAAGTTTGAAAAATAATAAATGAAAACAACAAAAATTACAAAACAGAATCACTACTTAACAGCTGTAGTTTCTCTCATAATACAGTCCTGGATCTTAGCGCTGCTAAGACCCCTTCTCATGTGCATTCAACAGCTTGTCTATAGTAGCAGTAGAACCTCACTCCTCCTCCTCTGTCAGGGCTCAGCCCCTCTGGGCCAAACTGAAGTTAACTCACTGAAAAGGTGTTTATATCTTTTGGTGGGATCACCTGACTGAGCCCTCTTCTAGTTACAAGACTGGACATGTTGCTTCATGTCTGAACATGTTGTTTCAAAACCAAGGGGGAGGGGTTATTTCAGGGGACTTCCTGGTTCAGTTAAAGGTACAGTGTATATATCCACAGATACTGACTTTCTATATGTCTGATCCACAGTGACTAAGCTCTTTTATACATAGAACCTTATACAGTAACAAGTTTATAATGTGAATTTATGAAAATACCTTTAGGATTTCTTGTAACTGTTCTAATCATGACATTATTATTGTTTTATATGACTTCTGACTCCTTTTTCTTTAAAAAGGCTTTACTAACTGTATTCATTCCTATTTAAAATAGCCTTCATGTTTTTTTTTTGCATACAAAATGCACTTATGCACTTTACACAACACCTCTCTGGGTGTTTGGCATCATTCCTGGGACTGGATGGATGGACATGGAAGAAACAATGAAAAGAGAGAACTAGTAGGAAGTTTAGTAGGGACAGTAAAGAACTATGTTAGGTGGCATACCTAAGGTAGCGGAAAAATGAAGAAAAGCAAAGAGGAAAGCGTTAACTGATGCTAGGAAATAAGGAGATAGAAAAGTGGTCCATCTGTCACAGCCGAGGGTGTAGCCTAACTCCGCCACAGAGTATTTGCAGCTTTGGCGACGCTGTCGACGTGTGTGGCATAGGTTAGGTTACAGTCAGTTGTGACTCCAAGGTATTTAAATGAATGGATCTGGCTGAGGGCCACACCAAAAAAGTTAGAGATAGTCAGAGGGTGTAGCCTGTGCTTGTTGTGCGAACTACTGAATAATAATAATAATAAGGTTTATTTCTATGGTGCCTTTCAAAAACCAAGGTGCCTTACAAATTTTAAAAACACATCAAACAGTTCAACTCTTAAAATATATAAAACAGCTGACACAACTGGGCAGATAAAATTAATCACAGAATGCTTTAATTCATAAATATGTATTCAGGGCATTTTTAAATCCCTCCACGATCACGCACTCCCGTAACTGACGGGGTAGAGAATTCCAGAGGGTAGGGGCCACATGCATAAATGTATGGGCCCCAGAAGATTTAAGACACCCTCGAGATCTCTGGCAACCCCTTGTCAGCTGAGCGGAGCGATTGCCCAGGGCAGTGAGAACCAGGAGTTCTTTCAGGTAGTCTGGGCCAAGTCCATGTAGGGCTTTGAAAGTCAGAAGACCAACTTTAAAGGTGATCCGCCACTGTACTGGCAGTCAGTGCACTCTGTGCAACACCAGCGAAATATGACTGGACCAGGAGGTGCCAGTCAAAAGCTGGGCTGCTGCATTCCTCACCAGCTGCAGGCAGCGGATTTCCACCCCAGGAAGCCCTAGGTAAAGGGAATTGCAATAGTCCAAGCGTGAAGACACAAAGGCATGGACCAGCATAGGAAGATTGCCGGACGAAACAAGGTGCTTAATCCTGGAGATAGTCCTTAGATGGTAAAATGAGGACTTGACGATGGCAGACACCTGTGAATGCAGAGTCAGCCCTTCGTCAAGAATTACTCCCAGGTTGCACACCTATTCAGAGGCTGGGAGTGAAACAGCTCTGAGATAAATCCCGGAGGTTGAACTAACCCCCAGCCCCCCCTATCTGGTGCACCGGATCCACAACCAGTACCTCGGTCTTTTCCAAGTTCAACTTTAGTCAACTCGAGTCCATCTACTCCCGGATTTCTTTGAAGCAGTTATTAAAGACCGAGAGAGCTCCATCCTGGTCAGGTGCAAAAGAAAGGTAGAGCTGGGTATCATCAGCATAGCAGTGAAACCTCAGCCCGTACCTTCTTACAGTGTCTCCGAGGGGCAGCATGTACACTGCGAACAACAAGGAGGACAACACAGAGCCCTGAGGAACCCCACAAGGCAGAGAAACTGGGCCCAAGGAATAAACCCCGGAAACCACTCTCTGCGTTCTTCCAGTGAGGTAAGATGTAAACCACCTGAGGACTGCACCCGATAGTCCACAGATGAGCCTCAGGTGCTCTAGTAGAACCCCATTGTCCACAGTGTCAAAAGCTGATAAAAGATCTAGAAGAACCAAGATGGAACATTTTTTTCAGTCCCTAGCCATCAGGAGATCATGGGGCACCCGAACCAACGCTGTCTCAGTACTGTGCCTCTTACAAAAACCAGACTGGAGGGGTTCATAGATATCATGGATGGTCAGGTGGTTCTCCAGCTGTACTCCCACTACCTTCCCAATCACCTTCCCTAAAAAGGGAAGGTTAGAGATTGGTCTGTAGTTTGCATAGCAGTCAGGGTCCAAAGAAGCTTTCTTCAAGAGGGGTGTTACCACCGCCTCCTTCATGGAGCAAGGAAACTCACCTGTTTCCAAGGAGCACCAGACTGTCTGTGCTAGGATTAGACCGATGGAATCAAGACAACCCAAAATCAGGGAAGAGCATTGTCTTTGTTTTTTCATAATTTAGGACCAATTTATGTTTACTAAACCAGTTCTTTACTGAGGCAAAGCCAAGCTGTAGGTTGTTTTGGAGTTGTAGGGGATCCTTATGGGTGGTGTGAATTACAATGTCATCAGCATAGAGGAGGATTTGTTCTGTGCAAGACTGAGGAAGGCTGTTCAGGAAAAGGCTGAATAGAAGGGGACCCAATATGAATCCCTGAGGGACTCCTGATCACACTGGTTTTGTGTCAGAGAGGACATCTGCTATTTTAACTCTTTGGGACCGGTTTTCCAGATAGCTTTTAAACCAAACCATGGAGTCAGGAGAGAGCCCGGCATTAAGAAGCTATTCAAGTAGGAGATGATGATGAATGGTATCGAAAGCCTTCATTAAGTCAATAAAGATCGACCCAGCTAGATGACCATTGTCCAGTGAACTGTGAATAACTCCAGTGAATTTCAAAAGGTCAGAAGTGGTGCTGTGCCCTTTTCTGAACCCATGTTGTTGAGTGCACAATATATTATGTTTGTCCAGGTGTTCAGTAAGTTGGTCAGCTACAATGCGTTCTATGGCCTTGGGGAGGTAATATGGAGATTGGTCGATAGTTCATGTGGAGATCCATGTCACCACTTTTGTGGACCGGTGTAACAGTAGCAGATTTCCATCTGTCAGGGAACTGGCTGAGGGAGAGGTTGAAAATCTTAAAGATGCTAGTACTTCGTCAAGCATGAGGGACAGTAGTTTGAGCTCGAGTGAATCCCCATTCCTTCTGGACTTGACAGTTGCTTTGCTAATGTAGTTGCGAACATTGTGCATCCTTTTTTATTTTATCATGACTAGTTTTGCGCCTTTTTCCAACCGACTTACCCAGCCCCATTCCCCGGAATCACCGGGGCTTACCTTACGCCTGGTCCAGGAGCGGCACCAGCGGGGAGTCGATCTTCATCCTGCTGCTGGTGTGTTTTCACCTCCATTTTCTCCCAGGGGCCTCAGGAGTAGGTGCGCATGCGCCTTATGGCCCCAGTAATGACTCCATCCCCGACCCCACTGGCCTAATGCCTGGCACCCTCTAGGCCTGAGCTACCCCTGGCCTCCACGAGGAGGCGGCCATTAGCCGAGCATAGCCACCCCACCTCCCCGGAGAGGAGAGCTGCCTGCCGGCAGCTCCATCCAGCTCCGCCCTCTCCTCCCCACTACCGACCTCCAGTGGCCGAGGCTCGTTCCTGAACCTGGGTCGCCGGCATGCTACGAGATAAGGCGTCCAGCGCCTCAGTGCCACTGGGCCGGCTTGATGAGCGTCATGCATCATGATTGCTTTAAAGTAAAACAGCAGACAATTGGTGGATGGGGGAGACAGGTAGGGTGAGTTAGAAAGTCATCTTCCTCAAAAAAGTCAAGGGGGAAGACACTACTGAGGTCTGTGAATGTGGATGACTCAATCTTGACCCAAACACTTTTTGAAAACTATTATTATTGGTAGAGCTGCACCATGACATATTATTTCCATCCCATCTGTAGGTCTTTCTTTGTAAATTTACTATAAGTCTTGGAAGGTAACTAAAAGTTCTAAGGACATGGATATGGTGTGCTATCCACACTTCTGGCAGTATCCTTTCCCTTTTAGACTCTGGCCAGAAGCTCTTCAATCTGGCTTCTCCCACCCGGGTGGTGACTCCCCTCGGCACTGCCCCGTGATGCCAGATTTTCCTTTCCGCTGGAAGAAAAAAGTTCCCTCCTTATCGCTCTGCGTTGAGTAGGCCCTTTGCTTTCAAAACTAATCAAAACAAACCGTCTTCATGTTAGTTTTCGAATTTGCTCAAAACTCTTGTCAACATGGATGACTCTAAGTCAGCGCCTGGTTTCAGAAAAATGTGACTGTGGGCAGAAGATGTCCCAGACTGATCTGCACACCTCGTGCATCTACTGCCTAGGCCACGATCATGATCCCCGGCTTGTGGACTTTGCCGTACTTTGCATCCTAGAACTTTGGAGAACCAGCATGCTCAACTGCTTCTCGGGTGCCCAGATGAATGGAGCTCTCCCGTTTAGTTAAAGATGCCCGTCGGGCGGTCTCCACAGCTGTGTGGTCCATAGAACAACTTGCGGCCTTCGAGGAGGCCGCAGCTCAGGCCACGGTGAAAGTCTCTTCAGCTTTAGCTTTCATACTGCTTTCCTGTGGCGCCACCTTTACGGGGGCATTTCGAGATTTGTGCCAGTCCCTTCCCACTCTTGGGCTGGGTGCCCCCTAAGGGCACAAAATCCTCTAAATCATCAAAAAAGGAGACCAGAAAACAGTCTAGCTGATAATTATGGGATCGCAAGCACTCCCGAGCCTAGGATTTCCACGCTTCCTTGGAGGCTTCGACTACAGTTGATCCAGACTGCTGGATCCATGGTCTCCCCATCAGTCCCATCTGCTGAGTTGTACATTGACCAGTCTATTGAGATTTTTCTCGAGCCGGTTGACTCGTTGTCACAGGATGAGGTGGATACTTCACTCTGTAGGACTCCAGGGAGGGTCGGACTAGCTTCCTGATCTGGTGCCTAACCCTCAGGATCCCGTTCTCTTGGAGGAGTCTCGGCTTTCACAGGCTCCCTCTCTTTCTCACTGTCTGGTTCCCCAGAGGTTGAGGTTAAGATCCCATAGCCCGGCATTGAGCAGTCCTTGCCGATATTGGAGCTCCTGCTCTCGGCACTCGGGCAAGCGGTACCACTGCTATTCTTCCTCCTCTTCCTCCTTGGCTGAGGAGAGGCTCAGACATAAAATGCACTACCAACACTATGAAGAGCTAATGTGGCAGTAGCTCATGCTCTCTGGGGTTAAGCCTATTCCAGCCCCCACCATGGCTCTTCCACTCCTGCCATCAAGGTCCCAGCCAGCTGTGGCTTGGCCTTTTCCAGCCTCCCTATCCATCAGGGTGGAGCTGCCTCCTGAGCAGCCAAAAGATGGTCTCCCTCCTAAGAATGCCCGTACTGCTCCCATGCTGTCAGCCACTGTTATTCCTTATAGACCCCGCAGGGTCAGTGGGGACTCAGGAGGTTGACCACTTTTCAGTGAATCCTTGGAGTCTGAGGACTCCTCCCTGCATTCTCGTCCAGTGGACGTGGAATCAGGGGAGGATTTGTCTATGGAGCATGGTCCCACTTCCTTTGGAGGCTTGCTCCATCTCATTTTGGAATCAACTGGGATTCAGGTGGAGCCCATCCAGAAAAGGGCCACATATCCCTTGACCGAAATTCTCAACCAAGGTGACTCCCCGGGGGTCGCCTTCCCAGTCTGCGAGGCCATTCTTAGCCCCACTCTGGAGCTTTGGCAGCGCCCTGCCTCCTGCCCTGCACCATTGACTTACATAGACCAAAAGTATGTGGTCCCTATGGGTTCCCTATTGGGTTTCACTGAACATCCCTCAGCTGAGGGTTAGGTAACTGGCTTGGTCTTTCGGCGTACTGGCAATGTTGGAGACATGGACAAACCTCCCACGAAAGAATCCAAGAAACTGGATCACATGGCCAAAAAGGTCTATGCAGTCTCTTCTCTCAGCCTTTGGCAGGCAAGTTTGGCCCTTTTAATGGCCCATTTTGCTCACACCTTACTCGGCACTCTCGAGATGCTTCCTCAGCTCCCAGCTGACTTACAGACCATGGTCAAGCTACTATGGGACCAGGGCTGAGCAGTGGCAAAACAGCATGGACATGGACAGTGGTGATTCCTGCACCCAGTCTGTGCCTGCCGCAGTGGCCATGTGCCACAGGGCTTGGCTGCAGATTTATACCTTTATGGCAGACACGCAGCACAAGTTGATAGATGTCCTCTTCTTGGGCACTGATTCGTTCAGGCCAGGGGTGGAAGGACACCTCATTTGGATTGAGAATCCCAGTGCCCCCCTGGACTCTGTCACCTCCACCCAAAGAGATTCCAAGGGCTCCAAACTTCAGAGGAAGAAGCCCTTTTGGCCCCTCTCTGCCCCTGCGGCCAAGCTGTCCCAGCCCCCAGCTGGGCAGCAGGCCCAGGCTTGGCATCCTCAACAGAAGTCGGTTGCTTTGGTCATCTGAACACCAGGTGGTTGAGGTCCCACTGCTTCCTCAGCCGATCTCTTCTCCGCCTCCAAGCCTGCTCAGTGATGGGCTGGGGGTGCTTCTCGCATGCCCGTCCAGTCTCCACTGGGTCTTCCCATGGGAGCCGTCTCCACCACTTCCTTTCTGTCTGGTCTGCTGTCACCACAGACAGGTGGGTTCTCGAAGTGGTTTTCCGGGTCTTCCTCTAGAGTTCGAGACTTACCCACCATGCCGAGCCTGCGCCCCTCGAGAGGACATGGTATCTGCCAATATGCTGTCAATCCTTCGGCAAGACATTGCTCAGCTCCTCCAGAAGGAGGTAGTGGCTCAAGTCCCGGACCCTCCAGGAAGCTCAGGGTTTGTTTCCAGGTACTTCCTGGTCCGAAAGCGGATGGGGCTAGCGCCCCATCTTAGATCTGCATGACCTGAACAAATTCTTTCAGTTGTGCACCTTCAGGATGGTCACTCTATCTCAGATCATGCCATCCTTGGAGCAAAATGTGGTTTTGGTCCCTAGATCTTCAGGATGCTTTCTTCCACTTTCCCGTCCGTCTGTCCCACTGCCGGTTCCTTTGATTCTGAGCAGAGGGGATTTTCTTCGGGTTCCACACCATGCCTTTCAGCCTCTCCTTGGCTCCCAGAATCTTCACCAAGTGCATGGCAGTGGTGGCAGCCTATCTGAGATGTGAAGTGGTCCGGGTGTATCCCTACCTGGATGACTGGCTGATAGCAGGTCCATCCAGGGAGGAGGTGGAGTGGTCCAGGGACCTGACCCTCCAGACCCGTTTGTCCCTTGGCCTCCTGGTGAACAAGACCAAGTCGGACCTTGTACCTTTGCAGGTGAAACATTTCACCAGGGTGGAGCTTGACTCCTGCAGAGCCAGGGCTTGACTTCTGGCAGACTGGGTGGAGAGTCTTCCTAATTGTCAGATCATTTCAGGTTGGGCAGTTGCACCCTGCTCGGGATTTCCTGTGCCTCTTGGGATTCACGGTGGCATGCACCAGTATGATATGTTGGGCCCGGTGGAGAATGCGCTCTCTGCAGTGGGAGCTCACCCGTCAATAGTCTCATCACAAAGGCCACTTCGACTGGCCGGTCACTGTAACCAAGCTGATGTGGGACATCCTCCAGTGGTGGTAGTCCTTGAATATCTGCAGGCAGGAATGCCATTTGTCCACCGGAGCCAACAATCACTATCATGAAAGATGCTTCCCTGGTGGGCTGGGGTGCCACCTGGGGGAGCACAGAGTCCATGGGCTCTGGATCCTCAAAGAGTCCTGATGCCATATCAGCCTGCTGGAGCTTTGGGCAGTTTGGCTGGCACTGACAGCCTTTGCTCGACACATTTGGGTCAGGTCGTTCAGGTCCAGACGGACAACACCACAACCATGTACTACCTGGTAGGCAGGAATCCCAGAGAGGGGAGCCAAATGTGCTTACAACTTGGAGCAGTGGCATGGGGGATTAACAGGGGATTCAGGGAGGGGGCAGGGACAGTTTGGAGTGTGGTCTCACTGAATGCAAGAAGCCTTGGTAACAAATCAGCAGAATTACAGGCTCTCTTGGCAGTTGGGAAGGTGGACATAGCGGCCATCACGGAACATGGGCCACCCACTACCAGGAATGGGATTTGGTGATACCAGGGTATAGAATACTCAGGAAGGATAGGGCTAACGGAAAAGGGGGGGGTGGCGTTATGCGTATGCGAGGGAATAACATGCATAAGGGAGGAGGGGGAGGAAGGCAGAACAGAAGCCCTATGGATGCTGTGTCAAGATTCAAGGGGCAGGACAGTGAGGATGGATGTGGTATACAGGCCACCAGCCCAAGGGTACAATCTGGATAGGGAGTTGGCTGAACAAATCAAGAGGGTCTGTAGGAAGGGGAACACTGTGGTGCTGGTGGTGGAGGACTTCAACCTACTTCGGGTGGAGTGGAGCATCCCAACCACTACAAGTACTAAGGAACAGTCTTATTAGAGGCATTTCAGGATAGCTTCCTGGTGCAGATGGTCCAGGAGTCAACTAGATTGGGCAGGACACTGAACTTGGTTCTATCAAATGGGGAGGCTGTAAGGGATCTGAAGGTTGAGGCCCCTGTGGCTGGGAGCGACCACCACACGGTATGGTTCACGCTAACATGGGCAGGAAAACGGGAGGTACGGGTACCAGGGTGACAGAGTTTAAGGGTGGGACTTTAGAAAGATGGGGGACATTTTGGGCAGGTGTCTGATGGGTATTCAACAGCACATGGACACCAGTCAAAAATGGGATCTTATTAGGAAATGACTGGTGGAGGCTACTGGGACATGTACAAGAACAAAGAATAAGAAGGGCAGGACAAAAAAGCCCAGCTGACTGACGAAGGAGGTCATGGAGGGGGTGATGGCCAAAAAAAAGGCATTTCAGAGACTCAAGAAATCAGTAGGGGAGGATAACAGGGAGGTGTATCTGAAGAGGTCCAAGGAGGTAACCAGGCTGGTCAGAGCGGCCAAGGCTTCCAGAGAACTGAGCTTGGCACAGGGCATTAAGACTGGAGAAAAGGACTTCTTCCGATACATCGGAAAAAGATGAAAAAACAAGGATCAGATTGTGAATATTAGGAAGGACGGAGGCTGGGTGGAGAAGGGGGACAACCAGACAGAGGCACTTAGTGATTACTTCTGCTCTGGGTTGACGAAGGAGAAAGAGGGGCAGACACCACCTGGGAGAGGGGGTGTGGGCAGTGGGGTAGAGGGGTGATGGATATAGGGATTACAGAGGATAGGGTGCTGAAAGGTTTAAGGGCTCTGAGGGGGGATAAGGCATGGGGTCCAGACAGTACTCAACCTAAGGTACTCAAGGAACTGGCAGAGCTCCTGGCAAGACCTGTGGTTGACCTGTTCAATACCTTCTTGGACACAGGATGCATTCCACAGGATTGGAGGATGGCCCATCTGGTACCCATTCACAGAAGTGGACCAAAGGACGAACCAGGCAACTGCAGGCCAGTGAGGCTCACACCAATTGTGGGAAAACTCATGGAGATGATCCTAAAAGAGAGGCTGGTGACCTTCTTGGAGAACAGTGGGCTCCAGGATGGCCAGCAGCACAGGTTTGTTTCAGGAAGATCCTGCCAGACAAACCTGATTGGGTACTACGACTGGGTAACAAGGGAACTGGACAAAGGCCATGCGGATGATGCCCTGTATTTGGATTTCAGCAAGGCCTTTCATTCCATACTGCATGGGAGGCTGGGAGGGGGGGAGCTGGAATATATAGGGTTGGGAACAAAGATGGTTAATTGGATCACCAGTTGGCTGAAAGGAAGGCAGCAAAGAGTGGTGGTGGTGGTGGAGGGGGGGAGTCTCAATGCTGAGGGATGTGATGAGCGGGGTGCTGCAGAGATCAGTTTTGGGACTGGTGTTATTTGGGATATTCATAGCAGACATCTCACACTGGGTCTAGAGTAAGATCAGTCTCTTCACGGACAGCACAAAGATGGGAGCTGTGGTTGATGACATCAGGGGGTGGAGGGGGCAGTAGGAGAATCTGACCAAACTACAGGAGTGGTTGGAGGCATGGCAGTTGGGGTTTAATGCCAAAAAGTGCAAGGTACTGCACTTTGTGGCTAATAATCAGGGGAGGAGCAGTCAGCTGGGGCGGTACAGCTGGAGTGAACTGAGGAGGGAAAGGAACTAGGAGTACTTAGAATGAGGAGCATGAACAACTCAGCACTGTGCAGGAAAGTGGCAGCAAAAGCCAACAAGATGCTGAGGTGTGTTACGAGGGAAATCTCCTCCAGGAATAGGGATGGTGATCCTGCCACTGTACAGGCCACTGGTCAGGCCACATCTGAAGTACTGTATGCAGTACTTGTGCCCATTCCTGAAGAAGAACATCAGATTGTTAGAGGGTGTCCAGCGGAGGGTAACAAGGATGATTCAGGGTTAGAGGGATACTCCTATGAGGAGAGGCTGGGTGAGCTGAACATGTATTTCCTGGAGGAGAGGAGAGATCGGGGGCACATGATCGAAACCTTTAAATACTTAAAGGGGCATCGAGCAGACTTGATAGATCCTGAAGCCTGTTTCTGCTGGCGTTTTCATATGTTCGTATGTACCTTAACAAACAGGGTGGGACGCATTCCCTTCCACTGTGCAGGGAAGCTCCCCACATCTGGACCGTCATGCTCAGCCTGAATGTCAGTCTCCTAGCCATCCATGTGGTCGTGTGTCCAATCATCTGTGCAGACACCCTCAGCCGGGTGGGCGAGGTGCCTGTCCGTCAGGAGGTAGTGCACAGTCTGTTCTCCCACTGGAGCATCCCTCAGGTGGATTTGTTGCCTCCAGGAAGAATGCAAAGCTGAGGCTATATTGTTCCCACCCCCCTCAATAGGGAACGCTGCAGGGGGATGCCTTCTCGAGGCCCTGGACCCCGGGCCTCATGTATGCCTTCCCTCCTTTTCCACTAATCCACAAAGTGCTGCTCAAAGCCAGGAGGGACAAGGCATGAATGATCCTGGTGGCTCCAGACTGGCCCCGCCAGTTCTGGTACCCCAGTCTCCTCAGCCTCAGCTGCAGACTCCCTTGGTGTCTTCCTCTACACCTGGAACTGCTGTCATGCAATCAGAGGAATGTATTCCATCCAGACCTTTAGTCCCTGTACATGAAAGACCGATTCCTGAGCGGCTAGAGTTCCAGGCTTTGGGCCTCTCCAACAATGTCTTCACTGTGGTTAAGGCTTCTCAGAAGGAGTCGACCCGAAAATGCTATACCTTCAAAAGGAAGAGGTTCTCCATTTGGTGCCAGGGCAAGGGGCTGGGCCCCCTGTCTTGCCCAGTGGCTAGCATTCTCAATTAATTGTGGTCGCTCTCTCAGTTGGGCCTTCAGTTAATGACCCTTAAGGTGCACCTGGCAGCCATCTTGGCATACCAGGCGTGGGCTGGTATGCCATCAGTGGCACCGGAGAAGGTGTTCTGTTGCTTTTTTAAAGGCCTTTACCACATCTCCCCCCTCTAGTGCGTGAAGCAGCACCATCTTGGCACTTGCTGGTGTTGGCAAAGCTCATCGGCAAGGCATTTGAACCAATGCACAGGGGCGAAATGTCACACCTGTCATGGAAGACCACCTTCTTGGTGACTGTCACATCCTCCAGAAGGATCAGTGAGCTCCAGGTACTTTCGGTGGAGTCTCCTTATTTGGTCTTCCACAGGGACAAGGTTATCCTTCACCCCAACCTGAAGTTCCTCCCAAAGGTTGTGTCAGAGTTTCACCTTAACCAGCTTATTAATCTCCCAGTGTTTTTCACCAACGACGCCTCGGAGGCTGAGCACAGGTTCCATACTTTGGACCTGCGGTGAGCGCTTGCCTAGTATAAGGAGCGCACAGCTGGAGTTCTGGGAGAGGTTCACCAGCTGTTTGTCACCTACGCTGAAGCTGCATCTGGCACACCGGCAGCTAAGCAGACAGTTGGCAAGTGGATTGTATCCTGCATCAACTTCTGCTATAGGCTGGCTGGTAGGGAGCCTCCCATAGGGCTAAGGGCTCATTCCACCAGACGTAACTGCTGCCTTGGTGACTGCTTCTGGAGATATCCCTCCCAGTCCAGGAGATCTGCAAGACCGCTACCTGGAAGTCAGCACACACCTTCCTCTCCCATTACCATATCGATCTTAAATCACACTGGGATGCTGGTTTTGGGTCCCCGGTTCTCCAATCTCTCTTCCCTAAATAGAGGATATGTGCCATGCCCCCTCCTCCCAGAGAACTGCTAGGTGTCTGCCAGAAGTGTGGATAGTACACCATATCCACATCCTTGTTACTTGAATACTGGGTCTGATTTGTACTACAAGTCAGGTTAAAATCATAAAAATAAGTTTTAAAGGCCGGCCCGGTGGCACTAAGGGTTGAGGCACTGGATACCACACCTTGCGCTATGCCAGTGACCCGGGTTCGGGAACAAGCCCAGGTCGTCGGGGGTCAGCAGGGGATGGTTAGGATCGAGCATCCAGAGACTGCTCTCCTATCCCTGGGGAGGGCTGAGGGACTCCACCACACTATAGCGGCCCCTGGTGATGACCGGGGGCACTACTAATGCTGGTGTATGTGGGTGGAGTGCAGCAGATATCGGCACGCAGTGCCCAGATGTCATTGCATGTCCGCACTCCAGACAGGTCAAATAATGGAGGAAAAGGCTGGGCGCGAGCAAGTAGCTTGATGGCTGCACTCAGCCCGCCTGGAGGTCTGTCATGGAATCGCACTGGAGGGGTTCAGTCTTGGCCCAGCATGGGAGGCCTCCCAGCAGGTCGGGGAATGGCCATACCGACCCCTCATCATGTGAGTGAGCCTTCTGCCCTCCAGTTGGGTTGAGCCAACGACTGGATGCCCCGGCCGATTGCACCGCAACAGAGCAGAAAAAAAAAGTTTTAAAATGCTGCCCTATATACTTGAATGAAGCATGTCCCCGTACTAGGCATATAATCACGTCACAAAACAAGGAAGCGCGGGGATGGCATCGGCAATCAGTAACTGGAAGGGATCAAGCGGTTAGCTCCCTCAGAGGCAAAATATGATCCCTTCCCTTACTTAGGGAGCTAGAGAGAAAAATGTTCAGCTACTACTGAGGTACTCCCAGTCAGGTAAGGGAGCCTCCTGATGATTCCCCGCAGCACTGAGAAAGGTGTTCTTTAAGGACCTTATTCAGAATGAGTGGAGCTCTTTCCCCAGCCCCAGTATCTGACCCTTTTTACAATTTAACCCTTTGCAAGTAGCTTGACAGACAGAAATATATGTTTTAGGAACACATACAGAAAAAGGATTTTATGTACAGCTGAGGGGTTGACAATTGTCACACTTGGTACCATACTGTAGTGATATAAAGATCAAAATTACAATGGTTTCAAAATTTGCTATTTGCCTACCATAGGATCAACCAGGCCTTATTTATTACAAGTCAAGTGCAGGGATTGACATTTCTCAGGTATACGTTTTATCTAACTGCCCCTCTTATTTGATGGTTTCACATAAAATCCTTCAGATTTTTTCAAACCATCTGGCAGAATCATGGGTTGGCAGTGGCATATATTATGGAGGGGGGAGGGCCAGGGGGGCAAGTTTCCCCCCTGACTCAAGAGACCAGGACGTTTTTATCATCATGGTTTGGGTTCTGTTTTTTTTTTTTCTCATGGACCTGGGAACCAAGAAGAATTTCAGCGGGGGTCTGACTCGGAGGATTAACTTTGCTGTGTATTTTTTAAATTGAATATTGTCCCGGCCTACTCCCGAATTTCCTAGATTCTGATTGGCTGCAAGGCCACACATGTATTCTCTAGCCAACAGCAGAGCACTGCAGCCACAGTCTTCACCAGCTGAACACACCTGACACTAGTGTGCATGCCACGCTTTGCCTGAAGCCATTGAAGAGCTTGTCGTTGACTGTCTGAGATGGGTCTCTCCGTGGGCCCAAGTCTGACTGCTTGGTCGGACATCATCCACCACACCACCTGCTGTCATACTCCAGTATTGCGGATTTTTTGTATCCTCCAGTAGTCCGTAGTCTGGTCCTACTCCTCAACGTTGCCGTCACCGGATAGTAATCCCCAAGGCCAAAACACACAGTAGCAGACAGACTGTGGAGTTAGAAAGGTCTGTGGCCATCTGGGAAATGGAGAATACTGTTGGCACCAGCGCCGGGCCTCAGCGGCAGAACCCACCAGCCAGCCACAACAGGACCAGAAATGTCAGTCGGGAGTCTCTTGGAGTCAGAGAGCCAGGCAGCGGCAGCTTCCCAGAGCAGCCAGAAAGAGAGCCTCAGCCTCCTGAACTTGGTGTACTGAGTAGCAGGTAAGGAGGGACAGGTTAGCATCAAATCTAGTCAATCCAGCCAGGCGGGAGGGCAGGGGAGATTCCAATCTAAAAAAGCTGGCTGTGACACAGTGACTCAGTAAAAGTTTTACCTGCCTTCCAAGTTCCACTTCCCTTCATCTTGACTTCCTTCTTTCTCCGGTCCGTGCTGCGGCTGGCTGGCCTCATGGCCTGGGCTGGCTGATGAGTGGAGCGTGGCTCAGTGGCTGATGGAGTGATAGTGCTTCCTTGCCTAGTTGCCAGAAGTGTGGATAGTACACCATATCCACGTCCTAAAAAAAAGGTTACTGACCTGTAACAGTAGTTCTAGGAGTGGTATATGGTGTACATCCACACACACAAACCACCCAACCTCCCCTGCCAAGTGGCACACTGTATCTTGCTTCCAGCAGGCAAGATCTGATGTCACAGGGTGGTGCCAATGAAGTTACCACCCAGGTGGGTGGGAGGAGCCAGTTTGGAGACCTTCCGGCCAGAGTCTTAAAAAGAAAGGATACTGCCATAAGTGTGGATGTACACCATATACCACTCCTTGAACTACTGTTACAGGTGAGTAACCTGTTTTTCTTGATCGGCTGCTTAACTATTTTTTTTTTTTTTTTGCAATTTCAATTTTATTTCAGATTTTAAAACAATATAAACAAAAGCAACAACACAATTAAAGTCAGCATCTAGCAAACCACTATATCAATAAAACCAGCCCTTCCCAGTTACGTACAAAAGAAGTATCAAATTTAATATTCCCTCCAGGCACTAAAAGAAAAGAAACACTCAAAACCAGAAAAAAGACATGAGGACCACAAAATGATTGACTCAAGATCACCATCCAAATCTGTGAGAGTCTCTGAGGGTGTGCATCAAAATCCCCCACCTTATGGGGGGTCCACATATACATCTTAAAAATAAGGCATCATACACATAATTATTAAAATATCTTTATTGTGAATCCTCACTCAGCCGGAAGGAGAAATATATAAACATAATTCTAAAATCTCCTAGAAAACAGGAAAACCATTAAGAAGTAAACAGGGGACTTCCGGTTCCGCCCCTCTTGAGATGGCAGCTTAGTGAAGTTGCTCTCGCCTACCCCGACTGAGAAAACCCATCGCAGAGCAGATTTGGGTGGAGGATGGCAGACGTTATGGAGAGACTGGATTCAGAGGCCCCAGACAATATGGAACATGGAGGAATGACTATGCGGGACACTCGTAGTAATGCAGTTAAACCCAAGCTGAAAAGGGAAAGGCTAAGAACAAAAAGGCTAAGTTGGACCTGATCTACCAAGCACTGTTAACATTTCGGGCTGAAACAAAAGAAATATATGGGGAGCTCCGCTGCGACGTCATGCAGCTGGAGCAGCGCATGGACGACCAGGAGAGGCAGGGCACAACCTCCAGAAGCAGAGTGGATGAGCTAGAAATTGCGGTGCAGCAAATTAAAGAGCAGCAAGAACAAATGGAGTCTAGGCAAGATGATTCCGAAAATCATGCACGATGAAAAAATATCAGATTTTATTGTGTCCCGGAGGGGTCCGAAGACTCTAATGTAAAGGAATTTGTGGAGGCCTTGTTGCTTACTGCCTTGGAGCTGCCACAGTGCTTTAAGCTAGATCTTGAACGTGTTCATCGAGCGCTTACACCAAAGCCCACTTCACAAAATGCTCCGTCCAGGTCCATCATTGCCAGATTTAATAGTTAAGCTACTAAAGAACAGGTGTTTCTAACAGCCTGGCGGAGACAGAAAGTGTTCTAAGGCCAGACTCGCATATATCTGGATCATGATTATGCCCCTAAAATGATGCGACTGTGATGTGCATATTTGCCACTGCTTCCAGTTTTAAAATCCACTGGCTTCAAGTTCACTACACCGTATCCCGCCCACTTAGTGGTCCACTTACCAACCGGGAAGCGGGGATTTGAATGAGCTGCGGAGGCCCGGGCGGAGCTCACCAAGATTGGACTGCAGTTCCAAGAGAGATCTCCGTTGGGGAACAGCTCCAAGCAGCGTCTTCCACGCTGGCAGATGATCACTTCTAAGCTGAAGGGGCAAACATCAGATCTCGACACTGTAAAGAATGCACTGGTGGTATACCGAAGAGAAGCACAACCCACTACGACCTGAAGCTCATGAGTTCCAGGATCCTGTTGATTCTCGAGGTTGGTGGTGGATGTGGGGGGGGATCCCTTTTTGGGAAGCTGTGGTCTCTACTTTGCGGCAACCTGACTCTAGGTTTATGGAAGACCCTCTAAATTTGGGCTAGCCTTGAACCGGCTGCCGGTGGTTAGCAGGGTGGGACAGCACCCCCTTGCCCCGTGATGGGGTTAGTGTAGAACAAGATCGATATCACCTACTCATTAAAGCTCCTGTTCCAGGACTATATATGTTGTTTTTTGGGGTGGATTTCTCCCTGCTTATTTTATAGTTTGCCTTAGTGTTAAGTGATAAAAACTTTTGTGCATGATTCTATGGATGTTTTTGCCGGAGAGACTTGAGGGGGGGGATTTCTTTTTCAATGGCTGCAACGGATGGCCTCTGACTGTATGTATCTAATAATTAATCCTTAGCCAATTGTACTTCTGCGATGCAATGCCTAATCATTTGGATTGCAGATAATTTCCTTTCTCTTTATTACACAGTCGGGGGGAGGTGAGGTTAAGGAGGCTGTTGCTGTGGACTCAGTGTGGAGCACATCCTTTGATTTTCCTACCTCTATGCATCCCAATTTCTCCTTCCTTCCTTCCTTCCTTCCTTGTTGCTTTGGTTTCTTTTGCCCCTGCTTTTTTGGAAACAAGTATTTAGTTTCCAGAAGGCCCCAAACTCGTTTGAGCTGGGATTACCCTCACGAACAGGGGGAATCACAGTCCATCTATCTGATTCTTCTGGAGGTCATAGGGCGGAGCTTAAACTTCTCCCCATATTTGGAGGTCCACTGGATTTGTACATTTGGTATAGCTTTAGATCTTGTATATAGTTCTATTGGATTCATGTTAATAGAATCCTATCTGTTTAGTACTTGTTGTTTTTATTATCTTTTAACAGGTGAGAGGTACATTGGCACCTACAGAAAACAATCTGGAATGGTTTTATTTTCTCTATAAAGGGGATTAAGAGACATTGACTGCAATCAGTTAGACAAGATGTAACGTTGAGATTAAAAATGCTAAGGCTCAATATTTGAGGCAACAGCAGACTGCGGGACTGACAAATAGTGTTCAATTTTGGAAAACCATTAATAATATGATTGATCCTCGGTTTGAATCAAAGTTTCACATGAATAAGATGGTGAAAAACCAACAGATCCTTTGACAGTGGCAAATGAATTAAATACATTATTTACTGGTTTGGATCACTGTAGAGCTCAATATAAACCTGGTCTAGTTGATGGTAACCCAGGGGGCTGTATGGATAATCCAAAATTTTACTTAAAGGCAGTCACGCATTCAGAGGTGTTTAAACTCCTGAAACAACTTAAGAAAGATAAATCCTGTGACTTCAAAGGTCTGTCTCCTAAATTGCTACATTTAGCTTCAGCAGAGTTAGCATACCCTGTCAGCTTGATTTTTAATTTGTCTTTCTGTTTGGGAGAAGTACCTGACTTGTGGAAATATTCTTATGTAATTCCAATCCATAAAAGAGGTTCAGTTAGTAAATTTATAAAATTACAGTCCAATCTCTATTCTGTCAGCTTTATTTAAATTACAGGAAAAGATTGTTTTTATTTATTTATTTATACATCAGTTTACAACCTTTGAGCCAGAGGCTCATTTCCAAAGGTACCTCGTCACATTGAGGACAGACAGAACAAATTTAGGTTACAGCATAAAAGTCACTGACTTAGAGTTACACAGAATGGTTTCATACATTTATACAATTTAGTAGCAATTACAATGATACAGCAGTGCACGTGCTGATAAATAACAGAGGCAAGATGCAATGGGGGAGATGTTGGGGGGGGGTGAGGTGGAGTGCCGCCCAGTGGGGGTTGTCAAGTGTGGAGAGATTGAGGTCACATTTAGAGACAGGAGCAGCTGCGAGTGTTAAACAGTTGGCTCCAAAGGGCGGTTTTGAAGTTGGAGATTGTGGGGGCATTGGAGATGGGAGCAGGGAGAGAATTAAACCAGAATGGGGCTGTATGGCAGAAGGATCTCTGACCATGGGTGGTCCTGGATCTGGGGACAAGTAGAGTGGTCTTGTTGGAGGTTTGGGTTGCGATAGTGGGTAGGGTGTGGCATATGGAGGCTGTCACCCCGGGAGGGGAGAGCCCGAGTAGAGTTTTTTTTGTGAAGAGGCAGGTTTGATAGCATAGCCGTAAATCTAGGTTAAGTAGTTTTGCCTCGTCATAGAGTTAACAAGTATGTGTGAGCCTGGGGGCACCAGTAATCAACCTGCAGGCCGTATTTAGGGTGAGGCGAATTTTGTTGAGGGCGGTAGTGTCAGCAGCACTATAGACTGGCAGGCCATAGTCTACAAGGGACAGTACAGAACATGTAACCGCAAGTCAGAGAGCATAAGGGGGAGGCAGTTTTTACAGCGGTAGAGGATGCCAAGCCATGTATTAGTGGTGGATGCAAGGGCATCAATGTGGGTGTGGTAGGTGAGGGCTGAATCGAAAGTAACCCCAAGATATTTGTAGGAGCAGACTTGTTCAAGCGGTTGTTTGGTACTAGGGAGGATAGAAACATAGAAACATAGAATTTGACGGCAGATAAGGACCGCTTGGCCAACCCAGTCTGCCCATTTCCCTACATACTGGATAAGCTGCAGATCCTAGTTAACTAGCAGCCTACTTCTTCCTACCACCACCCCCCAGAATTGCCTTATGACTATCCCATGCATGCCTGAATTCCACCACTGATTTTGACTCCACAACCTCCTCCGAAGGCCGCTCCATGCATCCACAACCTCTCTGTGAAAAATACTTCCTTAAATTACCTCTGAGCCGCCCCCCCTCTATCTTCAAATTGTGCCCTCTTGTTCTTGCACACCTCTTTTTTTGAAAGATGCTACCCTCTTGGACTTTGTTGATTCCCTTGAGGTACTTGAAAGTTTCTATTATGTCCCCCCTCTCCCTCCTTTCCTCGAGGCTATACATATTAAGCTCCTTAAGTCTCTCTCTCTTCATATGTCTTCCGGTGCAGACCCTGCACCATTTAAGTTGCCCTCCTCTAGACAGCTTCCATTCTGTCTATGTCTTGCTGGAGATTGGGTCTCCAGAACTGCACACAGTACTCAGATGGGGATCTCACCAGCTGTCTGTACAGAGGGATAATAACTTCCTGTTTTCTACTGGTGATGCCTCTCCCTATGCATCCCAGTATCCCCCAGCCCTCCTTGCTGCCCTCTCACATGCTTGCCACCTTTAGGTCATCTGATATGACTACCCCAGGTCCCTTTCCATTTTTGTTGTTGTTAGTATCTCACCCCCCATTGTGTACTCTTCCCCTGGGTTTTTGTTTCCCAGGTGCATTACCTTGCACTTCTTAGCATTGACTCTAAGCTGCCATACATTTGACCATTCCTCTAACCTTGCCAAGTCCCTTCTCATCCTTTCCACCCCACCCTGTGCATCAACTCTGTTGCAGATCTTAGTGTCATCTGCAAAGAGACATACTTTTCCTTCCAGTCCTTCTGCAATGTCGCTTATAAAGACATTGAAGAGGACCGGTCCTAATACTGAACCCTGCAGTACCCCACTAGTAACCCTCCTTTCTTCTGAGTGGACTCTATTTACTATTACTCTGTGTCCTATTCTCCAGCCAATTCTTTACCCAGGCTGTCATCTTGGGACCCACTCCCAGGCTGGCTAACTTGTATATTAATCTTTTGTGTGGGACTGTGTCAAATGCCTTGCTAAAGTCTAGGTAGGCCATGTCCACAGCCCCTCCCTGATCTACTACTTTGGTCACCCAGTCAAATAAATCTATTAGATTCGTCTGGCATGACCTTCCTGCTATGAATCCATGCTGCCTAGGGTCCTGTGCCCTCTGGCCTCTAGATACTCGGCAATTCTTTCCTTCAGAAGTGATTCCATCATTTTCTATCACTGAGGTTAAGCTAACAGGTCTGTAGTTTCTGCTTCTGCCTTGCTCCCACTTTTGTGAAGGGGAATCACATCTGCCCTCCTTCAGTCCTCGGGTACCACCCCATCCTCCCATGATTTGTTAAAAAGGGTAGTCAGTGGTGTCACTAGTTCTACCCTTGGCTCTTTTAAAATTCTGGGATGAATCCCATCAGGCCCCATTGCTTTGTCCACCTTCAGTTTTAAGAGTTCTTTCAGAACCCTTTCTTCTGTAAATGGGCTGGTATCAACTTCTGTATCCAGAGTGTTACTACTGTTTGTTTTATGTACCTCCCCCTCTTCATTTGTAAATACTGAGCAAAAATATTTGTTTAGTATCTCTGCCTTTTCACAGTCTCCCTCTGCCCACCCTCACTCCCCTTTATTAAGCCTCACTATCCCTCCCTTGGTTTTCCTTTGCTCCCTGATGTACCTATAAAAGGTTTTATCCCCTTCTTAACTGAGTTGGCTATCTTTTCCTCAGTTTGGGCCTTTGCTGTTCTGACTGCCTTCCCAGCCTCCTTTTGCTTTAACTGATACAGTTCTCTATCCTGCTCCTTCTGCGATTCCTTGTACTTCCTGAATGCTTTCTTTTTCTCTTGAACCTTCACTGCCACTTCCTTTGAGAACCACAGTGGTTTCTTACATCGTCTTGTTTTGTTTATTTGCTTCACACAAGTGCACGTTACCTCTGTGATGGCAGTTTTTATTATTCCCCATTGTTCTTCCACCCTTCCTTCCTGCCCATTTGCTAGTGCATTCCTTAGGCTCTCACCCATTTTGGCAAAGTCAGCCCTCCTAAAGTCCAGTACTTTTGTCTTTGTATGGCTTGACACTATTGCTGTGTTTATTGTGAACCATGCTGTTTGATGGTCGCTAGTTCCCAGATGGCTACCCACTTCTACATCTGTGATCCTCTCTCCATTTGAGAGAATCAAGTCTAATATTGCTCCCTCTCGAGTGGGCTCCAGTACTAGTTGTCTCAAGGCATGCCCCTGTAGGGCATCTAGAATAACTGCACTCTTCAAGTGGCAGCTGCAACTGTGCTCCAGTTAACATCTGTCATATTCAGATCACCCATCAGCAATATCTCCCCTTTTTCTGCCATTCTAAGTATACTTTCTATCATTTCCTTGTCCATTTCCTCCCCCTGAGAAGGGGGTCTGTATACAACCCCTGTGCGGATTGTGGTGCCATTGCCTGTCTCCAAATTTACCCACAGTGCTTCTTCTCCTCCCTGTTTACCCTTTTGTTCTGTTGCTTTTATTCCTTCCCTTATGTAAAGAACTACTCCTCCTCCTCTTTTACCCTCCCTGTCCATCCTGTAGATAGTGTATCCTGGTATGTTTATGTCCCAGTCATGGTTTTGCGTGTACCATGTTTCTGTGACTGCCACGATATCCAGATGTTCCTCCTCCATCAAGGCCACTAATTCAGGAAGCTTGTTACCTAGACTACGGGCATTGGTACTCATTGCTCTCCATTTTTGATGGCTTTACCTTCTGTTGCAGCATCCCCACTGACCGTTCTACCTCGGTCTTTTCTCATTAGTACCCTGTTTTGTAGGGACAGGCTGGGATTTTCCTGCTGCTTGTCAGTGCCTTCCCCTTTGACTAGTTTAAAAGCTTGCCAATGAAGCATTTAAACCGATTGTTCAAAAGACTTGTTCCCTTCCTGGACAGATGCAGACCATCCTGCCAGTATAGGCTGGTGTCCTTCCAGGTGGAACCCCAGTCCCCAATGAAGCCAAACCCTTGTGCTCACCATTTTTCAACCATTCATTAAACTGCATGGTGCCAATTACCTCGCCTCCCCATGCCTTTGACAGGCAGCACCTCTGAGAAGGATACTGTGTGTGCTACTTGTCTTAGGCCCTCCCCAACTCTACAATGTCCTCCTGCACTGCTCTAATCTCATGATGAGCCAAGTCATTTGTCCCTAGGTGGACAATTACGTCTAGCTCAGAATCCCTTGCAGCTGTTCTCGTGATCCTGAGGATGCGCTTCCTGTCCCTCCAAGCCATGGCACCAGTCAGGCACCTTACTTCAGTTTTCCCAGCTCCCCCCAGTTCTATACCCCTAATAACTGAGTCCCCCACCAGGAGCTGCTTCCTTTCCCTGTGGTGTCCTCTGCCTCCTTCCTGTGGGCCTCCCTTGTGACAGTTGTCATCAGTCTTCTCTGCGGGTGCATCCATAGGGGAGCTATGCTCCCCCAGAATGGTATATGGATATGGATAGGGAGTGGGAAGTTGCAGGCTTTGTTTTGGGGGTGGGCATAAAGCATTGTTTTTTTTTTTTTTGAGATTAATGACGAGTCTGTGCTCTTTAAACCAGGCTCCGGCATCATTGTAGAATTGTTGTAGGGTGTCCTGGAGGGAGATGGGATTGCGGTGGGTGGCAAAAATGACAGGTTCATCCACATACATAAGAATTTTGCCAGAGCATGCACTGGGCAGGGTGTTTAGATAGAGTGAAAAGAGTAGGGGGCCCAGGATGGAGCCCTGGGGTACCCCTGAGTGGAAAGGACAAGTTTCAGAGAGTGTCCCATTGATTTTGACACATTGGGAGCGAGCAGATAGATAGCTTGTGCACCAGGCGAGAGGGCCAGTAGAGAAACCAGTATGGCAGAGGGCATCCAGCAGAAGAGGGTGGGAGACAGTGTCGAAGGCCTTTGAGAGGTCAATGAACACTGCACAAGCTAGGGAGCTGGCATCCAGGGAGGAGTGTAGGAAATTGGAGAACTCAACTAGTGCAGTGCCGGTACTGTGACCAGCACGGAAGCCATGCTGCTCTGGGCATAAGAGGTTATGATTAGTCAGATATTCAGTAATTTGAATGGCCACCATTTTTTCTAGGGCTTTGGGGGGGAGGATGGAGATTGGTCGGTAGTTCGCGGCGGAGGACCTGTCGCCCCCTTTATGAATGGGTGTAACTGTGGCTGTTTTCCATGCAGTGGGGAATTGCCCCAGGCAGAGAGATCGGTTAAGTAGGCTGGTGAGTAGGGCAAGGACTTCATCCAGCACCAGCTGGAGAATACTTGGGTCCAGGTAGTCGCTGCTGGGACTATTGCTATTTAATGCTTTAATTAGGGAGGTCTGGCTTCCTGGGCAGAGACACTCAATGTAGGTGGGAAGCTGGGCGCTGGAGGACAGGGGAGGGTAGGGTGGGGGTCAAAGAAATTACTGGGAAGGACAGAGCTAAGGTCAGTAAAGGAGGTGTTAAGGTAGTTAGCAATGCAGGCAGGGTCGGTGGAGGTAGAGATATCAATAGTGAGCTAGGATGGGGGAGGGGAGCGTGATTTCCCATTTAGTTGTTTAACATTGTCCCAAAAGTCTGGGCACTCCCCCAGGAGGAGGTGAGGGTGGCCTGTAATGGTCGGCCTTGGCTTTCGGACGGCACATGTGCACCTGTTCCGAGCAGTATTGTAGGCCTGTCTATTAGCCATCCGGACCATTTCAGTGGCAAGGTGCCAGAGGTTATCCCTATTTCTGAGCATTTGTAGTAGGGCAGGGGTAACCAAGGGTGCATTACATTTTTTGGATCGAATTCTTGTGAGGGGTGCAAAGAGGTCACAGGCCTTTTTAAAGGTTTGGCAGAAAAAGACGAAGGCAGTGTCTATGTCAGGTGCATGATGAATGGGGGACCAATTAATCTGGGTGAGAAACTGTTTGAGTTTTCTCAGCCCACCAGGTCGGAGGCGCCTGGGGAGTGAGGTCAGGGCTGTGGGTTTGGGAGTGGGGGCTGCCCAAAGGAATAGGATAGGGGAGTGGTCACTTATGGAGTCTTGGAGGACCTGGATGTTATGGATTTTTTGGGGGCGGTTGGTGATAATTACATCCAGAAGGGTACTGGTTCCTCTCTTTGGGTTTACTCTAGTGGGCTGGGAGATGAGTTGTGTCAGGTCTAGGGCAGCGAAAGAATCTCAGGTAGTGGAAGAGGAGGCACTGAGCCAGTTCACGTTAAGTTCCCCCACTAGGATTTGTTCCGCCTTGTGGTGGAGGGTGGCAAGATATTCTGTTATAGATATCAGCACTGGGTTCTGGTTCTTTGGGGGAAAGTAGGCAGTGGTGAGATATAGAGGGCCCCTGGAGGGGTCAGGAGTAAGTTTGAGGGTAAGGGCCTGGGCCCCATTTACAAGAACTGGGGTGGGGAGCGTTTGTCCGATGATTGTGTCCCTGGTATGGATTGCACAGCCACCCCCGTGTTTATCAACTCGGTCCTCCCGGTATAGGGTATAGCCTAGGAGGAAGACAAAGGAGTCAGGGGTGGATTTGGACAGCCAGGTTTCAACCAAGGCTATGATGTCTGGTTGATGTAACATGGCCCAGCACTGGAGGACATCAACTTTTTTCAGTAGGCTGCATATGTTCGTGGAGGCTATGTGGAGACCAGTGGACCAAGCAGGTGGGCTGGAGGGGGCAGGGCCTGGGTTTAGATGTATATTACCAGATAGGAGTAGTAGGAAGACCAAGGCTCTGACCAGGGGGTGGTAGTATGTCAACTTCTGGGAGGGTACGCTGGAATGGGGAGGATGCCATAGGGGAACAAGGAATGGTCAGGGTTCAAAGGGTCGGGAGGGCGAGGATGAGTTGCAACCATGGGGAGCCAGGGTAGGCAGCGGTGGGGCAGCTACGTGGTGGGTGCCGTAGGTCAGGGTACATAGTCAGCGTAGGGTGGGATTGGACTAAGTCAAGGAGAGTTGGGGGTGCTGGTGCAAGTGGGCCAGGGGAGATGTCTGGCTGATAGGATGTGGGTACTAACATGTAAATGAGGGGGAGACATTTGAGGAGGAGGCGTACAAACTTAGTGCCTAAGGTAGCAGCGGGGCAGAAAGGTTCTAGTATCTTGGCTTCCCCTCAGAAAGTGTAGATACCACTTTGGAGTAGTGGTAGTGTCACGGACTCTGGTGGACAGGGTACAAGCTTCGAGACCCTGGTAGGGCAGTTGAAACTAGGACCTGGGTGAGAGTGGGGATCCAGGTTCTGGGGGACTCAAAGCAGGCTGGGTTTGGGCCGAAATTCAGGGTGGAAATACCGATTCCTAGTGGTCACTGAGGGTTAGTGGCAGGCTGGGTGTGGGTCCGGTGGTAGGGCAGGGGGTCAGTACGTAGGGCTAGCTAGGAGGCTGGGTGTGAGGGTTTTGGGCAACTGTCTGACTATGTGGAAACACATGGTCTACTATCACAATGTCAGCATGGTTTCAGGAAGGGAAGGGGTGTTGAGAGTGCCTTGGTCGAGTTCACGAGCGCGGTCCACGAGGGCATGGAAGGGGGGGGGTGCCTGACTGGGTCTGCGTTCGTGGACTTGACCAAGGCATTCGATGTGGCGGATCATTCCCTTCTAGTTGAGGGACTTAGGTACATAGGGGTGGGGACTCCAGTATTGTCTTGGGTATCGAACTATCTCTCAAATAGGTTTCAGATGGTAAAGATTGGAAGTAGTTTATCTGATAAGGCTTTGGTCAAGTATGGAGTCCCACAAGGCTCCATACTGGGGCCAATTTTATGTTCTTTCTTTTTTGATTCTGTTACTTCATCTGTTAAGGATGCACGTGTTGTTATGTATGCAGACAACTCTGTTGTCTTTTGTCATGGGGGAACATTGTCAGAGCTCAATGTGACTCTGACTAAGCAACTTAAATGCAAAACTGGTTGATAAATAATTATTATTAAATAAGCAAAAACCAAAAACCATGGTATTTGGCACTCCTGTTAAATTAAAAGCTGTTGGTTCTAGTCTACAAGTTGAGTTGTTAGATGGGGTTCTGTATGAAAATGTAAACAGCTTTATGTATTTGGGGGTAGTCTTAAATCCAGCATTAACATATGAGTTACATATACACGCTATTACATCTAAAATTCATTCTAAAATTGCTTTATTATATAGGTTGCACAGTTTTTTGACAGATGAGGTGCGTTTGGCGATAGCTAATCAATGTCTGTTGCCTATTTTGATCTATGCCTCAATAGTGGTGGATTATGCTTCTTATAGTACATTAAGGTGAAAATCGGTGCTGTTGCATAAAATAGGAAGATTAGCATTATTAATACCCAGTAATGTACATCACTGTACTATACTGGAGAACCTTAGATGGTTATCAGTTGAATATTGTCATAAGTTTGCATTGTATAAATTTGTTTACAAAACACAACAAACAAGGATACCTTTAAAATTAAAAAAAATCAGCTTGTGACTGCTAGTTCTAAATTATATACTAGATTATCAGGGGATCCAACTATGTTAAGAATTCCATTCATGTATACTTTAAGAGGACAGCGATTATTTGCATGTAACCCCCCTGCAAGTGGGGGTTCCCAAAAGACTTCCAGGAGCTTGCTTGAATGCTCCAAGCCTGAATGGTGTTTGGCATTTAAGCCATTTAAAAGTGAGTGTTTTTAGAGCCTCTGGTACTGTCTCTTTAAGAGCTGTCTGCTTGCAGACATAATTAGTTTGTATGGGGGGACTGTGTGTTTCTTTGATTGAGTACCACTCAAGCTGCTGCCAATTCACTTCATTTTTGCAGTCACTAGGAGTGCAAAGGGAACCTATCTGAAAGATGTAACTGTTTGCCAGAAATTATTTAGAGTAATAATGAAATTACAGTTTGTCTAACCTGCTTTCTTTGCAGTCAGAACTGTGTCTGCTAGTTCCCCATTCTAGTTTTGAACTGCTGAACTGGACCAATCAGTGTGGGGTAAGCTAGCTCTAAAATGGTGCCTTGGACGAATCAGAACTTGGACTCATAATCTGAGCCAGCCACAAGAGGATTGTATGGGCAGTGACTCTGGGAGATGTAGTTTAGACTTCAGTGCCTTTTTGGACCAACAGCAGCAGTCTATTGTGAGTGACAGCCAATCCAGTCAAGAACTGGGAGGAACTCAAAGGAAGTGCCCGGTTTTGTCGGTTGGAGTTTCAGTTGAGCTTTGACAGTGAAGAAGGAAGGAGCCCTGTGCTTTTTCAGTGTGCAGTTTTAGTCAAAAAACGTGTGTAAGGCCCAGAGTTCCGGTCTGCAGCTTGTGTAACAGTTTGTTAAGACTGAATCCGTCCTGTGAAAAGAATCAAAGGATCTCTGAAGAGTAGAAACCAGGCTCACCCTGTAGAAGACTGGAGGAATTGCTGAAATTTGCCCTCGGTCTGTCAGGAACTGAATCTGCTGTGTGTTCTCCCGGGTATTGTGCAGTAATTGCGATCGGGATACAGATGCAGCCTGCCTGGTATAGTGCTTTCTTTTATGGATGTGTGAAGAGGTTTGTGTACCTCAAGTGAGCCCTGCTGACATTGAAGGACCCTATCTTATTTGGAGGTCGTGAGTACTAATTCAAGGTCACTCCTGTTGAATTGCCACATTAAATCCAAATGGATTTACTGTACTGCTGACTGTTTAATTCTCCTTTTCTCTGTGTGAAAGGGCCCTACCAGCTGCCACGGTTTGGACTAGCCACTAGGGCTTGGGTACCCAGGGACAGTAACTGATAGGGATAGGCCTGTGCACAGAGCCATAGTAGATTATTAGAGTGATAAGCTAATTAACCTGATTTCCCCTGTCCTTGTTATATCCCCTAAATAAATCAGAGCTGCTTGTTTCAGCAAAGTTATACTGCCTGAGGTATTTGTCTATGTTAAGGTACTGTACTGTGATTGTTGCACTGTATCTCATTTCACAGGAGGTCCCAGTGCGGAACCAGACCTGGGGTAAGTGTATACTGTGAAGGTAATTCTGATGTATTGTGTGGGCCACTGGTGGGAAGAAAGGGGTTGCAGTGTCCCAGAGGGCTGTGACCAAGTAAGTTTAACTATTGCAAACCCTGACCTCTGGGTGGAGGCACCCGCCATTGGATCCAGGCCCCTCAACCTGTTAGTGGCAAATCAGGCAGGGGTAGTAGCCCCTGGGATAGCGCCATCTAGGGGTTACACCTTGGAGGCTCACCGCTGGGATTGTGTGTCCTCTAGTGGCCATATTTACGAACCACTGTTAAGAAAAAAATGGTTACCCCGACAGAAGTGGCTGTGCACCGGCTGGTGGAGTGGTGTACTGGGGAGGAGATCGACCCCCAAAATGCTATGCTTATCCTGGACATCCCCCTGGGTATCAATACGGACACTGTGCAGGAGTACTTTCCAAGGTGGAAGGTTTACAAAACCCTGTGGTGGTGGGTCGGCATGCTAATCTGCTCACCCACACTTTCCTGGCCCTAGTAGGAGTTTAAGGATCCCTTAGATAGCTCCAAAGTGCCACAGACCATTACCCCCAGAGGGAGCCCTCACTGCTTGGAGAGTGATAACTAGGACAGTAAAGACCCGGGGGGGAATCAGCCCCCACCACTATCTGAAACTTTTGAGGAGAAATTTGCTGAATGGTTGCTGGGAGAGGGGAAAACTGTGGAGGACTTGAAGAAACTATTCTTGCCACCTGGGGGTGTTCCTCCCCCAACACCCTCTCCTGCTCCAGTGCCCGTAATGGTGGCTGAACCAATGCAGACTCCCTATTTCTGCACCTGCCATTAGTCACGACTCTTACCGAAGGTTGAGGATCTTCTCTGGCACCTCCCACCCCCAAGGGGAGGATGACTGGGAGACCTGGATAGACTATGTTGCTCCCAAGTGCTAGAATGGCAATGCTCGGAAGGCGAAGCGAAAGAGGGTTAGTGAGAGCCTCCGAGGTCCTGCCCTGGCTACCATCCGTGCTAAACGGGCCAGTAACCCTGAAGCGACTGCACAGGCCTATCTTGAGGCCTTGGAGAATGTGTATGGGAGCCCAGATTCTGATGAGGACCTATGGTGGAGAGTAAGAAATGCACAACAGTACCAAGGGGAGTTGTTGTCTGTGTATGTCTCTCGGCTGGAAAAATTGTTGCAAGAATGCCTCAGAAAGGGTGGTTTGCCAGCGATTGAACTGGACCGAACCAGACTGGACAGAATCCTTAAGTCTGCCCCCTTCTCAGAACTGCTGTTGCTTCAGTTACGCCTGGCAAATCGACTGGAATCCCCACCCTCCTATGATGAGTTAATGAGAGAAATTCGAGGAGTTGAGAAAGGCGACCTCGGGAGGGACCTGCACCAATAGCTGCGGCTACGACCCGAGTGACTGAGGTGACCCATCAAGTGAAGTTCAGGGCAGAGGTTGGCAGTCAATGAGTGCTCTGACAAGGAAAAAGATATGCCACAATGGGGCGAACTGTTGAGAGATCAGAATTCAAAACAGTCCCTTTATGAAGGCCACGCCTGCAAGTGCAGGCTGACCTATATCCGACTGCATCTGCTATGGGGTGGGAGTCCACCCATGTATCTCCTGCTGATAACAGCTCCAAACTCAATTCCTTGACCATGGAAGTGGAGAAACTGACGAGATGTCTCCAAATGCTTATCACGCCAGACAGAGATGGCACCCAGGTTTCCAGTTAGTAATACCCCGCCCTGGCTCCCAGTGTGGCGCCTCGGCCAGCTCAAACTCCAGAAAGTATGTTTTGCTATAATTGTGGGAAAGATGGGCACATGAAAGGGAATGCCAGTCCCCAAAGACACTGACAAAGTTGCATATAGGCTACAAGGAGAGCTTCGGAGAAGAAATCAGTGGTTAAGAGTGCCGACATGATCCCAGTGAGGGCACCAAAATGCTAATTCACGTCCTTTTGTGGCAGAGGTCAGTTGCCCAGGCCCCCACTACTGCCTCTCCAGACTGGTCCAGAATAGTGGGTCCCTCCATGGAGACCACTGTAAAGGTGAATGGAGTGTCTACAAGAGCTGTATTAGACAGTGGCTCCCAAGTGACAATTATGTTCCAGGATTGGTATCAGAAGCATTTGTCAGGCGTGCCCTTACAACCATTAGAAGGACTGCATGTATGGGGGTTAAGTGAGAAGGCCTACCCTATTCCGGGTATATCCGAATTTGGCTGTCTTTCCCCACCTCCGTGGCTGGAGTGGCCGAACAAGTAGAGACCCTAGCCTTAGTGTGTCCCCCACTGGACTGTATGATGGTGTCCTTTGTTGATTGGAACAAATGCTCATATGTTAGGAAGGCTGGCACAGTTGTGTTATGAAAACAGGGGTCAAAGACTAGTAGAGCTTTAAGAGTTCCGGCTTTAATTAAGAAGGCCTATGAGGCACAGAGAGATGCTGAAAAACAGAACCAGAGGAACCGGTCGAATTGTATGGAAGAAGGATCCTGAGTCTCTGATCCTGGCCAAATGCCCAGTGTACCTTACAGGGAGAGGTCCGTATCAGAAAGGATGTTAAGAATAAAATATTAATGTTGGATGCACCAGGCGATGGAAAATTACCAGAGGGACTGCTGGTCAAGCCTAGTATTTTGCCCGCTAGAGCCCATGCTTATGCCAGAAGGGTAATGGTCCAAGTTCATAATGTGTCTGAAAGAGACATTCGAGTAAACAAGGTTGCATCCTGGCTAATGTGCATTGTGCAGACACTGCAGTGCTACCCAGCAGCAGAGTTCAAGGAAGAATGACAGAGTAGCGCCTGACTTGTTGATTTAAGTGACTCCCGCTGCCAGCTGAATGGAAAATGAGGATCAGTGAGAAGCTTGCCCAGAGAGACCAGGTTTCTTTAAAGGAATGGGATGTAGGATCGTGCAGAGCTGAGCACAATATCCGGCTGCATGGCCGAAGACCATTCGTGAGAGGTCTCGACATACTGGCACCTGCTGACATAGATGATGTGAGGCGGCATCTGCAAGAGATGTTAGCTGCTGGTGTAATACAAGAATCCAGAAGCCCTTATGCTTCCCCATTGTGGTAGTGAGGAAAAAGAATGGAACAGTAAGGATGTGGTGGATTATCACTCTAAACCGTGAGACTATCCTGATCAGTACACAATGCCCCGCATTCAGGATGCTTTGGACTGCCTAAGCGGAGCAAAGTGGTTCTCTGTGCTGGATCTCCGCGATGGGTACTACCAGATCCCGATGGCCCCAGAGGACCGTGAGAAGGCGGCCTTTATCTGTCTCGCTTGCTTCTGAATTCATGAGGATGCCTCAAGGAAGTTCAGGTGCCCCAGCCACTTTTCACGGTTGATGGAGCGTGCAGTGGGGACATGAACTTACTAGAGTGCCTGGTATACCTAGATGATGTTATTGTGTTTGGCAGCTCACTGGAGGAACATGAGAGCAGATTATTTAAGGTATTGGACCGACTGGAGGACTTTGGCCTTAAACTGTCCATTGATAAGTGTCAATTCTTTCAAACATCAGTAAAGTATGTGGGACACATAGTATCCACGAGGAATAGAGACCCCCAAGTAAAGTTGAGGCCTTGACCACCTGGCACAGCCCAAAATCTAAAGAACTGCAAAAGATTCCTGGGATTCTGTGGTTATTATCAGTACTTCATCAAGGACTATTCAAGAGTGATCCGCCCTTTACTTAACCTTACTCAAGGGTATCCCAACCACAAAAAATACCAAAGTCAGCGTCCCTCAAGACTGAAAGAGTGTATTTTCATCCAGTGGAAGTATTTGGGGCCATGGACTCCTGATTGTGGACTGCTTTCATGAGATCATATATCAACTTACCCATGCTCCAGTGCTGGCCTATGCCGATCCAAGAAAACCTTCCTGCACACTGATGCTAGCTTGCAAGGGTTGGGGCTGTGTTGTACCAAGAGCACGAGAATGGCCTGAGACCAGTGGCCTTTGCCAGTAGAAGCCTGACCCCATCCGAAAAGAACTATCCTGTACATAAGTTAGAGTTCCTAGCTTTGAAGTGGGCTATTGTTGACCAATTCCATGAGTACTTGTATGGGGCTAAAATACTAGTAAAACTGACAATAATCCTTTGACCTATGTGCAGACCTCAGCTAAGTTGGATGCCACTGGCCATAGGTGGCTTTCTGCATTATCTACATATGACTATGCTCACCGAATACCGAGCAGGTCAGAACACATAGATGCTGATGCTCTCTCCCGGAGGCCCTGTTCCCCAGAATGATTGGGTCCGATTGGCAGAACCTGACATTCGGGCACTCTGCGGAAGTTTGACAGGGAGGAACAAATGTCCCACGGACGAGTGGACTGCATGGTGGATCTGGAGGAGCCTCTGAGTTGCATCACCTGCTGCTTATTGCCACTTTTCTGCAATAGACATTGGTGCACTGCCTCAGCTGGACAATGACAGTATTCGTGGGCTCAATCCCGCGATCCCATGATCAAAGCAGCTTTGAAGCCCTCTATGCAGGAAAAGATGTGTCCAAATTACGCCCACTGATTTGAGAACTGCACTGTTATACAAAGAAGGTCCTAAGTTGAAACTGATCAATAAACTGTTATACAGAGAAACAGTAGACAGAGGGGACAAGTAGACAAACAACAACTAGTGCTGCCCACTGCCTTTCGAGACTCAGTACTGAGGTCCTTGCACAACCACATGGGGCACCTTGGTATAGACAGAACACTTGACTTGGTGAGATCCAGATTCTATTGGCCCTAGATGGGGGCTGATGTGGAGCAACACATTCGAACCTGTAGTCGCTGCTTACAGAGGAAAGCTTTGCCCCAGAGGGCTGCCCCTTGTTAACATCACCACCAGTGCACCCATGGAGCTGGTCTGTATTGATTTTCTGAGTTGGAGTCAGATCAAAGAAATATCAGTAATGTGCTGGTGGTCACTGACCATTTCACGAGATATGCCCAAGCTTTCCCACCAAGACCAGAAAGCATCCACTGTGGCCAAAGTACTTGTAGAAAACTTTTTGTTCACTATGGGGCTCCACAAAGAATCCATTCTGATCAAGGAGAGACTTTGAGAGTCGTCTGATCAAAGATACTTTCTCTGTGGGGAGATGCGAAAGTCCAGAACCACTCCTTACCACCCCCAGGGGGACCCACAGCCTGAACGTTTCAACCGCACTTTGCTAGATATGCTAGGCACCCTGCACCCAAAGGACAAGCCTAGATGGAGCCAACAAATTAGCACCCTGGTACATGCTTATAACTGCACCAAAAGTGATGCCACTGGATTCTCCCCCTACCGCCTGATGTTTGGAAGAGAAGCTCGACTACCAGTAGATGTGTGTTTTGGGGTCTCTCCTGATGGGGTTCAAGCTGACAACTATTTACAGTATGTGCAAAAGTTAAAGGCCCAGCTAACTCATGCGTACCAACTGGCTCAAACCATGGCTGCCAAAAGAAATCTGGCCAACAAAGAAAGGTATGATAAAAAGGTGAAAGCACAGGAACTCCAGGAGGGAGATCGGGTATTGCTAAGAAATCTGGGACTGCATGGCAAGCACAAGATTGCTGACAGATGGCACCATCTCCCTCACATTGTAGTGGGCAAACTAGATGATCTGCCAGTGTACAAAGTAAGGCCTGAGAATAATTCAAAAGATGTAAAACAATGCATAGAAATCATTTACTGCCCATTGGACAAATCTTAATTGAGTCTGAGCCCCTAGAAGATGCCCCTCTGGACCAGTGACTAGAGCTGCTGCTAAGAAAAGATCAAGAAAGTCTGCACCTACAGAAGCAAAGTTAAAGTGTCTCCACAAGTCCCAGTTGAGCATGACTGTCAGTCCATATCGGAAGAAAGTGAGAGTGACTTTGAATACTATCCTTCTTCGAACTGAGTCAGTTGTTTCGGGCAATCCCCTAGTCAATACTGGAGATGAAGCTGGGCCTTCTGGACTGTCTAAGCCCCAGCTTCATCCTGGAGCCAATGCTCCCAGAAAGTGAAGTGCAAAGCATCAGATCAGATGAAATGGAATCATTGTGCATGGTTGAACTGTTTGAGCTTTCAGGGAGGAAAATGATAGATTGGGGCAGACTGGTGATACACCCGAACAAGAAGAGTATTTTGAGTGCCCTGACAGTCCACTGCCAGTGTCGAAAGCTCTCCATGCGAGCCAAATGTTGTGGACTCAGAAACTGTAACTCCTGGAGCTGAAAGTGCCCCAAGTTCCTAGCCTCTCTACCCCCATGGAGACTCCCCTGACAAGTGTGGACAATGCTGAAAATGAGGCTCAGAGTGCAGAGACTGTAACAGTCTCCCCTAGAAAGACTGGTCGAGCTGTAAAGCCTGTGGTGCACCTCAGTTATGATTCCCTTGGGAGGCCTGTGGATTTGCCTCTCAATGTTGTCCATAAAAGGAGTGTATGTGTCCCGGAGCTCATTGCCCAAACTGGCGTCAGTGCTAACTCAAGTTACTTGTGTTGCCCTCTAAGTATGGTGCCTTGCCCCGTCCAGCCCCAAGGTAACTGATAGGGAAGGGCCCCCTCTCTTCAGGTTTCATGTACAAGAGGTAATAACTTGAGTTATGGTACAATGTGTATGTAATACTGTGTAAATAGTGACGTACTGCAATGTTTCAGAAATGTGTTCTTGGTAAAATGATATATTGACTGATGATTACATGTGCGAACCTAATGCAAATGTATATGGTTGCAGTTGAAACTTATGGGGGTACTTGCTTGACGCGGACGTCAAGCTTTCCCAGGCCAGGAAGGGTGTAACCCCCCTGCAAGTGGGGGTTCCCAAAAGACTTCCAGGAGCTTGCTTGAATGCTCCAAGCCTGAATGGTGTTTGGCATTTAAGCCATTTAAAAGTGAGTGTTTTTAGAGCCTCTGGTACTGTCTCTTTAAGAGCTGTCTGCTTGCAGACATAATTAGTTTGTATGGGGGACTGTGTGTTTCTTTGATTGAGTACCACTCAAGCTGCTGCCAATTCACTTCATTTTTGCAGTCACTAGGGTGCAAAGGGAACCTATCTGAAAGATGTAACTGTTTGCCAGAAATTATTTAGAGTAATAATGAAATTACAGTTTGTCTAACCTGCTTTCTTTGCAGTCAGAACTGTGTCTGCTAGTTCCCCATTCTAGTTTTGAACTGCTGAACTGGACCAATCAGTGTGGGGTAAGCTAGCTCTAAAATGGTGCCTTGGACGAATCAGAACTTGGACTCATAATCTGAGCCAGCCACAAGAGGATTGTATGGGCAGTGACTCTGGGAGATGTAGTTTAGACTTCAGTGCCTTTTGGACCAACAGCAGCAGTCTATTGTGAGTGACAGCCAATCCAGTCAAGAACTGGGAGGAACTCAAAGGAAGTGCCCGGTTTGTCGGTTGGAGTTTCAGTTGAGCTTTGACAGTAGAAGGAAGAGCCCTGTGCTTTTTCAGTGTGCAGTTTTAGTCAAAAACGTGTGTAAGGCCCAGAGTTCCGGTCTGCAGCTTGTGTAACAGTTTGTTAAGACTGAATCCGTCCTGGAAAAGAATCAAAGGATCTCTGAAGAGTAGAAACCAGGCTCACCCTGTAGAAGACTGGAGGAATTGCTGAAATTTGCCCTCGGTCTGTCAGGAACTGAATCTGCTGTGTGTTCTCCGGGTGTTGTGCAGTAATTGCGATCGGGATACAGATGCAGCCTGCCTGGTATAGTGTTCTTTTATATGGATGTGTGAAGAGGTTTGTGTACCTCAAGTGAGCCCTGCTGACATTGAAGGACCCTATCTTATTTGGAGGTCGTGAGTACTAATTCAGGGTCGCTCCCTGTTGAATTGCCACATTAAATCCAAATGGATTTACTGTACTGCTGACTGTTTAATTCTCCTTTTCTCTGTGTGAAAGGGCCCCTACCAGCTGCCACGGTTTGGACTAGCCACTAGGGCTTGGGTACCCAGGGACAGTAACTGATAGGGATAGGCCTGTGCACAGAGCCATAAATAGATTATTAGAGTGATAAGCTAATTAACCTGATTTCCCCTGTCCTTGTTATATCCCCTAAATAAATCAGAGCTGCTTGTTTCAGCAAAGTTATACTGCCTGAGGTATTTGTCTATGTTAAGGTACTGTACTGTGATTGTTGCACTGTATCTCATTTCACAGGAGGTCCCAGTGCGGAACCAGACCTGGGGGTAAGTGTATACTGTGAAGGTAATTCTGATATATTGTGTGGGCCACTAGTGGGAAGAAAGGGGGGTTGCAGTGTCCCAGAGGGCTGTGACCAAGTTAGTTTAACTATTGCAAACCCTGACCTCTGGGTGGAGGCACCCGCCATTGGATCCAGGCCCCTCAACCTGTTAGTGGCAAATCAGGCAGGGGTAGTAGCCCCTGGGATAGCGCCATCTAGGGGTTACATGCATACTGCGCACCTAAATATGGAATGATATTCCAGTACATATCAGAGGTATGGGTAGTTATGGGTCATTTATTATAGCCTTGAAAACACACTTTATGAACTTGTCTAAGTGCAGATGTTATCTAGATTGATATTTTTTGATTGGATGTGTCAGCTATGGAACTGTAGCTCTTGTGACATGGATTTTGCACAATAGTTTGAATTGTATTAGAGATTTTTAAAATCAATATTAATGTGTGATTTTACTTAGATGCAGAATTTATATTCCTATTTAATTATGTTTTGTACTATGTATAATTTTGTCTGATGATGTTTTGTATGTATGTTTGATTGACCACGGGTCGTACCTGTAAAAGGGATTATATCCCAGTGTACTTACCCGTATATGAATCAAATCAAGATGGGGGACATGTTGTATGTGGAAACCATACCCAAAGGGGTCAGAACAGGAGGGGTAGGGGCTACCTTCAGACGATAAACTGGCAATGGCTGGGAGGTAATTTTATGGGCTCCCAATTCAGGGGAATGGTTTGCTTATTCTGGAGGACGACTGGGAATTATTTTTTAATATGGCTTAGGCGGTGATTAAAATTCTATCTTTAAATATTAATGGCATTAACAGCCCTGTTAAAAGAACCCGACTACAGCAGTATTTTCACCAGCAAGGGGCAGATGTGATCTATTTTCAGGAGACGCATCTGTCTCAAGCTGAGCATGCCAAACTTTCAGCAGGAGGAAGATATACGGTTTATTCCTCCATGAGCAGAACTGGGAAATGTAGGGGAGTTGCGATTTTAATCCCACGTGCCACAACTTTTTTTGCAGCGCAAATATACTCGGATTCAGAAGGGTACTTTGTTATAGCTCAGGGAAGACTGAAGGGGACTGAGGTCACTTTGCCAAATGTATATCTCCCTCCCGGAGCCCATCCGAACTTACTCAGATGTTTTTTCAGTACAATTTTAGATAATTAGAAGGGCATTATTTTGACTGGAGGGGATTTCAATGTAACTTTGATGCCCCAGAAGAATTCTTCCAACCCCCTAGCCCATAGAAACAGCCCAACTTAAAAATTACTTAAAGCTCAGCTCCCAGTAGTAGGGTTAAGTGATGTTTGGCGACACTTCTATCCCACTTCGGAAGGTTACACTTTTTATTCATCCCGCCATCACACCTTTTCTAGGTTAGATTACTTTTTTATATCTACAGAATTTGTTGACAGGCTACAGGACATTACTGTCTTAGCTCGTATTATGTTAGATCACACTCCCCTAATGTTAAAAATAAATATACTGTAGGTAAGGTTAGAAAAACTACCCTATGGAGGCTCGATTTGTCCCTCCTGAAGGATCCGCAGTTCAAAACTAAGATTGAGGAATGGATCCCTCCGATTTTTAGGGACAATTCTTCCCCAGACATCTCGGCCATGGTGTTATGGGATCCAATTAAAGCGGTGATGCAGGGAGAAATTATTTCTTACTCCTCTCATCAAAACAAACAAAAAGATGCTAGGTATGAAGAGTTACAACAGATACTTAGGGAATTACAGAAGAAGTAAGCCAGAGGGGAGAGGGTCTCTCAAATCAAAATTAGACAGACACAATCAGAAATCCAAAACATTTTAGACTTCAAAGTACAAACAGCACTTCTACATGTCAAGAAGTTATTTTATGAGGGGGCCCCTCGTGGGGCTCAAAATTTAGCAAAACAAACTAGGGCGTTTAGGCATTCTGCAACAATAGTTAAAATTAAGCATTTAGACACAGGAAACATCCTGCACCACCAGCCTGAGATAATGCAGGTCTTCCAGAATTTGTATCAAAATCTATATGATGAGCAGAATCCTCCATCGCTTGAAAGCATTCATGCTTTTCTATCTACCTTACCCTTCCCAAAGCTTACCCCTGTTCAACAGGCCTCTTTGCTGAGACCAATAAATGTTACTGAAATTGAGTCAGCAATTGGAGGAGCCAAAACTCTGAAATCTCCTGGACGGGACGGTTTCTCTAATAAATGGTATAAAACTTTTTCAGCAATATTGGTACAGCCTATGAGGAGTGCATTTTTGGAAATACAGGGAGAGGACCCCCCCACCCTCGTGGGCATATGCGGTCACCTTTGCTATTTTGAAGCCAGGGAAGGATCCCTTGTCCACTGAATCCTATAGACCAATATGTGTTCTTAATTGTGATTACAAACTTTATATGTTTGTCTGGTCCCGGAGACTGGAGCATATGCTTCCCAGTTTGATCCATTCAGATCAGGCCATTTTTTTACGAGCAAGGCAAACTGCAGACAATGTCCAATGTACAATCCATTTGCTGGAATATATGTCCAGTCGACCAAACCCATCTCTTGTGATTAGCCTAGATGCCTATAAAGCCTTTGACAGGGTCTCTTGGAGATTCCTGTGGGAGGTCATGGCATCCTTTGGTTTCCTCTGGGAAATAATCACATGGCTGGGAGGCGTGTACTCCTCTCTGAAGGCCTACATCAGAATCAATGGGGATATCCCCCCCCCCCCATTTCACTGCTCAGGGGAATGTGCCAGGAGTGCCCTCTCTCACCACTTTTATTCGCTATCTATATTGAACCTTTGGCGATGGCAATTAGGGAGGCCTGGGAGGTAAGAGGGGTCTGTGTGTGTTGGGGGGGGGGCAGAAATTGGCTCTCTATGCAGATTACATCATATTGTCTCTGGAGGAGCTGGACAGCTCATTACTTTTAATTTTAATCCCTCTGCCCCTATGAAAACCCGTTGGCCGTTTAGGTGGTGTAGCACAAAAATTAAATACTTGGGGTATACCTCCCTCAAAAGGTGCAAAACATCATGTTACTTAATTATGAACCTCTTACTCAAAAAATTGAGAGTGACATTCATGCATGGTCCCTCCTTCGCTTGTCCATCTATTCTAGGATTGACCTTATACGTATGGATATTTTACCGATCTTATTATATTTATTCCAGACCATCCCTATATTCCCCTCCTCTACATATTTTTTAATTCATGGAAACACACAGTTGCAAGATTTATCTGGTTAGGTAAGAAACCAAGAATCAGATTGACTATATTACAGCTCCCAAAGAAAAATAGGGTTTAGCCCTTCCCTGTCTACATAAATATCCCCAGGCTACACTGCTCACCAGAGTGCTGCAGTGGAGTAATCCAACATATATGCTTCCTTGGAAGACCCTGGACTTAGCCTTGAATCAAATACATGATATTATAGAAGTGCTCCTCTCAGCGAGGGCACTTCCTTCACGGGGGTGTTCCTACCTACAGGCTGTGTGCTCCAATCTGACAATTTGGTATAGACTCTGCTCTTCTGTGGTGTTTCAATCTATTTCATACTTTCTCAGAGACTTAAAGACAGTGGTACAGTCCCCGTCATGTTTGGTCTGTTTGGCACTCAGTGAGTGGTACAAAAGAGGCCTTAGATGTATGTTTCAGTTTATAGATTCTGATTGTATTATCCACTTTACTAAATTACAGGAAATATATGGTATACCACGGGGGTCTCACCAGGCCTTTGTGCAGGTGAGAGACTCTCCATTACAGAGGGGATCCCACAGACATACTATGCCAAGCCCCCTTCCTTTGCTGATGCATCTTTTTTTGACCTCCCTGAAAGGCCAGATATGGCCACACCTTATTGGGATGATATATAAAGCTCTACAAGAGCTGACAAGGGAATCTACTAAATCCATTTTGGTTGCTTGGAATAGGGAACTGGATGCGCCAGTAACAGAAGAAGAGTGGGGGAAATACACTATACTATCACTGTCAGTCCCAGGTGCATCCTATTAGAAGGAATTCGCTTGGAAGACTAGAAATGGATTTTTTAATACTCCAGCAAGGATAGCTCGGTTTGCAGGGGACCCCTTAGGGAAATGTTGGAGGAATTGCGGATCTACAGAAGCTGATCATCTACACATCTTCTGGTCCTGCCCTCATTTGAGGAGCTTTTGGCAGGAGATAGCTGCAGCTCTCGCGGATCTGGTGGGAGAGGAGGCTGTACTTATACCTGAACTGGTGCTCCTATCAGTCCCCCCAGAGGGCCTACGTATTTCTAGAGGTTCTCTCCTTGTCACTTACATTCTTGCAGCCAAGAAAGCTGTCACTAGGCATTGGGGCAGATCGGTCCCTCCTAAGTTTCAGGACTGGCTCCAGACTATGTGTGATATGTATGTTTTGGAGAGACTTGTTTGTAGAACCCATCCTGCTAGTGGATCCTTTGAAATTCGATGGCGGAAATGGGTTATCTGTACCTCAGCTCAGGACCCCCATTCTGTTCCCTGATACTGCAGTTTACCAGTAGATCAGTGGGTAAGACAGTATTTAATGATGCAGGCCCCCAGCTTTATATATATATATATATATATATATTTTTTTAAGGATTACACCCCAACTCTAGTATCTGTAGAATGTCACTGCTTCTCCCCCCTTAGATATGTTTTATTATAAATGTTTCTTCCATATTGACTACCCTACAGTGGGTGTTAAGGTCAGATTCAATGTCAGTAGGATGTGTTTTTATAAATGCATAAGTGCCTGAATCAATTTACAAATGGTAGCTATTTTTGTATCAGCTATGTCTCACATTAAGTGCTGATGTGTATAATTGCTTACTTCTATAAAACTGCAATAAATATTACAGTTTAAAAAGAAAAAAGTAAACAGGAACGTTAGACAACAACATGCTCAATAACATTATAAACAAATTGGCAAGACAGGTCCCTGTTAGCAATCCAGGAGGGAAAAAGCTAAACGGACAGGGGATAGAAGCGGGGTGAGGAACCCCAAACTCATCTCATGTCCGCCAAGTAGGGAGAGAGCAAAAACAGCTCAGGAGGTGGGCCTACCTACTTGGTCTCGGCTCTACTGGGAAAATGAGATTAGCTTTCAAAAATGGTTCCCAAACTTGATCAAATAATGTGTCTTTCCCCGCTGTCCTATAAGAAAGGCGCTCAAAATCAGCTAACTTATAGAGGCTGTCCTCCCATTCTGCCATAGTAGGGACTACTTCCAAGTGCCATTGCCTTAAAATAAGATGCTTGGCCTCCATAATGGCAGCTGTGAATCATGATATTATGGGCTTGTGCCATACAGGGAGCTTATTTGTATTGCCCAAAACCAAGAGAGAGGGATCCTTAGGAACACTGCAATTCAAAATAAGGGAAATTCTTTTACAAATTGAAACCCACCAATCAGCCAATTTAGGACTCGCCCAGAGTATTTGTAAAAGATTACCGGCCTGCTGGTGGCATCTCCAGCATTCAACTTTAGAAGTTAACTTCATTTTACATAGCAGATCTGGCATCCTACATCATAGGTGTGATGTTTTCCATTGCATCAGCCTCCCTCTAACGTCCCGGCAAGCCTCAGATATATTTGCCCAACAACACGCCCAGTCCTCATCTGAGAAAGGGGAGTCAGGTTTTTTTTCCCAGTGGAGTTTCAGGCCAAGGATAGGAGGAGCATATACCCTACCCGTAGGAGCCCTTTATAAATCCGGCATAACTTAGGAGACCAGAAAACTGGTTTACTCCCCCCGCCAACCCTAGAATGTCCCAAACCTCCGACAGGGAGAGTCGGAGCTGAAGACCCGTATATGAAGAGACCAGATGCTGAATCTGTAAATATTTCCAAAGGCGAGACTGTGGCAAAGAGGCCTGGGCTTTTAATGTCCACAAAGTCCCAAAATTGACCCATCTTAGAATGAAAAAGGTCCGCAACCCGTACCAGCCCACCAACAGCCCATTAGAGCCAACATATGGATGTCCCCCCATTTGAAATTTGGGATCGTTCCACAACTGCCACTGAGACGAGGGCACCTACATCTGCAAGGAAGTTAATTTGCCCAGCTTTCTCCAGATCCCCAAAACATAATCATGAATTGGATAATACTTTCGAAGCATCAAAGAATTCCACAATACCAATTCAGGCGGCGCCCCAGGAGACAACTGTTTCTCTAGGATTATCCATCAGGAGGATCCCTGACATAGCTCAGGACAGAACCACATGCAAATCTACCTCAAGCCAGAAGCCAAATAATAACCTTTGAACCAGGGAACCTGAAGGCTGCCCTGACTTAGAAGAGTCCACAGGCGAAGCAGAGAGATTCGGGATTTCCAATCCTCCCACTGAAAGCGCCAAGTTAGCCTCTCTAGTGAGTTCCTAATAGAATCTGGAATTGGCAGAGCTAAATACCTAAAGAGATATTAAAGCCTGGGGAGGACCATCATTTGGAGAGTCTGAGCTTCTGCTTAACTATTTAAAGATTTGTCTATGTATTTTTTGTGAAGGAATTTGGGTCACATTTTGAGGATATTTTGGTATAATTGTGTATTGTAAAGGTTTTGAACTGATGAGCTATATACGGTGATGTTTGAATTGTAAATATTAATAACAGGCTCACGTTTTGCACTATTTGTAGAGTCTGATCTGTTTAGCAAATACGTCCTAGCCAGAGCTACAGTTCACGAGCGAAGTGCTGGGCTTAGTGCCGAGCTCTTGAGCTTTCAATAAATAACCTTGCCTCAAAGACTTTATTTGCTTTATTTATTTTTTTTTTCTGCAGGAGCGCTGCCGCAGTTGTTTTTGATTTGCAATCTACAGTATAGTTTTAAAATCTTTTCAATCCAGATTTTAAGATTTCCATTTTATATGACTGGTGGCTATACCTTTCAATTGTTACACATTACGAGGTACATCACTCATTTTACCTTTCAGAAATCCTGTGTCCAACATGGGGAAGGTGATATTCCACATTTTCTATGGGGCCTTTAACGCAGGAATTCATAATAATCTACTATGCTGAATTATCAGCAAACATTAAGAACATCAGTGCACCGATATCCGTAGTGTTCTGAGCTTGCAGTGCCGTTTTTGATGATATGTCACACATTTTTAGGGCTGCAGTGGGTGGAGCCCTGCAAACCTTTTGCTGTGAGAAAAGGGACTCTGCATTCCTTCCGAATGAACAACATGTTCAACTTGCGTCTCAGATGCTTCCGCATAAGTGAAGCAGTCCACCCATGTTGTCCCTACTGATGAAGCACTGCACTATTTTATAGTGCTGGTGATCATGGAGCAACATGGCACACTCTGTCATGTCCAAGAAGCTCTCTGCATTGTACTGCCATGTAGCAGCAGTCGGGCAGTAGTAGTGCGCATGGAGCTTACCATCTTGGTCACAGCGGAGTGGGCTATATTCCGCCATAACCGCCTATTTTATTTATTTTTATTATAGCAATTCCCCTAACCCAACCCCTCTCAGCATCCACCACCCCACAACCCCCAGAAGCATAACAATGACATTTGGGGAGCCCCATCTCCCAGTGTCATGATCGTGTTCTTCCTGGTGCCGGTCCTTTTCTTTTAAAAAATTGTTTCCTGAAAGTTGATTTTGCAGTCCCTGCACAAAATCAGCTTTAAGCCAGGAGTTGAACATTTTGTCTGCCTGTCTTCAGGAGGCTGGGTCATAACAAGGCTATGTTGAAAATTTAGTGTAAAAATATTACAAAACAACACATCTATGAGTCTGTGTCACATTTTGCAAATGCAGACTTGTAACTTTGGTAATGTACAATATTTTTACCTCAAATTCCATTAGCTGCAGCCCTGACGGTTCTGGCCAGAGTTTGTTGTATTTGTCACACATTCTATCACGTATTTTGGTAAAGAAAGGTTGAGAAGTAAGAAGGTGGCCAACAATCCGCTGAGCCCTGGCATGACTGAAAACATCTGAAGTACTTGCCTCCTTTATAGTGTTATCACTTTCTAATTTCTCAACGGCTTTGCTGTCTGCACAGTCAATGGAACGCAGTTTGGCACTGGGGGCAGAGCATAACCACACATGTGCAGCCCCTTTCCCAGTCACCAGGGGTGGTGCTAATGTGACCTCTTACCATCAGCAACATTGCAACACTTGGAGCTCTGCCCAACAGAGGTTTCAGCCCCTTTCCCTAGCAATCCAAAAGGTTGGAAAAGAGTGCAGGACCACCATACAAATCTTCCACAGGGCCATGCACAAAGACATAGCTGCCCTTTGCAAGCCCAGTCAAAACCCCTTATGCCTTCCCCAGGTTTCCGCCTGGGAAAAGCAGGTAGTAACAGAGGGTGCAGTTCTGAATCCAGTCACAGCAGGCTGGACAGGGGAAGGACTTCCAGGGGCACTGTACGAGCAGCACATACTGCAGTACACTAGTGCAAGGGAAGGGGATTCAGCTAGAAACCAGGGATGGGTTAAACTGAGCAGAAACCCACAGGAATTGAGTACTTCCACCTCTTACAACATTTGAAAGTTTCTGCACCTGTGTCATTGTTCTCCATTAAAAACTATAGTATTGCAGAGTTTCACCAACTAGAAATAGTAGTTCTCCTGTCTACACATCTAGAGACTAGAGCTCGCCCTCCTGAAAGTTTCCAGTTTAACCACTGGCCAGGGACATGTGAATGAGAGCAGGTGCAGACCATGGTGACACGGAGGGGGTGGTGGGACCACTGGCGCACATGGGTGGAATAGGCAAGGGGTAGGGTCAAGTGAAACTTCTGGGAGGGATTGCTGTAGTCACAAATTTTGACTGTGTCCCTGCATGGCATAATGCCATCCATGACCCTGGCACAGTGCCATGCGGCAACCTGGTTGCAGGCATATTTCAGCCTGCTAGTGGGTTGAGAAGGGGGAAGGAACTCCTCCTTCTGGTGGCATGCACCTATGTTAACGTATAGTGCTGTTGAGTGATGGTGTAGTGCTGCACTTAGTTTCCACCCAGTGTGGCTGGTCCATATAGCAGTTGAGAATGGGACTTAAATTTCTAATACCTGCTTTTTGATCTTGTCCAAGGGTATACATCATCTCTTGACTATTAAATCTCCAAGAGCTTCTTGTATGTGGCAGATGGCCTACCATATACCCTGTTTGAATCTTTTTATGCTTAAAAGTTGATTTTAAAAAGTAACAAAAAAAAAACAGTAATACCCAGGCAGTGCAGATTCCAAATTTAAAAAGCTTCAGTTGTACGTGTTTAGTGGTTACCGTATGTCTACAAACTAGAAGGCGTAAAATGCCCCCCCCCCCTTTTTTTTTAACGTCTTCTCTGGCTCTTGAGAATTAGAAGTTGCTTGCTGGAATGTTAAGTGGTCACCCTCCAGATAGGACCCTCAGACTGCAAATTAATATTCTTGGCTCGCATAAGGGTGACCATCCTGAAGGTGTGCGACCGAAGGAACTTGTTCAGGGTATGCAGATCTAAAATGGGGCACCAGCCCCAACCCCCCCGAATCCGCTTTGGAACCAGGAAGTACCTGGAGACAAACCCTGGGCTTGCTGGAGGGTCTGGGACTGGAGCCACTACCTCCCTCTGGAGGAGATGAGCAAAGTCCTCCCGAAGGGCAGACAGTATTTCTGCAAACACAATATCCTCCCGTAGGGTGTGGGCTCGGCAAGGCAGATAAACCTTGAACTCCAGAGGCAGACCCTGACCGACCACTTTGAGGACCCACTTGTCTGTGGTGACAGCAAGCTAGGTGGAAAAGAAGTGGCAGAGCCGGCCCCCATGGGAGGACCAGGGGAGACAGGATGGATATGGGTGAGGCAGCCCCCACTCCCCTATCCTGTTACTGGGCAGACTTGGAGGAGGTGGGACCAGCTGAGGAAGCAGTGGGACCTCAACCCCCTGGTTTGCGGATGACCAAAGCAACTGACTTTGGTCAAGGATGCCAAGCCTGTGCCTGCTGACCAGCTGAGGGCTGAGACGGCTTGGCTGCAGGGGCAACAAGGGCCTGAAAAGGCATCTTTCACTGAGTCTTACAGCCCTTGGGATCCCTCTGGGCAAAAGTTACAGAGTCCAGGGTTGTATTGAACTTCTCAGTCCTAGTGAGGTGTCCTTCCACCCCCCCTCCCAAGCATGTCAGTGCCCAAGAAGGGGACATCTGACAAATTATGCTGGGTATCTGCCTTGAAGGTAGAAATCCACAGTCAAGCCCTGCGGCACATGGCCACCACAGCAGCCATGGACCGGGTGCAGCAGTCACCAATGTCCATGGCAGTCTGGAGCTGTTGTTTAGCCATGCTCGGCCCTGGTCCTGGATTTGCTTGACCGTAGTCTGTAAGTCAGCCAGGAGCTGGGGAAGCACCTCATCGAGACTGCCTAAAAAGGCATGAGCGAACTGGTCCATCAAAAGGGCCCAACTCACCTATTGAAGGCCAAGAGAAAAGGCCGCATAGACCTTTTTGGCCATGTGATCCAATTTCTTGGATTCTTTGTCGGGAGGCTTATCCATGTCCCCGATGTTGCTGGTATGTCAAAAGACTGAGTCGGCCACCAGACTCTCAGCTGAGAGATGCTCAGTGAAACCCGATAGGGAACCAGCAGAGACCGCATACTTATGAGCCGTATGGGCCGATGGTGCAGGGCAAGAGGCAGGGTACTGCCAAAGCTCCAGAGCAGGGTCAAGAATGGCCTCAGTGACCAGGAAGGTCACCCCAGGGGAAACGCCCCAGTCAAGAATCTCAGTCAATGGGTACTTGGCCCATTTTTGGATGGGCTTCATCTGAATCGTCGTAAATTCCAAGATCAAATGGAGCAAGCACCTGAAGGAAGCGGGACCATGATCTGTAGACAAATCCTCCACTGACTCGGCATCCTACAGATGGGAATGTAGGGAGAACTCCGAGGACTCACCACAAAGTGGTCAACTGCCCGAGTCCCCACTGACCCAGCAGGGCCCATCTGGGGTAACGGTGACCGACAGCCAATGCAGAAGCCCGGGAGTGGTACAGGCATTCTTAGGAGGGGGACCATCCTTCGGCTGCTTGGGAGGCGGCTCCACCTGGATGGGCGGAGAAGCTGGTGTAGGACAAGCCGAAACTGGCTGAGCTGGAGTAGGCTGGGGCTTTGGTGGCAGGAGCCATGGAAGAGCCAGGTTGGGGGCTGGAATCAGCTTAACCCCAGAGAGCATGAGCTGCTGCCACATAAGCTCTTCATAGCACTGATTCATTTTGCGTCAAAGCCGCTTCTCACCTGAGGAGGAAGAACAGTGGCAGCACTGCTTGCCCGAGTGCCGAGAGCAGTAATGGTGATGTCGGCGAGGGCTGCTCTACTCCAGACTACGGGATCTGGACCTCGACCGTCAGGAGGAACGATGGTGAGAAGGGGAGGCAAGCGGCAAGAGTTGAGGATCCTCTGAGGTACCCAGATCCTGAAGGGTTAGAGACCAGGTCAGCGTGCTGGTCCAACCCTCCCTGAGAGGTAACAGGTAGGACCGTAGTCCTAGAGAGTGAGGTATCCACCTCATCCTGCGACAGTTCAGCGACTTGCTCGAGAAAAATCTTGACAGGTTGGTTGACAGGCATCTTAGCCAACTGGCCCAATGGGGAGATGGTGGAGCTAGTGGCCTGGACTGAAGGATCAGTCATGGTCGAAACCTTCAAAGAATCCTGGGAATCTGAGGCCCAAGAGCACTCACAATCCCACAAACGTCAACGAGAATTTTTCTTAGTCTCTTTTTTTGACGATTTCAGGGATTGTGTGCCCTTAGACGAGTCCTGCCGTAGGGTGAGAAGGGACTGGCAAAATCCCTACATGCCTCCATAAAGAGGGCACCAAAGGTAAGCGGCACAAAAGTCTAAGCAGAAGAGGCATGCTCCATGGCCTAAGCAGCCGCCTCTTCGAATGCTGCAATTGTGCAGCGGACCCCGCAGCCATGGGAACCGCCCAGTGTGTGTCATTTGATCGAGAGGGAAACCTACAGGATGGGGGGGGGAGGTTCTGACCATCACCAAAGAGGAGAGGAACCTAGGGGTTATCATATCTGATAACCTGACGGTATGAAAGCAGTGTGCAAAGGCTGCAGGGGGGGGGCCAGTGGCATGTTGGGGTGCATAGGCAGAGGTATTACTAGTAGTAGGAGGCAGGAAGTGGTGATGCCATTGTATAAAACACTAGTAAGGCCTCACTTGGAGTATTGTGTGCAGTACCGGAGACCACACATGCATAAGGACATAAACATGGTGGAGGCTGTCCAGAGAAGGGTGACAAAGATGGTGCATGGTTTGCACCACAAAACATATGAGAAGAGATTAAGAGACCTCAATATGTACTCACTGGAGGAGAGGAGAGGAGAGAAAGGGGCGACTTGATGGAAACTTTTAAGTACCCCAAGGGCATAAACAGGGTGCAGTTGGGAGATCTTTTCCAATGTAGAAAAGATACCAGAACAAGGGGGCACAATGTGAAATTGGAAAGGGAGAGATTAAGGGGCAACATGAGGACGTTTTTCTACATGGAGAGGGTGGTGAACACTTGGAATAGCCTGCTACAAGAGGTGGTAGGGTCAAGCACAGTGGAGGGGTTTAAACATGCCTGGGACAAGCAAAGGGAAACCTTGGGGGAAAGGAGTGATGAAAAGCCATTGACCACTTCGGGTGAGAGGATGCATACATGTATAGGGCCTGCAGGCAGACTAGATGGGCCTAGCAGTCCTTATCTGCCGACAATTTCTATGTTTCTGTGTTTCTATGTTGCGATCACCACAAGAGTCTTATTTATACTTCTGAGCTGTATAAGGCTTCCTTACATACTTAGTCCACCACAGAGCTTTGAGAATCACGCACGAAGAGCTTGAATCTCAGTGCCACCAACGAGGTTGATGTTTCTGATTGTGGTATGGGCACCCTTCTCCAGAGGCTCAAGGCACCATTACAGACATAAAACAGTAGGATCATTCTCATAGATTCATAAAACCCAAATTAATAAACTCAAAAAATAAAATAAATAAAATGTCAGAAACAGTATTACTTTCTTAATAAAGATATAAGTGAACTACAAAATGGGATGATAGGAAAAGAGACATTATTCCCCAAATGCCTAAGCAAACTGGTAAGTTTTCAGACCCAGCTTAAAGGCGTCCACTGAGGGGGCCTCCTTATGGGCCCTCAGAAGTGAGTTCCATAGGACCAGGACCACCACCTCAAATGCCTGTTCCCCCGAGGTTTTTAACCTTGCCCTGGGCACTACAAAGAGGCCCTTTTCAGTGGAGTAAAGAGGGTGTGAGGACTTGTAAGGATGCTGAAAATCTGCCAGGTAACCCAAAGCCAGTCTGTGTAGTGCCTTGTAAGTTAACAAGCCAACTTTAAAGTTGATAATGTCACTTGACCAGCAGCCAGTGCAGGTCACACAGTGCCATGGAGACATGACATGACCTCAGAAGGCTGGTCAACAAACTAGCAGCTGTGTTCTGCACCAGCTACAGGTGCCATGGCATATCTCCATTGACCCCCAAGGTAGAGAGTGTTGCAGTGATCAAGCCACCATGTCATGAATGCGATCACCAGTGTGGCCAGGTTGCTGGGGGGATAAGGGATCTAATCTGACTGATGTTCCACAGATGGTAAAAGCAGGTCTGAACTACTGCTGACACCTGAGCCTCAAATGTCAGCCACTCATCCAGAATGAACTCCAGAATTTTTACAGTTTCTCAACTGTAGCAGTGTCACAGTCCCGCTGATTTCAGCATGTACTGATTCTGTTCCAAAGTACGTGGATCAAGGAAGGGATTGTTAGGAACTTGGAGAAAAAAGGAAAAAGCACGTCAAATTACTATTTTCCATACATGAATGAAAATCCATTATCTTAGTCTGTATAGTATTTGCAACACTTGTGAAAGAAAATAATTATGATAGATCAGTATCCTGTTCTGGTCAGAATAGCATCTGGTTCCATAGAAGTGTGTGTGTGTGTGTGTGTTTAGGTTTCTAATATTACCTGTAATAGCATGGTAATTCATTGTTTTTTAATGGAAAAAACGTATTCCTTGGTGATGCTTTTATATTTGCTGATGACAAACAGTTTTGCTTTATAGTTATGTATAATAAAAGAGGCAATTGAACTCTGAATCTGAAGTGCCTGGAGTACGAGATATCCAATTAAAATCTAAATGGTTTACAAAACCTCATTGTGTGCTTGCCTTCATATGTGCAGACACATGGCAAATATAGTATGCAAATCCTTTTGCATTAACAGAATGTGATGAAAATTATGTCAGCATAATTACTTGTTTCCAGTAATTCACATTTTAACTCATAATATATTTAATATATTTAATTATCATCTAATTTTAAAAAAATCAGTGTGTGCTTCAAAAGATTATGCTTAAAAAGACCATTTCTCGGTTGCACTATAAGGCATTGCAGACTTTGCCTCAGGTGTTTACCAGTAGGTCAGTGTTATTTTATTTAAATGCTATGAAAATGCAGGGCCTAACTCTGCTGAGAGCTGCAACTGGAAAACTGATGTTATTTATTTTTTTTATTTCAAGTGAGACTGAGAACTACATGAAACACTGGACATGGATGAAGCAAATGGAGACCACTGAGTTAGATTTTGGTTACTAGCTCAGACCATTGTACAGTATATGATTCTGTCAATGTCAAAATAGTGAAGTACTTCTAACTGACTGAGACCAAAATTAAAGGCCTGATTTTCAAGGCTGTTTTGCTTGTACATATAGAATGTGCTAATAAATATCAGTTGTTGTGTCAGTGTCTTGCAACTAAAGGATTTCACACACAATCTTATGTAAATAGGTGTCCGTCTTTCGGATGAGACGTTAAACTGAGGTCCCGTCTGCCTGTTCTGGTGGTAGTTTAGGTGGTTGTTAAAGATCCCATGGCACTTCTCGAAAAGAGTAGGGGAATTTACCCAGTGCCCTGGCCAAATTTCTCCCCATTCACTAAAATACCACCAACAGCTTAATTCTGGTTCAAGGTCAGTTGGCATTCATCTGTATCCCCTTCCCCGGGTCATGCCTGAAAATAGGCAGAATTTGTCTTGCGCACTTACCCGGTCAACAAAAACTAAATAAATAAAAATAAAAACTGTGACCATTGATCTGTGAAAGCAAAAATTCATACACACACATTCACACATTAAATTTTTATTTGATTGGCACATGCCATTACAGAAACAGACTTAAATCATACACAATTTGAAAGGACATAAAAAATGTTAAATATACTGATAGAAATACAATAAAACACAGTAGAATCCTGTTAAGAGTACACTTAATATCTAAAAGGTTTAGATTTCCTTATCCACTTCATGATAAAAAAAAAATAAAATACTCAGCCAGTTTATTAATATCATCCTGAATTGTAAATATAGTGAATAAAGGATGGGGAAGTGTGTGATATGGGAATTTAATGCACACTTGAGGTGTGGGGTGCTATATAAACCCCGAGGGCGATGCCCGAGGGGTTTATTAAAGCATCCCACACTGAGGGTTTGCATTAAATTCCCACATCACACTTTCCCCATCCTTTGTTTTGTATAATTGCTGGTGAACATTTTTTTCCCAGCATGAATTCTGTGTCACCGACAGAGAAAAACACACACACACACACACACACACACGCACACATATGCTCACTCTCTCTCTCTTTCATTCTCTCACTGCTACTCAGTCTCTTCCTCTCACTGCCACTCCAGTTTAGCCTTTAAGTTTTTTTTGTTTTTTTTTACTTGCTGTTTCCAGTGATGATCGTGCTCCAGTAGTGCTGTAAGCAGTCAGTGGTGTCCCGTTCCTGCTCGGTGTGTTTGTCTGTGGCGATGAGCAGCAGAAAAAACTATCTAACATGTTTACTCCCTCAAATAAGATGGAGGAGAGAAACCGTCAACAAAAAAAAAATGTTTTTAGTCGGACCAAGGACAAGGAGTGTTTCCGCAGCTCCCTGCTAAGAAACAGATACGAAGCTTCCATGTTAAAGCATACGTTCAGCCCGCCCACACAGAAGTCGAGAGCCAATGACGGAGCGCTCATCTGTGTTTGATGGAGCGCGTGTTCACCGTAATAACCTGCGGGTTATTACAGTGAATATCAACTAGCTGAGACCATTCAAAAAATTGCTCACCAGTAATCATAAATAGATTAAGGCTGCTCAGGGATGTAGCTCAGTTCTGTCCAAATATTATGTATCCATGTATGGCGGATTTTTGCATACAATGGACAGCCAAATCTTACATGGAATACATTTTCTGCCTGTCCCAGGTCACAAGAGCAGGGGGTTTGTGCAGCATTTGGAATCCCAGCAAATCTAGTATATAATGTGTTGCTTGGGAAGGTCTTGAACTTGTAGCATATGAAAGCACTCCATTTTTGGGGGGTCTTCAATACAATCTAAATAAAATCTGTATTTAAACCTAATATCGTTAGCTGCGTGCCAGACAGAATACTTAGCTTTTCTTATTATAGCTAGATCTCTCCCGATTGCTAATCCTGATTTTGTTCTTTAGATACTGTTTGTATTTAAGATATATGGTTATACATTTTTGGAAATACTTATATAGACAATCAGTTTTGTTTTTTATTTTATTTATTTTTATTTATTTGTTCTAGGATTACAAATACCTTTGAGCCGAGGCTCTTTTACAAAGGTTCCACGTCATTGGTACAATTGAGACAATCATAAGCAAAGATAACAGTTTATAAAATAAAAAAAAAAAACACATAGTCTTGTAGATGAAAATAGAACAATAAGGTGAAACTTTGGGGAAGGGAAAGGGAAAGGAGGAGGGTGAAATCAGGGAGACTAAGTGAATGGGAGAAAAGGGAGGTAGGTTGGGGGAAAGAGAGGAGAGGTTGAAGGGATAAGAATAGAGGTAGTGCAGCCGGGTGGCATTTGTCATGGGCCAGCAGGAGGTGAAGATAGGAGGAGGGTGGGGGGTTACTGGCAAAGTGCAGGAGTAGATGTGGATCCAAAGGGCATCTTCAGCTATGGAACCAAAAGACACGTTTAGCCACAACAGTCACAGAGGTTGGAGGCAGTCAGTGTTAAGCGGAGACGAGTCTTAAAAGTGCTGAGTGATAGTGAAGATGAGATGTCGCTGGGAAGACCAGTGTACCAACTAGTGGCCCGGTAAGCAAAGGATCTTTGGCCTTGTGTTGTGCGGCAATGCGGGACTTGCAGAAGCTGAGGTTTCGATCCCCTGGTATGTCGGGTGTGGATTCTCGGTTGTCTGAGGGCACAGACTCCAGGGGGGCAAGGCCCAGCAAGATTTTCTTAGTAGTAATACAAGTTTGGTGTTTTATTCGATTGGCAAGATTCAACCATCCAGTTTGAGAATAGAGGTCACAGGTGTGAGTTAGGCGTTGGGAGTCAATGACAAGTCGACAGGCCTTGTTGAGGGCGGTGGATACACGTTTGAGTGCAGTGGTTGTAGCAGAGCCGTAAATGATAATGCCATAATCAATGATGGATATGATGGAGCTCTGGACAGCGACAGCGAGGGCTTCGGGTGTCAGGTCTTTCCTATGATGGAATAGCAGGCCCAGCCGGAGTTAGTGGCTTTGGCAACAAGGTCGATGTGGGCAGTGTAGAGAGGTGAGGTCAAGGGTGATCCCGAGGTATTTAAAGTTTTGACCTGTTCCAGTGCGGCACCTTGTCTGGTGATAACGGAGAGTTGGAAGTGCTTATGTTTATTATGGGAGCTGCTGAAGATCATGGCCTCTGTTTTTTTTTTTGATTAAGGATCAGTTTGTGCTTTGTGAGCCAATTCTCAACCGAGGAGAAGCCGAGTTGGAGATTTTCTTGCAATTTCTTTGGGTCCTGGTGTGTGGCAGGGATTACTGCATCATTGGCATACAGGGTGATATGTTCAGTGCAGGAGTAGGGTGTTAAGGAACAGGCTGAAGAGTAGGGGGACCAGTATTGAACCCTGGAGGACTCCAGAGAGGACAGGTCTGGAATCAGAGTGCACATCTCCAATTTTTACATGCTGGGTGCGGTTTTCAAGATAGCTTTTGAACCAAGAGATTGAATCATTGGAGAGACCAACATTTTTTTAGTTGGCTCAGCAGGAGGGAGTGGTGGACAATATCGAAGGCTTTGGTCAGGTCGATGAAAATAGCACCAGTTAGTTGTCCATTGTCAAAGGAGCTGTGAATGGAGCCGGTGAATTCGAGTAAGGCAGAGGATGTACTATGACCTTTTCTAAAGCCATGTTGCTGTTTACAGAGAATATTATAATTGTCCAGATGCTTGGTAAGTTAGTCCGCTACTATACATTCCAGTGCCTTCGATAGGGGAGGCAGAATGGAGATAGGGTGGAAGTTCGCATGGTCAGCCTTATCACCACTTTTGTGAATCGGGGTAACAGTGGGCATTTTCCATTTGTCTGGGAATTGGCTAGAGGAAAGAGAGAGATTAAAGATCTTGGTGAGGGGCCCAAGTACCTCGTCAAGCGTTCGGGCCAGTAGCTTGAGGTCAAGTGTGTCATTGCTTGTTCTAGATTTGCTGATGGCTTTGGCAATGTAGTTTCAGACTTGATGTTTCTTTAGTGCTTTAAAGTAGAAAGGTGGGTGACAGGCATGGGTGGAGGAGTTTTATAATTTCTTATTAAGATGTGCACATGTGTCTGCCACAAGGACTTTTTGTATCCCAAGTTACCCCATTTTTCTTTTTCTTCTAAACAGATACGTAACAAGTTATCAGGAGAGGTTCTAGTACACTTGATCCAATATCCCATCACAAGGGAATCTGCTAGCATTTTATAACTACCACGGCCCAGTTCTGCCCTGATGTAGGAAGTAGGGATGGTTTTAGTCAGGCCTAGAGAAGATTTAAATAACTGTATGGAATTTTTTTCAAGTTCAGAAACCAACGAAGGAGCTCAGATTTCTGCAGCAAAAAAGACAAGTGAGGTTAATTTGGAGGAGGTGGCTAGAATTAGGGGGTAGATACTGTTGCCACTGTGGGTATAGTTAAATTTTCTTACGCCTGTGTCAGTTTTTTTAATCTTGGACCTAGTATTAGCTATATTAGAGTACCATGAGCCGTTAGATGAGATAGTGACCCCTAAATAAACACATTTGTCCACAGTATCTATGTGTGAGTCTCCAATTTTCCATCTCTGTACTGGATGAATGTCTTTTATTAAAAATCATAATTTTGGATTTGTCTTGGTTTATGGTCAGTAGTAGTCTGTGTGCTGTTCTCTAGGGAATCTAGTTTCTTCTGTAACCTTGCTGGGATGAGCGCTAGCAGGAGAAGGTAGTCTGCATAGGCTAAGGTAAGACTCCTGGGCAATGACGTTAAGTACTTTGTCCATGTAAATATTAAATATGGTTGGGGCTAGCAGACAGCTCTGGCGCGCCCCTTTATTAGTCCAAAATTTGATATTTGGCCTTCAGAGCCTGTCCTAACTTGGGTCCAGATTTCATTATATAAGGATGCTGTAACTGAACTTAGAGAGTAATCAATCCCCTTGTCCATAACGGTTTGCAATAGTGAATTGCATGAGCTTGAGTTGAAGGCAGATGAAAATCAGTGAACGCAACAAACAATTTTTGGCCCTGAATTATGCAATATTTCTCCCATAAATGTCCTAGAATTAAGTTATTATCCAGAGTGTAACAGTTTTCTTTATAGCCAAATTGTAAGAGAGAGAGTCTGCCTTTGACCTTCAGTTGTTCGTGCAATCAGGCAAGAATTATCTTTGCAAATATTTTTCCTGAAATGTACAATAAGCTAACAGGACAATATGTTAACGGATCAGCTTTGTCCCCTTTTTTGAAAACTGGGACTATTATTGCACCTATCCAGTATTTTGGAAATAAACCCTCCTGGATGCATTTGTTAAAAAGCAGAAGGAAGAAGTTTGCCCAAATAAGAAATACCTGCAGGAAAACCTCAGTGGGAAAATGTATATATATATATATATATATATATATATATATATATATATATATATAATATATATGTATATGTATATTATATATATATATTATATCCATGTATATTCTTTGCAAAAACAGAGTTAATGCAGCAGTTAGGGTTCAGACTAAACCGACAAAAGCAGGAAAATGTGATGTTAGGGTTTCAAACATAACACCCAGCCCAATCCCTAAAGCAAGTGATGGGTAGAGTCTTCCTTGCCATTGTCAACCCTAACGATCACCCCACAGCAGTAACAAAAAAAGGTGCGATGTGATGGAGATGGGTGTGTATGTTTCATGAGTGTACAGAATGGGGTGAGCGTTATAGATTCAAATATCAGTGGATTCTTATACAAAAAATGGTAATTGTTGCACAGACCCCCAGAGGAAAGGAGTACACACACTATGAAAGAGGCTCGGTGATAGAGCCAGTTCCAGCATAGTGGTCCTCCCAGTGGGTTAACTAGATCCTTGTGAATCTTAGGCAACATGTATGTCATTGAGGGTAAAAGACAGAAAAGAGTCATTCAGTCAGACTTCCTTGAGAGGAACAAATTACAAAAAAAAGTAGTTTTTCTCCCCGTATAGCTTTTTCTCCCTTCGGGTAGGCACGGGTGAATCTCAGTCCTGTCCCAGCCACCCCTTCCAGCATTCACCTCTCTGACCTACCATCCCTTATATTCCCCCATGGTTTGCCCCTGTGGCGGGGCCAGGAAGGGGGAGGGTCATCCTCCCCCACCCAGAGACACACATCCAGAAGTCAGAGTGATGGTCAGCCGGTGATGCAGGAGCGGGGGAAGGTAGGCAGAGCTTCACAAAGCTGGTGCCTTTCCTTTTTTTCATTTTCTCCCTTTGCTACTCACACGCCATGGACTTCTACTGCCCTCCTTGATCTGCACTACTGCTTGGCCTCCATCAGGTGGCACTCTTTCGGAGGAGCGTGCAGACCCCCCCCCCGGGAAAAGAGAGCAGCCATTGGGTGCTCAGTCCTAGTCCTCTCCTTCCCTGGCTGACCCAGGACAACCCATGTTCGTTGCTGAAGACGAGGTCACCGGCGTGGCAGGAGAAATGACTCTAAGAGTGCATCAGCCCTCCATGCCACTGGGCCGGCTAAAAAGAAACAGCATTTATGTGTATAAATCCATACATCATACCCCCACTGGGCATCAGAGGTTATATAATGCTGATAGGCTCATACTTATCCATCTTAAATTGAAGAAAGGTTTGCTGATATTCTAAGAACTTTAAACTAGATATATCCTATGGTTGCGAACTGCTCAATAATGGCCATTATGTTTAAGCCATGCATGATAAATATAAACTAGCATCATGAAAGTACGAGAAAGTCTTAGTCAATTTGATATTGTCCTTTTTTCATCATAAAGCTTGAAAAATAAAAGCAGTAGCATACAGCTAAAGCAAAAAGTACATTTGTACACACAGTAATAGATTTATATTTATTTAAAGCAACAGTGCGTGATAGCAATCAAAATGTTGACCTATACTTTTTTATTTTACTTTAGATCAGTCCTTATCTCCTGGCTTCTGTTATGCTCCTTTTTTTGTTTTGAGTCTGATTTACCATTTCTTTTTGGTTAAAATAACAAAAGGAGTGTCCCTTTTAATAACGTTCAGACCAGGTCTTTACCACTATTCTCTGTTGTTTTTGAACACGCATTGTTTAACCCTTGCTGTGCTGCAGACTGATATATCAGTCCAGAATTCCTTTATGTTCTAATTCTGTTGGCAGCCTAAGGACTAAGATCACTTTTTCTGTGACTGTAATGACCTAACATGCAGCAGACACAGCTCCCTGATCTTAAAGCACAACGGGTGTACAAAAATTGTTGAGCGTACAGATGAAACCCTGGTGTGAGCCTTATTACAAGGAGCACTCCTTTTATTATTTCAAACGTAAAAAAAAGTGCTAAATTAGTCTCAAATGGGGGAAAGAAGGGTATCGTACAAGTCAGGAGATAAGTGGCATTCTGAAATGGAATAAAAGGTATAGGTCAAAATGTTCACTGCCATCATGCACTGCTGCTTCAGAGTTACATAAAACAAGCAGCAGCACTGGGCTAACAACCACTACATATCGCCTCTGAATGAGGCTTCCTCAGGGGACAGGGCTAGCCAGTATCTGTGCACTTAAATACCCCCACATTATTACAGGGAAGTGCAGATCAGCCACAGAATTATTAATCAATTATCCAGTGCACAGATATTCAGAGTGCAGTGTCAGTAATCACCAAAGTGCATAGTGTATGAAATTAATAAAAAGGTAAGGGTAGACAGATATTTTTATATATGCCTACAGAATATCTCACTTGCACAGGAGTCCCAACACAAAAATAAGTATATTTGGGATATATATTTATTTATATATGTAAAATTGTGGTAACCGGGAGAGGCACACTGAGACAAAGCTCATTTCCAGGTGCAACCCAGGGAAAAGGAAGCAAGGTGGTGGAACAAGTAAACAGACAGATTACAATATAGATATAGTAGCTCTAAACAGATAGATTACAATCTAGATGTAGCAGATCAAAACAGATTACAACATAGATATAGCAGATCTAAACAGGCAGAATACAATATAGATGTAGCAGATCTAAACAGATTACAGTATAGATATAGCAGATCTAAACAGGCAGAATACAATATAGATGTAGCAGATCTAAACAGATTACAATATAGATATAGCAGATCTAAACAGACAGAATACAATTTAGATGTAGCAGATCTAAACAGATTACACTATAGATGTAGCAGATCTAAACAGATTACAATATAGATATAGCATATCTAAACAGGCAGAATACAATCTAGATGTAGCAGATCTAAACAGATTACAATATAGATATAGCAGATCTAAACAGACAGAATACAATCTAGATGTAGCAGATCTAAACAGATTACAATATAGATATAGCAGATCTAAACAGACAGAATGCAATCTAGATGTAGCAGATCTAAACAGATTACAATATAGATATAGCAGATCTAAACAGAATACAATCTAGATGTAGCAGATCTAAACAGATTACAATATAGATATAGCAGATCTAAACAGACAGAATACAATTTAAATGTAGCAGATCTAAACAGATTACAATATAGATGTAGCAGATCTAAACAGATTACAATATAGATATAGCAGATCTAAACAGGCAGAATACAATATAGATGTAGCAGATCTAAACAGATTACATTATAGATACAGCAGATCTAAACATATTACAATATAGATATAGCAGATCTAAACAGACAGAATACAATATAGATGTAGCAGATCTAAACAGACAGAATACAATATAGATGTAGCAGATCTAAACAGATTACAATATAGATATAGCAGATCTAAACAGACAGAATACAATATAGATGTAGCAGATCTAAACAGATTACAATATAGATATAGCAGCTCTAAACAGATTACAATATAGATATAGCAGATCTAAACAGATTACAATATTGATAAGGCAGTTCAAGTAGTAAAAAGTGACAATAAATTAACAAAGATTAAAGTTGGCAAATAATGTGCAACATTTTTAGCGAATAAAATTAGCTGGGGAGGCCAGCTGGAAAGGACTAAATATTGGAGACAGGAAAGAAAGAAATTATTGTAGGGGGTAAAGTGAAGATTGCTATAGGCATTAAGGAGTCAGCTATAGGGAAATAACAGTTTACATAAATGCCTTTTTATCACTAAAATGTGTACCTGTCAGATTTAAGAAAATTGTAGTGCTAATATATCCATAACAAAATATATTTTAATATAAATAATGTCCAAATTGGACTAATGGACTGAGATTCATACACATACAATAGATCAAGTTGGGGAGGCCAAAATAAGGATCCGAATGGCTCATAAATAAGTGTATGTTAAAGTATTTAAAATTATTTAATATCCACATTGTTTCAGATATACATATTCTCACCATTGGGAACAATCCTGGATTTACCATGAAATAAGTACTGTTATATCTTGGCAAGCTGATAAAACTCAGTCATAGCTAACATACAGTTGTGAATGTTTTTTACAAAAAACATGACTAAAAAGAATGCACAGTTGGGAATCTAGCTAACAGACCCAGACAGATTTGATAGGCATGCACTGTAAAGCATGTCTAATAAAGGACAGGTGTGCATGGATCAAAAACAAGGAGTCTAACTAAACATTAATAAGTGCAAATAGCAATGAACCAAGTGAAAGGAAGATTAAAATAGAAGAGGGAATATGGGAGTGGGGAGTGGGAGAATGGGGAACAGTTGTTGGGGGATAGAACAAAGGGAAGGGAATGGGGCATATTTTTGGGGCAGGAAATTGGAGAAGAATGATCAGTTATACAAATTTACACATTAAAGCAAAGCAAAAAAAAAAAAGAAAGGGAGTAGTGACACTTAGAGCTAATACAGCTACATAAAACCCTTCATATATAAAACAGATCAATCCCGGGAATGGTTTATAGTCCATCTGATCTTTGAGACCATTTGGGGATAGTACCTTCAACTTACCATTACATACGGTCACCACCCTGAGGGAGAGGTTTGATATGTTCCAGGGTTGAGAGCTTAAAATCTCTAGTGTTTGAACCATGTCCCCCCTGAAGTGCGCTCCTAGGTCATTGTTGTTGTTGTTGTTATTATTTTAAATTAACGATTGCCCTCATAAATAAAGTCCACACTAGCACCAAGCCACATAGGCCACAAATTCGGTTTGATAATCCATGTAACTGTGGAGCATATATATTCCAGCTCAGTTCTGGGGTGTACAAATTGTTCCCCTGCAGAGAAAAATGCAGACGGTACATCTCCAGAGATAAACCCTTCTCTTTTCTTATATTGGTTGTTTTGATTTCTTGAGCATACTGGGTAGTCTTCTACGAGAAAATCCTTCACCTGTTGAGACATATAACCTTTAAATGAACACACATGGCCCTCAACTAGCCTAAGACTCCCAGGAAATTAAGATTCTTGCTTTTGCAAATTATCTGGGCATTATCTTGAAAGACCAGGAACCTCGTATACAAGCACAACAGTTATTATCTGGTTTCTCTAGTATGGCAGGATGTTGTATAAACTGCAAAAAAAGTTCCGCCATTACCATTGGAAATCCTGACCTGCCCAGATCCAGATTACAAATTGCAGGGGTGCATATTAACACAGGGGCACTTAAGATATTAGGCGCCCAGTTTAAAGAGACATTGTCAACCCCTTTGGGCCTCAAACTGTCCCTAGTATAAAAAACATATGTTATGATTGCTTGCTTGCATTCCAAAGAGTGTGCTTCTGAGGCTGGTAGTTGTTTCTGATTTCTTTTTCCTTTTTAAAAGTGAAAAATAGACTGTCCACCATACTGGTGTTACCATACCAAAATGGGTTTGTTTGCAATCCTTAATCAGCTCCCCCTGCATCTGTCGTGGACCTGGGAATACCCCCAACACAGTCTAGCCACTCAAGATGTAGCGAGAACAGAGGAGACTATTGCATTATGAGTGGCTGCACTGCTTGGGGGTGTTTTTCGTGTTCAGGAAGTGCGAAATAAGAGCAGATCAAGATTTGAAACAAAAACAAGGTTTGGTGCAATTACACAGTTATGCGTTTCAGTTCTACTAAGAAAGGAGGTGGATTAAACCACCAGCGACACCAATGAATTTTAGAGAAAGTAAGCAATCATAACGTGGGTTTTCAACTTGAAATACTATGGTGCAAAAGGGTTGACAGTGCTCCCATTAACCTCCCAGATGCAGCTCTGACAAACTGACTATCTTGTGTTCAGATAGTAGAGAGACAGCTTTTGTGCGGGAAACATAGAAAGTAGTTTAAACTTAAAAGACTACATTATTAGAACCCTATTACTTTCTTATTTTAATTTTTTGAGTGCGTTTTTCTCCCTTCTAGGATAGGAAATTAACTTACATAGTATTTTCTTCCAGGGCCTTTGTGGGTCCTGTCTGAACCCAGTAAAGAGGGGAATACCTTATACAGAACCGGCACAATGTTGCATCAAAATGTTAAATCCAATAGCATTTTTTAATTCTATATTTCTTTACAGCAGTATTACCCTAGTATTGACCAGTACAGACACATCCTCGATCCCTATGATTGAGGACTGGCTTTTGCTTATTATTCAAGAATGTTGTAATGGTAAAATAGTGAGCACTCACCAAGGTAATAACCGTGTCTTACCCCAATATATCAGGACTGCTTTTCTTAAAATACAGACGTGGAAGTTGTCATTGAGGGATTTAAGTACAGAGTCTAGAAACAGTTGTACTCCAGTATCATAGATAAATGCTTTTCCCCTCCCCTTTGGAATTGAAAAACTGTCCAGCAAGTAGACTGTCAGATACTGCAAGGCAGTTAATTAACCCATGCATTTCATGATATATGTGGGATGTGCTATAGTTAGGAATACATGCAAATATAGCCATCAGAGACTCATTAAAACACAGAAGATTGGAGGAACAAGAGTGTCCCTGTATGACTTGTGCAGGAATTCTGGAAACCCAACACCCCTTGCTGTTTAAATGCCCACACGCAGTTTACTTTTTAGATGTCCTAAATATGACCAGGGATGAACCTTTATTCAAGCTCGTTAGTTATCAAGAAGTGCTACTGGTCATCTGCCAGGGAGCTTGGGAAAAGTTCTCAAGAAGTACTCTACAACTTTGTTTTCCTGCATGCAAATACTTATTATGATAGGTCAGATGTGCACTCACTGTGCAACAGAGACCCAACAAATAATAGGTACGATGACAAAACGTCTACAAAATATATACTGTAAAGAGTACTTAGTTTAGCAATGTGTAAGACACTTGCCCTGTGGAAACACTGTCACTGGGTATCATAAGTAAGAGATATGGCATAAATAATTTATAAATGTTTTATATGATACAAAATTAGAAGTACAACTACAATCACATATGAATATTTTCTCTCTTGCTAACATTTCAGACATACAGGAGAGAGCTGTATATTCCTTTTTTTGTTTTTAATTTGTCTTTTTCCTTTTTGGGAGTGGATGAATAAATATGTTTTAATATCACTCTTTCATGTAGCGTTTTTGCATTCTTGTGTTGTCACAAGTGGTTCTGTGTCATGTATGATTTCTGTTTTATTTGTATGATTTCTTTCTTTTAATAAAAGTTTTCCTAGTCTTTTCGAGAAGTGCCATGGGATCTTTAATGTCCACTTGAACAGCCATCAGAACAGGCAGATGGGCCCTTGGTTTAACATCTCATCCGAAAGGTGGCACCTCAGGAGTGCAGTACTCCCTCACGCTGCATTACTAATGTGTCAGTACTGGGATTTTACACCTAAGTTCCTGGTATGGGGCTATAACCCACAACCTGACGATCTTTCAGCCTCAGAGGCATGTGTGCAATAATTTAAGCAATTTAAGCATGATCCCAAACAAACTGCAGTTAATTAGTTGTGTTTTTTATTTTTGGCTTAGGACATCAGTAGTTCAGCAAGTGAGCTATGGTAACTGACTCTTCCTGTGGAGATATTTCCATTTGAAACCATGATCAAACTTAAACAACAGTTTTTCAAGATCTGACGGTTTTATAAGCACTTGGAACATGAAATTCTGTAATTTGTGAAAATCAGTCATTCCCTAGTGATTACACTAGCAGTTTAACAATGAGCAGACTGCTCAGTGCCTTGAATTGTATGATTTGCTGCAGCCAGTAAGCTAAACTGCTTTCCTCCCCTGACTATTAATGTCATGTAAGAGTTTTGCAGACTGACTCATTTGTGAATTCTTTGTATTGATCTGTCTCAATTCTTTAAAACTGTTTTTGTTGAGGTGATTAAAGACAACATTCTCTCTTTTCCTTGACAGATTTATTCCCATCTATAGAGGACCAAGTCACACATACAAAATGCAGCGACTAACAGAATTCACCTGCTACAGCTTTAGAATTCAAGCAGTGAGTGAATCAGGAGAGGGGCCTTTCTCAGAGAGTTACACCTTCAGCACAACAAAATCCATTCCTCCAGCAATTAAGGGTAAGCACTGAGTTTAGTCCCATTAAACGTTTTAAGACTGTGGGCTGGATTCACAAAACATCTGAAATTCCCTGCAGTTGCGGGAAAAACCTGGCTCAAGTGGGTTGGCATGTGCATATCTGCAGGTATCCACAGTTTTCGCGCAGCTGCGTGTATTCACAAAGGTGGAGGTGGATTACGACTGGCTCCATGATTTATGGCAGCTTGCGGGTGGTGTTACCAGGGAAATCCCCGCAGCTGTGGAAACACATCTTCCACAACTGCTCCAGCTGTGCATAGAAATCTCCGCAGCTGTGGAGATTTTGGTCCACAACTGGAGTTGTGGTGTGGGACTCAGACACTTTGTAAATCCAGCCCTGTGTGTCTAAGAATTGAAGGACTAGGTAAAACTCCACAAAATGTTGTTAATAATAAAATTGCAAATCAAATTATAATTTTTTGGGGGGGTTCTCTGTGTACCACCCTAGCTGCATCCTTGTTCCGGCTGGGAGGACAGACAAATGGCTGCCTGCAAAGTCAATGTCAGTGCTGCTCTTCAGCTAGCTGGAAGTTGAGGTGGGGATGCATGTGCAAGGAGATGCCCACCCCCCCCCAGAAGCCCACCTACACAGCATGCTTAGAAATATATTTTGTCTCCCCTCTGTCCCCCACCCCAATGGTCAGTCGCCACAATTCACATTTCCTCTAGCTGGGAAGGAGTGCTGATGCTAGTTGCCAGTCTTTTGGGAGCGAGTAGCAGACTAGCTGTCCCCTCACAGATTTCACTCCTAAGTGAGGGTGTCTCTTGTACTGCAGAGCTGTTGCTAGGCAACGGAACATTCTCCTGGCCAAGAACAAACACATTGGCATGATGACATCAAGGAAAACGTCAAACTGTGCGCTGCCCACATGAAGGACTCCACTTTCTGTGTAGACAGTACTAATAGAGGCTTCGCAAACCACTCCAAGTGCTGGTGAATGCCATTAGGACTGGATCTCTTGTGGGGATAGAACCCTCATCTTTGGGGGAGTCATTATGTTTCAAAACACATTCAGTTTTGTTACTTAATCTTTTTATTTGAGAACCTAATGAACGCACCTTTTTTTAACATTTAGAGGGAATCGAGAGCAGCTTGCACCCAATGGTGGTATATGCTACAGTCACAAGTTTTGGTATAAACTGCACTTGGCACTAATTTTGGGTGGCACTGTTTTCTGTATAAGATTGTTTTAAGTCTTTTTTTGAACAATATGATCCTTTGTATAGTCTAAATTTCACTCTATTTTACATTTCAGAAAAAAGGCATTTTTTTTCAAACAGAGTCACTATAAACAAATTCCCATGTCTTAAGGGTGAGCCCAGTTTTACAGCTGATATTTGTGGGAGAGGTGTATATTCTTGGACACTGATATTTACCAGCATGCCAGTCACTTGGTGCATGATAACTGGACTGTTGATTTAGCATGAAATTCTTTTTGGAGCACTGGAGTGAGGAACAAATTTAGCATAACTGCTCACAATTCTATGATTGAATGTTGCAGTGCTAATCAGGTGTTACTGAGAACTGGCACAGTGTGGTCACAGGAGGATTGAGGGTGATTTTGTGGTGTTGTATTATAAAATATATTACAGGATGTTGTGTACTAGCAAGACTGAACACAATGTAATCGTTGCTAATTTTGGTTTTTAAGAGACATTACTTTCTCTACAACCATGTGTAAAAAAAAAATGCACAAGATCTGACTTCGGGGTATTTCTTGCAGCAGGGCACACCTATGGAACTGTAGCCGCCAGGCACTAGGACCACAAGGAAACTTTTCTACCTAGCAGTCTACCAGGGGGCTGCCCACTCTGATGTCATATGCCGACGTCGACCTATCTTCTAAAAGTGGGTGGCCTCGCGCCCTCCTCAGTTCTTTTCCTACCATTGGCCATCGCATGTCAGACTTCACGGAGATCCACCAGCTTCAGTCAACTGCCATTTTGATGATTTTCTTCACTGAACTTTTATCTTTCATTCTTTCTCTTCATTTATGCTGAGCTGTGCCTCTGGGAACCTCTTCAAGAAGTGCGCCTGCGGGAAGAAGATCCCTGAGAAGGACAACCAGGAGGCCTGTGTCTGCTGTCTAGGCCTGGACGACGACACCCAGGCTTGCATGATCTGTTGCGGCTTCAACCAGGCCACCAGGAAACACCAAGAGCAGACCATCAAAACTTTTCTGCTGAAGCAGAAGTTCGCCCAGATGGAGAAGGAGCTTCAGGCTCGAAGTTCCCCCACTTCTCCCACACTGTCCTTGGGCTAACAGCCTTCTAAGGCCCACGACAAGTCTAAGGGGAAGCATAAGCATTGAGACAAGGACCATCCTAAGGACAAAGCCCGGTCCTCCTCGTCTGGATCCCAGCTGCCACATCGTGCACCAGCTGCTTTGAAGCCATCCTTGTCTTTGGGGGCGGCACCCTCTGCCTTGCATGCCTTTTCCCCTGCAGGGATACTGTTGTCAGCTTCCTCCACCAATGTTTCAGTGGTGGGGGTCAGTTCCAGGTGCTCTGGCATCCCACTGACTTCACAGACCCAGCTGTTTAGGCTCTTGTTTTCCATGGGCATGCAGTCAGGTGGCTCTGCTGGCTCATCATCAACAGGCTCAGCTTTGGTGGTTGCTGGGACACAGTGTAAACCCCCACCACCAACCTCGATTATTTCTTCAGTTATCGTCTCGGGCCCAGAGCTTCTTCCCTCTCTGGAGTCACCCCGGCCCAAGCTCCGGTCACTTTCCCCAATGCCGTCCTACACCAAGGAGTTCTCCCACAGGCCCCAGCCTGTGTGGCCACCCTCTCCGATGCTGACCTTGGTGTTCCCTCAATTGACACCAATGAGTCTGACGCCAATATCCCTATGGGATTTTATGTAGGCTAAGTTTGCTCTTCCCCAGGGCCCGTCCCTGCAGCATCCCCCTATCCCCTCCAGCAGGGCCATGGTCCACGCTCCAAACCCCAGGGCCCTTGCTCCCTCTTCAGGACTCGGGGGTACGAGGGTGGATGCCATTATTCCTTCTGATGAGGGCGACAGTGGCAATGAGGGAGGAGCTGCTTCTTACAACTCCTCCTCCACGGTTTCATCCAATGGTGAGGAGACCCCAAAGTGTATCCCTTGGCTTCCCCCACCTGGATGACCCCTCTTTTGTCTCGGTTATGAGACAATTATAGTGAGCCGTGGGCTTTGACACTGAGGAGCAAGATCCCACTCGACATCGACTGACCACTATTTATGGCTACCAAATGCACCTCTTTTGGTCATCCCTTCCTTAATTGAGCCTTTTGAAGATGCCAACATGACTGCTTGGCATTGACCCAATTTGTTACCTGCCGTATCTAGTAAGGCGAACAAATGATACTGTACTCCAGCGGGAAGGCCTTTCTTCAAAGTTCAGGCTCAAGTGGATTCAGTGGTCATCAGTGCCGCCCAGACCGCACTAAGAGGCCCAGACATCTCAGTTACTTGCCTCCAGATAAGGAGTCACAGAGGCTGGATCACATTGGTAAGATAATCTTTGCCTCTGCCACACTAACCATCATGGTGTTAACTTATATTGCCCATATGGTCCAGCATCAAAACCAGCTCTGGGACCAAGACCTTGAATCTACCTGGGCACTCCCAGAGGACCCCCTAAAAGAGAAGCTGCTGTAGTCTTTTAAAGCTGGGTCTGACTTTGGCATTCACCCCCTTAGGGCTACCTACAACACCGTAGATGCCTCAGCTAGGGCTGCCGTGGTGGGTATTTTCCTTCGTTAGACACTTGTGGTTGAGGGTGTCCGTCTTTGCTCAGGATGTCCAACTGTCCATCTGGAATGCCCCTTTTAGAGGCTGCAAGTTGTTTGGGGCAGATGTGCAAGATATACTGTCTCAACCACAGGCCTTGGTCTGCACCCTATAAATCGGTCCACTCCATGTACCACATTAACCAGCCAAAATGTGATCAGCGAGTGCTCTTTTGTTGGTCTATTCATAGACCCAAGCCCTCCTCCGGCAAGCCTCAGGGGAAATGCCAGGCCATCCCTGTCGTGCCCGCCTCCTCTTCCTCCACCTCAGGTAAAGTTCCCAGAGGAGGAGGAGGTGCAGTCCTGTCCGCTCCTGCCGGTTCAGCCTGACTCCTTGCATGACCCCCTCCCCCCCTTAAGGCAGGAGGTGGTGGTAGGGGGGTGCTTCTCCCCACACTTGGATTAGCCCACAGAGCATACACAGCAAAATTAAGGGGGAGGGGGAAGTTTAGTGGAAACACACTGCCCACAGCACTTTCTCTCACAGCAAATGTTAAGCTAAGAGAAGCCAGTCACTTCTGTGTTTTAAAGTAAAACATAGCACTAGAAAATAGTACATCCGAGTGCTGTACAGAAGTACATCAATGGTAGTAGTGAGGCAGTGTTGGGAATGGGTATTCAGAACTTCACCTATTCCCCTTCCCACACAACACCATGAATAGTTGTATGGTAAGGGGCTTGACTGTGTGCCTGTCATGCAATAAATGAAGTTTCCAACTGTGCAGGTGGTAGCAATGAGTGGAGCACATGTGATGCTTAAATTCAGAATATACTTTATCACTTACTTGTATTGCACCATATCAGTTTTGTTCTTGTATTTGTACTGCAGGTAAAACAATCATGCTGGATTGATTTTGAGTAACTTGGCACATATGGACACTGTGCGACTGTGCACTAATTAAATTACATTTAAAGATTTAAATTACATTTAAAGATCATGTGCAACACACTGCTTTTCCTTTCAAACATCAGTAATGAGTAAACAATACCTCTACAAGTTGTCTTATTTTTTTATTTAATATAGATAACTATATTGCTGTTTATTTTATTCAGTTTTTCTGCTCTGTTTGTCTTGTGTTATTCCCGATCTGTACATACACTGTGCTACGCTGTTACTCAGGACATCAATATAGTCATGACATCATTGGTGTCTCTGAATAGAGACAGTGCACATGACTTGTAATCTGTTGCATTCTTTGTGTTTCTCTTCAACTTTTGTATCCAGTTATTTACTGATGTGACACTATCTGAAAGTATCTGACAGACTTCCATTCATCACTTTTTATTTTCTGAAAGCATTTTTCATACTTGCTCAAGCATTGTGGCTGTTATCCCATCTGCTGAATTCCTCGGATTGCTCCTGCTTTACAGAAGACGTACCCCTACAGAACATAGCTCCAGTCTGACTGAGATGTCATACATGTATGACTTGTGTAATTTTGGAACAACAGTAGCTAAAACACTGATCTGAAAGAAGGCTTGTTTCTGAACTTGGCAAACTGTTTCATTACTAAAATGAGCATTGTAAGCCTAAAAAAATTAGCATTTTAAAATTGGAGTTGTGGCTTTATGCATGCGCACAAGTGCTGATGCAGATGCTCTGCCTAATGAGGACCTCTGCGCGTGTTCTCTCCATTCTGGCACAAGACTTTGAAAGTGGTTATGAGGGCAGTGGACATCAACTTCTTGCCTTTTGCTTTTACAGATCGCAGTCTCTCTAGCCAGACCACAGGAGACCGGCCTATCTTCTCGACGACTGTATCAACCAGCATTGTAGCTTGGGACTGAAGGCAGGACATAGGGAAATCTGTCAACGTTTAAACCTTTAAACAGTCACTCAGCTACACAGACCTACCCACAGCTTTTCTCCTTCCCAGCACAGGATCTCAAAAGTGGTCATGAGGGAAGCAGATGCCAACTTCTCCCCCACCTCCCCAATATGGATCACTATTCTCTACAGTAGCAGGAGGCCAACCTTTTTAATTGATGAACAGACCAACTAGTGGTGCAGATTGGGGACTGAAGGTAGGGCATAGAGAAGTTCACAAATGTTTAAACCTTTAAACAGCCACTCAGCTGCACAGACCTACCTGCAGCTTTTCTGCCTCCTAGCACCAGACCTCGAAAGTGGTCATGAGGGCAGGGGAAGCCAACTTCTTGCCCTCCCCTCATTCAGTTCGCCAGTCTGTACAGTAGCAGGAGACTGACCCTTCTTGATTATCAGGCCAACCAGCGGCACAGCTCTGGACTGGAGGCACGGCTTCTCCCCTTTAAAACGTTGCTCATGGAAACTGTCTGGAGCACTATAGTCTGGAGCGCTAAGGGCTGCAGTGCAAAGGGCAGAGCAGCTGGGTGTCAACCATGAGGCAGCTGGTGGCTGGTCACTCTGTCCATATTCAGTAAGTACTCTGATGACTTCTGCAGTGGCATCCTCAGTTTATTTTCTGCCTGTCCATTGAACACCAGTGCTTCTGCTGGTTACTGGACAGCATAGCATACTGCCTTTTCTGACTGTTCTTTATTGCTTAATAATTTAATTAACTAGTTGCTATAACTTTCACGTAGGACTGCATTTGTCTTAATGATCCTGCTAACGTCTGCATTGCTTTACTGTTGGCACCAAAGTTTCATTTTTGAGTGTGGCCTTCTTCCCCCTCTTCCCAGGTTATTTTAGTTTTTATCTTACTCTCTATCTGGGTGTAGATCAGATATTCACCGACATTCCAGTATGCTGAACATGCTCCCCAAATTGCCCAAATAATTATTTTAGAATTTTCCATATTGTGTAGTAGTTTTGTGGGCACCCACTCATTATCATAGTTTCATTATCCTCTGTTCACAGTAACTATAGTAGTTTAGTTGTTACCTTGCCTTTGAAGTAATCATGCTGTTATACTGACCATTATCACTACTGTAGATATTATGCAAAGTTCTCCCTATGGTATTTGCTGAGTAGTCCTCTCTATCTGGGTGTCGCCTACATTTACAATAGTGATATCAATTAGCTGTATTGATATTGGAAGTTCTCCCTAAGAGCTACCAATATTTTAACTTATAATTACATCAGTGGTAGTATTCCTTCCCATTTTTGGGTAGTATGTACTTTCAAAACAGTATTGTCCTCCTTTTAATGGTGGTGTTGGTGGCCCTCCTTTATCAGGCTACAGCAGCATTGTTCCAGTCCCTGCAGTGGGGTGGTCTGCTGTTTCGTCTATTGTGGTTATTAGGTGTAGAGTGCTTTACATTATTTCCACAATGTTCCTGCTATTGAGTATCATTTCCTCACTTCTTATTTGGAAGATTACCTGGTCCTTCTCGTCTTCTGCAGGACAATTACCTCCCATCTCTATCACTGACCCTGGCAACAAATTATTTTGTTCCAGTTTGCTGTACAGTGATGTGCATGTGTTGTCTGCTACTGCGCTACATCACCATCATCTTCTCCTGCCACTGAGTCAGCCCTTCAAGGACAAGCTGTATTTGCCTTACCTGATGTACGATGTGCCCCTCCCATTTTCTCCCCATTGCTTGCACTGCTCCACCTCTCACAGGTAACAATGCTCCTAATTCAGGACCTTTGTCTGCGCCTTCCTCAGCCACACCCCCCCCCCCCCGGATGGATGGGCTGCAGAAATATAAAGATTGCTCATCTGAATATCCATAGCCTGCTTACTAACCGTGTGAATTAATGGCGTGGGTTAACGACTACCAGCCTGACATCCTTGGCTTAACTGAGACATGGCTCAGACCTACTGCAAACAGCAGGGTATGCTCCCTCCTGGTTTCAGAGTTATTAGGCTGGACCACCTTGGAGCTAAGTGTGGTGGTGGCCTGCTGATTTACTACAGAATCCACCTACATATCTCTACAGCCCAAACCACTTGCTGTCCTGAGGCATTTGATGATTACTACGCACAGTGCCCTTCTGGGAAGACCAAGAAAATGTATCTTCTGTGGGTGTATAACCCTCACACCTGTGTTCTTAATGGCCTGTCACAACTCCTTGATCACATTAGGTTCTCAGTGGGGTCAAATTAGCTTCTTATCTTGAGGAACTGTAATTTAAACTAGCAAGGATCAAACTGTATTGCCTTTTTGAAAAGATGTTGTCTTATCTGGACCTCACTCAGGTCATCTCCAACTCAACCAGCCAGTCCTTGCAGGGTGATTCTCACACCCTTATAGACTGGATTTTAACAGACAGGTCAGATAGAATATTGCAATCTGGTGTGCTTCAGGATGCCATCTCAGATCGTGACTCCATCTACTGAGTGTGGAAATTTAACCTGCCAAAAGTACCACCCAAGATCATAACGCTCCGAGACTACTCGAAGTTTGACCTCAGGATTGTTCTCTCAGCCCTTGATAACACTGACTGGTCCTACTTTTACACTTCCCACTCCATCACAACTGCCCTTGCTGCCTTCATCCAGGACTTTGTCTCCTTCAGGAGGCTCATGCTTCTTTTATAAGGGCACAGCTACAAAATGCCTACTAATGCCTTATGCTCATTAAACAGAGAGACAAACAGTGGTATTGCTACAAGGTGTCTCAGACACAGTCAGCCTTACTCGAGTATAAAAGACAGCGGAATGTCTGTAAGTAAGAAATCGCATTGCCAGAATTTTTTTTTTTTTTTTTTGTCATGAAGCCCTAGTAGCCAAAGCTAAGGACCCTTGGTTGTTTTGAAGAAATATGAAGAGCCATGTGTGAGGTACATCTAAGCAGCATCCTGCTGACATATTTATAGGTAATGTAAACTGTAGTAATGCGAAGATCACTGCAGATGCTTTCAGCCAGCAATTTATTGGCCTTACAGCTTGCACTCAGCTTACACTGTTCCCATACTCCAGTAAGGTGGAATCCCTGTCCACTCTAACTACTTCACTCTCTACCCAAATTGTCCTCCTTTTTATCTGCAGGTTGTGTCAACCCATGATGTACAGAAATTGCTAACTAGCCTTTTTCCATATGCCAGTGCTGGGTGTGAAGGACTCGAGACCAAACTTCTAAAACTTGGTTCCCTCATTAGAGTCCTACTAATGAGGCATATTTTTAACTTGTCACTTGTGTGTAGCATTATTTCTGCTTTCTTGAAGCTTGCCAGAGTTGTCCCTGTCCCAAAAGCAGGGGATGCAAAATGTCTTGAGAACTATCGCCCTATTTTTAATACTTCCTGTTCATAGCAAATTATTTGAACATGTTACCTTTCAACTAACTGACCAGTTCTATGCCTACAATACTCCAGTGCCTCAACAACATGGTTTCCAAAAGGCCCTGAGCACCACCATGGCACTCGCTGATGTGGTCACTAAGATGAAAACTGACATGGATCAAGGGCTGTTCACAAGGGGCATCTTCGTTGACCTGCTCAAGCACAGACTCATGTGCCGAACTGCAGGCCTTGGACCTGGCCTCTCATGTTGCCTCATGATTCGGGCACTACCGTACTTGTCAGTTATCAACAAGTAGTCACGTTCATCTCAGAATCAGCCCTTTTTAAGCTTGAGGTTCTCCAGGGCTCAATTTGTGGGCCTATTTTAACCCCCTTGTTTATGAACAGCGTCCCTACTGCTACTGCTATCTCTTTATGTAGTATCACACTGTATGCCAATGGCTTGGTGCTTCTCTACAGCTCAAAGTATGTTAACTCGCAATTTACCAATGATCGTCATAAACTGGAAGTTTGACTTGTCAATAATAGACTCATAATGAATACAGAGTAAACCCAAACCATGCTTTTGTGCCCCCTGCTAAACTAAGAGCCTGCCCTCTCCATTACGTGTACTGATGGGATCGACTGAAGGTGGCACCCTCCATTGAAGTTATACTGGACCTGCATCTTGATTTCTCCCTACATATCTTTAATGTTTGTAAGACAGTTAATACTAATAGCCCACTGGGTCAAGCAGTGTCTTACACCCAATGCCCATTTATCCTCACCAGAAGAGTCCTACTTTCCTCCCTCAGCTAATCTAATTTACTAATGCTTCTGAGTCTCTGCTCTACCAATGGGAGATTGCCTACAACAATATCTGCAGATTTGCTCTCTCTCTCTCTCTCTCTCTCTCTCTCCCGTCAACTCACCACTGCAACCTCTGCATTTACCTAGGTGGTTATCGCCTCAATAGTGCCTATTTGGATATTTTACTGATGAAACAATTCGGACTGTTGCCCCTGCTTCCCATGCAGCTCTGCTTAAGTTCTCCCACCCTTCCCATCCCCTGAGATCTAATAAAAAATCTCTTCTTGTTGTCCCCAAGACATCTGCCAACATAGAGGACCAGTTCTGTAGTGTAACTGCACCCAAACTGTGGAAATCTCTGCTGCTCTGGGTTCGTAGTTCCTCTTCTCACTTACAGTTCAGAAAATCACAGCTGGCCCACCTGAAGGCTGACTCCATGTGTGACTGTAGGTGATCTTCTGGTGTTTTCTAATGAATTAAACCATGGTCCCTCCTCCATCCCCCCCCATCACAATCGGCACATCCTAAAGGACTGAGAATCTTCCATGTCCATGTTCGAAGTCTACATCCTAAATTGGACGAACTAAAAGTATGGGTCACTCAACACTCCCCTGACATACTACGCATCTCCAAAACATGGCTATCCACCCGCATGTCGGACAATCAGTTGGCCCTTCCTGACTTTATCCTCCAATGGCAAAACCATGGTAAAAGGGGTGGAGGAGTCGCTATTTACTCCTGCAATGCCCTATCTTGCACTGTTTCCCACAAGGAAGTGATCACCCAGTTCCATGAGGTCCTTGTAGTCAAACTCCGTTTTCCATCCTCCAAGCCCCTTTACGAGGTTGTTTTTTATGCCTCTCTAAAACTCCCCCCTTCTTCCTACGTCTCCTGCATTGCCACTGCCTCCACACCTGCAGTAACAAGTGAACTCATCTTCCTTGGAGACTTTAATCTAGACTGTCTGTCTCCTTCATCACTCAGCTCTTGTCAGCAGATTGAAGCTTTAAATTTGACTCAGTTGATAAAAGAACCCACTCACCCTAACCCTCGTTCCCAGTCTCACTCCCCACTTGACTGGGTGCTCTTGACCCACCCTCACCGTATCTGCTCTGATGGTATACTCCCTGATGCACTCAGTGACCACTGCCCCACCTTCTGCATCAGGAAGTTTCGTCCTCCCCTCAATCCTCCAAAATACATCTAGTATCGACCCCTCAGATCCCTCGATTCGAGCAAACTTCTTCAAAACCTGGCTTCGGCCAACTGGTCTCCTGTCCTCTCCTCCCTTCCCTCTCCACTGATGCTGCCCTCATTCATTTCACATCCATTTTTCTAAAAGTTTGGGATACCCATGCCCCTCTAAAATCCATCGACGTTAAATGCTCCCGCCACCCCTGGATCACCCCTGAGTCTTGTCCATGTGTAAATCCCATGATCTCTTGTGGCATCAGTTTAAAACCTCACAGAGCCCAGTTGACCTTCAGACTTACCGTACCCTCCACAACAATTGTACTAAGCACATATGACAGGCCAGATCGGAATTCTTCAAAACTCATTTGCATGTCTTGAACAACACTCCTTCCTCCTTCTGGAAAGATCTCCAGTCGCTCATTCACCCCTCCCTCGACTCCTCCCCACCCACTGTCAGTGTGGCAGGATCGGTACTTACTGATCCTACCCTTGTTACTGAAGCTCCAAACAAGTTCTTCACAACCTGTGCTGTTCCATGTGGTCCACCTACGTCCCAATTCATTACCTCCCTTCTCCCCCCTCGGTCCTCCGACTTCCACATATAGCCGGTGTCCCCCTCTGAAATCCATAGAGCTCTCGTCTCCCTTAACCCCTCTAAATCTAGCCCCGATGGCTTGCACCTTAAGCTCCTCATAATCTCTGCTCCCTCAATTGTCACCCCTTAACCTTCATTTTCAATCTGTCCATCTCCTCTGCTACTGTCCCCTCAGATTGGAAGTCTGCCACACAGTCCTTCAAAGGGGAAGCATACCCTTGGCAACTACTGCCCCTATCACTTCTCCCTCACTCGCCAAGGTCCAAGAGTCCTTGGTCCTCTTTTGGCTAAATGAGTTCCTCCTTGCTTCCAACACTCTGTCCCCTGTTCAATCTGGATTCAGAAAGTTTCATTCTACCATCGTCTCCCTTCTCCACTTTACCAATGCCATATACTCTGCTGTGGATCAAGGTTTCATCACCTCAGCTGTTTTCCTTGGCCTAGCAAAGGCCTTCAACTCCGTGTCCCATCCCCTCCTCCTAAACAAACTGAGTGCCTCTGGCCTAGCACCTCCGGCCTTGTCCTGATTCATATCCTATTTAACTGTCTGTTCCCAGTCAGTAAAAATAAATAACATCCTATCTTCTTCCCTCCCTATCATAGCAGGAGTTCTCCAAGGCTCGCTCCTAAGGCCTGTTCTATTTTCTCTGTTCATTAATAACCTCCCTTCCACATGCTCCCCTGCCAAGATCCACATGTATGTGGACAATACTGTCCTTTTCCCTACTGGTCCATCTGCCTCAGCCATTCAACTCCCCTACAAGAGGACTTCACTGCAGTTACATCATGGTTCACTGCTAACTGTCTAAAACTAAACATCAAAAAAACTGTCACCATGACTTTTGGAACCAAGCAAAAACTCTCTAGGATTCAAGCTCTACCCTTTTTCCTCTCCAGTGAGAACACTCCCTTCGAAAATGTCCCTCCATGCAAGTTCCTTGGGGTTTGGCTAGATCCTTCACTCGACTTCTCTTCTCACTTTAGTGCTGTACACCCCAAACTGCGTCCTAAACTAGGACTGCTCTACTGCCACAAGACTAGTCTCCCCCTCCCGTTAGACGCGACCTAGTGATCAAATGGATCCGCCCTACCCTTGACTACGCAGGTGTGGTCTAGAGTGCTGCCCCTGCGACCTCCCTCTACAAACTTGAACTCCTGTACCTCATCCTGCACCTGTCCTCATCCCTAATACCTATTCTCAATTCTCCCTCTGTCTCACATCCCCATTCTCCATCTTAAGCCTTTATGTGTATTCTGTGTATTGCTCCATATAGCTGATATACTCTAATCGTGTTCCAGCCTTCTATTATATATATTTGTATAGACACACTGAAACATATTGTAAATACCTGTATGTTAGTAGCAATTCTATGTATAACTGTGTTACTCTGTCGTTATTTTATGTTTACCCTCTGTTGTATCTGTACCCTCTTCCCTGGCTCCCGGTTATGAAATTTTGAATAAATAAATAAACTTTACAGCAGTCTGATATTTGCACTACCTATGCTGCATTTTTAATTTTTGTTCATGTTTTATTTACTTCTATCTGCTATTCCTGTTATTAGTGTGTTTCTTTTCCAGGTTGTAATGTTTATTCACCAACTCTGTATTCGTATTATTTTATTGGTCTGTTTCATGAGTTATGTATTATTGTATTACTTCCTTGGATTACTCCTGAACTTCTGGCCTGCCACAGGGCTAGAGATCGTGCTTGGAAACATCATAAATCAACCCAGACCCGTAGAGACTTCACCACATACCGTATGTTCCAAAATGCCTGTACCAAGGCTATGAGATTAGCCAAGTCTGAATACTTCAAATCGGCCTTCCTCACAAACATAAATACTCTTATCAAAATTCTGAAGGGTAGTCCATGCCCTCTTCACACCCCTATCCCACCCTCCACCCCTGGTTCTTCTTAAAATAAACAACACTCTTGTGGCTGATCTGAACATGGTGGCCGCAGAATTGAACTCCTACTACACCACATGCACCACTGAACTACTAAAATCCCTCCCTTTCTACTCTCCCTCCCACCTCCATAACCCCTCCCTCATCCTCTCCCCCCCCACCTTCTCCTTCTCTACCTTCACCACCAATGATGCTCTAAATGCCCTGCTCACTATCAACCCTTCAAAAGGATTCTCCCCAGATGACCTTGACTCCAAACTCCTCTCTCTCTCAGCTCCTGCTATCGCCTACCCCCTGTCTCTCATTCTAAACCTCTCCTTCTCTACTGGCTCAGTCCCAACCTCTCAGAAGCGTGCTGTGGTCCTCCCCTTACCCAAAAGCGGGGACCCCTCTTCCCCTAGCAACTATCACCCCATCTCCCTCCTCTCTACTCTCACTAAACTTCAAGGACACCTGGTTCTTACCCAACTCACCTCCTATCTATCTGACTCCTCCTTTTTCACCCCATTCCAATCTGGCTTCAGGAAAAACCACTCCATTACCACCTCCCTGCTCAGGCTCACTGACTCCATCCTAACCGGAATGGACAATGGCCATATCACCTCGCCATTTTTGTTGATCTTGCCAAAGCGTTCAACACCGTCTCCCACACCCTCCTCCTGGACTCTCTCTCTTCAGCAGGGCTATCTTCTTCTGCAACTAACTGGTTCAAGGCCTACCTCACTGGTAGAATTCAATCAGTTAGGATCTCTGGAGTCACCTCCCTACCCCTCCCGATCGCCACTGGAGTCCCACAGGGCTCAGTGCTTGGTCTCTTGTTTTTCTCAATCTTCCTCAATGACCTACCATCATTCTGCTCCCCTTCCTCCTCCATCCACATGTATGCCGATGATATGGTCTTGCATGCTTCTGGCTCAAGTCCTGCTGAGGTTACAACCAGCTTGCAGCATGATTTCAACAAAATTCAGCTCTGGTTTGCTAACCATCACCTTTTCCTCAATGTCAGGAAGACTGTCTCCATGACCTTTGGCACTAGGCAGAGACTCTTTAACCTCCCCTCCTTCCACACCCTGGATGGGACTGTTTTAGAGGACACTTCCTCCTTCATATATCGTGGGTTTTGGCTTGACCAACACCTCAACTTCTCTGGCCATATTGATGCCATCATGAAAAAACTACGCCCCAAGTTTGGTGTCCTGTTCAGGAACCATAGTAGCATCTCTCCTGCAGCTAGGCATGAACTTGTCCAGAAGATGATCCTCCCCATTTTCAACTAGTGCTGCTCCCAAATCCTCCCTGACCAGATTGGACACCCTATGCCACTCTTTCTGCCACTTTGCCCTTGATGCTCCTTCTCGTACCCATCAGTGCGATCTCTACCATGCACTGTCTTTCCCCTCACTCACAAACAGACGTCTATCTCACTGTGCAAAGTTCACTTCCAAACGCTGGCTGGGTGAACTCCCAACCTACCTCTCTTCCTCCTTTATCACTCCTATCTCTCCCTCTCATTTCCTTAGATCCACCAACTCACGTACTTTGGTGATCCCTCGGTGCTCCACCCTCATTGGTCAATCTGGCTTCTCATACCACTTCCCCAAAATCTGGAACTCCCTCCCTCCTCAAATCTGTCACTCTTTCTTCACCTACTCCATCAGTTCAGCCATTCTCAATTACCTTATCCAACTGCTCTTGCCATGACCCTCCCTAAACCATGACCTTGATAGGTCTTGTTTCACCCCTTAATCATATCTGCTCCTAGCCTACCTCTCCATCCCCATTTCATTTGTAGCCTCCCTTGTCCCTCTTGCAGGGTTCTCAGCATCCTGAAGGGGTCCTTTTGGTTTCAGCTCTCCTTCCCCATCACCTCCCTTTTCTTCCCCCTCTTCTTACCCCCTATCTTCCTGTAGTTGTAGATAACTATCTGAAAATTTCCTCCCTCCCCATGGCACTGCCTTAAATCCCCCCATTCTCTCCTGGTCTTCCTCGCCCCCTCGCAGGGTTCTCAGCATCCTGGAAGGTCCCTCTGCGTTTGACTTCCCCTTTTCTCCCTTTCCCCTCCTGCCTGTCCCTTCCCCCTTTTATTCACACACTGCACTTGTTTAAATACCCTCCCCAAACTTCCAGTTCCCCTTGGAATCCCCACCCCATCCAGTAGTCCCTGTCCCCTTGCAGGGTTCCTCAACATCCTGGAGGGCCCATGGGTTCTGCTTTCTCCCCATCCCTCCCTCCCCACCCTCTGTGGCAGTTATTATCTACCTGTCCCAGTCCCCTTCCCCCCTGGCACTTTATGTGCTCACCTAAAGCCAATGCACTTAGTAATACTTCTTGCTCCTCCCTGTAACTATCCCATCTACTGTAACTTCTGTGCTCTGTTTATACATAATTGTACCCTTATCTTCTGTATGAGATACATGCCTGTGTTGCTTTCTTGTTTCTAAATTGGCAGTTGTTAATTGCCTACTGTTTTGTTCACTGTATGTAACCATTGTCTCAGGCATCTTGAATGTATTACTGTTCGTCCACTCTGTACCCCTTCCCCCAGGTCGCACCGGGAGGTGAGCAATTTGTTGTTCAGTATGCGTTCCTGGTGAAACATTTCAATAAATTAAATAAAGTATTGCTTTTCTTTGTTGTCTGCTAGTCTTGTTACTTTCTGGATCGTGCCTGAAAATAGGTGCATTGGTATCTAGCGTACTTACATGGTCAATAAAAGCTAATAGCAATAATATAATAAGTATTTCATCAGCATACACAAAACCAATGTTTAAATAATTGGTTTGTAATGGGTCATTTTAACTTTACGCATTACTGGAATAGCAGCTGCAACACTGCCCCCAGTCATTTGGTACTGCTTCCTTTTCAGGGATGTACTGGATAATTTTGGTATTGACTGTTGTCTCAGATGCTATTTATTTTTGTACCTTGGGACTTAAATATTCCTACCCTACTAATTTGTTTTTCTTGCTCTTAAGTTTCTTAATTCCTCCATTACCTTTTCCATCCACAGCCTCTTTCTGAGGGTTAGTTACCAGATTTTCATTGTTTCATTTTCTTCCTTACATCATTTGCATGCCTGAAGAACTCTTTTATATTCCCCTTCATTTGTGTTGATAATTCCCACTCTAATCTACATTTCTGTTCTCTAATCAGTTTCCTGCACTTTCTTACCTTCTTTCTTTACCTCTCATGTTTATTTTTGTTTCATTTTCTTTAAACTGTTTAAATTCATTGTACCCAATAGCTCCGTATGAAGTCTGAACCATCCATTGATTCTCCTGATACAAAATGGCTGCCCAGGGTATAATGAATTAAATGCCCTTTGCTTAGCCCTATTCTGTTGGTTAGCCAAATCTGTTTCTTACCTTTCCTATCACACTAGGCCTTTTTTGGGATATGCTTTTCTCTCAGCTCTAGTAGTTTTCCCTTCAGTAGCACCTGTTGCTAATTAACGATTTTCCCACTCTTCTTTCTGTGCCAGCTCAGCATAATGCATGCTGTGTATCATTGTACCTTCCTGGTGATAGTGTAGAATACCGAGTACGCATAGGACCTTCGCTATTAGCGTAGAGTTCGAGTGGCGTTATTTGGTACAGTTGCCCATTCTGTTACCTTTATTAGTTTGTTGGGTTGGGGCTTGCCCCCGCACCACCCTGTGAAACAAAAAAGGAGGGTGTTGTGGGTGAAGCCCCCCTAACTCAAATAAACTGACAGCTAAGTATGGTACATGACCAAAGCGGCACTGTATTCAGGAAGCTTTTACTACAAGCTTCGTAGGTGTACCCGGTATTCTACACTCTCGCCCCTTCCTGTTCTTTAATCATAGTACATTGCTTGTCCCATTTCTATTACTAATTTCCTATTAATTATGAATTTAACCTTGTTATGATCACTTGCAGCCAGTTATTCCATCGTAGTACATTCCTAATTTCATTACCCATTTTACTTAGAAGAAGGTCCGGTATTACCTCTCCCCTAGTTTTCTGTTTCACAAATTGGCACAAGTGAAAATCGTTCGTACTATGTACAGCAGTCCCCACTGTGCTGCCAGCAGTTCCCCATTCCAATCTATATCCACATTATTAAAATCTCCCATTAAAACTGCATTCTCCATCATTGTTGCTCTCTCAATTTCTCCAACTAATTTATTGTTCCGCAGATAAGAAGAACTTTCTGTTGGTCTGTAACCTAACCTGATTATTATCACTTTACCACAGCTTCTCTTTACTTTTATCCATGTTGTCTCTCTTATGTTAATTTTCTGTGATATCTGCCAGGACCCCCTGTTTTTAATTCCTCCCTCATATAAATTGCTCATCCCCCTCCCCTTTTCTCCTTTCTATACCTTCTAAAGAGTCCGTACCCCTGCAGCGGTTTCCTCCATTAGTCCACCTCTGTTCACCATGTCTGTGTTATCCCCAATGTCTGCTTTTTCTCTGCTTACTACTTCCTCCAGTAGGTCTACAGCTCATGTAAATTATTCTTTGTTTTTAAATTGATTACACCATCACTTTTTTGGTTCTAGTTCCAATTTATCAGGCCCAGTCAGAACCAGAAAAGCTATCACATAAACCTCTACTCCTAGCATCCATAGTTGGAGCCTAATTTAAAATAAAACAAGGTCCGAGACGTGCAGGCCTTTTTATTTGATTAAAGTGCTTTTTGTGTGCATGGAAATGCCTCCCTGAGGACTACAAGGACACTAACATAGTTTTCAAGACTTAAACATTATGGTAGTTTCTAAGTAGATAGTGGAAAGGCAGCTCTCAAAAACAGTGTGCCAGTCCAGCCCTTTATGAAGAAAGTATCCAAAAAATTTTACATTAGTATATATTATGTAAGCACATAAATGATGACAATATTAAATCTGAGTAGATACCACTCCATCAATTGGAGAAAATATTTATTTTCTCTTAAAAAGGTACGCTTATTTAACAGGCCAAGGAAATGTTTGCAGAGTAGTATATGTCCTTTCCTTCCCTATTTTTTTTTGTTATGATATTAGTATAACAATAGGTAATTTAATGGGCAAGAGTCTGCAAATGAAATACATTTTATTAGTAACTTCTTTTTGTACTTTTTCAAGTGACTGAGGGTCAGTTTTCATTTGTTACACATGCTGCGATGATTCTCGTGCAGTAAATGTGCCTTACATGCGGTAAAATAAGGGATGTGAAAACTTAACCTGCTGACATATTTAAATGTGTTTTGTTTTGTTTTTTACGCTGCAGCTCCACAAGTGACACAGTTAGAAGGAAATTCATGTGAAGTCAATTGGGAGGCAGCCCCGCCCATGAGAGGAGACACTGTCAGCTACATTCTCCAGGTCTTGGTTGGGAGAGAATCAGAATACAAACAGGTAGAAAGTGGTGTGAAACTAGAAATACCAGTGAAATATTTCTGCATAGTTTCCATAACTGGAAACTGTATGTATCAATGAATCATATGCTATAATATATGGTTGGCAGTTGTGCCCTGCTTGTCTTCTGTTGCATATGAAGATGTATTATAAAATGGTCAAAGGATTTTAAGCAGTTTGATTGGTTGCAAACTGCAGTAGAAGTGTCTAACACATGGCTGAGAACCAGTCCTGGCGAGCAGAACACAGTACGTCTTTGAAATCCTTGCGCCAATCTGTAGAATATTCAGCTTTAAATCAGTCACCATCTTTTTTTTTTCTTCAGAGACTGTAAAAGAAAACATTTTCATATACCAGTCACCACGTGCTGCCCTCCATAATGAACTGGCAGCTCAGATAGACACTGCAGGTCAGCAGTGTGTGTAGTTTTTTTTAAATCACCTAATAGTCTACACTTGTACAACTCATGTCTCTGCTACAGCACTATGGCCTTCTTGCTGCCCAACCCTCGCTCACTCACTCACTTTGCAACTCATACCTTGCACCACCCTCTGCCATCACAAACAGTCCTAATATGCTGCTTTCCAAATAATTTGGCATATCAGAAAAACAGAGGATGCAGATCAGCAGCTTGTGCAGTTTAATTTTTAATTTTTTTTATAAATAAAATCATTTACCAGCAGACACAGTCAGCAGTTGAATAGCTTGCGTCTCTGTTGTAGAGCTATGGGTTTCCTGCCGCCTGCCGGCTACTTGCTCTGACTGCCAGTCAGGCTGCTACACAGCAGCGTAGCCTACACTGCATCAAACTGTCAACAAAAGCAAAAATCTTTAAATTAAACTTGCTTCTGCTTGCACCATGCTCACACTCTCACTGACAGATATAGCAGTCAGCATTTTAAAGTTTCATTTTTTTATATGGCTCTCAGTGAACCCACCATGACCTTACACACTCCCATAAGACTCTTCTCTCACGCATGTAGCTCACTGTGTCTCTTACACTTTTTCTGGAACCATCTTTCTGACCTGTCCTGTTTCCCATTTTCTCAATCTTTTTATATGAATAAATCTAGTTGTCTGCGCTGTAAAACATACCAACCATTGCTAGTCCTGCATATTTGTCATTGTTGCTAAAGTATTATGAAGCCAATCTGTGAGTCAGACCTCATGTATAGTGAGGTGTGTGCGTGTGTGTGTGTGTGTGTGTGTGTGTAGGGTGTGATTATCAGGAACTGGAGGTGGGAAATCCAGCATAAAAAAGAAAGGGCATAGGGAAGAGTTCTGGCAGCAGTGTTTTCAGCCGTGTTTTCTCCATTCAGCATCAGAGTGGCAGCATGTTATACAGTACATAGATCATGTTGGCCAGTATCCCCCGGGATAACCCATACCCCAGTGCATTTGCTCTGGGGTTCTTTTGTAGTTATATTCTCTCTCTATTTTGGGCTGCCCATGATGCAAACAGATAATATCCCCTAAAAGATGGCTGGCTACCTCTCCCTGGGGTGAGATACAGATGTGGCACACTGATGAGGCCAAATGAGGATGAAACAAGTGTCTGTGTCTGCTGTTCTCAGCCTTTGCTAATTATATTGTGAGGCCTTCTGGCACCATGTAGTTCTGCTTAAAGTTGAGCCAGTCCAAATATATTCATGGGCATTTGCATATACTTCCCATGATGCTTTGCCCTATTAGGGTATGTGCAATTTGTGCATGTTATACAAGGTGCATGATCAATCCAAACAAAATTTTTTTTTTTTTACACAATTGTTGTCTCCAAGTTATTCCTCTAAACTACTTGCTGTATTGTTGTATGTAGGGAAGGAGCCCAATATGTGTAATAATGAATGCTGTGAACTACTGGATATAGTACAAAAACTTCTGGTACTACAAATCCCCTGCAGATGACATCAGAGCAGTAGGCAGCAGTGGTAGATTCAATAGCCTGCAGTGCATGTTAGAGCTTTTATAATCTCTGTTCAGATGTTTTCCGAGACTTCTCTTCTCCTGAGGCTAAGTACAGTCCTCTGTGACTGTAAGCCCAGGGAGGACAGCAGGACCAGCAAACAAAAGATCAGAGCTCATATAAACTCTAACATGGACTGCAGGTTATTGAATCTCCCACTGCAGCCTACTTCTGTGATGTCAGCTGCAGGGGATTCTCAGATTAATAGTAATAGAGGATGTCAGCCTAAAAGTAAGCAGAATTAATCTGACACAGTCTACTATACTAAAGTAAACCGTAAGTAAACCAAAATGTTTTTGAACATAAAGTGCTTGTTGGGACCAGCCCCACATTTGAGTGGGGGGACCTTGGTACTGACTGTTCCCCTTTAAGAGTCACATTAGTGATTCCAAACAAGTTAGAAGAAAGAAGCTGGAGGCACTACCACCATAACTATTTATATAGGACTAAACTTGTTGGGAAATGTAGGGTACTGCCATGCCATAATAATTCTGGGCACTCAAATTTTGCCCTGTTGGTTTTTCTGTGCAGATTTAATCACCCTAACATCAGATACTAAAACCTATCACATAAGGTGTTCTAATTTGTGTGAAAGCTATATGCAAAAAGTGGGAAAACATATTTCTCCATGCTAAAGAAACAAAACTTGTAGTAAATGAAGTCTGTTTTTGGAAAAAATGTGCTTGATGGTAGAATTTGACATGAACTAGGGAACACACTACAGTTGTAGCCAGTGACGTGATGCAGAGTATCCAGATATATCACAATACATCCCCAGAAATCCTGATTGATTTCAGTTGGAGGTTTGTGATACCTCCCAGTATATCTAGATACTGTATATAATGCATTTTTCACTGGCTACCACGGAATGTTTGAACTCTAAAGCCCTTAAGAAAAAAATATAATGACTAATTTATCCTGCTTCAGTGCAGATCTATAATATGCCAGCGACTGGAATACAAGTTCAAGGCTGAAGCAGCGAACATTTTGTAGTGTGGTTGTGAATGAATTGGGCTTTGGAATAAAAGGTTGAGCTTTCAGATACCATAATGGGTAGACATTTTATGAACATTTATTTTAGTAAACTATATGTTTCATGCAAGTTGAAGGCTAAATAAGTCAACTTGCTGTTAAATATGCACTGTATGGATGATACTGCATGTATTGTAGTGTATGTAACATTACCTCATGAATCCCCTTTGAATGGGTCTATGCCCAGGGGACCTTCCCCAGTTAAATTAAGCAAGTTACTTAAGCAATAAATAAACATTCTGTAGCATAGTGGTATAGGAGCTTGGCTTTGGAGTAGGAGCTTGAAAGTTCAAGTCCCACAATGAGTAGAATTTTCATAACATTTATATTATTAAATTATTTTTCTTAATATGTGATATACGCATTTACATTGTAGGAATATATTTTATGGATTAAAACAGAAGTTTGCTGGGGCTGATGTGTGTGTTGCTTCAGTTGCCAGAGTCTGTTATATACTGTATACAGTTCCCCAACCCCACACACACACACACATATACTCGCTATGGTGCTGAACTCAGTTGTACATGTTACTGTAATATGTTTACTTAATAAAGGGAACTGGCCAGGATTAAAACCCAGATGCAAACCTAATAAAAGGTGACATGAAATGCTGCTGTTAGCAACATCCTGTCATGAAAAGAACATTTCCATCCTGCACAAATTGTTGTGCTTAAATAAGTTTGTTTTAAATATAATTTACTGCTCAAACTCCACACCACCATAGATCCCCACTCTGGTGAAATTCCAAAAAAATAAAATTGCTAAAATGCATTCGTCCCTGTTAGGATTGGCGCTGTGGTTTTCTGCTCACAATAATGTGTTTCTACCTGAATTTGAAGCTCTGATCCCTTGCTTTCCAACCCACAACACAACCAGTGTGCCATCAATCTGTAAAGAAGTCAGTTACAGCTTCTGTTGTGCAGAGGTTAATACACCGGCTCCAATAGCACTTCTCGAATTCTGAGGATTCCATAGCTTAATCTTAACTCAAAATGGCATCTCTGAGCCAATGAGTTAAGTCACAACCTATGATGAAGTTGGCAGGGGTTCTAATCTCAGCAGGGCCTTTTGCACTGCAAACAATATAAATATTAACTTATCGGAAGGGGAACTCCAATAACCTTCTTCATAAATTGTGACGTAAGCTTCACCCCATACTGCCTGCCATTAAATCAAGTACTGTTCTGTGGTAAAATGGATCTGTCAGTTACCTAGGACATGGCAGGCTGTGGTTTGAATCGTAGCAGACACCAGATTATTTTGTATTTAAAGTAAGAGACAAGGGTTTGAATCCAAACAGTTACTTTAACTTTTTTTTCGTCAAGATTTGCATTTGTTTAAATTTCACTGAGGGAGGGGAATCATGAGTCACAGAGGGGAGGTGGTGCTGTCACTTTACAAGGTGCTGGTGCGGCCCCACCTGGAGTACTGCATACAGTTCTAGAGTCTGCACCTTAGGAAAGACATTGATAGGATTGAGATGGTGCAGAAGAGAGCCACAAAAATGGTTCAGGGTCTGCATCAAATGGCGTATGAGGATAGTTTAAGGGAGCTCAACGTGTACTCTCTGGAGCAGAGGGGGAGCATGGCTGAGACATTCAAGCATATCAAGGGTATGAATAAGGTAGGGGTACAACAGCTCCTTCAGCAGAAGAAAAGCATCAGAATTAGAGGACACAATATGAGGCTCAAAGGTGGGTGATTCAGGAAGAATGTTAGAAAGTTCTTTTTCACTGAGATGGTGGTCGACCCATGGAATTGCCTGCACCGGGAAGTGGTAGAGCCAAAACTGTAAACAGGTTCAAAAATGCCTGGGACAGGAACAAAGTTTTCATTTCCCATAAAGAGGGGGAGGGGGTGGTAGTTACCCATATCGGGCAGACTAGATGGATCTTGCGGTCCCATTCTGCCATCAATTTCAATTTATATTTTTCACTTGAGTGATGATCCATGGTGGTGTGGTGTTAACATTCTCAGAAGAGTAAATGTACACCAAATGGAGTTACTTGCAAGAATTAGTAGTTGCTTGCCCTTGGAACCTGATGTCAGAGTAGGTTTTATTGGCCAAATCTGTCTGGAGCTGCAGAGAGTCAGCATGAGCTGACTGTCAGCCAGGTTGAGAAAATGAATTTGCAAATTCAAGTAGCATGCTAATTCTAATGTGCATGCCCAGAGCCACGACTTTCGAGTTCAAACACCAAAATAAACATGTTTGAGTGGTCGTTTTAACAGCACATTCAGCTTTTGGCACACAGGGCACTATCAGCTTTTGGGGAATTGCCTTTTCTGATATAAGGTTAAAAAAAAAAACATCAAACTCATGCAAGCACAGGTTTAGACGTGCTTTGGTGCCTTGTTGAATGTGCATGCATGGGAGGAGCTGGCCACCAGGGATTTACTGGGGATGAGTAAATGTAGAAGATGTTATCAGAACTTGCCGAGATGCTCATTTTAACTCACGCAAGCACTGTATATTAGAAGGGGAATGTTACAGATGCCTTCAGATATTGTTTTTAGTGGGGGTAAAAAAATCTGTCAATGAGGTGACAGTGTTCCTTTAACATTGCCAATTAAACTTTTTATGTGTAACAGGTAACCCGAATATTTTCTAGAACTGAAGGGAACTGTCATTAGCCATTTCTGTTTCTCATGTAGAAAAATGGCCATTGGCTTTGGAGTACCTGAAAGGACAGGCCTTAATGTGTTGTCTAAGTTCCTTGTGTCACAAATTATTTTTATGCTCATCTTAATATGTCACACATTTAGACAAATGTCCATTCATCTAAGCTGACTTGTTTTCTCATTTTGATATGGTATCACATCTTTGTACAGAAGACCGTTTTTTTTTAACTTGGCTGTTTTTGTACATTGTAATTTTTTCAGTCAGACAACACTAAACAGGGATACAGCAGAAAATGACTGACCTAGCAGGATGATCTGTTGACTAACAGTAGAGTATGCTATGCCCACTAGATTTCAAAAGATGATGCTAAGGGGACACTTGTTTTTACATTACAACCATAAAATAACAGCTAAAATCTGTTTTTTTTAAACCTTGTCTGCAAGTGCACATAATTATCCTTTCCAGGGCCTGTGTGGCATGGAGCCACTGAAAGGTGCACTGCTAGGTGTGAAGATTTTTTTTTCAAACATTGGCAAATGTCACAGGGATGTGTTACCACCACTCACTGCAGGTACACACATGATCTGCTGCCTGTTACTGGACTCCGAGGAACTGGTTCTGCTGCAAAGCCGATGACCAGTAGCCACAAGATTCACTGCCATGGCCTGGTGCTGGGGAGAGCATATGTAGGAACATGCACAATGCATGATATCAGTGGGCAGTAGTTTTTTGAACTATTGGCTGCTTCTATGGACTGTTGCATATTGCTTTGCCTTTAAAGGCAATACCATAGCCTAAAGTATGTTACATGATTTGTTTTATCCAATAGAAGTGCAGCTTTGCAATCCAAAGTGTAATATTATAGGGACTCAGTCACGCCCCTATAGTTAGAGTTGAGTAGGGTGTTTAATGTTAAACCCCAAATTTTGCACTTTAATAACTTTGCATCTGTTCAGCAGACTTGCACAAAATTTTGCATGCACTGTTTTGTGGGGTAGATCTCGTGACATGCCAACTTTTGTTCTGATTGGACGTGTGGATTCTGAGCTCCAGATAGTGAAAACAAGTGTTGTTTCTGTTTTTTTTTTTTGCCATTTTCTTTGTTCATCTCTAACGCCCAGAAGGTTTGGAAATTTGGTCTGAAATTTTCAGAGTAGAAAGGGCTTGGCCCACAGATGTACCTTTTACTGGTTTGGTGCAAAAATATTAACCTGTTCCAAAGTTATGCATTTTTAAAATTTTGGTTCTGAGCATGCTCAGTAGGCACTTTAGGATAGCTGCATGGAACGAAAAAAGAACTGGGTCACACGAGAAAGGATCCTCTTCTGTATGGGTGAATCCTTTTCCATATGCCGTCATCCTATTTTCTGTTTTGTGAAAAAAAATTTGAAACCCACAAAAATGACATGCTACAGAGAGACCAATGCATGCATCTTGCTCATCAGTATACAGTTAGGTGGATTCTGTACTTTACTATTGTTAAAATGACTCCAAATGTTTTTTTTTTTTATTTGCATCCTTTTTTGTGACATGCTTCCACTTTTGTTTCCATATAGCCAAACAAAAAAAGAATTTGGCCATACGAAAAAGGATCCCTTCATACGCAAAAACATTTTGAACTTGGTTTCCCTGGTGTCTAGTGGCACCCCTTCCCAACCCTCCAGTTGCCATCCCTGTATTACTTCCATGTTTCCCTGGTTTCTAGTGGCATCCCCACCCTCTGATTGCCTTCCTGTATTGTTTCAATGTTTCTCTGGTGTCTAGTGGCACCCTCCCAACCCTCCAGTTGCCATCCCTGTATTACTTCCATGTTTCCCTGGTATCTAGTGGCATCCCAACCATCTGATTGCCTTCCCTGTATTGTTTCAATGTTTCCCTGGTATCTAGTGGCACCGCCCACCCTCTGGTCACCATCCTAGTAATGGTTTTACTTTCCCTGGTGTCTAGTGGTACCCCCACCCTCTGATCATTTTCCCCATAATGGTTTGACTTTCCCTGGTGTCTAATGGCACTCTCCCCACTCTCCCATTTCCATCCCATAATGCTTTCACTTTCTCTGGTGTCTAGTTGCACCCCCCACCCTTCAGTCACTGTCCTCATAATGCTTTCACTTTTTCTGACTTACATATTTAGTCTTTGCCATATTGGTCCTTGTAAGAACAGATGCAGAAGCAAATGATTTGATACCTTTTATTAGATCAACATAGATTTAACAAAAAGAACAAAGTGCTTTGGCTTTCAGACCAGCCCAGTCCTTTCTCGGAAGCCTAATGACCCATTGGTCATTAAGCTTCCGAGGAAGGACTGGGTTGGTCCAAAAGCTAAAGCACTTTGTTCTTTTTGTTACCTTTTATTGGACCAACATAGACATATCAAATTATTTGCTTCTGGATCTGTTCACTTTTCCTAGTGCCTAGTGGCACCCCACACCCTCCGATCGCTGTCCCCATAATGGTATGACTTTCCCTAGTGTTTAGTGGCACCCCCCCCCCACCCTCTGATCGCCATCCTGGGTTGAAATAAAGTAATCTGTCCCTCGATGTTTTTTTTTTTTTACCTGCAAAAAAGGAGTCCTTCACCAATCTGACCCCCCCAACCCCACCTCCCACTCAGCACCCACTACACCACACCCTCCAGTACACCCCCACACCCTCACTCACCTGAACTTGTCACAGGGCGAAGATCCACTTTTTTTTACCGAAGACATGTCTTGCTGCTGGAACTATCGACTGCAATATGAGAAACTAAGATAAGTGCAGTTCAATGAAGTTTTCAACTTTGCTGCATATTTTTGCCTTTTTTGCATATTTTGAGACCAAATTTTCATGATAGGCTTTTTGGGACTCCAACTCTTGAACAGTGGTGGTGGAACTATGCATGTCTTGCTGGAAAGATGATTTTGCGGTCACTTGGCGAAATAGCTTTTCGGGCGGGATTTAAAGATGTTCACTTTCCTTATTAATAAGGTGGGGTTATAAAAAGGCTATGTTGAAAATTTGGGGTCAGAATATGTAAAAATGGTAGTTATCTGCATACGCTGAAGTTTTACTACACTCGCTCGTAACTTTGGTAATTTTAAATATTTGTACTCCAAATTTTCAACATAGCTATTTTTTTACACCACCTCATGAATATGATAGCTGTTGTTTTTCAAATCCTGGCCAAAATGTGTTTTTACACCTGTGGCGCAGAATGATGTTTCCATGCTGCGGAATGACATTTCAGCAGATATTTGAAATGTCTCAGTATGGGGGTTGAGGTGGGGTAATGACAAGGCTATGCTGAGAATTGGGTTGCTGTTTTGACAGTGTGCTTCCACAGCAATGTATACGTACATATCTATGGGAGGGATGGGAGTGCAGGGCCCTGAGGGCCTTTCACTCCCACAGACAAATGAGGATACAGTTAGACTATCTCAAAAAGTAAGGAAATTCTTTGCAAAACAATTGCACTAATGCACTAGTTAGGGTTAAACTGACAAAAGTAGGGAAATGTGGTGTTAGGCTTTCAAATCCTAACATCCCACCTCCACCCACCAGGCAGCAACAGGAAAAACCATCACAGTTTCACTTCTCCTGCATCGTCACTAATCAAGCATGGGTGTGCCTTGTCAGCCCTAACATTCACCCCATTCTCATATACTCTACACATCTCAGATTCTTTCATGATCAAATGGGGTGAGCGTTTGGGCTGACTGCCTCAAAACACACCCATGCCCGATTAGTGAAGATGCAGGAGAGGTGAAACTGTAATGGTTTTTCCTGCTGTTGCCTGCTAGGTGAGGGTGGTGACCCAGGGTTGGAACCCCTAATGCCACATTTCCCTACTTTTGTTGGTTTAAACCTAACTAGTGCATTAACAACGTTTTTTTTGGAAAAAAAAAATTTATATATATATATATATGTAGAAAGAGAGATGCATAATTTATTGACCAGCAAAGCCCAGCTGAGACGTGGCATCTCATGTTTGGTGGAGTGCTGTTCATGCCTATTTTTACATTTTAATATGTAGTATATATGGATGATTATATTTACCCTGCTTTTATAATCAGATTTATTTTCATGAGTACCTCCTAGCATCTTTACTCACAAGTGGAGTAGCCCCTAGGAGCACTGCGAATTTATAATACACCTGTGAGTTGCGCTGAATTTGCCCACTATAAGCTACTTGTGACAGTTGTGTAGTGCCCACTATGCAGTTCACCACAGTTGTAGTGAATTTAACTAAGAATTGATTAAATTTGCACTTTTCAGTGAATTTTTGCCATGAAGTATGTCACTCTGAGTAGTTAAATTTGCTGCAACTGCATAACACGTGCATAATGCAACATTTTATATGGTAAAATTCCCACAGTTCTGCAAATTTTACTACACAGTTTGCTGCACTGTGCTCTGCACTGTGTGAATTGCGGAGTTGGTTTTGCTTCACATGGAAACAGTAGCCACGAGTGGGTAATTAGGCTTGGAGTTATGAGGGAAAATCTGATTATATGTTTGGGGCAAGGGTAATAATCAGTTTATACAGCACATAAATGTGTTACTAATATAAACAACTACTCCTGATTTACTAAATGGTTGATGGCATACCTGCATGGAGATAAATATTTATTTTTATGGATGTACATGAGAATAAATATTTTAATTTGTGTCTACCTGCAGGTCTAGATTATAAGATTTATTTGTCTCTTGTTATACCCACCCCAGTTGGATAAATCAGTTTGTACAGTGTAGGCGGGAGTCAAACCTTAAAGCTGAATGATTTATTTTAGCCACTTAAGCATTTTAAATTATAATAAATAAATGATTTCAATGTTATGTGGGTCATCAGTATTTATATCCACTTTAGGCTGGTCACAAAGGAGCTCTGAACCAATGGGCAGTGAAACCAAGCAGAAACGGTTAAACTTCCAACTAATCTGAAAGCTCTGCAGTTTACAATACTGTACATTGTATAGGTTTGGCACACAATGGCATCACTCAGAATATGACATTTATTGTCACTTGTTAGGGGCAGGGGTGTGACTTTCATAACTTATGGTCCCCCTTCCCCCACTCATGAAGACAAATGGCATAGTCTGAACCAGGCCAATTGTTTACCCCATATTTGTCTTTGTACCTAACTCTGTATATGGAAAATGTAGTGTTTGTATAATTCTCCTCTCTTTTCTATAACCTTTTTTCTTTTTGTATTATCTTAGCAATGCTGTAACCTATTTATTAGCAGGACAATCTTGAAACTAGAGTTTTTAAACTCTAATGGTCTTATCCTATATAAATTATAAAGATGCAGGTACTAGTTACAGTAAATACACAATTACAAACACCTTCAAACTCCATAATGCAGGAGTGATAATACACATATGTATATTATAATAACCCATGTATTATGGAGTTTGTTTTGCACTCAATTACACAAGAGCTGTCCAAGATGGATCACTCCTCCAGATGGCTGCTCCAGTGAAGCCAACTGTGATGATGCTGCCCTCTTGCAAGAATATGTGGCGCCTCCTCCCTGAAACTAAAACTCATTTTATAGAGTTGAAGTATCTTGCACTGTAGAAAAATAGTTGGTCAGTGTCACAAACCCACACAGCAGGTCAGCCCTCTACTCCCAAAGTGCCAACCTTCGAGCGCAGTCTTGTGAACAGTTAACAGAAACAGGGTAACCCTCCTGTCTGTTTTGTGGGTTTGAATCAACCTTTGGTCTCAAGTTTTTCGAGGGATTCAAACTGTGAATCTCTTGTTAGCATACCCAATGTACAGGCTCAGACAATTCTGTCTTCGGGGGGCTAGACATCTTTGCCTACGGGCACCTAACCAGGTGTGCAAAAATGAACCCTTAAAAAACTCTAATAAAAGACTTTAGATTAAACTCTTAGCTTTTTCCAGTTTGGAATCACCATTCAAGCTTATGCATAGTGTCAGCTTTAACCATGTATACTTCACTTGTTAAAGAAAGAAATTCAAAGACAGACCAAGTAGGCTCTAAAAATAGAGTTTTATTAAAATAGATAAAAGTATGTAAAACATAAAATACCGAACCATATATCACAAAACATACAAATCACTTAAACAAAACAGGTTTAAAAGTGCAGACAAAATATCCTACCACAGTACTCTTAGAATTCTTTTCTAAGGTATTCTTATCTCACAGTGCTGAAGATGTTTCTTTTTCAGAGTTCAAACATTTGTGTGTAAATGGAAAACAGAATACTGTTTTAAAACTGTCTTTGCCAACCCCTTTTGTGTGAGGTCACCTAGCTCCTCCTCTGTTTATTAAAAGTCATACACCCAGGATGTTTTATCATTTTAGGAGGTAAGTTACTTAAGGTTACATCAGCAAAAACTCCTTTCCTCATGTGACTTCCCCAATCAAGTCTGTAAATTTCCTTTCATCTATGGGCAGTATCCTCTCTCACATAGACATCAAAGCATTTATGATTTCGCACCAGTGTGCCATAACCTGGTTTCCTCCTCGAAACGTCATAAAATGGATACTGATTTCTCTCTTATCAGGTAAAGGTATATTTAACTTAGATAAACAGGAGATCCTAGATTAAGGCCTGTTCTAGTCTGTAATTAGCTCCTAGCCTTCCAGGTAACACCTTGTATCTAAAACCTAGGTGTGTGCATGTCATCTCACACGCTGTCTCAGCATCTCTCATGAGAGACGGTCAGTAACACATTTTTGTATTACAAAAAGCATACAGTGATCAGAACCAGCTGTCCAAGTATCAGAGGCAGTACCTGACCCAGAAAACGTCCCTGCATTTTAAATGTCATCTCATTACGAACTTTGGTACAGTATGTATGACGTTCTGTATAGAATGGGTAAATCTGTGTCTCAAAGCAAAATCTTCAATTGTAAGGACAGCGCTGCTCTACAAGACTACTACTGTTTGTGCACTTCTGCAGACTAAGTGGTTTGAACCTAACAACAAACCCATTCTTAACCACTCAATCCAGAAATTATCAAAAATAAAGTATGGAAAGTGGTTCCATAATGTTTTTTTTTGTTTTTTGTTTTTTTTTTACACACTTTCAGTGTGTGATCTACCTAAACCTCCTGATCTTCACTCTCTAGTTTTATAAACATTGCACACATCATGTATGTATGGCAAAGCCTCTTAATAGAAGCATAGAAACATAGACAGTGTTGGCAGAAAAAGACCATTGGTTCACCTGATCTGCCCAGTTTTACCCTGTGCTACCCCATTACCTATTGTCTAATCTTCCTCTCCCTCACGTCCTACATTACCGCAATCCACCTGAGTAACTATTAGGCTCTCGACTTGGTCACAGCCATGCTTGAACCCCTTAATGTTTTTTTGTGCCAACCTTCTCTGCTAGTCGGCTGTTCCATGGTTCAACCACTCTCTCCGATGCTTCACTTGATGCACCACTTCCCATACATCATTCTCAATTTCACTTATCTACTTACCTACCAACCATATTCATATAAAATGAGTAGACATGAATTTTATGTTAAAGTTGGGGGTATTGCAACCAACAGAAGTTATACTTTTCAAAACTATGTTACACTGTATAAACTGGACTCAGTGGGTTGCATTGTGATCATGGGTTGCAGTTTGATAATCACATTGTCCCGCAGTCTCCAATCTCTATACACCATGCTGCTATTGTTCTACTTATCGGTATATTTTGCCACTACTGCACTATTGATTACATAAGCTTATTTCTAGCGCTAGCACTTATTATGTATAAGCTGTACTACACAACTGTACCCCTTCTGTCCCACAATGCTCTACTATTTGTAATGACAACTGCTAATGCACTTGGATGCTCATAAGGCCTGCCCTATCATCTCTTATTCACTACCTTGTGCAACCCCCTGTCTCCATAAGCCACTCTTTATTGCAGTAGTACAACTGTTAGTATAACAACTGCTTGCATAATACCTGTTCCCATTCCTTTTTGTGCTGCTGTCACCATGATGTGCTTTGTGAACTGTAATCTGTTTTGTGGGAATGCTATTGTGAATTGTTATTTTGTTCTTGTGAAATGTAACCTCCCAGGTTGTACCTGAAAATAGGCACATTGTTGTCCGGTTTACTTACCCAGTTATCAAAGACCAAATAAAAAAAAAAAAAAATACATTTCCACATGTAAGGATAATAACCATAACACATGAGGTCTTATCCTATGGCGTGGAGATAGATGTGATTGAGGGAGGGAGGGAAGGAAGGAAGGCTACCACCCCGTTACTTTACACAGCAAGCTACCCCTTGGTACCCTTGACTGGGCACCCAAAGTACTTTGGACACTTTTTGGTACCATCCCTAGCTTTGGGAATGTATACCAAGCTCGCTACTTCTAGAAGTCAGAAAAGGGGTGTGGGTGTACAAAAAGAAAATTACACACAAATGACCATTATACCCAGGTCCTGAGGAGAGAACTTTTGCTAGGGGCTGTGCTAGGTCTGTACTTCTACAGGGGCACCTAGAAATTCCACACAGGAAGCAGTAACATGAATGTCCAAACCAGGCTGGGATTCTAGAGTGTGGCTTTATTCCAAAGATGGTACACTAAAGCAAAGGTGGGCCCCTAAGGGTTTACACTTCGTGGCACAAGGCAATGCAGAACAACAAAATCTGTAGCGAACAGAAACTCTACACATCCCATATTGCATAGGATTTTTAACTCTCTTCAGTGGCATAGCCTCAGCTGAAACACACATTTTTTCTAGTGGCACAGGCCTCTACGGAGCACACAATTTCTTCTAGTGGTACTGGCCACAACTTGGAACATTTCCCATATGACATAGGATTTAATAGTTTAGCAATGTGGCAACTGGCCACGACGAAGCACACTTGGTGCTCAAAATTAGCACAACCCACACCAGGAGGTAAACTTTCTCTTTAGGCATTGGCCACCAGTTCTGAATAAACAGGTGCCCTTGGGAACCTGTAGTGCTGAACTGGTCACTCCAGATGGGGGTTGCCCACCTTTTGCTTCCATGTCCATACCCAGCCATTCTTTCAAAGTTACACCTTAAACTTTTAGTAAGACAGCAGAACAGTGCTCCTTGGAATGACTTTCACATTCAACATTTGAAACACACTACTTCGGAGTGTAAACTAAAGTCCCGAACAATGTGCCAGGTCTCACTGGGCACTCCACGATTGTCAGCCAACTTTGGAAGGCATAAGAACAATCTCAAAACAGAACAGAACTTAGTGTGTTTGTCCCTTTATCAGAGTACACCCCAAAATCAAAACAGGTACATTCCTCCTGGGATACCCAAAGTCAGATTACTCACAGCTGTACACAAACAGACAGCTTCAGTGTCCTGGATCAAAGTCAGGGGATTGCCCCTCAGATCCATTCTGCAGTCCTTCTCATCTCACAGGGGATGAGAAAAAAATCAGGAACTCCTGCTAGACGGTTTCCACCACTTCTACTGGCAGGCAGATGGTTCTCAGCACTACGGTGAGAAAATCGGCTTTCCTCACAGAGCCCACACTGCAGCTCCTCACTCCTCCAACTGCTCACACTGAACTCCACTCTCGGACTCTCTGACACTGACTAACTGAAAATTCTAAAGCTCCCCACTCACAGCTAGCTACTGTGGCATTTGCTGCTGCAAGAGTTCTACATGACATCACCACTCTCAGATCAGCTGAGATCAAGTAAACAGAGAGGGAGCAGGTGAAAACCATTTAACCAGTTATTCACCAGCTGTCTTCTTTACCTACCTAGCACTGACACTGATGGGATTCTAGTAACCCGGGGGCAGGAGGAAGGAAGGATTTGTGAATTCTCAGTGGTCTGCAGGTGAATTCTCAGTGGTCTGCAGGACTGCCTTTATAGACTATGAAACAAGTATTTACACTCAAGCATTGTACATACCAGCTAGCACAAAACTATTAAGTGTTCAGTAAATGTGTAGATAAACTAAAAAACACAGTACAAGGAGTAGTGATGATATATATAAAAGACTGTATATGCAAAATGAGTTGCCTAGCAAATTCAGTCACTCAGTCTTGCACAAATTTGTGCAGAGTTGGTAGTAGTTCTTTTTATGAAGGTCTGGAATGGTACATTTGCCTTGATAAATTTGTTCATCAGGCCACGTCACATTTAGATAAATGTTTATCTACACTTGCCCACATAAGTTAGACCACTTTTTAGGTGACCCAACTTAGCGTCAGTCACTGGGGATGCAGTACAATCGTACCACAGGTCCCCTACTTGCATCTGAAAATCTACACACAGCATCTACTAATACAGAACCAAGCATTTGTCAATGCCATATGTATACTTGCAGCGTAGCAGGGCTTTAAAATGCCCCTGGTGATGTTGGGACAACTCTGAGAAACATAATATCTGGAAATAATTTAGCTTATATTTAACCTTTCTTTGTAATTTTCATCCTTATTTGTTTACTACTAAGGACATTTACATGGAAACAGGATCTCTGCCATATTGTCTGTCTGTCTACTTCTGTGGTCACAATTCTGTTTATGACATCCCAAATTGTTGCTATGAAGATAATTATGATGTTGTTAATGGGACATTATGATGTCAGTGGGACAGTATGATGTCTTGTGTAGACAAGCAGCCAAAGTTAATAAAGCCAAGGGACAATAACCTTGTTTTTATGTCACTTCCCTTAGTAATAAAGAAAAAGGGGAAAGAATTGCAAAAACATACTTCTGGCTGAATGTTACAGAGGGTAAAAGCACAGAACTGTAAAACAATGGGTTGCAGGTTCACTCCCCCTCAGAGCCACAAGCAATACTGTACAAGAAAATCAGAGCTACAGTAAACCTCTAGCTGGCTCAGTGGTGTGGAGGGCTGAGGCACTGACACCTTACTGCCCACCACGCCGGCAACGTAGGCTTGAGAATGGACCAAGGTTACTCGGGGTTGGGGTGGCGGGGGGGGCGGATTTAGCATCCATCAGTGGATCTCCTCCTTCGGGTGTTTTTTTTGGGGGGGGCAGTGTGTACTGCTTAACTGCCACCTGGAGGAGAGTAGGTGGAACAGCAGCAGTCCCCAGATACGAAAGTCGGAGGTGGGTGTTGTAAATGTGCGCTGTGTTCACATTTTTGCGTGCGCCATTGCGCACTGCTGGCTCTGACTCAGAGGGAGTAACAGGCAGAAAAACAACCCTGTCTGCAGGATGACTCTGTGACCCAGAAGGCACTGCGCCACCACCATCCATGACACCCACTCACACAATGAGGTGAGAAGTAGATGGGCTAAGTGCTGGAGGTGGATTGAAAGGGCTGGGGGTCGACAGCAAAGGGAGCTGATTGGGAGGGGCAGGAGGATAAAGTCCATATAAAAAAGAAAAAAGGATTGCAAAATTATTTGAACACTAAACTGAACTGTGTCTAACTTGCAATATTTGAATGATAAATTGAATTGTGGCTAACTCTTGCAATTTTCAGAGTTATCCAACTAGTATCAACCTGTTTGAAGAAAACATAATATAGCATTTTAATCAACTGGTGCTGGTGTTTTCTGTTCATTTTTGACATGTTGCTAACATATTTGAAGCTATTATATTTGCGTTCTGCATGCTGTTTTTTCCCCCCCCAACTCTCTTTAGTGCTTTCACATAGGCTCTTCCTGTCTGTAACTAGGGGGAAACACACACACTTGCGGGAACACACACACACAGTGTGAGGCTTGATATTTATCTTCAAAGCCTGATGATGTCTGCTAGCTGACTGATGGGCAGATGATCAAGGTGATTGGTGGGGCTTTATTCAGTGAACTACCATTTGACATGGTACTCAAACCTACTCCATGTAGGCCCTGCAAATCTCTACTCCTACCTCGTATCTGAAAATATCCCTTGGATTGCACTCTGTTCTGCCCCCCGTGATGACCAGTTACCCAATAGGGTTATGAAAATGTGTATTTTTTTTGTGTTTTTGTATAACTTTGTTATAACACTGTAAGAAATGAGTGTAACTACTGTAACTTAAGTCTTGTATGTCATGCTTGTACCTTCTGCCACCTGCCTGCAACTGATATTTGACGCTGAGCCTTTGCAGAAGAGTCCCTGTCTCAAAGGGTTGTAAATCCTAAACATTAATAAATAAATAATCAGCCAGCTGGACACTTCTGTTATCGGGCCTTCTGAGCATTGGCTTTTGAGAGGCAAGCCTCCTGCATTTCTATATCCATTGCCTTACACAGTACACACCTACACAGCCCCATACACTAGAATAACAGTATGTTCACTTTGCACATGCAGACAAGCAAACATGCAAATGAAGTAAGAGAAGCAAATGGGGTCATTTGTTGGGCCAAAGAATTCCTGCTGTACTGGTGTGGCCATCCTATGCAGAAATGTTATTTTCAGTAGGAAGCCTTTCATTAAAATGACAAGTGCAAATAAGTGGCTTAAGTACTGCAGGTTTGTTAGAGTAAATCCTCTGGGGTTATCCACTGAGTTATTGAAATAACATAGCATGCAGTGGAGCATCAGGTTTAAAGCGTGGTGCATATGCCCATAACTACAGTTATTCTTTACAGATAGCTCACACTAATGAAGTTTGTCAATCTCTGTGACTTGTTAGAGGAATCCTCAGTGGATTAGTAAAACTGAAGATAGCTGATAACCTAAATTGTTATTTCCGAGTGCTTGGACTGTAACATGCAAATTGGATTAGGATTAGACAGAGCTGTTAAGTACTTGTTTTACATAGTAAACACTTGCTGTGGTAATGGGACATGGAGAGCAGGTATAAGTAAGTTTAAAACCATTATGTTTAAACAGCCACATGTAGTTCTAAGTTTTTCTGGGTTTTTTTTTTGACTTAGATTTTTGATATTCTTGTGTGCGAATCTTAAAAAATTTTGGGGGGCCCTATACACAGTCGCAGCCTTGTGCCTGAGACGCTATACACAGTAGTAAATGTGTGCCAGAAAATGATTGAAGGATCATTTTACAGCACATTTCTTTTTTTTACTTTCTGTTTTTGCCTCCTTCCCTGCACCGGAGCCCCGCTCAGTCGGGAGAAGCTCAGATGCCACCCTGCTTCACTTCCTTACCTGGTTCTGCGGCAGACCCCCATGGAGCCATGGTTATACCCCCCAGGCAGGTATGAGGTGGGGCCCAAACACCCTGATGCTTCTTGTTTCGTTGGGTCCCCGTCAGTCCAGGCAGGAGGGAGCCATTAGGGTCTGCAGTGGCGCTCCTTCCCCTCAGCGTTCCAGCGCTTCTTTTTTCTGGTGTTCTGTGGACGTCATGTGAACCACTGACATCAAGGCGCATAGCGTCGACATCTGCAATGTCCTCCCGTCTCTTGTCTCAGCGCATGCTGTGCCCCAGACCTCCGCCAGGGGTCAGTCTTGCACCGGGACCTTATCCCCCTCCTCCTGGAGGAGGCTGTCCTGGGGATGCTCAAGCCTTCTCCCCCGGCCGGCCCTCCAGCTCCCTGGGCTCATTCCTGAACCTGGGTCGCTGGCATCGCAAGCAGAAAGCCAACCGCTGTGCCAGTGGGCTGGCTTTGCAGCACATTTTGAACTTGCACCTCTTGATGCAATGTACAAAAGGGTCACAAGTGTTTCCCTGCTCTAGGGCACAGGTTAGTGCATCAGAGAGTTCTCCGTATATGAAGATGCCAGTATGCATGATAAAAAAATAAAAAAAATGAAATTATAGTGCTGCTCCATACACAGCAGCTCCCAACACTTTCTCCACACACACACACCCCATCACAGGCCCGTGGACCCCAGACACAGAAGAAATACTGAAAATAGTTCTACAAGGCATTGCTGCCTTGTAAGTGGGAATATCTGTTCCAGCGGGGGAGGGATAAGTGCCACCAACAATTCTATGGAAAAGGAGCAAGGGTATTGAAGAGGGGATCCACTGGATGCCAGGAATGTGGACAAACAGTGCAGAGAATTCCAGAGTCATGCAATCACCAGGGAAGACTGATTGAGGGATGCGTTAATTTAATATTGGCATAGCCATCAAGTAGCCATCCAGGTACTGCGCAAAGGGGTGAGGGGAGGATGTGTTTGGTAGTGCCAGGTTACAGACCTTGGCATAGAACTGTGGGCCTGGTTCCATGTCACTGGTGGACACCTGCGATAGCCTATGTGCGACTACTAACATCTGGACAAGGGATTCGCATAACTCTATACTGGGTTGATGTTGCAGTGAAGAATCCACCTTCTACAGACAGAAGCACCCTTTTGTACATCACAGATTTGGAGGGTTTTGGTATTGGGAGCCCAGTGCACCTGCAAAGACCAGCAAAATAACTGCAACTATGTATAGGGTGGCACCCCTGAATGTCCACAGCAGTACTGTCACTTCACTCACAAGGATATCTCAGTGTAAAACTTTAAATTAATCTTACTCTTTTTGTTTTAGCTCATGATAGGCTTAAAGGCATATGCAACCCGATTTTTAGACCAACAGCAGCTATGAACAGTTGATCAAAGTAATTGTTTTTCATTGGTGGGTAAAATTGCTCAGCAGGGACTTTTATGAGCAAACACAGTTTTTTCGCAACACCCAAATTTCCTTGAAACTGCAGCAGTTGCATACTCCGAGGTGGGTATGAGCACCATTTAGTTACATTAGATTTGCAAAACTACAAATCTATATTGTGATATGATTTTCAGGCTAGAATGGCTTTCTACTGTACTGTACAGTGCACTGAAATTTAAAAGAATAAGCAGAGAAAGCAGCAGAAACTTAAAATTCTTATAGTCTTATTACTTCAGAACCTGAGCCCATCAAACCTCCAAAACTAATCAGTGTTGGGGCTGGTCAGTAGTCAGGTAGGAGACCTGTAATAAGCACCAGGTGCTACAAGATATCTCACCGGCAGCTCTGCAGGGGAATTTCCCCCTTTAGTATAAGTAACCATTCCAATTCCCCATCATCACAGGGCCATAATGGAAGCACGAACACCCTGCAAACCCAATCGCAAACTCTAACAATACCCCCAGTCTATAGTACTGTTACATGCAAGTGGTGGGGGTGTGGCTAAGTTGCAAACAGGCATCAAAGAGCCAGCAGGGGATGAAATTGTCAAAGGATCTCAGATAAAAATGGATGCTGCTGCAAAAGGGGTAGACAGAGTGGGGTTCTTCTGAAAGCCAGGGAATGTTGAAGCACACCAGATCAGATTGGAGCCACCGAACCCCCAGGAAAAGTCCCAAGATATGATCAAAAATAGAACATGGTGCCATCTCAGAAGTGGGCCTTCAGGTGTGTGGTAGCAGGAGGGGAAGGGACTTCTAGTGACCGGTTGCAGTGCTCCTGCAGCATAGCAGTGCCATGCAGCTGGCACTGTCTCATATTGAAGCTTTGTTGGAGTTGATAAACAGAATGTTAGCAGCACCAACTAACATCTGATAGCCTTATTTGAATTGTGACATAGTTGCAACAGGGACTCCTCTCACCATGACTACGTGACTTGTTTTTAGGTGGTATCAAAAGGTGGCAGCTCAGCAGGCATCTGCTTTTACCACATTTTGTGCTAAATCCCTATGCAATGGAGAAAGGTACTGGGTCAGTACCGTGCATGTAAGACAGTGCGGTATTAACTGCAATGTATAGACAGCACTTCGGTTTACAGCAACAGGGGCAGAACAGCAGTAGGGGAATACCACTATCCCTATCGCTGCATTATGAACAGGAGAGTGGACAAGTTGCCATGTGCTGGGTGCCTGGTAGAGCCGTTCCCATGTGGGAGTGGCTGGGGCACCAGCACACGGCGCAGTCAGGGAACCTGGGACCGTGGTTCAGTTCCCCCAGGTCTCCCCTGCTACAGCTTTTCTTGACGATATAAAAAAAAAAAAAGTACCCCCTCCCAAGTTTCTCCCCATCTCGACCCCCTCCACGAGTCATTTAAGTTCCAGGGGTTTGGGTGTGCATCCTGCAAACAAAATATAAAGACCCATTGTTTTCAGTGGGCGCGGTGTTCAAAACAGATTGGTGTTTTGCCCAACTCTGTCTTTGTTCAGCGCTGTTTGGCTGCGGCATTTTTAGCCGTGCTGTTTTGTCCTGCGGCAGAATGACCCCATGCCATGTAGAAAGGGGCCCTATATATTTAAGTCCACAATAATCTTTACAAAACTGTGAATGATGAACATCTAATACTCCACAGCACTGTTTGATTTTATATAGAGTCACTCGTACAGACTGTATCCCAAAATGCTTTCCTGGTGCATAACTGGAGATTTATGTTTCATATTTTTAATCTTAATTTATAGTAATGGTAAAGCCCTGAAGAAGAGGGTCTTTCCTTGAAAAGTTGGCTGGTTTAAATGCAGTACTGTAACTTCATGGGTAAAAAAAAATACATTTCCTGGTGAGTGAGTCTTTTTGTCCCCAGGAACTGGTTGCATAATTAAAAGGTAAATAATATCTAGCAAATGTTGCAAAAATTAATACGTGTGTTAATATTCAAAATATAGTGCATGGTCACCAACCATTAAAGTGATTTGACAGTATATAGCAATAGAGAAAAAATCTAGAAGTCATATGCAAGGAAGAATGTGTTTTGAGATTAGAGAAATCTATGCAGCAGAGCGATTAGAATGCAGAAGCTCCTGGGATCATGTTTCAAGTTTGTTGGCTTTATAATGAAGCCCAGATTACAAGAAGCACCATGTAGTAGTAGTAGTTGTAAACAGTTTTTATTTAACAGGAAAAATGCCAATTGAGCCAGGTTTATTTTCAATGGTATCCTGTATTCCTAGATTACAATATCACAAATACTGTAATCAAATATCACATATCCATAATACAGGATTATCTAGAATAAATATATGCACTCATAGCTCAAACATGAACATGCAATTACCATTAAGTCTCCAACTACATAACAAAATCAATGTGAGGGACCATATAACCGGGTAAGTTAAAATGATTTCAGAAGCAATGTTTTAAAGTCAAAGCAGACGGCAGTATACAGTACAGTACCATCTAAAAGTGCAGAAATGCAGACAAGACATCCCACAATGAGGTGGTTTAAAAAAGAAGGCACACTTCTCATCAAGTGCAGTGTAGTTTAAAGTATGGGAATAAGTGCGCTAGATGGGTTTATGTTTTTGCCAGATGCCACCTTCCGTTCCCCAACATTTCATATGCAGTTTATTGGCTTTCTTTTTCAGGAGCTACAGTGCTCCTTTCAGTTTAACCTTGTCTGTTTGACCCTATAAACTGATACAGTTGCACTGAAAGTAGTGCTGCAGCTCCTGAAAGAAAAAAGCCAAGAAACTGCAAACAGCATGTTAAGAAAACCAGTGCTAAGAGAATAACTTGAACTACAGACTGAATAAATGATGAAAAAGTGTTGTGTATGGCAGTATGGGGAAACATACCCGTGGAGGGGGATAAGATCATAAAAGCCATGTGGACAGATGGCATGTTGGTGGAACAGTAGCAATGCTGCTTACAATGCCGGCAGCCCAAGTTTAGGAATTAATGTGGGTCATCAAGGGCCGGTCGGGGGAGGAAGGACTGACCGTCCCAAGGACTGCTTTCCCTCTTTGGGAAGGAGGGGATTCTGCCCCTGCTGTCCAGCTGCTACCTGCTGAAGACCAGGTCGGAGCGCAGGCAGTGGGACTACCTGAAAGTTGAGGGGGAGCGCCAGCTCCAGACCAAAAAAAGATATAATGGTAACTACAACTAAAAATGTTTACTATTACAAGTGTAACCCCTAGGTGGCGCTACCCCAAGGGCTACTACCCCTGCCTGATTGGCTACTGACAGGTTGAGGGGCCTAGGTTCTATGACTGGTGCCTCCACCCAGAGGTCAGGGTTGGTAGTGGTTAAACTAGCTCGGGTACAGCCCTCTGGGACACTGTGACCCCCCCCCCCCTTTGTTCCCACTAGTGGCCCACACAGTACACGTGAATTACCTTCCCAGTACCCCACATATGAACACTTTTTACACATATAGATACCACTTCCCCTCGAGACTGATTCTGCAACACGTCTCTGAGGACCCCCTGTAAAACAAGGTTAAGCAACATACACAACACAATGCAATGCTGGCACTATATGTACTGACACCACAGACAGTATATAGTTCAATAACAACAAATCTGATTTATTTAGGGGACAGTAACACGGAAGGGGGCAATCAGGTTGATTTAGCTTGGCAATATTCAAATCACAGTACTGTGCACACATATAGGGTCTAAAAAGTCACACTCTGGGTACCCAGGATTGGGGGGGGGCTAGCCAGGCCCATTGCCAGGGGTTGGCCGGCAGGTGCAGATGGATGGGGCCCTGTAGGAAGAAAATATATGCACAACACACTCTTGTAATCCAGAGCCGGATGGCTCAGTCCATGGGAAGAAAACGCAAGGAAATCAGTTGACACACTTTGATTATGAATGTCACAGGGTGTCACCCTGATTTGTACTCACAATACCCAAGACAGTTACATGATGGATGGTGTTGCTTCTGGGTTTCCAGCATTCAGCACACACTGCAGAGTGAGGGGAATTAAGACCGCGATTCTCCACATGCACCAAGCACATTCATATGTAAAGGAAATTACTATACCAGGCAGGCTGCTCCTCGATCCCAATCGCAAAGCACTGCAAAAACCCGGGAGCATTCGCAGCAGCTTCAGTCCCTGACAGGCCGAACGCACTTCAGCAAAATCTTCGGTCTTCTACAGGTTAAGCCTGGTTTCCACACTTCTGCTTCTTTTTCCTTCTACAACAGCTCGGATTCAGTCCAATTCTGCTGCACTAACGGCCGCAGACTGACTTCGGGGCCTACACACACGCCTACCGCGCGAATTACTCACCGCACAGTACAGAGCTCCTTCTCCCTTCCCTGTCTCTACTGAACTGAACTTCTCCCGCAACAGTGCAAGGCATTTCCTTTGGGCTCACAGCAGTTCGGTTGGCTGGTTCGGTTGTCAGTCACTGTAGGGCTCCCTCTGTTGGTGCAAAAAGGCACCAAGGTCCAAACTACATTTCCCATGAGCACTTGCCATACAGTCCCCTTTGTTGCAGGCTCCAGATGAGAGTCCAAGTTCTGATTTGCCAGCAGGCTCCGTTTTAAGGACCTCCTTTCCACTGATTGGTCCAATTCAGCAGTTCAAGACCAAAATAAAGAAACTACACTGCCCAGTCCTTGCTACAAGTAAGCAGGTTAGAACAAACTGTATTTTCATTATTACTCTAACAGACCACCAGCAAACAATTACATCTTTTAATGAGGCACCCTCGGCACATATAGCGACTGCAGAAACAGAGCACTTAGCCAACAGCCCGAGTGGGATTCGGACATTGTAACACACAGTCCCCCCATTCCACTTAATTATGTCTGCAAGCAGACAGCTCTTAAAGAGACAGTACGCAGAGGCTCTAAAGCACTCACTGCAGTGCCATTTAAACGGCTTAAACGCCAAACACCATCCAGACTTAGAGCACTTAGCAAGCTCCTGGAAGACTTTTGGGAACCCCCATTTGCAGGGGGTTACTCAAGAACAGTTAGTTTTATAATAGCAATAATGACCTTACTAGCAGTCGTTTCTTGGGGATTAACAATCTTGTGGCTGCACCTCAGGCAACCCTACCCCCACTCAGTCATTAATCCCCAAGAAACTACCACTAGTTTGGTCGTTATTGCTTAAATAAAGAAAGGCCACAAACCCAGTATGCAGTTTTTCTTCAAGTGTAAGACCATAACTCTCAAGTAAGAGTGTGTAGCTTTATCATCCACTTAGCTCCTGAGATGGATATATTACCTATCCTTTAATTTATACACTAGTACTTAGGGATGGACTTTCTTTATAATAACTTTAGATCGCATTGGCAATCATTTTTTGGGTTTGCTTTTTTACTGTTTTAGCCTATGTTTTTCCACTGTGTAGTGGCATTTTACAAATGCATTTACTGTTGCCTCCTTAGTGTTTCTGTATCGTAGGGTCCCCTATTTAAGGAGGTGAGGCTGCGGTGGTATGTCCTTTACAGGATTGGTGGCGTGCAGCTGAGGTTTGTAGTATGGAGCAGCTTTTGTGATCAGAAGTGACATGTTCAGTCTGCCACTGCTACAGTCTGTGGTCGGGAGTGGCATCTGCAGTTGAGAAGAGCATGTTGGCTCGAGAGCAGCTGGAGCCTGCAGTCGGGAGTGGCAGGTTCACTTGGGAGCTCCTGGAGCCTGCAGTCGGGAGTGGAAGGTTCACTTGGGAACTGCTGGAGCCTGTAATTGGGAGTGGCAGGTTCAGTTGGGAGCTGCTAGAGCATGCAGTTGGGAGTGGCAGGTGCACTTGGGAGCTGCTGGAGCCTGCAGTAGGGAGCGGCAGGTTCACTTGGGAGCTGCTGGAGCCTGCAGCTGGGGAGCGGCGGGTTTACCTGGGAGCTGCTGGAGCCTGTAGCTGGGAGTGGTAGGTTCACCTGGGAGCTGCTGGAGCCTGCAGGTAGGAGGGGCAGGTTCACTTGGGAGCTGCTGGAGCTTGCAGTTGGGAGGGGCAGGTTCACTTGGGAGCTGCTGGAGCCTGCAGCTGGGAGTGGAAGGTTCACTTGGGAACTGCTGAAACCTGCAGTAGGGAGCGGCAGGTTCACTTGGGATTTGCTGGAGCATGCAGTTGGAAGGGGCAGGTTCACTTGGGAGCTGCTGGAGCCTGCAGTAGGGAGCGGCAGGTTCACTTGGGAGCTGCTGGAGCCTGCAGCTGAGAGCGGCAGGTTCACTTGGGAGCTGCTGGAGCCTGCAGCTGGGAACGGCAGGTTCACTTGGGAGCTGCTGGAGCCTGCAGCTGGGAATGGCAGGTTCACTTGGGAGCTGCTGGAGCCTGCAGCTGGGCAGCAGCATTTTCACTTGGGAGCTGCTGGAGCCTGCAGCTGGGAGGGGCAGGTTCACTTGGGAGCTGCTGGAGCCTGCAGCTGGGAGCGGCAGGTTCACTTGGGAGCTGCTGGAGCCTGCAGCTGGGAGGGGCAGGTTCACTTGGGAGCTGCTGGAGCCTGCAGCTGGGAGCGGCAGGTTCACATGGGAGCTGCTGGAGCCTGCAGTGGGAGTGGCAGGTTCACTTGGGAGCTGCTGGAACCTGCAGTTGGGAGTGGCAGGTTCACTTAGAAGCTGCTGGAGCCTGCAGTTGGGAGTGGCAGGTTTACTTGGAAGCTGCTGCAGCCTGAAGTTGGGAGTGACCAGTTTACTTAGGAGATGCTGGGGCCTGCAGAGAGGAGTGGCAGGTTCACTTGGGAGCTGCTGGAGCCTGCAGCTGGGAGTGGCAGGTTCATTTGGGAGGTGCTGGAGCCTGCAGTTGGGAGTGACGGGTTCACTTGGGAGCCGCTAGAGCCTGCAGCTTGGAGTGGCAAGTTCACTTGGGAGCTGCTGGAGCCCACAGCTGGGAGTGGCATGTTGACTTGAGAGCTGCTGGAGCCTGCAGCTGGGAGTGGCAGGTTCATTTGGGAGCTGTTGGAGCCTGCAGTTGGGAGTGGCAGGTTCACTTAGGAGGTGCTGGAGCCTGCAGTTGGGAGTGGCATGTCCATGTGGGAGCTGCTGTAACCTGCAGTTTTGGAGTGGCAGGTTCACTTGGAAGCTGCTGGAGCCTGCAGTTGGGAGTGGCAGGTTTACTTGGAAGCTGCTGCAGCCTGCAGTTGGGAGTGACCAGTTTACTTAGGAGATGCTGGGGCCTGCAGAGAGGAGTGGCAGGTTCACTTGGGAGCTGCTGGAGCCTGCAGCTGGGAGTGGCAGGTTCATTTGGGAGGTGCTGGAGCCTGCAGTTGGGAGTGACGGGTTCACTTGGGAGCCGCTAGAGCCTGCAGCTTGGAGTGGCAAGTTCACTTGGGAGCTGCTGGAACCCACAGCTGGGAGTGGCATGTTGACTTGAGAGCTGCTGGAGCCTGCAGCTGGGAGTGGCAGGTTCATTTGGGAGCTGTTGGAGCCTGCAGTTGGGAGTGGCAGGTTCACTTAGGAGGTGCTGGAGCCTGCAGTTGGGAGTGGCATGTCCATGTGGGAGCTGCTGTAACCTGCAGTTGGGAGTGGCAGGTTCACTTGGGGGTTGATGGAGCCTGCAGTTGGGAGTGGCAGGTTCACTTGGGGGTTGCTGAAGCCTGTAGTTGGGAGTGGCAGGTTCACTTGGATGCTGCTGGAGCCTGCAGCTGGTAGTAGCAGGGTTGGGAACTGCCGGAGCTTGCAGTTGAGTGGCAGATTCACTTAGGAGCTACTGGAGCCTGCAGTTGGGAGTGCCAGGTTCACTTGGGAGCTGCTGGAGCCTGCAGCTGGGAGTGACAGGTTCACTTTGGAGCTGCTGAAGCCTGCAGTTGGGATGGGCAGGTTCACATGGGAACTGCTGGGAGCATGCCGTTGGGAGGGGCAGGTTCACTTGGGAGCTGCTGTAGCCTGCAGTTGAGTGGCAGGTTCACTTGGGAGCTGCTGGAGCCTGCAGTTGGGAGTGGCAGGTTCACTTGGATGCTGCTGGAGCCTGCAGCTGGTAGTAGCAGGGTTGGGAACTGCCGGAGCCTGCAGTTGAGAGTGGCAGATTCACTTAGGAGCTACTGGAGCCTGCAGTTGGGAGTGCCAGGTTCACTTGGGAGCTGCTGGAGCCTGCAGCTGGGAGTGACAAGTTCACTTTGGAGCTGCTGAAGCCTGCAGTTGGGATGGGCAGGTTCACATGGGAACTGCTGGGAGCATGCCGTTGGGAGGGACAGGTTCACTTGGGAGCTGCTGGAGCCTGCAGTTGGGAGTGGCATGTTCACTTGGGAGCTGCTGAAACCTGCAGTTGGGAGTGGCAGGTTCACTTGGGAGTTGATGGACCCTGCAGCTGGGCGTGGCAGGTTCACTTGGGATCCGCTGGAGCCTGCAGCTGGGAGTGGCAAGTACACTTAGGAGCTGCTGAAGCCTGCAGCTGGGAGTGGCATGTTGACTTGGGAGCTGCTGGAGCCTGTAGCTGGGAGTGGCATGTTGACTTGGGAGCTGCTGGACCCTGTAGTTGGGAGTGGCAGGTTCACTTGGGATCTGCTGGAGCCTGCAGTTGGGAGTGGTAGGTTCACTTGGGAGCTGCTGGAGCCTGCAGCTGGGAGTGGCAGGTGCACTTGTGAGTTCCTGGAGCCTGCAGCTGGGAGTGGCAGGCTCACTTGGGAGCTGCTGGAGCCTGCAACCGGCAGTGGCGGATTCACTTGAGAGCTGCTGGAGCATGCAATTGGGAGTGGCGGGTTCAATTGGGAGCTGCTGGAGTCTGTAGTTGGGAGTGGCGGGTTCACTTGGGAGCTGCTGAAGCCTGCAGCTGGGAGTGGCATGTTGACTTGGGAGCCTGCAGCTGGGAGTGGCATGTTGACTTGGGAGCTGCTGGACCCTGTAGTTGGGAGTGGCAGGTTAACTTGGGATCTGCTGGAGCCTGCAGTTGGGAGTGGTAGGTTCACTTGGGAGCTGCTGGAGCCTGCAGCTGGGAGTGGCAGGTGCACTTGTGAGTTCCTGGAGCCTGCAGCCGGGAGTGGCAGGCTCACTTGGGAGCTGCTGGAGCCTGCAGCCGGCAGTGGCAGATTCAATTGGGAGCTGCTGGAGCATGCAATTAGGAGTGGCAGGTTCAATTGGGAGCTGCTGGAGTCTGTAGTTGGGAGTGGCAGGTTCACTTGGGAGCTGCTGGAGCCTGCAGTTGGGAGTGGCAGGTTCACTTGGGAGCTGCTGGAGCCTGCAGCTGGGACGGGCAAGTTGGGAGGGGAAGGTTCACTTTGGAGCTGCTGGAGCCTGCAGTTGGGAGGGGCAGGTTCACTTGGAAACTGATGGTGCCTGCAGTTGGGAGTGGCAGGTTCACTTGGGAGCTGCTAGAAGCTGCAGTAGGGAGTGGGAGGTTCTCATGGGAGCTGCTGGAACCTACAGCTGGGAGTGGCAGGTTCATTTGGGAGCTGCTGGGGCCTGCAGTTGAGAGTGGGAGGTTCACTTGGAAGCTGCTGGAGCCTGCAGTTGAGAGTGGCAGGTTCACTTGGGAGCTGCTGGAGACTGCAGCTGGGAGTGGCAGGTTCACTTGAGAGCTGCTGGAGCCTGCAGCTGGGAGTGGCAAGTACGCTTGGGAGCTGCTGATGCCTGCAGCTGGGAGTGGCATGTTGACTTGGGAGCTGCTGGAGCCTGCAGCTGGGAGTGGCATGTTGACTTGGGAGCTGCTGGACCCTGTAGTTGGGAGCGGCAGTTTCACTTGGGATCTGTTGGACCCTGCAGTTGGGAGTGGTAGGTTCACTTGGGAGCTGCTGGAGCCTGCAGCTGGGAGTGGCAGGTGCACTTGGGAGCTGCTGGAGCCTGCAGTTGGGAATGGCAGATTCACTTGGGAGCAGCTGGAGCCTGCAGCTTGGAGTGGCAGGTTCACTTGAGAGCTGCTGGAGCCTGCAGCTGGAAGTGGCAGGTTCACTGGGGAGCTGCTAGTGCCTGCAGTTGGGAGTGGCAGGTTCACTTGGGAGCTCCTGGGGGCCTGCAGTTGAGCAGTGTGTGAGCAGCATGGAGGGCCTGGCATCAAGGAACATGGCTGCAGCAGTATGTCGCGCCTGGCATCGGAGGAGAGAGTTGATGAGTTGAGGAACATGGCTGTATGGTAAGAAATAGGGAAATTTTAAGTTAGTTTGAGGCTCTAGTTTTCTGTGTAGGGTTTTTGTAGGTGTCTTGAGTCAGTCTTTTGGTAGGTGTGGGAATTGGTGTACAGTAATTGCTTTGGTACATTTGTTAATAGGTGAGTTAATGAGTTAAGTATTTGGTAATTAGTTGTTATTAATGTGGTAGCTTAGGGTTTTGTATGCGGTGGGTATCTGACTTGAATTGCCATGGTACAAGAGTTTAATTGCAGTGGTGTATGATTTTACCATGATACATGGGGAAATGCAGAACGTGATAGGCTTTTCAGTGGGAAAAAGTCCCATCCATGTATTATAAAGAAATATATTGTGTCCACACAAGATTGTTGAACCACTGCCCATGATTGTCCACAAAACAACAGGGAGTTTAAGGTGGCACCTCACAAAAAAAACAAAACTATTTAAACTACATTGTAGTTGAAGAGAGACTCATCTGTTTTTTTAATGTATACTGATTGGTTAATGAAATGCGCACCTGCACAAGAACAGCACCAGCCCTCTAGAGGACCTCGGGGCAACCTGGAGTTTTCACAGAAATACAGTATGTAATAACTTTAATAAAGGTCCAGCAAACAGGCACTACAGCCAGTATTGCTTCTTAGCAGTACAAAGTCAAATTGTATACCAACAGAAGAGTGAAAGCATGGGGCCCCATATATTGGATATATACAGTACATCTTGGATATTTATCATCTTATTAGTTATCATATGGAGTGGTGTTGAATCGTTGTATTAGAGTTTTGTTCCGACTCCGATTTCTTGATTGACCATAATACAACCTTTTGTGTTTGGCACTGCAGAAAGTTCAAATCACCCTCATGCTGTATCAGTGCGAAATAATTTAACAATGTGGATTTCGGAAAGTTCCCCTCTGACATGGTTAACTTTAATAAAGATTCTTCTACCTTATCACTGAATGGCCTGCGACTTCCTCAGGAGCAAATCTCCTGCTTTTTTGCAACGAGTATGTTTTCTCAAGAACTATTTGGGTTAGAGGAAATCTTTGTAAGTGTCTCATTCAAATGAGACGACTGCTGAAATACATATTGGCAATTATGAAATAAATGCACCAGTCAGGCAAGAAAATCTAAGCTCAGATTTTATACTGATTACTAGAAATTGAGTTCAACTGCTGCCAAGAACATTTGGCATAAAATTAAAGCAATCTTAAGTCTGTCTTAACACTGTGAAATCAAGTAATTGAATATCAATAGTATCTTAATCACAGAGCCCTTGAATGAGCAAATGCTTTTAATTTGCTCTTCTTAAACCTGAATTTCATGCTACCTGTCTTATTATGTCTCCTTGTGCCCCAGGATGACCCGCCAAATAGCGGATTTTGCCTCTTGTCGTTTGCCTCTGTTGAGCCAGGAGTGATTATTTGCTTACTAATGGACATTGATGCATTTAAAAGTTCCGCAGCAGATGGCACAGGCCCTAAATTATTAAAACTTAAGGAAAATCTCCTCGTGCACCATTGATCACACTCATTAACCTTCCCCTGTCTGCTGTCCTTATTACAATTATCTAGAAGAAAGCTGTAATGAATAAAGCCAGGGATACTTGTCATCCAGACAACTGCAGTGCAGGCTCAACTCTGTGTTATGCACACTTAGCATGATTATAGAAAACCTGATCATCCATGGGCAAGTACTATCATTTGCCCCAACGGGCCAGTAATCTCATGTGAAGTGATCAGTCTGGCTCCAGGCTCCAGCAGTCCACAACCATGGCACGTCCCCAAATGGCAAAGGATACTGCAAATGATGGTGAACTTGTTGGTGCAGTTTTAATCTGTTTGATTGATCTCAAAAGGCCTTTAACACAGTCACTTCCTTCTGTGCATTTAGTTTTAGTTGGCTGGGAAAGGAGGGCTAGACAATACTTTCACTTTTCAGTCTTATCTGGGGAGGGAGGGTACAGATACAGACTTACTGAAATTGAACCAGATTAAGCTGTTGGTGGTATTTTTGTGAACATTTATTTCTACTGAATAAATAGTATTAATTATGTACCAACACAGTGAAATCCATCACCACCCATCACACACCACCACCACAAAAGACCACAGAGCAGAGCAAAGCAATTGCAATAATCAATACAATTTATTCAGGCAAAATAAAGTGCAAACCTTAAACGTGCAGAAAGCACAGACCAGGGAACAACAGATGGGGACCCCACCGACTTAATTTTGTACCCCAGACAGATTAAACTGGTGAAAGAACTACCTCACAAATGGATTACTAATAATGCAGACAGGATGACTTTATTCTTTTTATGTATTTGACATTTTAGACACAAACTGATCCAAAACTTTTTTTTTTTGCATGTTCAGGGAGGAGTGGGGTTACAGAAAGTAAGGAAAGGGAAGAAAGGCAGTACAGTACATCATAACACATACACAGTTCACAGCAAGCAAATATACAGTAAACAATAAACAATACACCATATGGTATTAACAAAGTAGTAGTTTTTACTGAAGAGGCAGGAGTTGACAGCAGCAAGCATAAATAGAACAAATAAAAACAATTAAATATTCAGTAAAATACAGTGCAGCTAAGTTCAGTCATAGGCTGGCATTAACAGGACCAGCAGAGGCTGTGACATGGGCAGACTAGTGTTGCTCAGATAATGCTTTTGTGGATCGGACTATCCTCCGCCGGATAGTGCTGGTATCTGACCTAGAATCCGGCGAATGGATCTGGTGGTTGGATCTTTTAGATCCAACCTCTGATAGTTGGATCCAGTGTTCGGATCCATCAGATCCCTGGTTGGATCCTCAGGTACTTACGGTAGATCCTAGGAGGTCGATCATTGGTTGGATACCTGTGCCATCTGAAGCTATCAGATATCCGACCAAAGTGATGCTATCCAATGGTATCTGACCTTGTAGGATACTATCTGAGCAACACTAGGGCAGACACAGCTAGATACCTCTTGCAGGGAGGGGCAAGACAGGGAGAAGGGAGGGAGGGTTAATTAGAGAAGGAGGAGAAGTGAGACGAAATGTCCTGGCACATGGATTTCAAGGGAAGGAGGGAGGGAGGTTATTCCAGAGGCAGGAAGGACAGTCAACATGTGCAGCAGAGGTTTTGCAACATGGGAACAGAAATGTATGGGATTTAGAAAATTTCAAGGAGTAGGAGGGGTGATGGGGGAAGAGGTATTGCAGGGGAGGGAACAAAACTTGAATTTTGGGAAGAACAGTGACACAGTGGAATAAGTGCTTGCCCTTAAGCAAGGAGAGGCACAGGCTGGCATAAAGAGAGCAGTGCTAAATATGGGGAGTGCAGTTTAAAGCAAAATAACAGAAATCATGGAAGAGGGGATACAGCCTGACAAAGGTCGATTTGGGGCAGCGCTGTAGCTCACATCTGTATTAACACTGGAAGGATCAGAGTTTTAAAACTACTTTAAAAACTTATCTTTTTAACCTGGCTTTTGTTGATTGATGTGGTTATTTATCATGTGGTTTTATATTATTCTTTTCTGTAACTTATATGTTGTTTATAATAATTTATTTTATGTATTTTATTGTACAGGTGCCTTGGTTTTAGAAAGGTGCCTTTTTATAAATAAAACTGATTGATTGATTGTTTGATCAACTTATTTATTTGTTATTTATTTATTCAGTTTTTTGTTGACCGGGTTAAGTCCACTAGACAGATTCTGCCTATTTTCAGGCACGGCCCGCGGGAGGGGGATACAGATGAATGAATGAATGCCAACTTATCTTAAACCAGATTAAGCTTTACTTAACTCAACTCAACTTAAGGATGATCTCCCCACAGACAGGGATGGAAGGCAAGATTTGCTGCAATACAGATCAGCACATTTAGAGGGGAGTTTTTTTTGTGAATAGCATCAATGTGTTAAGACAACTGAATGCTTTGATACAGCCAAACATGGAGGTATTTCAAGGATAGGACACCATCGGTTGGGGGGGGGATCCAGAGGGCAGAGATTCTCTCCTCCTTTGCCCAATCATTTCTGATTGGGCAATTGCACCCTGCCTGGGACTTTCTGTGCCTTCTGGGTTACATGGCAGCGTGCACCTCTGTGGTCCATTGGACCCGGTGGCACATGCGCCCCCTCCAGTGGGAGTTGGGCGCCCAGTGGACTCAGCGCCACAGTCATTTCGACCAGCTAATCACTGTAACCCAAAAGATGTGGGATGCTCTCCAATGGTGGACCATCCCAGACCGGTTGCAGGAAGGGATCCCATTTGTACAGTCCGATCCGATGGTCATCCCTACAACCGATGCCTCTCTCATGGGCTGGGGAGCCCACATGGGGGGCAACAGGGCCCACGGGTTCTGGACCCCCGAGGAGTCCCGTTACCACATCAACCTGTTGGAGCTCAGAGCAGTCAGACTGGCACTGTCAGCTTTCATTCCTCAGCTCCGGGGTCAAGTGGTTCAAGTCCAGATGGACAATACCACGACCATGTACTACCTCAACAAACAGGGTGGCATGCATTCCCGTCTGCTCTGCAGGGAAGTGATCCACATCCGGGCACTCATGAGCTGTCTGGAGGCAGATCTCATAGCCATTCATGTGGAAGGAGCCTCAAATCATCTGACAGATGCTCTCAGCTGCCTGGGAGAGACATCCCACGAGTGGTCACTCCATCCAGAGGTAGTTTACAGCCCGTTCTCCCACTGGGGCAAATCGATGGTGGACCTGTTTGCCTCCAGGGAAAACACCAAGCTGAGGCTGTTTAATGCCCACCCCCTTAGCAGGGCTTGCTGCAGGGGGATGTCTTCTCAAGGCTGTGGATCCCAGGCCTCTTCTATGCCTTCCCTACATTTCCATTGTCCACAAGGTACTTCTCAAGGTGAGGAGGGACAAGGCGAAGGTGATTCTGGTAGCTCCAGACTGGCCACGCCAGTTCTGGTATCCAGGTCTCCTTAGCCTCAGCAACAGGCCCCCGGAGCAGCTTCCAGCATGCCCGGACCTGATCTCTCTCAATCAGGGGAAGGTACACCATCCAGACCTTCAATCCCTGCACCTCACTGCCTGGTACCTGAGCGGCTAGAGTTCCAGGCTTTGGGTCTTTCCGCTGATATCCTCATCATGGTGGAGGCATCCAGAAAGGAATCAACTAGGAAATGTTATGCCTTCAAATGGAAAAGGTTTTCCATTTAGTGTCAGGGCAAGGGCCTGGACTCTCTGTCCTGTCCAGTGGCTAACATTCTCAACTACCTTTGGTCTTTATCCAAAGGGGGTCTTCGGTGATCGACCCTTAGGGTGCACGTGGCAGCCATCTCGGCTTATGGGGCACGGGCCAGTCAGCCGACGTTGGCGCAGGAGATCATGGTTGGGGTGCTTTTTCAAAGGCCTGGATCAATATCCCCTCCAGTGCATGAATCTCCACCTCTGTGGGATCTACTGCTGGTACTAGCAAAGCTCATGGGCAAGCCATTCGAACCGATGCACAAGTGTGCATTGTCATACTTGTCGTGGAAGACGGTCTTCCTGGTGGCTATCATGTCTGCCAGTAGGACAGGGGAGCTCCAGGCGCTGTCAGTGGACTCCCCTTATCTGGTCTTCCACAGGGACACGGTTGTCCTGCGCCCCCACCTGAAATTCCTTCTGAAGGTGGTGTCAGAGTTTCACCTTAACCAGGTGTTAACTCTGCCGGTGTACTACCCGAATTGCACCTCGGAGGCCGAATACAGGCTCCATACCTTGGACCTGAGACAAGCTCTCTGTTATTATAAGAAGAGGATGGCAGAAGTTCAGGGAGAGGTTCGCCAGCAGTTTGTCACCTGCGCTGAAGCCATTTCTGGCAGACCTGCAGCAAAGTGGACAGTTGCAAGGTAGATTACATCTTGCATAAGTCTGTGTTATGAGTTGGCGGGCAAGAAGCCTCCCAGAGGGATAAGAGCTCATTCTTCCCACCATACTGCTGCATCCAGGGACATCCCCGTACAGGAAATCTGTCAGGCTGCTATCTGGAAGTCAGCAAACACCTTCATTACCCATTACCACATCGACCTTGAGTCACGCCGGGATGCTGGTTTTGGGGCCTTGGTTCTCCAATATCTGTTCCAAAAGTAAGTATAGGGGATGTGCGCCTTGCCCTCCTCCTCCCAGAGAACTGCTAGGAGTCTGCCAAATAGTGTGGATGAACAACATATCCATGTCCCTAGAAAAATAGGTTACTCACCTGTGACAGTAAATCTAGGAGTGGTATATGTTGTTCATCCACACGGACCCACCCGACCTCCCCGGCTTCAACGCACACACCTGGCTTCCAGCGGGCTAAGATCTGGCATCATGGGGCAGAGCCGAGGGATATACCACTTGAGTGGGTGGGTTGGAGGAGCTAGCTTGAAGACCTTCCTGCAATCCTTACAGGGAAAGGGACATGCCAAATAGTGTGGATGAACAACATAAATCACTCCTAGAACTACTGTTACAGGTGAATAACCTGTTTTTTCAGGCCGTCCACCCTTACCAGCACTGCTAGTTAATACCTCCCCCCAACAATCCACCCCCGCGTTTCCTGCTAGCATCACACCTTATTCCACTACTCCTTTATATCCAGCAAAAGCTCCTTTACTTGCCTCTTACTCGAGTAGCTTCTCTAGTTTGTCCATCCCCCTCTGCCTTCTGAGCAATCTCCCTTCCTCACCCTTCTCCCCCAGCAAACTCAGTCTCTGTGTAGAAACATACATAGAAACATAGACTTTAATGGCAGTTAAGGACCACTTGGCCCACCTAGTCTGCCCATTTCCGTACCTACTGGATAAGCTGCAGATCCTAGTTAACCAACAGCCTGTTTCTTCCTACCACCCACAAGAATTGCCTTATGTCTGTCCCATGCATTCTTGAATTCTCCCACAGTTTTAGACCCCACAACCTCCTCAGGAAGGCTGTTCCATGCGTCCACCACCCTCTCTGTGAAATAATACTTCTTCACATTGCCCCTGAGCTGTCCCCCCTCTATCTTCAAATTGTGTCCCCTTGTTCTTGCACATCTTTTTTTCTGAAAGATGCTAACCTCTTGGACTTTGTTGATTCATACTAACATACTATTTGCCAGCAGATTAGGCCTTACGGTCTATCGAGTCTGCTCGAACTTTAGATACTTAGTTGGGTGCCGAGACCCTCCCATCCCTTGTGCTCCAGAAACCCGTATCATCCATCCCCACCCCCCTGGGACAGGACATCATCTGATACATCCACTTTCTGTGTCTGTCCCATCCTCTCTTGAAGCCCTCCACTGTGGATCTCTGAACTAGCTCACCAGGCAGTGCATTCCAAGGGTCCACCACCCGCCAGTGAAAACCTCCTCCTTTTCCCCTTACCTTCCACCTTCCAACTTCAAACCATGCCTCTGGTGATGCCTCCTGCTTTAGTCTAAAGATCCTCCATGTTTACCCTATTTATTCCCTTGAGGTACTTGAAGACCTCAATCATGTCCCCCTGTCTCTCCTCTCCTCCAGTGAAAACAGGCAGAGCTCCTTAAGTCTGTCCTCATACGTCAAATCCCTAGCCCTCATATCATTTTTGTTGCCCTCCTCTGTACCCTCTCTAGGAGCTGTATGTCGCTCTTTAAGTGTGGTCTCCAGTACTGTACACAGTACTCAAGGTGTGGTCTAACCAGTCTATTGTACAGCGGCAGAATCACTTCCTTGCTCCTAGAGGTGATCCCCCTTACGATGCATCCCAACATCCTGTTTGCCTTGCTACGCCTCCTGCACTGCTCAGAGTTATTCATACATGCATCCACCATGACCCTAGGTCTTTTTCCCTATTGAGGCCTCCAGCCTCCCCCCAGGGTGTACCTGTGTTTAGGGTTTCCCGACCAAGATGCAACACCTTGCATTTGGTGATATTGAAATTTAATTTCCATGTGTGAGCCCAGCTTTCCAGGGTGTCCAGGTCCCCTTGCAGGGCCAACCTCCCCTCTTCTCCCTCAACTACTGCTCCCATCTTGGAGTCATCCGCGAAGAGACTCATTTCACACCCTATACCCTCCCTGATGTCCGATATGTATGCATTAAACAGGATCGGACCCAGGACCGAGTCCTGCGGTACCCCACTACCAACCTCTCTAGGGTTCGAGAGCTCCCCACAGACCACTACTCTGAGTGTGTCCAGCTAGCCAGTTTTCAATCCATCTGACCATCAAAGGGCCTACTCCTAACCCCATCAGTTTCTCCACCAGACCATTGTGGGGACAGAGTCAAACGCCTTGCTGAAGTCCAAGAATAATACATTCACAGGCTTACCCCTGTCCAGTTCTGATGTTACCCATTCATAGAACTCCACAAGGTTGGTTTGACATGATCTACCTGGCACAAACCCATGTTGCCGACTATCCACACCTCCCACCTCCTCCAAGTACATCCCAAATCGTTCCTTTAGTATACTCTCCATTAATTTTCCCACCACCGAAGTCAAACTGATGGGTCTATAGTTACCTGGTACTTCCCTCGACCCCCCTTTATGGATTGGTACCACATGTGCCTCTCGCCAATCCCTAGGTACCCTCCTGTCTTAGTGACCTGCTGAAAAGCTCGCCAGGGTGCAGCCAGTGTGTCCGCCAATTCCCATAGTACTCGGATGAATGCCATCCGCCCAGGAGATTTGTCTTTCTTTAGGCCTTGAGGGCTAACCACACCTTTTGGCAGAGATAGCATCATCCGTCCCCTCCACCTTACTGGCCTTTTTATCTTTACCCAGATGTGACACCCCTGGGGTACCTCTCTCTCCCTCTTGCTCCATTTTTGTTGCTCCCCTGATCCCACTTACTGATGTTTCTATCCCCTTCGTGCCTTGCTTTGTAGATATCCCATCCCCCTCCCTAGTGAACACAGAGGCAAAGTACTTGTTAAATACCTCTGCCTGGTCCCTCGCCTCTTCCACCCACCCTCCTTCTGATCTCAATTTGCTGAGATGGCCCTTAGTTTTTCTCCGCTCCCCAATGTACCGGAAGAACCCCTTTTCCCCTCCATGTATCCCCTGTGCCAGCCGCTGTTCTTTACTGGACTTTGCTCCCTCACCATACAGGTGACTTTTCTAGATGCAAGCTGGTACATTTCCTTATCCCTATCCCTCTTGTTGTTTTATATTTTTGTAGGCGCCTTCTTTTCTCTGACTGCTACCTGTACCTCACTGGACCACCAGCATGGTTTATGTGACCTTGCTCCTTTACATTTCAACTTAGTGCAGATCCTGACTGCCTCATGAAGTCCCCATTTTATGACCTCCCATCTCCTTTCCACACTTGTCATTGAGGTAATCCCCATCAAGTGATCCTTGAGAATATTTCCCATGCCCATGAAGTCTGCCCCTGAAGTCCACTGCCAGTGTCCTAGATCTCACCCTCCCCCATGCTTAGTTGAAACCAGACAGTATTGTGGTCACTCCCAGTCAGGGGGTCTTGTACAACCATATCCCTTACCAGATCCCCATCTGCCAGAACCACATCCAGGACATGCCCCTCCCTTGTAGGCTCCATCACATGCTGTGTTAAGAAAACATCCTGGAAGCCATCCAGCAGCCACTGCTCCATGGCCACCTTAGAGGACATGGTTCCACAGTTTGTACCTGGCATATTAAGGTCCCCCATCAACACCACTCCTTCCCCTTTTGGTCCACACTGGGCAATGATGTTGTCCAGCAAACCATCCTCTAGAACCTCACTCATCCCTGGGGGCCTATATGCTACACCCAGCTTGACCTTATTTCCTGCTGAGGATCTTAAAGTGACCCATAAGGCCTCCACGTTTCCCTCTGCCTCTTCTACCCTAGCAATTTCTATGTCATCTCTAATGAACATAGCCACTCCACCCCCCTGACCTCCTTTCTATCCTTCCTGAGCATAGTGTACCCCCGTATGTTTAGGTCCCAGTCATGGTTTTTGTTGGCCCACGTTTCCGTGACCGCCACATCCACCCCGAACAGCATGGCTTGGAACTCTGGCAACTTGTTTCCCAAGCTCCTGGCATTTACTAACACCAACCCCCCCCTTATCCCTGATTCTCTTTGTCGAACCCCACCCAGATTCCTTATACTTCCATCCTCCCTCTGCTCCTCCTGAAACCTCCATCCCCAATCTGTTTACCCCTTCCCCTTGGGCGTGAAGGCTACTCCCCTCATCTGGAGGAGAGGGCTTCTGGTCAGCCCCTCCCTTATCCCTTCCCCCCCTCACAAGTTTAAACCCCACCTTTCTTGTATGTAGTCAGCCATCCCCTGTTTAAGGACTTCCTTCCCTAATGGGGCAAGATGAAACCTGTCCTTGGCATATAGTCCCTTATCCTCCCAAACTCCATTCCAGTTCCCTAACACCCCCAACCCACTCCCTTCACCCCACTTCCTGAGCCAGTCATTAACCTCTGTGAGCTTCATTTTTTTCTCCACTGAGGCCTTTGGTACTGGCAATATCTCCGAAAAGGAAATGTTGCATCCATTATCCCGACAGACTCTGGCAAGTTCTTGGAACCTTGCTTGGATTTCCAAAATGCTATTTCCCTCTAGATCATTAGTTCCCAAATGCACCAGGAAATCCGGTTTCCCTCCACAATCCCTAACCATTTCATACACCATGAACTTTGCTCTGTGCAGTGTCAGCCTAGGGATATCACTACCTTCACCTGGCTATGGCATCCACCCCTGTCCCTCCCACTGGATACCCCTAATCATCGAGTCTCCCAATAACAGAACCTTAACACCGCCATCATCCTTATGGTTACCTCCACTATGCCCACTCAGCCCCCTCCCCTTTATTCATGATCTCACTTCGTGGGAGTCTTCCTGCCTTACTAGAGACCCCTTGTCACCCTCCTTTCTGCCTCCTTGCTATTTTGCCCACTTAACTCAAACTCCTCTGAATAGGTGTCCCTTTAACCCTCTCTTATCTGAACCATTTATCCTGGCCCTGATGGTTTCTCCTTCCCCCACACCGCCATCCTCCCCCCTTGTAATAGTACCCCTGCCTCCAGAGGCTCTCTGTGGGTCCCCTTTAGCTAGGGCCCCATCCTTGGTACTGACCCCCCTGCTGAAAGGGGGCTCCTCTCCCACCTCCTTGTCTCCCAGTTTCTCTCCAATCATGCTGTCCTCTCTCATGTCTGGAATATGTTGTATCTCCCCCATTTGCTTAACATATATGTTTCCCCTTCTCCCTCTGGGACTATTTCTATACTTTCCATTGCCGGTCTGTGATGCCCTATGGGTATCAGACTCCCTCCCCCGGGCCTCTGTATAAGTTTTCTCATTTCCACCAACCCTTCCTCCCCTCTAGGTTGTAGTAGCTCAAATTTATTGCGACACTCTGTCAGCCTCCATCAAGTAACCCAAGATTCCCCTGACTGCACCTCTAAACTGCCCCTCTTCTTCCCCTCTTGCTCTGTTCACCTTAGGAGCTCCCTTCCCACAGTCTGCTGCTTTAGGCTTCCACACAACAGCCCCTCCTGACTCTTCCCACTCCACTATCTTTGTATTCAGAATGTTCACCCCGTATGCTTTCCCCTTAGCATCTACTTCCCTATCTAAGGGTCCTCTGTCCCTAATATCCCCCCTCCTGCTTGCTGTAACATAACGTCCTGTAATTTCAGAGCGTTGCCCCAGCCTCCCCTCAGCCCCACCCTTCTGCTGCCCATATCCACACCCCTTATCCTTGGACACCCCCAGCTCCCCCAGCTTACTCCTTAACCAATATACCTCACTCCTGATACAAGATAACTGTCTACAGAGTGGGCAGCCTCCCTCTCTCCAGGCCCAGTTTAGAATTATTGCCATCCCACAGCCTGTAGAGCCTACAACCCTTCCAAAGATGCCTGCCATGGTGGAATATGGCCACCCTGTTTATCCCCCTCTGTTTATAATGGCACACCCCCTTTTCTCAGTCCCTTTCCCCTGGAATACAGTTTCTCTCTATACTGACTGTAGTTATTTACAAACCCAATTTCAACCCCACCAATAAAGTTCCAAAGTCTCACAAACACATACAGTCCAGTGTGTGTTCGGTCCCACTAAGAGTGTGTGTAAGCAGACATCAGGTACCGTATGATGTCACAGGCCCACCTGCTGCTGTTGCTTCAAATTTCAGTCCTAAAACAGAAATACTCAGCCTTTCAATCCCAACCCCCAGTGGTTTTTCAGTATTTAAGAAAGCCTACAAAACAGGGTGGGTGGCAGGGCTCTTACCAAACACCAGGCAAACAACACATTTAAATTTCCCTCTAATTAACCCTGACAAACAACTGTCCCCAAACCTCAAAAAGTTACAATATCACAGCCCAAGTAACAGTTCTAATTCAGGGTAATAATTTTTACCACACAGAGCTAATTTCACTTACAAACTATTCCAATATTTCAGTTAAAACAGAATATAAACCCAGAGCTCTGTCCAACCAACCTGCTGCTGTGAGTTCCCAAGTGAACAATGGAGGCCAGGGTAATTCCTGTTTAAAGACAAGGTAATTATAGCTAATGTCCCTTCCCCCAAACACCAGGGAAACAACACATTTAAATTTCCCTCTAATTAACCCTGACAAGCAACTGTCCCCAAACCTCAAAAAGTTACAATATCACAGCCCAAGTAACAGTTCTAATTCAGGGTAATAATTTTTACCACATAGAGCTAATTTCACTTACAAACTATTCCAATATTTCAGTTAAAAACAGAATATAAACCCAGAGCTCTGTCCAACCAACCTGCTGCTGTGAGTTCCCAAGTGAACAATGGAAGCCAGGGTAATTCCTGTTTAAAGACAAGGTAATTGCAGCTAATGTCCCTTCCCCAAACACCAGGCAAACAACACATTTCAATTTCCCTCTAATTAACCCTGACAAACAACTGTCCCCAAACCTCAAAAAGTTACAATATCACAGCCCAAGTAACAGTTCTAATTCAGGGTAATAATTTTTACCACATAGAGCTAATTTCACTTACAAACTATTCCAATATTTCAGTTAAAAACAGAATATAAACCCAGAGCTCTGTCCAACCAACCTGCTGCTGTGAGTTCCCAAGTTCCACTGAGGTACTTAAAAGTTTCTATCATGCCCCCCCCCTTTCCTCAAGGGTATACATATTAAGCTCCTTTAGTCTGTCCTCGTACGGCTTCTGTTGCAGACCCTGCATTTTAGTTGCCCTCCTCTGGACTGCCTCCATCCTATGTCCTTGCGGAGATGGGGTCTCCAGAACTGGACGCAGTACTCCAGATGTGGTCTCATCAACTGTCTGTACAGAGGGATATGAACTTCCTGTTTTTTGCTGGTGATATTACTACATCCTCTTGTCCCTCATCCTCTTGTGCTCCTCTCTTTGCTCCCTCCCACCACTTCCTGACTTCACACACCCCTAGGCCAGGTCCAATCCTAGCCATTATGCCCCTTTTTGGCACTTATGACAAGAACTGTAAATTTATAAGTTTGCTGTATTCCCCCCCACCCCGAATCTCCTACCTAGTCTTATTTTCGAATCCATACTGTTCATATAATCTGAAACTAAAAATATTGTCACTCTTTGAAGAGTTGTTTTATTGCTGTTTTGATTTGTTTGTAAAGTTGTTTTATTGGTGTTTTGAACTGTATCATTACCTTAACTTGCCTGTTTCTCTTACGGACGTGGAACCTCTGTAAACGAGCCTCTGGCTCAAAGGTATTGTAATCCAAGAATTAAACATAAACTATAATAATTGATGGTAGGGGTGGAGAGGTAGAAGAACTTAGAGTTAAGACAGTCTTGGCTGTAGCTTTTGGGCATGATGAGAAACAGTAGGATGGAGAGGGTGTCAGTCATGGAGTTAGGAGAGAAGGAAAAGGGGGGGGCAAGGAAGGGGGAGGGAGAGAAGGGGAGGGAAAGAGGAAGGGAAGAGTTTGGGGTTGGGGTCGGGGGATGGAGGTAGCAGAGAGAAGAAAAAAGAGGTGAAGAAGTTGTTGAAATTGTTAAATGCAACCTTTGCGGGATCAGAGATAGGAAGCCCACTCGCTTGAGGATAGATGTTTACTGAGGGTTTGAAAACAGATGAATGACCTTCCAGAATGTTAAGGAAATTTAGATTTGTTCTGAGGTTTCAAACAAAATAATTTATTTTGCTTCCTTGGTGGCCTGGGCATTAAACTGGTCTGCCCTCTACCACCTCACCAATATCTCTGATGCAGTCACTTTCTTTACCTCCACCCTATCTCGCCTACAAGACTTACACTTGCCCCTCACAACCAGAAGGATAAGAGGGGGCAGCACCAGGTGACTGTCCAGTGAACTGTTGACACAAATGAGAGACCGAGATAGCAAATGGAAAGCGTGCAAGGCGTCCCCCTCACCCCAACTGTGGAATGCCTATAGACAGCTGCGCAACACTTGCAAACAGACAGCTCAATCACTCAAGTGCAGATATTGCATAAACCAGCAGAACAAAAACCTTGGCAAGCCACGCAATTTCTGGGCCTCCAAAGGATCACTCCTAAACCCCAGGATAAACAGGCAAACGACTCAGCTTACATCCCTCTCTGGTCCCATCTCTGACCCTACTGAGATTGGCAACATCTTCAATGCTAAATCACAGACTTATCCCCTTATCTGAGCAAACTTCCCCCCAGAACTCCCCAGCCTTGAACCCCCTGCCAATCAACCACACCCCATCAACTACAGCCACCCTGCCGCCACCCTTCTATTTCAAGGTCATTGGGCAAATTCAAACAATCAAGCTCCTGAAGTCTCTCCAGACCAGAGGCAGTCCTGGAAATGATGGGCTATACCATGCCTTCCTGAAAATTGTCTGCCCTGTAATTGTTAAACCCTTCACCTACATTCACAACCTTGCTCTTACTACATATGCTGTTCCTGACTCCTGGAAACACGCAAAGGTGGTACTAGTCTTTAAGGCTGGCAATCCAGTCTCTATAGGCCCAACTCCCTCCTCCCCATCTAAGTAAACTACTAGAAAAAATTGTTCTCTCTCAGCTGTCTGAGCATCTAGAAAAATTCACTCTCCTCTACCCCCTCCAGCATGGCTTCTGCAAGCACCACAGTACCTCCTCTGCCTTGGCCCTTTTTTCAGATCATGTTCTCAGAAACATGGATCAGGGTAAAGCCGCAGGTGCTGTCTTCGTAGAGCTGGCAAAAGCATTTGACCTTGTTAACCACCACCTCCTCCTCTCCACCATTAGTCTGTTTGGCTGTTCCACTGGTACTACTGCCTAGTTACACAGCTATCACTCCAACAGGTCCCAATCTGTTATCTTTGGTAAAGCATCCTCGACTGCACTCCCCGTACACACTGGAGTCCTCCAGGGCTCCATACTGTGACCCCTGCTTTTCTCCATGTTCGTTAATGCTCTCCCCGGGATAGCATCAGCTGTAAAGCTCTGCTCTATGCAGATGACCTGGTAATTTTTCACAGCAATAAATCTGTTGGATCCATCTCCTCCACTCTCACATGAAACTTCAGCTCTGCCCACCAGTGGGTCCTCTCAGATAAGCTCCTGGTCAGTGAAAAAAAGACCAAAGCCATGCTCTTTGGCTCTAAGCCCTTCCTTACTAAAGCCACCAAAAACAACTCTTCCCTTCTAGTACTCACCCCAGTGGGCCCTTCCCTTGAGAATGTCTGGTCCTTTAAATATCTAGGTCTTACCCCTCCACCCCTCCATCTCCTTTGCTGAGCTTGTTAGCAACACTGTGTGGAGAATCCACCAGAAACTAGGCACTGCATACCAGTGCAAGAACTTCCTGTTGGACGAATCACACCTTGCTATCGCTCAGGGTAATCTACTGCCCCTTCTAGATTACTGCTCCCCAGTCTACTCCCAGTTAACCTCCACCTTGCATGCACGACTAAGCTCCACATACAATTCTATCTGTTGGTTTATTCTACAAGCCCCACACTATACCCACCACTGCACTCTATACCAGTCCTTAGAGTGGCTCCCTTTACGAGGTCTCTTTGACTACTCAATAGGCTGCAAGGTGGACACTTCACTAAGAAACCAGCTCCTGACGCCCTACTCAGCCTCCTGTTGGATAGATAGCGATTTCAAGAGCCTTTAGGGTATTCTCAGTCCCCAGCTAGAGGTACCCCTTGTCTCCACTGCCATGGGATTTCGTGCCTTCTCTGTATTAGCACCCTCCCTATGGAACAAGATCCCACTCTCTATCCACTCGTCCCCCACCCACTTGGCTCTTAAACAGAATCTAAAAGACCGGCTCCTAGATAGTGCAGATTGTTGCTGCACCTGGTGCTAGCATCTAGGGCCCCGATATAAAGCGCTGACAGCACTTCTTTCCCAGCCTAGCTAGCCCTTCCTCTTCTCATGACCTACACCCTTCCCTCTCTTTCAACCTTTAAGCCCTAGTAACAAGAGAAATGTTTTGACTGTCTTCTACCAGCACAACATTAGTGACTAGTGTCTGTATGAAATGTACCTGTGATATCATGTACTGTTGGTGTATGTACATGTGGCTGTTTGTTCTCTGGCACACTTGTACCTTGTCTGTCGTTTACAATTATTGTATACTCTCCAATGCAATTGTATAATCCAGTGCAGTCTTAGCAGCACATTTATTTCTTATTTTCCACACCACCCCATGCTTGGGGTGTACATTTTATCCTTGCCATGTATGTATTGTTGCTTCTTGTAATGTTGCCACTCCTGTGGCCCAGGTCGTGCCTGAAAATGGTCCTTTAGGATCAGTGCACTTACCCGGTTACCAAAGACATACATAAATAAATAAATAAATTGTACTAAACGCTCCACAGGTCGCTGTCCATGATATTAGAGAAGACCACAAGGGCAGAGGAAATCAGGAGGCTGGCCAAGCTGCTCCCATGGTGTGGAGGGCTAAGACAGGAAGCAGCTCGGCAAGATGGGGGTGGAGACCAGGGGTCTAATCCTGGTCACCCTTTAGTTTTCCTTGTGGGGTCTTACTTTTTTTTACAAGGAGCCATGGAAAGAATATTCCCTGGCCCCACGTATTTCTTCTCTCCCTGAGATCCGCTCCCCCCCACCAGAGTGAGAATCTTAAAGATCGGGGGGTGTGGGGGGGTAGAGCCCTCCACATCGGGGGTGTGGGGGTGCCACCCCACACATAAAAGTGTATCACCTGTTTGTTGTTGGTGCTGTGTTGCGCAGCGGCATTCTGTTGTGCCGCTGTTCTGAAAAGCGCTGTCAATACGGCGCTGTTCTGGATGGCACTGTTATTGACTGTGCTCTTCTGCCCTAGTGCTGAGATAAGAGATTAGTCGATGTGAGTTAGATCATCCAGCAGTGAATCCAGGTCAAGATACTTGAAAGGCCTGCACTTGATGAACTTAGGAATAGCTTTGGGATACCTAATCTTGTGTACACTGTATATCATCCATTGGTTACTAAGTGTATCAGGGGAAGGTTCCAGCTTCAAGAACACAGTGAGGATGAGGAAAGAGAATCCAGGAAATGTAGGAGTGGTTAAAAGAGGAGTGGTTGCAGCATATAAACTCAGAGATATATTGCATGAAATGGAGGAACTGGATTTGTTGGGTAAGCTTTTTGGAAGAAGAGAAGAGACAATTAGTGTTAAAGTCACCCAGTACCAAGTCCTTGCTAGACGAGGCAAGAGAAGAGAAGAGGAGGAAGCATGGAGAGTCAAGTGAGGGGATCATATTTGGTACTAGGGTGGTAGTAGGTATCACCAGTAAACACCAGAAGGGAGGAAGGGAAGGATAGCTTGCACAGGATGCGTTTGTGTGGAGGGGGAACAGAAGACTGATGTCACAAATGAGGGTGCGCCTAAGATACACAGCCACACCACCTCTTCACTTCACAGTCCTGCTTGTGAACTGGGTAACAAAAGACAACAATATCACTGAGTCTGGTCAAGAGCCATGAGATTCATGACAAGGTCTTGCAAGGCCCACAACTTATTGTAAGCTGTTCCAGCATAGCAATTAAGCTTTCAAGTGTTTCTTTGGGAAATGTTCAGCCCCTTGGGATAGGGTGGGTAAGGGGAGGGCTCTGGAGTTGGACTCAACATCTCCCGATAGCAGGAGCAATAGTCTGGTGATACTTTGAATGGAGTGGAGCTTTCACTGGCGAGTAGGATGAACTGATGGTGTGTGTGTGTGGAGAGGGGTTGTGGAAGTGGGATCTCCCTAGAGCTTCAAGATGAAGTGAAAGAGAAGGATGTAGGCATCTGGTGATGGGTTAGGATTGAAATGGGGAGGATATGAGATGGGATTGGAGAGATTGTGGGAGTGGAAAGATTGAATGGGAGGGAAGAAGCAGGAGGGAGAGGGAACCAGGGGGAAAGAACAGAACAAGAAAAAGGGAATGAAAAACATTGTGATGGCAAGAAAGAAAAGAAAAAAGAACTAGAGTGGTTAAAAGGGCCAGGTGAAGAGGATTAGGCAGTAAGGGGGTTAAGAGGGTGGATGCGAGGAAGGGGTTGAGGATAGAATCAAAGCAGAGACATGTATAGGAGAGATGGGGAGGGGAAGGGGCTGTGCTTAGAACACAAATATGAAATGGAGAGGGAGGGGGTACAGAGTCTGAGAGTAGATGAGAATAGCCATTGAACATTGGTTCTCTAACTCTGGAAGCCCTATATGAGAGTCTTCCTCTCTTCTCTCTTTGTGTCAGCATGGCTCAGTTGGCAGCATATCCCAACTTATTTTCTTTTCCTTATGTACATTGTTGGGTTAATTTGTGTGAAAACAGGATCCTTGTCCTTTAGAGTTCGTCGGCTAAAGTTGCTCAATCCTTCACTGAATTTACAGTCTTCCATTTGTGCTATCACAGTTTGCTGATATGGAACTAATAATTTCCCAAGATGAGGACTATGACTTCAGCAGAGCAGGATTAAATGGCAGAATTAGATCAACTGTGGGGGACAAGGATCACATTTTCCCATAAATAAGCCTAGTAATTAAGAATAAAGGGAAGAGAAAACAGAAACTCTATCAAATATAAACAAGTGAACCCAAGTATTGTATGTTTTAACATTTTTCCATAAGTAGTAAGATCATTTGGGCCATTACGGAAAAGCATTTTATTTTTTATGCCTTCCTGTTGGCTTTCTTCAGCTGACTGGAGCTTCTGCCCAAACCATTTTTCTGCGTCCCCAGTGGTTTGCCTCATGTGACTTTTCTTGTGTGGTAAAGCCAGGTCAAGGCTAAAACATCCAGTGTCTTGTAAAGGTTCTGTGTGTTTAAAGTGTCCCCCCCCCCCAAAAAAAAAGCCTCCGGAAGGTGCCTTGATTTCCTTCCCCAATTTATGACCCCCCCCCACCTTCCAAGAAACCTAGGAGGTGGGACATGCATTGTTTTCATGCAGTGCAGTGACACTGTAACATCCTCAAGCATTGCCTCTCCCTCTTAAGTCACCACTATATTTAGCTACTTACGGCCATTGTACAATAATTGAAAGATTGTATTTATGTAATACTATAGCGTGTAACTAATTTGTAATCATGTCTATATTTGTATGTACTATTTTGTGCGTTAACCTTATACTCATGTCTTGTATTATTCTGTATGTAAATATCCTTCACTGTATGTAACTAATTCTGGGTCGCCCCTGAAAAAGGGACATCTTGTCTCAGAGGGCCTACCCGGTCATCAAAATTCAATAAATAAATGACTTCTCCCCTCTTTCAAAGAATCCAAATATAGTACATTTCTCCCTGGGCCAAAAGGAGGCAGCTGCATGCCTTAATGTACTTTCCTTCAACCTTCTACCAGGTCAGCCCATCAGTGGACTTCAGCCCTGGATACAGGCTTGGGTCCCATGTGTTCCTGTTGCCAGCACAGTTTCTTCAGCCGTGGGCCTGTCCCAAGTAATGGTATCTGTTTGCTCAACCCAAGTCAGCTGGAACCACCTGACGGACAATCTAGGGTGTACTTGAGATTAAATTTTAAGACAGCCATGTTTGACCCTCTGCACATTCAGTGTATAGTATCTGCTAAGATATACTGTATAACAGTTAATATTAGCACCTGATATATTTAGCATGATGACTCCAATTGTACATATTAGCGCCAGAGATAATTAGCGCTCACTGCTTACTACTGGAGTACTGTTAGCATGGCAGATTATATTAGTGGTCTGTTTATATTAGCGGTTCTTTGCTTTCAACTAATATAGCTAATATAAATGGAAAGCTAATATAATCTGTTATACAGAATTTTCCCTCTAATTGAGTTCTCCTCTAGCTTGTTGCAGTACTGTAATTTATTGAGCTACAGTTCCCTGTTGGTTTAATAAGATATGTCTTATCATCTGATTAATGTTTAACATGTACTTGCACAATGTAACTTTTGCAACATCTGCTGCTCCTTTCTTGAAATAATAGCCAATGCACCAACATGAGACTTTCCTGGAAAATGTTAAAAAAAAAAAAAAAAACACAACAACATTGAATCTATTATTTACAACCCACCCCTATCGCCAACAACACCTTTAGAAAGTCTCTGGATTGAAATACATGTCAAAAAGAACCAAAAAAAGCATTAATGGAAATTGTTACAAACTTCCACATTCTGATGAGGAGTATAATAATGCTTTAACAAAAATATTGTAAGTATAGCTGAAAAGGGGGATGTTGTGGTTGTTGGAGATTTCAATTACCCAGGTATTAACTGGGATTTATAGGTTAGTTCTAGTTATACTGAAACACACTTTATTGACTCTCTTGTATCTGTGGGACTTTCCCAGCAAACAATAATGCCCACTAGGGAAATAATATACTAGACATCATCCTTACCAATATGGATAACTAACTTAATGACATTATTTACAAATCTCCCATAGGCACAAGTGACCACATTGTACTTATAGGTTCCATCTTATTGGCTACCCCTAGATCTAGCATCCCAGTCTTTATTAAAAATTATAATAAAGCTAACTATCACTCTATGAATAATCACCTAAGTAAAATCAAATAGCCAGAAGAACTCCAGAATCTTGACTGCAAAAATGCTTGGGAATTCATAAAAAATTTAGTTAACGAAGCTGTGGATAAATTTGTTCCGACCACAATAAAATTTAACAATAAAGGTCAAATCCCACCATCAGTCAATCATGGGTACTGTCAGAAAACAAATTAAAATCAAAGAGAAGGTTCATTATAAACTTCAAAAGGAAAATACAGCCGTAAATTACCACACTCATAAACAAGAACAAAGGAAACAAAAATAACTCATAAAATCTAAAAAATACAAACTCAAAGTCAAAATTGCACATACCAAAGATAATTGCAAAGCTTTCTATGCATATGTTGATTAAAAAAAAAAAAACACGCCACGGTGTACAGGTCCAATAACAGTAAATAATAAAATTTCAAATCATGACCAGAAGAAGGCGCAAACATTTAACAACTATTTTTGTTCTGTGTATAATCCCAAATCCTATCCACCTGATTTTTCAGCTCCTACTTCATATGATCCATTATTCACTACTGATGAAATCAAAATAGCCTTACAGAGAATTAAAGTCACTACTTCACCAGGTCCGGATGGAATTCACCCCAAATTATGATCAAGTGCAGCAACATCATTGGCCATACCAGTTACAATCCTGTTTAATAAATCAATCGCTTCATCTTATGTACCAAAAGAGTGGAAAAAATCAACAGTTCCTATTTTTAAAAAGCAGACACACAGCAGGTAAATAATTATAGGTCAATTAGCCTGACTTCAGTCCTCTGTAAAACACTGGAGCAACTAATAAAAACTAAAATTGATGAAGAATTAAAAACCCTCTATTATAATTATTCCACTCAACATGGGTTTGCTCCAGGGCAATCACGTACCACTAACCTTGTAGCTTTCTATAATCAAATCAGCATAAGCCTAGGCAATAGAACACCAATAGACGTCATTTTGTTAGATTTCGGCAAAGCTTTTGATAAAGTCCCCCAACAAGAACTTATCAATAAACTAAAATGATAGGGCTCACATACCAAATCATAGACTGGGTTAACAGTTGATTATTAGACAGACTGCAACAAGTTAGGATAAATGGCAAACTTTCACCATCGGGAGAGGTAACTAGTGGGGTCCCCCCAGGGATCAGTACGGGGGCCCACACTTTTCAACTTGTTTATTGGGGATATTAATGAGAACATCTCTAGCAGTATAGTAAAATTTATGGACGACACAAAAATAGTAGGCAAAGTTGATACATCAAAACAACTTTTACTAGCACAAGACTTGAACAATATATTAAAATGGACAGAAGAAAATAAAATGACACTCAGTCAGGATAAATATGTCATCCAAAATTTGGGCTTCAGTAACCCCCACAATAAGTACACTATTAATAACACAACACTTAAAAGTGTTGACTAGTCAGCCCGGTGGTGCAGAGGATTGAGACACTGGTGCCTTCCCTCGAGCCACACCGGCGACCCAGGTTCGGGAATGGACTCGGGTGCTGGAAGGGGGGTCGGCAGGGGAAGAGAGGATCAAGCGTCCAGAGGACTGCTCTCCTCTCCTGGGGTGGGCTAAGGAGATGCATCACTCTGTAGTGGCCCCCGGTGGAGACCAGGGGCACTACAGATGCAGTGCAAGTAGGGAACGTCGGAGGGAAACACCAGAAAATGGCGCCTCAAACTGCTGGATAACGGCTGCCTGGACCAGTGCCTCCACGGTACTCCGTAGATGCCATCCCAACCTCAGCAGTACTCAGGGCCAAGGCCTTGGCCGTCAGGCCCTTTCTACCCGGAAGGAGAGGACCCATCTGATGAGAGAGTTACATCGGGTTACCCTGTGGTGGCTGCGATTTGGGGTCAGGATGGGCGACGGAGCTGCACAGGTAGGAGTCCTTGGCAATTGGCCTGAAGGAGAGGTAGGAAGAGGTGCGGGGAGATAAAAAAAGATAAGGCAAAAAAAAAGTGTTGACAAGGAACGAGACTTAGGGGTTATCATCAATAATACACTATCATCCGTGAAACATTGCCAAAAAGTGTCCCAAACTGCAAATAATATTTTTAACTGCATTAAGCACTCCTTTGTAAATAAAAGCTCCAGCTTAATTCTTCCATTATAGAGGACATATGTTAGACCCCACTAAGACTTTTGCTCACCTTACTGGAATCCCCATTTAAAACAATATATCAGACTGTTGGAGAGAGTACAGCATAGGGCTATAAAAATTATACCTGCTCTAAAACATGGGATATGAGGAAAGACTTCATACTACTGGCCTAGTCACCTTACAAGATAGATGTAAGGGGGGCAACCTTCTACTACTATACAAGATTCTTAAAGATCCTGTCTTAGTGGAACAATGTGGCATCCTAATATTCAACCTTCCTATCCCCTTAAGGAGTCACACTAAACAAATTATAATACCACATGCAAATACCAATGAAAGAGACAATTTCTTCTCCATCAGGGCTGCAAAATATTGGAATGTGCTTCCACAAAATGTAGTGGATGCCCCCAATCTAGAGAGTTTTAAAAACAGACTTGACCTGTACCTTAACTGGAAAAAACATCAGAACATTGCTGTGGGAGACATACTCGATGGGCCTATGGCCTTCTTATGTCTAAAATCCTAGTAATCAATTTGACAGTAAGAAGCTGGCCCATCAGCGCAGCAGAAGCACTGCCTCTCACCACTCTGGCAACCCAAGTTTGGGAACAGACTCAGGTCATTGGGAGCTGGCCGGGGGAGAAGGATTGAGCATCCCAGGGGACGCTATCCTCCAGGGAGGGTGGATCACCATCTCCGCTGCTATACCGGTGTGACCACATGTGGCAGTGCAGACAGGGGCATTATGGGAGGGGAAGATGCAGGCTGAGATCCACTGCAGCAGCACACTTAGGTATGCACACACCATTTGGAACTCCTCAAGAGCCTGCATCCTCGGGAAGGGAGGAAATGGAAAATGGACCCCACAGCCAGCCTAACGATGGCCTCGAGTGAACTGAAGGAAGACCGAAACCAGAACCCTCAGGAGCCAGACTGTCAAAGAATACTGTTTAGGTGGGGGACAGGGGAACTGATTCCGAGGCACCGTGGAGGCAGGGCATCTGTAAGGGTCTGGAATTAGGCTTAGCAGGGTCACCTTGGTGGCCCCGAGGGATAGCTCTGGCTGTGGCATAGAAGGGAGCTTAAAGAGAGAATTAAAAAAATAAAAATGTGACAGTAAAAATGTATGTTGTTTTAGCCTTCCTTTTAGGGTATATTTGAAATTACATAAAAGGTTGAAATGTAAATATGCAGTACTATGTTTTTGTCACTACTGTATCTCCTCCCCCATATCTCACAGCCACAGCATTTTTCCACTATTTCTTATAGCCACAATTTTTCATGAGAAACATAGAAACATAGAATTTGACGGCAGATAAGGACCGCTTGGCCCACCCAGTCTGCCCATTTCCCTACCAGATGGATAAGCTGCAGATCCTAGTTAACCATCAGCCTACTTCCTCCTACCCTCGCCCCCTAGAATTGCCTTATGACTGTCCCATGCATGCTTGAATTCCACCACTGTTTTTGACTCCAAAACCTCCTCTGGAAGGCTGTTCCATACATCCACAAGCCTCTCTGTGAAAAAATACTTCCTTAAATTACCTCTGAGCCTCCCCCCTTCTATCTTCAAATTGTGCCCCCTTGTTCTTGCACACCTCTTTTTTTGAAAGATGCTACCCTAGAAGGAGCATGATGTCATTTTAGTTACAGATGCTGTCCTTCTGTTAAAAAAAGAAGCAAATTTAAGCCGTCTGCAGTAAGAAAAGGAAATCTTTCAATACGGTATGCATTTAAATATCACTGTATTACTTAAAAATGTCATAAAGCCATCACATTAGAAATAATTAGAAGTGGATGACTACAATTACATCATCAGAATGTTGTGGACCTGAGATTTTGGGAAAGGGGCTGTTGTGAAAAATTAATCAGTGTATCATCCAAACACTATGGCATATCTGAACTGTAGTACTTTTTACTACAGCCAGGAGTCCGATATTCAGAATAGCGCCAGCAGAGTATAAAACTTTGCACTGTGCTTTGCGATTGCGCAGGAGCCCAAGGATGCTGTATTCAGTGGAATAGCTCACCAGCTCTATTCGGAGTGAATACAGGGCCATGTCGGCACAGTGCTAAGTCAAGTAGCACTGCCCCAACATGGATCCCGAAGTCTGCCGCCTGAGTGGATAGCACTGGAGTGCTATCAGAAATATTCAAAGGGACCCATGGCAGTGAGCCCATTGGGCATAAAAGGTGCCAAGGGGCCATTTGCATGGCTCATTTCCATGGGAAGTGAGGCCGTTTAGCATGGTGCTGCCCCTCAGTTGCCCAGTCCTAACTGCATTTTTATTAAAAGGATTTTGCAGACCAGTGCTGTGGAATAGAGATCAGACACGGTGATATTGTCATTAAACAGTCATTTTTTTTAACACAGGATTATGCAGGTGTAACACCTTAATCAGGTTTCTTTAGTTATGTTCAGTAGGGTGCGTGTTCTGAGAGATAATACCTTTGACTTGGGTCCTGTGACCCTTTGGGTATGGTTTGTGCAGCCTGGTGTCTGGGCAGAAACGGACTTTGACAGCAGATAAGGACTGCTTGGCCCACCCAGTCTACCCATTTCTCTACCTATTAGATAAGCTGCAGATCCTAGTTAACCAATGGCCTACTTCCTCCTACACCCAACTATAATTGCCTTATGTCTGTCCCATGCATTCTTGAATTCCCCCACTGTTTATGACCCCACAACCTCCTCAGGAAGGCCTTTTCCATGCATCCACCACCCTCTCTGTGAAAAAAATACTTCCTCACATTGCCCCTGAGCCGTCCCCCCTCTATCTTCAAACTGTGCCCCCTTGTTCTTGCACATCTCTTTTTCTGAAAAATGCTACCCTCTTGGACTTTGTTGATTCCCTTGAGGTACTTGAAAGTTTTGATCATGTCCCCCCTCTCCCTCCTTTCCTTGAGGGTATACATATTAAGCTTTTTTAGTCTCTCTTCGTATGGTTTCTGGTGCAGATCCTGCACCATTTTAGTTGCCCTCCTCGGGACTGCCTCCATCCTGTCTATGTTCTTGTGGAGATCGGGTTCCAGAACTGCACGCAGTACTCCAGATGTGGTCTCACCAATTGTCTGTACAGAGAGATGACAACTTCTTGCCAAGTCCCTTCTCATCCTTTCCACGCCCCCCCCCGCCGTGTATCAACCCTGTTGCAGATCTTTTTGTCATCTGCAAAGAGACATACTTTTCCTTCCAGTTCCTCTGCAGTGTCACTTATAAAGACATTAAAGAGGACCTGCCCCAATACTGAACCCTGCGGTACCCCACTAGTAACCACCCTTTCTTCAGAGTGGATTCTGTTTACTGTTACCTTGTGCATCCTGTTGTCCAGCCAATTTTATTTACACAGGCTACCACCCTGGGACCCACTCCCAGGCTGGCTAACTTGTTTATTAATCTTTTGTGTGGGACTGTGTCAAATGCCTTGCTAAAGTCTAGGTAGGCCATGTCCACAGCCCCTCCCTGGACTACTACTTCGGTCACCCAGTCAAAGAAATCTATTAGATTTGTCTGACATGACCTTCCCACTGTGAATCCATGCTGCCTTGGGTCCTGTGCCCCGCTGGCCTCTATGTACTCAACAGTTCTTTCTTTCAGAAGCGATTCCAGCATTTTCGCTACCACAGAGGTCGAACTAACAGGTCTTTAGTTTCCTGCCTCTTCCTTGCTCCCACCTTTATGAATGGGAATCACATCCGCCTTCCTCCAGTCCTCAGGTACCACGCCATCCTCCCATAATTTGTTAAAAAGGGTAGTCAGTGGTGTCACTAGTTCTCCCCTTAGTTCTTTCAGAATTCTGGGGTGAATTCCATCAGGCTCCATTGCCTTGTCCACCTTGAGTTTTAGGAGTTGTTTCAGGATCCTTTCTTCTGTGAATGGACTGGTATCGACTCCCTTATCCAGAGTGCTTCTATTGTTTGGTTTAGGTACATCCCCTTCCTCCTCTTTTGTGAATACTGAGCAAAAGTATTCATTCAGTATCTCTGCCTTTTCACTGTCACCCTCTGCCCACCCACCCTATCCCCTTTATTAAGCCTCACTATCCCTCCCTTGGTCTTTCTTCGCTCACTAATGTACCTATAAAAGGTTTTATCCCCCTTCTTAACTGAGTTGGCTATCTTTTCCTCAGTTTGGGCCTTTGCTATTCTAACTGCCTTCCCAGCTTCCTTCTGCTTTAACTGATCGAGTTCTCTTTCCTGCTCCTTGTGTGATTCCTTATACTTTCTGAATGCTATCTTTTTCTCCTGATTTGGCAGGTATGTAGGTAGGCCAGACACCCTAGGATTATGCCCTCTAAGAAACCACATCTGTTCTATGCTTGGTTACATAGAGGAGCCAGAATATCCATCTGTTTTCATTTTAATTCTATTTTTGGTCCTGTGGTCGGTGGGGATGTACCCCATATATCTGCCCTATGGACCCCTTTTTTGGTCCCCCCCTTGGCCCCCAGGACTTAGCTTGTCGACTGTGAGACCGTGGCTTCCCCCATGGTGGGCCCCCCTGCCCCCCACCCTTAGGGGAGTGAGGACCGAGACTCTGATCTGGCAGTAGGATCATCCTTGGGAGGCGTGGAGGAGAGGCACTTGCTAGTGATCCAGCGTCATTGTTGCTCTGCCATAGGGGTTTTCTTGTTTCAGATCCACCACACAGAGCAGATGTCTGTGTGGTGTTTGGAGTGCTCCCACGCCTGACATGGTGATGTCTGCCACTTCACCAATCCCTGCTTTACCCACATCACCTCATGGCACACTGATTCCTGGCTGCCGCCAGAGGTTGGAATATTGCTAACTGTGTGTCCCTTCCCCCCAGAGAAGGAAAGCTGTCCATCAGATGCTCTATACCCCTCCCCCCCAGCTAACACTTTGACACCCTGAGCTTGTTCCTGAACCCAAGTCATCAGTGCCACATATGGGAGCGCTACGGCTTGTGCCAGCGGGCCAACTATAAATCTGTTTTCTAAAGCTGTAAGTCTATTCTGGAACTGGGCTGTCATTATTTTTAAGTTTATAGATATCTAAAATGTTATCTTCCCATTCTGTTTGTGTTGGGGGTTGGGGGGCTCAGCCATAGGCTGGTAATTGCCTTCTTTGCTGCTGTGAATGATGGTCATAACTCTGTTTCAGATGCATGCCTCAGGCATTTGACATGATTTTGTCCCTGTCAAAGGTAAAAATCCTTAATGCCTTTTTTAAAGCACTCTCTTTTTAATATTAAGCCAATATGACTCCTATCTGGGATTGTCCTGTCCTCCTCCTGGTGGTACGGACCTGCTTCACCTCAGGCTAGTAGGGCTTCACACACAAAAGCTTGGATGGATCCTGTGTCTCCCCCCAGTCATGAATTCTCTAGCCAGGGGGTTTCTCAGTCAGTTTTCTTCAGTATAGTTAGCCCCACTGCTGTGCAATTCATGAATTTAGGAGGGAGCTGTGTGGAAATGCTTCTTCACAGAGAGGGTGGTGGATGACTGGAACAGCTTATCTGGGGGAGGTAGTGGGAGCAAAGACTGTGGGAAGCTTCAAGCACTGGGGCATATTAGGTAGAGGAATGGGGGAAGGAAGTGATACCTATGACCAGCTATGGTCAATGTGGATGGAATAAACAGGGACAAAGGGCAGACTGTATGGGCCTAAAGGTCCTTTTCTGCCGACAAAATCTATGTTTCTATGAGAGTCCTGTTTTTTTTTTTGTATCTTACTTCCTTCTGGGATCTTCGCTATACTACTTGTAATCTGACCAAAGAGTGTTTCTCTATGGAGAACACTGACTTCTAAGGAGTTAGGAAAGTTACTCACCACAACTCTTGATCCTCTTGAGTATGTCCTCCATAGAGCAACGTTCATCCTCCTCACATCCCATATTTTTTTCTGTGAGAATAGTTTTTACAGGCACCAAAGTTTGGAGCATATTGTATTCAGTGTGACTATTTTGTGTGTCAGACTTTCTGCAGTGGTGTGGGTAGGGATTTATTTTCCGCTGACGCCCCAGCAAGGAATTGGTCATGTGATTTGCCCAAGTTTGCTCCATTGTCTTAGCATGTAGCTGTTTCAGTGTAGGGATATGAGTGTCCTTGACAGGTCCTGTTTTTGTCAAGGCTTGCTGTGCTACCAGCAGACATTTGGAGCACACTTTCAGCACCCTTGAGCAGCATTTGACCCAGCAACACACACCCCTACCTGTCCTCCTACACCAGCAAGAAGACTGAGCAGAGTGGGAGCAACGTGGCAGAAAAAAACAAAACGTTTTAAAGTGCTAGATTGTGGTGGCATATTTACTGGTGTGTTTTTTTTCCCCTCCCCGCTGCTGCCTTACTATTGGGGGATTTATAGTATATGTCAGGCGATATGTCCCACACACAACTGTTTAACGTGGCTGCACTGGAGTGGCTGGATGCATGCAGGATGTTCCTGCTGCATCAGTAGACTGTGGTCTGCATAAGTCTGTTCGGGGAGGAGAATCACAGTGAGCTGAACCAGGAGCATACTCTGCAACATTAGTGACCAGAACCAGCACCACTGGGGCTCCAGTTTCAGATTGGGAACCCCCTTGTCAAATGACTAAGTGGACTGTGGTGGGGTGGATGAACCCTTGCTACCACTGTTCTACTAGGACATGGTGCAGGTGGGCAAATCTTGGTTACTGTGGCACACTGCCCCAAGACTGTAGCTTGCTGCAGGAGCTGTGCCCAGAGAGTCAGCTGCAGTCAGGCTTGGCGGACAGTGCCAGGGTGGTGATTGTTGAGCACTATCACAAAGGGAGGAATCAGGAAAACTGACCATACTGTTTAATCTCCAGGATCACCCCTGCAAAAGGGTCATTACCCACAGCATCATAGATCATTACGTGAAGTGAAAGAAGATGACTGCAGAGAGTAATGTGGTGAAACTGAGTTTACTTTGGGGTGTGTGATCCCAACTGACAAGACTCCTCATAAAGAAACATGATGAACAAGTTGCATTACAATAGACTGAATGAGTCTTGCTTTACTGCTAGGAAGGTGAGACGAAAGGCTGTTGTTGCCATCCTTGGGAGGCTGAAGAAAACGACAAGAAGGCAGTGGCATAAAAAGACTAGACAAGGAGGACTGACAGTCTGCCGATTACTATGTAACAAACCAGTGCCCATAATGTAGCCACGCGGCAGTGTTAATAATGCATGACCATGTAATGGATTACTTAGATATACATATTTATATCCTTAATGTAATTACACTGGCCAAAAGTATAAAAATATATACAACATATTTGATCTCAGTGCAGTGCAGGTTGTATATCTGTACAAAATGTGCTAAAATATACTAACTTATATTTCTATTTATGTAGGAAATGTTGATCATCATGTTGGTGGAAATTTGTTTGTTAAGCCAAAGGGCACTATGGGGGGGGGGGTTGCATTGACATTATGATAGCTAGGGTAGTTTACTTGAAGACAAAATAGGTTCCATGGGTCTCTGAGCCGCTCTTACCACTAGTGTGTCTTTCCTGGTGAAACTTTGGAAATAAATAAATAATACACGGGGATGGACTGCTCAGGGAAAATAAGATGCGGAACACTGAAGTGTAGACTCAGTCTTCATTTATTTACCAAAACAACAATGTTTCAACATTCCTTATATGACTTTTTCTGGGGACACTGTAATTTAACATACAAAGCACAATAAGAACCCAAAATGAGTGTCACCACATACCAGTCTAAAATGTGCACAGTAATGTTGCTGCCTTCTGTTAACAAACACCAGAAGCCTGGTTGCAGTTAATAGGCACCTGCTAAAGCTTTTCCTTTCCTGCAGAAATTATAATAGCCATGTTCAACTCTCATATTGCCATAGCATTGTTATTATAATGCCTCCTTTAAAAGGCATGTGGTTACCTGTTATACTTTTCACACGTGCATCTGCCAGAAAATAGCAAACACTGAACACAGTGAGTACTCAAAGTAATGTACTTTAAATTTCACATTTCCAACTTTCATATTGAAACCACATACTATAAAAGTTCCCCAGTGTATTTTTTGTATCTGGGGTTTCATTGAGCGTTGAGGCTGAGGTCACAAACTGAGACTTATTAGTTCTAAACTACTGTATAAGGTTTACAGGCTGTTGTTGCAGCAGGGCCTGAGGGTTGGGGTGGGAGAGTTTTATTGAGAACAATACTGCTATGAGGTGAAGGATTTTTTCCTCAAACTGCATAAAGAAGAGTTTGTAGACTTATTTGAGGAACTTCTGTAATCTGTCTGTGGTAAAGGGCATTCAAATTAAACACATACAGCAATTAGTACAGTGAACCAGAAAGCAATCTTTTACAGTATTACAGTTTTCAAGTTCCACCTGCTTTTGAAGACTAAATTAGCTACACAGTTAGAAACATCTCTCTTTGATGCTATGCAGTTCTGTGCCTGGCATTTTTTTTATATGTTCCTTATCAGCAAACTCTATGTGTGTGCTTACACCAACATCTGTTGTTTATAAATAGTTCCAGAGCTTTCTACAAATAGCTCAAATTTCTGTGACTGAGTTTGTTGTGCTACTTGTACTATCTAAACTACAGCTAAAAGATGAAGTAATTCTTTGAAGCAGAAACTTACGGTGCTTCGGCATATTTACTGGTGCTTTGCAGGGAAGACTGATGGCACTAAGGCTCTGTCAGGCTGATCTTCTTTTACCAGAAGCAAAAAGGTGCATGGCAAACATTTGGATGATGTCACCAGGCATGAGGTGGTGTTGCTAGCCAAACAATGGAGGAGTCCAACAATAGCTTGATGAAAAGAGTAGCGGGCCTGAAAAAGAATGGCATGGGTTGACAGTCACCAAGTATCTGGAATACAATAGACTCCGCTACGTGTTAATGGTCTTTGTAAAGCCAAATCTAGGAAGTAATTAAGAGAAGCTCACCAAAAGATGGAATGGGATCAGAAGTAAATGTTGTTAGGACTTTATATTGGGAGGGGAAATTGTGAGAATACTTGGAATCTAGGAACAGATTCCAACATTTGTAGTACTGTGGCATGGTGTGGGTGGCAAAATGAGATAATCTCTGAAACATTGCCAGCTGACCAATCACCCGCAACCAATCCGAAGTGGAGGGAATCACATCAGTTCTCCAATTGCACAGAATCAACCGTTTAGCAGCTACCCCAACAGCAATAACCCATTGAGCTTCAAAGGAGTGCTTGGGGTATCATCAGTGCAGCACCCCAATAAGAACAGAGGGGCATTTATCTCTGCCTTCATACTGACCAGTTCAGTGCAAATCTCTATGATTCGCTGCCAGAAGATGCAGACCCTGGGGCAGTCCCACATGATATGATACAGGTGTGTGTCAGAGTGACTGCATCGCCAGCATTGAGCATTGTCCAGTAAGCCAATAGGTTTAAGAAACTGTGGTGTTCTGTACCCCCTCATAATGATTTTATGTAATTTAAGATGGCTCCAACCATCTCTAATCGTAGGAGGGCAACTAAAATGGTGCAGGGTCTGCATCAGAAATCATATGAAGAGAGACTGAGAGAGCTTAATATGTATACCCTTGATGAAAGGAGGGACAGGGGGGACATGAAATGTTCAAGTACCTCAAGGGAATCAACAAAGTCCAGGAGGGTAGCATCTTTTCAGAAAAAGAGATGTGTAAGAACAAGGGGACACAATTTAAAGATAGAGGGGGGACGGCTCAAGGGTAATGTGAGGAAATCTTTTTTCACGGAGAGAGTGGTGGATGCGTGGAACTGCCTTCCTGGGGAGGTTGTTGGGGCTAAAACAGTGGGGGAATTCAAACATGCATGGGACAGACACAAGGCAATTGTAGTGGGGGGTGGCAGGAAGTAGGCTGTTGGTTAACTAGAATCTGCAACTTATCCAGTAGGTAGGGAAATGGGCAGACTGGGTGGGCCAAGTGGTCCTTATCTGCCGTCAAAGTCTATGTTTCTATGTTACAGCTTTATGTCCTCAAAACCAGCAGTGCTTCCACTGAGAATCACTAATTTGAATCCCCAAGTCTTTTTGCCATTGTGCCCTGGCATGAGCTGTCTAGTCCAGTTGGGCATTCAAAAGGGCCTGGTAGATAGCGCTGGCTCTGCCCTTTGTAAGCTTGAGCCAAACCTCTAATGGGGAGATAACAGATGTCCCAAGGGGCACCTTGTGAGTCCTGTGCAAGTGTTGTAGTGCCCCCCCCCATTTGAAGATACTTCCAAAAGTCATGGTTTTTTTTGTAAATTTTATTTAAATAAAACCAGCAAATCAGAACAAATCAGTTACATACAGCTGAATGCACCATAACTTTCTGTATTTAGCACATTTTACATAATTTTCTATAAACTGAGATAGTCATTTGAATAAACCAGGTAAACAGAGCGGGATCCTAAATGATTGTTTTTTTGTTTTTTTTTAGTCTTTAAAAATTTTTTTTAAAACCTAATATGTCCCCACAGGATACTGTGCGTGTTCCATAAACAATAAACCAATCTAATCCTGGAATGCCAAAGGCTCAAAGACAAGTGGACATCAGATTACAGGGAACCAATCACTTTTCAATGTTTTTTCCAAGGGAGCCCAAATATTGTGATATTCATCCAGTTGGCCTCTTACTGTGTATTGTATGTGTTCCAATTTCATGCACTGGTGCAAGGATTGAGCCCATTGGGCAATCGTAGGGACAGAATCCAGCCTCCACTGTAGGGCAAGAACACTCTTCCCCACTACATACCCTAACTTCATGAGGGGATGCATAGAGTTTCTCCTATGACCCCAACCTCTGGGGAGTCCTAGCAAGACTTAGGTCGGGTTCATACTTACTGGGTTGTCTAAGGTCAGTGCCAAGATCCTAGAGATTTCAGTCCAAAAGGTCGCAACCTTAGGACATAACCAAATTAAGTGGTAAAAGGTACCTCATGTACCATACATTTCGGGCAAACGTCTGGGAAGGACAGGTCTATTTTATGGGCTAGAACGGGGGTAGAGTAAGATCTGTGCAGATAGTTCAGGTGAATGGCCCACAGCCTGTTATTTACTGAGCATGTTATACCCTGTTTCAGGATCCTTTACCAATCCCCCCCCAAGTAAGTCCTCCAGAACCCAGGTCTTCCTCCTACTTACATTTCAGTTTTAACAGTGAATCCGGTAATGCCCCCAGCAATAATTTATAACATCTACTCAACACTCTAGCTCTCATTCTCGGGGCTACCATCATGAATATTTCTTCAAGAGGTAATTGGGTGCGGTGACAGCTTGGTCTCCCTCCAGACAAGAGTCTAGTCCTGACTTTACAGTATACCAAGAAATGGGAGGCTTTCAGGCCGTACTTCCTGAGAAGCTGAGGAAAGTCCAGCAAGTCACTGCCCTCATATAGGTGAGAAAGGAGACAGTCCCCTCCTGGACCACTCCACCAGAACTCTCACCTCCATGACAGGCAAGTCTCTGAGACTTCAAAGTGACTTCTTTTGAAGCCTCTGGGGAAAAGGCATTTACCTAACCTAGACATTTTATGAGCTTTCACCCAGACCTTGACAAGGTCTCTAGTGAGTGATTCTTAATTGGAGTTAGTTCTTGACTGGCCAAACTGGGGGTAAGGAATGAGTGGTATAAGGGCAGTCCCCCTTCCCCAGCCTCCATGTCTGTCCAAGCTCGCTTGCAGGCACCTCCTGGGATCAAATTCTCAATACACGCCAATTGGGTGGCCAGATCGTATAAGTAGATTGGGCAAACGTAACCCACCCCTCTTCACTGGAGACCAAAGAGCCTCTTTTTTTATTCTAGGACATTCTTCCTGCCATAATAAGGAGGTGATTGCCCCCTCTAGTGTCCTTATATATTTCATGGGGACTTGAGCAGGAATTGATTGAAATGGATATAAACATTGGGTCAAGATACACATTTTAACCAAATTGTGTTTTCTTACTAGGGTTAAAGGAAGATATTGCCACCATGCACAGTCACTTCTCATTTTGTGAATTCAAGTTCAAGTTTATTGCAGGAAAACTCCATTGAGCAAGCTCATTCACAAGGAGGTCCTGAGACATATGTACATTCACAAGGAGGTCCTGAGACAGACGTACAATCAAATAAGTTAAGAGATTACATAATAATACACAATATACATAAAGAGCTCCCCGGGTACTCAAAGTTCATTATGGGAGATGGCACTGTTTATAAGACAATACATTACAATTACAATTACAATATTAGAGGTTTATAATTAACTTCAGCTAGCTTTGGCAGTTTACTAGTGAGCCTAATCTCCAGGTACTTAAGCTCAGATGAAGGATGAATTTGGTCCCACACTACCAATACTGATTCCTTTTGTTTTCCCAGGGGCAGTCATTTGCACTTGCTCCAGTTGATTTTATATCCCAAAACGGGGACATATATTGAAAACAAATGAGTAAGTGCCTGGAGAGCCCTTTCCGATCTGGCCAAAAACAGCAGAATGTCTTCAGCAAAGAGCGATACTACATGGTTCTCTCCCTGCCGACAAAAACCCTCTAAATCCCCATGGTTCTGGATGGTGACAGCCAAGATCTCTATAGTGAGAACATATAAAAGAGGGGATGGGGGCACCCCTGTCTAGTGCCTCGTGTGAGGGAGAAGGGGGGGTAAGGTGTCATTAGTCAATATTTATGCCATGGGGGAAGTGTAAAAAGAGCCAATCCATTATCTAATATTTGAGCCAAAGTTAAATTTTTGGAAGACCGCAAACATAAAGAGCCACTTGGCACGGTCTCTCCCCTCTCCTCGACCAGTGATGAATAATATTAATGGCATGCCTCAGGTTATGTTTGGCCTGCCTACCCCCAACCCCGATGAAGCCCTTCTGATCAAGGTGAACCAGCACTAGGAGGACCCCCTCCAGATGTTTTGCCAATATCTTGGCCATGATTTTGTAGTCCGCGTTGAGCAGGGAGATTGGCCTATAAGAGCCACATCAGCGAGGGTCCTTCCCAGGTTTGGGCAACACCGCAATGGTAGCCATAAGTAAGGACTGGGGAAGAGCGCCGTCCACCAGATCCACACTTACCATGTTGTGCATCAGAGGACCCAGCGATTCTCAAAAAGCCTTATAAAATTCAGAAGGGATTCCATCTGGCCCAGGGGCTTTGCCACGTTTAGTGGACCACACTGCCTAATGGAGCTCTGAGAGCATAAATAGGGGAGTCCAAAAGCTCCATCTGCTCAGAGAATAGTGCCGGGAGATCTGTTGTATCCAGAAGTACCTCTTGGGAGAGATCTTTCGGGGCTTTGGTGGTCTAAAGCTCCTGATAAAATATGCAGAATACTGTGCTGATTTCATGCTGACTAGTGGTTATGGTCCCATCTTCTTTTTCTATTTCAAGTATAGTCCTTTTCTTCTTAAGTTGTCATGCTAAATATTTCCCCAATTTGTCTCCCTCAAAGTATGAATGGGATTGGGAAATTAGGAGGTCTCTTTCTAACCTTCGGGATGTCATCTGGTTGAACATCCCCTTCAGGTGCATTAAGGTTTTAATGCTGCCCGGATTACATTGAGCCATGACCTGCTTTTCTAATTCTCTAATTTCTTTTTCTAGGGCCTCCTCATCCTGAATCTGTGTTTTCCTAACATGGGATGCATACAAGATGGCCTCTCCTCTCACATAAGCTTTCATTGCAACCCAGACAATGGAAGTGGAGATGTCTCCAGTACCATTAAGGGTAATGAATTCTGAGAGCTTTGATGTAATAGATGACACAAATTGTGCATCATTCAGCACAGTGGGATCCATTCTCCACTGCCGAGCCAGGGGACCATCTGGGTTTACCTGCACGGCCACCGTGAGTGGGGCATGGTCTGAGATCAGTATAGGACCAAAGCTCGCCTCCACAACACCTCCCAGGAGGCCCGAAGGGCAAAAAATATAGTCCAGTCTAGTAAAGACTTTGTGGGAGTGAGAGTAGAAGGAATACTCCCAGTCCAGTGGATGTTTATACCTCCGTATCTCAACTAGGCCCCTCTCCCACATTATGCTGCCGAGGGCTGCTACACTTTTAGGGGAAGGTCTGCTATTCACTGCGGAATGTTCCAGAATTGGGTCCCAATAAGTGTTAAAATCCCCACCTATTATTAAAACACCTGAGAAGGGAGCAAGAGTCACTGAAAGATGATGGAAGAAACCTGGGGAACCAAAGTTAGGCCCGTACAGGGACACTAAGGTTTAACGGGATTGCTCCATTGTGGCATCGACAATTAGGTATCTACCCTGGGGGTCAGCTGTTACTGAGTGAGTCTCTACCCGGAGTGAGGGCCTAAACCAAATAGCCACCCCCTGGCTCTGGAGGTAAAAGGGGCCACTAAAAAGGTGCCTCCCCAAGAAGAGGCCAGTCTAGCTGTGTCCTGTTGTGTCATGTGCAATTCCTGAAGAAAATTAACATCACCCTTTGATTTCTTAATGTGGGACCAAACCCTCTTCCTTTTCACCACTGTCTTGAGTCCACTGACATTCCAGGTCAAAAAAGTTATCTGTCCCAGTTAACTGTACTTCTCTTATATAAATAATTTGAGGATCCCATGAGATAAATAACAGTACAGGCCTTAACAATCCCAATTTCGCTAGTTTGCCTTTTTTTCCAACTAAAACACTCCCCCCCACTTCCCACTTTAACCCCAATAACAACATTACCTTCTAAGAAACATGAAGTGCTCAGTATCAGTGATGCTGAACAAAATTCCCCTCCTCCCCAACAAACCCCCTTAAATTTAACACCCAGAACTCCTAAAGCTTCCTTCTTCAACATTAAACATTCCCCAAAATGTTGAACACTCCCCCAACTGAACCCCCCCCCCAAAGTCCCTTTGAAGAATGAGCCATTCCCGAACACAGAAAATTAAACATAACCACCAAAGGCTAAAAAACCCTTCCCCCACTCTTCCTCCCTTACCCTTTAACTGTAAGTCAAACATACCAACCCACTACTCTTCGTGAAAGGAGCTGGGCCATCCATCCGAGTGTAAGTTTATAAGATATCAAAATCAATAAGCCACATCCCTGCCTCTAGGCAAGGAGGGGTTTAAGCCCCAAAAGGAGAGCAACTAGATCCCAGATAAGGGACCAGGTACAAGTAACCCACCTTAGGGGTCAGTCGACCCATCCTCCATGCCCCTCCTCCCCCTGATCTGCATATTGGGTGGAGGGGCTTTTAGGTGACATACTCGGGGGACGATGGTGAGAAAAGGCCCAGAGCCAGGATCACTGAGGGGGCTGGGGGCCCCCAACTTCGAGAGAGACGTCAGGCCAAACCCAGCCAGTCCTCACTAGGCATGTCCCTGATTGTCTGTAATTGCGCAACCAAGCAAAGGTTAGTGTATCTGTTCCATGCCAAGCCTCAACTCCAACCCCGCAATTAGCAAACTTGAAAGCTGGGCACCAACAACTAGACCTTTAAGGTCTATGGGTAAACACAGTTAACCCATTATACCCATTAGCACCATATGGTGTCAGAACCATCCATTGCTTAACCTGGCCCAAAATGGCAGCATCAGATAGAATGAGTTGAGTACATTTCCCAGCTATAGTATGACATACCATTCAGTATTTCCCCTCCACAACAGTAAAGGTTCACCCAAAACAAGCATTTTGCACAATGGCAATAATAGGTACTAATTTAATTTAATAAAATGAAACTCCAAGTCTTAAGTTCAAAGGGGGTCTAAGACAGACCCAGAGTCCGAGGGTAAAAACACCATCAGTAGAATAATGTCTTCTGACAAGGGACAAAGATGCTCAGCAAACAGTCCACTATGACATGCAAACATCTCTATCCAGAAATTGAATGTCAGCTTCACAGGACATCTTCAATATCAAAAGGGCCCACAGGATTAAGTAGAGATCTCCAAATCCCCGAGTGCTGCAGATGCAGTAGAGACGGTCGGCGGCGGGGTGGGGGGGTGTCATGATCCTGACTTATAGGCCACCGCGGTGTTGGGGACCACCCCCCCAAACCCCCCATCCACAAGTTAATGTAGAATAGTTCCTGCAGCCTCAGAAAATAAATCAGAGTTCTTGCTCTTCCTGGTCCGGAGCACCTTGGCGATCTGTCTTCTTCTCCTCCTCCTCCACTACGAAAGCCATTGCCGCATCTGGGTCAGAAAAGGCGTGTTGCTTTGCTCCCGGTGTCCGGATCACAAGTCTGGCAGGGTATATCAAGGCGAATGGCCAGCCAAGCTCATGAAGCTTTCTTTTAACATGCTGGAATGCCCGCCTTTGAGTCTGCAGCAGCCTGGAAAAGTCAGGGAAGATGGTGACCCTAGATTTTTTTACCATGAGAGATCCCGCTTTCCTTGCCGTATCCAGCACTGCCTGCTGATCCTGATACCTGAGGAATTTAATGATTATATGCCTCGGGCACTGATCCTGTGAAAGTTTGGGAGCAGGGGAGCAGTGGGCTAGTTGAATCTCTAAAGAGACATGGTCGGGTAGTTGAAGAGCCTGCTGGAGCCATTTCCACACAAACTGCATGCAGTCGGTTCCCTCTGATCCCTCAGGCATGCCTACTAGACTAACACTGCATCTCCATTCTCTGCTTTCATGGTTGTCCAGAGTTTGTTTTAGTTGGGCAATGTTCTTCAAAGCTTGCTGTAAGTCGGCAGAGACCCGAGATAAATTTTCCTGTTGGGTGCTAGTGCGGGTTTTCAGTTTGTTCAGGCGGGACTCGTGCTGGTCTAAGGTTTCAGTAACAGTGTTACTAGGACCGTGGATATGTTGTTCATCCACACTCTTTGGCATGTCCCTTTCCCCTTTAAATCTAGCCGGAAGTCTTCAAGCTGGCTCCTCCCACCCACCCGGGTGGTAAATACCTCGGCTCCATCCCATGACGCCAGATCTTCCTTTCCGCTAGAAGATTCAGGTTCCCATGTACTACTTCTGCAGTATCGTAGGCCCTGGATTCTAATCGATGGTTTTCACTGCAATCACTTTCTTTGAAACTTGTACGAGTTTCAGATTCCGATCTGAGCGCATCAGACATGGAGGACAAGTCATCCTCCGGGTTTCACCGGTATCCATGTGGACAGAAAATGTCGCGCACTGATCCCCACCTCTCGTGTGTCTATTGTTTTGGTGTCGTGCATGACACCTCTTCGTGCACCATCTGCTTGGCCTTCCATCCCAACATTCTGGATGACCACAAGGTGCGCCTTACGCTGGGGAGACCGGAGCTTCGCAATCCACCAGTGAAATCGAAGGAGGCAAGGTGGGCAGTTTCTGTGCTGTGGGATCCGCCGAGCAGCTCGACCAGATGGTGGCATTTGAAGAAGCTGCCCAAGCTTCGGCCAGCTGAGATTTTCTCGTGCTGCTAAACCTTGGCTCTACCTTCACAGGATCCTTTCGGGAGCTGTACCAGTCTCTCCCCACTGGGGTGAGGCACCCTCGAGCATGTACTCCTCCCGCCCTAGAAAACGGGACAAGGACCCTAAATCTTCTCCTCGAAGAAGACGTTCCTGAGACTGAGAGAGGTCTGAATCCCAGGACGTTGCAGTCTTGGCCTCGGTCAAGATCGCTTCCTTGGCCGCCGGCTTCTCAGACCTTCCGTCAGGCCAAGGCACAGGGGCCGAGGAAATGGCCGAACCGGCTGAGATTTCTCTCGACCCGATCGAGCCGTTGTCGCCTACCCTGGTTGACAACTCATTGGAGAGGACACCTATCCTTTCCTTCCCTTCCCCGACGAGGAGACCCAGCCCTCGGGTATCCTGATCGAGGGACAGGAGCCGGAACCTCGGTTTTCACTGACTCAGGCTTCTCCCGATCGAACAAGCCGACCCCGTCAGTCTCAATCGAGGCCCAAGACCCCTTCAGTCGAAAAAACAAAAAAAGGTCACAAACACTCTCGGAAGAGGCGTCGTCACTGATCCTCATCCTCCTCGAATGAGGAGAGGCTTCAATGGAAGCTCCATCGATGTTATGAGGACCTTATGTGGCAACAGTTAATTCTGACTGGTCATAAGCCAGCTCTGCCGGCTACACCGGCCATTACTTGGCCCCAGCCTCTTAGGCCGATGCCGATCCCTCCAGAACCAAAGACTCCAGTTCTTCCTTCCTTAGGACAAGCACGCATTCCTGTTCGGCCTGTTCCGGTCTCCCCACCAATTTTGGTGGAGCCACCGCCTAAGCAGCCTCAGGGAGGGGCTCCCTCGAAAAGAGGACCGGACAGATATGGGCCTGCCCCGTCGTCTGTCCATCACTGTTGTCCCTGATCGCCCTCAGCGTATTGAAGGGGACATAGGTGGGAGACCCTTATATCCTGACTCTTCGGACTCAGATACCACTGGTCTACACTCACACCCTGATGATGAGTTGTCAGTGACAGGCTTGGAGGAAGGTCCTTCCTCCTTCCCGGTCATCCTCTGCCTTATTTCAAAGTCAACCAGTATGCCCTTGGAGCCTATCCAAAAGAAGGTGGAATATCCTCTCATGGATATCCTTAAGAGGGAGGATACCCAGATGGAGGCCTTCCTAGTGGCCGAAGCCATTGTTGGCCTGGCCCTTGAGCTATGGCAGTGCCCTGCCTCTTGCCCGGCTCTATCTGCCTGCATGGCTCACTAGTACACTGTACCCATGGGGGTCCTTAGCGGTTTTCACAGAGCATCCCTCGGCCGAGAGCCTTGTGACTGCCTCTGTGTTTCGACGCACGGGTAGCTCAGCGGATACTGACCGCCCTCCAGACAAGGAGTCCCAAGAATATGGACCATTCTGCCTGGAAGGTGTATGCAGCCTTATCCTTGGGCCTTCGTCAGGCCAGCTTGGCAGTGATCATGGCACGCTTCTGTCATGCCCTTTTGGGGTCTCTAGATGAAGTCCTCCCTCATCTCCCAGCGGACATGCAGACCACAGTTAAGCAGATCCATGACCAGGGCCATGCTGTTGCAAAACAGCAACTCCAGACGGCCTTGGATATTGGAGATTCCTGTGCCCGCTCACTAGCAGCTGCAGTGGCCACTCGCCGCAGGGCCTGGCTGAGGTTATCCTCTTTCCTGGCAGATACTCAGCACACGTTAGCTGACATGCCCTTCCTTGGCACTGATCTCTTCGGTCTGGGAGTGGCCGGTCACCTCCAGTGCATAGAGCAGTCCAATGTCACCTTGGATGCCACTTCTGCAAAGGGTTCTTCGGCCAAGAACCAGCAGAAGCGCAAGAAGAAGCATTTTCGGCACTCTTCTCCTGCAGTTAGACAGCCCTTGTTTCAGGGAGGTCAGCAGCACCAGCAGCAACAGCAGGCTCAAGCTTGGCGCCCCAGACCCAAGCAGGGTCCCCAACAGCCTCACAAAGGAGATTGAGGTGCCGGTCCAGGTGCCTCCTGCTCCTCAAAGCCTGCTCAGTGACGGGTCAGGGGTGGTCACCCGTCACGCCAATTCCGGGTCCTCCGTTGGGGGGTCGGCTTTGCCACTTTCTTTCTGCCTGGTCCGGTATCACTTCGGACAGATGGGTCCTGGAAGTGGTAGGTCGGGGACTGCCTCTAGAATTCGAGCAGTACCCTCCCTGCCGAGCCTGTGCCCCTTGGGAGGAAAGGATCTCAGTTTGCACTCAGTCAGTCCTTTGGGACGACATTGCTCAGCTCCTCCACAAGGAGGTGGTAGCTCCAGTGCCGGATCCTCCTACAGACCCAGGCTTCATGTCCAGGTTCTTCCTGGTGCCCAAGCGGACTGGGGGTTGGCGCCCCATCCTAGCTCTCCACGACCTGAATCAATATCTCAGGTCTTGCACTTTCTGGATGGTAACTCTGAATTAGATCATACCATCTCTGGAGTGAAATATGTGGTTCTGTTCACTGGATCTACAGGGTGCGTTTTTCCACGTCCCAATCTGTCTGTCCCACCAGTGGTTCCTCCACTTCAGGGTGGAAGGGACCCTGTATGAGTTCCAAGCCATGCCGTTTGGCCTGTCATTGGCCCCTCGGGTCTTCACCAAGTGCATAGCAGTGGTGGCGGCCCATCAACGGCATCAAGGGGTTTGGATATACCTGTACCTCAACGATTGGCTCCTGGCAGGTTCCTCCCTACAGGAGATGGAGAGATCCAGGGACCTGGCCCTCCGAACCTGTTCCCAATTGGCCTTCTGATCAACAAGGCCAAGTCGGAACTCGTGCTCTTTCAGGTGATGGGCTTTATAGGGGCAGAGCTCAACTCTTGTCAAGCCAGAGCTCAGCTCCCGGTGGACAGGGCAGAGGTTCTTTCCTCCTTTGCCCAATCATTTCTGGTTGGGCACTTGCACCCTGCCCGGGACTTCCTGTGCCTTCTAGGTTACATGGCAGCATGCACCTCAGTGGTCCATTGGGCCAGATTGCACATGCGACCCTCCAGTGGGAGCTGGCCGCTCAGTGCACTCAGCGTCAGGGTCAATTCGACCAGCTGGTCACTGTCACCCAGAAGATGTGGGATGCTCTCCAATGGTGGACCGTCCCAGGTCGTCTGCAGGAAGGGATCCCGTATGTTGGCCCCGAACCGACGGTCGTTCTCATGACCGATGCCTCTCTCAATGGCTGGGGAGCCCACATGGGGGACAACAGAGCCCATGGGTTCTGGAACCCCGAGGAGTCCCGATGCCACATCAACCTGCTGGAGCTAAGAGCAGTCAGACTGGCACTGTCAGCTTTCGCTTCTCAGCTCTGGGGTCAAGTGGTTCAAGTCCAGATGGACAATACCATGACCATATACTACCTCAACAAACAGGGCGACACACACTCCCGTCTGCTATGCAAGGAGGCGCTCCAGATCTGGACCCTTGTCAGACAGTTGGAGGGGGATCTCCTTGCCATCCATGTGGCCCCACGAAGGAGTTTCGAACCAACTGGCAGATGCGCTCAGCCACACAGGCCAGACATCCCATGAGTGGTCTCTCCATCCAGAGGTAGCTTACAATCTGTTCTACCATTGGGGCAAACCGTTGGTGGACCTATTTGCCTCCAGGGAGAACACCAAGCTGAGGCTGTACCATGCCCACCCCCCTCAGCAGGGCTCACTGCAGGGGGATGGCTTCTCCAGGCCGTGGACCCCAGGCCTCCTCTACACCTTCCCTCCATTTCCTTTGATCCACAAGGTGTTACTCAAGGTGAGGAGAGACAAGGCAAAGGTGATCCTGGTAGCCCCAAATTGGCCCCACCAGTTCTGGTATCCAGATCTCCTCAGCGTCAGCTGCAGGGCCCCGGAGCGACTTTGCACACGCCCGGACCTGATATAATTGAACCAGGGGAAGGTATTCCACCCGGACCTTCAATCCCTGCACCTCACAGCCTGGTACCTGAGCGGCTAGAGTTCCAGGCTCTGGGTCTTTCCAAGGATGTCTTCACTGTGGTGGAGGCATCTCGTAAGGAATCTACCAAGAAATGTTATGCCTTCAAATGGAAAAGGTTTTGCATTTGGTGTCAGGGTAAGGGTCTGGACCCCTTATCCTGCTCTGTAGCCAACATTTTAGACAACCATTGGTCCCTCTCCAAAGGGGGTCTATGGTCATCGACCCTTAGGGTGCACCTGGCAGCCATTTCTGCTTACCGGGCACGGGCCGGTCAGTCGACATTAGCACAGGAGACAGTGGTCGGGCGCTTTTCCAAAGGCCTGGATCACATATCCCCTCCGTTGCGTGAGTCTCCACCTCCGTGGGATCTTTTGCTGGTTTTGGCAAAGCTCATGGGCAAGCCATTCAAACCTTACTGCAGTGTGAGCTCTCACACTTGTCGTGGAAGACTGCCTTCCTGGTGGCCATCACGCCAGCCAGAAGGACAGGGGAGCTCCAGGCACTTTCGGTGGACTCCCCTTATCTGATCTTTCACAGGGACAAAGTTGTCCTGTGCCCCAACCCGAAATTCCTTCCGAAGGTGGTGTCAGAGTTTCACCTTAACAAGGTGTTGACTCTGCCGGTATATTACCCTAACTACACCTCGGATACAGAGTACAGGCTCCATACCCTGGACCTTAGATGTGCTCTCTCCTACTACAAGGAGAGGACGGCGGAAATTCAGGGAGAGGTTCGCCAGCTGTTTGTCATCTACGCTGAAGCCGCTTCTGGCAGATCTGCAGCCAAATGGACCATTGCCAGATGGATTACATCATGCATAAGTCTGTGCTATGAGTTGACGGGCAAGAAGCCTCCCAGAGGAATAAGAGCTCATTCTACCCGCCATACTGCTGCATCGGTGGCTGCTTCCAGGGACATCCCTATCCAGGAAATCTGTCGGGCTGCCACCTGGATAGTCAGCAAACAGCTTCATTATCCATTACCACATTGGCCTTGAGTCATGTCGGGATGCTGGTTTTGGAGCCTCGGTTCTCCAAACTCTTGTTTCCTAAGTAGGAGGTGTGCGCCTTGCCTCCCTGCTCCCGGAGAACTGCTAGGAGTCTGCCAAAGAGTGTGGATGAACAACATATCCACGCTCCTAGAAGAACAGGTTACTCACCTTTAACAGTAGTTCTAGGAGTGGTATATGTTGTTCATCCACACGTACCCACCCGACCTCCCTGGCTTTAGGCGCACCACCTTGCTTCCAGCGGGCTAAGATCTGGCATCATGGGGCAGAGCCGAGGTATTTACCACCCGGGTGGGTGTGAGGAGCCAGCTTGAAGACTTCCGGCCAGATTTAAAGGGGAAAGGGACATGCCAAACAGTGTGGATGAACAACATATAGCACTCCTATCACTACTGTTACATGTGAGTAACCTGTTCTTACTATTTGCTGCAAACGCTGAAGTTGAGAGGACATGTTCTCAAATCCTGCCTGCATTTTCGCGGTGAGGTCGTAGTTGAGATCTTTAAATAATTTTTCCAGCACCTAGTAAGATGGGTCTGCAGCAGTCTTTTTCTTTCTGTCTCCATGTTCTTGCTCATCCAAGCCAGAGCACGTGGTAATTCAAGTTGCTAGAGCCTCCAGGCCCAAATTCTTTGGTAGCTCTCCTGTGTGCTTAAAGGATATCTTCACCTGGGTTTTAGCAGGTGTAGAAGAAGAAGCCATCGTAGGTATGTGCAAAGTAAAATAATATGAAAACTAGTGCGATTAAGAGGCAAGATGGTAAAGTTATTCAGTGGATGGATGAGGAGCTCTCGATTCAAGCGTCAATCACTGAACCCAGCTAGGCCATGACTCCCCAAAAGTCATGTTTATGTAATTGAAAACATTCCATTAAGGAAGAGAAGGAATCCAAAACAGTGGTGCCGGGGATATATATGTCCCGAGCAAGATGGATGCCCTGAGATTCCCAGAGCCACCATCTGATCGAATGACCCCTGCTTGTATAAGAAGACCGCCCCAAAGGGGAGTAAGATGTAAAGGGGTAAGATCCATTGAGATGTATTTACTGACTAGGGCCCAGTAATGATAAGCCACTTGTACAGCAGTAGAGGACAGGGTTGAGTACTTTTGGGGACTGTAAATGGAGGTGGAAGGGATTTTATCACCCAACAGCACAGATTTAATGGAGAGCCAAAGCGGACCCTGAGATGGGGGGGACCAGTTAACCATTTGTGCTGTGATGTAAGCTATGTGGTACCTATAAAAATCTGGAAGGCCCCAACCCCCTTTACTCCAGTGGCTGCGTAACTTGGCCCTGCTAAATGTGGGGGGCTTGCCCTCCTAAAGGAAATGGCCGATCATGGTGTCAATCTTGTGGTACTACTTGGATGGGATCTGGGGAGGTAAATGGGGAAAAAATATGAAGAAATCTCAGCGCCACAGTCATTTTAACTGCGCTTTCCAGTGTTCGAACTCGGATCTGGAAGAGGTTATTAATGGGTCCATGCTCAGAGAGGGTATCTTAGAGAGGTTACTGTGCAACCGAATACCCAAATATGTTATGCCATCAGATGACTGTTTAAGACCAGAAGGGACCAGGTGCAAATTCACACATGCAGGATTGAGAGGTAACACCTCTGTTTTAGACGAAAACTCCACTGCCATTTTCCTTCGCAGTCCCTCACAGCTCCTACTGACATTCCAAAACAATACCAGACCTCACACTCGCTCTGAATATGTAAGATTGCTTAGCTGTATAGCCTGCTTAAATGCATAAAACAACAGAGAGTTTGCGTTTAAGAGGGTTTGACTGTATATTATTTTGAGTACTCACTGTTAGTTATTTTCTGGCAGATGCACTTGTGAAAAGTAAAAAAGGTAACCATATGTCTTTGTCAATAACATTTTAAAGGTGGTATAATAATATGAAAATGGCTATTACGACTTTTGCAATAAAGGAAAAGCTTTAGAAAAGCTTGTGAACTGCAGCCAGGCTTCTGAGGCTTGTTAACTAAAGGAAGCAACACTATTGAAAACATTTTAGACTGGTATACAGTGGCATATGGTGTGCTGTTTGGTAGTATCTAGAGCTAATATTAATCAAGTTAAATGTGAATTTTTTATTTACAGCATAATCTCCTTGGTTTAAGACAACCTTTCCAGGATCTGGGAGCATCAGAACTAAGCATTGATATGGCCATATTTGTCATTATACATAAGCTTGAGTAACAGTTGTGTATATGCCTATAAATATTTGGGGTTCTCATTGTGTTTTTTTGTGTTAAATGGCAGTGGCCCTAGATGAAGCCATATAGGGAATGTTGAAACCTTGGGGATTTTGTAAATCAATGAAGACTGACTCTACATCTTCAGTGTCCAGTGTCTTATTTGTCCTAAGCGGTTCATCCCTATGTACCGTACTAGTGCAAGCAGTCCCCGTTAGGACCGGCTCCACCAGTAGTAGCTCTAGCCACAAATGATTACCAGGGCACAGCTGGGGCACAACAGATGACAGCCAGGGCACTGATATATTGTTACTATGGGGGAAGTTCTGCACCATATGGGGCACAAACTGGGACACAGCATTTTCTTACCAGGGCACGTGCCCTGGCAGGCCCTGGTGTAGAGCCGCTCATGGGCTCCACATGCAGAAACTACAGTCGATATAAGTGACTGCCCATCAGGAACTTTTCCCTTGCTGTTCTTACCACTGCAATTATAACAATTTAACAAAGTTTAGCAATAAAAATGTAACCTAGGCATACTGGGTGAGCCAAGCAGTCCTTATCTGCCAACAAATTCTGTGCTTATGTTTAAATGGCCCCTGCAGTTTTGTTGACACTTTGACTATGTCAAACCTGGTAAATCTGGGTAATAGCATTGCATTCAAATACTAATAAAAATTAAGATGTCCACTCACACTAAGGGAAAATGTTCGCATACAGTAATCGGAAAGAGTGTGAGCAGCAGAACCACTTAAAGGTCCTGCTTGATTTCACATCTTCTGTAAGGTTTGCTGTCAATAAGTAACCAAGTAAGTGCTTAGAGCAACACTCAGTACAAAGAGAATTACACACATATATGTTGTAGTTCATTTTAGAGTGTTCCCTTTCTCCTGTTTTTTTTTTTTTTTTTTTTTTAAGATGCCCGTTTTTCCTCCTACCTGTCCACACTGGAAAGCATCCTCAGCCTTCAACCCCCGTCCTGCTAGTGTGAAGCAGCACAGTGAGTCAGGAGTGGAGAGAGTGGGTATGGACTAAAGTTATCCAGTCCAGTGCTCCATGCCAGTTAACAAGTAGATCCCCTGCCTGTGCAGGGGGCAGGGCATGCTGAGATGTGGCAGTCCTCCAGGACTACCATAACCCCACTATAAACTTTACCCTTTACAAATGAACACTTCCAAGTGCTGCAGAGCCCTTGCCCACCGTGGAGCTCCTGGACCTGGCTGGAGGCTAGCAATAATTGTGGTGTATGGCTGGGTGGAGGGGAACACTTAGCTGCTATCCTTGGCAGGTTTAGCAGCTGCACCCCTTCACAGCTGTACATACTATGGATTTTTTCTCCAGGATTGGTCGCATAACCACACCGGCCCGCTCCATCCCATACCTGCTCGCATAGCCAGATATGCAGGTCTGGGATTGGGTGTGGAAGGTGCAAGCATCGACACTGTGAATGCGGTGGTGTCTTGATGGTGCCATCCTTGGCACAGGGGGCGCTCCTTGGATTTTCTCAGCCTACTGTATGTTTAGAGGGGCTGGGAACTTTTTGAGGATCAAACCAGTAATGCTGTATAGCAGCCTGCAGTTAATTGCAGCCACTCCAATCCATTTTCTCAAGTTGCAGTACCGATCAAATATGCCATATGCCATTCACCTCTGTTACAGAGACTCCTGGTCGATGCTAACCACATTTACCTGCTTATAGCTTCTTTGCCATTTCACCTTAAAACTGAATGGGGGGCATATAACATCAAACATGTCTGCTGGATTAATGGGGGAGGCATTAGATTAAAAGAGCAGCGAAATCTATCTCCCAACTAATTGACCCTCATTCAAACTCTCAGAAACGTCTTCTCACATGAAGCTGGGCACCCTCTGTCCAGCGTTTTACACTGACTTTTTATTTTCCACAGTGTTCGAAGTGCATGTATTCATGATTTCATTTTGTGACCCACACTTTTGTTTCTTAAGTCCCACATTCATATGACCAGTGTCTCACATTTGGGTGTCAAGAGGTTCAGAAGTACGATGGGTGAAATAAATAGGAGCGCACCTTTTCCATGTGTTTCTGGAATACTTTCATGTAACTAACCGTGCAAGGAGCCATGTTCTGAGCAGCTGGACAGGGTACACCTGTAAAATGTCCCTAATTTTTAGGGACGTTCTTAATTTTGCCTGAAAAATCTGTCCTTCCTAATATTAGTGTTTCTGTCCCTATGGGACAGACATACGGCAATTATAGTGGGGAATAGGAGCGAGTAGGCTGTTGGTTAACTAGGATTTGCAACTTATCCATTAGGTAGGGAAATGGGCAGACTAGTTGGGCCAAGCAGTCTTTATCTGCCATCAAATTCTATGTTAAAGAGAATGGAAATTGAGCACAAAATACTGTCCAACATTCAAGTCATAGATAGCACTGTTTTAGAAAATTAATTTTATGCTATACATATTGTACCGTATCAGTTTTCTGGTTCCCAGGTTGATTGATACAGTGTTTTTTTGTTTTGTTTTTCATTTGTCTCTGATTTATACGCCCTGGGCTCAATTTTCAAAACCTCAAGAATGCCGCAAGTCCCTGATTCACCGATTGTTTGGCGCTCGGGGCATGAAGCATTCTCAAGGTGGTGAACTGCGTTAGGAACTGGTTAACAGACAGGAGACAGGGGGTGGTGGTAAATGGGGTACAGTCTGGGGAGAGGGGGTGACCAGTAGGGTACCACAGGGATCAGTACTAGGACCAGTCCTGTTCAGTATCTTCATCGGTGACATTGCAGAGGGTCTGGAAGGAAAGGTCTGCCTGTTTGCAGATGACATCAAGATCTGCAACAGGGTGGATACTCCAGAAGCGGTGCAGAAAATGAAGCGGGACCTGGAGAAGCTTGAAAGATGGTCAGAGATGTGGCAACTGAGGTTCAATGTAAAGAAGTGCAAAATAATGCACCTGGGTAGAGAGAACCCTGGGAGAGCTATAGGTTGGGGAGGGAGGAGCTGACTGTCACCAAAGAAGAAAGGGACCTAGGGGTTATCATCTCTGATGACCTTAAGGTATCAAAGCAGTGTACAAAGGTGGCAGAGAGGGCCAGTGTTGTGCTAGGGTGCATAGGCAGGGGTATCATTGGCAGGAGGTAGGAGGTGGTGATGCCATTGTATAAAACCTTGGTCTCACCAGGAGTACTGCATGCAGTTCTGGAGGCCACATCTGTGCAAGGACATATGTAAGGTGGGGACTATCCAGAGAAGGGCAACTAAGATGGTGCAGGGTTTACACCACAGAACATATGAGGAGAGAATAAAGGACCTCAGTATGTACTCCCTGGAGGAGAGGAGACAGCAGGGGGACATGATTGAAACTTTCAGGTACCTCAAGGGCATAAACAAGGTGCAGGTGGGGAACCTTTTCCTATGTAGAAAAAGTATTAGAACAAGGAGGCACAATATGAAATTGGAAGGGGGTAGATTAAGAGGTAATGTGAGGAGGTTTTTCTACACAGAAAGGGTAATCGACAATAGGAGTAGTCTGCCACAGGAGGCAGTGGGGGCAAGCACAGTGGATGGTTTAAGCATGCCTGGGACAGGCAAAAGGGAAGCCGGAGAGGGGAGGGAGTGACGAAAAGCCATTGATCACATAGGGTCCATGGCCACATGCAATGTGTAGGGCCTACTGGCAGACTGGATGGGCCTAGCAGTCATTATCTGCGAACAATTTCTGTGTTTCTATGTTTCTATTCCCCTGGTTTAACTTGTGCCATTTGGGGGACCCTTTTTATGGGGCTTACACCAAATCTTTGGTGCAAGCTGTCATAAATTGAGGAAACTGTCATAACTGTGCCTGATTTTCTAAAACCGGATGCAGTTGCATTGAAGGTGTTTGGCACAGCTGCACCACAAAATGGGTTTGACACTGGGCTGGACACAAGCCCTGCATCACCCTTTGAAAATTGAGTCCCTTCTCTCTAATTTGTGAAGTAGGGGGCTGAGGGGTGTTTGTGTGTGTGTGTGTGGGGGGTTACCTGCCCTGTCACATCTGTAGGTTGCACCATTACACATGGTACATCTGTTGCTTCAACACTATTTTTTTTTTTACACTTATTTTTCCCTCCGGTCACGGTCAACAGGGGCCTCTCTCAAGCATTCTGCCGGTTCCTGCCCAGCCTGAAGTCCTCCTTGCCTGTATCTTCTCTCTCCTCCTCCTCCTCGACACCACACTCGGGACCTCCAGCTTAACCCCTCTGGGGTGGAGCCGCCCCTCCCTTGGGTGCTCTTCTTAGTCAGTCTCTGGTGTGGGCGAGGACGCGGGTGGAGGAACCTGGGAGGTCAGGCAGACTGGACCCGGCTCAGGGCATGGGGGTAGGTGCCGTCGCCTACCCCTGCTGACCAGGCTTTTTCCTTGTTCTGGTGCTCGCATTCCTCCCCCCCCACATGGGCATGCCCCTGACGCAACAGCGCACAGCAACCCTGCCTTGCATCAGGCCATGCTACTTGCATGCTGCCCAGCATGCTGCAGCGCTCCCGGTCTCCACCAGGAGCTGCTGGCACACCGACTCCTGATCTCCCCCACAGGGAGAAGAGCAGCCCAGCAGGTGCGCTCAATCCTCACCCGCCCCCTGCACCCCCAGCACCCGAGCTCGCTCACGAACTCGGATCGCCAGCGTAGCGCGAGGTGTGTCGTCCAGCGCCTCAACCCTCAGAGCCACCGGGCCGGCCCCCACTCCAACATTATTTAGTCATTTTGCATGCCCTCACAGCCTTGTCCCTCCGTACAACACTGTCCTTTACTCCAACACGGCAGTTTCTCCTGACCAGGGTGAGAAAACGATACTTCAGTTTAAAAGTATATAAACAAATGCTGAGTCCTATACACCTTGGTACAGAATACCAAAGTAGTTTGGCTGCTCACATATACCACGTCATTGCAGCCATTTTTCAACAAGTACAGTAAGTCTAACTAGTAATACAAAACTACACAATTATCTGTCCTCAGTACAGAGGTTTAGTTGCACAACTAGGAAATGGGTGGAGTAAAATGTGGCCAGCAAACCTTCATTTTGATCCTATATCCAGGTATATGGGATGCTATTTACAAGAATACAGTTTTCCATTGAAGTAGTGGTGGGGAGGAAGTGCTGTGACCAGGGTGCTGTGGTGATGCCAGTATACTGATGGAGTGGGGGACAGTGCCACATGGCTAACCAACTGTAGTATCAGAAGCAGGGAAATAGACCCTCCCCCATTTATGCCATCAGCCGACAGTTCACACAACTCAGTTTGGTGCCTTTCAGTATCTATGGTACATTGATTATTTCAGGGGTGTGGTATAAGGCAAACTAGGTCTGCACCCCACTTTTTGGATGGAAGGTTCCGAGAGTTTTACTCCCGATTTATGTTTTAGGTATTGCCACTGCTTAGTGATATCTATCCAAGTTGTTCCCCATCCTAGGAGGATCTCCTAGTTTGTGTCATTCTTTTGTTTTGTTTTTCCTGTATGCCTTGTGGTGTTTTGCTCTTCCTTTGTCTTTGATCTTAAAACATTTCAGGGCCCTGGTGGTTTTGCCCTGTAGTTTTTTTGCATTTTTGGTCTTACTCTTGCTTTACATATGCCCTTTTGGCTGGGATGGATACAGGGAATGGGTGTGTATTAACATCTGGTTTCCCTTTTTGTTTTCTCTACAGGCTTCATATTGGGTTCTCCCTTATGTTCTGTACATATACTGTTTATATTTATGAAAAACATTTCAGATAATTTTTCGTACTGCATATTACTGGTCTTTTGTCATGCCCATCTTTAACCACCCTGTTTTTTCTGTCTCGTATTCTTTGGGGAGAAAGACTCTGAGGCAGTTGGGATAGACAGCATCCTTATATGGTGCAGGTGCGTGACCTTCATGTGTCAGCACCATCTGCCACAATATATAGGCTTCTGAGGGGTTTTAGCACCTCCAGCCCTAAGATCACAGAGTGTCGTTCAAGCCGGCTGGGTTGCATAGTGGTAGGGCTTCTACTTGCTACTCAGGTGTCCTGGGTTTGGGAACAGATTCAGCTTGCCGGGTGATCACTGGGGAAGGAGCAGTGTGTGTCCCACTGGACAACACTCCTTCAGGGAGGGCAGTTTCATACTCAGCTGTTGACTGCCACCTGGTGGTGGCTGTTTGGTACTGCAAGTGGTAGCTCACATGAGGTTAAGTGGGCTGCCACCAGATGGCGATATATGCACCACACACACTCACATTGCGTCATTGCACACAGCTAGCCCCAGGAGAGAAAATGGTGGAAAAATCCACTGGATGGCAGGGTGATGACTCGCCATCTGCGGGCCCCGTGACCAGGCACCCACCTCCCAGACTAGATCCTGACCCAGCTGGGGATGTTGAGCTTCCTAGGGACCCTGCTATGGAGGGCATGCAATGAAGGAACAAGGAGATGAGGGTAAGTACCAGGAGTTGGTGAGTGATGGGTGGGGGGCAGTCAGATGTTGTCCAATCAGTAGTAGCGCCATAAACAGAGGGTTGGCAAAAAAAGTGCTTCTCTATGGAGAAAATACCAGGAAGACCAATGGTTATGGTAAGTGGTGTTCTAAACTATATGTGCAGTACTACAGTAATCAGTGGTATGGCATTTGTGTTATAAACTGTGTGGTAAAAATTACCTAAGCAACACTAATTGTATTTTGTACTGTTATTAAGTTGGTTTCATTTTCATTCCCAAGCAGTGTGTACAATAAATGGGTTAAACTGAAAGGGAAAGGGAACGTTGTTTAACCAGGAGTAGCACACTAAGCCGAAGCTTGTTTCCAGATGCGACCTGAGAGCACAAGGAAGTTAAGTGACTTGCTCAGGATCACACAGTTACATTACACATACATTCAGATACACAGAATTACATTTAAAACCTTTTTTTTTTTTTGTGCTTTAAGTCAACACCGTGTAAATGGTTCTGCTAGAGCCCACATAATTATTAGAACTTCTTGTGTCTTCTAGGGACTTTTCAGAATATTAGCTTTTTGTGATTTCCCCTGTCCCCTACTTTTAGCCCAGACAGTAATGCAATATATTGTTTTCGTATACAGGATTATACAAGGAGGCAACATTTTGTCATATACTGTACTTCTAGTACAGAAACCCTTACTCCACCATAGCCTACATTTCCCCTTATTTTTAGAAATTACAAACTCTGGTGGCTTTCTGTAAGAGAAGTATAATTGGTACCTTTGTACTGATGAAATACCTATCTCAACAAAATATTAATCTCACCAGACAGTTCTGTTTTATTTATTTATTTTATTTATTTATTGCATTTTGGTAACCGGGTGAGCCCACTGAGACCAGAGGTCCGTTTTTCAGGGGTGACCCAGAGTTAATTACATATATCATTTTTAAGTTCACATACAATTAACATAGTTCAGAAATTCACAGTATACAGTTGGATCAGAGATAACAGAAGTAGTTGCAATTGACATAGGATTTACATACAGAGTACTGCAAGAACAAATCAGTAACGAAGGAAGGAGACAGTCTGACAGCAAGAATCAGGGTAAACAGCAGGATAAGTAATGTCCAACAGATTCTTGTGCTATGAAGACTGTGTTCTAAGTGTCAAAACCAGCTGTAGGGAGCTAGACCAACTAGCCCTTCAAGGTTATATAGGAGAACAGCATTTTGGGCCTGGAGGCGGGGTTAATGGTAGCAGCCGCAAAGGCACTGCCCCAGCATGTACATTTTTAGGGCAGACTTGAATCCTTCAAGGGTGGCGCATTCAGTCAGATTTTCTGGGAGTGAGCTCCAGAGGTAGGGTGCAGAGCACCCAAAGGATTTCTTGCCTAGGTTGATGCGTACACGAGGAGCCCGCTGATGAGCTTTAGGATTCAGGAGGCCTGTTAAATTAGGGGAAGGGCCAATATATGTGAATTTGTAGGTCAGACATAGTAAGGGATAGGACAGTTTATGCCCTATTGAGGGCCACTGAGGTCTGCAAGGACCTCACAATGATGCCTCCTAGGCGGGGAATAGGTAGCAAATCGTACAATCCTATTATAGAGGACAGACAGCTTGCGGTGTTCACTCTCCTTAAGAAAATGTAGAAGGGCAGCACCATAGAGGAGGGTGGGAAGTAGCATGCTATTGGCTATAGCTTGTGCGTCATGAGTTGGGGAGTTTCCAAGCCTATAAAGTAGCCCAAGCTTCTGGTGAGTGGTCTTAGCTATATTATCTGTGTGAGGCTTGTAGGACATTTCTTGATCCAAGTAGACGCCCAGGTATTTAACCTTATCCACAACTTCGATTCACGTCCCTAAGGCTGTGTGGAGCTGAATCAGGTATTGCCTGTCTGCTCCCAGTTGCCTGGTCCCAAACAGGATAACCTTGTTTTTTTTGTCATTCAGCACCAGTGAGTTAGAGGTAAACCAGGCCTCTATTACCATGAGACTGGCCTGAAGCTTTGTAGTGATGACCCTAGGTTGAGGATCACTACAGTATACAACTGAATCATCTGCGTACAGGATCAGGTTTTCTAGACCATAGTCCCGCCCAATGTCATTAACAAAGATGGTGAAGAGCAGAGGGTCTAAGATCAAGCCATGGGGTACTTCATTGGTCACTGGTCTGCAGCCTGATTGTACCCCTTTCTGTTTTACTTTTGGGTCCTGCTGAGCAGGTAGCTTTCAAACCAGGTAAGTGAGAGCATGTTGAGTCCAAGCAGTTGAAGGAAGCAGTTCATGGCTGACCAGGTCGAGTGCTTTCGATAAGTCAATGAATATAGCCCCAGTTGGGGACCCTCTGTCCATGGCACCCAGGTTGTTAGCCATGAGTCTGATTAGAGCTGTATCAGTTCCATGGCCTCTTCTGAATCCATGTTGATTGTTGGCCAAGAGCAGATGCCTCTCTAGGTAGCTCTGCTTTGTTGTTCACCAGTGGCATGTTCATGATCACAGGTAAAATTATCAGCTAACTTCTACTTTGTATAAGGAAATGCTTCTGATATACTGTATATATACTTATGGTGACACAAAATGACAAAATTTCAAGCTAAAATCAAGCTGTAAATATTACTGTTCTAATTTCATTCAGTCCTCTAGTTTGGATTACTGTATGGTGGTTATACGGAGCTGAATCATGCATCTTAGTTGGGCCATCCTGGCCTCACATAGCACTTAATGTAAAATGCCATTCTGAACCTTCAGCATTTATGACAATCTAATATTAAAGTCAAACTGTCTTCTTGGCAGTTGAATCTTTCAAGTGACAGGTTACCATAGTGAGGATCCATTAAAAGAGTACAGATGAGACATCACAAAGTGTTAAGTGAAGCATTAGTTATTTTCTCTAGATTTTGTAAACTGACATTATAATTTTTGTAACCTGACATTATCATAACCAGGTTACAAGCAAACCATTTAGGTTAATGTCATAATTTGGGCACCATGACAGATACGTTTCAAAACAGATGGGTCTGGTATTTAAAAAGACATGGGGTTATTGGAACAGAAAAATGGTTCTCAAGAGAAATGCACCTGAGGAAAGTGCATCTTTCCTCACTGGAAATCTTCTCTGGGGTGCATGCCATACATACAGATGTATTTGTGTACACACAGCAAGAACCTGAGTAAAGGAAGTGGACTAATAATTTGCATGAAAAGCATGCCATATCAAGATGAGTGTTAGTTGCCGGGGGAGGAGTACAGTGCCACAGCTTGGAAAATAAGACAAAGTACATTTTCCAACCTGCACGTGTGCAGGGATGTGATCCTCTGTGCATCTTGTCCCTGCAGAAATCCTGGGTGTATAAGCGGCTAGGCATATTGGACCCTGTTCATGAATGGTGTGGAGTGGCTATGCTCGCGTATCTGGGGCGAGTAGCAACCCTGTGCCAGCAACGCTATTGCCTCCCACACAGGATGCACGGAAGTGTACGCAGGAAATACACCCGATCCCTCGGCGCGCGATGACCAATGCACTGGGGTGGGCGGGCAGTAGCACCATGCACTAAGATCACGTAAGTGCCAGTCACAGGATGTGTGTCTGAGGTGCGTGAGTGCAGCCATGGAGACCCTGCCTTAAACTTCGTATACCTTGGCACCCGCAGGACTAGGCGAGTAGACCACCAAAGCACCAGGGCCACAGGTCAGCCGCCTGACACTACCCACCCCACACGCAGCAGTATATGTGACACCCCCCTCCTCAACACCCACAACATCCTTACCCTCACAGGGCACCAGGTCATGGCTGCACCCACCCACCGCAGTGGCAATGCATGCCATCACCCTCCCAGCTACTGAGCTGTACCCACCACCCCTATTGGCAGGCATATTTCATCACAGGGCACCGCATCGGTGCCAATGGCGAGGGCCGGTGGCATTGCACCCCTGCCACCCACCACAGCTGCCAGCCCTCAGACATCTGCAGGGCATGCTGCCAATGTGTGCCCCACTGCGCAAGTGATCCACTGGTGGGCCCATACCAGGCATCCGATTGGATGTCCAGCTGGGTCCATGACTCTATCCGCACCCGCCCTGTGCGGACTGGCACACTGGGGGAGGGGCAGGGCCATGGACAGGTGGCCGACATTTGTAAGTGCCGGTACCGGCGCACCTGTCCACGAGTGTGCAGCTCCTTGGGCAGGGTATGCGCATTTTGCGCGTACCCTGCACCCCATCGTGAATAGGGCCCGGTTTGAATATACTGTAAGGCATCAGGAATATCCCTGGCTCTAAAGAAGAACTTAAGCTTGAATTGCTATAGCTTTTATGGGCATTCTCATCTTTGTTTTCAGGTCATCTTTTTATTAATTTTAAGGCATATATCCATAGTGAAAAAAACAACACATGCCAAAAGAGATAGTATGTAAGTACCATAGCGGACAATAAGAAAAACATACAACATCCATGAATGTTAAAGATACAAGTCCACATTCCCATATATGCCTAAAACTTCTGAACTTAATCAAGTTCAATATACAAAAAATAATAATACTAACTATACAACAATACAAATAGTAACTAACTTCTGTGACATAACAGCATAGAACTAAGAGGCATAATATAATATCAGCTTAAAAACAGAAAAAGGCACAGGCATTCTCATCTTAAATGTGAGTCATGTTTCCCTTAGATCACCCTTCAAGTATCAACATACTTTTTATTAATTCCTCCTTTAATTAAAACACAATCCCTCCAACAGTCATTTTAGAAGTCCGAACATTCCATTGCTTAACGTTGATGCAAAATAATAGTTTTGGAAAAATTGGCAGATGAAAAATATACTACAACCACATTTTATACAACTCTGTTGATAAAGAAAGCAGCTTTTTGTTATTTGAGTAACTTCATGAACGTAAAATTAATTTGGGAAGCCTGTTATTGAGACTACAAGGAAACTGCACACAGATGTGGGCAGCCAAAGCGACTGTATGTGCAGAGTTGATTCCACGTGCAGCTAGTGCCATGCTGGCAACAGTAGCTCTTGTAACAGCAATAATGTTACCAGAAAAGAAAATTAGCAGCACAGTGTTGATATGTTTTCTTGATAAGAATGAACTGGATGTGTCCCGTATTTATTTTTGTGAGCTTTCTTCATTATCTATACGTATTGTACATGCTTATTTGTATGGTTAATGTGTCTCTGATTGTCTTCTGAGTTCTTTGGGAATGAGAACTGTAAAATAAAGCTGCGAAGAAGTGAATTTCAGTATAATAATAATCAGACGTGGTGATGAAGATGGAATATTCCAGCTAAATTTAAAACTTTAGAGTCTTGATGCTGTCACCATGAGGTAATGCTGTAAGAGCAAACATTAAATTATAGCATATTTTCTGTTCAGTATGCATTCCAGTACAGTACATTTTATTTTACTAGTATGTCTCTTGTGCTAGAAGCTGCTATATTCAGAAGTTCTAAGTTCAGTTAATATACTTAATTTTCCTCAACAAGGGCCTTCTTCACATGTTCAGTTAATAAACCTAATTTTCCTCAACAAAGGGTTTTTCCGTATTATACTGTACACATGCTATAATTTTTACAAACTTTTATTGTTCAAAAAGATCATTTACTGTATGATTCATAATGTGTTTATATTCACATTTAACATGTCTCTGATGGTACGGGTGTCTTCTTTCTCGTAAGTCCTTGGTGACAGAACAGCTTCACAACAAAGAATTTGGAGTTTTGACTATGTCACGTCATGGTTTCAGAACTGTGGGCATTGCACTGATAAGTTCATGCTCACATTTCTGAAACCATGAAGTGACATAGTCAACACTCCAAAGTCTTGGTTCCATGAAAGAAACTGCACAGAATGTTGTCCATACAAAGAAAACAATACAAAACACAACTGACAGCTTCAGCTTTTATTCAGTCAAAGTTAAATAGGGATCCTTTAGAGGTATGAATATCATTTATGAAAATAGAGACAATTCAAACAGCTGCACATAAGTAATCAATTATTATCCCCTTTAACTGTGCATCCCACTACTAACTAGATTCTATGTACAGTGGAGTCGGCAAGGATGCAATGCTCTTATCAGTTTCTTCCAGTGACATGCTGGAGAATACTGCAGAAACACAATGTAATACAATGGCATTTACAACAGTTTGTCAGACAGGAGAGTGTGACATGCTTATCACAGAGTACTGCACAATGGCTGACTCCACTGTATGTGTTCTAAATTAAGTGTTTAGATATCAATGTACATCTCTTGTGTGAATTTGCGGTATTTTTGCTTGGTAAGAACTGTCTTAACACCTTGTGTCCAGATTGTTCCTGTAATAAGAACATGGTCCTAGTGATTCTACTAAGTAATCAAAATATATCAATCAATATTAAATAACTGAATAATTGAATAAAACTATACTGGAATGTTAAAAGCTAATCCAGTCCATCTGGCTAAAAAAATTTAATGATTAATGAAGCAAGTATCAGAATGTAGATCGATACAGTAGTAAAATCATTTTTCATTTTTTTTAGCCAAACATATGTGCTGTTGTTTTCATAACTGTGTGATGCTGCCCAAAAATTATTGGAATCTGTGGTACAGCCGAGAATTTGAAAAGATGGGGCTGACGTTCATTGTGGGAAACATGTTGAGGTAGTTGAATGTCTTCTGAATCAGTTTATGTTTATGTTCGTCCCTTTAAACAGCAAGTGTGGAGCCAACTGGTTGGCACACCAATAAAGTTACCCAGGATTAGTAATGAACCTGGGGATGCTGATGGCTGGCGAGACGGAGGACTGAGTGTCCCAGAGGAAACTCTCGCCTTCCTTTGGGGAGGGGAAGCAGTATGCTCAGCAACATAACTGCCACCCAGGGATCAACAGGTGGTGGTACAGCTGGATCCACATTCAAGGAATGGGTACACATCACTTGACATTGGGCACAAGCATGAATTTGGTACTCATGCATTGTGACATCTGATTCTGGATGTCCCACGGAGGGGAAAAAATGCAAAGAAAACCCTTGACTGCAGCAGAATGACAGCCTGTCTTTCACATAGACTGCACTTATGACCAAGCACCCTCCATTGAATCCAGTCAATGGCAAGATTTGGGGGTGGGGTGGGGGGGCAAGCCATGGGAGTTTGGAGGAGATTGGGATAAGTACCCTGGAGAAGTTGGGTGATCATAGGCCTGGGGGCTGGCCATAATTTTAGTTTAGTGCAGTCTAGTGTAGTGTAATTTAGTTTAGTTTTGTTTATTCAACACAATTGCAGCCAAACCCAAAAAAGGACAGGCTGAAGTGAAATCCCTTTAGGAACACAATACACATTGCACAACCTCCTCCTTAACTCTGTGGCTTGTGGCTGTTATCGATACTCCTCCCCACCCTGAATCTCAAAAGGAAGACTGCTGTAAACAGTACTAGCGCTAGTTGCAGAATGATATCCCGGTGCAGTAATGACAAAATGTTTTTGCTTTACCAATGACTACATACTCAGGTCCTACAATATCACTGTATATAAACCCTGACTCGGGGCTCTGTTAATGACCCTTCAGAACTGTAACCTGCAGTATCTCACAACTATTAACCTAGGGTCTTCTCTAAGATCCTGGATGCTGTTACCCTACAATGTAAATAATGTATATACCCCTGAGCTGAACGATTTATGTGTAATTTTTGTCTATTGTAATGTTTTAACCTTTCTGGTACTGACGTGGAGCCTTTGCAAAGGAGTCTATGACTCAAAGGATTGTAATTCCAATTTCTCTTCAATGCACAATAAACAATAAACAAATTAGCTTACAAAACAAAATATATCATATAACACATCAAGAACTTAAAAAAGTAATCATAAATACAAAAAGATAGCATGAAATCTAAATACATAAAATACCTAGAAACATAGACTTTGACGGCAGATAAGGACCGCTTGGCCCACCTAGTCTGCCCATTTCCCTACCTACAGGATAAGCTGCAGATCCTAGTTAACCAACAGCCTATTTCTTCCTATCCCCCACAAGAATTGCCTTATGTCTGTCCCATGCATTCTTGAATTCTCCCACAGTTTTAGACCCCACAACCTCCTCAGGAAGGCTGTTCCAGGCATCCACTACCCTCTCTGAAAAAATACTTCCTCACATTGCCCCTGAACCGCCCCCCCCATCTTTAAATTGTGTCCCCTTGTTCTTGCACGTCTCTTTTTCTGAAAGATGCTAGCCTGTTGGCCTTTGTTGATTCCACTGAGGTACTTAAAAAAGTTTCTATCATGTCCCCCCTCTCCCTTCTTTCCTCAAGGGTATACATATTAAGCGCCTTTAGTCTCTCCTCGTATGGCTTCTCTTGCAGACCCTGCAGCATTTTAGTTGCCCTCCTCTGGACTGCCTCTATCCTGTTTATGTCTTTGCAGAGATGAGGTCTCCAGAACTGGACACAGTACTCCAGATGGGGTCTCACCAACTGTCTGTACAGAGGGATAACAACTTCCTGTTTTCTGCTGGTGATGCCTCTCCCTATGCATCCCAGTATACCCCCAGCCCTCCCTACTTCCTTCTCACACTGCTTGCTAACCTTAAGGTGATCTGATATGATCACCCCCAGGTCCCTTTCCTTTTTTGTTGTTATTACTACCCCCCCCCCATTGTGTAATCTTCCCTGGGTTCTTGTTTCCCAGGTGCATTATTTGCATGTCTTTGCATTGAATCCTAGCTGCCATACTTCTGACCATTCCTCCAACCTTGCCAAGTCCCTTCTCATCCTTTCCACGCTCCTTGTGTATCAACCTATGTTGCAGATCTTTGTGTCATCTGTAAAGAGCATACTTTCCTTCAGTCCTCTGCAATGTCACTTATAAAGACATTAAAAGGACTGGACCCAGTACTGAACCCTCATTGTACCCACTAGTAACCCTCTTTCTTCAGAGTGGACTCCATTTACAATTACTTTCTGTGTTCTGTTGTCTAGCCAATGTTTTACCCAGGCTACCACCTGGGACCACTCCCAGGCTGAGTTAATTTGACTATTAATCTTGTGTGTGGGACTGTGTCAAATGTCTTGCTAAAGTCTAGGTAGGCCATGTCCACAGCCCTCCCTGGTCTACTCCTTTGGTCACCAGTCAAAGAAATCAATTAGATTCATCTGACATGACCTTCCACTGTGAACCCATGCTGCCTTGGGTCCTGTGCCCCACTGGCCTCTAGGTACTCAACAGTTCTTTCCTTCAGAAGTGACTCCATCACTTTTCCTACCACAGAGGTCAAACTGACAGGTCTGTAGTTTCCTGCCTCTGTCTTGGTCCCACTTTTGTGAAAGGGAATCACATCTGCCTTCCTGCAATCCTCGGGTACCACACCATCCTCCCATGATTTGTTAAAAAGTGTAGTCAGTGGTTTCACTAGTTCCCCCCCTTAATTCTTTTAGAATTCTGGGGTGAATTCCATCAGGCCCCATTGCTTTGTCCACCTTCAGTTTTAGGAGTTCTTGCAGAACCCTTTTTCTGTGAAAGGACTGGGATTGACCCCCTATCAAGAGTGCTTCTGTTAATTGGATTAGGCACTTCCCCTCCTCTTTTGTAAATACTGAGCAGAAATATTAATTCAGTATCCTGCTTTTCACTGTCCCCTCTGCCCACCCACTGTTCATTCTATTCAGCCTCACTATCCCTCCCTTTGTCTTTCTACACTCTCTGATGTACTTATAAAGGGTTTTATCCCCCTTCTTAACCAAGTTGGCTGTCTTTTCCTCAGTTTGGGCCTTTGCTATTCTGACTTCCCTCCCTGCTTCCTTCTGCCTTAACTGGTACAGCTCTCTGTCCTGCTCCTTCTGTGTTTCCTTATACTTCCTGAATGCTATCTTTTTCTCCCTGACTTTCCCAACCACCTCTTTTGAGAACCATAGTGGCTTTTTCTTTCATTTTGATTTGTTTATTTGCTTCACACAAAGGCTTGTTGCCTCTGTGATGGCAGTTTTGATGATTCCTCATTGTTGCTCCACCCCTCCTTCTAGCCTATTTGCTAGTGCTTTTCTGAGGCACTCTCCCATCTTGCCAAAGTCAGCCCTCCTGAAGTCCAGTACCCTCACTTTTGTATGGCTTGACTCTGTAGCTGAGTTTAACGTGAAACACACTGTTTGATGGTCACTTGTTCCCAGATGGCAACCCACTTCTAGATCTGAGATCCTCTCACTGGCCCCTATTTGAGAGTATGAAGTCTAAGATTGCTCCCTCACGAGTGGGTTTCGAAACTAGCTGTCTGAGGCCTGCCACCTGTAGGGCATCGAGAATGGCCCTGCTCTTGGATGTGGCTGCAGCAAATGTGCTCCAGTTAACATCTGGCATATTCAGGTCTCCCATCAACAGTATCTCCCCTTTCTCTGCCATCCTAAGAATGCCTTCTATCATATCCTTGTCCATTCCCTCTCCCTGACATGGGGGTCTGTACACAACCCCTGTGCGGATTGTGGTGCCCTTTCCAGTCTGCAAGGTGACCCACAGTGCCTCCTCTCCTCCCTGTTTACTCTTTTGTTCAGTTGCTTTTATCCCTTCCTTTACATAGAGAGGTACTTCTACCCTGCCTGTCTCTCCTGTAGGTTATGTACCCTGGTATGTTAACATCCCAGTCATGGTTCTCTGTGTACCATGTTTCTGTGACTGCCACAATATCCAGGAATCCCTCTTCCATCAAGGCCACAAGTTCAGGGAGCTTGTTGCCCAGACTACAGGCATTGGTACTTATTACCCTCCATTTCCTGATGGCCTTACTCCTTTTTGCCCCATCCCTGTCCTTCTTGCCTTTGTCACTTTCCCCATTTACCCCTGCCCTTCTCCCTATCGATACCTCTATGTTTATTGTTTACCGCACTTACTGCTGTGATTTTTTGGGGGGGGCTAGGATTTCCCTGCTCCTTTCCAGTGCCTCCCCGCTTGGCTAGTTTAAATGCTTGCCAATGAAGCATTTAAACCTACCCCCTAGGATCCTGGTTCCCCTCCTGGACAGATGCAGCCCATCATGCCAGTATAGGCTTGCATCACTGCAGGTGTACCCCCAGTCCCCAATGAAGCCAAATCTCTGAGCTCTGCACCAGTTTTTCAACTACTGATTGAATCCCATAGTGTGGAACACACTAGCCTCTCCTACGCCATAGATGGGCAGCACCTCTGAGAAGGTTACCGTGCGTGCTACTTGTCTAAGACCCCTTCCCAATTCCACAAACTGTTCCTGCACTGCTCTAATCCCTTTCTTAGCCAGGTCATTTGTCCCTAGGTGGACAATGACATCCAGCTCCCTCCCCTGTGCAGCTGCTCCGGCAATCCTGAGGATTCGCTCCCTGTCCCTCCAAGCCATGGCGCCAGGCAGGCACCTTACCTCCCTCTCCCCTTCCTCCCTCAGTTCTACCTTCCTAACAATGGAGTCCCCCACCAGAAGTTGTTTCCTTCCCCTGTGGGGTCCCATGCCACCCTCCTGTGGGTCTCCTTTGTGGAGGTTCCCAGCATCCTCCTTGGTCTCCACTGCTGGTGCGACCCGGGAGAATTACATAGGTACAGGCAATAACAATTCAGAGGCATGGTAACAGAAAACAACAAGGTACAGTCAGGTACATGCAGAGAACTCCGGCAATAACAATTTCAGAGACTACTTAATAGCAAACAACAAGGTACAGACAGGAATAGGCAGGTAGCTACAGTCAGGGTACAGGCAGAGAACAAATAAGGCAAGTACTGTGTTAAGGCATGGCAACCACGGGAGGCAGTCAAGGAAGCAAACATATATCAGCAGGACATTTTCGAAGTGAGCACTATAGACATCTGCCCACGTGCAGTCACAATGGGGCACAGGCACACCATGGAGGGTAGGTCAGCTAAGAGCAAAGGCAGGCAGAAGCTTGTTTTAAGTAGCCCCAGAGGGAGGACCTGAAGCAACTATGGGAGGGGGCAGCTGTTACATGAACAGGGAGTAGGTTCCAGGCGCTGGGGGCGAGGGCCGCAAAGGCACGATCCCCTGCAACTGAGCGAGTTTTGGGGACCATGTGAGCCTGGGAGTCGCTGGACCTCAGCCGATAGCCAGAGGGGGCAGGCTTGATCAGATCAGCCAGTGCCGGAGGGGTGGACAATCAGATGATGTTGTCTGTAAAGTTGCCCATGACAAAGGATCGATGGTTACTAGGGGAGAGCCACCCCAGCCTGGAGAAGAGTTGACAGTGATGGGTGAGACAGGGGGCTGATAGGGCAAAATGACACACATTGTTGTATGTTGTGTGCTATTTCATGAACCAGGTTTTTGGGGCATTCATGAAGGAGGTGAGCCCATAGCAGAGCGAGGGGAGAAGAACCCCATTTGCAAGGGCAAGTTGGGCTGCTGGGGAGAGGCAGCTTTTGGCCCTGTACGCCAGACCCAATTTATAGTTAGTGGCCTTGCAGGAGTTCCATATGTGCAGGGAGAGGTCCAGCCGAGGGTCAAGGGTTACCTCCAGGTACTTGTACGAGTCGACCACCGACACAGGGACGCCATCAGCACCAACGACTTTGAGATTGGTGGGGCACGCTCTAACCTTGGCAGGGGAGCCGAATAACATGGCCTGCATCTTCTGGAGGTTGATGACAAGCTTACTTGCCTTGAGCCAGGATTGAATCCGATCAAAATCAGAGTTTAGTCTGGTGTTTATGTCTCGGATATCTTGTGAGCTAGCAAGAAGCACAAGGTCATCAGCATAAAGGGTGCCATGCCCACAGGCAGGGACTAAGGGCAGCAGATTGATAAAGAGGGAGAACAGTAGGGGGACGAGGACAGACCCCTGAGGCACCCTGCAAGTTTCCAGAGCTAGCCCAACTTGGTGATTATCCATGAGGGCATGAACTGAACTCTGCATCCCCAGGGAACCCTCGGTGAGTGGGGGGAAGGAAGCACCAGGCCGACCTTGCAGTTAATATCAAAACTAGTAAGCATTTTAACATCAAAAACCATGAAACTGAATTTTTAAACAACTCTATCCGCCAACATCGTGGAAAATCTAACATGTAACTTGGTAGAAACTCCCAAAGTCTCACTCTATGCCAGGCATACCTGTAGTTTTGTGTGATGTCGGGCACGTGCAAAGCAAGCTCAGCATTGTGCTGCTCCTTGTGGAAATCTCCACACTGAAGCAACTGGAGTGGACTCGCCAAATCAGTGTAGATACCTTATTCGCTCCACCCTTCCCCCCCGTAACCACTGTGGGAAGGCTCCAAGGAACCCCCCCCCATTGAATGTCTGGCATTCGCCCCACCAGAAATATTATCCTCCTTTCCCCTCAAGAGTCAAGACACATGAAGCAAAAAGGAAAGAAAATGTTCAGTCAGCATAAGTGTCTCATCCCTGCTCCCTCGTGGCAGCCCTCCCATGCACATCAGGGAAGGTAAGCACAGTCAAACCCCGGGGAAGAGTCAGGGAGCTCAAGGGGAAAAAAAAAGGAAAACCTTAGGTTAATGCCAGTCCTTTAGCCTCTCTCTTTTCATTGTTCTGCCAGTCTTCAGGTCCTGTGGCAACCTTCAGCCTTTTACGGGAGGAGCCACATGCAGATTTAATCTTGGCCCAGTCACCGTTCTTGGGTATCTTATGCACGGAAGGCCGAGGGCCAGGGCCTCCTACTGTCTGCCACTGTCACTTCTGTAGATCTTTCATCGCTCCTGGATCCATTAACTCCTCATCGATCACTATCTCCAGTGAGGCAAGGTATTTCTTGGCATCTTGTGGGGATTCAAAAATTCTCTACCCTTTGTCCATGGTAACGTGGAGCCAGGCAGGGAAATCCACTCTGGCTTTAAGTCCCTTTCTATGCAGTGATTTAACCATGGGGAACCACATCTTCTCTTGGCCATTGTAGAGGGTGCATAATCTAGCTCTAAAAATAACCTTGTGTCCCCAAATATTATTTGTTTTTTGGCCCAAGCTCTATGAAGCATCATCTCCTTCGTTCTGTAAATCAAGAAAAGCCATAACCATGGAGCAAGGCCTAGCTTTAGGATTCTTCAGAGGTGCAGCAAAGGCTCGATGTGCCCTAATAATGTTTAATGGGGCATTCTTATCTAAATCCAACAGCTCCTTCAGAAGGCCTTCTATGTACTCTAGCATATCTCCCATTTCTGTGTGCTCCGGTAAGCCATGAAGTCGCAGATTCACCTGCTGGGACTGGTTCTCTAGGTCCTCTATTTTGTACAGCAGCAGTTGGGGGCGATCGTGGAGCTGAAGCAAGGCACCATTATGTAGGTCGATTGTTTCGTCCTGAGTTGTAAGTTGCTTCTCGATGCCTGGATTTGCTGTTCTTGTTGCTGGAGTTTTTGTCTGTTCTCCTTCACTTCTGAACCAATCATGTCTAGGGTTCTGGTAAGTCTGCGCAGCTCCCGGCAGAGTTGCAGAGAAGTTATAGTAAAATGTTCGCCCTCCTCCTCGGATTCACTGGAGGGATCAAGGGCCTGGCTTTCAGGAGACCTAGGTGGCATGTCTCCTCGTTGGGCGGGTGGAGGGGCCAGTTTCAATTTTTGCTGTTTAAGTCCATGCCCTGTTGTTGCCCGGTGTCGGGGATTAACTGCCATGGAGACTGTTGTTCGCCAAGTAAGATTTTCTGGTTTGGTGGGGCGAAGTTTAAGCTACTGAATCGGAGGAAATCAGCGGGAGCTGATCAACCCTGCATCTGCATTGCCTGTCGTCCTACCAGAAGTCGAAGTTTTGTATGAACTTTTAAGATGTTCAGCGTCCAGAGCCTCCGGGATGGGCATCTTCTCAAATAAAATTTGCCTTGCCTTAATACAAGATCCATCTGTTTCCAGGGCATTTATCATTATTAGGAACAATAATGGTCCCAGTTTTGTTCCCTGTGGCACTCCCCCACACATGCACTCCACCCCTGACTGTACACCCTCCACTTCTATCCATTGGGTCCTATCCCCTGAAAAATCATAAGCCCACCTCACAATACAAGGTGGAATACCTAGCTTCTGTAATTTCCTCATCAAAGTTTTATGGTCTCTCAAATTAAAAGTCTTTCTGTAATCCACTAGTACCGCTCTCACCATCTCCCCTCTTCCCAAGATTTCATGCACAATTCTAAAAACATTAAAGTTGCCAGAGTTGTTGATCTCCCCTTTAAAAATCCAAACTGATTTTTATCAATTTCATTTGAGATCAGTTCTAACATCCATCTTGTAATTAATCCCTCACACATTTTGGAGACAGCATAAGTTAGTGAAATGGATCTAAAAATGTTTCTCACATCCTAGGGTATAGACACTTTAGGTAAGGGTAGTACTCAAGCTGGTTTCCATTGATTTGGTAGTTTTAGGTAGGGGTAGTACTCGAGCTGGTTTCCATTGATTTGGTAGTTTTAGGTACGGGTAGTACTCAAGCTGGTTTCCATTGATTTGGTAGTTTTAGGTAGGGGTAGTACTCAAGCCTATTTACATTGATTTGGTAGTTTTAGGTAAGGGTAGTACTCGAGCTGGTTTCCATTGATTTGGTAGTTTTAGGTATGGGTAGTACTGAAGCCTATTTACATTGATTTGGTAGCTCTTATTTGGAGTGGGAGCTCTTGCAGCTGGCTATTACCATTAGGACTATGCCGCAGGCACTAGGACCCACCAGAAAACTCTTAGCTAGCAGTATCCAATGGGGGCCACCTCCTGACACCGGCTCTGTCCCGTCAGCCATGGTACAAAAGGGGGCGGTCCCCAGCCCCACCTCAGTTCTTTTCCCGCCGCAGACCCGCTCTCAGCGGTTACTCTTGGCTCGTTGTTTAGCAGTTCAGCGAAGATTTTTTCTCAGTGTTAGTTTGTTCTTCTCAGTTGAGTGTGTCATTGTATGTCTTCTTCACCATCCTCTGTGTCTTCGTCAGGACCGAAGAAAATCAAGTTTTTCCGTGACCGCCAGATTTGTGCTAAGGACTCCCACGAGGCCTGTGTGTTCTGCCTTGGACCAGACCACGACACCCAGGCTTGCAGGATCTGCAGAGGCTTTACCAGCAGGACAAGGATTCAACGCCTGAAGGCACTTAAAGCCCACCTTTAAAGAAACAGGTCACTGTGATGCAGAGATCTCCAGGGGAGAAGTCTAAACATAAGGACAAGTCACGCCATAAGTCCAGCGACAAGGACAGGAGCCGGTCCTGTACACGCCTTCCCCATAGGAAGGCTTCCTCAGGCTCAGGTGGTTCTGACCTTCACACCACTCCAAACACTCCCAGGACTGGGGTGGGCCTTCCTGCCACACTAAGACCCCAGCATCGGTGGAAGGTAAGCAAGGCCCGGTTGCCCAGCCAGTGCCACCCGCGAAGGTGAAGGTCATGCCCCTGTGCCCCCCTTCTACCTTGGGCAATACTTCTTCAGCTCCCTCTTCAGTGCATGCCTCAGCCCCGCTGAAGAAAGCCTCAGTCTCGGCCCTACCCGGGGCTCCGGGTAAGGCCCATCGAAGGAGCTGGAGCCCTCCATGAAGTCCTCCTTGGCTTCCCACCCTTCTAAGCCTCCAGCAAAACAAGACCCAGCACCGGTTAAGCCAGGTGGCCAGAAGCTGGCCTCGGGTACCAGCACTGGTCACTTAATAGGTCATGCGACACCGGAGACAGTACAGTCACCAGTGCAGAGGGCCTGCACCCCAAAGGACGTCTCTGCGGGCACTTCACCTCAGGACCTCCCTGAGTTGCGGGCTTCACTGATTTCCCAGGACCAGCCTGTCATGCCTGATGCCCCAGCTGGGCTTGCGGCATCTCAGCTTAATAAGGAGGAGCTCACTGAACTTTTTTCAGTTCTGGTGAAGCCAGGTCAAGCCAGGATGTCATGCCTCCTAAGCCAGACCCGACCTCGGTCCCTGATAACACGGAGGACCAAGCTACAAAGGGCAGTCCTTCCACCCCAACTAACAAGTCTGCTCCCGAAGAGCGGCCCCACCCTTTCAAGTTCCGCTCTCCTTTGGTGATCTATACCCGTCTAGGTCTAAGGACCGCTGGCAGCAGTCGGTGTTCCTGGTCAGTTAGCCGACGCCATGGTCACCTCAGGAGCAGGTCTCATAGCCACCGTAGGTCTGGCAGTCACCATGGGCGCTCAACCAGCCATCGTCGGACCCATAGCGATGTCGGTCCTCTCACTGCATCGGTTCCACAAGTCGACGCCAGTCTTCAGCGTGCCGGTCGGTTAGTAGCTGTCACTCAGAGGACAGAAGTCCCTCCAGGTCAGGGGCAACTTCATCCTGCTCTGATAGGGGCAGATCTTACTCTTCTTCTTGGTCTGACCGATCCCTTTCTAGGGAGAGGGTGTCCCTGGATGAAAAAGATACCCCTCGTTCACCTCCAGATGACCCCATCTTTATGGACATCATGAGGCACATCCAAGCCTCCAATGGATGGGAGATGGAGGACTTGGATCCGGAACACCGGAGGTTGACCAGATACCTGAGGCAAAAAGAGCAAAAGCCTCAAGTGGCTCCTTTAGTGGATACATTCCAGGACCAGACCCAGTTTACCTGGAAACATCCAGCCACTACCCTGGCAGTTCCCAAAAAGTCAGACAGGCTTTATAGAGCACCAAGGGAGGAGCCCTTTCTGATGGAACACCCTCAGGTAGATTCAATGGTCATTACGGTGGCACATGACAAATCTAAGCAGCCAAAGCACCTTAGCTCACAGCCTTCCAATGCACAGTCCAGGTACTTGGACCAGGTGGGCAAGAAAATTTATTCTGCCATAACCTGCTCCATCAGGTCACTTAACTTCCTCATGCATATGATCCAGTACCAAAATGCACTGTGGGAGAAGGGCCAAGAAGTTGCTCAAGCCATGCCAGATTCGGCGCAGAAGACCAAATTACTGGAAATACTGAAATCAGGTTCGGACTTAGGTTCGCATGTGTTGTGGGCCTCGTACGATACTGCAAACACAGTGTCTAGGGCTGCAGCCTCTGGCGTTTGCCTTAGGTGCCATGCCTGGTTAAGGGTCTCTGGATTCTCCCAGGATCTGCAGTCTGGAATCAAGGATCACCCATTCCAATGTTCTGTCCTGTTTGGGGAGGAGACTGAGAAGTTGGTTTCTCATCTCCAAGAGTCTGGGAAGTTAATTTGGTCCACCTTGAAACTTTACAAGGGGGACAAAAAGCCATTCCGTAAGTGTTCCTTTTGGAAGTCCTCAGGGCAGAACAGCTGTGGCCAGTTTTCGCAGAGAGGTGGGTTCAAGAGGAAAGCCACAACTCCGCCTGCTGGGGGCGCCCCCTCTAGAGGCCCAAAGTCCTCTCAAACCTCTCTTCCCACTCCCAGAGCTTCCCAATGACCCCCTACTGACCTTCCCTCATCTGGCAGAGGCAGAAGGGGAGGCAGTGGGGAGGGTCACTTCTCCCTCCACTTGGAAGGGTGGAGTAAGATCAGTTCGGATCTCTGGGTCATCGACGTCATAAGGAGGGGACATACACTGGAGTTCACTCAAATCCCTCTGGAGAATCCACCAAGGTCCTCTCATTATCCTCCTTCTCACATTCCTTTGATAGAAGGAGAGATCCAGGCCATCTTGCAAAAACGGGCGATACAGCAGGTTCCACAGGGGCAACAGGGAAAGGGATTCTGCTCCCACTTTTTCCTGGTTCCAAAGAAAACAAACGATCTTCGGACCATCCTAGACCTCAGCTCTTTAAATCACTTTATAGAATACAAAAAGTTCAGGATGATGGCCCTTCCAGGTCTCATTCCTCTGTTGCACCAAAGGGATTGGCTCTGCTCCCTAGACATGCAAGATGCTTACATGCATATAGGGGTCTTCCCTCCCCACCAGAAGTTCTTTAGGTTCCACGTCCAGGGGAGGCACTACCAGTTTTGGGTCTTACCATTTGGCTGCTCCTCGAGTCTTCACCAAGTTCCTAGCGGTGGAGGCTGCTGTTCTCATACACAAGGACCATTATGTCTTCCCTTACCTGGATGACTGACTCTTGGCAGCTCCCTCAAGAGCACTCCTTCTGCGCACTCTCGGAGACACCTACAGTATACTCTCCTCCAAGAACTGGGAATCACTCTGAATCTTCCAAAATCATACCCAGAGCCCAGCCAATGACTCTCTTTTATAGGGGCAGTTCTGGACACGGTCCAAGGCATGGCCTTCCTCCCTCAGAACAGGGGGCATCATCTGTGGGCAGTGGCCCAAGCAGTTTCCATGACCCCTCAAGTCCAGGCCAGGACTTTCCTCAGGCTTCTGAGGCACATGGCAGCAGCCATCCCTACAGTTCTCTTGGCTTGCCTCCACATGAGGGTCCCTCAATGGATGCCCAGGCTGCAGTGGGACCAAAGATTTGACAGTCTAGACCAATTGGTCCAGATCTCGGACCCAGTCAGAAGGACCCTTTCTTGGTGGCTGAACCCTTCCAACCTGGAAAGGTGTTCTTTTCTGCCAGGAGCCCCCGAGCCAGATCCTAACCACAGATGCCTCCGAGCTTGGTTGGGGGCGCATCCAGGGGACAGCCAGACCCAGGGTATTTGGTCTCTGGATGAGTGCTGGCTCCATATCAACGTCCTAGAGATACGAGCAGTCCTGAACACCCTGCAGGCTTTTCAAGAGGACCTAGCACCAGGCTCTCTTCTTATCCAGACAGACAACACAGCCATAGTGTTCTATATCAACAAGCAAGGGGGCACGCTTTCATACCCCCTGTGCAGGGAGGCAGTGTGAGTCTGGTATTGGACCCTGGAACATCAGATCAGTCTAGCCGTGGTACACGTTCCAGGCATTCAAAATGTCTTGGCCAACAGCCTAAGCTGGTCATGGTCCAAGGTGCATGAGTATGAATTACTGCAGTCACTAGCAGACCAGCTCTTCAACACGTGGGGTCTTCCAGAGCTAGACCTCTTTGCATCTCCACGCAATGCCAAACTGCCAAATTTCTGCTTGCGAGAGCACAAGCCTGGTGTTTTTTGGCCAGACACATTGTCCCTCTGTTGGACAGGGAGGTTTCTGCATGCCTTCCCTCCTTTTCTGCTAATCCAGAGGGTTCTCTTGAAGCTTCAGGCCGAAGGGGCACAAATGATTCTCGTCGTCCAGCTGTGGCCTTGGCAGAGTTGGTTCCCACTACTTCAGCAGCTGGCAATGGAACCTCCGATTCAGCTGCCTTGGAGCTCGTACCTGTTATCCCAGGATCAGGGAACCTTGGTCCACCCGGACCTCAAGTCCCTGCACCTTCATGCATGGCCCCTGCAGACATAGTCAAATCCATATATGGGGTCTCCCAGGAGGTGGCGGATGTTCTCATCTCTGCGAGAAAGCTCTCTACTAGGTTCACTTATGCTATGAAGTGGAAGCATTTCTGCCTTTGGGCTTCTTCCTGTCACTTAGACCCACTTACCTGTCCAGTGAACTCAGTTTTGCAGTATCTCCTCTCCTTGTTGAATAAAGGCTTGAGCTACTCCTCCATCAAAGTGCATTTGTCGGTGGTTTCTGCCTATCATACGCTGGTGGAGGGGAGAACTTTGGCCCAGCTGGATGTGTCCCGCACTTTTTTGAGGGGCATTCTTCACATTAAGCCTCCCATCTGAGATCCAGTACCTCCCTGGGATCTCCTTTTTGTGCTGGAGAAGCTTACCCTTCCTCCCTCTCTTTGAACCTGCCACAGATTGCGAGTTACATTTTCTTTCCTGGAAAGTATCCTTTTTAGTTGCTGTCACTTCGCTCGAAGAGTTTCTGAGCTTCAGGCCCTGATGTGTAAGGAGCCTTATTTGGTTTTTCATAGGGACAGGGTTTCCCTTAGGACAAATCCCAAGTTTCTTCCCAAAATGTTTTCAGATTTGACTCTCAATCAAGATGTCAATCTTACAGTATATTACCCAGACCATTCTTACAGAGGGGAAGCACTCCTGCACACTTTGGATATTCATAGGGTGCTGAGGTATAACCTTAAGCATATTGCTCCCCACTGCAGGACGGAGCAGCTCTTCGTTGCCTTTTTGCCTTGACACCTAGGTAATCCAATATTGAAACAGACTATTTTAAGGTGGCTGGTGCATTGTATCATCTACTGTTACTATAAGTACAACAAAACCCTTCCGAGTTCTGTCAGAGGCCATTCTACCAGGGGAGTGGCTACCTCTTTCACATCTTTGAGAAAGGTCTCAATTGGACACATCTGTGCAGCGGCTACTTGGAGCTCAGTGCACACTTTCATTAGGCACTGCAGTCTGGATATTGCTTCCAGGTGCAGGGCTGGGTTCGACCTAGCAGTCCTTCAGGGCCTTCTTTCCTAGTGTGCCTTTTCCTGCACTGGTGCTTTTCAGCCACCTCCCAGGGTTCTTTCCAGTGTTACTTTTTGCGGGACTGCTTGGGACTCAGTCCTAATGGTAATAGCCTGCTGCAAGAGCTCCCTCTCGAAGCAAGATAGTACAGTTGTGTAAGAACTTACCATAACAGATCTTCAAGAGGAGCTCTTGCAGCAGGCGTAGCTTTCCTGCCCTCCTCTCCCCCCCCCCACCCCCGGTGAGCTGTTTGGCATCTCCTTTTGTGGTGTGCTTCCATCTGATCTGTCTGTCGGGACCTGCTTACAGGTCTTCGGCGGATGAACTGAGATGGGGCTGGGGACCACCCTCTTTTGTACCATGGCCGACATCGGGGTGGAGCCAGCGTCGTGGGGATGCCCAGTGTTGGGTACTGCTAGCTAAGAGTTTTCCAGTGGGTCCTAGTTCCTGTGGCATAGTCCTAATGGTAATAACTTGCTGCAAGAGCTTCTCTTGAAGATCTACTGTTACGGCAAGTTCTTATGTAACTGTACTTTTTCCTAACAAATTAGATTTGTTAAATATGTTACATATCCAAGGGGCAATTAAATCTTCCCCTTCCCTCCATACCCAGTTTGGTATTGCATCAGGGCCTACTGCCTTATTTACGTTCAATTTTTTTCAATGCGTTCATTATTTTATCCACTGTAACAAGATATTTTTCAGACACGTCCCTTAATTCCCATTCTATTTTTTTTAAGGATTCAAGGGTTTTCTATGGGGAAGGTCAGCAGATTAGAAGCAGAAAAAGCCTGATTGAAAATAACAACTGCAACTGCTAGACCAGTTGGCATCATGCAGTTTCATTTGAGCAATGACAGATATGCCCAGTGTTTCTTGCCAATTAGTAGTTGACTGAATAAGTTTACCTCTTGACCTTAACCTGGCTTAATGCTCGTTTGCCAGGAAGTGCCCAGAATGGAGAATGGTATTGTTATTATAAGGTGGGGAATTTAAAAAAAAAAAAAAGAAAAGCTACAGGGCCAGCATCATTTTTTTGTGGGCCCCAAGCAGTGGACCTCTAGCAGGCCCCCCTGCCCCCTCAGAGTCAGATCCATCTGTCTGTAAAAAAAGAAAAAGAGTAATAATAAAACCACACCAGCAGCCAGCTTGCCATCACCATCCAACCCTCTCCTCCACAGAGCAGTATAGCAGCAATTGAGTTATTCTGAGTTGACAAAAATGTATACCACTCCAGCAGGCCAAGCCACTTGCGCTCAGAGTCCGACCGCAACCAACCTCAAGAAGGGCCCTCTCAGACCTGACCATTTAAAAAAAAAAATTTCAATAAAACCACATGCCACACATAAACTTAGTGTAAAGTCTGTGTCCATCCCGGACGGCCTCTCCTGCACCCCCCAATTTGGCAAAATTGCAGAGAGCAGCAGAATATTTTGTATGGTGCAATGGACTGCAATCTGAGTCTCCCCTCCCTCCTGGGGGCTCTACTCAGGGCCAGCATCAGGGCTACCTCCCTACCCGACCATACCCTGGCCTACCTGGTTTGGTGTGTGGGTAATGAAGGAAGGAACTAGGAAGCTTTATTATGCACATCTGCTCCATTGCTGTCATTGACTCATCAGGTGCCAGAGAGCTCCACCCAGGCCCGACTTGGACGGACAGTGGACCCGCGGACGCACTGTGTGAACCAAATTGATCACTCTACAGTCCCGCCGACTTCTGGCCAATTTAAACTGTCCTGCCTTTGTCCACCATTGCACCTTCTCCCTTCGCAACAACAATGTCCGACTGTGATGTGACGTCACAAACAGCAGCTAAGCCAGCTGGCTGGGTTGGTCAGGCCCACCTCCTCCACCACTCTCCTCCCAGCTATTGACCTGCATATCTCACCACACCCCGCTCCACAGAACAGAATGCTCTGGATCAGGGCCTTGCCATTTGGTCAACAACAAGCAGGGCTTGCATATAAGGACTTGATCACACCAGTACTGTTGTCAGCGTATCGGGCTGTGTAGGACAGGGGGCAGCCACCTCCTTCATGGCAGTATGCTACAATAGCAATGATCCCTAAATCTCAGAAGAATCTGAAATATGCAGCATCCTATAGACCTATTCCAATGCTTAACTGCAATTATAAGATTTATATGTCTATTCTTGCACACAGAATCAAACCCCTTCTCCTGACACTGATAGACCAGGACCAGGTAGGTTCTGTGTGTGGGAGACAGGCCCATGATGTGGTCTGGCGTACTTTTTTGTTACTAGAATACGCATGCTCATGAACGATTCTGCTGGTTACCCTGGGGTTGGATGCTGAGAAGGCGTTTGACAGGCTCTCTTTGTCCTTCCTCTGGGTGACCCTGTCAAACTTTGGATTCACAAATGAACTGATCTTACAGCTCCAGAACATTTATTACCTCTCCAAGGTGTATGTTAAACTGGACGGGGCCCTATTGGAATCGTTTCCATTGTCTAGGGGTACAAGGCAGGGGTGCCCCTTGTCGCCCCTGCTTTTTGTCCTCTTTTTAGAGCCCTTGGCAGCTTCAATTAGGCAGCAGACTCTTATAGAGGGAATCCTATTGGGTGGCAGGGAGTATAAATTGTCTCTATTTGCAGATGACATACTGTTGACCCTTATCAATCCAGAGAGCTCCATCGCTGAGTTATGGAAACAGTTGGAAATATTCGGTCACTTAGCAGGGTATAAAACTAATGTCCAAAAGACTGAAGCTCTGCTCTACAATTTTAAGCCCTCCCATGTATTAAAATGCTCCCACCCATTCAGATGGAATAAGGTCAGCATGAGATATTTAAGGGTTAAATTGTCAACCACTTTAGAAGCTATAGTTATATTACATTTTGAACAAATAAACCAGCAGCTTACAGCTGATGTGTTCAGATGGTCGCAGTCCCCACTGAGTTTTCTTAACAGAGTAGAAGCTGTGAAGCACAATGTTCTCCCCAGAATTTTATTTCATCTCCAAACTCCCCCTGTCACACCAAGTGCCATCTATTTTCAGGACTGGGATAGGATGATATCTCAGTTCCTCTGGAATAGGAAAGCACCTAGAATTAGGTATAGTATACTCCAGCTTCCCAGAGAATAAGGTGGCTTAAATCTGCCAAATTTCAGAGATTACTCCAAAGCAGCGCAGCTGCACACCTTATTGGGCTGGCTGAACCTACACTGTTCCACCTATTGGAAAGAAATAAAGCTCACCCTAAATGGGATACAGGACTTAACAAGCTATTTATTTGGGGGACCCCTGTGGGGCAGTCAGCTTGCAAAATTCTCTTTATATACTGGATTACCTTTTCATACCTGGCTTGAGATACTGGGAAGTTACCTGCTCTACCATGAAAGGTTATATTTAAGGGCCACAGCTTGGGACCAAGAGTTTGCTCTGAACTGCATGCGTGGTAGAGCAAAACAATGGCAACAACAGAGATTAATATATATTCATGAGGTGATGGGGCCAACAGGTATGTTGCCATTTGTTAGCATTCAGGCCAAATTCTCATGCCACCAGAGGGATTATTATAGCTATATGCAGCTGAGGTCATATTTAACCCCACAGGAAAACAAATTGGCAGACTTGGCAGAATTACCCACAGCACTACTGAATTTGATTTGCAGTATTCTAAGAGGTACTCCTATGGAACATTTTGTTAGTAGGATATACGGTACACTGAGAGAATGTCTAGGGGATTCCACAGAGTCTGTAAGGGTGCAGTGGATCAGGGATCAAATCCCGATGATGCAGTGGGAGAGAGCAGCTCTGCCCCTTAGCAGAGTAATTCAAGTTCCTTACTGGAAGGAGTTTGCATGGAAGCATAGACTTCAATTCTTCCGTACTCCCAGAATGATTTCTAAGTACAAGGGGAACCCGGTGGGGGTGTATTGGAGGGATTGTGGTACCCCAAAGGCTGGTCACACACATATTATGTGGGCATGCCCACTCTGGAGCACTACTGGAGAGAGGTAATTACTGAAATAGCCTCAATATATGATAAGCAAGATGTACTCATCCTATCATTCATCCTGACCTTTGCCTTGCCAGAAGGCTTTAAGGTAGATAAGACTGTCTATAAACAAATCATAATTCTACTCCTGGTAGCCCACAAAACCATCACTAGGCTCTGAAGTACTACAAGCATGCCATCCAAAGTCACATGGGTCAAAACAGTTAGGGAAGTATATTCTGTGGAGAGACTGTCTGCGGGACTTCTAGACAGGAAGGAAGCATTTGAAATCAAGTGGAGAAAATGGATATTATATCAATTAGAACACTATACTGAATTTGTACCCTACATATATTGTAAGCACTGGAGCACATAAGCTTGGTAAACTGAATGATGTGCCTGAATTACCAGTCATGACTTGGAGATACCTGTGTATATTGGAATTAAGGTTTTCCTTTTTTTTTCTATTCCCTTTCCCCTTTTGCCTATTTCACTGATGTCTAATTGTGCCTGGGGACAGTTCTTACTTAATGGAATAAGCCACATGTATGCCTTTGGAGAGAAGTGTATGAAATTTGTAAAAACATTTTTTCTGGTACAATCATTTGTAATGTATTACTTTAAAATGAAAATAAAGAACAAATAAAAAAAAAAAAAAAAAAACAAGCAGGGCTTGCAGGCAGCTTGGGGTGAGTAATCCATTCTGGCATTTTTGCAGATGCAGTTTTCTTTCCCACCACTCGACTCATCGGCACCGCTGCAGCAGCGGTGTAGTGCGCACAGCACTGATGTCATTGAAGCGTGCTGCCAGCCAGTTCAAAGCTGCTATGATAAACTTAAGTAAACCTTTTTTGGCGCTCCTGGTGGACCTCCCTCTGGTGTCAGGGCCCCGGGCAATTGCCCGAATGGCCTTAGTGCTGACACCGGGCCTGAAAAGCTACTTTGTTGAAATGTCTCTTTTTTCTCGTTGTAGGCCATCATGCCATTTGCTGCTGGCCCTGGAGTGTTCTTTTTATCTTTGTTTCCTAGTTTGAAACCCTATTTTCCTAGACGTTAGCAATTGATATTTTCTTTCTGCCCAATCTGGCAATCCATGATGTTTATTTCTTAATTCTCCATTCTCCGTAAAACTGCTTTCACCTCTGCAAGATTGCACATATTTTTCACAACCTAGACCCTAGTGCTGCTGAAACTCTCATTCGTGCTTTTTTCTTTTCTTACCTTGTTGACAGCAGTGTTCTTCTTTTTGGTCCTTGGAGTTTTCCCATTGGCATCTCTGCTCCTCATGTCTGGAACATTCTCCCTCTTCATTGTCTGCAAATTGAGCTACTCAGCTTTTAAAATCTCACCTCAAAACATTACTTTCCTGTTTTACTTATCTTTCATAATCATAATTCTCACTGTTTTCACTGGCAATTATAGTGATATGTTTAGTAAAGACAAAACACATCACAGGCTGTGTGATAAGGGAATAATGCACGCCTTGGGTGGTTATTCAGAGTACCAAAACTACCTGAGAAATGCATATTCCCTCATTAATGTACACATTGTAGTGTTTTATTCTTCTTATAGAAAGGCCTTTTGTTTGCCAAAAATATGTAGTTCAGTTACGATATGCTATAATAAAAGAATAATCAGTGATCAGGTGTCACATTTTGGCGATGAGCTTATGGAACTTTCATGGTCTGTTTCTCCCTACCTGAAGTTGCAGATCACTGCTTGTGACATCACAGTTACTCCCATGGTAACAGATTGTGATGTCACAACAGAGGATTATGACTTGAAGTCGAGAGTCAGCTATAGAGACAGATAAACTCTAAAGTGATAAAGATCATAAATTCATGCAAATTTTCTTAGAAACAAATCATAGAGAGGAGAAATATATAAACTATAAATGTAATGCTGGCAGAATTGTACCTAATTATTATGCTTTTTAAAGTTTTCTTTGAGGCGTCAGTAGCTCTTTCAATAGTATGTACAATAAACATTCCTTATTGTATCTAGACTTGTAATACTTTTATTATTGGAATCTACTCTGCTGCTGTTATTATCTCTCAGCACCCTTTTGCAGAAAACGTGCTGCACCTTAATGATGTTATCCTGGTGTGTGAAGTTCTAAATAAACTAATAATGTTCTTTTATTACTTTGTAGGGTACTTTGTGATACTTTGTTATGAAAGATGATATATAAAATAGTATTTTGTATTACAGTTTCATATATCATTGTCTACAGTTACATGACAAATCACATTTTACAGTTTTGTTTGTAGAAGATAAATGTCAAACATGATCTAAGTACAATATGGTGGTAGTGTGGATAAAATTATGTTTCCTTCAACTTCAGAAACTTGTAAAGTAATAACCTCTTCAGAAACTTGTAAAGCACTCTAAAAGCACAGCCATATTTGCATTTGCCATCCTTGTCTTTTGGGTTTCAGTAAGTTGCCTGGAAAAAGACAAATGATGGTACTACCTCCAGTGTACAGTACACTACCATTTTACCAGTTTAAGGGTTACATCAAAAGCCCTACAAAGAGATACTGAGGGATCTCAACATGTACACCCTAGAAGAGAGGCGAGCGGACATGAGACCTAACTACTGCCTCGAGGGGTGGACAGAGTGCAGGAAGGGAGTTTCTTTCAAACGAAAAAGAGAACCAGGACCAGAAGGCATGCAACAAAGCTAGGAAGGGGGAGTTCAAGAGGGATGTAAGGAAGGACTATTTTACTGAAAGAGTGGTAGACATCTGGAACGGACTGCCAGTGGAGGTGGGGAGGTGAGTAGAGTATGGGGCTTCAAGCATGTGAGGGATAGACATAGGGGAATCTTAGTAAATAAGCTGAGAGGAGTGAGGGTCACCGGAGACCAGTTAGGGTCTCCAGAGATAGACCTATCCTGTGTATTCTTATACCACACCACTGTTTTCGCCCCCATCACCTCCACTGGAAGGCTGTTTCCGGAATCCACTGAAGAAGTACTTCTTCACATCTCTCCTGAATCTACTCCTTCCAGCTTGATAGCATGTCCTCTTTTTCTTGAGTGCCTTTTTTTTTTTTTTTTTATGGAAAATACTTTCCTTCTGTACCGTATTTACTACTATGAGGTATTTAAAGGTCTCTGACATATCCACCTCTCCCTTCTCTCTTCCAGGGTCCACATGTTGAGGTCTTTTAGCCTCTCCTCATAGGGCTTTTGATGTGGACCCTGCACCATTTTAGTAGCTGTCTATTGAACTGCATCCACTCTCTCTGTGTCCTTCTGGAGATGTGGTCTCCAGAACTGGACACAGTACTCTAGGTGGGGTCTTACCAGTGATCTATACAGAGGGACCACCACCTCCCGCTTTCTGCTGGTGATATATCTCCCTAAATGCCCTGCATCCCACTAGCCCTCCCAGCTGTCTTGTCACACTGCCAGGCCACCTTTAGGTAATCAGATATGATTGCCTCCCAGGTTCCCTTCCTGCTTGATTGTCATCAGTACCACTCCACTCCATTTTATGCTTCACCCCTGGGCTCCTTTGCTCAAAGTACATTATTTTACACTTTTCAACATTATAACCCAGCTGCCGTACCCTTGACTACTCCTCTAGTTTTCTCAGGTCTCTGCTCATCCTTTCCACAGACACTGCCCTCCCCCCAGAGTATCCACCCTATCACAGATTTTGGTGTCATCCTCAAAGAGGGAAATCTTCCCCTTCTAGGGATGTGGATATGTTGTTCTTAGCCACACTTGTCATCATGTCCCTTTCCCCTTTAAATCTTGCTGGAAGGCCGTCAAGCTGGCTCCTCCCACCCAGGTGGTATAACCCTCGGCTCCACCACATGATACCAGATCTTCCCTTCCACTGGAAGATTCGGGTTGCCTCCTCTTTGCATTCGCTTTTTGTAGGCCCTGGCTTCTGACTCTTCAGTTATTCTGAAAATTTGTCTCATTCGAACTAACAACTGTGATTATTGTTACTCGGTCATGGAAGATAAATCTTCCCGCATATTTTGCTGGTGTACGTGCAGCCAAAAAATGTCGCGCACCGATCCGCATACCGTGTGCATCTACTGCCTGGGTATCGGCCATGACACTCAGACTTGCGACATGTGCCTTTCATTTCACCCAAACATCTTCGACAATCGTCTCACACACCTTAAAGGAAAACTACACCCTCATATCATTTAAATTTTATTTGATTTCATGTCAACGGACAACTCCTTTCCTGTAGCTGTTAGCCCAGCCAAGGACAGTTCGCCGCTGAGATGTGCCCCTCAGGGTCTGAGGGCTTAGTTCTGCAGCCCTCCCCAGTCCAGCCAAGGACAGTTCGCCACCAGAATTTACTGCGCAGGTACAGACACAGAGGAGTCCTGAGTGCACTTTGTGCACTGAAACTTTTGAACTTGCCACCTTTTGTGGTGCAGTTGCCCAATTTCATGGAGCTTAAATTTAATTGCTATTCAGAGGGAGCAGCTTGCATTTACCTTGTGTTAGCTGTGCTCCTTCAAGCTGAAATTTTCAGGACTGCATTGTAATCTGCTTTTTAAACTAAATCCTGCAAATTAATTTTCTCAAATTGTTTAATTGTATGGTTGGTGCTTTCCCTACCTAGTTCCAAACTCGGTCTCCTGCCACTAGAACTTTCTCTCCCCCTGAGAACTTGCTATGTAGTGTAATTCCTCCCCCCTATTCAAGTCCCCTATTCTCTCTTTGTTTCTGTTTAACTTTGATTTTCCTTCCTTATTTAAAAGGCTAACCTCTCTGTCTCCTTTCCTTTCCAGGGTCTGAGGGCTTGCTTCTGCAGCAATCCCCGGCCCAGCCAAGGACAGTTCACCGCCGGAATTTGCCCCACAGGTATGGACATGGAGTAGCCCTGAGTGCACTGTGTGCATCAACATTTTTGAACTTGGCACCTTTTGTGGTGCAGTAGCCCAATTTCGTGGAGCTTAAATTTCATTGCTAGTCAGAGGGAGCAGCTTGCATTTACCTTCTGTGAGCTATGCTCCTTCAAGCTGAAATTTTAACCCCCCCACCTTCTCCATCTATTAAATACTCCTTTTCTCCACCCTATGCCCTATCTGACTGGCCTCTGGTGATAAAGGGGTGGTCTCTGGTGATAAAGGGGTGGGGCACATAACTGTGGGCAGTCCTAGAACCTGCAGTCTACAGTGTTTGCTGCCTCGATCCTGCTTCTGAAAAATATCAGATTCTATTACATGATCATGCAGCCCCCACTCTACCTGCTAGTCCTGCTGACTCCTCTCTGCGGCATTGCCCTGGAATACTTCACCCCCGTAACTGCTGCTGTTCCAGGCTTTTCTGCAGACATGAAGGACTTTACCTTCTCCAGTCTGCTACCTCTCCCCAAGTGACTCAATAGTCATATCAAACATTCTTGCAGAAAACTGGTTCTCCGACTGATTAGGTCTTACAGCACATCTAAATGCATCTCCAAAGCTAGGACCATCCTCGCCTTTTTGATTGCTGCTATCTGGATTATAGTCCTCTCCTTCTCTTTGGCAGGTGATGTGGAAACTAACCATGGCCCCGTAGCCAAAGGGCTCCCTCACTATTCGGTCAGTTCTTCCCCTGGGCCCCGTTCCAGAGGACTAAAGGTTGCCCACATAAATATAAGAAGCTTGGTGGCTAATCATGCAGAACTTGTAGCTTGGACCACCACTCAAAGGCCTGATCTCCTTGCAATTTCTGAATCCTGGCTTAAGCTTTCTCTCCCCGACTGTCTGTGTTCCCTCCCTGGATACAGCTTGTTCCGGGTTGATCGGCCTGAATCAAAGAGGTGGCACTGTGGCACTATTTTACAAGTCTCATCTAAACCTAACCTTACTACCATGCCCATCGCTTGTGTCCTGTGAGGTACTTCATGCACTGCTTCTGCCGGGTGACTCAACAAAAATTGCACATTGTTTGCACCTACATGCCTCCAGTTTCCTGCAAACATGGGCTTAAGGAGTTCCTGGCTTTTCTTCCCCGGGCCACTAGAAACAATAAAGGGATTTGTCTAGATGACTTCAGTCAGGATTGGCTCTGCCCAAACCTCCCTGTCCTTGACTCTAATATAAGCAAGGCCAACCTAACCCAGCTTGTTTTGGTGCCTACGCAACATTCCAGCAATGGTAATAGTCACACCCTCCTTGACTGGGTACTTACCAACAAGCCGGACAGAATCTCTTCCGTGACCGTGCTGCCAGACTCCATTAGCAACCATTCACCTGTCACCTGTGTCTGGGATGCCAGCCCCTCCCACCCCAAAATTATCTCCATGACTGACTTCTCTGCCCTCGACACCTCAGCTTTTCTAAGGGATCTTCAGCATGTCGACTGGTCCCCATATTCGTGACAAATAACGTTGACTTGGCTGTAGAATACTTTACCAACTCTCTGTGCTCCTTGCAGTCCAAGCACATTCCTTCCATCTGGTGCAGGGTACGGGGCCTTCCTACCAAATGGTTAACTAGCCCTCTTCTACATATGCTTAAAGCACTGGACAAACTCTTGACCAGATGGAAAACCTCCTCCCTGCTCTCTGACTTCATCGCATATCGCTCCCTTCGTAACTCTTGTAAGAAAGCACTACAGACTGCCAAAAAATTACTATAGAGGCCTTCTTCACACCACCTCTAGTAACCCAAAAAGGTACTGGGCACAAATAAACCACATCGTGGGATGCTCCACGTCCCAAACACCCCATGACTTTCTAGTAAATAACGTCTCCTGTAACAACCCTAATAACATAGCTAATGCTTTCCAGCTCACTCTTTGCCGCCCTCCTAGTTTTGATGCTGACAGCCTCCCCTGCCAAACTTCCCCCCGACCTCCACCCATCCCATCTTTCCCTGATTCTCCACCGGTCTACAGGCTGGATGTCCTACGAGCTCTTAACACAATGTCCCCCCACGGCAGTGCAGGCATTGATGGATTAGAACCCAGAATTCTTAAATTAGGCACATCTCTTCTTGCCGCCCCCATCATGCAATTGTTCACTCTCTCCATTAGCTTGGGTACTGTGCCCCTCTCCTGGAAAAATGCCAGGGTTATCCCAGTCTTCAAAAAGGGTGATCCAAAAAACCTAACAAACTACCATCCTATTGCACTCCTGTCGTCCCTTAGTAAAATCCTGGAGAAGCTTATCCATCTCCAGGTGTCTAACTTCATTGCCAACTTTAACCTGCAATCTCCTGCTCAGCATGGCTTTAGGCCAAACCACAGCACCACGATGGCTGTAGTGTTATTCACCAGTGACATCAAATCTGCTATGGATTAAGGCCAGCTTATTGGGGCTGTTTTTATTGACATGTCAAAGGCGTTTGACTTGGTTAACCACAACCTGCTCCTGCATCAATTAGGCTCTATTGGCACCTCCCAATCCACACCTGCCTGGTTTGCCAGCTATCTGTGGAGCCGCTCCCAGTCTGTCTCCTGTCATAAAGTTCTCTCTGCCCCTGCCCTGCATCGTTCAGGCATCCCACAAGGTTCCATACTTGGGCCCCTGCTCTTTTCCTTGTTCGTCAATAACCTACCTTCGGTGCCCTCCCGCAGTCTATCCTTACTCTATGCTGATGACTTGGTTCTCTATATCTCCTCCTGCTCTATTCATGAAATTAACTCCCACCTCTCCTCTGATCTTCATCGTATCCAAACTTGGCTTACGTCCGACCGCCTGGTGCTAAATACTGCCAAGACCCAGGCTACACTCTTTGGGTCACAAAGGAAATCTGTCTCTTCAGCTCTGTCTCTCCAGATTTCTTATCTTGATGGCTCCTTTGTGGAAGTAACTCAGTCCTTCAAATACCTAGGTGTCACACTGGATCCATTTCTTAACTTCTCTCTGCAAATCAGTCAATGCTAAAACTGGACTGGCTTACCAAGTCCGTCAGATTCTGACCCCTGCTGCCAGGATCTCTGTCACCCAAGGCTTTCTCCTCCCTGGACTCTGCTACACTCTGCCTGTCTTCGCTATGGCACAGGCAAGCATCTTGCAAATGTGGGACGTTGCCTACAACAATGTCTGTAGATTTACGCTATCTGCTCCTCATCTTAAGCACCACTGTATTCTCTACTTTGACCTCCACTGGTTGTCTCCTTCCTTGCGTCGGGCTTATTCATTAGGCTGTCTGACTGACATTATTCGTTCTTCTATCCCCTCCACACTCGCTGCTATGCTCACCCCATGGACTGCCCTCATTCCCTTTGTTTCATATCTTTAGCTCTGTTATCTGTCCCAAAATGCTGCACTAGAATGGGTGAACTTGTCATCTTCTATGCCCCCCAATTTTGGAACTCTCTCCCACTTGATCTTAGGCATTCCAAATCCAACCCCACTTTCAAGAAAGGCCTCTCCAATTACCTCGCCTCCCTTGACATTTGCAAATGTCCCTAGCTTCTCGAGTCATGCAAATCTACCACTGTCCTGCACTTAAATTTCCCTGTGGCCTCTTGATTCCTCCCATCCCCACTCTTCCTCAGCTGCAGCTACGCACTCTGTTCCCTGTCTCTGCCTGGGAATTGTCTCCTTGCTGACTTACCAACAGCACTGTCATGTTTTGTACATTATTAACTGCAAATTGTGCCATTTTGTTCCTGTTATACTGTGTGATATGTACCTCCTCTATGTACTATGTAACTTGCACCCCTGTATAACTGTTTGGAATCTCCTATTGTACAACACTGTATATGTATTTGTTTTTACCTGTTCCTTGATTTGTACTCTCCCGGGTTGTGCCTGAAAATAGGCAGTTCTGTCTAGTGCACTTATGCGGTTACCAAAAGCAAATAAATAAATATATGTGCTAGCCTTAGTTTGTTTTCACAGCTCATGGTAGCCCCTGTGATTGTCCTGGGGATCTCCATTTCAAGTTCAAGTTCAAGTTTATTGCAGGAAAACTCCATTGAGCAAGCTCATTCACAAGGAGGTCCTGTGACATAAACACTTAAAGTACAAACACAGATAGGTAATAACAGTATATACATGAAATACACGTTACATGATACAGGCTGGATATACATACAAGGGTACCACATAGGGTGACCGCAGGTGGTAAACATTGATATGAGACAGGAAGCGACATAGGGTGCATACTGATAAATGAAACATGATGACTGGTGTGATTTGATTTAATCAAATCAAATCAAATATACAGTATTTTGGCAGCTAGAACAAACAACAGTCTACAACTGATATGGGAGGAGGAGAGATTTGATAGAGTAGCAGTGGGCGTAAGCAAAGATAAAACCAGGAGTAGAAGGGAAGGAAAGCAGTTAATATGACAAATCAATTATACCTTACCAGTGGATAAATATGGCACACATGGGGAAGGAAGAGACTTAATGACAGTTACAGGTGTCTTTTATTTTGGCTGAACTTAGCGATTTGTAGAAGTTTATTGAAACTGTGCTAGTTAGTTTCAATGCGGTTTGTAATTGGTTCCAAATGGAGGGAAGGGCATATGCAATACACGTTTACCAAAGGAAGTCCGCGTCCTTGGTATGTCAAGCATAATAAAGTCAGATTTTCTTAATGAGTATGCACTATGAGATACTAATAAGGAAGAGAGGTAGCTTGGCAATTTCTGCAGGAGCAGTTTAAGAGTCCATAGCCCAGCATGGGCAGGCGTCTAGTAGTAAGGATGTCCAACCAACAGCTGCATATAAGTTACAGTGGTGCGAGCGGTAGAGGAGTTGGTAATGAACCGTAGCATACGGTGATAAAGGATGTCAGTTCTTAGATTTGCAAGAGCGGTGGAGGAATAGATTACATCGCCATAGTCGAGTGGGGGAGAAAAGTGGCTGTACAAGCTTGTTTTGAGTTTCAAGGGGAAAGGGGCCTATTTCTGTAGAAGAAACTTAACCTTGCCTTTAACCTTCTAGAGACATCTTGATGTGGTCACTGAAAGATAATTTATTGTCGATCCAGATACCTAGATATTTAAATTTGGTTACAACTTCCAGAGGCTCGTTTAGCGTGGTGACAATGAAGTCTTGGGCAAGAGTATTGGGGGCCTGAGAGCACTCTGGAGAATATCATCGCTTTAGTCTTCTTGGCATTGAGCAGAAGCTTTGCCTTTATTAAATTATGCTCAAGTTGTGTGAAGTCCGCTTGAAGCACTCCCTTGACTTCAGATAACGATGAGCCAGAAGTATACAACACAGTATCATCTGCAAAAAAGTGCAGATTGGACGTAGATATGTTAGCATCTAAGTCATTGATGTACAGAGAAAACAAAATAGGGCCTAAGATGGATCCTTGGGGGACTCCTCTTGCAACTGGCAAGGCAGCAGAAAAAAAGCCTTCCGCCTTTACTTTTGGAATCTTCCAGTTAGGTAGCTAGAGAACCACTGGGTGGTATGGTATGTGGCACCCAACTTTGCAAGGCAATTGACTAATAGTTTGTGATCAACAGTATCAAAAGCTTTGCTGAGGTCCAAAAAGACTGCACCAGTTACCTTCTTAGCATCTATAGCAGAGATCCAATCATTGGTTACTTTTGCTAGTGCAGTGATTGTGCTATGATTAGCCGGAAGCCAGATTGAGCTGGGTTAATGAGAGAAAGGTTTCAGGTGAGATTTTAACTGAATATGGATCAGTTTTCAAGAACTTTAGAAAGGATAGGCAATATGGAGATAGGCCTATAGTTGTTTACATCGCATGGGTCACCAGATTTAAATAGAGGGAGGATATGTGCTGATTTCCAGCAGGACGGCACAGCAGCAGATGTAATGGAAAGATTGAAGATGTGGAGGAGTGGGGCAGTGAGATGGGCATAGCCTGACCTTAAGAAAAAGGGTTCCAAGCCACCGTCCCCTCGCTTTTTGGTGTCTAAGTTGAAGAGAATCTTCTACTTCTTTATAAGTTATCTCGCGCGAGTTGGAAGGGACTGGGTGCAGGGCTAGATGTGGGGGAGGGGTATGCTGGCTCACCACAGCACCAGCATAAGGTGACAGTCAAAAGCTAATCCAGCTGTGGCAAAGTGGCAGTTAAGTTCCTCCAGGATTAGGGACTTGTTTTCCACAATCTTGCCACTTGCAACTATCTTTGTTGGGACAGAGGGGCCATGGGCGGTCCTTCTATAGCTTTGATAGTCTTCCATATTTTATGAAGGTTACCTTTAGCTTGTTCGAGAGTAGAAATATAATAGTTAGCTTTAGCAGGCGAAGTTTTCACACAGTTATTCCTGGCTGTTCTAAAGGCCTGCCAATCCGAAGATTCTTTGGAATGTCTAGCTTTAGCCCAGAGCTTATCTCGAGCTATAAGGGCTGCCTTGAGATCCGAGGTGAACCAGTGATTGGAATTGTTCCGTACCCTTACTTTGATGAAAGGGGCATGCTTATTTATTATTGTAGTGAGTTTGTCATTAAGGATGCAAGCTGCCTTGTTGACATCTTTGGCTAGGTAAAGATCTTGCCATCTGATCATGCTCAGGTCAGATAGGAAGTTTACTGCACTGAATTTGCGAAAGGATCTTTTTGTTATAAAGATGGGTTGTGGCCGAGCCTTAATTTGAGATCTTATGCAAGCAACAATTCCATGATCGCTCATGTCGTTGTGAAACACTGCCAAATGAGATATTTTGTGTGGATAGGTGGTTAGTACCACATCTAGAATGGAACTGTTGGCAGTATTTAGAGTGTTGTTCCTAGTAGGTTCTCTGACTAATTGCCCAAGACCTAGCTCGTCACAAAGGATTTGAGGCCATGTGATTTAGGTGACAGCCAGTCCATATTTAGATCTCCTAGAAATATTGTTTCAGTTTTGCATCTCACGAACATGGTTTCAAAGATTAAGGACTTCATCACCACCAGATGGGGTCTATAGCCACCTAGGATAGTGATACATTCGAGGAGGGAGATGAAGGCTCAATAAACTAACTCAAATTCATGGCTAGAGATTTGCAACTAATATTGGTGACCAAGTACTTAGATTTGGCATAGATAACCACACCCCCGCCTCTAGACTCTCTATCTGCTCAAAATAAATTGTAGCCCTGCAGTGATATTTGTTGATCAGTGTTCATCTTTTTTGACCACGACTCAGTAATTATGATAAGGTCTGGGTTAACGTGTGCAGCCCAGGCTTGCAGCTGTACAAGTTTTTTAGGCAGGTTTAAAATGTTGACCATCATCATTTTGAGACCTGTGGCCTCAGCAAAATCGATAGGCGAGGAGTAAGTTGTGAGGGGCCAGGGTTGAGCTCCACATTTCCTGAGCAGAGAAGAAGCGAAGTATAACTTTCTTTAAGAGCTTATAAGAATGGAGACTGCTTTTTATTTCTTTCGGCAACCCATATCGTGCTGCGCAGAGGTGGCGCCACTGTAATGACAGTTGATTGTGATCAATGAGTGCTTGGGTAGACATAGGTGAGGACAGTAGCAAAGGGGTGTAGGCTAACCAGGGGAATAGGCTAAAGGGAGAGGAGAATGACAGAGTGTCTGCACGGTGAACTGTTATAACATTAGGTATTGATGAGGTACATTGGAGAACTGAATTGCATTGGTACTTGAATTGCACTGTATTGCTGAAAACTCTGACCTTAGGAGCAATAAAAACACAATAAGGAGAGCCATGGTCCCAGATTGAGTGGTCTAGTGAATTGTATTAGTGCAATATTTTCTAGGCAAGAAATTTGCCCACCTAGGTACCCATTTAAAACCTAGATGAGAAAATACAGCAGAAAGGGGAACAAGGAGATCAGGAGCAGCTTAGTTAGTGGCCATCCACCCTTCAGACTCAAGTTCCCTTGTAGCAGAACCGGGAAAGAAGTAGAATGATAATGCAGGCCATATTGCACATGAAAGAATACGGTGATTTATGTAGAAGACCAAGAATCCCTCTAGTGGCAGGTCTGTATAACCTGCTAATGGAAAACTAGCCACTTAGAAAAAAAAAAGGTAGTTAGACTTATAAGAGCCAAGGCAGAGTGCTTGGATGGGGCGCAGGAATAGCAGTCAGACAGAAGAGGTGTAAGCAATTTAAAACAGTAGTAGAAATTACAATCCAGCTAATACAGTAGAAAAACTCCTAATAACACAGTAGAAATGTGCTTAGTTCTATGGAAAGTCTAACAAGTGCCAGGTGTCTGTGAGGAAAACTCTGCCAATCAAGTGGGTTTGCGGAAGCACCCGTGTTCCGATTGGCTGCGCTGTCCCGTACCTTCCAAGGAGCTGCAGGTGGGTGTCCTGGTCTTGGTCGGTGGCTGGCTGGGTGCCGGCCGACCGTGGGTGAGCTGGAACAGCCCTGTTCAGGGACAAGCAGCTTCCAAGGAGCTGCAGGCGGGTGTCCTGGTCTTGGTCGGTGGCTGGCTGGGTGCCGGCCGACCGTGGGTGAGCTGGAACAGCCCTGTTCAGGGACAAGCAGCTTCCAAGGAGCTGCAGGCGGGTGTCCTGGTCTTGGTCGGTGGCTGGCTGGGTGCCGGCCGACCGTGCGTGAGCTGGAACAGCCCTGTTCAGGGACAAGCAGCTTCAAGGAGCTGCAGGCGGGTATCCTGGTCTTGGTCGGTGGCTGGCTGGGTGCCGGCCGACCGTGGGTGAGCTGGAACAGCCCTGTTCAGGGACAAGCAGCTTCCAAGGAGCTGCAGGCGGGTGTCCTGGTCTTGGTCGGTGGCTGGCTGGGTGCCGGCCGACCGTGGGTGAGCTGGAACAGCCCTGTTCAGGGACAAGCAGCTTCCAAGGAGCTGCAGGCGGGTGTCCTGGTCTTGGTCGGTGGCTGGCTGGGTGCCGGCCGACCGTGGGTGAGCTGGAACAGCCCTGTTCAGGGACAAGCAGCTCATGGCTGTTGGCTCATGGCTGTTGACATCTCATTGTCCATGAGAACTGCATTAGCATATGAGACCATTATGTCAGATCAACCATTTATACCATGTATCTCTATGTTGAAAGAACAAATACACTGCAAAGCCTCTCTGGAAACTCATAAACTGAATGAACTGTAAAGGGAAAAAAACCTGCATTATAACCCCAGATAGTTTGCAGAGCTCACTGCAGGTAAATGTGGTATTTCACATCTTCTTGTATCTTGTTTCCTTAAAGACTAATCAAGCAGACAAGCAGACTGGGGAGTTTAAAGGGTGATTATGCATTATGTTCTCATATGCTAACGCAGCTCTCAGGAACAATGAGAATTCAACCACAACAAAATGGAGCCTCCCATAACAGTTACAGGGCCTTGTATGAACTGTGAAAACTGACTAATGCAGTTGCATACATCTTCAGCAGCTACATGAAAAGAGTTGTCTGTTGACATGGAAACAAATAACATTTAGAAGATATGAGGGTGTAGTTTTCCTTTAAGTTGGGCAGGCCTGAGAAACGGAATCCTCCGGTGAAATCAAAAGAGGCCCGGTGGGCGGTTTCCGTGGCTGCCGAGTCCAGTGCCGAGCAGTTGGAACAGATGCAGGCCTTTGAAGAAGCAGCGGCGCGGGCCGCAGAATCCTCTTCTCGGTCGATTTTTGTTCCCCTCAACCTGGGCTCCACATTTTCGGGTTCCTTCTGAGAGCTGTGTCAATCTCTCCCCACTAAGGGTGAGGGATCTGCGAGCTTGCATTCCTCTCGGTCCCGTAAGAAGGAAATGGATCCAAAGCACTCTTCATCTCAGTGAAGACGCTCTTGGGATCGTGAGCAATCTCGGTTCCAGGGCTGGCGGTGCTCGACTTGATTAATTGCTTCCATATTTTTGGCTTCTCAGCCTTGCCATCTGGCCCAGTCAACGAGATCTCGTCGATGAGCTTGAGATCACTGTCAAGCCCATCGACCTGTTGTTGCCCGGCCAGGCCGAGGCCTGTCAGGACTCGGTTCTTCCTTTTCCTAATGTGAGACCCTGGCTAGCTGGGGATCTCATCGAGAACGGTCCCTGATCTGGGTAAATCACCCATTCCCCGGTGTCTCCCAAATTACCAAAGCAGTCAATCCAATCGAGGTCGAGCTCTCAGACCCCCTTGACTGACAGGCCAAGGAAGGCGCATAAGTGCACCAAAAAGAGGTGATGCCACCAGTCATCCTCGTTCTCCTCGGATGAGAAGAGGCTTCGGCGAAAACTGTCAACACTATGAGGATTTAATGTGGTAGCAGCTGATTCTGTCTAGACAGAAGCCGGCCATGGTTTCTACTCTGGCCATCACTTGGCTTTCACCTTCTAGGCTGAAGCCGACTCCTCTGGAACCAGTCAAATCGGTTCCCCCACCCACAGAGCCGGCCAAATCAGTCCTGGTTCAGCCAAAATCGGTCTCTACACTGATCGTGGTGGAGCCGCCGCCTAAACAGCCTTTGGAAGGGGCTCCTATGAAGGATTCTTGGATGGTTCCGGGTCTCCCACACAGGATATCAGTCACCATTACGCCTGATCATCCCAGGCGTGTTGAAGGGGGCCTTGGTGGCCGACCAATCTATCTGGATTCTTTGGATTTGGATGACACCGACCTACACTCTCACCCTCAGGATGATGAGTCTATCGGTAGTCTGTTGATGGAAGAGGGCTTTTCTTTTCAGGGGATTCTCCTCCTTCTCTCCAAATCCACAGGGATGCCCCTGGAGCCTGTCCAGAAAAGGGTTGAATACCCTCTTACAGAGATCCATAAGTGGCCAACGCCATTGTTGGCCCAGCCTTGGAGCTCTGGCAGCATCCTGCCTCCTACCCAGCACCATCTTCCCAGATGGTCCGCAAGTATGCGGTGCCCATTGGGTCCCTTTCGGGGTTCACAGAACACTCCTCGGCCAAGGGGTTGATTACCTCCTCTATGTTCAGACACACAGGCAGCTCTGTTGACACTAATAGACCCCTGGACAAGGAGTCCAAAAAATTGGACCACACTGCTAGGAAGGTCTGTGTAGCCTTCTCTTGAGGCCTCCACCAGGCAAGCTCGGCCGTCATCATGGCGCACTTCTCTCTTGCCCTGTTGGGCTCCTTAGATGAAGTTCTTCAGCACCTCCCCATGGACCTTCAGACTACGGACAAACAGGTCTGGGACCAGGGCCATGCCATTGCCAAGCAACAGCTTCAGATGGCTTTGGACCTGGGGGACTCTTGCACCCGCTCTGTAGCAGCCGCAGTTGCCTCACGCTGCAGGGCTTGGCTGAGGCTTTCCACCTTTAAGGAGGATACCCAGCACAAACTCACTGATGTTGCTTTCCTGGGCACTGATCTCTTCGGCCCAGGTGTGGATGGTCACCTTCAGCGAATCGAGCAGTCCAGCGCAACCTTGGACTCAGCCACTTCTGCTCAAAGCACTCCTAGTGCCAAGAAGCTGCAGAAAAAGAAATAGCCTTTTCGGCACCCTGCTCCTGCAGCCCAGCAGCTCTCCTATCATGGTGGGCAGCAACAGCAGGCACAGACTTGGTGCCCTCTGCCCAAGTCCGGGCCTCCTGCAGCCCACAGACAAGGAAGTCGGGGCTCAGGCCCTGGACCCTCTTGCTCCAAGCCTGCCTAGTGATAGGATAGGGGTGGCCACCCCTGTCCCCATCACGCCAGCTCTGGGTCCTGCCATGGGGGGTCGGCTCCGCCACTTTCTTTCTACCTGGTCCGCTGTTACCACGGACAGGTGAGTCTTAGAAGTGGTCGGCCAGGGTCTGCCTCTGGAATTTGAGCAGTACTTTCCCAGCTGAGCCCGTGGCCCATGGGAGGAGAGTGTATCAGCCCACAGTTGGTCGGCTCTGAGGGACGGCATAGCCCAGCTCCTCCTCAAGCAGGCAGTGGTTCGAGTGGCAGATCCTCCAGTCAACCCAGGGTTCATTTCCAGGTACTTCCTGGTCCCAAAACAGATGGGGATCTGGTACCCCATTCTAGATCTGCATGACCTGAATCAGTATCTCAGGCCATGCACTTTCAGGATGGTAAGTCTGTCTCAGATAATACCACCCCTGGAGGAAAACATGTGGTTCTGCTCACTGGATCTCCAGGACACTTTTCTTTCACATCCCAATCCGTCCATCCCACAAGTGGTTCCTCCGCTATAGAGCAGAGAGAACCCTATATGAGTTCCAAGCCATGCCATTCGGGCTGTCATTTGCCCCTCGGGTCTTTACCAAATGCATTGCAGTGGTGGAAGCCCATCTTAGGTGTCAAAGGGTCAGAGTGTACCCCTACCTCGATGATTGGCTCTTGGCAGGTTCCACCCAGCAAGAGGTGGAAAGGTCCAGGGACCTGACCCTCCAGACCTGCTTTCAACTTGGCCTCCTGATCAACGAGGTCAAGTTGGAGCTCATACCTTCTCAGGTGATATGCTTCATGGGGGTAGAGCTCAACTCTTGCCGAGCCAGAGCCTGGCTCCTGGCGGACAGGGCGGAGGTTCTCTCCTCCTTTGCCCAATCATTTCTGGTTGGGCACTTGCACTCTGCCCAAGACATTCTGCACCTTCTGAGTTACATGGTGGCTTGCACCACCATGGTCCATTGGGCCTGGTGGTGTATGCGCCCCCTTCAGTGGGAGTTGGCCACCCAGTGGACTCAGTGCCTAGATCATTTCGACCAGCTGATCACTGTGACCCAGAAGATGTGGGATGCTCTCCAGTGGTGGACCATCCTTTCTTTTTTTTTGCAATTGTTTAGCCAGGAGTAGCACACTAAGCTGAAAGTTTGTTTACAGGTGCGACCTGGGAGCACAGGGATTTTAAATGGCTTGCTCAGGGTCACACAGTATGCAAGTGGGGGCTGTGGGATTCAAACCCAGGTCTCCAGATTTGCAGCTCAGAGCCTTAAACCACTGCGCTATACTGCCTCTTCTAGACCGGTTGCAGAGGTCCCTTTATGGCCGGGCAGGCAATGCGTCCTCATGACCAATGCATCTTTCACAGGTTGGGGAGCCCACATGGGGAACAACAGATCCCATGGGTTCTGGACCCCCAAGAAATCCCAATACCATATCAACCTATTGGAGCTCAGAGCAGTCAGACTGGTCTTGTCAGCATTTGCTCAGCAGCTTCGGGGGCAGTGGTTCAAGTTCAGACAGACAATACCACGACCATGCAGTACCTCAACAAGTAGGGCAGCACACTCTCATGGCTGCAGTGCAGGGAAGCGCTCTGCATCTGGACCCTCGTTAGCCAACCAGAGGCAGATATCCTAGCTATCCATGTGGCAGGAGCCTCAAATAAACTGGCGGATGCCCTCAGCCACATAGGTGATACATCCCACAAGTGGTCTCTCCATCCAGAGGTAGCTCACAGTCAGTTCTCCCACTGAGGCAAACTGATGGTGGACCTGTTTGCCTCCAGGAAAAACACCAAGCTGAGGCTGTTTCACACCCCACCCCCCTCAGCGGGGATCGCTGCAGGGGGATGCCTTCTTGAGGCCATGGACCCCAGATATCTTCTACAGCTTCCCTCCATTTCCCTTGATCCACAGGGTGCTTCTCAAGGTGAGGAGGGATGAGGCACCGGTGATCCTGGTAGCCGCCGGCTGGCTCCGCCAGTTCTGGTATCCAGATCTCCTCAGCCTCAGCAACAGGTTTCCGAGGCATCTTCCAGCACGCCCAGACCTGATATCAGTCAATCAGGGGAAGGTATTCCATCCGGACCTTCAGTCCCTGCACCTGACAGCCTGGTACCTGAGCGGCTAGAGTTCCAGGCTTTGGGTCTCTCTGAGGATGTACTCACAGTAGTGGATGCATCCAGTCGACCAGAAAGTGCTACGCCTTCAAATGGAAAAGGTTTTACATTTGGTGCCAGGACAAGAGCCTGGACCCTCTGTCCTGTCCTGTGGTGAGCATTTTAGACTACCTTTGGTCTCTGTCCAAAGGGGATCTTCAACTGTTAAAGTGCACCTGGCAGCTATCTCTGCTTACCGGGCACAGGCCGGTCAGCAGATGGTGGCACAGTAGAAGGTGGCATAGCACTTTTTCAAAGGCCTCCATCTCATATCCCCCTAATGCATGAACCTCCAACTCCATGGGATTTACTGCTGGTTTTAGCAAAGCTCATGGGCAAGCCATTCGAACCAATGCACAAGTGTGAGATGTGACACTTGTCATGGAAGATGGCCTTCCTGGTGGCTATCATGTCCGCTAGAAGGACTGGGGAGCTCCAGGCGCTTTCGGTGGAGTCTCCTTATCTGGGCTTTCACAAAGACAAGGTTGTCCTGTGTCCCCACCCAAAATTCCTCCTGAAGGTGGTGTCAGAGTTTCACCTTAATCAGGTGTTAACTCTGCCTGTGTTCTACCCGAACTACACCTCGGATGCCAAGTACAGGCTCCATACTCTGGACCTGAGACATGCTCTCTCCTACTATAAGGAGAGGATGGTGGAAGTTCACCAGCTGTTTGTTACCTACGCGGAAGCTGGTGCTGGCAGGCCTGCAGCAAAGCAGACGATTGTCAGATGGATTACATCATGCATTGATCTCTGCTGTAGGTTGGTGGGCAGGGACCCTCCCAGAGGGATGAGAGCTTATTCTACCCACCATACTGCTGCATCGGTGGCTGCTTCCAGGGACATCCCTATCCAGGAAATCTGCAGGGTAGCTACCTGGAAGACAGCAAACACCTTCATCACCCATTACCACATCGACCTTGAGTCATGCCAGGATGCTGGTTTTTGGGGCCTCAGTTCTCCCGTCTCTGTTCCCGAAGTAGGGAGTGTGCACCTTGCCTCCCTCCTCCCAGAGAACTGCTATGAGTCTGCCAACAAGTGTGCGTAAGAACAACATATCCACATCCCTAGAAAAACAGGTTACTCACCTGTAACAGTAGTTCTAGGAGTAGTATATGTTGTTCATCCACACTGACCCACCTGACCTCCCTGGCTGCGATGCACAACCTGGATTCAAGCGGGCTAAGATCTGGCATCATGGGGCGGAGCCGAGGGTTATACCACCCGGGTGGGTGGGAGGAGCCAGCTTGAAGACCTTCCGGCAAGATTTAAAGGGGAAAGGGACATGCCAACAAGTGTGGATGAACAACATATACTACTCCTAAAACTACTGTTACAGGTGAGCAACCTGTTTTTCCAGCTCCTCTGCAGTGTTACTTATAAAGACATTAAAGAAGACTGGTCCCAGCACTGATCCCTGAGGCACCCTGCTGGTCATCCTTCCTTCTTTAGAGTGAATTCTGTTTACCATTACCCTCTGTCGCTTATCCTCAACCAATTTCTTCTCCAATGTACCACTTTTGGACCCACTCCTAAGCTACCCAGCTTGCTCACTAGTCTCCTATGTGGAACGGTGTTGAAAGCCTTACTGACATCTATTTAGACCACATCCACCGCTTCACTCTGATATAATTCTTTTGTAAACCAGTCAAATAAATCTATCATATTCATCTGACATGATTCCGCCCCGTGTGAACCCACGCTGTCTCGGGTTTTGTAGCCCACTAGACTCAAGATATTCCACAATCCTTTCCTTAAGCAGTGATTCCTTTAACTTTCCCACCACCAGTGTCAGGCTGACTGGCCTATAATTGCCAGCCTCCTCCCTGCTACCAGTTTTGTGTAATGGGACTACATACGCCCTCCTCCAGTCTTCCAGAGCCACTCCTGTTTCCAGCGAGCTGTTAAATAGAAACGAACACACAAAGCTATGTACTTAATGGCAAGCGGGTGCTAGCCATATCCAAGCTTAACAGAAACAAGCACAATTTTGGCAGAACTCACACAGGAAAAAGAAAGTGCAAGTAAAGCTCTGAGGCAACTTAGTTTATTAAATCACAAGCCTGAGAGCCCGACTCTAAGCCCCAGTGCTTTGCCTCATAAAAAGGACGCTTCATTGCCAGTTACCTCAGAGCTTGACTTGTTGTACTTTCTTTTTCCTGCATGAGTGCTGCCAAAATTGTGTTTGTTTCTGTTGAGCTGTTAAACAGGACTGTCAGAGTTGCAGCCAATACCTCCCAGAGCTCCCTCAGTACCCTTGGATGCCCCCCCGTTTGGCCCCATTGCTTTGTCCTCTTTCAGATTAGCAAATCTCTTCAGGACTCTGTCCTCCAAAAGTGGACTACTGCCCACCCCCCTTCCTCCAAAGCTTGTGTTACTTTTTTGTGGTTCTTTCCCTTTCCTCTGTGATCACTGAACAAAAGTATTTGTTCTGGTGGCATGCCTTTCCTGGACCCCTCTGCACAGTCTCCCTTTCTCTTTTTATTGTTACAATCCCACTCCTGATCTTCCTCTTTTCACTTACCTAACTAAAAGTGTCTTGTCCCCTATCGTTACCTCTTGGGCTATTCTTTCTTGTGTTTGTACCTTAGCACTCCTTACTGCTTTCATTGCTTCCCTCTGTTTCCTCTGATAACTTTCTTAGCCTCCGCTCTCTGCATCTGCTTATGCCTTCTGAATGTACCCCTTTAGCCTTTACCTTTTCAGCCACCTCTTTTGAGAACCATAGTGTTCTCTTTTTCTTATTGCTTTTGCTCACTTGTTTGATGTAGAAGTTTGTTGCCTTTACTGTGTTCCCTTTTAGCTTTGCATACTGTTCCTCCACCCCACCCAGACCACCACCACCACCACCCCCATGAGGTCATCCTCGAGGCATATCACCCATCTTTATAAAATCTGCCCACCCAAAGTTCAGCCCCCCATCTGTGTGGTTCAATTCCGTAGCCATCTTTATATTGTCCTTTAGGTAAGAAACAGCTGAATAGTTTGCCCCAGAAACTCTGCCCTGCCCCTAGCAGTCCTCAAACCCCAGTGTGGGTGCATCTGTCTTAATTCTCCCCAAAGGCCATGGGTGAGAGCTCTCTTAATACGTCAGTACCACCCTGGGGACACTGATGCTGCTAGCAGGGTGGAGGCCGGTGGCACGCTTTAAATTGCTGTGGATAAAAGCATTTTAAAACACAACTGTTGAATACAAATGTTAAACTGTTTTAACCAAGTCCAAAAGGGGCCCCCATTTGCAAGGCCACTGGTTTTTGTCTTTTACCAGAAAACAAGGTAAAATTACAGAATTTAGTATGCCTGCACACCAGTAAAAACAAAAGATTTCACAGAATTTCGCATTTTTTTTACCAGATCAGTAGATCTACAGAGCATGTATTTTCTTTATAACTGCTTCCTGTACTATTTTCAGTTTGCCTTGTATATTAAGCCTTCATTTACTCTGATTATTTACCACAATGTCAGTGGCTCAGCATGTTGCACACTTGCTTCTGAGGCCAGAAGATCAGAAAGCCATGATTTCTATCCCCACACCAGGCACTTGGGTTAAAATCCCAATACTGACACTGTAGTGTAGCATGAGGGGGGTGCTGCACTCCTGAGGTGCTGTCTTTTGGATGAGACGTTAAACCAAGGTCCTATCTGCCTGTTCTGGTGGTAGTTATGGTGGCTGTTAAAGATACCATGGCACTTCTCGAAAAGAATAGTGGAATTTCCCTGGTGTTCTGGTCAAATTTCCCTCATTCACTAAAAATACCACCAACAGCTTAATTCAATTCAGTGTCAGTTGTCATCCATCTGTTTCACCCTACCCTGGGACAAGGCTGAAAATAGGCAGAATTGTCTTGTCTTCCTTTCCTGGTCAACAAAAACTAAAATAAATTTATAGACATACTAAAAGAATGACAGTAGAATCCCAGTAAAAATCCAGAAATTGGTCTAACAATCACTGGTGCAGTCCCCAGAATTTTGTGTCTTGAAAGTAGAATTTCATTACTTTAATCACCGTAAATCCATGGCCTTGCCTATTTGTAATCAGTATGGGATTTGGTGGCAGGTTGGCCTCCACAGGTCTTCTGCCTGTACTTCCCTCACTGACACAGTCTTGCCCAGGACTTCTCCTTCAACTCCTGACACAGTAACTCTCTTCCCAGTTGCAAGGTTGAACCCTAGGTTTTATTCATGGTTCTGATGTCGCAAACAATACCTCTGGTACAAGTTGTTATATCAGGCTGACTTGATGTGGTACTCTCAACTGGTATGCTGGTTTCTCAGGGCTTGCTGGTGGCTTCTCTGCTTTGCTTCTTTCTCTCCCCCCTTGTCTCACTGAGGCTTGGGACCTGGATGCAGGCAGTGGCTTTCTTGGACTGGTGATGCTGTAGGACATGCAAACCCTGAGGGGAGAGGTCTGTGGAGGGTTAAGACAGCCCCAGCTCCAACTTGCTTTTTAAACAGTAGTTTCACTGAAATCTTCTTCTCCTCTCATAAACACTTTACTTTGGGATCCCAAACCCTTGCAGTCTTCCAGGTAGGCCAGGCCTGGGCAGACAGTGGCAACCTGGCCCACACCTTGATACACAGTCACTGTCCCTCAGGTCTGACTGAATTACCACAAACTTTTGAAAACAATCTCTTTTATGCAGGCTGAAACTTGATGCCTGATTGACCAGACTTGTTAACAGGTAGAGTGTCAGGCATGAGCTAACTCCTCATTGGCCGAAATTACCAGGAAATTTGGATTCAACCATCGACCCCCATTCCATGGTGCTCTGCAGTCCCTTCACTCTTGGGGGCCTCCATCTTTGTTTACATTCATTATTCAGACTTTGGCAGCTTGTTGCCACTTTATTAACTGTCTTGGTTGTTTTATTCATGTCCTGGCCTCACTTGCTGTTCAGCAGCCAGGGATATACTTTTTAAATTGGACATTTAGCCCATTGAAGAGTTGGGTGCTTGGATGCAGGAAGGAGCCATCCGAGCCACTCTCTCCAGTTAGTGTGATTGCGTACAGTGTCCTCTTGCTGGTTCCTGACCCACTGCCTGCTCTGGGGTGGGAATCCTATTCAGAAGGTGTCCAATGGCATGTAGTCACTGTTTCCCAGCTCCGCTTCTGCTTGGTTCTAATATGCACATCTGCGCATGTGTGGCAGCCCATCCATGGCTGCCGCCCTCATCCTCTTGCTCATTCCCTGGCCCTTTGCAACTCCTGGGCTCGAGAAACTCTTCTGACTTCTGCTGTTATCCTCTCTGACAACTGCCTCAGCCACCGTGAACACTGGAGGGGCCCCGAGGACAGGGGGTATGAGTGGCAACAGCCACGACAACCTTGATGTAAAACCCTTGTTAAAATCTCACCAGGGCTCTTAACTACAGGCATAAGTGCCCTGCCAGTCCCCACCTGAGCAGTCCTAGGGGGACCAGCGGATCAGGAAGGATCCCTGGTGCTGGAGGAGGCAGCAAATTAAGCCCCAGAAATGGTGGCGATGGGACTAAAATATTAATAATAACAAAAAATATTTGTTTGTCAGTATTATAAACGCAAGTTATGACAAGCAAAACATAATTTTCAGAAATTAAGTTCGGTAAACTAAAATAGAAGGAACATTCACAAAAATAGTCACAAAATGTTTTAAAGCAAAAAAGACTGTCTGAAATTATACCCTTTAAGTAAGGAATCCCACCAGTAAGATATGTAGGACCCAATTCTCAAAGGGGTCTGCGTTCAGCACAAGCTTCAGTAAACAGCAGCTTTCGCCGATGCCCCCTACGCCAGGACCCCGCAATTCAGGTACAGGAGGGTCTAGGCGCCTCATCCCATACTTGCGGCAACTTCTCCAATGCGGCAAACACAAGGCGCATGTGGAAGGGTTGCCACAAGCCAATAACAATGTAAGGCTGGTCTCGCATCCCCGATGTTCCCCACAATTAATAATACATCACAATCCCCCCACCCGCATCCCCAATGTTCCCCACAATTAATAATACATCACAATCCCCCCACCCGCATCCCCGATGTTCCCCACAATTAATAATACATCACAATCCCCCCACCCGCATCCGATGTTCCCCACAATTAATAATACATCACAATCCCCCACCCGCATCCCGATGTTCCCCACAATTAATAATACATCAACCCCCACCCGCATCGATGTTCCCCACAATTAATAATACATCAAATCCCCACCGCATCGATGTTCCCACAATTAATAATACATCACAATCCCCCACCCGCATCCGATGTTCCCACAATTAATAATACATCACAATCCCCCACCGCATCGATGTTCCCAATTAATAATACATCAATCCCCCACCCGCATCGATGTTCCCCACAATTAATAATACATCACAATCCCCCACCCGCATCCGATGTTCCCCACAATTAATAATACATCACAATCCCCCACCCGCATCCCGATGTTCCCCACAATTAATAATACATCACAATCCCCCACCCGCATCCCGATGTTCCCACAATTAATAATACATCACAATCCCCCACCCGCATCCCGATGTTCCCCACAATTAATAATACATCACAATCCCCCACCGCATCCCGATGTTCCCACAATTAATAATACATCACAATCCCCCACCCGCATCCCGATGTTCCCCACAATTAATAATACATCACAATCCCCACCGCATCGATGTTCCCACAATTAATAATACATCACAATCCCCCACCCGCATCCGATGTTCCCCACAATTAATAATACATCACAATCCCCACCCCATCCCGATGTTCCCCACAATTAATAATACATCACAATCCCCACCCGCATCGATGTTCCCACAATTAATAATACATCACAATCCCCCACCCGCATCCCGATGTTCCCCAATTAATAATACATCACAATCCCCCACCCATCCCGATGTTCCCACAATTAATAATACATCACAATCCCCCACCCGCATCCGATGTTCCCCACAATTAATAATACATCACAATCCCCCACCCGCATCCCGATGTTCCCACAATTAATAATACATCACAATCCCCACCCGCATCCCAATGTTCCCACAATTAATAATACATCACAATCCCCCACCCGCATCCCGATGTTCCCCACAATTAATAATACATCACAATCCCCCACCGCATCCGATGTTCCCACAATTAATAATACATCACAATCCCCCACCGCATCCCGATGTTCCACATTAATAATACATCACAATCCCCCACCGCATCCGATGTTCCCCACAATTAATAATACATCACAATCCCCCACCCGCATCCCGATGTTCCCACAATTAATAATACATCACAATCCCCCACCCGCATCCCGATGTTCCCCACAATTAATAATACATCACAATCCCCCACCCGCATCCCGATGTTCCCCACAATTAATAATACATCACATCCCCCACCCGCATCCCGATGTTCCCCACAATTAATAATACATCACAATCCCCCACCCGCATCCCGATGTTCCCCACAATTAATAATACATCACAATCCCCCACCCGCATCGATGTTCCCCACAATTAATAATACATCACAATCCCCCACCGCATCCGATGTTCCCCACAATTAATAATACATCACAATCCCCCACCCGCATCCCGATGTTTCCCACAATTAATAATACATCACAATCCCCCACCGCATCCCGATGTTCCCCACAATTAATAATACATCACAATCCCCCCCGCATCCGATGTTCCCCACAATTAATAATACATCACAATCCCCACCCGCATCCCGATGTTCCCACAATTAATAATACATCACAATCCCCCACCGCATCCCGATGTTCCCCACAATTAATAATACATCACAATCCCCACCCGCATCCCGATGTTCCCCACAATTAATAATACATCACAATCCCCCACCGCATCCGATGTTCCCACAATTAATAATACATCACAATCCCCACCCGCATCCGATGTTCCCCACAATTAATAATACATCACAATCCCCCACCCGCATCCCGATGTTCCCCACAATTAATAATACATCACAATCCCCCACCGCATCCCGATGTTCCCACAATTAATAATATCACAATCCCCCCCGCATCCCGATGTTCCCCACAATTAATAATACATCACAATCCCCCACCCGCATCCCGATGTTCCCCACAATTAATAATACATCACAATCCCCCACCGCATCCCGATGTTCCCCACAATTAATAATACATCACAATCCCCCACCCGCATCCGATGTTCCCCACAATTAATAATACATCACAATCCCCCACCCGCATCCCGATGTTCCCCACAATTAATAATACATCACAATCCCCCACCGCATCCGATGTTCCCCACAATTAATAATACATCACAATCCCCCACCGCATCCCGATGTTCCCCACAATTAATAATACATCACAATCCCCCACCCGCATCCCGATGTTCCCCACAATTAATAATACATCACAATCCCCCACCGCATCCCGATGTTCCCCACAATTAATAATACATCACAATCCCCACCGCATCCGATGTTCACAATTAATAATACATCACAATCCCCCCCACCCGTCATCCCCATATTAATAATACATCACAATCCCCCACCGCATCGATGTTCCCACAATTAATAATACATCACAATCCCCCACCCGCATCCCGATGTTCCCCACAATTAATAATACATCACAATCCCCCACCGCATCCCGATGTTCCCCACAATTAATAATATAACACAATCCCCCCCAGCATCCCGATGTTCCCCACAATTAATAATACATCACAATCCCCCACCGCATCCCGATGTTCCCACAATTAATAATACATCACAATCCCCCACCCGCATCCCCAATGTTCCCCACAATTAATAATACATCACAATCCCCCACCGCATCCCGATGTTCCCCCACAATTAATAATACATCACAATCCCCCACCGCATCCCGATGTTCCCCACAATTAATAATACATCACAATCCCCCACCGCATCCCGATGTTCCCCACAATTAATAATACATCACAATCCCCCACCGCATCCCGATGTTCCCCACAATTAATAATACATCACAATCCCCCACCCGCATCCCGATGTTCCCCACAATTAATAATACATCACAATCCCCCACCCGCATCCCGATGTTCCCCACAATTAATAATACATCACAATCCCCCCACCCGCATCCCGATGTTCCCCACAATTAATAATACATCACAATCCCCCACCCGCATCCCGATGTTCCCCACAATTAATAATACATCACAATCCCCCACCGCATCCCCAATGTTCCCCACAATTAATAATACATCACAATCCCCCACCGCATCCCCAATGTTCCCCACAATTAATAATACATCACAATCCCCCACCGCATCCCGATGTTCCCACAATTAATAATACATCACAATCCCCCACCGCATCCCGATGTTCCCCACAATTAATAATACATCACAATCCCCACCGCATCCCGATGTTCCCCACAATTAATAATACATCACAATCCCCCCACCCGCATCCCCGATGTTCCCCACAATTAATAATACATCACAATCCCCCACCGCATCCCCGATGTTCCCCACAATTAATAATACATCACAATCCCCCCCCGCATCCCGATGTTCCCCACAATTAATAATACATCACAATCCCCCACCGCATCCCAATGTTCCCCACAATTAATAATACATCACAATCCCCCCACCCGCATCCCCGATGTTCCCCACAATTAATAATACATCACAATCCCCCCACCCGCATCCCCGATGTTCCCCACAATTAATAATACATCACAATCCCCCCCCGCATCCCCAATGTTCCCCACAATTAATAATACATCACAATCCCCACCCGCATCCCGATGTTCCCCACAATTAATAATACATCACAATCCCCCACCCGCATCCCGATGTTCCCCACAATTAATAATACATCACAATCCCCCACCGCATCCCAATGTTCCCCACAATTAATAATACATCACAATCCCCCACCCGCATCCCCAATGTTCCCCACAATTAATAATACATCACAATCCCCCACCGCATCCCGATGTTCCCCACAATTAATAATACATCACAATCCCCCACCGCATCCCGATGTTCCCCACAATTAATAATACATCACAATCCCCCACCGCATCCCAATGTTCCCCACAATTAATAATACATCACAATCCCCCACCCGCATCCCCAATGTTCCCCACAATTAATAATACATCACAATCCCCCACCGCATCCCAATGTTCCCCACAATTAATAATACATCACAATCCCCCACCCGCATCCCGATGTTCCCCACAATTAATAATACATCACAATCCCCCACCCGCATCCCGATGTTCCCCACAATTAATAATACATCACAATCCCCCCCGCATCCCGATGTTCCCCACAATTAATAATACATCACAATCCCCCACCGCATCCCAATGTTCCCCACAATTAATAATACATCACAATCCCCCACCGCATCCCCAATGTTCCCCACAATTAATAATACATCACAATCCCCACCGCATCCCGATGTTCCCCACAATTAATAATACATCACAATCCCCCACCGCATCCCAATGTTCCCCACAATTAATAATACATCACAATCCCCACCCGCATCCCAATGTTCCCACAATTAATAATACATCACAATCCCCCACCGCATCCCCAATGTTCCCCACAATTAATAATACATCACAATCCCCCACCGCATCCCAATGTTCCCCACAATTAATAATACATCACAATCCCCACCGCATCCCGATGTTCCCCACAATTAATAATACATCACAATCCCCACCGCATCCCAATGTTCCCACAATTAATAATACATCACAATCCCCCACCGCATCCCCAATGTTCCCACTGGTCATAATATAACACAGTCCCCTGCTGAGATCCCAGTGTCCCCCACTGGTCATAATATAACTTTTTTACAGTCCCCTGCCCAGATCCCCAATGTTCCCCACTGGTCATTAATATAACACAGTCCCCTGCCCAGATCCGATGTCCCCGACACACACAAAAGACCCTCTCATTGGTGGTCCAGTGCCCCCACCCCACCTCAGCAAGTAGTGTCCCTCCATCCCCAGACAGAGCCAGGGACAAGCACAGCCCTCCTCACACCTCTGTGGCTGGTCTCCGACTGACCTGTCATTAAGCATGGACTGTACTGTGTACACGCCCAAAGATGACTGTGTACACATTACAGTATGTGCTCATTGACAGTACAGTCAGGGACCAGCCATGGAGGTGTGAAGAGGGCTGTGCCAGTCCCAGGCTCTGTCTGGGGATGGGGGGGACACTACCTGCTGGGCTGGGAGGCACTGGACCACCAATGAGAGTGTCTTTTGTATGTGTCGGGGACATTGGGGATCTGGGCCAGGGGATTGTATTATATTATCAACAGTGGGGAATATCGGGGATGTGGACGGGAGATTGTGTTATATTATTAACAGTGGGGACATTGGGCAGGATACATCTGGTAAATGTGAAATTACATTGTGGAGCATATCGAGGATTGGGGACCCACAGCACTATTGCTAGAGGCATCTCTCCCAGGTGAGATATTTCTAAGTCCCCTTAGACCAGCCCTGGCTGGTCTAAGGGTACTTAGAATTTCTCCCGCTGGGAGATGACTGTGAATTGCAGGTCTGGGGCTGTGGCAGCTTGCGTCTGCCTCATTCCCCCTAGTGCCATGTCTCAGTCCATTTCCGGGTACAGGGAGGGTGCAAGCCCTGTTTGGGGCAGGCAGCCTGCAGGTGATGCAGGCTGCCTCTGAAAATTGCTCCTGGCTGCATCCTTTGGTGCAAGGGGCACCTTGCACCATACATTTTGGCGCAAGCCCCTTACACCATGCCAGGCACTTTGAGAATCGGGCCCGTTATATCCAGTTGGTGTAAACTTGTAAGATCATGGTGTTAGCCAACTGAGTTTAAAGTATTGTCACTGATGTCATTTAATTGTTAAATACATGTTTTTCTCTCCCTCTGGACCCCCAGTTTCAGAATTGAAACTCTCAAGTTTAGTAGAGAACTCTCTCTGTCTCTCTCACAGAATTTAAACTGAAACCTTTTAAAACTGTAGTTTTACAGAGCAGAAAGACACTGTAAAATGTAGCAATTTTCTGCAAGTTTAGTAAATTCAGTGAACAATTTTAGTTAAAATATGGGCAGCAGATCTGCATTCCAGATAGGTATACTGTACAGGAGAAGTATTTAATGACAGAGGAAATAGGTTTATATGCAAGTCGCAGGGTGTTCTACAAGGAAATAAACTCGCTAGTTCAGTTTTCTGTGTGATACGTATGCGCAGAATTCTTTAGCACTGTATGGCATGAATGTAGGGTGAGCAAGATGTTCCAGGGGTTGTAGGATAGGCTGTACGAGGAGAGGCTAAGGGAGTTGAATATGTTCTCCCTGGAGATGAGAAGGGATCGGGGGGATATGACTGAGACCTTGAAGTACTTGAAAGGGATAAACAAGACTGGTACTGAGGGGATATTCAAGCTAAGGAAGGGGAAGGACACAAGAGGGCATAGCCTTAGATTTTA